>OX122883.1:35388631-37788631 GCA_944738645.1 Eristalinus sepulchralis
AACAATTGAAAGATCGGAATGTCGCCAATATTATCCTTTCAATGATTTGAATTGAAATGATCGAGGATGGCGATCGACATGTAGATGGATGGAGATGAGATGGAGATGGAGATGGAGATGGAGATGGAGATGGAGATGGAGATGGAGATGGAGATGGAGATGGAGATGGAGATGGAGATGGAGATGGAGATGGAGATGGAGATGGAGATGGAGATGGAGATGGAGATGGAGATGGAGATGGAGATGGAGATGGAGATGGAGATGGAGATGGAGATGGAGATGGAGATGGAGATGGGAGATGGAGATGGAGATGGAGATGGAGATGGAGATGGAGATGGAGATGGAGATGGAGATGGAGATGGAGATGGAGATGGAGATGGAGATGGAGATGGAGATGGAGATGGAGATGGAGATGGAGATGGAGATGGAGATGGAGATGGAGATGGAGATGGAGATGGAGATGGAGATTGGAGATGGAGATGGAGATGGAGATGGAGATGGAGATGGAGATGGAGATGGAGATGGAGATGGAGATGGAGATGGAGATGGAGATGGAGATGGAGATGGAGATGGAGATGGAGATGGAGATGGAGATGGAGATGGAGATGGAGATGGAGATGGAGATGGAGATGGAGATGGAGATGGAGATGGAGATGGAGATGGAGATGGAGATGGAGATGGAGATGGAGATGGAGATGGAGATGGAGATGGAGATGGAGATGGAGATGGAGATGGAGATGGAGATGGAGATGGAGATGGAGATGGAGATGGAGATGGAGATGGAGATGGAGATGGAGATGGAGATGGAGATGGAGATGGAGATGGAGATGGAGATGGAGATGGAGATGAGATGGAGAAAAAAAGGAAAAAGGAAAAGAAAAGGAAAAGGAAAAAGGAAAAGGAAAAGGAAAAGGAAAAGGAAAAGGAAAAGGAAAAAAGGAAAAGGAAAAGGAAAAGGAAAAGGAAAAGGAAAAGGAAAAGGAAAAGGAAAAGGAAAAGGAAAAGGAAAAGGAAAAGGAAAAGGAAAAGGAAAAGGAAAAGGAAAAGGAAAAGGAAAAGGAAAAGGAAAAGGAAAAGGAAAAGGAAAAGGAAAAGGAAAAGGAAAAGGAAAAGGAAATTTGAATGATTTTTTGAGCAATTTTTAAGCAGTTCAGTGTACAAACCACAATTGTATGCAAAATTCAGTACACGACCATCCCGAACCTATACACCAAAGAAACAACAATAAACTTGTGGTCAGCAAAGATTTAATTAGACTTTCCCTAGGTTATCTTAAGCTCCATCAAATCAGAGTGAAAACCTTCCTCCGCAGCTCCACATTCAAAGCTCCGCACGGGCGGAGATCCCTTGTGGAAATGAGTAAGTCGTCTTATCAATTATCTTTATGACCGTTCTCAGAGTGCTTACAGGCCCGGCCCACAAATCTACAGACATCGTTAGATTTTATTACAGTCCATCCCCAGCAACAGCACCCCAAACAGCGGGACGAATGACACATCGGTCACATTGTTAACATCCTCCTCTCCGCCCAGCCCACGCCCATCCTCCTCGCCGCCCGCTCCATCGTGTGGTCTCTGGGTCATAAAACTTTTGAAGGCAAATTGAAAATCTTGATTAAATTGCCCAATTCCATTGGAGCGTGTTAAGTTTTAATAATTTCGAGTTAATTTCCCTTCAGACTGCGCGCTAATTAATTGCACAGCTAATGGACACGAAGCTCCCAGCCACATCCAATTTAATATCTTAAAACTCCCAACTGCCGAGCAACAATCCAGTTTATTGCTTTTATCGGCGAAGTCAATCTCCTTCATTCAATTTAATTTAACTTTCATCCCTTTGTCGGCAGACATTCCTCCTTCGTCGGTTGGACGTCTGTCTCGCTGTTGGTCGTCATCCGTTCTGGTGGTTCGCATGACTTTTCCACTTCGGCCATCGTTGTCGTAAATGAAAGAAAAATCAATCGCGGAATTGCAACCCCCACCCCCATCCCCCATCAGTCGCCATCTCCTCTCCGTGCCGACCGGCGTCAGTGCCATTCCCTTCATCGACATGCTGCCACGACTGCTGTTGCTGTTGGTGCCGGCGCTGGGGGCCGGAGAAAACTCTAAGCTCTCTCGCCCCACACACATGTCCATTTCGGACGAAAATTCAATTTGCAAACAGACATATCAAACTATTTCCATCATCCCACCGCCACTGCCGCCGCCCGGCAACCGGAGAGGAGCTCCCTGGCTCCACGCTCTGCAGAGACCGTCAGCTTGGAAACAAAGAAAGCAATTTTGACTGCTTTGTAGCGGCTCTGGCTAACATTTATTTTTAATTTAAAATCCAATTTGCTGAAACAACTAACTACCAGTTGAAGGAAGGCCAGGACCGGCGCTACACGATGACGCTAGTTTGATTTACACCTGCGATGCGGGCTGTAGGTGTGCAAAAACGACAACAGCCGCAGCTGCGGCGCGGCTAGCGGCTGGCGGCCAAGCATCAGCCTTCGATTCCAAGAGTATCTCGCCGGTGGACGGGTGTGAGGCGGAGAAAAAAATCCGACGAAGAATTCGAAAAAGCCGAATCGGGATCAGAAAATTGAGATACAAATCGCCTACGAGTTGGAGTTGAAATCAATGTGCTCGCTGCCAATCGGCCACGCTCCACGGCGGTGGGTTGCGGTGGGCTGTGTTAGCGCCAACCGCAGTGATGCTTCTGGACATGTCCTTTGAAGATACACACCCACACTCACGCGCTCGCCTATTCACCGGCCTAACCGAATTGATTCAGTTGGCCGTGTGCAAATATTCGCGGCGAGGGACGGGATTAGATATCTGCCGGATCGA
This sequence comes from Eristalinus sepulchralis, assembly GCA_944738645.1. Classification (NCBI taxonomy): domain Eukaryota; kingdom Metazoa; phylum Arthropoda; class Insecta; order Diptera; family Syrphidae; genus Eristalinus; species Eristalinus sepulchralis. The sequence goes on from OX122883.1 coordinate 35,391,463, forward strand.
TGGAGAAGCCGCTAGAGGATGGAAGCAAATTAATTACAACAAAACAAGCCCTGGGTCTCGGAGGTGATTGACGACGATTGATCTCAAGGCGGACGATGTGCACGCCGAGGCGACTTAATTGGATGAGCCGTGCCAAGATACATATTGTACAATGCAAAGGGAACCGGGTCCCCGAGAGGTGGCATTGTGGTGATGTGAATGAGCGTCTGGATGCCGCTTAAATTTTCGTATTGCGGTTGGGAGCCGGTAGTTAATCTAAGTCGGATATGATGCACTCGTGTAGGTGGAGTTACTGACATAGTCCAAGGAAAATGGGAGAAAAATGGGCATGCGCGAGCTACGTTTACGTATGGATGGTTTCGTTTTGACATCAAGCGCTATCAATCTTTTACCAAGTGTGAATTGTGCTTTTAGGGATTGATATTAACTGGCGAGAACCCACTCACATTCAAGTCCAGTCAAGGACTTATTCTAACTCGGCTCCGCAATTAATAAGGATAGGAACATGAGTACCGAAAAGAAGCGCAGAAACGCCCCAGCCAATAACCATTTTTTTGTGCTCAAGATGCGATGGAATCCGATTCTCGATAGACGAAACTGGCACATCACATTTATCATCCATGTCTTGTTTTATGTTATATATTTTACTTGGTCACGTCACTGTTATGGAAAAAAGATTCAACGATGACTCAGACTCTACGACGGCATCCAACTTGAAAAGCGACTACGGATACAATGCCTTTGATGGTGAGATCGGGGGATAGAACTGCCCGAGCAGTCTTTAAATCGGATACATTGGGAGAACGCAACAGAGGACGACCATGTCAGAGATGACGCCCGAAAGTGGAAAAGGGTCTCAACCAACATTGAGTGCAAAATGGAAGACAGCTGACGTGAACTGCGCTAGATGGAGAAACATGTTGGTGGAGGCGCGGACTGTGCTGAGACTCGAAGAAGAAGAAGAAGGAGCTTCTGGAGATATCTATTAAAGGGGCTCCCACTCCGCCAAGTCAAGTGTTCGATATTCAATGCTTTTAACATCTTTAATCGCTTGGGATAAAGTTGGCACAGATTTCCTATGACATGCAACAAGATTTACCTTTATTCCATTAAGGAATTTATTTTTCCTTTCCTGTGGAAATAACTGTCCTTTGGCTGTGGAATTAAGGAAGAGTTCTCTTAATTAATTTTTCATTTTTTTTTTTGACTGAATGATTTTTAGACCCATTACTTATGAATTGCCCAGAGTATCCTTGAACAGAGTATCCTTTGAAGAAGTAATGCCTAGTGCAGATCCATGGACAAGTATTGCATCTCTTAAGAAAATCATAGTGACTTGCCTTATCTTATTGTACTGTGGCTTTTTGTACAGCGGCTCCATTAGGACACTCTCAGGTCTCAAAGCATCCTTTCCACTTTGTCAAAGTTAGCATCCTTAAAATTTCTGACAAATTTTATTTCAGTGCAGTTTTTTTGCGGTGAACAAAATTTGAGGGAGAGAATGAGATTTGAGAGAGATGAAGAGAGAGAGAGAAAAAAAGAATACAAATTATTCTTGTGATAAAAGTGTGTTTTCTAAAGATTTCTTTGAAGCAGAAGTTCTAAGCTTTGATGTACATCGAATTTAAAGGTCAAAAGCTTTCTCACTCCAAAATACGCATCAACGAATACCTTGTGAACGTGTAACTTCCTTACTTCTTCAGTTCGTTAAAACTTTGTTTTTAGGTATTCTAGTATATGGAGGGGGCTAAATACAAGCTTTTCTTGTTGTCACATCCGGTTGGCTTTGCAGTAGCAGATTCTGTCACCCCAGTTTTTCAAGACCTTGCTTACTACTTTGAACTGTCACTCACTTTTTCTTTATATTGCTGCTACAGTCCGTGGTGGACCCTGGCCTCAACCACCATACCTCTTCAGCTAGCACGATCCCTCGTCAGCTTCCTCCAAGTTGGTTGAGGTCTTTCTCCATTTCAACATATCCTCTGATGCCATGTCCCAATGGCTCAGATTCAAATATTTTTCAGGCCAGAGCAGTGATGTCCATACCCTCTACAGCCTAGACATCTTAAACGTTATATTCGAAGAGGCTTGACCTGGTGCATTGCGACGTACATTCTATAAAGTACGTCGTTGAATCTTCTTCTCCGGGCGCCATCAACGCAAACAGGACCAAATATCGCACGCAAAACTTAGCTCTCAAAAAGACTAAGGGCTTCAAAGCGTTCAAGTTTCCGTAAAGAAGGACTGGAATGATCACGCCATTGTTTAACCTTACCTCTTGAGCCCAAAGAAGCAACGATTGGCAAGCGTGATTCTGTGTTTGATTTCGTTACTGATATTGTTCTCCCCATTTACAGGTGGAGCCGAGATAGACGAAGTCCTTAACTAAATCGAAGTTTCCACTGCCTAGTGGCATGCTCTCCAGACGTCAGTGTTGTGTGTTCTACCTCAATGACAGCGTATACTCCGTTTTGCCCTCATTTATCGCCAGATCAATTTTAGCCGCTCTCGCTTCAATGCTAACAAACGCCTCATTAACGGCTTACTGTGTACGTCCAATCACGTCACTGTCGTTGGCGTAAGCTAGAAGTTAAACGGACTTTTGGTAGATCGTGTCCTGGCAACAACTTATAAGTTTGGCACGATCATATTAAGGATGGTGTTGAAAAAGTAACATGACAGCGCGTCGCTTTGTCTAAGACCCTTTTTTGACATTGAAGGTCTCGGTGAGTTCGTTGCCGGCTGTCACTCACTCATAGCTTCGTTTTTTTTTTATGCGCCCAAGGATGTGGTAATTTTCCTTCACAAGGATACGTATAGCCCGGGCAACCAGCATGCACTATTCGTAATCCGCTATACTCTCTTACGGGATAGCGCCTATGTACAAACCCACACCCTGCACAAACCTACTATCCTCACTGCGTAACTGCTGTAAGCTATTACTTCAGCGGGCAGATATGCAAGAAGGCGGTATCATCTGCCTTGGCTCTTCATAGTTGTTCTTGCATAGCTATCATGAATAAGAAGCAGTTAGTGTGTGATGTTAACAAACAGCAAACGAAGTCTTCTGGCAAATTAACAGATCTACGGACTGCCTTTGTCCTGAGAAGAAACTTCAGTGAAAGACTGCTTGCTCCGCACCCTTCTTCACATTTGAGCATTCTGGCCAAAAGGCAAAAGTCCACATTTGTGACCTGATATGACTCATTGCAGTTTCCGAAAGGCGACGATGATGCCTTCTTGCTTGCGTACTTGATGAGTGTTTTGTAGGATAACATAAAACCAAGAAACTTCACTGAATCCTTCGATGTCACTAGTTGGTTCCCTACTCGGAAAGTTGCATATTCCAGCTTCCTTCGAATGGTTATAAGAATGGCCTGTGATCAGCTGACACCAATCCATCATTTTAAAGTCAATCATTTATACGAGTACACAGCTGTGTTTCTGCTACTCTCCACATCTGATATTGTGCTTGGTAATTGTGGCGACAATAAGGTTGTCAGCGAAGCCGATTCATGCAGTCCTTCGCATTGGCTTAGCCGTAGAACACCATCATACAGAATATTCCATAGTAGTGGTCCAAGTACAGATTCCTGTGGAACTCCTGCGATGACCTCGTAGTGTCTTATTTCATCATCGATGTGCTTCCTTTTGTTAAAATGGTCTATTACTGCCTTCAAGGGGTAGGAAGGCTTGACCATGTTAATGAGGCGTCTTCGTATGAGGGACCAATGCGCCGAATTAAGAGCTTTCTTGACTGCAGAATACTTCACTGTTTCACACCTTCGTCTTTTTCCTTGGATGCCCTCTGTTACCATGTCTACTTTTCCTATTTGTGTAACTTGACAAATTACCCCCATTCGCAGATGATGTCAAAGCAAAAAGGCCGCCACAAGCGCAATTGTTGAAAGCTGCTTAATAATAGAAACGTTGACGTTTTGGCACACAAAATCATCGCCAATAAGCAACTTACAAATGGTATTCTTCAGACGAACTCCACTAGTCCCTCGAAAACCATTCAAAACAATCTGAAGCGTTCGCCATTTCCTATAGGAAGCCTTATGTTCACTTGCAATAATTGGTCATTATTCTGCTGTACAAGCGGAAGCCTAGAGATACTGGCAATCCCGTCAATAGCGGTAATCCGAATTCCATTGAACTTTAAGCCAATTACGGGTCCTCTCATTATCCTGGTCTCTTACCTAAAGCGTTTCCTATCGCTTAAAGTTGAACACACACGGGACTCTGAAGCACAAAAAAAAACAATTCCCCGGGATGGAAAAAATAAACACAATTTTTTGAAAAAGAGCAACATTTTCGATTGAATTTTCCGGTTTCGATAACCGGCCGGGTTTGTCGCTGAATCTTTTGTGGTGGTGCGACACTTTGTCGGAAATTTTAATTTACAACTCGTTTGATTGTTGCACGCATCCGATCGGCCGCAGACCAAATGACACATTCCCCCCTCGCTCGTCGCCGTTGCTTTGCTGTCACACATTCCCCCGCCGCCGCGCCGAGCCGCCTTCAACAGATTGAATCTCAATTTCATAATTATTATCCTGTACAAGGACCAAATCAAATACTGCCTGCTATGAGCTCACCGCAGCCCGCGGCTTATGAGCAATACATTATTACTGTAGTCTGTGGTTGAATTTAACGGTTTATGAAATGAAACAAGGCCAAATAAAAAAAAACACACGGCCGGCTTCAGTTGACATAATGAATTCGATTATGCGGTTCCCATTATGCCATTAATTGGCTGTTTTGTTAAACAAAGAGCAAACTTAATTAGGGTCGATTGCAATGAGCCCCGCTCTCACCTGGGCGCGGCCACATGTACATATGTGCGCGACTTGTGTATGTGTGTGTGGGGACATGTGTGGGGTGAGGTAATCATGTTTTCTAATTAGTCCGGCCCATAATGAAGAAGCCACATGCACTGCATGGCGGAAGACGTGCAGGAAATGGGTGATTTGGGTAAACACAGGATGAGATTGATAAATTTGATTTTAACCGTCGCCGCTTGGTTTTTGTGTCATTATTCAGTTAACTGCACAAAACAATAAAGCCGGCCGGGGGTTCATTAACTAAGTGCCACTCGTGTGGTAATGGGAAGTTCAGGGGATCGGGAGTTTATGCTCAAGCTATGAGCGGCCTGGATATCACACGCAAATTTGGGCTTTCTGCTCCGGGTGGGAAGTTAGCTCAACCAATAAGAGCGCTTTTATTTTTGGGTGGAGTATACTCCTCTCTAAGAAGAAAGTTTAATGGACTGGGTCTATAATTGAAATCTGAAGACTCCATTTCTAAAATTTTCCATGAACATCTGAGTAACGAAGGATTCATCAATTTTTGACATTTTTGGAAAAGTCCTGATACTTCAACAGAATCCACAAAGAAACGCCGATCGAAGCTGCATATGACCGCGGATATAAACAAGCTCTATGCTGCTTTAACATCCCTACGAAACTCGATGGTGAGTAATGTAGCCGTCCTCTCTACCAGATCATGCTTAGCGACTGTACGTTCAAAAGCGCAGACAGCTCTAAACGTGATTGACGATCGTTCTACCAGAAATGAACTACTGATCAATCCTCTTAAGACCGGCGTTGTTACGAGAAAGAGGACTTTCACTGGTCCGACGCAATTAATTCGGAAAGGTGTAACCATAACCTGAATACGCGAACTATCTAGATGCCAACTTGTATGGGAAACTTCTGTTACACACTGTATTGAAAACTCACGAGGCGATGTCAGTTTTTTGACAGCGTAACAGAATTTCCGGCAAAACCTGGGGCCGGTCACCTAAGAGATACGTCTATCCATACCAAGGGCTGCATTCTCAACGCCCCACTCAAGCCGTAGACGCGAACACGACCTGGAATGGTTGCATCGCGGGCAATATTTTAGTGTAGGACAGCTGTGTACTTGTGGTTGCTTGTAGTAACTAATTTAAAAAAAAGCATCGCAAACAAATTTTATGCACTTTATGGTGAAAATGCTATGTGTTAACGATGGAGTGGTTTGTGCAGAATTTTCGATGTGAAAGACGCATCACGCACTGGTCGGATTGTCACTGAAAGAGCCGCTGCAACTAATTGAGAAAGTACGCTACGGAAGCTGTCAAGGGATAGTGGAGGAATTACACAGCAGCTGGATGAGAGTTTGGATTCATCTTACGTGGGCAAGCTACTCGAGGAAGCTCACATGATATATTGCAAAGGAATCATGAAACGTTGCTGACGAGTTACTCAACGGAACCATTTTTGAAACGAGTCATTTCTATGGACTACGAAGGAGAATATCCAAGAAAGGCGATTATGGTCAAGGGCCGGTGACGACTTTAAAGCCTGAATTGACTTGAAAACAAGGTGGTGCCGAGTACTTGGGGGAATCGGAAACGGAATTCGATTCTCGGCCGTTTGACTGAAGCGATAGGAAATTCAGAATTGCCAGACAGAAAAATTTTTGACTACCATAAAAACAATTCTAAGTCACAAACGTGTTTTATGACCCGAAACATATTGATGGTTTGATTGATTTATTTATACAGTTAGTACACTCTGAGTGTGCGAGGTGTCCAATCTGGAAATCGATCCTGGGATCTTCGGCGTGTCAGTCGACTCACTTACAACCACAAAAATTCCACACCGGGAAAATAGGAAAAGATCATAGTTAATATGTACTTGATCACAAATGGATTTGAATAAAGGATTTTTTTTTATTTTTCCTGACACCTGACATGAAACGTAATACTACCCCAAACTGGGGTACACAGAGGGGGAAACTAAGAGTGGCCTCCGTATTTTCTGCATTCAACACCGTTTGGTTAAGAGGTCCTTCTTCAGCTGACCAGGATGGGAACATATAAGCAAGGCATTGCTTTAAACGACCTACAATATGATAACCGATTGTAAATTCGTTGTTAAAAGTCGCAACAAGATTTCTTATTATGAATGCGTTTCAGCAGGGGTTCACCGTGTTAGTTCACCAATTCCTTTCACTACTTTTACCAATGAACGCATTTAGCTCCTGATCGTGAATGCTGAAAACATGGTCGCGTACTGACCAGTGCCAGAAAATTGTGGCAGTTAACTTCGAAAAGATTTAGTGATTTTGCGAGGACTGAAAGCTGACAATTAATAACCAGAAATGTGACTATGAATAGGGAAGAAAAAATTGCCATAGGCTCGGCATCAGTTGGATCAAAAGGGACGATCGTTAATTATGAAGATTGTAGTGCGATATCTTGCCATTATGTGTTATCTATTGCTTATGCTTATATCCATTCAACTACAGCTCTGATGGAAGCCAAGATGGCCTCCGCCATGGCAAATGGATTGTCCTAAAACAGCCAACATGACTCTAAGACAACGATGATCTGCTAGTCCGGTCAATCTTGGTGCATGACAGTCCAGTGTGGTTTGACGTGAGACATTCCCAAGTGAAAGAAATAAAGATGTTCGAGAGGAAAATAATTGTTCACGAAGAGGGTTTAACAGAATGAATAATTTAATTTGTAAGCTCATTTTAGGGCACATTGCACGATCCATGAAAAACCAGCTTATATTTGGAACCTTCTACCCCGACGATGTATACCATTAGATCATGCGCCGAAGTGCTCTTGTGTTACTTGTTCTAATTGGCTTAAAAAATCAACCATGTGGTGCGTAGAACAGCGGATAAGCCCTTCTTTAACGAGGGCATTATTCCAGCAGTTAGTCCGAACGACTCGGGTTAAACAGATTCACCTCCGACCGTGATAAAATGGTGAACGGTAAAGATTTTTGGTTATGTTTGGTGGTTGCAGTCCCATTAAATGTTCAAGCTTTCGCCGGCTTAATAACCTGTCTATCAGTCGATTACGGCACGGCACGGATGAGACGATGAACTCATCCTCAACTTTTGCTGCCTTGCATCTGGATGACAACTCCTTGATCAAACTGTTCGTCTTTGAAACCCAAAAACGACTCGAAAAGGGTGATCCATCGTGAGTTTTGATTCATAATGTAAAACAAAACACACAAATTTTGAAGTCAACATAACAATCGACATGTTAGTAGAGTTGAAGCTGTTGATGGAGGCTACGTATCTCGGGTTCTTTTTCACGAGTAATGGAAGAATCAACACTGAGCTTTCTTAAAGAATTGGCCAGGCTTGATCAATTTGAAACCGCTTGGAAGATCAGTAGTACGGGAGGTCAAGCTTAGTAGCCAAAGCCAAGTTATCGGTTTTAGCTCAGTGTTTGCTCCAACTCTAACCAATGGTCATGAAACTTGGGTAATGACCGAAAGAATAAGATCGCGAATATAGGCTGCCCAGATGAAAGTTCAACTTCGATGTGGTCTCAACAAGACGGCGCTACATGTCATACAGCCAGAGAAACAATTTAATTGCTGCATCAATCATTTCCCGGTCGTGTTATTTCGCGTTTTGAAGACCAGAATTGGCCGCCTAGATCGTGCGATTTAACACCATTGGACTCCTCTCTTTGGTGTTTTTTGAAGTCGATGGCTTATGCGAATAAGCCGACGACGACTCAAACCTTTAAAGAGGAAATTGGACGCTGCATTAATGAAATACCGCAGCGTTGATGCAAAAATTGAATTGAATGTCATTGAAAATTTAATTAAAAGATCGCGTATGTGCCAGCAAAGCCGCGGCGGCCATCTGGCCGATCTGTTATTCCAAACATAACCTCATCCTGTCTACTTTACGATAGAATAAAGAATTCACGTTTTTTTTAAATACCTGCGTTTTGCTTAAAATTTAAATCTTGCCTTCTTGTTGGGACACCCTTTATTTAATGTTTCTAATCTATTTGGGCCGGAGAGCTTAACATAATTTTTGTAAAATTTTCAAAAGCTTTTCTTTGTGACTTCTTTTTTCAAATTCTTACACATATCAGTATAGACTGCAATTGGGGCAGCACAGCCTTTCAAAATTCAGAGCGTAATGGTTCTCAATCCGTACGTCAAATCGGAAGGAGGGCTATGGAGTCTCCATTTCATTTGAAACAATTTGTCGATTGAGTTGTCTCGTGGGGTGGAAGCCAAACTCATAGACTCATAGCCTAGACTAGATTATGGACTGGCTGACCATTGAATCTTGATGAAGTCAAAAATTGGATCAACTCGCGGATGAAATACCAACGCAACCGGTACATCCACAACATGAAATGGAACTAAAAAATTGAACTGCCGATGTGCAATCAATTTCAGTTATGAATGACGTTCCAAGAATTCTAATTCTGTCGGAGGAGGAACTGTCAAATAATTCATCTATTCCAACTGTCGTACTGCGTTCCAGCAATGGACTGGATTCGGGGTCTCACTCGTTCGTATGAGTTGTCAATTTTTCACAGAACGCAAGCGGCAAGTACGGACTGGCTCTTTTTTCTGGCACATGTAATGACAACCGAAATGAAACTGCTTTGCTTAACTCAGATATTTGATTTCTTCAGAATTAAAGAAGCAATGGCAACCATCCGAACACCAAACGTACTGCATCAAAGTTCACTCCATCGGCACGGTTTACCCAGAAATTCGTAGGAAGTGACGTAGATTGCAACACTTTTCAGTTTCCAATGCTACTTGTGGCAAAGTACATCACAAAAGCGCCTGATTGATTGCGTCCTTATTCCGCAAACAATGCTGGGAACTTTAGTTCTCCGAACCATTCAAAAACAAATCCTGACACATCTCAAAGGCGGTCACTTGCACTTGCACTCAATGCGTTTCCTCGGAAAGCCTGGTATTTAATTCGTTACAGCTATTTACCCAGCAGCGAGTCGTTCTACTCAGATTACTCGAAATTGCTGCATTTGCTTCTCAAAAGATCCCCGCACGCATACACGCCTGCCCCTCAAAAACACACTCAGCCACTCTCGATAAACGACATTCGGAGGTCCTTTGTGATATTTTCTTAATTTTCTCATTCAAATTCGAATTCGTAACGTAAACAGTGTAACAATGCCGCCTGTCGCATGTGGTTTCATGCCAAAGAAGCTCCCAGCCTTCCTGCGACACAGTGCGTCCAGCATTCAAGCTCCTGAGTCTCTGGAGCATGTTAAGCAAATGAAAAGGACTAAATTAGAAGTAAATTTCCGCATGTTAAATCAAAAAGAGGATTTTGATTTAACATGTTGTTTGAATGTTCTTCCTCACTGTTCACTGTTCACCGTTCGTTTGCATTGTCCTGTCCATGCAGCAGAGCAGCAGTTTCGGCTCGGCGCCACACACACACACACACACACAGTGTACAGTAACGAATGCAGACAGGGGGGGTCAGTTTTTGTGAGAGATGCATCCAACCGAAAATTGGTTAAGTAAAACTTTGTATAAGGACAATACCGTTTGACGATGACTGAATGTTTGAACTCTGCCCTCTCCTGAGGGTATGCGGTCAGAGTGTGTTGCCACAGTGGACGCTTTTCTTGGCTGTCTCTGCTCTGTCCAAGAAAAAAAAAGAAACACAACATTGTTGAGTGTCTGCTGGTATCGTCGCATGAGTAAATGTGTAACCCAAGAAGTCAACTGAACACTCAACAAAGACAAGTTGCAAATAGTCTATCGGAAGTGAGAGCTTTCACAAGGCGGTTGTGTTGATCAATTCGTGGCAGATTTGGTTGACAGCAGCAAATCGGTCTGAAGTGGGAATCACCTTCATTTTGGGAGAAAGCTAGTACACAAAGACGCTTTGAGGATTTTTTCGGTAGGGGAATGTGCGAGTAGGTGTTCAAGGCATCCTTCACACAGTTGATGTTATTTAAAAAATGAAGGGTGCTTTTCCAGAGGCGTAGAATTTTGAAATGAAATAGAGGAAAGGGAGTACCAATTCTGGGGGAATGGACCTATGCACGAGGCAATGTCCTTTATCGCGCTTAACATGGCGAGCTGCCAAGGCTATCCTCGTCCATGCATTGGTCAAGTTGACATACAGCCTCCCCGTGGCGCGCGCCCCTTGGATAGCCATCACAGCATCCGTTGTGTGGTGAAACAATGTATGCAGCGACTGGCCTACCAGTCTGTAGGTTGTGCGTGAGGCTAACTCCCTCACCACAATAAAAAAGAATCGAGTTCAGAAACGGGAACATGACTCGGATATGGACGGATCCGCATTAAGACTAATTTCGGGAACATCAGCCTGATATGCGCTCACGCCCCGACAGAAGAGAAGAATGACAACAGCAAGAACATACGATCGATGCCTCAGCTATGACACCAAGATCGTTCTAGGAGATTTCAATGCTCAGCTGGGGAAAGAGGACATCTTTGCTGACGTCATCAGGAAACACAGCCTGCACTACACGACCTCCGGAAACGGACTCAGGCTGTTGGACTTCGCCGCGGGCGGAACCTCTCTGTGAGCAGTACACGGTTCCCACATCTCAACATCCATAAAGGAACCTGGCGATCCCCTGATCAATCAACCGTCAACCAGATTGATCACCTTGCGATCGACGTCAGACACTCCTCCAACATTCTCGATGTCCGAACATTCCGAGGCGCTAACATCGACTCGGTTCATCACCTTGTTGTAGCCAGGGTAAGAACCCGGATGTCGAAAGAACAACGGAGTTGAGAGAGGCCAAAACGGTTTGACGTCGGAAAGCTACAATCGCAACAGGTCGCTGGGATCTTTGCCGACCAAGTCTCCCCGAAACTCTCCCAAAGTTCAACGCTGCCTGCACAATTTTTTTTCATTACTCAAAGTATTGCTCGTACTTTTTCCCATCTCTCTGCAAATTTTTAAATACCATCTCTGAAAAATTAAGCCTTTCTGGCATCGATTCAATCATTCAACCATATTGCGAGTTCTCCAAGGACGTCGACCGGTGGCCTCCCAAATCATTTTGTATCCGCCGACAAAGCCACTAGTTGGAAGGAACAAGGTCTAGAGAAAACGGTGGGTGGGGTAATACCTCCCATTTCAGCGTTTCCAGAGGGTTTTTTAACGCACTAGCCACGTGTGGCCGATTGTTATCAAGTTGCAAAATCACATTGTCATGAATTTCGGTCGTTTCTAACCGTTTCCACGCAATGCACGGCATAAATGCATTCGTTGCAGTCGATAATGTTTTCCCTAATGGTTTGGCCTGGTTTTAGCTGCCGCACCCGTCTGGTCCCACAATATGCAGAGCATTACCTATGGACGGTGGATGTTATTCCTTGGCGTGTAGACGATGATGGAGCGAGTTCACCAGGCCTTGCATACATATTTTTGCTTCTCAAGGTAACGTAGTACTTCCAGTTTTCATCTGCAGTCACGAACCGGTACAAAAACGCATTGCTTTGACGTCTTTCAAGAAGCAGTTCCGAGGTGAAAAATCGCCTGTCGATATCTCTCGGCTTCAACTCGTATGGCACCCAATTTCCTTGCTTTTGAATAAACCCAAATTTGTTTAACCGAAAGAAAATAGTTTGCTGAGTGTCTCCGATAGATTCTGCGAGTTCTACTACTCAAAACTACGCTCTGCGATTGGAGCAGATTCACCTTCAACTTCAACAAGCATTTGATGTTCCTCAGCTGCACGTTTCTTCAAATTAAAAAAGAAAATTAAAACTTCCCTTAAATGCTGTTTTTTTTTTCAACACAAAAGCGGACATTTTCGAAATGTCGTTGTCTAAAACAGACACTGAAGCACACTGATAATTGCTGACAAGTGTCACATCTTTCCAATGAAGTAGGTAATCGCTTCCAAGATCAGCTATCACTTGCAGGTGGCGCCATCTTTTGAAAATGTACCCACAATCATTTGACATGAAATTTGCATTATTCGAAAAATTATTTCTGGCATTTTAATTTGAAAATAATCCTGTCATATGACCGATATGGCTGGATGTGACGTTGCCTAATTTTGATTTTCAATTTTCGACATTTCTGGCCGTTTATCGACTATTACGCGGCAAATGTTGTCATCTAAGTTGTCAAACTTTCCGAGGTCATTAGCGTAAACTAGCTGTGTCATTTATCCCCACAGAAACTAGTCAGCGGCGTTAGATCCCGCAGTCTTAGAGGCCAATTCACGGGTCCGTAGTGTAAAACTCTGCGGTTACCAAACGTTTCCTTTAATAAAAATCAGATATGTCACGAGCTGTTTTTTTAGTTTAAAAGGCATTTTTTTATTATTTATCTAATGGTATTCTAAAACTAGGTATAAAACGCTTAACCTAGGTAAGACAGAAATGAAATCTTATAACTACTTACTGGCTCTATGCGGGCGCTCTAAGCTTAACTATTGATAAATTTGTTTTGCTTTTGCCTTTCGGCGTCATTGCTAGTTATTTTTTTTTAATTAACAAAAACTATTATTTATTTTTTAAAACTAAGAAAACGTTTTTTTTTTAAAAACTTAGCTATCTATGGAATTTTCTAAAAAATAATATCTTAATCTACCTTAATGCATATATCCTATTCTAACTTAAAAATACTTACGACAAACTTTTATGTCACGAGCTGTGTGGCATGTTGCGCGGTCTTTTTGAAACAATAGCTTCCTCACATTATGGCTGTCACCATTGGCTGAAACGTTCTGGCTAGCCTCGTTTATAGGGACGTACGGACCAATTATTCCACAAACCCATAAAGTACATCAAACAGTACGTTTTTGTGGATGCGACAGTGTCTCAATATACACTTGAGGATTTATGATTCCTCTAAATACGGCAGTTTTTTTATTGACGTACGTATCCATTCGATTGAAAGTGAGCTTCATGGCTAAATAAAGATCACTTATGATAACTTAGATCAACGGCAATCGGTCTTTGCACAATTGGAAAGCGCTAGCCAGGTGTCAATCTATTTAAAATGGCAAAATGGCCTTCAGTCAAAATGGTGTTAGCAACTTAAAGTTAATTTGCTAAAAAATAAAATGTGTACTTTTTCATCAATGTCATCTAATTTCCCTGCATTCCATCGCATCCATCATCTTGATCGTACCAAATTTTATTATTCAGCACAAATTAAGAGGTTCACCAATCTCTGAGCATTGAACACTTCATCCCCTAATCGGTATACGAACTGAAAAAAAAAAGCTCCTTTGATGTGAAATTGAGCATCACCAGAATTTAGAAAAACTATGGTCTCCTCTTCCTCCTCCCGCCTCCATCACGCCCTTAGTCCCAGCTTCCTCTTCAGCATCCGAAAGATGACTGCACACAGCATCATGGCATTGCCAGTTGATTGGTGAGCCCCATGCCGCTTACTTTTCTGGGAACCATGCCAACTCTCCACCCCATTTGAATGTCATAAAAGTAATAACGAACCTCAGTCCATTAGTCCCTTTCATCGGTCATTGACTGCCTCCTCATATCTTTCCCCGCGCACAGCCCTACATAGAGAGGACGCTCTTTTCAGTCTCATTGCATGATAAACAAACCAACCCGTCGATTGTGCATCCGCAGTAATCAAGAGCATCCATCCTAGTGCATCATCCACACCAGGACAGTCCCTTCAAACTGATTAAGCAAACAATTAGCAACGGAACATCAAGCTATCCTGTCGTGATGGTACCCAACAGCCTCTTCCATTAGCCAATGACCACCATTGACCAGAATATAATTGAATCCCATTCAATTCATCTGCATGTTGCATCTGCAGCACATCCTTCATCATCATCACGAGTCAAATCATCAATTCATTATCTCTCGTGCCACACACACCCACACACACACACACACATTTAAAACGCGGCGCAGGATGCGCGTCGATGTCTGAGGATGCAACTCTGTAGCTGTGTCTGTGCTGCAGCAGTTAATAATCCGTCACTGAATAACCGAGTGGAATACTTCAACGAGACGTATCCTGCTCATCGTACATCCGGTTGGGATAAACACACACACACACAGGCATGGAGAGGTTGCCCACTTCGTGGGGGTGTTGCTGATTACATGCGAGTACTCTGAGCGTTGCCACCGTGGCGTGTTTATTCTTTTCTCCTCAATATCGTAGGTGCCGCCGACGCTAACGCCGCTGTTCGCAAAATTAGAAACTCCACTCCTGCATCATCATTAGTGCCACCATCGCTCTATCGTCCTTCCCATCAGCGTCATCATCGTCATCAGCAGTCGCACCGCCACCAGCACCAGCTCATCAGCAACTACTGGGATGGCGATGGTGGGAGCAACTGCCATCGCCTCGGATGCAACGCAACGCCATCACGGCATTAGCAGGATCAACATGCCAGCTGAAATGAACGAAATGTTTAATTACCTAACCTCAGATTGCACTCAGCTCCATATGAAAAGTTGTTAACTCTTCCACTCGCCTAAGCGGAGTGGGGCCGCCTCATCCGCCATCATATCCGTGCTGGTGTGGTCTTCCTGTTGTCCTGATACTCCTTACGTTCGTTTTTTTAAATTTTTTGCACTCCTGTTGTTGTTTGTAAATTTTACTGCTCCAACATCAATCCGAACTATGCTCACTAATAGCCCACACATGCAAGTGCGGGCGTGGCGGACTGGGTCGAAGGTCTCCATAAAGTTGCCCACCATTATGTCAATCCGCCCTGCCGCCGTACACGGACTCGCCGTGTATTAGCACCACACATCCACCGCCGATGACGACGGATGACTCTGACTCCGGCGACGGATTACTGCTCCAGACCATCGCCGTGCCCCCAGCCAGTCGGAGACGAACACGCTCGAAACGAGTGATTTTTCATTTCAACTAATGTCCAATTACACTAATGCATAAAAGCTTTTTCACATATTCCTCCAACTCGTCAATTTATACTAATGAACGTGAATTTTTAGCCGAGCTTACGACGGGCAACATCCGACGATGAAGCGTCCAAAAGGACGGCTGGTGGGTAAGGGGGTGGCTCTGCCGAATTCCTCCATCTAACTGACTGACTGATTCACCCATCTGCGGGCAGGTGCGGGGTAAGCCGGACGGGCGACACACGGAAAAAGAACGAGTCGCCGGATAAACTTCGTTTTTGATGTCTGCCCTCCATAGTGGCGAAGGATCTGGGCAGTGGTGGCCGGTGGATTGCTGGTCGCTTGGCCGTCGTGCGGATGCACTCATACATCGGCAATGATTCAATATTTGAAGTTTCTACTTCGGTTTTAGGTTTTAATGTCAACCATTAGATGACGGAGATGAATGGATGTGAGGCTAAGTGCCTTTCACCTCCTCCGCCCCACACTATGGTGAGAGTTTTGAGGTGGAATTTTTTTCCGTCCACCGAATGATGGTTGGTGGGTGGCGGGCGAGGGGGGGGGGGGGTGGTTGGTTCTAGCGAATACCACTTATTATTGATTAGGTTTTGAGAAAGGTGTGCAGATGTGTGATTGAGAGTGACTGACTGCTGCTGTGAGTGGAGTGGATCAAGTGGAAGTCACTGGGGTATTGCATTTCGAACAATTGGTCATTTCGTTCGTTCTGCTGCTGCTGATGGATGCAAATGGTCTATCAGGCGAACAAGACCAGTGAGGACGGCTTTCAAATGAATCCTTTCAAAATCATCACTTCTTCTGCTTTTTTGACGTTTTTGACGTCATCTGGACGACTTTTCTGGGTAGATAGAAAATTCGTCCATAGTTTGTTATACAGTTTGTACTGAATGTAAGAAGCAAGGAAGGATTTTACATATCAACCGATTTACGTAGAATCTTTCCTCGCTCCCTCTCTTTTCCTTTGAGTCTCTCACTTTCTTTCTCTCCCCTCTGCAAAGATCTTAGTCTATGTTCTCTTACTAGTTGGAACTTCGAAAGGTATGTGCAAGAACAAATTTGTCACGAAGCTATTAATGATCTTGTTGAACTTATAAAAAGCGATTCACAGCGAGATTTAATTTTCAATACGCTGCTTTTGATAGATCACCCGTGAATTCTATCAAACTGATGTGTGTGTTTTGTTCAGATTCCCTTGGCAAGTTATCATGGAAAGACTCACAACACAACAGCGCCTTCAAACTAATTAGTTTTATAACAAAAATCAGCGAGGAGTTTTCGTGCGAATAATCGACGTACTCAAACTACTCTTGTTAATACCATACGCAAATTTTGAGGCTCAACTTACATTAGTAGAGGAGTTAGTCAACTACTAGCACGTAGTGAACAGTCTGTAGCCGCTGTAGTTGAGAGTGCGGATCATAGACGTTACGAATCGATTCATCGTCATTCTCAGCAGCTTGGCCAAGTTAACGAACTAAGTGCTTCTTAAAATCAAGGCACTTGGTCTCAGGGTACTTGCGTTCCAACAAGACGACGCTATGAACCATATATTTATGATGGGAAATAGTGGAGTTGCTAAAACATCACTTTGGAGAGCACTTAAACGTACGTTGAGCTACGTGATACCACAACTTTGGACTGTTTTCTCCTTTGGATATGTAAGACCTTGGCCATCACGAATAAGCCAGTTACAATTGATGCTTTTAAAGCCAACATTACTAGTGTTATCCGCGAGATACCAGTTGCTTTGCTCGAAAGAATGGTCGCCGTGGCGTAGTGGGTAAGTCTAAGTTCGATTCCCGGACAGAACACCTCGTATTTTTCACGGCATTACCTCTTTCGAGTTGCTGACAACACTCAAAGAGTATTAATTGTCTATGGAAAGCTTCTTAAATCTCGCCGTTCGGAGTCGGCAAAAAACTGTAGGTCCCTTCTACTCGTGAAGAACAATAGCATGCACAACACGAGTAGTTGTTGTAGAAGCTAGGCCCTGTTCCCTTGTGGGCTGTAGTGCTATTCAATTACTTGGCGAAAACCAAGTCAAGGAAACAATATCGAGACTGAAGTCTAAAAAGGCTGCTCGAACTGACGGACAATCCGCACAACTCTATAATGCATCTGGAGATAATATGGTAGAGCGCTTGCACTAGCTCATCTGTAAGATATGGTCGGAGGAAAGTATGCCCGATGAGACGACGAGAAAGTAGACATCCATAACTGCTCCAAATACCGAGTAATCAGTCTCCTTAACATCGCCCACAAGATCCTCTCTTCCATTTTGTGCGAATGCCTAAACAGAAAGATCTTTAGCAGTGTGGTTCCAGGACAGGCAAATCCACTGTAGATCAGATTTTTACACTGTGGGAGACGCTGCAGATGACCCAAGAAATACAAATTGGCATCCACTCCCTATGAGTCGATTTTAGGGCCGAATATGACAGCGTGCATAGAGTCGAGCTAAACAATGTCATGCCCAGCTAAGGAGTAACTTCCATCCTCATCAAGGCAATATTCGAAAGTATCGACCTGATTTGTGTCCACGTCCCAACAAAAGATAAGGATGGTGATGGCACGAGTGACTTGTATGACGTCAAGATCCTTCTAGGAGCCTTCAATGCACAGCTGGGAAGGAAAGATATCTTTGCTAGAGAAATCGGAAAACACACCCCACACGGCAACAAATAACGGTCATAGACGGCCAGGAGCTGTGTTGTCCTTATGTTGAGCGCTATACCCGTGGGCTATAATTCAATGACGAACTCCTCTTCAGTATGTCAATGCACAATCAATAGAATCTATAGATAGGCATATTCTATTCTAGTTGTCAATGAAGGCCCGTGGGCCTAAAAAAACTCCAATAACGTTCCCCTCAGACCAAAAGTTTTCTTATCCTTATATAATAAATTTTAGGCTTTCAGATCGAAAAACTTTTTAGAGGGAGGGGATAATTAAGGTCAAACTTGATCTTTGGAGGGAAGGTTGTGCTACTCACAGAGAAAAAGCGATTGGCAAGAGTTATTATTTCGCTTAACTTCGCTACAGCTGTTAGTCTCTTTATTTGCTGCCCACCCGCCTATCTCAAAATTTTTGCTGCCCATAGTCACGATCTGACCGTCTGCGTCTTTGTTTTGCTCTTAATTACTGCAGCGGTGCGTTTCAATGGCGGCAGGCACCTGGTTGTGACTGTGTGGTTCGAATCTTCTGATTCGTCATGATCATCGCCAGCCCTTTTAACTTAAACCCTTTTGAGAATGAAGCTTAAGCCTTGTATTAATTTTTTCATTACCGCCGATTGATTGTTAGTTGTTGACTTGACTCAATGATTGTTCCGAATGTCTCTGGCTGTCAGAGTGCAGCATAAATAGGCAGAGATTGTGACGGAAAGTCACCAAAAACAGTCGAAAACTGTTTGTTTTCTATTTGTGAGGCGCACCTAGTAATATATAACTAGGAATATACTTAATCGTGCACCAGGGAACTTGATCCTGCTGCACGTTTTCATATATTGGAAATTAGAAAAAACACACCAGATTTCGAAAACAATCATTTTTAAGTTCGAAAAATAAGAAAACATCCACAAAAACCAGTTTAAAACATTTCCCTCGTTTTTTAAGTCTTCCGCTCATTTTTGTTACCTTCTGTCGACTTTTTGTTTGCATTTTCCTTCTCCTTACACTCACCAGTGCTCCCCAAGGGCGATTCTGAATTATCAACCACTTGCTCTTCGTCCACATAGCCAATTTGCTCAGTCGGATCGTGCGGCCAAAATGTGGGATTTTTAATGAAATCCGGCGCATTCTCGGGATAAGCGACAATATAGTCTTCCCAGGTCATCTGATTGAATGGCAAAAGATTCGATATCCTGTCCATTTCCTTTTGATAGCCTTCTATGCGGCCGTTGGACTCGTCCACAAATTCTTGTACATTCCTCTGAAAGTATGCAATTTTATGAAAATCTTCTGCTCTCAATGAAATTTTCAAATCAGAGACAATGATCCAGTAGATCATCAGTCTGAAGGGCCTACCTTGAGTTTTTCCTTAACCTTCTCCAGCTTCGCAGTGTAGATGTCCTCCGGGTATGGTACCGACAGGCTTGTGTACTTTTTTTCGAACTCTTCGACTAGGGAAACAGCCTCGGAGCGGACGTTCCTCTTGTAGAACTCCCAGTCTATGGGTGGAAGTTGACCACGAGCACCAGATTCTTCAAGTTTACGCAGGCGTCTGTAAGGAAATATGTGACACTTTGCTTGGGAAAGAATAGAGCAGATTGAACCAACGCAATGTATTTTTCACGCTTTGCCATAAACTGCTTAAACTTCGCCAATTCCGTTGGTGGACAGCGCTGCTGCAGTTCAAGGAGACAAACGATCTTCCCCGTGGGCACCTTACTGGTGCCCATGTGGGATAAAATTTTCAAAATATATTCAATGGTTGCGGCTTAATAGCGATAAACAAAATATATGCATGTAGTGATTGAAAAAGATTTCAGGCTTTCTGACTGACGTTTCAGTGAGGAGTCACTTTGATTGAGGAACAGTGATCTCATTTCCACTGTCTAAAGAGACATTCTTTCCCCTTTTCGCCAGCCAGCCGAATTAACTGTCACCCTGTCGCCAGGTTGTCTCAGCCAACGATTACATTCAATTAAAGTTCATAACTCTTCCGACAGCCGCCGATATCTCCGCCAGCGATTATCGAAAGCGACACAAGAAAAAGAAAACAAAATGCTGACTTGTCCATCCTTCGGTACGAAACATTTAATCGCACTCGTCCCCTCCCCCTGGAGCCCCTTTCCACGCGGCGCTGTCATAGCCTCAAGGCGCAACCTCACCGAATTCTTCGAAAATTTATCCAATTCCAACTTAATTTAGAAAATTCACTTAGTACGTCGAACGAATGAATGGTGGAGGGTGGAAGTGTGGGTGGCTGGGATGTGGCACATTCCGTTTGAAGCTTTTTATCTGTTTCGATTTAAACTGGCGCCGCCCAGGATTCCAAACCAAACCGTCATCCATCCAACATCAACCCCAGCATCATGACCCTGATGCCACCACGCCCATTCCAAAAAATCTCTCAAGCCCTAACCGCCACTGCCACCAAAACTACTGCCACTGCCACTGGTGATGCTGCCGATGACGATCATCACGACGACGACGACGACGATGATGATGATGATGATGATGTGGAATTTTTGCTTCCACACAAAAATTTCCCATTCATGACCGCCTCAATTGCTTTCAATTCAAAAGCGGGGGTGGTGGGAGTTGAGCGTGTGTGTGTTCAGTTCGTCGATGTGCCGGGGAATCAGGACACAAGAGTAAACACCCAGCCAGCAAGCGTCATCTCGAATACAGACAAATCATGGTCGAGGTTGCGGAAAATCTCCTCGACGAAAGCTAAACTGCTATTTTCAAGAATAAAAAACGGATAACCATCAATTTAACATTTATTAGGGATACTTTTGGATACAATAATAATCAAGCATTCCTCTTCATTCCGCTCCCCCGCTCGCCGCGACAGTTCGTGTGTCTTTTCAATTTTCCTAAAACATTCCGGTTGTCGTCGCCGCCTCTCGCACTCCTCCCCCTTCCAACGTTCACGATTGCCGCAATCCGTTGACAGTCCGACTTTTTGCCTTGCCGCGCTGCTGTTGCTGCTGCTGCTGCTGCTCTTGGCTGCTCCACTGCTCCACTCCGATGTTATTGTTGATGATACCCGCTTCGCCAAGTTCATAATATGATTCAATTTCTGATCTTACCCCCAAACCGGTACGGAGTGTGATGACGCCGTGGGGCTGTAAGAGACGATGGCGGTGGTTGGAGAGTGGATGATGGAATGCCAGCATGCCATCGGGGCACCGCCACCATCAAGCACATCGTGCGGAGCATATAACACACGACTCCGACCAACACAGCACTGAGTGCATTATCCCGATTGCCGTACCGGGCACCGTTGGAAACGTAACGGATAACTTTTAGCCAACAGAACTAGAAAAAGGCGGACCACACACATCCAAATCCTCCCCAACTCCCACCGAGTGCGCGGGTAGACGCATACATCAATATCCTCCCCCCGTCACCTTTCTCCAGCAATCGGGAAAAAAACCCCTCTAACACTCAGCCTCTGGAGAGAGGGATGTTTCTGTCGTCACCGGGCGCGATTTGAAGTCGCCGACCAAATGCAAAAAAAAAAATAGAAAAAAAAACAAAAATCAAAAAAATAACGACAGAAAATGGAAAAATCGGTCGGTTTTTTTCTGGCTGTGGTATGGGGCTCTGTCTTCCGATTGATTGATGAAAAATGCCACCGGGGATTGTTTTGCGTTACTTCGATGATGAAGCGGTGCAGAGCGTTACGGGTAAACTTTTCACATACACACACACGCACACCCCTTCCATCCTCCCACAAGTACAAGATGTCTTGACGTTCGGGATTCCTTTCAATCCTTTCGTGGCGCTCCAAAGTCGTTGTCGTCGCCATCGTCGTCGTCGTCGCCGTCGTCGTATGCTAATTTTATGAACGTAGTGAACGGGGACGAGATTTCGTCGAGTGGAAAGTTTCGATGCGGAAGTTTTTCCAGTGAAGTTGATAAGTTACGAGACCTTGGGGACTTCCTTTCGGTCAAGTGCGACTACTGATGAATTCGCTTAAAGTCGAGAAATTGATTAAAAGCGCGTTTGACTGTTGCGTTGTGGTGAAAAGTGACTCTTGCGGAGAGATTCGATGATTGGTGGGTTGTTTGGTGAGAAGGAAATTTTACAGTTCTTGTGATTTTCGTAGACTAGAACTCCTGCGATTCATTTTCACCCCTATACTTGACTTCTAAGAGGAAAGCCCTTCAATCTCGGCTAAGTGTGATTAGGGCCCTCCAACTAGTGTGGGGGAACAAAGCGCTTCTAAGGGGAAAGCCGTTTAGCCCCGGGTTGAAAAGCCTGATGAAGGGCCATCCAACTACCTTGTGCGAGCGAAGCGTTTCTAAAAGTAACGCCCATCAACCGCCCCTTCACAAGCTTGATTAGAGGTCTTTCGTCTACTGCAATCGGCAAGAATGTCATCTATCTCAATGTGGCGCATATAATCCCTTCATTGTCTAATCTTGTTCTAGGTGAGAAAGTGCTTATCGATGCCTGCAACTCCCATTTAGCAGCTTTAAGCGAAGTGCTGTTGGAGTGCTTGGAGAAAAGGACAACCGACTAAGAACGAGATGTTCCACATCTTAATGTGTTGAAAACCAACCGGATACTTTCTGCTCTTATCTTAGGGGTTAAAGTGACCTCAATGTGTCAAACTGTCAGCAACTTCGGTGTTTGCTCGCACGAAAAGCTGAAGGCACTGAAAATCTTAAGGGGGTAAGGCTTTCCTATCTCTACGGCAAACTGGATGCCTGCCATCGTTGATCTATGGTCTACACTATTTCTATGACGGAAGCAGCCTTCTACCCCAGTTTTCCTTATGGCTTACAGCAACTTCGGTCTATGCCTACACAAAGAGACGAGTTTGGAGCAATCTAGATCACTAAACACAATAATTAGCGCCGCGACTCAGTCGCCCCATTGCACTAAGATAAGGAGAGGAAGCTGAAAGTAGAAGAGCTAACCTGTAACCTGATTTAAAAGCAAGCAGACCTGAAAAAAGAGGAGAAGTGCGTGCAACCTTACCTAGCCTCAGGATACCTGCTGGCAAGCTGTATGTTGACTGCTCTGCTTGACTGAACAGAAGATCCGTCAACTTCACGTCATTGTTGTGCCCAATAATTGAAAATCTCCAAACCATCACTGATGAGAATTTTGAATAAAAATTTGAATTTACATGCTTACATTGCTCAATCGAGTCAAGAGCTGAAGACTACTGACCATTTCATACGCCGAATGGTTGATTGAACAGACAGAGGTGAATGGTGACTTAACAAAGAAAATAATCTTCAGGCTCAGTAGATTCGTTAAAAAGGAGAATTTCAAATAAGAAATCACGATTGATTATTGAGAAGTCGATGCATCCAAAGGGGCGAATGTGACTGACTAACTGGTGAGATCTATGGGCTAACGGTGACAACGGGCCGCTTCTTTTTTTCTTCGAAAATGAGGTCGGCCAAGCAGTTACCGTGTATAGTGTTCACTACGAAATGATAATGGACTTCTTTTGGACCTAGGCCCTCTGTTCTCATTACAGGATGATGTCACTTGCCACATAGTCAACGAAGCAAGGACTCCTTTGAGTGAGAAGTTGAGAGAGAAGGCTGTGTTGCCCACTTCGTGGCGATGTTAATTGGCCGCCACTATTATGTGATTTAACACCTTGGGACTGGGGGACTTGGGGAAGGTGGATGAGGATGAGGATGAGGATGAGGATGAGGATGAGGATGAGGATGAGGATGAGGATGAGGATGAGGATGAGGATGAGGATGAGGATGAGGATGAGGATGAGGATGAGGATGAGGATGAGGATGAGGATGAGGATGAGGATGAGGATGAGGATGAGGATGAGGATGAGGATGAGGATGAGGATGAGGATGAGGATGAGGATGAGGATGAGGATGAGGATGAGGATGAGGATGAGGATGAGGATGAGGATGAGGATGAGGATGAGGATGAGGATGAGGATGAGGATGAGGATGAGGATGAGGATGAGGATGAAGATGATGATTAGGATAAATGAAATGAGCATTAAACTCAACCAACTTGAAATGTCCCCCGAGGAGAAGTGGCTAAATGCGTCGACTCACACGTCGAAGATTGCAATTGAAATTTTATTGTTTATCTGGCATTTTGTTCCAGGGCACCATCTCATACAATGCTCAAAAAGTTCTATGTTTCAAATTCAACACCTTTTCAAATCTTTTGTTGCTAATGGGCTTAGCCACAGCGGCAGCTTCAATGATGAGGACGACGACGGCGGCAAGCTTGTCTCTACACAGGATTGTTCGTCGGGCCGGGTGCTTTTTTTCTCCCTCTCGCATTACTCATTGCACATAAAAAAAAATATTCGTGCCTAAGATAGCGAAGATAGAAAGATGTGAAAAAAATAGAAATTGCAGAAAGCCTAATACAAGACAGCGGATAGTCAGCCTAAGATAAGAAAGTAGAGTACCGGAGGCGAAAGAAAGTTCGTGGTCTAGGCCTCTACCACTAAACAAGATCGGAAGATTACTCATGGAGCTTACCTGATCAAACTCATATATGCCTAAACTACACTACCCGTCGTAAAACTAAGTCTACCCTACACCTTTGTATGTATGCTAACTTAAAGATTCTTACATACATAGCTTCAATCAGCTTCATTGAGAGATTAAAGTTCGTGAAGAAGCCGAAAATGATTGACTTCTGTTGGCAGAAGTCGCCAGTCCAGTCCTTATGTCACAGTTTATATGACCTTTGCTATTTCTCTTGGCGAATTTATGAGAAATAGCCCCTTGGCGGACGGTCCATCCTACCTTTTGAAACCAAGAAGGATGGCTTTTGCTACATTCTACACACATGACCCGCAACCAGGATTATTACCTCATTATAAAGGGTGTCCCAACAAAAACGCAAGATTTGAATTTGGCGCCATTCGAATTGTCATTGTTTGACATTTGAACAATTACGATTGTTTGTTAGTAGAAGGTATAAGGTTAATAATAATGGAGCGCTACACGAATGAACAACGCATTCTCATTGTGAAATTGTTTTACCAAATTGGTGAAAGCTTTGCTGCTCCAAATGCTCCAAAAGAGTCAACTGTAAAGCGATTAATGGAAAGATTTGCTGTAACTGGGTCTGCAACTGATGCAAAGACAACAACGCGCCTTCGACCAGGTCGATCTACCGAAAATATCGCAGCAGTACGTGATGATGTCGCTATAGTCCATCTATCTCAACTCCACACAGATCTCAGCAAATTGGTCTTTCCAAATCCACTATGCAGCGAAATTTGACGAAAGATTTGCATCTTCATGCATACAAAGTTCAGTTGACTCAAGAACTGAAGAAAGCAGGCCATGCACAGCGAAGGGAGTCCATTAATTGGGTATTGGAGAGACAACATGAAAATGCTGAGTTTGCCGATAAAATCATTTTTAGTGACGAGGCCCATTTCCGTCTTGATGGCTTCGTCAATAGGCAGAATTGTCGCATTCGGGGCGAGGAAAATCCTCGAGTGATTCACTAGAAGCAAACGCATCCTCAACGTGTCACTGTGTGGTGTGGATTTTGGGCCGCAGGAGTCAGGTCAAGCGCAAACAATCAATGGTGTTCGTTATCGTGAAATGATAACCAATTTTTTCGTGCCTAGAATTGAAGAAATGAATGTGGAGAGGATGTGGTTTCAACAAGACGGCGCCGCATCTCATACAGCCAGAGAAACAATTCAATTGCTGCATCAGTCATTTACCGGTCATGTTATTTCGCGTTTTGGAAACCAGAATTGGCCGCCTAGATCGTGCGACTTAACTCCATTGGACTCTTTTCTTTGGGGTCTTTTGAAGTCGATGGTTTATGCGAATAAGCCGACGACGACTCAAGCCGTAAAAGAGGAAATTGGACGCTGCATTAATAAAATACCTCAGCATTTATGCAAAACGGTCATTGAAAGATCGCGTTTGTGCCAACAAAGCCGCGGCGGCCATCTGTCCGATGTGTTATTCCACACAGAACCTCATCCTGTCTACTTTACGATATAATAAAGAATTCACGATTTTTTCTTAAATACCTGCGTTTTATTTAAAATTTTAATCTTGCCTTCTTGTTGGGACAGCCCTTAGAATCACGATTCACACGAGCTCAGGTCTAAAGGAATGAAGACGTTTATGCAACAACAGCGCACCCAACATGAGTAGTATCTGAAGACGCTGTGCCTTGGCTCTTTGTGATCGCCTGTAGTGCCACTCAATTTTTTAAAATTGAATTAAGCCCCAAAAAGCCATCTGACTCCGTGGACTCAAACTTCAAAATAATTTTTAACTAACGTCAGCCTCTAGCTCATATCTAGCTCCGTCATTTCGCAGTACCCCCCGTAATCATGTATTCAATTTCGCTAACGCGCTCCAAAACGTGCCAAAGCCCATTCGAAATCATAGACTCTGACAGCACTGCACTCTCTGCCCCCGATCGAATCATTATCAATTCAATACTAATTACGACTGTCCCATGTGGCAGAGCCTTTGCTCGCCTCAAAAACACACCACCCCCGCCAATCATTCATCTTAACCCTACTAAACAATCCAATACATTAAGCCCTCCCACCACCATTTGCCCGCCTTTCGCCGTGGGCCCGCCCCTGGCCACGGCAAATACGCGCCGCGTTGCGTTTAATTTCACTAATTAAAGCCCACACTCATTAGCGAAATGGATGTAGGATTGTATCCTCAAACTCATCAACGTCAGTAACAAACGCACACACACAAACTAAGCCCGAATTCCATCACACGGCGACATACACCCCGCCCAGTCCAGCCGCTCTAAAGCTAATTATGGTTTCCCAAATATAATTATACCTCGCCCAAAAATTATTTAATTAAAAAAACGAACGAACCAACGAAAAAAACAACACAGAGGACGCCGTCGTCCTCGCAGTTCTGTTCCGTGCGGCGCACTCCATCCCCTCCGAAAGACAAACTCGTTTAGGGGCATTTTTTCTGTTCTTCTCCCTTTTCCTATCTGGGACACAGAAATATTCATCAATCATGTGAAGACGTCTCGCCAAGATGGCGTTAGGTGTGCAGGGCTGATGGTGGACGGGCGCCGAGGGTTTGATATTTTTAACTCCCCCACCCCAGCCGCATCACTGATGATGGGGACGAACGCAGAGAACGGAGTGTTTAATTTCACTTTTCGGGCAGTTTCCCCGGTCCGTGAGGGGGAGTCAATGGTCACGAAGCTGGAGTTAATTAGTGCGTACGAAAGGATACTCCCTACAAACATTCACACACACACACAGAGAGAGAGAAAAACATGCACACGCTAATTGATTCGACCGTTTCGACTCGACAATCATTCATGGCCGACGAGGATCTCGTTGTTGTTCCCGGTTCCCGTGCAGACAGAGGCACGTACCTAAGCACCTGGAAAACGAAATGAAACCGGATATCGTTGGTCCACCAAACACCAGCGGAACGAGGGACGAGAGGTATTCTGCCTTTCGCAATCATCGTCATCCCCATCATCATCATCATCATCAACAACAACAACAACAGCAACAGCAGCGTGGTATATAGCCGTGTACCCATCGTCGTACTGCTTTTGCCAATTAACCAAGAAAACCCAACTAAATCCTTAAGCATCCTTATTCACATCCCGCCACCATCGCATTCATTCACCCATCTGGGCGCCCCGTGCTCACCTCCTTCTGCAGTACCCGAACCCGTCGCAATTCATTCTCTCTTTCTCTCGCTTTCTCTATCTCTCTCTCTTGACGTAGAACCATCACCACCCGAGAGCACCCGTCTCCTTCAGAGTTGGACCACTAGTCATAAACCAAATGTTGCTGTGCTGGCAACAACTGCTACTGCTACTGCTACACACTCAGGGCGCTTGAGATACTCAAGCGCACGGGGGGCGCACGGCGAAGGCAGCTTCTGCTGAAGGACTGAAGCGAACCGAAGAAGAGAGCGAGACCAAGGGTGGAAGCTAAAGGGTACTGGTGGTGGAGACGCTCTCAGACCACTTTACTCTACTTTTAATTAACGGAAAGTGGTTCATTAGAGCTTATTCATTAAAGCTTGGAGTAATTAGTGAGCTCTAATGAATGCTTCCATATAATAATATCTGGAAACTGAAATGGTGTGCTAAACACAACTGCGTGCACATACGCGCGCTCCGGTTACATATGTACAAGCGCGCGATTGTTTGGACGGGGTGAGGTGAGCAGACGGGATGCAGATGCAGAAAAGCGTTTGCAGATGTTTGAAACTGCTTAGTCGACACAACAACAACAACAACAGCAGTATACAAACAAAGGATGAAGGATGTGGTGTATCAGAGTGTGTTTGCCATTTGATTGGCACTTCAAAGGCTTCAAATTGTTCCCCATTTCAGGAGAAGCTAATTTACGCGCGTGTAGTGACTATTGGTACCGGAGTCCAATCAAAACTGCGGTTTGTGTCTGAGGTAAAATTAATTGGCTGGTCAAGCAGAAG
Organism: Eristalinus sepulchralis; assembly: GCA_944738645.1. Lineage (NCBI taxonomy): Eukaryota > Metazoa > Arthropoda > Insecta > Diptera > Syrphidae > Eristalinus > Eristalinus sepulchralis. Next base: position 35,420,254 of record OX122883.1, read on the forward strand.
TTATCCATCACCATCACACTTCTGCGAAATATCTGAGTGTGCTACGGCTAGGCAACGAAACCCTCGGCGAAGCCTGTGGAGAGGACGACGAATTTGCTTTTGCTGCGATGCTGCTTTTGGCCGAAGCTGGTAGCAGATTTTTGACGAGGGCCCGGTAAGAGCTGATGATGAAGGCTGCTCGTCATTGACGCTGGTATTACTCTGAAGAACCAAGATAATAGAGCAATGGAATCTGCTCCTCCAGCCATCAACGCAAACAAGATCAAAACTCTTCGTCTTTCGAAACAACCAAGGGCTTCCTTATCCACTTTTAATCACGTTCAAGGTTTTGTGGTCGCCGTGGCGTGGTGGTAAGTGCGTCGACCGCCGCGCAGAAAGTCTGGGTTCGATTCCCGGACGGGGTACTGACAACGCTCAAAGAGTATCAACTGTCTATGAAAAGCTTCTCAAATCTGGCCGTTTGGAGTCGGCAAAAAACTGTAGGTCCCTTCTGCTCGTAAGAGAACAGTAGCACGCACAACACGAGTAGTTGTTGCAGAAGCTAGGCCCTGGTCCGTTATGAGCTGTAGTGCCACTCAATTATTAGAGTTTTGCGTCATACAGCAGGACGGGAATGATCAAGATGTCATACAAAGTCAGTTTGGTCTGTCCAAACGAAAAGTTTGGATTCTTTGGAGTCCAAAGAAATAGCGGTTGCTAAGTTATCCTACGCTTGGACTGTACTTATGTTTTCATCAGCATCATCGCCTAACGCCATACTCATTTTTAATGCCTTCGTTTGAAAACCAGCGACTGCCTAACTGACGCTGTGTTCGTCCAATTATGCAAGACATCCAACATAAAGGGCTGCATTCAAGATCAAACCCGTCTTCTCAACCTCCAACAGGCAACATTGGGTAAAGCAGGATGGGTGGGGGTGATCTACATGCACCCGAGTGTGTGGAAAATTCGAACTTAGCCTTAGCTCGCTCCCACGACGAGACCTCTCCAAGTACGCCCAACCTTCCCTGTACCAAAAGAATATATTTTTTATTTTTACTTTAACTTTTACATTTTTGGGATTTTTTTTTCTTAACTTTAGTGGAATGAGGAAGGTTGGGACAGGGGCAAAGAGGTCTGCTGAAACCAGTTTTAAATTAAACCTTGTGATTTCAAATGGTATTGGGAAGAATTACTGCAAAGAATTGCTAAATTTTTTCCACTTTCAACTTGTGGTGCCTGCAAGAGGTCTATAGGAACACTGCTGAATTTACCGAAAGGAAGGTTTCGATTACTGCGAACGTGTGACAACACTTCTAAGGAAAATCGAAGCTTGACGTAAGCACACAATTCGAGGGATTGCAGCAACTTTACCCTTTGGAAAATGTCACGAAGAGTGGATTTAAATCGCTTCTTTAGCCCCTGTACCAGTTATTCATTGTACTGTTCTCTCACGAATAGGAGACCAGCAGTTTATTGTCAACTCTGAAGTACTAGGCTCACCAATGTGTACTCTTTGAGTCTTTTCAGAGACTCGACACAAATGTGCCTGTGGAAAAATGCGCAATGAACAGAACAGTGTGTGGATCGACACACTTGCCCACTGCAGCCGTAAACAAATTCTCACTTTTCTTCGAAGAGAAAAATGAACATTTTTGAAAAGTGATGATTTTTTTGTAATCAGAAGGTCTGTAAAGTAGGCAACATTTGCATCGAATTTCTGCCCGGCAAGTGACGTTTCCAGGACTGAAAACAAAACGCAATCAAACGGAGTGTCATACTAGGCCGCAGTAACTTTGAGGTAGTCAAAGACTGCGTCTACCTGGGTTCCCCGTATATAGGGACAACAACATGATTACCGAAATCGAACGCAGAATCACTCTTACCGATCGTTGCTTCTGTGGGCTCAAGAGGCAATTGAGTAATAGACCCTTCTCTTGACTAGAACCTTCCCTACCCAGTCCTCCTTTACGGGGCGGAAACTTGGGTTTTACCAAAAACGGATGAGGAAGCCCTCAGTTTTTTCGAGGGGAAATTAGTGCATGTGATTTTTGGTCCTGTTTACGTTGATGGCACGAACTTGGACTGTACGCCTGAATAAGCGCCTCCGGATACAATGCTTAAGGTGGCAACGCCATGAGGAGCGTAGGGATATCTTGCTTCAGCTTTTAAAGTGCTCAGTTGGAGGCAGCTGGGGAGAGATTGTGCTATTGGGTCCACCCCACCCCGGTCTGTAACGTAATTTAAAGACGAAGAAGTAGATCACATCTCGAAAATAACAGAAAAAGTTCTTCATCACTTTTCCGGCCAAAGTAAATGTCTTCACATATTTCCAGGCACTTCCGCCCTCTTCCAACTACTGTTTCGACTGTTTTTTGGTCTCTGTTGTGTTCCAGTGTATCCATATTTTGTCGGCTGCTCTGAAGAAGGGCAAAAATGCAGTACCCGTTCTCCAGACAGCATTCTCACTTCAAACGGGATATGATTCATGTGGTCGTTGAGATGACTGTCTGTCTCAGCAATATTGCACATCTTTAGTCCTCCGGTCTGCCACCTCGAGATTTTTGACGTGATATATTCAAAGGCGTGTTACGGGTTGCCGTCAGGCACCGCGACCATCATCCTCGCACACAACGATCCTTGCAGCCACGAAGACATGTTATTCAAAAGTTACATTTTAAATTCCAACCACATTCGGCCCGTGCTCCGCCACCAGACCCACACCCTTCCGGTGCGGGCCACATGCATGCAACAATGAGAGCAAATCGGTGACAGAAAAAAAAAAACGCCACAACGACGACGGAGAACACAAATTTGAGGCAAATAACTGAGATTGAAACATTGTTACGCCTCGACAGGACCTCAGAATTGAACGCAATTACTCGAGCCAACCACCGCCGCCACCGCCAACGGAACGAAATCAGGAGCACGTCACAACAATGAGAACGAAAATTTTCGAAGACGAACAAGCAATTTGTCACATTGAACCCGATATTTCGAAAATATCTTCTGAAATGTCACTGCTGTCAGGATGCAGACTTGTCTGTGCGGCGCGGCGCACGGATAGGTATAAGTTAACTACAGAATTGCCAGGACGAAGATTTGACAGGGCGCTGCGTGTGTGCTGCCGCCGAAGAGCCACCGCCACCCTCCTCGGATCCCGCGCTACATCCTGGAAAGCTGACAGGCTAGCAGGGAACAGGGTCAATAGAAATTACATGTTGTAGGGTGTGCGTGCATGGATAGGGCGGTGCGGATGCTGCACGATTGAATTTCGTGGTAACAGGGTGACATTGTTGACGCTGGTCCGCATATGCAATCGAAATACTTCAATTGGACAATATTACCGGATACGTGCAAGGAATTTCGGCAATTGTCAACACCCCGACACACACACACAGAGACGCGCGCCCATCGGCCCAAATGAACGGATCTCCGTGATTGTGCTGAGGGGACCAATTGAAGAGGAATCACCCCAAAAGCAATCAAAATTCTTGACGAATTACTGGGCCATGGACGAACGTACACGCAGGAGTGGGGGGGGGGGGGGGAATGGGTTTGTGCCCCTCTATTGAAGTGGATACATCCCTGTACTCAGTCATTTTCGTTTTTTTTTTTTTTTTTTTGTTAATTTGTCTCTCGGAACGAATTGTTTCCAGGGGTATCCACGTGCGAGAGGTGAACAATTGGCGACGAGCGACACGGGCCGCAGAGATATTGTATACATTCTTGTGTGTCCTCTCGTCGACGTCGGCGTCGGCGTCGTCGTTGTCGTCATCGCATCGGTTGCACGGACGTGTGTGTATTCATGCGGCGGGAATAATCGACACAGTGGAGCGCCACAGAATTTTGGCGGAAAACTTTTAATTGGATGTCAAACGCATTGTTATCGGCGAAGTGTAAATCATTAATAAGGACACACACTCAAAAGTTAAGTGAAAGGATTTTCTGGCGGTCGCCCAGACGACGGCTGATAATGTAATTGTTCTCTACCGCCCGCTCATGTCATGATCCTAATTATTTGACGTGGTTGATGATTCGCTTTTTATTCACCCTGTTGACAGTTTCAAGTGTGTGGCGGTGAGTGATCGGTGGACATGTCCTTTTTCAAGTTTACACATTTGCGCATAAATTTAAGCGGGATCATCATTGGCGCATCTGGCAAAGGCGAAATCCATCCAAGATTCGTTAGAAACGATCAATGATCACCCATGGAAGGGATGTGATTCTAAGTCTGATGCCTTGGTTTAACTGAAGCGATTTTCGGGATTCGGGTTTGTTTGACATTCCGAAAGCGAAATAAAACTGAATTTCGCAGTTCAGACTTATTGGACTTTCAACTGTTCGTTTGGTAGGTGATTAGTCTTCTTTTGAAAAAGTATCACAAAGTTCACATGGCGACTGTGTCGCGTAGGGTTTCGATACCAGGGCTCTCCCTCCCAAAAATTGCCGAAAAGGTTCGGGGACACCCATTGCTCCCATCCAATAGTGCAATATTCAATTTGTTGTCTCTTCATGTGGGGATCACCCAGTAATGCAAGACTTTGCAGGCAACTTTGTCCACAAACGTTGCACTTACGAGCTGTTTGAAACCAGAAAGATTGTCACCGAAATATCTTCCAGGTAGATATCAAGTTGCTTGCTTTCTATCAATAGAGCCGATAGGCAGTATCGATTTGTCGTGCTACTTATCAATAGAGGAGCGGTCATAAAGGATGTGGGAACGCCTTCCACAAAATCTCAGATAGTTAAACTTTGCCATCTATCTCTTGCGGAAATAGCGATGAGCTTGAATCGTACCTTAAGCTGGATTCTTTGGCATAAAAATATCATGGGCAACGAAAGAGTTGATGAATTAGCTTTCAGCTCATCCGTCATTCCTACCATTTTAAGTCGTAAAAGTAAAATTACTTAAAGAAGCCGTCGAAAGTAGAAGGCAAATTGATACGTTTAAGGCAGTTTTCTTATAAACTCAATCCTTAACTGAGAAAAGACTTGATCAGACTAGGCAAAAGGAACGTTATACATCTGATTACACGTGTATTGGGCACTATATAATATGGGATCACACCAGAAGGTAAGGCATTGTGTAAAAGGACATTTGTAGATGTTGTCTAGAGGAGGAAACCGACCTTGACTACCTGTACATATCTTAATAATAACTGAGTGGCACTTCAGCCCACAAAAGACCAGGACCTAGCTTCTACAGCAGCTACAAGTAGTGTGCGTGCTACTGTTATCTCGCGAGTAGAAGGGACCTATAGTTTTTTGCCGGCTCTGAACGGCGATATTTATTAGTTCTTTTTGGTGCCTAGATAAAATGCGAGATGTTCAGTCCGGGAATCAAACCTGCCGCGTGAGCCGAGACACTTCCCCATACCCTAGAAAGTTAACGATCTACTTCTAAGGCAGCCTAGGGTGATTCATCGTGATGTTTGACTTAATAGGTTCTATTTTGACACTCACTCGTGACTCCTACCAAACTGCTTTTTGATTTTTGTTCAGTATCGTTTGACAAGTCACCGTGGAAAGGCTCACACCATGAGAGCGTCCCCAAATTGTCGAGTTGTGCTACGAAAATCAGAGTTCTGTGAGAAATATTTTTCTTGCGATTCAAAGAACTTCTTCTTCTTCCTCTCTACCGTCGCGGGTGAACCTGGGCCTCATCCAACGTGTCTCTCCAGCTAGCACGATCTCTCACCAGCTCCCTTCAAGTGCTCACTCCAAGTTGGTTGAGGTCCTTCTTCACTTGTGTGCGCCATCTCAGCCTAGGCGGTCCTCCAATGGCTCGGATTCAAAGACTATTCGGGCCGGAGCAGTGGTGTCATATGCTCTACATGGCCTAGCCATCTTAAGCGCTGTATCCGAAGACGTTTAACCAGGCGCATGCCGTCGTGCAACCTATAGAGTTCGTTGTTGAGTTTCGAGGATTCGAGGAACTTACTGCACGCATAATCGACCTTCTGGAACCACAATTTGCAATGCCATTCGCAAATTTCAGTTTCTATTAGTGAATGATACTCGACTGATTAGAGCTCATCCAATAATAAGACCGCTCTAGCAGTCTGCTCTAGCTCAAATTGTAAGCTAAGACCGTGACGAATAGATTTTACGTCGTTGTCAGCAGCTCAGCTTCTCTCAGTTAATGAGATAAAGGGTGATTTTTTGGCTATTATCTCTTTGGCAGCGCTGGTTGAAACAGCTGACGCACATTTCGTGTTTTGTTTCACTGTCAAACATCTTCAGTTCAGTTTATAATTTAACCATGAATCGTCTTAAGTTCATCGCGCGCTTCTTCCATTTTATGGTCAGTTCATTTTTGGCTCAATGGGTACGTAAATAAGCAGAATTGTCGATTTCGGAGTGAATATCAGCCAGAAGCATTGCAAGAGCTACCAATGCATCCAGAAAAAGTCACAGTTTGGTGCGGTTTATGGGCTGGTGGCATCATTCGACCGTACTTCTTCAAAGATAATGCGTATCGTAACGTAACTGTGAATGGTGAGCGCTGCCGTGAGATGATATCCAGTTTTTTTTTTGCCCAAAATGCAAGAGCATGACTTGCATAACATGTGGTTTCAACAAGACGGTGCCACATGCTAAATAGCACGCGCAACAATGGACTTATTGAGAGGCGAGAGTTCGATGAACATTTTATTTCACGTACGGGACCGGTCAATTGGCCGCCTAGATCGAACGCCTTTAGACTATTTTTTGTGAGGCTATGTTAAAGCTTATGTCTATACAGCTATCATCACGACCCTAACGCACTTCCTAATAGGAGAGTTGGGCTGTTTAGCTTCAACTCCTACCTTTTCAAGCACAATGCCCTTGGCGTTAGATGCACCTCCGAAAGGATTAGCCTTTCATCTGGTTCCAAGATGGGCCTTCTTGTAATCTTTGTTAGCATAACGTTGGTCACGGCGGTGGTTCACATGCTTTCTGGCGGTTCTTAGACCTCTTGGCTTACCCATATTTCGCAAGCTATTTCAGGCAATGGCGGAAATAAAACAACACGCCGCAACGGGTCATACGACGTGTGAAACAATGGACTTGTTGGGAAGTCATTTTAGTGACTACTACATTTCACGTTTTGCCACGAGAATCTTCCGTCTTTATTGTGCAATATCACAATTTTGGAGCTTTTTTCTCTTGGCATTCGTTAAGTCTCAGGTCCTCAGGAATAAGTCGGCTTTGATAAATGCTTTGGAAGTCAACATAATTCGTTTTATGATCAAGATACCAATGGCTATGCTTCAAGGAGTTGCTTAAAATTGCAACTTCCAAATGGACCACCTCAAACGTAGCTGTGTCCAACATTTACGTGACATCATTTATCAAAACGTAAATGTCATGAATTGCTCTTTTAATCAATACTTAAAATGTTTAGTTCACTTTCAAATTGGTGTGTTTTATTTCACATGGTAAATCCAACTCCACGATGAATCACCTTATATTTTAGTCGGAAATGCAAGAATGAGTCATACTAAAAGAGTATCCAAGTCTGGTGGTCAATAAATTAAGAAAATGCAACCCTTTCGAGTCGGAAGCAGAGACTAGTAACTTCCTCAGCAACTACACGTCTTGTGCGTACTATTGTTCTCACTAGTAGAAGGGACCTCCAGTTTCTTGCCGTCTCCGAACCACCGGATTTCAGAAGCTTTTCATAGACAAATGAGTACTCTCTGAGTGTTGTCAGCAACTCGAAAGCAATTTGCACGAGATCATATTTTTTTCTCTGGCAAAACAGTTTTAAAACAGGAGGCGAAGGAGGTCCTTGCCAAAGGAAGTCAATCCTGCACGGAATGAGTCGCATTTGTAGACACAAACCGCAATTTGGGCATTTTATCTTCTTTCTGACAGATAATCTTAAACTATTGATTAAGGCTCTACATGTTCCATCACACAGTGCTGAGGGCATTGTTAGGTTCTTCCTTTCAGGTACAAATTCTCTCCCCACCCCTGCGTTACATGAGAAATCAGAAAGTCCGCTAAAATCGAGTGCAACTAGAATGTATTCCGCCTGAAAATTCCAATGCATCGCGTTCGGCTGTATTGTTGACCCTTCGACGTGAGATGAAACAAAAAAAAAAACAAAAACAACAATCCCTGGCAACAACAAACAAACACTCAATCACACCCATGTCCGTGGGCGGACACTGGCAACGTTAACCATCCAAAAACTAAACCAACGGAGGATCTCCGCCCACAAGCTCGCCAGTCGGCGGTGGTGTGTGCGGCAGCAGCAACAAATTTAATTGCTGGAGTTCTCTAGTTGAAAAACGGATCCATCAGAACTCTCTAACAAGCAATTAGATGGCAGTTTATGAATGCATAACTTTTCCATTTTTATTAGACATGCCACATTTTGCACCTAATTGACCACAAGCTCGGCCCAGCCATCTCTCGTCCATGTCAATTTGCCGTTTGCTGCATCTGCTCTGGTCGGTTCGGTGCTGTGCCTCGGTCTGGATAGATCGAGTCGGGTCGAAGTTGGGTCTGCTGGTCTCTCGGCAGCCCCGCAGACCAACGCTGCTGCTGCCGCCGCCGCCGCCGCCGCTATCCCTGAGATGATACGTACGAGTGGAGGTGTGTGCACATCACCGGGCTGTTGTGTTGGCGTGAGACTTGTGGAGTTGTGTGGGATGGGGTTGCACGGCCACCAACTCTGAGTGACATCCGGGTTTAGTAACCGAATGACATCTTGTTATTTAGTTAGTTTTCAAATGTGGGTGTGCGGGGCGGGGAGGAGAGCGGCAAAACTGAATTGGAGGCAAAATTTGATGAAGTCCCTAATGGCATAAGGTGTAAGTTGCAGTTGGACGGAATTATAGCGTCCATTGGGGCGGGAGGTTTGAAGGAGCTTAGCTATGCTGCTCTGCAATTGATGGGGAAACAATGGATGGGGAAAGTTTGGTGGATGAACATTTTTTCGCCGGCTGTATTTTTTTTTTCTGACCTTTTCAGAGAATTGTCTTTTAATGTTCCTACATCGACTAAGTTATGGTGAGAGCTTCAACGACGTGTCTTATACGAGTGATAAGCTATCGCGCATGTGTTCTGATGTTGGAATAGAGTCTAATTTTTGTTCCTTGTTAGGCGCCGTAGACCGCGGCGAAACTGAGACACTATGCACAATCCTATAAAGTACTCGAAAGCACCATATCGTCTCCTATTGCCTTTAGCTGTCTTAATGGGTGTGCCTCACTTCTAAACGTGGTCCTAATCATCACTTATGGAAGTGGTCTCACAGAAAACCTGGCCAGAAAACAATATTTAAAAAATTCAAACCAAGGAGTGGAATTTCGTGGAGTGGATCCTTAATATCTCTGTGGGGTGGAGGGTGGGGCAAACTGGGGGGCTCCACCAACCTGGCTCTGCAGCTTGCATGGCCTTTCGCCGTGTTGCCTTGAATAAAGCACCCCAAGTGGGTCGAGGTTCTTCGGCACTTGTGTCCGCCATCACAGAAGATGTCGTCCTCTGTTGCGTTGTGTAATCACTTGAATCCAATAACGCGTCAGGCATCCATTCGCTCTACATGACCTAACCATCTTAAACGTTGTATTCGCAGAAGCTTGATTAGGCGCATGCTGCCACTTAATCTATAGAGTTCGTCGTTGGGTCTTATTCTCTAGATGTCAGGACCAACTATCGTATTCTAAACACTCTTTTAAAACGACCAAGGGCTTGATTATCAGATTGTAGAACAATTCAGACTTCCAAGCCACAAAGCCGGGTTTGTCTTTCAAGGAAGGGCTTTATTATTTTTTCGAATTAACAGAAATAGTGACTGACAAGAGAAATTTTACGTTTGAAATTCGTTCTTATGTTTTCGTTCCAATTTACTGCGGAGGCGATGTGGCCTCGATCATGCATGCATCCTTTTCTGACGTGATGTGAAGCGGCGTCCAGCCACTTTCAAAGTCAGCAAACTCTTTATAGGCGGGTCTCTGTATTCATCCAATCAAGTCAATGTCACCCACATAAGCCAGCAGCGAAAAGGACTTTTGACAGATGGAGGCCCAGGTATTGACTTGAGAGTTTCACACATTTTCATATGAAATAGTCACTAAAAACATTGAAAGTCTTGACGGAGCAGCGAGAGTTCTTCACCGTCATTTTACACCATCTGACGAATTTGATAGGAACAACAGAATTAGACATGGATCTGCGCACTGTCATATGCGGCCTTGAAATCGACGAATAGGTGATGAGTGCCGATTTGCATTACTTGGGTTTTTTCCAGGATCTGCTGTAGTGTGTAGATTTGGTCGATGGTTCCCTGGCCTGAAACCACACTGACGAACGGTTTCAGGCGTAACAACACACAATATGGCAGAGAGGATCGTGTACGCGATGTTAAGGAGATAGTTGGCGCAGTCAAAGAGGTCTCCTTAATTGTGGACCAGACAGCCGAAGCTGAGATTCCACTCGTCGGGCATGCTTTCCCCCGACCATATCTTACAAATGAGCTGTTCCTGTCATCAAGGAAAGACGCACAACATAGTCTTTTGGAGAGAAAAGTTTTGCGTGCGATTTTTAGTCCTGTTTGCGTTGATGGCATCTGGAGAAGAAGATTTAACGACGAACTATTGAAGTAGGCTCTGAGATTCAACTGTTTATATTTCAAATATGAATCGCAGTATGCTCTGGATTCAAACGCTTTTCTCGGAAAAAGAACAACCGCGAAAATGTAAAGGAACTACCGGATAGAAATAGGAGAGAACAATTATTCGTTTGTGAACAGTCGGATAAGTAAGACGTGACGTGTGAAAATAAAAGTTGAAAAGAAGAAATTATTTTTGTATTTTTATTCCTATTATACTATATGGGCTGCGCAGCGACATGCGCCTAGTCAAGCGTCCTACTCATACTTCGGATACAACGCTTACGATGGCTAGGCCATGTAGAGCGCATGAACACCACTACTCCGGTCCGAAAAGTCTTCGAGTCTGAGCCATTGGGACAACGCAACTGAGGACGGCCTAGGCTAAGGTGGCGCACACAAGTGGAGAAGGACCTCAACCAACTTGGCGAAAAATCGTGCTGGCTGGAGAGGCATCTTGGTTGAGGCCCACGTCCACCCCGGACCGTAGCGCCACAAGAAGAAGAAGAAGAACCACTTTTGAGTTGCTGACAACACTCAATTTCACAAAACTCGCCGTTCGGAGTCAGCAAAAAACTGTAGGTTTTTCTTTAACTCATGAGAGAACAGTAGCGCGCACGACATGAGTAGCAGTTGTATTATTATTATTCATTAGAAAAAAACATATGTTCTTCTTGTGTTGGGTCTTTTACTTAGTTTGTGCGGTGTGCTAAGAGATGGCGTAACTTGCATTATTCCAGTGTTATTATTCCATTGGAACATGCGTTGAAAAACTACTGTTATTGTACGTCATTTCAGTATTTGTATATCATTCATTTGAAGCCTAAACAACAATAATTTTTTCACTAAAATATATCGAACTTTGTGCCTGCAAAAGTGTTCTTGCTGGGAGTTTTTCTCCTTTACTCTACTATGAGAAAACTGCTGCGGAAAGTCATCGTATTTTGGTAGAAGTTTATGGCTAGGTAAGCGAACGTGCCAAAAGTGTTTTGCACGATTTAAGCGTGCTGATTTTGTCTTGGAAGACGATAAAAGTCCTGATCAGCCAAAAAAGTATAGAGATGAAGAACTGGAAGCAATACTCTATGGAGATTGTTGCACAAACACAAAAAGGGAATTCTTGGGTGTCACTCAAGCAGCCATTTCAAAAAAAAGTTACACCATCTATTAACAACCGAATTAACGAATTTTATAATATACCCAAGTAAAAAAAAAAGGGTCGTGTACAATTCAGGGATAATCGAAATCCTGTACAATCGCCTTTTCCTCTTTTCCCCAAATTTCCTTTTTTCATTGATAAACAATCTTTATTGTTCTGTTCTCATTGGATAGTCAAAATCGAGCTAACAAGGATTTTATGATGGACGTCAACCATATTCTATGGGACGACTGGCATTCTCAACCATCACTGAAGATACGAAACACACGTTCTTTCGATCGCGCTTTCAAGCCCTCGCTTTAACGCGCAAATAGAGGACAGAAGTATGCGCTCAACTAGATCATCTTCTGCTGCCTCAAAAAGTTCTGTGGACAGTCCGTCAGCTTCAGCAGCCTTGTTTGACAATATTGCTGTTTTGACTTTGTCATATGTTAAGTCAAGACAAAAAGGATTCATGGAATATCCTTTGGCTACAATTGGAAGCTGAAAGTAGACTGCCATCAAATTTGAAAATAAATAGAAACGGTTATTTAGCTTATCTCGAAACTTAGGCTGGAACCAAGTTCTCAATTAATTAAAATTAAAATTTCACGTCAATGATGATTTTGAATGGAGACCTTATCCTGTTGATTTATTAGGAGTTTGATTTGATGCTTATCACTAAACTCACGTTGAAGCAGCTGGAGTCGAAACTGAAGCTGGATTCCAAGTTGAGATTGAAAGTCGAGTCACATTGAGATTGGCGCTACAGTCCGGGGTGGACCTGGGCCTCAACCAACATGCCTCTCCAGCCAGCACGATCTTTCTCCAGCTGCCGCCAGTTGCGCACTCCAAGTTGGTTGAGGTCCTTCTCCACTTGTGTGCGCCACCTTAGCCTAGGCCGTCCTCAGTTGCGTTGTCCCAATGGCTCAGATTCAAAGACTTTTCGGGCCGGAGCAGTGGTGTCCATACGCTCTACATGAGCTAGCCACCTTAAGTGTTGTATCCGTAGACGCTTGACTAGGTTCATGCCGACGTGCAGCCCATACACTTCGTGGTTGGATCTTCTCCTCCAGATGCCATCAACGCAAACAGGACCAAAAATCGCACGCAAAACTTTTCTCTGGAAGAGACTAAGGGCTCCCTCACCCGCTTTTAGTAGCGGCCGGTCTCTGTGCCGTAAAGCAGGACTGGGATGCTCAAGGTGTTGTACAAAGTCACTTTGGTCGTTCGGGAGAGGGCTTTATTACTCAATTGACTCTTAAGCCCAAAGAAACAGCGATTGGCAAGAGTGATTCTGCGCTTGATTTCGGTACTGATGTTGTTGTCCCTATTCACCGCGGAAACGTCTGTTGCTCATAGTGACGCTCTGTCCGAGACGTCGATGGTCTGCGTCCTTCTTCGATGACAGCATGTACTTCGTTTTGCCCTCGTTTACCACCAGTCTCACTTTAGCCGCTTCCGCTTCGATGCTAGGAAACTAGACATTGCACTGTATAGCTCGTCTCTATGCACGCTGTCATACGCGGCCTTAAAATCGAAGAATAAATGGTGGGTGTCGATTTGTACTTCTTGGGACTTCTCCAGGATTTGCCGCAGTGTGAAGATCTGGTTTAAGTTGAACCTTTGGTGTAAATCAAAGCTGAAACTCAAATTGATGGTCTAGTGGTAGTCTCGACTGAGGTTCAAGTCTGAAGTTTATGCCGCAGCTCTTGTGCAAGTAAAGGCTGATGCTAAGCCGTGTTAGAAGACGCTAGTCTAAACACAATCCCACATTCAATTCTATGGGTAAGTGCCTTTGGAAAACGCAAGTGTAGGCGCCTATGATTCAAATTAGCTTGATATGTCTAAGCTATCTAAAGAAGGCAATATTGTACTGCCTTACTAAGGATAAGGGATGCACTTAACCGGAAGAGCAATAATTGAGATCTGCTTAGTTCGTAACAACCACGACACCCAATCATATCTTTGCCAGAGAGACTTCAAGATGATACCAGTCTTATTTCTCGTCACACTCCTTAGTCCCCCAATACCCCAGCACCGCTTTATTCTTCTCAAGTCAATCCTATTTATTCCTTTCAGCATTTGATGGCGGTAAAGCCTATTCATTCTTGTCCCGTCTACGCCTCTATGCTTAGATCCTGTCTCATTCGCACAGTGAGGCTCCCCATGTGAGAGACCATACTGTGTATCCTTTCAATTAAAAGTCGCAAAATTGTTCTCAAATTGCGAACCAGAGAGCCTCCACTGCCTCCGGCTCAACAGCACCCACTCAGTACCCGTCTGAGTGGCATAAATTCCTTGAATTGAATCGTGTCCCCTTCAACAAAGGACCATTGTGCACCACAATCACTACTCAGACCAAATACACACCTACTACACCCACCCGTCACCAGGACACGGACACAAATCAATTAGATTACAATTGACTCCGATCCGCAAACGAGAGAGCATCCATTGTGTAATTAAAAACTTCACCGTAGCCGCCACCTCTGCCGCTGGCATCGTGCTAAAAATTCCCCATTTCCCTGGAAACCCTTGAACCCGGTGCGCGCATGGGAGGGACTCTCGCAACACAATGCCCTCATGGTGCCACGCTGAAACACATTCCATTGGACATTCTCCATCTCATTAGCAGCGGAACAGCAAATTTTCCTCCTCCTCTCATCCTCTGCCTCCTCCACGAAAATGTGTCCGTGTGTGTGTGTGTGTCGGGGTCTGGCTGGTCCTTGATGAAGAGGGCGAATTCTATTTTGCAACACAGCGACGGTTGCGGCGTGGCACTGGGAGCCATAGGTCGCATCTCAAATCCCGGATGAGCTTGATTAATCGGAATGTGCCTGACCCGTTGTGCGCTGAAAGTAAACTATGGAATTAATTAGACGCATGTTATTCACCATTCGCCCATTTGCCGCTGTATTGAACACGAAGGTATAAAATCGCCCCCTCCCCCAACCGCTCGAGGGCAAATACTCGTCTAGCACCTCACCCGCCGTCGCGCTCGAGTTGTGGCGGCTGCACCCTTTGATCGGTGGCACATACATGGGGGGCTGTAGCGCGAGGGGGCGGCATCAGCACAAGCTGGGTAGGTGGACTGTATCCGTGCGAGTCGGTGGCGGTGGGTGCGCATGTGTTTGTCGAACTGCGTTGTATTTCGCAAATTGAATGTAAAGCAGTTGATACGGAACACAATGGCTAATTAAAGCGAATGTTATACACAATTAATTAAGCTAATTAGTGGAGAAACCGTAGACTCGGTGAGCGCAGCCGGCATTCAGACCCCTCTCGCTGAACGTACCGGCGACGACAGCGGCTTCGGCACACAGGAACGGGAGGGCACATCTGTCTGCTTCAGTTGCTGTGGTGGCGTTTCTTTATGTAACCGAGATGTTGTATGTATACGTTGAGCTGGGGGTGTGTGTGTATGTGTGATATTGTGCCCCTACTAGACACTAATAGGCTCTGACAAGTCAAGCTGCTTTGAGCTAAATAGAACTCAGCGACTAAATAGAAACCGCAGAAGAGATGAAGGAATCGAATTCCTGTTGAACTTCTGAGAGTTTCAGTTGAAAGACTGGAGGCTGGAAGTGGGGGAACCATTTGAGAAAGTCGTGAGGGCTTGTACCATCGTTATCCCGTTTTGTGGAGTATTCGAACATTAGGGCGAAAATTGGCTCCTTTACAAGTGATCAACTCTCACAACATATTTCTGAACTTGTGTACACCTTGTACCACCTCTGTACCCTCAGCTGGTTATTCATATTTATTTTCCCGTGGTTTCTAGCTGGAACGTAGGGTCTCAATAAACAAGTATTTATGGGACTTTTGAACTATGAACTTCATCTGTCGCTACGATCGTCCTGCCCACAGCGCTTCAACTTCATCTAGTCGCTTCGACGTGTTAGATTATGTACAGCGTCTGTGACTTCCTTGTGGACTCTAATCTACAATTTCGTCTTGTGATTCCGTATGGGGTTTACGGAGTGTATGGGCAATCCACTTCCACTTACGCGAAGCTGGTTTTCAGCGAAATGGGCACGAGTCCAGTTTATGATGGTGTATGGCAAGTACCTGCAGTGCTTGTGTTTCTTGCAGAGGCACTTTTCGCATTTCTCAACTGGACTGGAACACTGACTAACGTTCATTTAAAAAATATTTACCTTCGTGCGTATGGGCATGCGAGAAAGTTGACCTTAGAGCTTGATATTTGGTTCCGGATGGCAGCATCATCGCTAGAAATGCTAGCTGCTGCAGCTATTTCTTACAAATCACTTCATATCTTGGACTCCACTTAAACCATTTCCACTGTAAAATGCAAAAAACTAAAAATGGTACATAAACTCAATAACTCCCTGCAGTGAATCCCTCCTATGAGTCTCTACACACCAAACTTAACGAAACAACTGAGAAGTTAGCAGTTTGCCCGTGGCAGACCTTATCAGAATTACAACCTCCTTTTGCATTTAACTAATGCCTTCTGGCAAGACAGCGGTTTGCACAGAATCAAGCTAATTGTATCAATGTCTAGAACACGATTTTCTCTTACACTATTCGGATTAATTAAGGTTGAGCACCATTGATACCTTCAGAAGCTGCAGAGAAGCAGAGATAAGTGAAACGAGGCACTACAGAGTTCAAGGGACCAGGGCCTACCCTTAGGAAACGATAATACTCTCTAGGATTCAGTTTTACGGAAACGTTTGTTCAGACAGCGCTTCCCTGTCTGTTTGCTGCAAAAAAAAAGCTGCAAAATAGGGTTTTTGGTCTACTTGAGGCTTAGTCGCCATCTCCCCGATACCACCTAACCAATGCGTTAGGTTTAAGTTTAGTCACATCGACAACATCCACTCTGCTGAGTGCCGCTAAGCTTGTGGTATTAGAAAGGAGAAGTTCGATTCAAGTACTAAGTAGGTTTTACGCAAGAATTCATCGACGGCCTCGTGATCCAGATGCAGCCGACAGAGCCTCATGGAAAGAAAAACTGAAAACCCAGCCACACATAAATGCATAATCGATGGCACGTCATAGCTTTCAAATCTGACAATGAACGCGTTAATAAGCCTCTCGCGGTTAAACAACAACAAGAGTAGTCATGAAAAACAGACGAAGCTTCTACACAGTCACTGAAGGCAGTAGAAGCTGCAATGATGAAGAGGAAAGTTGGATTTCTTTCGAGCACGTCAATGTCGCTGACCTCGAATTTTAGATTTCTAGTTCAAATTTCGTCGACGCAGGCGTCAGATTCATGACAAATAAATGAAACTTCAACTTCAACAACCAGACCCAAGAAGCTGAATGAGCGACGAGGATATTCGAAATTCTTTTCAACACGTTAATTTCGAAAGTTCACTCTTAAGGCTTCTGCTCTGAAGTTCGAAAATGCAAATGCGGCCAAAAAAATAATTCGAAAATCTTTTCCGATCAAATTGAAGAAGAACCGTTTTGCTTGCATTTGCCCTCTTTCGACGATTGAGACTTTTGTAGTCTAATTGACCAGCAGTTTTGTTCTTAGTTAGGATCTCCTCCCGAAATTACTGCACGAACGAGATAATCAGAGTCTTGAAATAAAGGGTTTTCCAATAAAGACTTGACAGCTTTTTTCTAATAAAACGTGCACCACTCGAGATATTTTAAAACCTTATCGGCTTAAAGTACAATCAAAACATTGATGAATAGAACTCAACTTTGTTCATATTGCCCCGCGGACATATTTTTGTTTGCGGCCGATTTCTTGGATCTAATTTTTAAACGACTCGTCCACACATTTTGGGCCGAAACGCCCGCTATTTCGAGTTAAATGCTGACTTTAAGCTCTTCCAACGTCGTCGGCTTGTTGGCGTAGCTCCACGGGAAATAGTCAAGTGGTGTTAAATCGCCACAACGAGGGGGCCAATCGGCAAGCCCATTTCTTAAATTTACATGCTCACCATATTTACTCTTCAATAAATCGATTGTAACGTGCGCTGTCTGGCTTGCGGTACCTTTCAATTGAACTACATTTTGATCAAGAAAAATCAATAGTCATGGCGCGACAACGCTGACCATTCCCACTAACGTGGCTCAAGGACCAATAAGCCCATAAGCATGCAAACCGCACCAAACAGTTATTTCTTGGATGGACTGGTGATTCTTCAAGCACAATATTTCATATTTTTCTCATTGATGAGCTCTTTAATGAGCTTCGTCACTGAAGATGATTTTGGTATGAAATTCATGATGAACTGACGCGCCTTCTCCAGAACACAATTGGAGAACTCTCATCGCTTCAAATGGTCTTTCAGCTTCAATTCTTGAGCCAGTTTGACCTAAACCTAAACTCTTATGCAAAATACGCCATAATGTGGCTTGAACGATACCCAATTCTTGAGAACGCCGTGTAATTAACTGATTTCGATCAGTTAAGACGGACGCCTGAACGGCAGCGATATTTTCGACACTTCGACCAGCGCGTTGTCTAACTGCCACGGCAATATCGAACAACAAATATGATGACTAAAATTTTTCCACTAAACTTTTTATTGCCTATCCACTTGGTCGAGGATTACGACCGAATACTGGAGCTAACGCTCTTTAAATTCGATCGCGGGCTCCTAATTAAATAAATAAATTTTTAGAATTTACAGGCGTTGTTACTTTACCTCGACGAAAATGTTGAGTTTAGGGAATAAATTGACAATGACAGATTAATGGTTGCCGAAAGAATGCGTTCACGAATTGAATTCAAAGTTGTCTAGTCCCTATTGAAAAACCCTTTTGTACGTTGTGTGTCATTACGTAGGACGTTAGTATTTTTTATTTCATTGGCGCGCGCTAATGGGATTGTTTAGTACCATTAATTAAGTCAAAGCCCGGGCCGAAGGTATAAAGGAAGAGAGGAAAAGGAGGTACCGGAGCGCATTGGTTTTTAATTCCTGTGGATTGTAATGATGGGGGAAAGTTGAGCATTGGACGAATATTCCATATTCGTGTGGTGCGACTGAAGAACGAGTCTGTCTCTTACTTACTGTGCGTCCGCAGGTGGCCTTAAGGGTTAAAGGGTTGACATTCCTAGCCATAGGAGTATTGCGGGTATACTATTGAAGAGGAGGAATGCAACTGGCTAACTCATTACAGCATTTTTTGTTATAAAAGCGATAAAATAGTGATAAAGACGCATCATTTCGTCGATGTTCTAGCAAGTCGATTGACTTCGCAGCATAATAGTACTAATTGAATAGCACTACAGCCCACAAGGGACCAGGGGCTAGCTTCTGAAACAACTACTCGTGAGAAGCTTTTCATAGACAATTGATCCTCTGAATGTTGTCAGCAACTCGAAAGTTGCCGTGAAAAAATGCAAGGTGTCTCGTCCGGGAATCTAACGTAGACCTTCTTCTGGCTACACCACGGCGACTACCGCAGCATTAGTATTACCAATAAATAATAGTATTGACAGGACCATCTTGGCATATGAAGATACAATAATCTTATCTCATGCAACCATATCTCGCGGACGAGTTGCTGTAATCATCCGACCAACGCACCCGCCCACGCAACCGAGACTTCATTTAAGTCTCATCGCTTGTTCACTCTGTTTGACTGCAGAATTTTGATCATTATCGCCGTTTTACCGTCTGAAGATTTGATCTATTCATATTTTCAGCATCGATTGTTATTTCACTGCAAGCTCTCTTTGAAGTTTGAAGAATCAACGCTGCTGTAACAACTTCTGCATTTGTTACAAGCGGTAGGCTTGAAGCTTTTTCTGAACCAATTTTCGACTTGTATCGAATGGAGGGAAAGACGGCCTAATTCACTCCTTATCCGACCCACAGGCACATTGATGTTTCGTAGAGGTGATGACTTATCATGTAACCAAGACTTTTTATTGACTCGACCAGATGTGGCTGAAGGTCATCAGCATTCAAATGTTCAATTGTTCGTATTATAGTCCTGTATGGCACACATTGATTCTCATAATCAATTCTCACTCTAAACGGCTCCTCGTAACCTTCCGAAATGCCTTCCGAAAAAACTGTCTTCCAGCTCTACCCCTCTTTCACTTATGCTAAGCCAAAGGCCTTGGAGGAGTCCAAAAAGAAAGTGGCACATACTCTCTATCCTAATATTCCCTTTTTTCTCCTAGAACAGCTATGCTTAGCCCCAAAACCCGATTGCTGTTCACTCAATATTTGTTTTGGTATCACTCTCTCAAAGACCTTCGATAAACACGGTAAAATACTGACTGATCTAAAATCTGAGGGAGATGTCGGAGAAGTATTTTTTAGGCACTGGCAGTTTTCCAGTTGCTATTGTTATGTACCAATGATGTGGCGACAATTTGACGGAGTCTAAGCTTGATGAAGCCAATTGGCAGCCTGTTCTCGCCTAAAGACTAAATAAAAGTTACGCATGTAAAATCATCGTTTTTTGGGAACTTAGAACATCACTTGAGGGTTTTCTGGTGGTTTCTCAACACCGCTGACTTCGGTTTCCCATCTTTCTTTTCCTTAGGAGAGCGTTCAGTACGTGTTAGCGAAATTTGGCCTTCATTCGAATAGTCACAAATGGTCCACTCGTCGATTCAAATTGTCTACTGAAGATCAAACTTCCCCAGGCAGTCAAAGTCTGTAAAGATCCGCAAGCTTCCAATAGACGTTCCAGTGATTTCAAACACCGTCTGCGCAATGGGTGATGGTTCTCCGTTCTTAGAATTCTAGAAAACTAGAACCAATTGTTCTGTTGCTCCAAGCACACAAAGCAGCCTTTTGTTACCAGAAGAAAGGAAAAACTTCTAGTAAGCAAACGACATCCAGCTCCCTTGAATACAATTCACGCTTGATTACGCTTCTCGATAAGACTCCCAAACAAAACATCACCAAAACAACATCCCTATCCTTCTAGTTTCCAACTTTCCCTTTGAAAAGACACCTCAACTGAATGCGGTTTCCATTCAGTCTCGCACTAAAGTTTTGTCAAAATCCCCACGGCCCAGAAAACAAGAAGCCAGCCTTCATTAAAAACGAAAGGACTACACACTTCAAGTTGGCGCTAATTAAGACGTAAAAACGCAAACAATCGCACCTTTCAAGATCACTCAGCATGATTAATTCAGCGTCGTCCACTCGACCGGAACTCCTTATTAGGAGCACCCGCAACTCTGTCGCCACCCGCAAAACGCAACTCTCCCTCTCTCTCTTCCACGACTTCGAATAAAAGTTTGCCCCCGTGATGGATGGATGGTGCAGTAATGTGCACCGCGCTATCCCCAGCGCCAACTAATTTCAAAATTCATAAGGAGCCACCTCTCACACCGCCCGGCAGCTTTGTCAAGAACTTCTTGCACTCGCCCGCCCTTCTCAGCTGCGGAGTGACACCGGGAAATTGGTTGACGCATTCCCTGCACCCCATCAAAAAACGCGAAATATGCCACCACCGAAGTGGGCGAGCGAGCAAACTCAAGTGGACAGATTCATTGAAGCCGCCCCGCAGAAGATCAGCGCCAGGACACACGCTGCACACTTCTCTCGCGTCTCAGCTAAGCCCCAAGAATAAAGGGGACGCAACTTTCGCTCCGTCCAAGACCGTCGTCCCCGATGGCAGGCGCTGTGCTGTCAGTGAGCGGCGAGGACGACGGGCGAGCGAGCGACAATTTCCCTCAATGACTCTCAGTCAACAGGAGAGACCATGTTTTAATTAATATCTTGTATCAAGTTTTAATTAACTCGCCTTCTGGTGTTTCGTGAGAGGAGCGGCCCTCAACTACACCACAACCAGCCATCGTCGCCCTCGCAGATGCCCGCCCGCGCCCACCACCCCCGTCATGTTTCGTGCTTCTCTGCCCAAAGTTCCTTCGCCAGGGTTTTCGTCCTTTGTTCGTGTCGCGTTGTGTCACTAATTATATTACAAGAAGGTAGCGGGCCAAGGAATGGGGTCTTGGATGTTTTATTTGTGCGCCTGCATAATGCGCGCCAAAGTACGTCAGAGAGAGCACTGTGAGTGGTGCGAGCTCCGAGTCACGGAGCACAACGAAGACTCGGTTACAGGATCTTGTTGGGAGGGCGACTCCTGCCGCCGCGTTTAGCTTATGATACTTTCATTCGGCGTCAGTGAATCCGCTTTTGTCACATAGACGGTGCTTTGAATAATTGGATATGTCGCTGGGTTGCTGCCTCCACGCCATGCAGGGCGGCGAGGATGATAATAATTATTTAGCACACTTGACTGGGGGTCTGGAGCGCGCGCGCACTCTGGAGCACATTGCTAATTGAATTCTGTTTGGATAGCACCGTGTGGCAAGTGAAGATTGATGGGATGCCATCAGAAGGCGTTTGTCAAGCTAATAAAATGGCCAAGAGGGATGGGAGTCTTTGTGATTTGTTTTGTTCGCTGCGCTAGCAGCGGAGTGAGAATGGGAGATTTTCAAACTTTTGGACATTAGAACTCATTCGTCGAAGACTGTCGGGATTTGAGCCCTTAGAGACCGAAATATTTGCGTTTTTTGTTTGCTTCTACCTGAGCTGTGTTTCTAACATCTGTGAAAGGTGAGATAAAAATGTGTCCGCGGCTGTTTTCTTGGATAGCTGAAAAGCTACCACTACGACAAACCATGGCAGGAGCCTACTATGCATTATTATTTGTCAAGCAAAAGGCAGAAATTGCGGAAAAATAGCAACATTCGCAAGAAAAGAAACAACTCTTGCTTCATGAAAACATCGCGCCGTCGCATACATAAGCGGTTGTCGTGTCGAAAATCTACGAATTACAGCTTGAAGTACTTGACCATCAACCTCACTCACCAAATCTAGCCCATAAGCGACTTCTGTTAGTTCCCTCCTTTAGAAACTGTACTCAGAGGACAGAGATTTTGGTCAAATGAGCAGACAACCACTTTGGCGAACAATTATTTTTCAGAGAAATAGGCCAAGTAGTATTTGGACGTATTGGAGAGATAGGGCATCGCTGGAGGTATTTTGTAGAGACAAGGATACTGTGTAGACAGATAAAAAAACAGGAAAAATAGTTTGTTCGGTCGGAAACTTCATTATCGTTAACTCGCATATTTTACTAAAGGATCCTCGTTGGCGATGCACGCACGGCAGACCTCCAGACCGCTTGATCCTCCGCCATCGACTCTAACTCAGCATAAGCTATTCCCAAGCGCAACCTGGTGATTTTATCTACCTGATTCCACCACCTTGCTCTGGGTCTACCGAGCTGTCACCTACCTGATGGAATTGCATCTAAGTCACGCATCGAAAGTCGTGATGATGGGGGCATCCGTATCACGTAGCCAAACCAATGAAATAAAGGCCTTTTCGTCCGAAGAAGTAGCTGCTCAACATTGAGTTCCCCCATATCGTCGGGTTTCTCAGCCAAATCGCCTTCCATCGGGAACTTTTTGGACCATTCTCGTATATTTTGCTGGAAGCAAATAAAAAAAATTAGCAGGTTGCTCTGAATTGTCAGTATTTCATACTAGATCCTGAATTTTCACCTTTTGTGTCCAGCTTGATAGCGGCTCACGTGTGCAAAAATTGGAATTGAGAAGAAACACTTCATCGTACCCTCACATATTTCAGGTTTCCTTCCTCTTTTTTTTGTTTTTGAATCGATTTTCCGTAACAAAGCTACATGGCCCTATACGTAAAAGTCTGAAAGAAATTACCAAATGGCTTTAAATAGAAAATTTTCATTTCATGCATTCGGACCAATTAAGGCATCATTGACAAAAAATCGTAAAACATCAGAGAGCGTGAAAAACCTTATCACGTTCAATAGTTAATATCGGAAAATGCATGATGATGTATGAAGGTATGGTATACATTGCTAGTATACACAGGGTGGGCCAAGTGCAAATTTTTCTTAAATTCAACAAAGTGAACAAAATGCATTTTTGTCATGTGTTACGCAAAGATTCCTCCTTTTACTTATTAAACCTTTCATGTAACTTCCTAGGTTGGCTTCGAAGTAGTGCATTCTGTCAGCCAAATATCCCAAGACCTTGTAAATTTGTTCGGGCATTTGTTACAGGTTGCCCTAATGATATTTGCCCTAAATACTTCAATTAATTCTTTACGGTCCCTTACAGGAAAAAGACCAGAGAGCCCAAATCGGGGCTCACAATAGACATTACCCAAATGGCCGTCAATACGTGTTGGAAAATTTATAAGCAACAGATCGGTTTTGACATGATGTCTTCAATTTCAGCAAAATAAAAACCTTGTTCAACACGCCCCTGTAACTTCCGTTGTCCAAAAAATTGTTTTCAGTCTTTTTTACGAAAAATATACGACCCGAGGATACCACTCTCTGTGTGCATTGCCTTTTCCACAATGACGTGTGGGTTATATGAACCCCAGATGCGGGGATTCTTTTGCTAACGTAGTTAATAATAATAATTGAGTGGCACTACAGCCCACAAGGGACGAGGGTCGAGCTTCTACAACAACTACTCTACATTAGTACTCTTTGAGTGTTGCCAGTAACTCGAGAGAGGCCAAGCGGTGAAAAAGTACGATGTGTTCCGTCCGAGAATCGAACCTGGAACCTTGGCGTGTGAGTCGACGCACTTACCCACTATGCCACGTAAAAATACGCAGCAAAGTAAAAGATTATTTTTCTCCCAAAATCGTTGTCCAATTAAGCTGCTCTAAGCCTTAAATTGGGAAGTGATAAAGAAGCGACTGATGATTATTGAGTCAATTGGACATTGTAAACAAATATCCGCGAGACTCTGCGACGACTATGCGACATCATGACAACATGACCTATGAGTGCTGTCCTCTAGCATACCAGTCTCGCTGACTTTTTAAACTAATTTGACTAGAGCATTCCTTGTGGCTGGATTTCGTCCAAAACTTCTTTTAAAAAACGTTGTTCGGGCTTTAAAATATTAATTTTGGATGTAAAAACGAATAGATAACCTGTCCTGAACATATTGAATCGCAACATTTGAAGCCTTGCAGAATATGTTAATTATTCGTTGTCAAGTTGACTGGCAAGTTTGGCAAATTCCAGTTAAAAACCTATTCAGTACCTTGTACTTAAGTTTATATTTTTACTATTAGCAGAAAATTAGGTGAACAAAAAAACGAAATCATTTATGAGTGAGCCAAACTCCACCTTGCTAAGGTTATTTTTCGTACCATTTATGGTTTCGTTTTGGAAACACTAAGGCCTCAAAATGTTCGTATAAATTGATTTCATCAAGTGGTTGAATCATGTTTGTGGATGGTGGGGGATTTAATTTTTTCGGCCTAATTTGTCACTTGTTGCATGCAGTTATAGGGATTTCTGTCTTCCTTAGGGGGTCCCTTCTATTGCGAAAAAAGATAGATGGAGTTACAAATACAATTTAAGTAATAATGTAAAACGTCTGTTTTGAAAATTAAAACCTATTCTAGGCGCGCCCGTCCATCTCTGGCACATTCGCCGTATTTTTTACAATAATGGCGTAATTTTCATGAAGTTTCGGATATGAGCAGATCTACTTAACCTAGCAATCATTAACCCTGCAAGTACATTAAGCATCGTGGGATACTTAGGGTTATTTTTCCAGCGCAAACGTTGAATCCAAAGTCGCTTGACTAAGCGCAAGTCCCTGTATGGCCCATAGAATTCGTTGTTAAATATTCTCCTCCAGACGCCATCAACCAAAAATCGCACGCAAAACTTTTTTCTACAAAAGATTAAGGACTCCCTCATCTGCTTTTAGTAATGTCAAGTAAACAATACAGAAGCAAATCCTGCAACTCAGATAACTGAATGAAAAGCAATGATATTTGATTTCTTTTGTGTCCCGCCAAGGAACTTAAAATTGAGTGAAATGTTACTCATTCTACGTTCTCAGATCCTACTTCCTCTCAAACAACTACAAGTATTGACAGCAAACAAAAGATCTCTGAAAATGATTGAATTGGCCTTTCATGTTACACTTCATTTATGAACAAATGTTTAAATTCAAACACCCAACACCCTCAAAGAATGTGGTGTCACCCATTCACCGAAAGTGAGTGTACCTAGCAGTTATTCATTTCCAACAACACACTCCACACACGTGTCGCACTCCACTACTCTCCCTTTCTCCCTCTCTGTACCGCTCCAAATTAGTTCCATCGACCAAAAGCACATAGTTTTCACTTTATAGCCCATCCCTTGATCCACACCCGCTACCGCACCCGCACACTCTAATCTCAACCCTCAGACCGAAAATAAAACCCAACCGGCAGCGGCAGCACATCACTATCAAGATGCTCCACGACTCGAGTTCAGTGCGAGTGCGAGGCGACTCGGATTGTAGCGAGGCGATGCGCTGCGACAATACGGCCCTGCCACGACTAAAGCCCCGCTGACGAAGATGAAGAGAAGGAGGCTAATTAAAATTTAATTAAACAAATAAAGTGCTATCGCACAAAAAGCGGATAAATTAATGAAAATTTTAATTGCATTTTTGCTGCCGTAAGGGAAATCCATTTGCGCTCGCTCCGTCTCTCTCCCGCCTCGCCGTTTGGTCGAACGCACCAGCCCTGCCCGACCGGGAGTGGGTGACACTCGGCGAACGGCAACGGCGAATGCGGCGGGTTAGTGTGCATGTGCTGGTGCGGCATCAAAAAAGTTGACGACAATGTTTACGAAATCGGCTTGCCCGAGTGCGATTACGGCAAAGTGTACAGCCGTCCAGTTGTCCAGTCGTTGGGTCTAAGCCGGAGTCCCGCTCAGCTCCTGTTCGCTCCCACGGGAAGCGATGCAATTACCGAAAGGAGAAGTAGGCGCACAAAGGCTCCGCACAATGTCGCCGATGATCTCATTTCCGTGGGACCACTCAGAAGCTCCAAATTCACTCTAGAAGGCGTCAAGTGCTCGCTCGTTTTAGCCGCGTCGGAGGGACGCGCCGGGAGATGGATGTCGGTTGAATTGTTTCGCCGGGGCCATCAGGCTCTGTTTTCCTCTTTTTTTTCTCTCTGTTCGTGCCAAGCGCTGCCCTTTTTGGCGTTGTTTTGCCATTGGTTTCGTTTTCTTCTGTTTCGCACTGTTGCCCACCTCCGTTCATCTTCCGGACGGAGGCACTGGCGCTCTTCCATTACGCACCCCCTTGAGAGCAGCGAGCGCTGGATGGGATCCCGGGTAACAATATAAAGCAATAAATAACCCGCGAAATTTAATTAAAAAACCTTTTTTCCATTATAAGTAAAGTTTGCATCACATCATGTTGAGCAGGGCAGATAGAGCTGTTGGTGGGGCGAGGATAGGGGGGGCAGGAGCTATGATGGACAGAGAGCGGCGCGCTGGAACGATAAGGGATGCAGACAGATGATGAAGGGTGGCTGCCATACGATGTGACGTTGGCGGTGGTGTTATGTTCTCTGTGGAGAGCTGCTAGATGACACGTGCGTCGTCGTGTGTGCCTGTGAAGTGCGGGTGTGGCAAAGGGGACGGGTGTGTTGGGCCTCCAGCGGTAATGGAAGGGTGCAGTCGTATGCACAAAGGCTCAGCTTGACTCGACTCGGTGGAGTCCAGTGAACGCAAGGCGTACTGGGTATCATCTCTCGTGTCATTTGATTGATGTATGTCAGTTAAATAATTTAATTACATGGGAACCAGATGCTGGACGCGGCGCCGCCACCACTACGTGGCCCGATACCGGCATTCGCCGTTGCAAGCCCTGCATGCGCTTTAGTGTTTTAATTATTTAAGTGGTTAAAGTTACTGGAAATTTGAAACGCAAGCCTTTCTTTGAAGGCAATTTAAGGGTCACGGCCTATGCACTGGCGCTGTGAATGAGGGCTTCTTTTACAACATTTGCGAGTCTTGTGATGATAATTGATAGCGTACATCATAAACAAGATCACAAGCGATCTCTTTACTTTATTTAAGGCAAATTGTTCAGCAGATGCCACTCGGCAACTTTCTAAAGGATTCAAAAAATCGTAAATAAAAATTGAAATCATCTTAGAAACACAAAGATTCTATAAATGAACGGCCTTCTGGATTTTTAAGTTATATCAAGAAGTGAGGATTTGACTGCCTCGCCCTATGTGCTTGACACAGAGTGTCGCAAAACTTAATGCAGCTCGTAGGCGAGTGGATGATATGGCAAAACAATGATTCGAATCGGGGTCCAGTTGTCACAATTTTCTTTTAACGCCATCATTCCTTTTCTAGATGATCGCGATCAACAGAACTGGGCGAAAAAAATACACACAGTCATGGCCAAAAAATTAGAAACACTTTCCTAAAACATATTTAATTGCCCCAAGAAGTCCACATTTTCGGGAAAATTTACAAATCGGGAAACGGGTGTGCACATGCTTTATAAGATTGGAAGTTGATGCTTGGTGGCATCTTCATTTCCTACTGACTTTCTATTTAATTCCAGTCGGCTGGCCGAGAGAATCATTCTAAAACTAGAGCCGAATGTTTTTTTTTGTTTTGGATGTTTCGAAACACTGCACGAGTGTGAGCGCACTCGAAAACTGGTCCATTGTACAGCAGTGGCACAACCTACAGTAAATGTAATTTCTTGGGCTCCCGGAGGAATACCAGCAAGCGCTTCTGTCCTTTTTACCTCCAATCACATCAGCACTAAACAGCCGCCATCTGATCCGAGCAAAGACAGGACATTGACAGAGGAAGTGGTCTGCAGTGACGTTGCATTCTCCACAGGCAATGCAGAGGATTTCATCATTAAGCCCAAGTACACTTAAGTGCTTAGCGAAGGTGAAGTATCCCGTGTATACGCCAACAAGCTGTCTGCCATTCGACCCTATCTAGAGATAACACGAAGCCACGGATTTGGTGGAATGCGCTTGGTCGGCCTACATCTTGGAGAGTTATCTCTGGTTATGCTGTCGAGAGATCGAACTTTAGACGGAGGCCTTGACCAAGGTGTGTTTGGACTATGCAACTGCCTTTCCTTGCCTAACAAGTTCATCGGCAATCTCGTTTCCCATGCTTGTGTGGAGTCCCGGGACCCAAACAAGTCTACAGTGTGAATTTAGTCTGCCGATCAAATAAAGAGAACGCTTGCATTCCTGTATTATCTTAGAATTGGTGAGAGGGTTGTGTAAGGCCAGCTTGGCTGTCGCAACCGACATTCGTGGCAAATAGAATCGCAAGGGTTTCCTCTTGAAAGAGCAACGCGAAGCTACCTAAAGAGGTGTGTAGTCTAGTGGTGTTGTTGTTTCAAATGAAGGGCCCAACTCTAAATCCCTGTCTAGAGCTGTCCGACAAAATCCTAGAACATTATCTTCCTGGCTCAGTTTCTGGCTAGAGCCAATCCTGGACATAGTGAAAGTCGATTTTACATAAGCGGTCCTTACATCAGACGCATATTCGTGAGACTTGTGTCATAAGAGATGCAGTGTGCTACGTCATCAAACAAACAACAGACAGAAATTCCAGACAGCATTAAGAAATGTTGAATCTGTTGTCGATACATAGCCCAACTAAAGAAATTGAAAGGAAGCTGTCCAAACTACCGTTTCAAAAATGTTTCAAAAAAAGTTTTAAAACGCTCCTGTATTAAGAGTGATGAAGCTAGCGCAATGACAGAGTCGGTGACTGGATTTTCTAGGTGCCTTAATCAGAATGGTTTTTATTGTCCGCTGTATCATACACTAAGAAGCTTTATGCCTAGAATCCATCCTGGGTTTCCAACTTGATCCAATCCAATCCTTGAGCGGGGCGGAAGCCTATGGGATCCTTATATTTGCGCACTACAGAGTGAATGACTTGAACACCAACTTTTAAGAATGCTATGAAATTAATTATTGTTTGATTAGTTGTTTTACATCAATTTTCAAATCAGTAGTTTTCAAGAGATCTGCCTTAAGCGCGAATAATGGCCTTGAGACGGCCGAAGAAAGCGTAGCAAGTGGGGCTGTGCGAAATGCTTGTCTGAGGTGATCCGAATTTTGGAATTTTTTAAGTTCAAACCGCATTATCATCATCATATTCTTCTTTACCCGCGTGTTCCACTGGGACAATGCACGTACGAGAAACCTCCAGACCACTCTATCATCCACCATTGACTCTTACTCATCGGGACCTATTCCAGAGTGCAACCAGGGAAACTAATGCTTATCCAGCCTCCTCGGCCTGAGTCTACCCACCGGTCGCCTTCCTGATAGAATTGCATCTATGGCAGGCACCGTCGTGGTGTAGGGGACATCTGTACCACGTGACCACAACCAACGAAATAAATCTCTTTCCGTCCGAAGAAGAAGCCGATCAACATTTAGTTACCCCCGCACCATCGCGTTTCTCATTCTATTCCAGTGAGTAACTCCCACATCGGCACAGAGAAATTTCCTCTCGGTAGCCTGTATTCGCAATCTTATTCTTTCGGTTATTACAAGTGCCAACCTTCCCCTTTGAAACGCCCCAGACAACATTCCGAGAATTTGCAATCCATTGTGTCGAAGAAATGAAGTGTGGAACATTGTTTTTTGGCCAATCTTGGTTGACGTTAAAGGTTACTGCATTGTAGTTCAGTGGATCAGTTTTTGAGTCTGAACGCTCCACTGCAGTGTATCCCAACCTTCACCAAGAAGAAAATTCTTGGTTAACGTGCGATGAAACAGTGCCGAGTCTTGTTGAAATGTCCACGGTCTCTGACCGAAATGTTTGTTTGCCCAAAGCTTCAAGCATGATATGCAGTCGCATTAATCTTGACCCCAGAGTCCAGAAATATGTGTGGAGAGACTATCGGCGGTTATGGTGGCCCAAACTCTCAGCCTCGGTGATAACTGCTTTCTGATGACCATGCGAAGGTGTACATTTTCGAAAAACCTCTCTGGCAATATACTCGGTCATTCTGTTTCATGACATATTGCTCGATAAAAATGGCGACTCATCGGAAAAAAACAAACTGAAATTCATCTCCTTCGCGCAAGCGTAGCAACTTGTTCGCTCTTTTGACTCACTAAAAAAATCATGTGCTTTAAAGGACTTCAATAGCTTGAGCCCAAACTCAATTTTCAGTATATGATACATCCCCTCCACCACCTTCTTCCACCTCGAAGCGGATTTCGCTTAATTCAAGCGTTCACTTTAGAAACCATTTTTTTCTGATCACCTCCATGACGTTTTACAAAGCCGCCAATATCATGGTAAAGAGCTAAGGTAAGAGGTATAAGGGAGTTTTTCATTTTAAAGTGCTGGAGGGCATGTCACACGACTATAGCAAAGTACCGATCACTTGAAAACCTGCACCGGATTTGGGCAAAGATCAAGCATTTCTCTGCTATATTTTCTTCAATCTGGTACGGAAGAGAATAGTGCGGAGGATAGGCGTTAAGCGGCACTATTCCCTACAAGTCCGGACTACCGCTGTGCTACGTAGATCGCATTGATATCCTCGTGCGTTTCAGAAGGCGGTCCTAGAAAAGTTTAAGGCAAAAGAAGAGGCGAAGCAGTCTGGTCTGTACTTCAATGTGCGTTAGACCATGAACCTGATGTCGAGTAAAAACCCATTCATCTCGTACACCCACTGCCGATAACTATTAGTTTGAGAAAGTTAAGGAACCAGTCAATTTCAGGGCGTACGTGAACCCTGCAAACAACATCTTAGTGGACATCCTTCACCGCAATACCCATGTCAACCGATGCTTCTTTGGTCAGTCCAAATAGCTAGAGACTCAACTCCTTACTCGAAGAATCAAGATCGTCTGCACTTACCACATCAGTCTTTTTATGCGGCACTGAATGTTTGTCGAGCGAGTTCTTAAAGACTTTGGAAGAAAAAATCTGCGTCAGATATACGATTGTTTCTGTAGAGAGGGCGAATAGACTAGCACAACAAAACACTCCATCGCCTTCAGCTGTTGCCCAAATAGAGCCGTCGGGCTCAAAAAGAAAAAGTAGACTGAACTTTCGGCGTAAGCCCGATGTGATCCCGGTGAGAACTTGATCTGGAAGAATGGAAACAGAGTCGAGGATGGTATTAGCTTGGGCTCTGCTCAGGCATTGGCAAACTTCTAAGAAACATAAAGTGATCTGCTCTTGCTAAAACATTCAACACCTGCCCTCCCGCCCCAAAGCTCGGCTCAGCACCCTTGGATCATTGAAGAGTTATCAAGGTTACTCGACCCGATAGTCATCACTTGCACCCCTTTCGAATGACAACACACACCTGAACGGCATCTACTCACATCCTCTTACCGTTCAATTTGCATTAAATTTCTCCGTAACGAGGCAACGATTCCGACGAAGAGAGAAAGAAAACAACAACAACACCACCCAAACACGAATCTCTGAATTACTTTCAGTGAAATGAGCTGTAAACCGCTACCACCTCCGTGAGCACCGGCAGCAGCCCCACCGACACAGGATAAACACAACAGAGTGCAAAAAAAGAGAAGAAATGCAAAGAATACAAGTGAAAATACATTAAGAAGAATCCTTTCATAAATAACAGTGCGACACCATTACCGGAAGCTGCAACGTGCACATTGCAATCAATTATGGTGATGGGGCTTTATTGAAGATTTATTTCAATTAAAAAGCTTTTAAGTATTTATCCGATTGACTAACGTTCCCGAAGCACTTAAATGGACTCCTTGAAGGGCTCCTCGCCCACTCTACGACGACGGGGCTGTGTGTGGGCGAAATATCGTAAAGAAATCGTAAAAGGAACCCCCTGCCTCAGCGTCAGACCAACGAGAGTGGCTGTAACGCGTCCCTATGAATGAAGTGGATCGATAGTTTTATCCTTCTCTGTACTCACTCATCGCGCTCTTTTATCATCCCGTCCCGTCCCTCATTTCGGCTCCGTCTCTCTGTGGTGTTGTCCTTGTAGTCCCGCGCTGAAGGGACTAAACAAAGTTTCCCGTTGCACGTTCATGTTTATGCAAATTTTGATTTTTAATTGGAGAAGAATAGCGCTCGACAATACGAGAGCAGCACTTGTGGGTCGGATGGATGAGGCTGTTTTTTTCGTCGCTCTTAAGTGCGGGCATACCAGGGGGAGATACTGTAAGTTGGTTCGAGGATTATCTCTGATCGGAGAAGCAGTACTATTGGATTTTTCTTTCACATTTTTTTTTCGCTGGGGATTTTGTAGTGCAAAGGGGATAATGTATTACGAGAGGCGCTTAAGGGCATAGAAGAAGACTAATTGCTTTTATTTAGATGCGAAGGACTCTGTGACTATGAAGAATGTCTGTCTGAGGCGGGGTGGAGATGTGCTGAGCTGGCCTACATAATCTGATATCGATTCAAGAGGGCGAACTTGGACGGCGCTTGTGTCCTTCGTGTAGACTGTTGAATGTTTTATTGGATTGCACTTGAATTGGGACTTTTGAAGAAAGAAACTATATTTTAAGTGGTTAGAAACTTAGACGTCTTACAGGGATCCTTGGCAGGAATAAAGAGGGAAAGAGGTTCTGCTTCATGTGGCCGATTAAATGTGTGCTTAATACAATATGTTCGAATTTCTAAAAGAGAAACTTGCCACCTGATTGCAGGATCAGTTTTGAAGCTTCCTTGTAAAGGGTTTTTTACTAACGTAACCAATGGCAGGCACTGTCTGCGCGAAACGATTCGGAAGCAATTCGAGGTAACAAGTGGCAAATTTCACGACCAAATGGAGATTTGAAAGAAGGTTCCTTTATGGTAAAGGGTGGTCCAACCACATTATGATAATTGTAAATAAAACATGTATTCTGAAATGTATCTTAAGAATAATTATGAGGAACAAAATATCGGCCAAAAGCTTGCAACAGCTCCCGTGGCATGCCTCTACAGACATGATTGAGGTTAGATGTCATTAATGTCATTTATGTTCCGGATTATCTCATCCTTTAGCTTTTGAATTGTTCTTGGCTTCTTGATGTACAGAAGTCCAACGATGTCAAATCAAATGATCTTGGAGGTGAATTAACATCGCCACGACGGAGATAACACGGCTATTGAATTTCTCGTGCAAAAGAGACTTTTTGGACCACTGATTGTAAAGTCACCTCTTCTTATGTTGTCGATCTCTGGATAGTTACAAAGGCTCAGCCTGGGTTATCTAGTTTTCCGACGGCCGACAGAGTATTGACATGACATGACAACTTTGTAAATCAATATCTGGATGCACCTATGTACAAACAAAAGAGAATTATAAATTTAACTTTCAGCAGGGTCCACCATCTAATGTTTGTTTTCAAATCATTGGTTCATTTTAACGTAGCATAGCATTTCCTGTTCGAAATCTTGGCAAAAAGTCAGTATAGCGGAGTGAAATGAGCTGTTTTATGCTTTAATAAAGTTGGAAAATATTGAAAACTTATTCAAAATGCAGTCTACCTTTTCTTTGTACTGGAATTATAGACATGAAGTTGAACGACGTATAGTTTATGCAGGATGGCGCACCGTACCACAGATCCCATGCCATAATTGGCACCAAATTCCGTAATCTTGTTGTCAATCGTCTTGACAGCCTCGGCGTTGTGATTTAACGACTTTTTTCGGTTCTGTATTTTTTTGGGAGCCATGAAGGACCGGTGTTATTCCAATTATCAATTTGTCGGGGACCTACAGCCTGACCTTACCGACATGTTGTTTTGGACAAAAATAGATACAAAAAATGTGTGTCTGTAATTGCTATCGGTGGTGCATTTCCCTGCCTATGTTTTATTCTCGTTTTCGGGGGTCGAGGACGGCAGTCGTCCTATAAAGTGTGGGCGGCGCCCATCACTAAGTCCTTCTCCGGCCTATGTTACATGTGCGAGCATACGCATTAAGTTCAGTACAGGTTCTAGAAAAAATCTGGGAAAAGGAGAAAAATACGACGACACACGTTTTTCGGTAATTCCTTCAATGTACACGTCCCTGTTCCTAGAAAATTTTAGTTGTGCGATCTTATAAGACTTCCACTTACGACATGAGGGAATTGTGAATCCTGCATATCTGCGTAGGAAAGAATGAGAGGGACGTAATTTTGGGAGTGAACATTTCCATGGTCAGGAAAGACTGAAATCGTTTGAAATTATAAACAAGGCTTGAAAAATGAGGCTAATAGCCGAGGTAGTGACTTGAAAGACGTTGTATTTCGTAACTAACTTACAAGTTCTAGTCCTTAATAATATATATATAAAAAATAATAATAAAACACACTGAAAAACTTGTATTAGGCCCACGCTGTTCATGAATTTGGGGATTAGGTCGAAACTTATGTTCCGCGGAATCTTGTGTTCAGCTCCTGGGCTCAAAATTACGTCCGATCAACTTTTGAAATAATTCATCTAGTCCCTTCAGAATGGTAGGAGGAGCAGACACTTAGTAATTTAAATAAGTTCACATATGTATGTATATTAACAAACTCTCAAAAATGTTTCAATGGCAAAGGGAAAATGAGAGACGTGTGCTCTTCTTTAGGTGGTCTGTGACAAGTTGTTTCCGTTGGATGTCTTATACTACCACCATACTACCATACACGATAAAATTTTTTTGCAGGTGGGTTGCTACAAGGGTAGTTTCGATGAGGAGGAGGGGGACGGCGACACGCTTTCGGTTGCTCAGCTCGTCGGACGGAGTGGTTCTTGTCCCCCTCACACACACATCACCCAATGCACACAAAAAAAAAAAATTCGGAAGGTAGAAGGAAAAGGGGAGGGAAGGTTGTGAAGAATAAGAAAGCCTTAGGGTATTAGACAGCGGACGGACATCTAACGCAGGATAGGGAAAGGGGGGACGGATAGAAAAGAAGGGTGTTCTAGGCTTATGCCCCTACCACGAAACAAGGCTGAAAGTTTGTTCGAGGAGCTTAGCTGACTATCCTATCTCAAACCTAAACTTATTTAATCTAATAAGATATATCATGTCAAAATGCGTCATGTGGCATGGATATACTGATAACTGTTAACCTGTAACCTATAACAAAATAAAGCCAACTTCGCTGCAACATTAAAACGTGAATATATAAAAACACCATCGACCATATGTTCACACTATGCCAGATCCTGGAGAAGACCCAAGAAGTGCAAATCGACACTCACCACATATTCGTCGATTTTAAGGCCGCATATGACAGCGTGCATAGAGACGAGCTATACAGTGCCATGTCTGGTTTTGGCATTCTTACCAAACTCACCGAGACCTTCAATGTCAAAAAAAGGCTTTAGACAGGGCGACGCGCTGTCATGTGACTTCTTCAACATCATTCTTGAAAAGATCGTGCGTAACTGACAAGTCAACACCAGACGCACGATCTTCAAAAAGTCCGTTCAATTGCTAGCTTACGCCGATGACATTGACGTGATTGGACGAACACAGTGATCCGTTGATGAGGCCTTTGTTGGCATTGAGGCGGAAGCGGCTAAAATGGGTCTGGAGGTAAATGAAGGCAAAACGGAGTATACGCTGTCATCGAGGATGGACACACAATACCGCCGTCTTGGACAGACCGTCATACTAGGCCGCATTTACTTTGAGGTAGTCAAGGACTTCGTCCACCTGGGCTCATCGTATATCGACACAACAACATGAGTGCCAAAATCAATAGCAGAATCACTCTTGCCAATCGCTGCTTCTTTGGGCTCTAGAGGCAATTGAGTAATAGAGTCCTCTCTCGAAGGACCAAGCTGGCTTTGTACAACAGTTTGATCATCCCAGTAATCCTATATGGCGCGGAAACTTGGACACTACTAAAAGCGGATAAGGAAGCCCTTAGTCGTTTTGAGAGAGAAGTTCTGCGTGTGATTTCTAGGCCTATTTGCGTTGATGGCATCTGGAGCAGAAGACTCAAAGAGAAACTTTAAAGGCTATACGAGGGCATGCGCCTGGCTAAGCGTCTTCGGATACAACGCTTAAGATGGCTAGGCCATGTAGAGTGTATAGACACCACTGCTCCGGCTCGAAAAGTCCGAGCACCAGAGGGCGGCCTAGGTTGAGATGGCGCACAAAAGACGAGAAGGACCCTTACCTACTTGGAGTGCACAACTGGCTGCGCACCTGGTTGAAGCCCAGGTCCACCCCGGACTAAAGCGCCAGTAAAAGAAGAAGAAGAAGAAATGAAAACACCAATTTAATTTATTTGCAATTATCAGGAAATTTTTATTCGGCAATAATTGTTCACTTTTTTTCTCTCAATTTTCCTCTTTTTTTTCTTACGTTGTTCATTTTTTGTTGTTGTGTTTTGTAACCTTAAAACTTACATAATAGATTAATAATATAATAATATAATTAAAGTAATAACTATTTATTGCTATTTACAATTTATATACACTGGCCACGATTTGTGAATGAAATACAAAAGAAAAAACAATAAAATAAGAATTTGGGCCAAAAATAATAAGAATATTTTTTTTTGTTTTTTTACTAACTCTAAATAATTTCATTTCTCTTTGCTTGTGTACAAAAACAAAAATGAATCGTTTACAAAAGTTCTGAGGACACATCTACTGTCGTTAGTTTGAATGCATTTTGAAAAGTATGCACAGGGTGTAACAAAAGGGACATGAATTCGTTTTTGCTTGTTTTGTGTGTCTCACTTAATCAATTAATAATATTAATAAGTAACATAACTACTTTGCAATAGTTATTTTTATTATCACTTTACGTTTTAGCTTAATCAACTATATAATAATTCCTAGCTTTATATATTCAATTTTATTTTTGTTTTCCCTTTTTTTTTCTTTTTTCTCTATTTTTCGTTTCTTTTGTTTTGTTTGTTTTTTTTTTCTTCGTCTGCTTCTTACTCTGGTTTATGTACTTTTTTTTACAGTATTCTTTTTACAGTAGGTTTCTTTTCGCATTATTTGCTTGATTTCGTTGATTTTACATTGTCATTGAGTGGGTGTGTGAGAAGAGTTCTCTTGTGTGTGTTTTTTTTACAAGTTTTTCTTTTATTTTTGAAGTGCATTTTTTAAGGAAAACAAAATGGAGGGTAGTCCGAATTTACAATGCCAAAGTGTTAGAAGTAGATCAAAGGTAGCCGAGTCACTAACACTGAAAGATGACTGCTTTACAGAGCTTCTTCTACTGTTGTTAGTTCAGAACTGTAAGAATGTAACTGTAAGAACACAATCACGCGCAAATAAGCTCTTGAAAAGTTCATTGAATTCTTGGACGTAAAAACGTAAGCAATTGCACTTCGGCTTTAAGAAGTATTAAGGTTTCAAAAACGAATCAACTCATTCTGTGCTCATTACAAGAGAAACTTCAATTTTAAAGACAAACTTCCTGATTGCGATGGCGGTTGTTGAAGATTTGTATTTCAAGTACACACTGCAGTAATTGAAGCTGGACTTCAATCAGCGAATAAAACCCGGTGTGTGAATGAACTTGAAATTCAGTGCAGTGGAGCGCGTTTAATTTGGTCGATTACAGCAAGCAATGGATTTGTCAAATGAAGTTAGTCAATTGAGCATACCCCATTTCAAGCATTTAGCACGACGTTGAAGAACCAAGAGTCCAGTTGGCACGGTTATACTGAATATATGAAAGCTAAAAGAATCGACAAAACTATGTGGTTTATGTGTGAAAGGGGTGATCCACCCACATCTCCATATAGAAACTTCGGCAGCCTGATTCTGTTGCTACACTTAAGTATGCACTCCGGAAAAGTGATTAAGGTCGATATTCGTGCACTTCGCTAATTATAAACTGCATGTTTGCTATGGCATCAGCATTGTCTCAGTTTGTCATTGCAAGAATTTGGAATCGGACAGGGAAGGAAGTTTCCGAAAATGGAAGAGTTCACCGATACGCATTCTTCTTGTGGACTGGATTTGTCGTCACACCCGGTCGAATGTGAACTTATGAGGAATCAGTTTTTGACGGATACGGCCGGTAAACGTCTAAGCTTTCGCTTCCATGTGGCGTACAGTCCAAGAAGATCTAACAACAGATGACTTGGTAAGGTGGAGAGAGGTGGTGTTTAGGAAACGATGTCGTCTTTGGAACTATTGAAAACTAAGGCCTGGTGTACAGGAGGGGATTTTGGAATTGCTTGCTGTGACAGTTTTACATTGAGGAGTACAAATTGCCGCAAAAATTTAAGATACAAACTGGAGCCACAATAGCAAAAAAGGAAATCGGAGCACGATTGGAAAAATCAAATTCTGAACTTGAGAAACAACAAGCCAAACTGTTTACTTGCGGCCAACGCGAAGGACCACTATGTTCACAATAAAAAATACAAGAGATCCTTACCAATGGGGTAGGAGGAGCTAGTGACAGAAGGCGCGCGATCTATTCAAATAGAGAGACGAAAGGAGAGAGAGGTCACCACATTTAGGGCAGGGTCTCATTTGCAATTCGAAGAACCTCGAAACTCGGAGATTATAGTGAACAAAGGAAAGAGGGGCATATCGTGTTGTGGCTGAGAGTATGTAACTTGCAGAAGAGTTGACAAGACAGTAAGTCGTATTAACCAGATCAACATTCAATGCCATGGATCGTCAAGGGAGCATTGCTTAGGACAGAAATAGATTCAAATCGCTTTTGAATGAATGAACGGATCCATAATAAATTTATTGATTGAAACCCTGTTACAACCGAGGCAGGCAAACGAGTTAACTGTATCACAAGAAACTCTTTCTAGACCACTTGGCGTGCAGACCTTCTCGGTCAATCGCTCAATTTACGAACGTTGGCCTAAGTCAAAGTAGACATGGGCCGAAGAAACTGTATACATGGAACTGTTGCAGAAATTAAGACAAGACTTAAACAAGAATTAATTGCAACCGGTGACAAAAGAGAGACGTGCCCAGAGGCCGAGGGAAGCAGAGGTTAGTCAAAAGTTTAAGATGAATGATTTGGGAAACAAGCAACAAACTAATATGGCCCTTAGTTGTGATAACACTAGCTGAGGAACTGACTATTTATGTTTCAACCTAAGAAAAACGAAGACAAGGACCAAAGAACAACCAAATCCAGGACAAAGTTAAACGAAAAATATGACTGAAACAAATGAAAACGGATTTTGATGCGAAAGACAGCAGCACGCAGAAGATGAGGGAGACATTATTCACACAGTTTTGAGTAGACGAGAAGTCTAAAGGACGTCGATTAAGGCGAATAAAGTTTCAAAGACTACAAGATCTCACATGGGGGGAATATTCTTAGAAATTTTTGTTTGGTGGAGAAACCCATAAGAATGTAATACTAACACGTCAGGCCCAGTTGAAAACAGATAGCCAATGTAGTTAGGTGAAGAGACTCCTTAAACATATGATTCCAATGAGTAAGGCATTTATGACTATAGGGGATGATTCAAAGAACCAACTCGAATTTGTGGTCAATGTGGCTACAGCAAAAGTTAGAAACATCAAAAGCTGAGGAAAACTCTCTAATTGCGCGGATTAAGTTGACATCACGTTAGACCATTTTTTGATTATGCACAAGAACTATTGTTTTATGGAAAGTGCACGCAATCAAACTTATTCTCATCAGAGAGGTGTGCTAGATGGTCGGTACCACACTCTTCGACTTAAGTCAAATTGGGCGTCTCACTTAAAAAGCTCATTGCCCGCTTGGATGCCAACAAATCCAGTGTTACATTGCTCAGTAATTTGAAGAAGAATGAAAGCTCATATTGAGTGACTCAGAAAACTGCACCAAACTGTCCACCTTATCACATTTTTTCACGTCCTGTCACTTGTCTGTAACATTCTGAGTCAAGTGAACGACATCAGCATTGAACTGTTTACTCGCTGGATCAGGCTATGCTTTGATTGAAGTATGGAGTAGATTTACATCCAAAAGCAGCGGAGGTTCAAGAGTCACGTTAAGATTTTTTTCTGGAATGGGCTTTGACGATGAAAGTCAGTGCTTTGATGACTGTACAAAAGAATTGACACAGTCCAAGAAAATGTCAACCAAAAGCCGTGCCTGAAGATGGCATCTGTAAGTCAAAAAATTGGATCACGTGGAGAGCCACTCGAAGAAGATAAAAAAAGGGGAAAATCTCAAAAGCAGTCGATACCATTGCAGAATGCTCTCTTCAAAGCAAATATGCTGCCAACTACAGTGTCTAACAGCCTGATAAGGAATTCAAAAGGAGAACCTGATTATGTGTCTCCGCTTCGGATTCAGCATTCTGTACCTTTTTATGGTGTTTCAGCTCATGATGACCATTTATTCAGCTTCAGCAGCAATAACAAACTTTACCGAGCGTCATTTACAAACTTTGTCAAGCTCTTCTAGAGCGGTTTTGAAATGAGGCATCCTCATCCTTGATGCGATTCGAGGGAATATCTGAACGAGTAACCGTGCACACAAGGGCATTCAAAACAGACTCTCTCTTTCTCTCTCCTGGAAATGGCAAAGAGTCAAATGAGGAATATACAATTTTAACAAAACAAACAAACTTAAGCGAATCTACAAAAAAAAAACAAAAAGAAAACTAAACAGAAGTCATGTGTTGGGGTGTGTAAAACTATTTTAAAATCGAAGTATGTAGGTACAAAGAGTTGTTGCTGTTTGTTCCACGTGTTCGCTTCTTCAAGGTATTGATTGGTTGGCTTGCAATAATTTAATCTCCTTACTACAATATAACTAGAAGTTTTGTTTAGATTTTGTTGTGTGTGGTGCGTAATTGTGAATTATTCATCTTTTCGTGTATCCTTCTTCTCTTTTTGGGAGGGGGTTTTGTCAATCGTTTGTTGAGGATCCTCTTTGCTGCTTTCGATTGTTTCACATGCTTAGCATGATTTGTTGAGAATCACTGAGGACGGGAATGAGTGAACATAGTGTACATCAACACGTACATCTTCTTCTGCGGCCAATGTTGCTCTTTCGCCTTGAAGGACTCAACCATTTTGATGAATGCCTTGGTTTCACTCTGCGTTGATTAACCTTCGAGAGGTTGCTTCACAACACATTTTTCCTTTTCTTTCCTTTTCACTTTTGTTTTGTGGTCATTTCTTCATTTGTTATTTTATTTTATGTACAAAACGACTAGAGATATACTATTTAAGTTTAGATCAGGATTTTAGAATAACTTTTTATTTATGTTTTTTGTTTTTCCTTAATTTTCGATGTTAGCAGATCACAGATTCCGCACCTGATCCATTGGGGTAGTTAGTTTTTTTTTTGTTTTCTTTCTTTTTTAAATATATTTATAAAATTCTTGTAGTTTTGTTGGTTTTGAGAAAGAGATTTTCTTTTTCTGCGTGTGTGTGTGAGGGTCAGGATGCCGGTTCACTCCTTCCTACTATAGTTGGTTTAATCAGTTAAGGGTAATCTGGTTGGTTTTACTCTTTGGTGCGCCTGGGTCTTCCGACTTTA
The DNA here is from genome assembly GCA_944738645.1 of Eristalinus sepulchralis. Lineage (NCBI taxonomy): Eukaryota > Metazoa > Arthropoda > Insecta > Diptera > Syrphidae > Eristalinus > Eristalinus sepulchralis. The sequence goes on from OX122883.1 coordinate 35,462,175, forward strand.
CCCTTTCGGACGGCTGGTGCTGTGCCGTTTGTCGTTGTTGTATTTTTTATGATTTTATGCCAATCCTGTTCACATACTAAACTACCCGCCAGCATTGTATATCTGAAAGAAAAACAAATGAAAACGAATTAGTGATTTGTCTGAGCGATTACTTGAGTGAAGAGGAAGCAGTCGTTTATGGAAACACATCTGTGGTTTGTGGTTTGACGGGGGAGTGGAGTTTTGTGGACAATGTGATGACTAAACGGAACTGCCGGTCAAGCATTTTTGTCACTCGTTTCATCGTAGGACGCCAATTCGCTAGGAATGGCAGCGAACAAACATACACTTCAAATTCTACTGAAAGGTGGGAGGTTTCACCCGTTCATATCTTTTGACAAATTTTGACATTTGCGCTGGTGATTTGTACGTCTGCTCACTGGTAAGAGAAACACGATTGACAGAGAAGAATTTAAAGGAGTGCTTAGTTTGCACAGGATTTCGTTCGTTTACTTGTCTTGGGAGTCTCCAATTCAACAAAAGCATGTTCTTAAGGTGCGATTGGGAATACCAAGATTGATGTCAACGGCAAGTCAACAGGTTTGAAATCCATAATGACGGAAGAAGAAGTGGATAAGTGCTCCGACCCACACGCAGATTCCCGGACAGGACACCTCGCATTTTTTCATGGCACGACATCTTTCGAGTTACTGACAACACTCAAAGAGTATCAATTGTCTAAGGCTTCTCAAATCTCGCCGTACGGAGTCGGCAAAAAATTGTTGGTCCCTTCTACTCTTGAGAAAACAGTAGCACGCACAACACAAGTAGTTGCTGTAGAAGCTAGGCCCTGGTCCCTTGTGGGCTATAGTGCCACTCAATTCTTATTAGTAATGACGAAAGAAATGTGATTGAAAGAACAACTTTCCGAGACAAAACAAAACGAAAAACACGGCACTATGGGAAGAACTTTATGTTCAACAGCATCTTTTTCAAAGGTAAAGGATTTTATGATCTAGCCTTGTGGCACTGATGCTCCCATGATCACGACTTCCGTGCAATGTCTCAAATGCAATTCTCCGAAAAGCCACCGTTTGCAAAGGTGATCAGAGTAAGATCAATGCCTGAAGGTGGCATGCCTTCCATTCCCTTCGCTACAGTCAAATCGAGTATATGCCTCACAATGATTTTTGCACGAGCTGGAGGGACGACGATGAGGTTGAGACCATTTTTAACCTCATCTGCTACTGCCAACCTCTTCAAAACTGAGAGAAAAGCACCTATAAAAGGTCTTCTTTGTTAACGTAGGTGAGCTCAGCGACATTAATGTGGGGAACCAAAATTGCTTCATAGCAAGCTCACTCTGACTTTATGATTTTGAAAAATAACTATAGCTGCGTTACAATTTACTCAAAGGCGTGCTAGATGTAGTTTCATACTGAGTCGCAGTAACTGAGATAAATTATTGCTCCTAATGTATAAGAATGGATAGCGGGGTATTGAGAGGGAAATGGGGGCAATCTATCACATTAGATTGTATCACGTGAAATGTTTCCTAACCGTTCATTGCAGGTGTTATTTTTTTCGTAGACGTTTTCACATCATACAGTCGAAGATTTAAATTCGTACTCCTTTAATTTACTACGAGTTCTGTGAAATTTGCGAATTTGCACATTTGAGAATAAGCTCTGTTGGGAAGATCTTAACCTCGAAAACGAACAACTTGGGAAACTGGTAAGCGGTAATAAACAACGCCATATTACGATGACCGGTGGATGGAGACTGCACTTCTTGAAAATGAGGCGGAACGCGGAAAATATTCTCCATGACAATAAGCCGTCACCTATCTCAAATGGGGAAACTGAACAAACTTGGTCCTCCATGAATTGACCAAGACTCAAAATCCATGCATCCCTGAAATATTAGTCTGTGAGCCACATTCTGGGGGGCGGGACTCATCAAAAGCGACGCCCGTCCACGTTGAATCTCGTTTAACCAATTGTCGACAGTCTCCATCAAAAGAGAAGAGTTATCGTGAGCGGTCTACATGCACTCTTTGATTTTGTTGCGCGATATCCCTTCCAAAAGCAAGTATCAAAAATAACAGACCGACATTTTTCGAAAATCCGCGAACACGCAGGCAAATAAAAACTCCGAGTCGGATTCCACTGTTATTTTGGTGTCTGCTACATGATGGTAAATTTCTCCTGTGATAGTGTCTGTAAGGCAACATACTTATCTGACCGACCTGCCAAAAGAGTGCGCTACGTGACGAACAAAAAGTTTGAGAACCCCTGCTTTGAGTGATCATATTATTCAAATGATCGACAATAGTAAGCACAATAGTAGTGCTACTGAGCTTTGTTAGAACTTGGAAGTCTATGTAACGACCGTTGATCTGTTGGTAATCGAGGAGAACATCAGTCCAATATCAGTCCAATCATAACCATCACTCTGAACTTATCTAAAGGGGACTTCTGAGAAGATGTGCATGTCTCTAACTACGCCGAATTTAATCTGCCTTGATACTGAACCCTTGTGCAAGTTAAATCAATGCATTTAAAACCATTACGTCTGTCAATCTCTGTCATCACTGTCAAGCTATTCTAGATGATGTGCTAGATTTATGAGTCTTTACCAGACCCAAGTGCTGAGGGAACTCGACTGGTAGTGACAGCTTGATCAGAGGCTATATTTAGCTGCAACGGAAGATAAGAAGCTCTTGGAACTTCTGTTTTCACCTGACCGTGCCATAGGCCCACCTTGTGAGAGTATAATGGGGGCTGTGGTTTAAGACCCAATATTGTGGGTAGGGCTGAGGTTAGCGTACTGTGCAGACTGGTCTAAAGCAGATTCTCTATCCCACTGAGTCAAACCAGATGGTTCGGAGACTTTCCCGGCTCAGTGTAGAGTTGAATGCTCAACCGAGTACTACCACCCAGAGGGTGGCAGAGTTTTTTCAAATGCCTCGCCCCCTTACAAGGTGGACTGATTGCTCCACAAACATGAACTTAGTTTGGCACTTGGATAACGAAGCTTCTTCCTATATATCTTGGGAAAATGGACTCCGTGTATAAGGCCGTCAGATGTTGACGTAAATCCAAATTCCCGATCTGTCCAGCAATTGATCACAGAGTACAAACCGCCTTTGATACCTTCCCCAATCCAAAAGAAACAATTAAGTTTATAGTCTGTGTTGATAGAGGTTTGCTAGTGTTGATATGCGCATTGCGCAACAAATCCAAGCTGATCACTGTGGCAACCTCAGCCCTGCTGAAGAACTGAACTGAACTGAAAGTCTGTATTTTTTCCTATTAAGTGTCTATATAATGTAGAAAAGATATTGCAAACTATTTGACTTAGAAGGAGTTAACTGAGGTGCCAGGTTGTCTAACCCCAGGCACTGATGCCTATCATTCAACCCCTATCACGCCAATCTTCAGTCGCACACTGTTGCGCCACACAAACTGTGTTTCCATATGCCGATACTGCAGAAGATATCCAAACAAAGAAAAAAGAATTCATCGCTTAAGTATCTGCTTACCTATCTCCAGGTCTCAGGTGTGCACCACATTTCGTACATGAGAAACATTTCAAATGAAACACAAATAGATTGTTTGGACTATTTTTTTGGTTATCTAAGTTCGTTGTCTGTTGATTGATTGGTGTCATCGCTTTAGCTACCAATTCACTGGGTGGTATTGTTTGTCCGCATCCCGAGCACGTACCCGAACACCCGAACATACTGTGGAATGAGAAGAAAAGAGAACAACAAAAGGAATCAAATTAATTAATTTCTTAAAAAGTTTTTAATTTCGTAAATCGATTAAATTCCATCAACAAGCAGGAGATTTTATTGCGAGTAGTGGTTGGCTGGTTAGTTGGTAGTGGTGGTGGTGGTGGTGTTGGAGGTGGTGGTGTCTCACTCCTTTCATTCAGGCATCTTTCGCCAGTTTTGTCGCGTAACGATGGTTGCAGCCGGGTGGGGTGCGATGACGAACGAGATTAAACAGAGGGACTAAGAAAAGCAATAACATGAAAAGGAAAGACGACATTACGCCGCCACCAACATTCACTCCGTTATATCATCTACCATATACATCGCATCCAACACCACCATCACCAGCCTCGCCTGACTATCCCACGCATGCACAATTAAAAGAGTGGTTTCCTTCATCAACCCCCAGCCCTCCTCTCTATCGGGCCTGTGCCTCTATAGACGTATACACGCCCGGGCGCACACAAACACAAACAACAAAAGGATTCAATTTAATTATCTCATTTAATTATCGTCGTACCCGAGGAGAGGAGCGCAAAGAGAAGGATCGGCAAGGAGCGCGCTGAAGAGACACCCCCACGACATAATGAATTTAATTTGATAAATGGACACAAGGGTGGCCCATCAACCCTCGCACAATTGTGCCCCGCACACACAGCCGTTGGTAGGTTGAAACCAAAAACAGAGAGAGAGAGAGAGAGAGAGAGAGAGAGAGAGAGTGTCGACTTTCACTTCTAAGCAACGTGTCATGCCAGAGACACAAGCGCACGGACACCGGGGGGCACAGGCAATTTAGACATAGCCGTACCGGAGGTAGCCGTCATTTAAAACGGGGCAATAACTCAAAAGGAGGGTTTTTGTCTAAAACAGAGGCCGACGACGACGATGACAACGCACAGCGCATCATTCACAGGACCGCCGCATTGTCTGCACACAGCCCGAGTGTTATAATTTTCTCATTAAAATATTACACAGAGCACGGACTGATATATAAACTTAATCCTTTAGGGTCCATTGCCTATGCAACATGGGGATGAATTGCTTGTCTCTTTAATTTTTTCTTTTTTTTTTTTTTGTTAATTTCGTTTTCCATCAAAAGGTCCTCGCTGCTGTCATCCTACGTGTTTGCGTCCTACCCGGTGGCGTGTTGAAGGCATTTTCAATTTCCTCTGACCGATTTCTTAACCTTTCCCCGACTCAAAGTTTGGTCACTGTAATCAAATGAAATTGGAATGGAAGCGAAAGATGGGGGGTTCCTGGAAAAAGAGGTTTGAAGCAAGTTTTTGACGAATGGTCTGACGCCATTTTGCACAAGTTGTCAATTGGCATATGAATCAATTTCAAGAAGGCATTCATTTTTTTGAAATAATAACAATTGTGTTCCTTTTTATGTTGCAGGCACGTCTAACATTTGTTTGGCCGCCATTTTGTTTCGGGTGACAATCGCCAAGTGGGATTTGATCATCATTCTGTTATGACCTTTGTATTTTGCTTCAGGTTTATTTTGTTTCGCCATTTTGATTAAGATGACAGTTGTCATGTGACAGTCAAAAGTAGACATTGTTGGAAGTTTAGTCCTAAGCGAAGACAGACTAAGATGGCCTGGACGCCATGTTGTTTTGAACTGGATGAAGAAAGCCGCTTATTTGTAATTAGGTTGAGGTAGTAAAGCTCTACTGACTTAATTTTCTTGTTTGATGCGGTTGATTATCCGCCATTTTGGTTGGGATAGCAATCAACACTTGACAGCTCTTGAAACTATAAATGTTCACTTCAGGCAATATGAGACTGCGTACTTCTGTTGACTTTAGCTTTCAGCCATTTTTATTTAAGTGACATTTGACAGATGTAGAAGAAGGTCTTAAACAATGAAGACGTTCGATACCGATATGAAATTAAGTTCAGCAAAAGGAAATCCAAAGGTAAAGTATTCTTTGACCCATAGACGTCCTATTGGAGTGTTCATTTATTGTCTGTAAGGAGGCAATAAATTCCAGTTCCCCTCATGTTTTTAAAGGCCTTCGTCACTGTGCCATATCAACTGATGTCATTAACAATTATTAACAATCCAATTAGGTATGAAAAAAAAGCCAAACAAGACACAGACTTGACGGCAGAAAATTGCATCTCAATCTAGCCGCATGACCCTGAAGCAACATGAGGGTGTGACGACGTAAATGACAGTTAATTACTTAAACTCTGACTGAACTGAACATCGTCTAAAACAGGTCTTGAAACAAACTATTGACTACTAATTGTGCTGCGCTTTAGTTTCAATAGCCTTTGAATGCTGATGAGATTGAAGCTAAATATGGTCATTATCAGTCGTAAGCAATTGCCAATCAACGAGCCATGAATGCTCGTAAATGGAAGACAAAGTAACTGCAGTTCTAAAAGGCATATAAGTTAGACAAAAAATTACTATTAACTCAGGAGTTTTGTGGATTAGACAAAAAAGGTGACACGTGTGAGTTACTCTCGCACATAAAGGGTTTCGTTGTTGTTTTCTTTGTTTACAATGTATGATATTAGAAATTGAGAATTAGCATAATCAAACATAAACATACATATTTAGTATATGTTTGTATGCATCACAGAACGAATTGCAGGGTAACCCGAAAATAAAACATTTGCATATGCATCCACAATGTTCGAAACAATTTTATTGAAATGACCTCAGACGAATGTTGTGATTTTGTTGAGATTTTAAGGTACAAATTTGATGTTTGTACCATATGTCTCTGTAACGGTACGTCGAATCAACATTTAAAATCACAAGATCCGGTAGGTTTCATGCGGTGGTGGGTAACTGCGTCGACTTACACGCTGAAAGTTCTAAGTTAGTTTTCGGTAATCAACTTGTTCTTGTTTTTTTTTTTTTTGCACGGTACCACCTCTTTAAAGTTGCTGACGACACTTAAAGTACCAACTCTAAATGAAAAAACTTCTCAAAGTTCGGCGTTTGTGGTTGGCAATAAACTGTAGGTTTCCTTTACTCGTGAAAGAACGCAGAATACGTGTAGATGCTGAAGTAGTTAGGCCTTGGTCCTTTATGCGCTGTAGTGCCACCTAATTTATTTAAACCGGTTGCAGTTCAACTTCACACTGACTAGGGAGACCATAACTGAGACAACCAAGATGAACAAAAATATCAAATCATCTCCAACTTTTCCAGTCTAGGCCACAGCCATCAAGATGCTCCGACAAGAGGGTTGGTTTGATTTGACTGAAACGTTATTTTAAGGGTCCATAACTTTTTTTTTTTCACGGCACCACCTCTTTCGAGTTGCTGACAACACTCAAAGAGTATTAATTGTCTATGGAAAGCTTCTCAAATCGCGCCATTCGGAATCGGCAAAAAACTATAGGTCCCTTCTACTCGTGAAGAACAGTAGCATGCACAACACGAGTAGGTGTTGTAGAAGCTAGGCCCTGGTCCGTTATGGGCTGTAGTGCCACTCAATTATTATTATTAACTTGACGTGCCAACAGAAGAGAGTATTTGTCCAAGATGTTGCAAGCAGTCAGGAATATCAACACTTAGAGGCAGTAGCCAAGCATTGCATTATCTCTGTCTCCGTCCGTGATTCCGCTTAGATCATATAGTAGTAGTCCCATCAATGGCAATGAACGTGATTCGTATCACATCCTCTGTAATCAGAGGCAGAGACAGTTATGGGAGGATTCGAAGTTAACACAAGATTAGACGCCTCCTCGACTTCTAAGTGATATCTTCTCTTAAGGACTAAGCACGTCACATTCGCAAAGCGCAAGGTTTTGTAACATCTTTGCCGTTTGAAAGGTAACAAAAACCAGTTGCAATGCAACTCCACAATGAGCCTAAAGGACAGTATGCACAATCTGATCTACGACAGTAGGGTGACAAAAGCTTGCTCATGTCTGTGCCCATGGTACACTCACCTCAGCTTTGGGCAGACACACTCCCACAAGAGAGACAATCACACGACCAAACTAAAACAAAAGTTCCGAGGCTCCTGTTCATTCTTTGCTTCTGGTCACTACCAGTCAGGTTACTCAACCTCTATGTCTGACAACCGCCATCGCTTCCAATGATCTTTTGTTTCTTCAGAAATTTCGTTGACACCCTGTCAGGGATGTGATTTAAAGCATAAGATCACATCATCTGCAATCACCAGGGATAATCAAACTCGTGTAGAACAAACTGATGACCTTCGAGTCAATCGAAAATTCATCTGGCACAGATCAAATTTCTCGCCATATTTGCCGCAATTAAAAAGTTACCGACTTAGCATCATCCACATCCGCTGCCGCTTCAGCGATCTACCCGTAATGACATCACATCACGAACATGACTCAAAGATGGCACTAGGGCGAGACTTATCGTCAACCAAACGATACAGCGACCCAACCCAGAGAGCTGGAGACCATAGAACCACGAAAAGTAAACATTTCGACACCACAACGGCGCACAAGAACTTTAACTAATTAAATTAATTGAATTGCGAACGAAGGCAATTAATTATTTCATTTGCGATAAGATTAGGTTTCTTTCGAATGGTCGGCTAGTAAGGCAAAGTTATGCGGAGAGCCCTCACACTCCACCAGTAGCAGCAGCAGCAGCAGCAGCGGCGGATTGCACACACCACACAGCTTACCATGCCCAGGCATCGCATCAAAATGGGCCACAACAGCAAGCGGACGAAGGGAGGAGGGAGAGTGAGGGAAAATGTGTGTTAATTGAATTTCTAATTAATGAATTCATTAAATTAATTTATTTAATTGAATTTACCCAAACGACGTCGGCGGGTTGACGGCACCTACTCTCCCCCACAAAAAGGGGGCAGCACAGACCATAAGGGAGCGGGCAAAAAAAAAAAATGAAGACTCATCACTGAAGAGCGAGGACAAAAGAGCACACGACGAACAACTGCGACGCACACACAGGCACAGGCACGCTGTCGCACAGCCGAAAAGTCAGTAATAATAAAGGATTGGCCTACACGAAAAGTTTGTTTTTCTTTTCGTTAATTAAAGCCAAATTGGAAGTTGTTAATTTTGCAGTGCGTCACATGGTGTATTGAAGCCCTCCACTGCTCCGCTTCTCATGTCGTCTTCAATCCATATTATTGGACGAATGCCGACGCCACCGTTGATGTCGCCGATGTTGCCTGCTGCCGTTGTGATTGTTTTTTTTTTTTTTTTCGGCGGGTGGGGAGCTGAGTGTGTGTGTGTCAACTTGCACAATCCATCCTGAGGAAAACCCATTATAATGGGAGCGTGAGCAGCAATCCCCGACTTCGGCACCGGCAACAGCTGTACTAGTAGTGGCTTTAGTTGGGGAGCAGTTGTAGCAGTTGAGCGAAGCTCGTAAAAATCCGATGCTATTTGCCATATTCTGGCCAATTAGTGAACGAATGAAACGAACGTAGTTTTGTTTCACCAAAGAACGCCACCTCCCCCCCCCCTCCCCCCACCACCCCACCACTACCTAGGAGGAGATCTCTCTAGGCGACCTCAACCCAATCCGCCCACCCAGAACGCCCCGTTGTTGTCGCCTTCATTACTCAGTGACTCTAATAACTGAAATGTCAAGAACCTAAAAACGAACGACGAACGACGAACGGCTTGGCAGAGCGCTGGCTGATGGTGGTGCTGGTTCTGCTGCTGCGGTAGTGGTTCAGTGCCTGTAACTGGGCTAATTAGTGACAAGACTTTTTGACTTTGACTTTTTCATTTGTATACAAACTGCTACACACTCGTCCACCAATACACTCTCACACACACACATGCAAGCGCTTTCCATATTCAGTTCATATGAGGGAGTGTGTGCAGACAGTTGTGTGTGAGAGGAGAATCTCCAGTCAGACTCCCGGGCCGCCGCATGGCCCAACACTTTGTTACTCTCGCTTGTTATTTATTTTTTGTTTCTCCTTCTCCTCCATTTCCTCCTATTCTTAGTCTTTTCTGTGCTTTTTTTTTTTTGTTCATTCTTTGTTCGTGTCTTTGTTTCAACTATAATCCGAGTTTCTATTGTGAGCTAGACGAGCCAAGCAGACGGAGAAGGAGAGAGCGAGAGAGAGAAATTTGCGGTGGTAGGCAAATGTGGGGGCGGATTTGATAGATGACAGAACTTGAGGAACCAGTAATTTATGCTGTAATCTCGTTCACTTTGTCTTACACTTCAATGGGAGTTTTATGGACTGGCAAACTCTAATTGGCGGCAGTGATTTAAGCATGAGATACTTTTTCTTTTTTTTTGTCTTCTCTTTCTCGTCAGAATTTTGTTTAGAAAATTGTTTCTGTGGGTAACTTTTTTTTGTTTGGTCAAGGACAACAACAGAAAGGGGATCGCATGTTGATTCCACTCAGATTGGCCATTTTTCTGATGTTCTCTAATTAGTTTGGGCTTTTTTGGAAAAGTTTGCTAAAGTTTAATGTTGAATATGTTTCATATTGGAGATATTCTTAGGCCCTTGCAATAGTTTCTGCACACATCGCAAGTCTTTGCACACCTCAATTTTAGTCGAACGTGTTTTTGTTTGGAAGTCCTTGAATTAATGTTGCTGAAGGTCCTAACTTGTACTTTTTTCAACAAGAGTCTTGTCAATTTCCTTCAGTCTGTGATGTCAAATGAATAGTATTTCGATCAACTGACCAGCAGAGCTTGGCTTCCAAAAACCACACGTTGCTTTTAAAGGATGTGATGGTAGCTGGCGGCAGGTGGCGAACGATCGTGCTGACGGGAGAGGCATGTTGGTTGAGGCTCAGGTCCGCCCCGGACCGTAGAGCCACAAAAAGAAGAATGGTAGCTCTTGGTACTGCTTGGGTTGTTCATCGCCAAAATACGGTAATTTGTAACGAATTAAGCCAGAAGTGATCTTCAACCTTGGGCAGAATTTTTGGATAAGACAACGAATTTTTATTAAGTTTTCCCGAGCCCCATATGAGACATATTCAAGTCGCCTATCTTCCATTCTTGCCCAAGTCGAATTTCGTACACTTTAAGACCGAGATCCCCATGAACACGACGACGTATTGATTCGTCAAACTCTTCGCGTACACTCTCAGCTACAGCTACTAAATTCTCTTCCATACGTGCTGGATGTTGTCTAACCGATAGAGCATCATTCACAAATGCAACCTCTGACCCAAATTTGCGAATGTTATTGGCAATGGTGTTTACAGTAAGATGAATCGCTTTAAACAAAAATTATCAAAAAACCCTGATTTTCGTGATACAGCTGAACAATTCAGAGACGCTTTTGTGGGGTGAGTCTGTCCATGATGACTTGCCAAATGACGCTGAACAAAAATGACGAAGCAATTTAATAGGAGTCATGTGAGGTCTGTCATAAAAAGCCTTTTGAAATCAAACCCCATGATGAATAACGCTTCACAATTATTTTTTCTCTATATCTTATCACTTAAAGATTCATGAGAGGTGGAGAGCTAAGAAACCACGGAGAACGTAAGCACGCCTTTGCACAAGAGGCGGTTTGCTTACCGATCATCATACAGCGGTCACAATGGGACCCTATCTATGGAACACAGATATCGGTAGACCTCCAATGGCAACTTTTTAGATTCCAATTAGAAATCAGGCTGTCAGTCAACTCCAGTTCATCCAGGTTATGAAAGATCGTGTTGGAGTCTCCACGTGATTGTTGAGTTTTATGTTGGGACATGAGCTTGAACGCCCAGCTACATAACTACGGCACAGGCAGGTCAAAGTTAAGGGATAACAAAGTAAACGGTTGCATTTCGCTTTTTCGAATGGGCTTCTTAACGTTTCGGAGAGTACAACAGCTTTCACAAAAAATGGATAAATGACTTCAAATTGTGGCTTAGAATGAGAATGAGGCTTGTACTAACAACGGCAGTCCGAGGTCCAGATCTAGAGGGGGCCTTTATTTTTTCGCTGAATAGGCATCCAAACACATACATGGGAGAGCATCACAATTCTCTGAAAGTCAACATTAACGACGATGCACGATTTTGGACAGAAGACTTAAATAGTGGCTTAAAATGAAAAGTGGTGACATTTTTCATTTCATAACATTTTTTTTACCAATCATGGTTCCTATTCTCATTACTTGCAAAGTTATCCCTACGTATAGTGGCTCCCGAAACATTTGTGTTTAAGTACATGTTAAACTTAAAATATAAAAATCCAAAAATGACACTTGATCCCTTCTCATACCAAGTGCTTCAATTCGTGTACCGAACGTTCCTCTTAGGATTGTGTTGTTTTCCATGTTCTGTTGGCCTTGTGATCTACAACATTCCTGTGAGCACTTAACGAACATTCAGTTCGAATGATTTGATAGATGGCTTATCTCTAGGGCGATATGACGATGAATCGCAGCCAAAAGTTGCTCTTAAAATCGAAATAACTCAGCAACCTCACGCTTTTGCCATTTCTGGTGCTGGGCGAATCAATTTCTTTCTTGTAAGAAGCATAATTAACTGACGAACTTAATACGGTCAAGATCTTTGAAATGTGTTATTTTCTTTTACATACATAGTCTTATACCCAGATGGGTTTTATTTCTTATTTTGAGCAAAGTAGCTTACAATAGCTTACAGGTCATTAACTCCTTTCAAAAGCGTTGCTTAGTATGTCTGGGATTGTTGGTTCCACTCTGAACACATTAATCTCCTGATGACACCGTTCCACATCCTGAGCTTCACCCTGCTAGCTTGAATAGATCTTGGTAAGGTTTGGATTCTGTCCCTATAAGCTCGATGGGCAGATACGAATTGTATTTCAACGATCCTTTGTTCGGGCTTCAGAAGTTTTTTGACGGCAGCATTTGGGTTGAAATTCTAATCAGGTTAAGGAGACAGTGTCATGCAACGTTTGCCCTGCAACGTATGCTCTGTACTCAAGTATTATAAATATTGACAGAAACAGGCGGCTTTTGATGAATGTTTCAGAGACGTATGGTAATTAAATTTAGGGATTTAAATGTTGCTTTCACAGGTTCAATACAGCCACAATAAATTTTACTTAACCTCGAAAATTAACCTTCCTTCACATAAATAACATTTGATGAACTTTTCAAAGTCAAACAAGTCAGTCTCTCGCTCTCTCTCTCTTTGGCTTCAATTAAACCTCTTAGGCAAATGTGGGGGCGGATTTATAATAATAAAACTATCAGGCACCAGCACAGGTGTGACAAATTCCCTACAAACTCTAACCAAACAAAAATACAGAATGAGGAAGAAAAGTAAAAAAAAAAATCAATTTGCCTTCTCCCCTCCCCACCCGCACACGACAACCTGAAATCCACTTCCCTTTCGTGCTAACAATTTATTTCAATTTCAATTCACTCAAGGCGTAGCGTAGCAAAATGTATCGCAAACACGCATTTGCCCCCTTTTCTTCGAATCGCTTCAATTCAATCCTTGCCAAGCAAACACTCACTCACTCACAAACGCCAGCCAGTCAGCCAGCCGGCTGAAGAAGAAAACGCAGAGGAGAACGAACGAGAAAAAAAAGAGCCAAACACCTTCCACAAGAAGCCAGCAAGAGCGCGAGAGTGCTGAACAAAAAAAAAGGACAGCACAAAAATCCGGGAAACGTGAATGTGTCTTGTAATATTTTATGATAGACCCAATGTGATTGTCCTCCTCCTCAGCGACACCCCACCAGTCGCTCCCCAATTGACATGCGACAATCAAGGCGCATATAAATTGACAATTGACACGAAAATTAACCAGCCACCATCGAAAATACTTTCACTTGTCGCAAGTGAACGAGTGAACGATTCTGAACGGAAGGGAACGCGAGAGAGAGGGTTGTGGAACACCCCTCTTGGCCGCTTTGGCCAATTTGTTATTACGTTAACGGTAATTCTATTATGACAACGTATTTTTTGATTGCCTTGTTAATAGTCAGGACGTCGACGACGACGCAAGCAGATCTTGGGCGACGAACGTGATGCGCCATATGGCAGCGAAGAAGCCCACCCACCCCTCTAGAGCACGGTGTGACGACGACAACGACGATGGCGGCGGCATACAGCAGACGTCGAGGGCTGCAGAGTAAGGGTGGATTATTTCAATAAACTGTCAATCAGTTCGAGTCCGTCAACAAGGGCGAAGCGGCAGGGAGGTCGGGAAACATCATATACCACCCCCCCGGGCACGCAGGCAGGTACACACAGGTTAGCAGGAAAGTGGTAATGATTTGTTTGGTGCCCTACCGACGTCGTATCTGGTAATGGGATGCAGTCTGATGTTTGGTGGCGGTAAACAATGTTGTGGCTGATTTGAATTTGAAATTCACGAGCGCCGCCGTCAGTAATCAGCGGGAACAATTGAGGGTTAATTGAGGGGAGTTGGCGGAGTGACTTGGGAGAAGGCGAAACAATCGGTAAACAAAATTCGCTGTGTGCGGTGAGCAGAAGCGGAGGTCGTTCGTCTGTTGGGGCTTGCATGTCAAGGCCAGACGTTCAATCAATTCAGTGTCGACTTAGATCGACTGGGTTCTTTTTTCGTGTTGCACGTTTTTCGTTTATCTGATTTGCACCAGTGGAAAATAGAGTCGATGTGAAGCTTGGCAGTAAGAGTGGATTGTACACCACATGCTATGGGAAGATACAAATGTCAAGACTAACTGTGCTTCATTTGGTCATGTGGCTATTTTGGGATAGTATGTCTAAGGTGCATTTTCTGGTAGAAAATGTAATTAAACGACGCATTCAAAATCGTCGTGTATCCTATTCAGCACAAAAACCTGTCTTCATTTCACCAGTTTTTGAAATTTTTGGATGCTGAAAGTATTTGGAGGCCTTCTGAATTGAATGCAAAAAAAAACTCTCGGACATAGTGTTCAAAATTAAAGATTGTACTTTTATTTCATATCATACACGACTAACCTGTTTATAGGTATGTAGATAATCACCATTCAGCAAAAGTACAAGTTTAAGAACTTTAAGGTCAAACTCAAATATTTTAGCTTAGAGCATCATTTGCAAAATGGTCTTTTCCTATTGAAAGTGAATTGACACACCATTTGCCTTCTAATTACTTTTAGTGCTATTCAGCACAAAATCATACTTCCATTTTACGTTTTCACATCCTTTTGGTAAACGTGAAAAGCTTGTGAATGATTGGAAAGCTTCTGAATTTCTAGTTTTAAACATCATGACGATGATTCAGCAAAAATTGAACGATCTTCTTACTTCATTCCAACGTTTCTGCTTAACTTGAGTCATTTGTGAGCGATATTTGTCCCGCTGAATTCGAGCTGAATTCAAAATAAATTGACAAAAACACTCCAGAGTTTTTTTCCCAGTTCAGTACGATATCGTGCAAAACTTTGTTGTTTTCAAAGTCCATTTAACTCACAAGAGGACTTCTAAATTAGAGCTGAATAAACGACAGACAGCAGCGAAAATAACTCTGCTGAGAAGGATATTCGGTGTACCTGAGACGTATGCAAAGAAAGATACGAGCAGCTAGTTTAAGAATAATGACAGATTTTGCATGGTATCCGTCGTACTGAAACAATTTCACAACTCAACTAGAGACGGAGAACAAATTTAATCACGCAACTTAACAACCCTTGAGGATGTCAAGACCCCGTTTTCACACCAAACTCGTCCATCGAGGCGAGTTCAGGCAAGCATATGAACATCTCCATCTACTCGGAATTCGATTGCAACCACCCCAGACTCAAGACTGCAACACATTCGATCACATCGTCCTGCAAAATTGCATCATTCCATCACCAAAACTCAGTACATCCATCACCGGCCGGGTACCGAATAAACAAATTCGGTGTCCAACTCCAAGAAAGTTACGAGTAATTTCACGCCTCTGCATCGTCTCGAATGCATCGTACTCCACCTTCAACCTCAGACACACACACACATACGACATGGCCTCCTCCTCGGAAGCAAGACAGCTCAACAGAAGTAAGTTAAATTGCTCAATTAATTAAATAAATGTGCCAAGCATAGGAGAGTGACCATCCCCTCTCCGAGCGAGAAGCAGATGTACGGTCCGTGGCCACCCAACACACCGTCCGATGCACCGGGCCCGAACTCGATTTCGAAGCGACAGAGTGTGCGTAAGAAACGGACGAGTGCTCGGCCAGCTCACTCCTTGTGAAAGGACATTCGAATTCAATTTTATTATCCAGCCATGTAGTGGGAAACTCACCCTTAACATCACAGCCGGCAACCGCATAGTTCAATTGTGGTGCGGCGGGGGCGGAGGCGGGAATGAAGTCCTGTCCTGTCCGAAATCACTGGAGAATTTCCAATCCCTTGTATCAACACAATCACCTTGATTGCGGGATAACGAACAGAACCCACGCTCACTGACCAACGAACACACACAACAGGGCGGTGGGCGGTGATTGAAAAAAGTGGGAGGAATCACCCAAACAGCCGAGAAATCCGATGGGGGGTGAAGAATGACCCCTAAAGTTGAACCGTGGAATTAAGGAGCACACTTTTCAGATGCAACCAATAATCAATAGGACCCTAATGAATATTAATTCGGAGATGCTTGCATTGAAAGCTCCACCAGTGCCCGACACGTCCTCGCCGTACTGGGCTAATGACCACACTCCCCGTCGACGCGGAGGCAAAGTCAACACACCAAGAAAATTTGCCTGCCAAGTGCAGGGGACGCAGAAGGACGAAATAGAATTTACGTAATGTTTGCATATTATAAAAGGACGAACGAATCAAAGGGTGGTGGCTGCGGCCGTGTGTATGCCGGCGTTACTGCGCCCAATTCCGACCGAGCCAATGCCTGGATGGCGATGGTGTGCAAATGGCCGCTCTCTCATCGGCCGTGTGGCTGCAATAAGATAAGCGCACACACAGTGTTTTCCATTCGGCCTCAGCCCACGCCATTAACAAGGCTTCCTCCCCGGCATCAGCGATGGTAATGGGCGGTCGTCCTCGTCCTCGTCGTCGTCGGTCGGTTTGACGTTCGTTGTGGGCTGAGAAAACCCTGATTCAATTAAATGTGTACACACCACCGAAAATGTCGCATTCCCTCTCTCCTTCCCTCTCACTCCTCCACACAAACAATCTGCGAAAACAAGATAGCGCCTTGCACCCTTTCTGGTCCGAAAGCGCCACCGACTAGAACTCGTGTGTGAAAGGATAACGACGACGACGACGACGACGAGGGCCGACCAAAAAGAACCGACGAATGGACAGAGAATGACGGTGAATATCGATGCAATTTGCTCTGGCCACCGCTGTGCGCCTCACCTGACACGGAGGCATCCCAATTTCCTTTCTCATTTGTCCTTCGGTAGGCCCGAAGGATAGCATTATCCCACAACACGTTTAACTTTAATATCCATTTAGCTGGAGATGGCGTGCTGGGTCCTGGGAATCAATGTCCGCCACAACGCCACCGTCGTCGTCACCATCCCAGTTGATGCTGTTTGGATAATTTTATCTTTCAAATTGAAACGACTGAGGGTACACAAAAATTTAGCGGCTTCTGAGCTAGACAAGGACAAGGCCTACAAACCGCTGGCCGCTACCGCGCGTCATCGCCACCCCATTCAGATTGGAATTCTGTAAACGAACGCGTAACGAGGACTGTTTGTGTGTGTGTGTGTTGGTGGAGGTAACTCCGATATAACCGGCTTGTACGTCGACAAACAAACACTTTGTGGAATGTTGTGTTTTGGCTGGGGGACATCCATCTAGCGCTGTGTGTGTGTGTTCGGGGTTTTGGCTAATTGAATTCATTAATCAAGACAGGTGGAGGGGGTGCGAAATGTTGAGAATGCAACGGGGAGGTATTCTTCAGATATTGAAGGCGGAGCCCTATAGATGGTCTATGATGATATTGACAATTAAAGATTGATGCACATTGAATCATTTGAAAGCATTTTTAACCCATTTTCGCCTCTATTCAGCACAAAAACATATATTCCTTTGAGGTCGTTTTAGCGTTTTGGTGAAGCTAAGGGTCGTATAAATGTTTAGAAACCTTCTGAATCGCAATGGAATGCGAAATAGGGTGACAGGAATAAATTCTATGTTTTAAGTGGAGAATATCTAACATGTAAACAATATAAATTCCTTTCATCAAACTTGTGAATAAACCTGATGATCATGCAGATCTCTGATTGTAATAAAATTATCAGTCACAGTAAGAAGTCTCCAATCGATGTAGATTTGGAGGATTTCGAAAAAGTAAAGGAATTCGTGCCAAATGGCGATGATGCGTACCTGACAAATATAGCGATTATCAAAATGACCTCTGGTTCTGTTCTTCGCAAATGTTCTTCATTATAAGGTCATAGATGTGTTTGTTTTCAATTCAGCACAAAATCACCCAAAATTTTCCCGCAATTTTTATTAAGAAGTGACCCTAAGAGCCGCGTAGAAGATAAGAAGCCTTCTGAATAGGTGCTGAATACAAGACTGACTGTTAAATTCATGATTTCAGTTAGACTAACAGGGATCTTTAAGCAACCAAAGTTTATTGTGTACGCTTTAAGCACTTTAAACGCCTTGAGGTGCACCACCACTTTCTCCATTCCTTTAAGCTCTGAATACGATTAAGCGTCAGATGATTCTTTGGTCTTGTGTCAGGTATTTTATAAACCACCCTCCTCACCCTGAAAGCATTTATCTTGACAATTTGACCAACATGAAGCTAATTCACAAAACACGCCTACGGCCCGTTGCACACAGCTACAGACAACATCCCTCCAGAACTTGGCACTAAGTATGACACGTGTAATTACATTTTCATTTCATCCCATTGAGTGGATTGCTAGGCATAATGTATTAGAATTGTTGTACTCAACTCATTACTCTCCGCATGCACCTCCCCTCCACGCCCTGTCACAGACTAAAAGAAAACTTGACTTATTACAAAGCATGTCTCCGTGCTGGAGCGTGTGTGCCTGTGCCAAATAATCACATTCTCTTCCACTCACACTCAAGCCGACACACACACACAGGCGCACACACAAACATCTAGATCCCTATCTACCACCAATCGACATGCAATTTCGAAATGGCAGCAGGCGGCAATCTTCTACCACCTGACAACCAACCAACTAACCCCGCCACACCCGCCCCTCAACAATCTCATCCACATTTTCACAGTGTCTCAATTATAGTGAATGTGCAATATATATCCTTAAAGGAACTCATCCATTCTCCTTTCATTCTCTTGCTCGTTTGCCCCGGAGCCCCACCTCGCGCCCCCACTCTTTGACGACCCACTCGTCACACCGCACATTCTTCATCTTTCATCCCGAATGAAAATATGGATGGATGGCGGCGGAGGCGACGACGATGACGGTGGCACAGGCAGTTGGGTGATGGGCGGCGGAGAAGTTATAAATTTTAAAAGCTTTACGAAATCAGTTCAATGAGGAAGTTTTCAATCTGGAAATTAGTTTTCGGGTGAAATAGACTCCTCGGAAGGCGGCTGAGGATGGCGACGCCAACGCCAACGCCAACGCCGACTGAGTACTTTTAGCTCGACCCTTTCCCCTTTTCGTTTCTTTTTTTTTTTGTGAATAAAATAATAGAGTAGCACACTCACACGACAAGCGTGGATGGAAGAGGAAGAAAAAAGGGGGGTAGCTGCCAAGCCTCAGATACATGTGTTAGAATAGTAAAACTGCTGTGGAGGGCAGAGGGTGATACTAAATCCATTAGAGGAAAACAGAGTTTGCATGGGATAGTAATGCGAGTCATACGAGAAGGATACATAAGCTGGCGGCGGAGCACACACCAAAACTGACAGTCACCCTCCTCTGCCAGCGAACACACGGAGCACCACCTGGCACCGGCTTGTGCTGTTGCTAGCTAGTTGCCACCTATACACTTAACGCAAGGATGGCTGGCTATAATAATGAGGAGGAACGACGGGGAGGGCGGTCGAACGAACCGCATGCATATACAAGCACGAAACAACGAAACACCCGAACGCCAGGACAGACACACATGTGTGCACCCATCCTCATACATCAAAGAAGGAATACGTAATGAAGTCAGGTAATTAATATCGATTCTTGATGAGTTTTGAAATATTCAAAAGCAACTGGAAGTAGGGAGGAATGCGAGAGAGTGGAGGGAGAGTTGAGAGCGATGAGATTTTTTCTGTTTATAGTTTTTTAAGGTTCTTTCGTAGTCGCCTGGTGTGATGACGTGGCGACGTGATGACGTAATGAGACTTTTCCACTTTTCACTTAGAAGCTATTAAAAAGCCGTTCCATTGATGGTTAAACTCCAATTCTAACACGCCCAAATGCCACATTCACTGAAGTTAAATGAGCAAGTGTAAGGTTATTCATGGTGAGGTTTGATTTTCAATAGACGTTTTGTGACAGACCATGTGTGACTCCTGTCAAACTTCTGTGTCATTTTTGTTGAGTGTCGTTTGGCAAGTCATCATAGAAGAACTCACCACACAACAGCGTCTCCAAGCTGCTCAGCTGTATTACGAAAATCACCGTTTTGTGAGAAATATTTTTAGAGCGATTCATCTTACTAAAACCCGCAAGGGACCAGGGCGTAGCTTCTACAATAATTACTCGTGTTGTTCGTTCTACTGTTCTCTCACGAGTAGAAGGGACCTACAGTTTTTTGCCCACTCCGAACTGCGAGATTTGAGAAGCTTTTCATTGACAATTGATACTTTTTGAGTGTTGTCAGCAACTCGAAAGAGCTGGAGCCGTGAAAAATGCGAGGTGTCCCGTTCGTGAATCGAACCTAGACCCCTGCGTGTGGGTCGACGCATTTATCCACTACGCCACGGCGACCACTGCTGCCAATATTATTCTCAAACTTGAGTCGCAGTTTACATTAGTGGAGAATACTAGATTGGTTAGACCACATCTAGCACATAGTGAAGACACATTAGCAGCTGCAGCCGAAAATCTACCGTGTTCCTCATTCTCAGCAGCTTGGTCACGTTAACAAACTATGGGCTTCCTGAAATTCAAGTACATGGTTTCGGCGATGTTTTGCTTTTACGTCGCTGGGAGCCATACAGCGAGTAAAATAATTTACGTGTTGAGAAGTCCGTCAGTCAGTGGTGAGCAGAAATTTGCTGCCGTGAATTGATCGCCTACATCGTGTGACATGACTCCTTTGGACAATTTTCTCTGAGGCCTCTAGATTGACTCTTTGGAGGCCAACATTACTCGTGTTATCTTAGACTTAGCCGTGGCCATTTACATGATTTACATGATATCATGTCCAGAAAATGAAATGCCATATATTATTATTTTAACTGGTAGTAGACATTTTCAGATCATTTTCAAATTCACGTATTTTATTTAAGATTATAAATCAAACTTCACGATGAATTACCTTTAAAGAAGTGGTCCATTTCTGTTTTCGTTGTGTTCGAATATCCTCTCGAAATGATTGAACTCTTTCTGAACAGGGGAATAACTAAATTGATGCAATTTTTGAAAATCCGAATAATGCTGTTGCGGCTTCCACCCCTTGGGCTACGACCACAACCCTTTCAAGTTTTATAACTCCACTGAAAAGCTTTTGAAAGCACTTGCCGAACAACCGAATTTAAAAACATTTTCGAAAACAGCAGGTGTTCCTTGCAGTTTTGAAAGAACAATTGATTGCTGTCCATAAATTTTTGGCTGCTATTGTGACCCAATTGGACGCGGCGGAATGGATAAGTGCATCGACTAATAGGGTCACAGGTTCGGTTCCTGAACTGTTCACGACCTCTCTTTCGATTTACTAACTATTTGTCAGTGAAAAATTTCCCATCTACTCAAGGTTGAGCAATAGCATGTGTAAACGAGTAGTTGCTGAAGAAGCTAGAGGCTGATCCCTTGTGGACTGAAAGTACCGATCAATTTATAATGACTTAAGGCGTTAAAGGAGCATACCTCTTCTTCTTCGACGACTTATCCATAAGACTCGCTGATAAGAAAGGACTCAAAGTGTTTCAAAAAAATAGAAAGATATACTAAACATTCCATCAAGTTGTTTTCTTTGTTGTCTTCCGAGCAGTGCTTCATTCAATACCTCATGAGGGCCGTATAAAAATTAAGTCATCAATATTCGAGAGGTGTATGACACGATCGGATGGTGAATCTATTTCGCATGATCTCCAGACGTCCGTGTCGGGAAAATGTCAATTACGCCTCGAAGATCACGAACCTCCTGAACTATTATGATAAGCGTTAAGTTGCCCCTCGCATCGTTCACAACATTGTTTCTTAGAGTTTGAACATTCACCTCGTTTTCTACGTTTTCCGGAAGGAATTCTTGAAGTCGCAGATCTGTACCAATCTGACGACTTATGTGCGACATTTCAATCGATGTCCGTTGCAAACAGATTGTACTTTGACCTGGGTTCTCATACATACGTTCCACACTATTTAGTCTTCCTGATGTCCTTCAGCCTCTTGACCGTTGTTTCTTGTTGCGTTTATGACAACATATGTTTTCTTATGTTTTGCTACGTCCCCTAGACCCCAAACCGGGCGCCACATTTCAATGCTTCTCAACAAAATCAAGATAATACAAGTGTTTTGACATTAAATCAAAAATATTTTTTACAGACAAACAAGCTGTTAATCAAAACAGATTTCGAATGAGGAAAAAATATATTCTCACACATCGCCTTTTTTCTTATGTAAGACGTGCGAGCTTATCAATGTTGACACCAGCCAACATCGATGTGTGCGGTCAATCAAAGATCGGCATTCGCCTCGCGCCAGTAATCTCTTCCAGACAATACGAAGACTAATTGAGTTCTATTTGCAGCCTCGTTCAGAAGTTAATGATTAAATTTAGTCGCTGACTGCTATTAATGTGCGGTCAAGTTTTATTTTTTTTTAGTACTCGTATGTTTGTTAGTTGGAGATATGTCATAGACACGAATTTCAGTGTTGCCGACTTCGATTCAGCAGAAAAGATTGCAACGTTCTGATGAATGCAGAGGTTATTGCTAACGTTTTTAGTGGAATGACTCAAATGAAGCTTTCTGAATTGATGCTGAATGTAAAAAAAAAAAATAAAAACTGTTAAAGTTGCTAAAGATGCTGTCTGTGGACACCATCAAATCATAACATATTAACAAATTCTTTCACCAATCGCTGAAGTTCATTTCCAAATAAAGTATATGCATTTTTTTTCTTTTAATGCTCAATTACTTATATTCAGCACAAAAAGTTACTTCCCCCAATCTTCAAAATTGATCCCTTCACAAAATAGTCCACCTTCAACTGAATTACGTTTTCTGAATACACGCTGAATGCGGTAAGACTTAAAAAAAACGCAAAGTTTTGAAAGTTAACAATAAAAACTCCATCAGATAACATGCTACGTAAAATGGCAACACTGGTTACAAATGAGAACTGAAAACAAAATCGAATTTCTGTCGAAACCCATTTGGAATACGCTGAAAAGAGGACCCAAACCAGCGATCGTATATTGTTAACTTAATTGGCTTCGGTAAGGCGGCAAGAGTATGCGGTAAATGTATTGCGGAAATTAGTTCTTCTTTGATGCACTCATTCTCCGCAAGTTCTACCACCACACCAAGGTGTACACACACCCCCGCGCACCCACGACCACCCACACACTCACACACCAACACATTGAAGCATATGGCACATATCACATTTTCATTTGCCGCATGGAATTTTCTATCTGAAGGGTTGTGTTGTGTGCTGTGTCTCTCCCGGCCCTTGTTGAACATCGTGCCGTTGCCGCCGTCGTCGTCGGGTGATTGGATGAAAAATTAATTAAGGATAAAAGTTTTGTTGCAAGGACTCTGCTTTTCTCTCATTCCCTCTCTCCCTTTCCCGCCCTCTGGGGAGCGTGTAAGTTGAATTTTTTTTCTCGTAAACCCCCACTCAGTGTGTTCGAAATTCAAACATTTAACGCTTAATTAGCTGCCAAGCTTTGAGCCCATGTCTGCGAACGGAATTGAACGCCAATACGGGGACGAATCAAGAAACTAATTCCAAATGACATACCGTTGCGCCACAACATGCGTGAAATTGTTTGATAAATTAATCGAATCAAGTGCAGATCTCTGGGTGGCTGGAGTTCGGCTGGGGAAAGATCAAAAAGTCATTCACGTCAGTTTGGGGATCCTTAAGTTGTGAAGTAATTCGATTAGTGTGAAGGGAGAAACGAAGACGTCGCAGTGTTGACAAAAGCCAATAACTCTCCTTGCTGTCACTGCCATCGTGACGTGTGTGGGGATGGGGTTAGCATTCCTGCCATTCGTACCACACCACAGTACACATCATCGGCAAATTGATGTGGCTGAAGAATGGGGATGGCATGCAGGGAGGCATTCGAAGGGGTAAATTATGGAAAACTTAAAAAGGCAACGGATGATGAGACTTACCTTGTGTAATCCTTTTTGCATAATATCAGGCCTCTTCGCGTGTAACAACTTGAGCCCATATCCGCTAGATTTGCGCCACAGCAGTGGCATTTCAGGCAAGAATTGTGCCAGTATCTGTCTAAGGCGTGCAGCAGAAATCTGTCGGCGATTTTTTCTGAAATTTATAAAAAAAAATTGGAAAAATTTAGTATAGAGCGTGGCTTGAAAGATGATCTTCAAGTTTAGGGCTTCAGGAAGACAATATTTGAAAGATAAACCAAAGCTAAATGCGATACAAGGTTGAAAAAGATGCAGAGCAAGATTCCCTCAAAATTTAAGCTGATTTTTATATAAAAAATTGTATGCACACTTATTCAGCACAAATAATTATTGCCTAACGGTTTTTAATTTCGATCCTTTCAAAGAAAACACTCTCCTCGACCATATAAGACTTTCTGAATTCGAGCTGAACCTGTCTTGGCAGAGTAGCATTGACCTGAAACCTTTCATTCAGTCACTCTAGCCTTCATATTCGAATTTCCTGCACTCACATTTCCTCGTATTGACTGCCGTACGGTTACGTGAGAAAGTTTATCCCCCACAACCAGTCTCCCTCCTCAATGATTGCAGGATTTACGAGAAAGATGTTATTTGCAAATGTCAGCTTTCAAACAAGTAACTGGGCATTGCTGAGATGTCGTCTGAACGGCATGTCACTTATGAGGACATGTGACAAATTTTGTGTCAAAAACAGTTCAACTCTCCGATGGCAGCGCATAAACGTTTGCCCATGACAATCACATGAAGTGAGCTTTAAGAAGACGGAATTTGACAGAATATTGGTCTTGAAACGTATTTCTAACTTGAAGCAACACCAAAACAGTGCATGTACGTGCTTCACATGTGTAGAGTATGATGTCAGGGAAGAAAGAATGAAAAACCTTTGACCAAGGATCCACGCGACTGCTTGGATAACGTTGATTGTTCGGAGAAAGAAGCAGTAAATGAGAAGCACCAGTCCATGACGGAATTCAGAGCAGGAATAAATTATAGTCAAAATGGTATAAGTGCGGAAATATCGCCACTGCAGTCCCGTTTCACGTCCCAGGTTTCCAGTACCAAGATTTTGAGAAAGATCTTTTCAAGGATATAAAATAAAAACGAAATCGTGGAAGGAATCAACGCGAACGCCTTTTCTGTATGATATCCATCACAGTTGGAAAGCAAATATATGAGGGAAGGGAAACCAACGGCGTCTCAGTAACATGAACTTTCAATAACATAGATAGAATATATTCAGAGCCTTCGTCGCGCTGTACATTTGATGTAAACTCCTTACTTTCAACCGACTTTGACCAACATTGACCAGTCCTAGATATTCAAGTTCATATGAGTGAAGGGTTAATAACACTCGGAATGGCACAGTTTAGAGGACTAACTAGTCCTTTAGGCAAAGCCATTCCGAGTGTTAACTCTTCACTCATCTGATCCATAGTTTAAAGGGCTGGTCAGTCTTTCTTAAGAGATATGTCAATTGTGGCTCAGGCACTATGATGAGTTTAGCACATATCGAGGAACAAGAAAGAAGGCAGAACATTGCCTCAAACAGCTTTAAATGGTTTCAGATCGAAAGCATCTTGCCTCCTCGAAGTCTCACGTGAAATTTAACCTTCCGTTCTTTGAAGTTTTAGGAGTGAGAGAGGTTTACAATAATCTTGGCATCATAACTCGACAGATATCGTAGGAATTGCCAACAAGAGGTGGCACAAGTGTTGATTCCGAAAAAGAGATATCAATCATAAACCCTTCTTGGGAGGGGGCCTGTGTGCCTAAAGAACCGCGTCCTTCAACTCGCGACGACCTTACAACAAAAATAGACAATGTGAAACAAAAATGTAAATCGAAGCTTCAGGTTGGCGGGATTAACACAGTTTGGCGACGACGGACTCATCAATATGGCCCGACTTCCACAAGTCTGGTATCAGCTGTGAAAAGTACGAGCTCAAGATGATGTGACTGGATTTATAAGCCCGGTGATTCAAAATTACGTCCGTAGCTCAATAATCAACAGTGTGTGTCAACAGAAGCACTAATGGCCCCAAAGGCCACTTGGTTTGTTGGTGTCTACCAGTCCCAAATGTTGAGGGAACCTGACTGTTGACAGCTTGATCGGAGGATATATTCTGGTGACATGAGAGGTCAGCAGCGCACTTGATACGTAGTTTCAGTTTGACCCTACGGTAGATACCCTTGTGGGAGTTTCGTGGTGGCTCCGTTTTAATACCAAAAATCGACTGGTCCGTGCTGACTGGTCTGACACAACTTGGTCACCCTCCTTACTTGGAACAGGCAGTTATAAAGACTTTCCCGACTCAATGTTGATTTGCATTGCAACTTGGTGCTGTGACGCATAGAACAGCAGAGGTGTTAGAAAGGCCTCGCTACGCACCAAGGTTGAACAAGTGTCATTCGAACAGGAATTCAGTTGAAACTTGGGTCTAGTCTGAAGGGTCTAGTTTTATTTTACTTACGACTGTGTTGGGAAAATGAGTCCCATAATATAAGACCGTAAAGGAGGGTGATGTCGTAAATCCAAAACCCACGCCTCTGACAAATGTGATGTCATTCTTGTTTCCAAAGAACAAAAAGGAGAACGACTTAAACCATTGGACCATCTAACAAGTGCAGTCTTCTTTTTCAATTATTTGTCACACTAAAGGACTTAAACGAAGGCGACAGCAATGGCATGTTACCGCAGAAGTGAAAAGGTTCTACGGTTTCATTTCGAAGGTGAATCTCTGAAGCACTTTCTATACAGATAAGTGTTGCCAACAAATTAAGAGACGTGGAGTCGAGACCAGCAGGAAAGATGAGTACAAATTTTGTTCAGATATCGAACCTCTCTGGCGACTTACTTACTCACAAGCCATCGACCAGAGATGTCCTTCAATCATGTAAGGAACTTTAAGATCAACGTAAGATTGGACTATATGCCCAACTTGAAGCGACTCAAGGGCTACATCGACTTGAAAACTGAAAGATCACGATGTCGAGTTCATTTCCCAGAACACAAAATTGAACGACAGACAATCCAGTCCGCCTTTCATTGCCAAATCAGTTGAAACTTCATTAACACAGAGGTGAACGTCAGATTTCTCCAACAACTCGCATAAGGTTCACTTAGTTGCCGCCAATCAACCATCATCAATCTCAGGGGATTCAGAAACTTTTCAAAGACAAGAATCAAGCCGCCGACCCATCTCTAAGCCCACGAGATTCAATGTTACAGCCATCTCAAGCGAAATCAATTTGCATTCGCCTCCAACACACATTCGCTGGACGAATGTTATCTGAAACAACATCGACTTCCCCAGATACAAGCGCGCACATGCCCCTCCCAGTTCAGCAAGAAGGTAGCGAAAACTAATTAAATGTCAGCATCACACAAATCTCAGGACAGTCGCAGCACTGCTGCGCCTCAGATGGAAGGGGATGAAGAGCAGAGAGAGAGATTAATTAAATTACCCTCCACCGAGAGGCATTCAAATCGCAGCCATAAATTAATCATCCCCTCCGAACAACCCAATTAACAGAAAAGTGGAACGCAAACTAATTAAAATCCGAGCCGTGGAGGAGGAAACGGGCGGGAGAATAACGCCACCAACACGCCGCTACATGCTGCTGACTGCAGCCATCATACAAGCAAACAAGAGAGTTAGACTATCAGTAGTGAGTTCAGATTATTAGCCCTCTCGGGCTTTCAAAAATTGCCGTAGCGGACGGTATTTCACGTCCTCATGGCGGGGTATTGGTTAAAGTTTTCAACTAGCAATAATCGCACCTCGGTAGGACCTCATTGGTTACGATATCGCCTCTGCGCAAAGCTAACGATTCACACACCGCATTCGTCTCTTACGATGGCATTTGCTTGAACCAAGTGTGAATTCTAAGATGAATGAAATCATTTCTCCCTACCTTTCGTTTTCTTAAGACCATTCGACACAACTGCAGAAGGACAAGGGGAGAGACGATCATTGATCAAGACGAAGGACTTCAGGTAGCCACCAAGATGAGAAGGGATCGACCTCCGGCCAATGCCGCGCAGCCAGGTGTTTCCAAAGAAAAGGGATTTCCTGGGGAGGATGATTTCTTTTGTGGATTTTCTTGAAGGGATGCCCAGGATTCTGCGGAATACGAGAGAGTTTGTACCTGATGAGGCCTTTGTTCGACGCATGAGTCCGCTTGTGCGTGCGAAAGCGACAGCGGTGAATTGATTGTGATTTCTATGCGATTCAAGAGTCTGGCGATGCTGATGTGGGCTCTGTCCTACCCTAGAGAGGTCATACTACGTAATTGCTCGATTTAATTGTTCGACCTTTGAGCGTAATTACTTCCTGTGGGCAGCTGCAGATTTCTGTGCATTGCGCAGACAGCCTGGTGATATGGTCGTCGGCAAATGAAGCTGCGGTTTCACCAACGGGAGACTGACTAATTGAAATTGGGTGACGGTTGAGCGTAATTGGAGGTCTTGGAACAAGGAGTCTGTGTTGAGATTTGTGTTCTTACAAATTCGTTGAATATCTAGTCAGCAAAACAATTTAGTAATGAAATGTTCCTGGTCGAACTTTATGTACAGACTCTAGTCAGTCAGGAACACCTTAACCTAGACATTTATTCATTCCTTTCATGCACAGCAAAGGATCGCTTTGTTATTTCAGTGTTAGCTGTCAGCGATGTGTGTTGTCTTAAGTGCCCCCTCTCGACACTGAAATTTTGGTACACTTAAACCGCTGTTGGGCTTTTGACACAGTGCTTGTTTTTTTACTGTTCATGAGAGCAGTATCTGTGCGTCTAAGTCCCACGCGAGTGTTCACACATCTCTTTTGCAGTCTAATAGAGTAAGTCTTTACAATCAGATTATTATTTGATAAGAATGTGCAATTTTTGGTTGGTAACGAACATAGCACATGAATGAGGCGTTTTCTGGCATTTAAGCGAAATCGACTAATGTGTCTGGCGGTAAATGCAGGCAAAACGAACTATATGTTGTCATCAACGAGGGACAGACAAAGTTGACATCTCAGACAGAGCGTACCCCTAGGCAGCAGAAACTTTGAAGTAACCAAGGACATCGTCTACCTCGGCTCCGCGGCAAATACGAACAACAACATCGGTATCGAAATCAAACGCAGAATTACTCACCGCCACACCACACTAATCGCTGTTTTCTTGGGCTCAAGAGGTAATTGAGTAATAGACGCCTCTGTCAAAGGACCTAGCTGGCTTTGTAAAACAGCTTAATCAATCCAGACCTGCCCTACGAAGCAGAAATTTTGACATTTTTAAAAGCGGAGGATAAGGCGCTTTCGAGAGAAAAGTTCTGCTTGCGATTTTTTGTCCTGTTTGCGTCTGAAGGAGAAGATTCAATGACGAACTTTATAGGCTGTCCGGCAGCAAGCGTTTTCTCGGATTCAACGCTTAAGATGGCTAGGTCATATAGACCGTATGGACACGACCACGCCGGCCCGAAAACTCTTCGAAACCGAGCCATTGGGACAACGCTACAGTGAAAACCTAGGTTGAGATGGCGCACGCAAGTTTAGAAGGATCTAAACCAAATTTTAAGTGCGCAACTAAACGCAGTTGTCAAGGCATGTTGATTGGAACCAAGGTCCATTCCCGACTGTAGCACCATTAAAAGAAGAATAGCAGGTTTTGTTGTTAATTTTAAACGACATTTGAAATTTCACAAGTCACAAGAAAATAAAAAAAACTGTCAAACTGGATTCGATTTGTGTCATGGTGTATTGTCCTTAAAAAAGTGTCAAACTGCAATTCAGCGAGGAAAAGAGATCCTGCAAGAAGTAATGCGGAAGCTTTAGAAAAAGGGGACTGTGGCTTAAGACATGGTAACAATGGGGTCGATGATGTACAATTCATCTAAAGCACACCTTTTTGTAGTCGAATTCTCAGTAAAACACACATCTTTCGATGGCTGTTTGCATACCATGTATTCCTGTGTGCTACCAACTAAGACCCAACAGGGGTCCAGAGCCGGTATTCGTTCACTACTCCTTTAAACCATCTAAACTTCTTGATGCAAGTTCATATTAGATTCCCATCCACTTTGGATACCTCTCTTAGTAAATTAAAGTGAAATTCTCCCAAGAGGCAAAATCTAGGCTACTTCTCTACTTTGTCCATTCACCTATTCCTTACATTTTAACCCCAGTCTTAGGGTAATAGTACCCCAATGAAGGCATACTTGAAGATTTCAGAGCCATCCTTTGTTATTGACAACTTTCAGACACTCAATACCCATTTTTTTTGTTTAACTCTAAAAACCTTAGAAAGGGTCACACTTTAAATTCCATCATAATTTTGTTGATAGTCGCTGTTGAATATTTTTTTAAATAAGAAATTAATTGGGTTGCTAAAAGCCGCGGGCTGCCTTGAAAAACAACTCCTATTGTGTGTCCTATTGCTCTCTCAAGAGGGGAAGAGATCCATATTTTATTCCGACTTCAAACTTCGAAATTTGAGGACATTTTGCAAAGATTTGGACTCCCAGAGTATTGTCAACAATTCGAAAGAGATGGAGTCGAGGCATCAAACCTAAACTTTTGACGTTGTACAGAACGGTCAGAAAACGAAAATGGATATCCACTGGTATCTCTCCAGTTGCATCTAATTGGCAGTAGAATAGGTTAGGTTGCAGCTACTTTCAAACCACAAGTAGGTAACATTTAGACCCGTTATGACACGACGCGGATAATGTTCCTTAGGTAACCCTAGAGTCAAAGTAAGCCAGCAAAAAGCTATTGAAGAATGAACTAATGCAGAAACTGAAGTGGGAGCAGCTGGTAATCAAGGACTAAAAGAAATTTGTGCACTTTTAGTTATAGCCATAATAACTTCGTTTTCGAATGAAGAAACGCATCAGAACTGAGTATTAAAAAAAGATAAATTATACTGTTAGTTGTAAGTTACACCTAAAAGTCCAAATTTGTCGGTTAAGTTGACATTTTCTTGTTTCAATGTTTGACAAATGCAACCATGGAGAGGTACAAGTCTTGTACTTCGTGATTTTTTTGGTCCGTGGACGTGCAAGCTGATAATGGATTTCTTGCGGGCAAAAATTAGGGATACTAACGTGGACGATATGTGCTTCCAGCAGAATGGTGCCATTTGCCTCACAGCCACTGAAACAGTGAGTCTTCTGCTCAATGGCCGTGTTATCTCAACTTGTCATGGTGATGTAAATTGGCCGCCACGATCATGTGATTCGCCACCATTGGACTTCTTTCTTTTGTAGTATTTAAGCGAAAAAGTGCGCGTCAAATTGTCAAGAAGAATTTAAGAGCTAAGAGATAAGGTAATGCGGCACATTAACGATGCTCAACCGTAATCATGTCTCAAGTCTTTGAAAATATGGACCCTCAAATAGAGGCATGCCGCCGAGGCCGTGGCAAGATTTTGGTCGGTATTTTTTCTCACACATAATTGTCATAGATCCTTCCATCAAATAAAGAAGAATGGAGATAATTCCCTAAAATCTTTTTGTTTTATTTACAATTATCATCGGCCGTTTTCGATGGATAACCTTTCATGATGCATTTAAGAGCTTCCGCATTCATTTGAAATGCTTTGTTTGTGTGACTGAAGGTCATAGCTTTTAAGACTTTATTGCCAGATCCGGTACACTCCTTTAGTTTAGAAGAATAATTTGTACAGATACGAGGGGCGTCCAACATATTCTCGATATCGGGATGAAGCTGTGGTTGTATGTATATTACACTTTGATTGGAGTTCGGGGATCTTGATTCTTGCAGATAAGCTAAGGTCACTTAGTGTGGTATATCTTCCCCTCTCTCTCCCTCTCTCTCTCTACTTGCATTTGAAGTGTAAAAATCACAAATATTTGGGGATGTTCTACTTTTTTTTCCGCCCTAGAGAAATTTTCCATACGGAACACAAACAATCCACTGAGAAGCGCAAATTTCGAAGTTTCAGAACTTCTCACTCTTTCGAAATAAGAAAACTTTTTTTTTGGCACAACCAAAATATTGGCAACCTCACCTTCAAATCAACCACTAAATCTCGTACCGCAGACCCACATATTTCAATTTATACCCCAACGACAACACGGACACGTATGTAAGTGAAATTTTTTCACAGAAAATTCATCGGCCACTGTGCACCTACCTTCCCTATCCCAGAACCTAAGTGCCCACATCAGTCCAACTGCAGTGCATTACCTCAACTAAATACTCAGCGCGCGCACATCCTTCATCACTTTCTCCAAGTTGAAGACAAGTCTGCCCGTTGAAGAGGAGCGAAAAAAAAAATAACTTCCCTTTGATGAGCATCACTTGTTGATACTTGTTTCCCATCATCACCTGATTCACATGCACGACTCATCCTCCCTCGTCTCCCCACCCCAAAAGCAGATTGTCTGCCGTGCCCACCGTCGCCCTCAGCTGATTGAGACAAAGCACCTTGCACACAGAGACTAAATAAAAATGATGCAAAAAGAAACGAAACTTACCCCCACAACCGGCGCACAGCTTTATCGGACTGTTGTTGTTGGTGATCTGCTGGTGGTGGTGATGATGATGATGATGGTGATGATGAAAGTCCGGCGATACGTCCTCCATTGGCGTCAATTGCGGTGTGTGCACTCCGCCACCGCCACCGTTGCCGCCACCACCGCCGCCGCCGCCACCACCACCGCCGCCGCCACCTCCTCCACCGCCGCCGCCGCTGTGCCCATTATGATATCCACCGGGCATCGGCGGATAATTGTTATTATCCGGACTCGGCGGATGATGTGGCGGCGTTATATCCGAGTACGGATGATAGGGGGTGTTCATTGCTACGGTAGCCGCCAGCTTGACGTTTTTGTTGTAAGGCAAAAAATCAGACGATTCTAGATCTGACGATGAGTATGAGTCTGTCATGCGATTTGTAAACTCGCGTTTATTCTAATTCTGACCTTTTTTTTTACTTCTCGAAGTGTGTGTGTGTGTGGTTTTTTTCTTTCGCTTCGGGTACAAGTGTGTCGCGTTATTTTATCGCCTCTTCTCTCTCGCTCACTTGTTAGCTCGCTCACTCGCGTGAAGTATCTGTAGTTCCCCGCCTCGGGCTCAGGACAGTGGTTGGAGCGTTCTTAATGTGTTTCTCCCACTTCTTGTGCTCTGCGCTTCAACGGTGTTCTCCTTCTTCTTCTGACTGGAGCAGCAGCTTCTTTTCTGTAATCGGCTGTTTGTTTTGTGCAGCTCCTTCGTGGCACACCGGGCGGTTCTGTTTTTCACTCGAAAGGCTGTTTTTTTTTTTTACTCCTTCGCCGTATTCCTTTTTGTTTGGTGTGTTTTTCTTGGTATTCTGGTGATCCAACAGGTTGCACCAGAAGTCGGCGAGGTATCTGCGCACGTGTGCGGTGTGGTGTGTGTGTGTAGGTTGGCCGGAGATTTCTCCTTGAAATGCCGGCAGAGAGCGCCCCCTGTGTGAAGTACTTCAAGTTATTGTGATACTGTACTTGTATGCATCCGTAAGGATGTCGCTGCTGCTGATACCGATGATGGCGCTGCTGCTGCTGTTGTTGTTGTTGTTAATGGCGATGATAGTTGCTTGTGGTGGTGTAGTGGATGCCTCCTTCTCATTCGCTTTCATTTGCCCTCCACTCAGCCACCAGTGAATGAGTGTGTGGTTCTGGCTGGATGCGAGAGGAAAGCGCGCACTCAACGGGGGCACAAACTGAGAAACACCAACTAAACCAGATTTGTGAGTTAATAAAACTCATGGATGTACAATGTGTGCTTGAAATTCGAGTTCCTTTTTTTTGCGCCCGCCTGTATTTATCTACTCGTAGTGACGATGACGACGATGATGATGATGATGATGGTGCCTGCGGTCGACCGGGCTGATGTCGCTACGTTTCCGATAATTATGTTGATGACGATGACGACTACACGATGAGACGAGCAGGCCCAGATACAACGCCGTTGCCGCTGATGATGACGACGATTACTATTGGTATTAGTGCTGCACTATCTGAAATTAATTAAAAAAGATTGAGAATGGGGTTCGTTATGTGAATGAGTGTGCGCTGTGGGGGAAGGAAGATGGGGGACGGACAGATAAGAAATATTGTTAATTGGGTGTATTACGAGAATGGGGTTGACTTATTTAATTATAAGATTATTAAGCGATTCCATTCGTTGTTTATGGATGTTGTTGCTGTCAATTATCAATTAATACTGCGAGCAAGAGAGATTCGAATAATTTCATCGTTGACTGCACTTTATCGACATTTGTTCGGGGAAATCGAAGTGTTGGACGTGCCGGGCGACGAGATAAGGATTAACTGCCGCGGGGGCATTTCTATGTAAGACATTTATGACCATAGGGAGCCGCTTAAAAGGTACTTAAATTCAATTAGTTGAGAAATTTGACTCCGTGCAGATAAAGATCGAATGTTTCTCATGGAGATTCATCTGTTTTTTGGGGAGATGATACAACGTTGTGAAAGTGAAGATCGCGATAAATTTAAGGCAGTGCGCGATAGACGAAGGGAGTAAGATCTTTGGTAAAATTTTTATTGGCATATTAATTTGACGGTGGAGATTTTTGACAACTTTCTAAACAGTAATCCACAAGTTTCTAATTGGAGGGGACATTGCCAATGAACTTGTCAGAAGCTGCACTCGGTGTACACTACTCAAGGAGTTCTACCAAAAGTCTTCTTTATGTGGACAGAATTAGTATCACGAATGACAGACAGTTCAATAGGACGAATTTCGCCGAGACTAAGACCATCTTAGTCTTCCAAGCATCACTTGGGGCGCTCGATATACACAATCCTGTAAGGCAGATTAGATCACTTGTTGATGGGCACTCTACCACAGAAAAGATCCTGCACACATCTGTTTTTGTCGCAGGTACAGGAACAAAAGACACGAGAATTCCCTCTTATACCCATTCTCAGACAAAAAACCTCTCTAAAAGAAGAAAAGCCCATTTATAGGAAACCTACAACTTCTACGGAGCGATCTGAGTTCCAAGAGCATTATTTACCTCGCTAAGCATCTTTAAATTATTTAACTTTCTAAAGCAGAGTGTGACATTTCTTTTGTTACATTTTGCCAAACAAAGGCTTTAAGTTTCAAGGATTATGGATGCATTTTGATCCGTCTGTCATGACAAGGGGGCACCTTTGGCTAATGTGGGGAAATCATAAAAATTGTCTTTGAAAAGTTCAAAACGAAGTATACTTTTTTGCTGTTCAGTTTTTTTTCAAATCACCTTTTAGTATTTTGAATGGCTTCTAGCAATGTGGGTCTTTAAACGCACTTTAAGCCCAATTTAGGCTAGTCAAAGAAGCCGCTAAACTTAGGAGAACCTTCAAAGCCACCAAAGTTTTGTTGATCAGTCTGTGGACTTAGGATTTACTAGATTATTTGATACTTTATATTTTACCAAAGGTATGGTGACTTAAGCGTCACCTTGCATCAAGTGTACTGATGTGTCAAACAGGTCTTGTAATAGACAACTTCAGCGACTTAGTAATTCAGTTCAAAATATTCAAAATAAAAGTATGAAAACCTTAAGACTACACTCAAAATTGTGTTTTACACTTTTTATGGTTTTACATGTGTCCTCTTTGGTGCCTAAAGACTTGGAGTTAACGAATGAAATTTGGACTGATGGTGCCTTCGTAAGACCGCAACTTAAGTATGTAATGTACGTATGTGCAAAGAGCATACAAGGAATATTGTACTAAAAATACTTGAAAACAATCAATCAATTTCACAATAATTTCGCCATCATTTGTCTATCATTGTCTATCAAGTTTCAAATTATAGATTTTGTGTCACTAAGCTTTTAGTCTATACTACGACAAATCGCTTCCTAGATATTAAAGCCTGTTTTTAGGAAATTATGATTTCAGGTGAAAACATCGTCGAAACGAAACCATCGGCGCGCGACTATAACTCTGTCTTGATCGGTTTAAATCTAATATATCAATTTTGAAAAAGAAAATGAATATAATGGCCAATATATCAGAAACTTCAACAGATCAGTAATAAGGAAGGCCGAGCTTGGTGTCGAAGCGAAGTTATCGGTTTGTGTTAGTCAGTGTTTGTAGCAACTCTCACCTATGGTCAATATATATATATCAATATAGCTGCCGAGAAAAGGTTCTACGGTTGGAAAGGGCTATATTTCGTTGGTTTGTCCAAGGGGTACGGATGTCCCGATCAACACGATATCCGAGACGTGCTTTAGATACAATTTCATCACAAAGGCGACCACTCGGTAGACCCAAGGCAAGTTTGGGTTGATCGAGTCCATAAATTCGTCTGGTT
Source organism: Eristalinus sepulchralis (assembly GCA_944738645.1). Lineage (NCBI taxonomy): Eukaryota > Metazoa > Arthropoda > Insecta > Diptera > Syrphidae > Eristalinus > Eristalinus sepulchralis. The sequence continues at coordinate 35,498,616 of OX122883.1, forward strand.
GCACTTGGGAATAGGTCCTGATGAGTTAGAGTTAATGGCGACTTGCAGGTCTGTCGTGCGAGTATTGCCCCCACAACCCTTTTAGGGGATCATGCGGGTTAAGATGAAGATGATGATGATGATACTCTGGCATATCCTTAAATCCTTAAATCACGCTCAATGATTTGTTCAAAACCATCATACGTCAGTCCTTAAAAACAACTTTTACCATTCAGGTTAATATAGTGATCTGCTTCTCACTAAGGACCAATCTGTCCCCATTTATAAAAAAAAAAAAAAAGGAATGATTTAGGTCCTATATCTTGGACTTTTGTGAATCATACACGTCATTCACGAGTGGAAGAAACCTACAGTTTAGGGGCAATTCAAAACAGCGAAATCTGAGACACTCAAGCTTGAAATCGCCAAGTTAAATTGAAGCACATACAAAGTCTCTACGGTTTTGATTAACCACAAAGCCTGAATTGACGATAACAATGTTAAGTTTGGTGGAAGAGAATGTGGGCTATTATGAGTTGCAGAACCAAGCAATCCGATCAATTCCGTTCTCCACTAAGTACAACTCGATCATTTGAATAAAGAAATCAAGAAAGAGTAACGAAAAGTGACCAACAGAAGGGGAATGATCCACCTGGGAAAGCTAGGCCACATACGAAGTTTGGTTGTGTAGTTTATAGCCCTAACCTCCCACCATCTGATTAACATTTGTTTCGTTCTATGCAAGACTCTCTTGATGTTAAAAAATTTGCCGATGGAAAAGCCGCTGTAGGTCACTTGAACGAGTTCTTCATTCAGAACATACAAAAGTTTTTCACCGATAGAAGTATGGAGCTAAAGAAAAAATTATATCAGGTTGTAAACAACGAGGAATGTCATTGATAAAAATAATTTTTGGACAGATCCTTTTTCAAAAACGTACCAAAAGACCGGAAAATTTCTCATCATAAACTTGGATGAGAAATAGATCATGCACTCAACAACTTCGTGCAATCTCCCTTTAAATTAGGGAAGGAATGGGGATTGGGACGGGCAGAATGTCTCCCAAAGCATCCTAACTGTTTAGACCCAGATTGGGAACAAATTTTTTAAGCAAAGAAAATTCACGCTTGCGGAGTTTGTGTTTGTGGACTACGTGCTTGGGTATTTTGTCTAGTCCTGACGGAGTTTGTCAAACGTTTCTTCGGCAATCAATACTCGTTTCTCGGAGATGCCGTTTTTCGAAAGTTTAAGACATGAACGTTGTAAGTTTTGTGCGGGATTCGAACTGTGAAACTTCTCCGTAGCAGTCAGCTCACTAGATACCATTCCTTGTCGTCCCTCTGCAGAATTCCATAATTTTTACCTTAATCACTTATTTTTGAAAACTAAGAATTTTTCGTTTTGCTTAACAAGATCATAACTGCTAAATTGGCACAAGTTCGATGGGAGCTTAGTTTGGGTACTGCCGTTGTGGTTCATTAAGCCATAAGTTAAGTTGCTTTGAAATATTGGTTGTTGCTCTTCAGTTCATCGCCCAAAATACGTCAATCAGCCACGTCAAGAGCGTTGTTGCAAAATTTAGTTATCGCGGCGGTATTTCTCAAACATCCTCCCTCGATAAACAGTCGCCTTCCCAAGAAGGCTTCAACATTTTACACAGTCAGGCGGAATACCCAACGTTTCCTACGTTCAAGCAACATTTCATAAGACCGACAAAACTTTTTGAAATTTCTTTTCGTCTCATTTCGCAGTTTCTTCAAAGCGGTTTCTCCGTCTTATCCTTGGAACACTCACAAGCCTTGTTTATCTTTCGTTCAGCACCGACAGCAGGGGGCGGCTCCTGCCCTACTTTTTACAAGAGCCGCTACTTTTCTTTATCGGCACAATGGCCTTCGTTGTTGTGAGCACTTCGACTGGTCATCTTATCAGTCAGGCGCATGTGACTCATGCACGTTGGACTCGGCGATAGGCATGGCACGAGTGTTCTGCGCGGCACACCAGCGACGACGCCGGAAATTTCTTTCTTCGAATGCCTTTGAGATTACGTCTAGATATATTTTGATTTGACGATGGTCGGGGTGGTGGTGGTTCTACATGACGTATCGTATCTAATCTTTGTGTCAATCCAGTTTGACCAATTCCCAAACACGATGATAGTGATCAGCGTCGATAGCTGTGTTTGGTACTGTTAAGAAGTTCGTTAATGTGGAATTTTTTGTTTTCACTTAGAATGTTCTGTGTTAAGGAATTGTGACTTGAATGGGTTTAAAAAGAAAATGAGTTTGGTTGGCAGCGAAGGTGTTTCTTTAAACATCTGGGAATAACATTTTAAACTCTGCACGTGTGGGTTGATCTGAAAGAGTGTCCACTTTTTTGCATCAGCCGACAGTTCTCGACGAGTTTCTAACCCGACACTCCATCCAATATGCATAGAACAGCAGCAGGTGGTTTCATCTTGAAATTTAAATTTGAATGAATAGTCTACAGAGAGGTTCCCAGAAGTTTGTAGTTGCTTCAAGAGGCTTACGCGGATACCATGATCGAGTATTACACTGCACAGACTTTGTTCATACTTTACAGGGCATTTTCGGATCGACGCGGAGTAGTGGGAAAGTCTGTCGACCCCCTGTCGCAAATTAAGGTCCAATCCCTGAACTGGACTTTTATTCATTCATCTATTTGCTGACAACGCAAAGACGTATTTACTGTCTCAGTAGATCTTCCTCCCTCGTGACAATAGAACGCACAACACGAAAGTTTGATGCGAAAGTTCGGCTCCTGACAATTGCGGATCTACCACTGATAATGCAAGCTGAACGACTGAGGTTTATGCACAAACGACTCCGATGGCAAGATCATACCGAGTAGAGGGAATGGTGAGTGGTCTTCGTTTTAGATCCCCCGCGACTTTATGATAAGAGGCAAATTAGTCTTTGATGGCTAGACCTTCCTGAAAGTTCGCAGCGTAGCCTAAGGCAAAGACAGAAATATTCAAATTTTTTATTTAAGCAGAAGCCGCAGCTGCTGTTATTCTTTAGAACCTATGAGTCACTGTTACCTAAGCACTTGATACATCAACTTACGACAACAAAACGTATAGAATCATCAAAAATCACCGGATCCAAAAGCACAAGGCTGTGGAGGAATGAGCCAAGACCGAACTACAGTGTGTTGTCAATTTCTTTTCAAAATGCGATCTTTGCAAGCTTAAGACCGATCTTGTGGCAAAATGCCCACCAAACGGCACACTTAAGGACAGCGAACACCCCACAGATCACATTCAAAGCAAGATAAAAGTCAATTATCAAAAATGTCATAAATGGTGGCGGAAAACATCACACAAGCTGTTGGTGACACATGCTTCACAGAAGATTGTCACATCAAACGTATGATGCTGTGACAACTGTCAAACAGGATTAAATTAAATGCAGGGTGACACAAAATGTTGCACAGAACAACAACAAATATCAATGGCATCAAATAATAATAATTGCGTGGCACTACAGCCCACAAGGAACCAAGGCCTAGCTTCTACAACAACTACTCGTGTTGTGCGTGCTAGTATTCTCTCACGAGTAGAAGGGAACTGTGGGTCGACGCACTTACCCACTATGCCGTGGTGGTCAATGGCATCCTTGTATTAATGACAAAAATGACAAACTAGCGCCGACGATCAGTTGTCTTTTTTAATAGAGGTTTTGGCTTCCTTTTATTCCTCAATCCGAAGGCTAGTATTCAGAAACTTTCTTAGCTGAAGCGTTTGTGGTCCCTACTTTGGTTGTGGCCGCTATTGCACACCTTTGAGCAGCTGATAGAGTTCGCCCTTATGTGCCCTCCCTGCAGACAGGACCACATATCCATCGGAAACATTTTTCTCTCGAAACCCTTAAGAATCCAGTCTACTTTAAAGCTTGTCATTCAGCTATCAGATCTGTACAAGACTGATGTGGAAAACGTCTGGTAGGGCATGATCTTGAACCCTTACGTTGGGAGCTACGAAGCTAGCTATTTCGAGAAACCGAAATATTAAGCAGGACTAGCTAAGGTTAATCCCACAAACGATCCCCGCAAAGATGTTGTTTAAAGAGCTACCGTGCGCCCTGAACTAGATAAACACCTTAACTACTGTACGTCAAAGTTATTGCTGTCGACAGTGGCGGTTAGTAGGGTGTATGACAGGATCTGCACTCAATGAGAAAAATTCCGTTTCCTCCAAATAGCTTTATTTATGAAATATGTCAGTGTCCTTGTTTAGGGTTTACACGAGCGTGAGAAAATTTCCATCTTGTGGGCCATATCGAAGTCGTTTAACAAGGGAAGCGATTGCCTTTCCTCTATTTCCGAGGTGAAGTAGAGACTAACTCAGGCGGAGGAGGAGTGGGGAGCCAGAAAAGACCAGGAAAAAAATGCGCTCCAGTCGTGGACATCTTAATCGACAAGAGCCAGAGGGCGGATGGCATGCAAAGGACCCGAACTGAGGTCTATGTAGATTCAGTTACAGTTCTGTAAGGAATCAGATTCAGATATCATACGGTAACTTGTGTCTCCTCATTTACCGAGTTTTACCAAATTTTGACATTTCCAGACAAATTATCAGTTTTGGCGGCAACTGAAGAAGTAAGCAAATTTGCAACTTCTTTGAGTTACAGAACTTCTAGCCAGATCTTCTCCACTCTTTGAGAACATCTGAACTTTCCAAAACCATACATGCAGTCAAATCAACTCCATCGCATCCAATTTGATATGAATATCTGCATGTGACCCCTTTCCCTTCCCTAAAATGCACTTAAGTCTGATGGGCACTTAAAAAAAAATTCCATAAATGTCAATGCCCTTAGCAAACTTCATTCCCTGCCAAAAAAAAAAAAAAAATAAAACAATAACCAAACAAACCGACGACAAACAAAACGACCAGAACGGAGCATGAAAAAAAGAAGTGAGTGAAAAATTCAGAGCCCACCTCTCTCATCCACACTTTATCATCATAATTGACTTTGACAGCTAAACTATTCCCCGGTGTCACTTAACAGACACAAAGCAAACATAAACCCACACACACAGCCCGTGTCGCAGCCGCAGCCGAGCCGCAACGAGTGGGAGTGGGACACTAAAAGAGTGTGTGTGTGTGGTTGCGCGGAGACAAACATCAGAAAAAAAACGAACGAACGAAAGAAGTGCCGATTGCATATTGCGGTTAATTATAATGATGTTGGATGATGAGTCCCCAAACGTCAATCATAATTAGTATCAAGTTTCGCAATAAAAGCACGCACACCGTCCCACAGCCCTTCCAGACGCGCGGCGCACCCCTCGCATAATGGCGGCATCAGGAATTTCAATAAAGCAAAATTTGCAACGAACAAGCGGGCCAGAGGATGGGCGAAGGAAGAAGAAGAAGAAAAAAAAACAGCGTAAAGGAAGCGCGTTATGTGGCCCCTCACGCGCCTTGGCGGGTTAGGGTGAGCCGACACCAACACCATCACCACACGGCCACTGTCGTCAGTGTCGCCGCGACGAGAAGGCAGCGAGCGAGCGTACACCGCAGCAATGCACAGCGAATAGCACAACTGTCAGCTCGTATTAAGTTACGATGACACTTCTCGGTGTCATGCCGGAGCATAACAATAATTACTTGTTGTTGATTATATATGCCTACACGATGCGACAATGGTGACAATGTCAACAGCAACAGCAGCTCAACTCAACTCACACAGGCACCAGCTTCCAGCTTCAGCTCCAGCTCCAGCACCAGCAGCAACGACGGCGGCGGCGGAACAATGATGATGCTCATGATACCCGACCGTCGACAACGATGAGATGAAGATGATGATGAGGATGGGAGTAGATGATGAAGAGGATCCACTCCACCAATACGGCGACGGCGACAATGATGATGACGACGACGACCACCACCATCGAAGAGGACACCCAGCCCCCCAAGTGTGAGGCGGAGAGTGAATGAATCTGTGATTGTGGATAATTATCCGGTGTGCACTCATTTTTTTCCGTTCACCACTCCACCCTGTCACCAGAGTGGTGACAGAGAGAAAGAGAGAGAGGGAGAGAAAAAAAGGCGGCAAAGGGAAGAAGAAAGGCAAGCCGCCCTAAGAAGTGGAGTTTGGATACACAACGCCTCTCCGCTCTGCGCGGCAAAATCTTCAAGTCAGCTATGTGTACGTACAATGCGAGGCCTATCAAGCAGAATTGAAATATTAACAACGCAACTGAGCCACCACCGTCGTCACAACCACCACGCACCATCACCAGCTGACGACAATAACGACGACTACGACGACGATGATGATGATGATGATGATGATGAAGCGCTGCTGCCACAGCCGCCGCCAACACCGACTGCCAGTGCTGCCGCACTGACGATGACGGCGACAACGACTACGACGACAAAGTCTGAAAGATTTATTAATTAATTAAAACGACAGGCTATAATATCACTCTTTTAATTAAGTTCATTATTTTTAATTGGATGCGGTTTGTTCTTTCGCCGACTTTCATTAAAACGACATCGCGCGGCCCGGTCCGTCTACAACCGAGAGCGGCAGCAAACTCTGTGAGCAATGAACGGCGACGACGAATGACGACAACGACCGACAAACAAACGGCAGTAAGGCAATGACAATGCCCAAAGACACCACGACGATGACGACAACAACACAAGAGTGAGTGTCCAGTCCAGCCACCACCACTAGCTCAACGGCGGGAGTGTAGGCCTTCCACAAACGTTTTTCCTCATTTTTTTCTTGTCTTTTGTGATGTGTACGTCCTCCACCTTAACTGGGCCATAAGAGAGCACAGCACGACCAACCAAAGTGGGCTGATTCTCGCGTGTGTCCCCCCACCAGTCGGCTGGTGGACCAGTGGACCAGACTTGGCTGAGTTGCTATGTGACGTAAAATTTTGTGTGTTAATTCCGAAGAGGACGCTCGACCAATTATCTCCCTCCCTGCAGCATTCACTCACTTCCATGAATTTCATAAATCCGAAGGTGAACACGAAAGCGAAAAAATGCAAAAATCACATCCCTGCTCTCCCTGATGACAGATCTTCCATTATCGGCTCTTTCCGTCCGCCCTTCGATGCCGCTCTGCCGCTGCTGCATCTGCTGAGTGGTGGTGGTTGATGAGGAAAGTTAATGCTTTTGATGTTGCAGCGGGTGCTGCCAGTGAGACTGACTGCGAATTTATCTCTTCTCCTCTGCCCAACGATGGCGAAGGATGAGATGAAGTGATGCCGCGTGTATCGTTGAGGATGAAAATGATGCATGGTCCTTCTCCGCATTTTTTCTTTTTTTTTTGTGTTCATCTGTCAAACTTATGTATGCGCGAAGGCCTCACACACACGCACGCATACACAACTCTCCCAGCCATGCCATTCGCACTGGGTGAATGGAAATTATTTTTAATTGGGCGAAATGCTTGTTAACGGTGTTGTTGAAGTGTCAAATATTATTTAATATCGATGGTGGGCATTTATCTCGGCAGGGAGAAAAAAAACACACACACACAGCTCTTGGTTCCTCGCGCTCCTTTACGCTTATGCTTGCGGACTGCAGTTGTAATTTGTTTTAATGATTTTTATTTTTGCCCGCCTCGTTGGTTGCGTTCGTTGTGGTGACAAGATTTCTTAATTAAGTCTCGCAGAAGAGACGGCGAAAAAAAAGGAAGATTAAATTAAAACGAAATTGATTACTTCGTTATATGAAAGCGAGTTGAATCGAGGATGGGGGGCATCCTGAAAGGATCAGTGAGGTTGTCATGTTGGCAGTGATGGTGGAAGAGCTCTTCTCGCCGGATGACATCGAACCTAATGAACCTGATCTATGAGTGACTTGATGTCGATAAGGAAGAAGTTTGCAACACTTGACAACCCTGTTTTTTCTTCTTTTTGTTACGGGTTTTGTGGTAGGTCTACTTTCTGACGAGACAACTTTGTATTGCTCGAACGTTTACATATCACAGTCTGACTGCACAACAGTGGTCTGAACTCCTGACATCTAAGTAATGTTGCTTTTGAATAGACGAATTTTTTGAAAATCAAGTTCCATAACAAAATTGAGTCTTTAGACTAGGAAAAGAAAGGCAACCACGAATTTAACGAACTCAACAACTTAACAGAGGCTGCCAAGTGACTGGACAACAATGTTTCAACTGTGGAGGTTCTCAAATTCCAACTGGGAGACAAGGGTGCAAGATCGGCTGATTCTTACGATAAAAATAGCATTCCCGAGGACATCAAAAACGAACGGCAGCAAAAGGTTGAGTTTAAATCGACTATGGAGGGCCCACACGTAAATACGAAAGCACAATAGGAGAATCTAAAGAAGCGACGCTAGTTAAGGATGCTTTTAACTACCCTTAACTAGCATTGCTTCTTGTCTGAAAGATAAATTGCACCCTCTGACCACGAAGGAACTGTAATATAGAATTTCGAGCAGCGACTAACGCTACCGCAGCATACAAATCAAATACTACACCGATTTGAGGTCAAGGATCTGTGCCTTTGCCAGTTCGCTGAGCTCTTGAAAAATAAAGCTTGATAATTCGTTTTGGCATTCTTAAGGAACTGGTGTCTCCCTGGTCCTGGTTCGTATTCGTCCCAACAACTCCTTCAAAAATTGTTTGCTGGAACAGTGATGAAGAAGAAAGAACGGGCGCCAGTCAGTAAAAGATTGAATTTTGGTCACTTTCAACGTAGGACTGCGCAGAATCGCACTTGCAAAACCACCGCTTCTTTGATCTCAAGAGGTAATTGTGTGACCAAACCCTTTCTCGAAAGACCAAGCTGGTTTTACATAGCTACTTGGTCATCTCTGGCCTGCTCTATGGTCCAAAAACTGGAAGGTTATTTAAACGGAATAAGGCAGCCTTTTTTGACAGGAAGGATCGACGTGGGATTTTTGGTCCTGTTGGTGTTGATGGCATCTGGAGAAGGAGATTCGACGACGAAGTCTACATTCTGTACGGCGAAATGTGCCCAGTTGAGCGTCTACGGACACAACTCTTAAGATTGCTAGGCAACGTCAAATGATTTGATAACACAGCTCCGGTTCGAAGAGTCTTTCAATCTGAGCGAAATAGAGAACGTCCTCATCTGAGGTGGCGCACACAGGTGGAATACCCCCAGTAACATCGTGTGTGATTTCGAAGACAGCTGGCGGAAGACCATGCTAACTGGATGTGCATTTGGTTGAAGCCACCGCAGACTGTAATCCTGATTTCCGCAAATGGTTAATTCCGCCGTTTTGATCTGATCATCTTGTATTGCAGAACTTAGTAGAGACGTCAAATACATCCTTGCATTGATGTTATATCTGCCTTTTGTACAATTTCCTGAGTAGCCTACATTTCATGCCCCAAGTCCAAATTTAATGATATTCTTTCGTTTTATGGCATGCTGTAGTACGATATCCCGAACGAATTATATGTCCTGTATAGTTCAATAAACTGTAGTTCGATTCGGGCCTGAATGATTTATTCATGACTTCACCACATCTGTTTTCTTAAATGTACGGACCAATGTAAGAGTCGATAAGCAGTAGGTAAGTGAGTCTACTCAAACAACAGTTCCATTCTCGGACTGAGCATCCGCATTTCTTCGCGGTATCATCTTTTTCAAGTAGCTAACATCACTGAGACAGTATTGTTCGGAGTCGGCATTAAACTGCAGGTCCCCTCTACGTGTTGCGAGTAGTTTCTGAAGGCGCAGGCTTCCTCGTGATATCGGCACAGTGTGAAAGTTCGTACCAAGAAACAAATTTATGTGCACAAATTACCATCTGATCACTTTCTTTTTTTTTAATTTTTTTTTCAATTTTTTTTTTTTCAAAAATAATATTATTTTCCAAAATAATGATAATAAGTGTCTTTTTTTCAAAGCATATGTCATTGAACAAATCCCACTGTGTGAGTTGTCATGAATTAAACTGGACTTAGTTCACTTCAGGTCTGCAGCGTCTTTGAATGACTATAACCTACAGCTGAGTCCATTCCTGAGTCAGTGGAACTGTCATCACTTCAAGTCCTACAGCTCCCAAGTATGTTCTAGAACGGAAAACGTAGACTACTGTCTCGAACGATGAATTTCAGAATTCTCAAAGATAAGCTCATGCGCTCGTGTAATTTTTATAATTTTTTCAAAAATGACCGCCTAACAGGTATTGTCAATGTCAATGTAATTTTTTTCCAATGCCCCCCACGTCAAGATTTTATATTCATTTCCGCAAGCCAAAGACGCCGGCAGAGTGCAAGCATCATTTGTAAATTGAAGCTTCATAAATTGGCGGCAAGAATGAACTCTCATGAACTTATTCTTAGCCACCCACCAGTGGATAGGCGGTTATAATTGGCAGTCAATTTATTAAACTTTGGTCAAAACAAAACGCCCTCAAAAATCAGACGAGAAAAAATTTGCTTCCATAACATCCCTGTTTGAGGGGTAAAATACAATTCTCGAACTAAGTGACGTTTAGGGTAACTTTAAATTTATGATTGAGGACATAGTTCTTTTGTTAAAATCCACCCTGATTGCATGAAACAAAACTGTTCACACATCAACCCCTTTTGAGTGCAAAAATGTGCACGTTTCATATTTTTTCCAAAACTGAGTGGAGGGAGAAACACAAAGGAAAGCAATAAGCTAAATTTTACATGATCAAAGAATTTGCAGATGTGAAGGATTGCATGCGGTGTGGAGGCAAATCTTTGATCCACAGGTTGTCAAATTGAAATTCTGATTCACAGTGGTGTGCAAAAGAATGAGCGCGGCGAAAAATAGATGTGTGTGAAAAAATGTTTTGTGTGTTTTGGTTTTTGAAAAGACTTTTATCAAATGTCTGGAAACAGAAAAATAGATACGGACTATTAGACAATTTAAAGAAATCAACAAAATTAAGGTGTAGTTGGGGCGAAGAAGACGTAAATCAGAAATAAGCATGGCAACAGTTTTTTTTTACCTTCTGGGGCCAATGCTGGAGTAGAATAAGATAAGGTGCGAGGTAATTATTTATTTTTTTTTCAACTGCGTTTTAATGAACTTTTAGTTTTTCAATTGATAGTTACAAAATATACGCGAACTCATGTGATAATTTCAGTACATTCAAATGATTCAAAATCATAGAAAAATTGTTGGACACAACTGGAACACATTTTTTGAAATTATTGAGGAAAAATAAAAAAACGACATTTGGTTAAAGTTGAGTGACATACTTTGTGGAAAAAAAGGAATTTTTAAAAATCGGTTTAAAATTTTAAGAACTGATTTCCGATGACAGACTTGATCTAAGAAAATAAAAAAAAAACACGTCTTTTAGTCCATGAATTCCTTGCACGTGCGTTACTCTTTAGTTTTAGGCAAAGAAGGAAATAAATTGCACAGACATAGGACTATGAACGATGGGGAACATGTCTAAAGGTTGCAGCCGTGCGCCATCGTCCATTGCAATGATCTATCGAATGCACAAGACACAGATGGAGCTCAAAAATGATTCATTCTTCAAATCAATTCCATGTCACTCAAAATAGTTTCCCCAAAGGCAATACGTGTGTGCCAATGTTTGTTTCCAATTTTCTCTCCAGGTTTAGCCTTCAAATCCTTCTTCGTCATCAGATGATGCTGGTCTTGGCTGCGTCGCGTTTTGAATGCTTTCTAGACTCCATTTTGTACCACTTATAAGCTCTACTTTTTGACAGAGGTTTACTGCAAAATTTGTGGTCGCCGTGGTTGTCGAAGGTTCCGATTCGACTTCCGGACTAAACAGAGCGCATATTTCACGGCATCTCCTCTATTCAGAAAAGCTTTCCAAATCTCGCCATCCGATGTCTGTAATAAACTGTCGGCCTCCTCTAGTCATGGTAAAACCGTGACAGACTTGGTTGCGGTGACAGACAATTTATTGCTTCTATATAGTAGGGGCTTGTGGAAGCAGTAAACTTTTGCCAAGTGTCGTTATTTGATCAATCCACTGATGTTCAGTATATTCTGGGGCATAGTCCAGGGCTTCCACTGACCTCTTGAGTACAGCTATTTCGCTAGTGCTGGCAATTCTTCACAGATTTATGTTTTAGGATCGTGCTAATGTTTAAGAACACATGGCAATGCCGTTTCCCCCTCGATATACGGAAGACTGTTGTCTTTAATTATATCCCGGCATATGAACCTTTCCATTAAGGCAATAAGCTTGTGATTTTAACCGAATCCATGACAAAAAAAAATATTATTTATTTAGAGGTGGTTGCTTTTAACCTCCGACCCTTCAACCGGACCACAAATCTCTAAGCATGTCACAAGAACCAAGACTCCCATTTTATTATGATCTCCTTAAGGAGTGTATCAGCAAACTCCGCTGCGTGCATTGAGTTCTAATAGAAAAAGGTGGTTTTTGTTTTGGAGGATGATTCAATTTTGAGTCACTTCGCCCGGAAATAATCCAACTAATGATTTCAAAGTCGAGTCCTTCTAGTACAGATTTTAAGGAATAATTCTTCAATTCTCGCGATTGGTGTTTATGTGGTGTTAACCGCCAGTAAACATAGTTTGCACAGCCTTGCGTAAGAAATCGACTGATTATAATGTTAGGTCTAAAAAAAAGAACAAACCGACAGCACTGCCAGAATGGCTTAGAATCGTTCAAAAGATCAAGCGTCCTAAGAAAGCCGGGACACTCCTGGACCTAGGAAAATTCAAGCTCATTTGGAACATTTAAAAAAATTAACTGTGAACACCGGAGTGTGATGGAGGTGCCAAGTGGAAGCCATATGCTCCCAAGTGGAGTAAAATTCACACACTTAGGCCCACTGTAACATTTTGAGGGTACACTCCGTTAAGTAACCCAGAATCAATGTGTGCTGGGTATAAAGCCAATGAACTGTCCTACACAAGAATGGTTTAGATCGGCTAAATTGTCAAGTACAACCCTAGGTGTTACTTCCAGCTTTTTGCAAAGGGGTTTAGGAGTCACAGAGGGAGTGAGGAATGGTAGCAACTTCGCACTTGTGCCTTCAACTACTGCAGAAGTAGTTGTAAGCGTCGTCATGTCTAGGGGCATGTACCTCTAGTGTGATGGGACCTATTATAGCCTTAAGACTAAGATGACGAGGCAGAGAGAATATAAAAAATTAAACTGTGCTGAAATTTGCTTTAGGTTTATGTGGTCGCCGTGGCGCAGTGGTAAGTGCATCGACTGCGGCGCAGAAACTCTGGGTTCGATCCCCGGACGGGACACCTAGCAGTTTTTCACGGCACCAAAAGTCGGCAAAAAACTGTAGGTCCTTTCTACTCGTGAAGAACAATAGCATGCACAACGAGTAGTTGTTGTAGAAGCTAGGCCCTGGTCCGTTATGGGCTGTAGTGCCACTCAATTATTATTATTATTATTTATGAGATTTGGGACTCTCTTGCCCTATTTAAATTTTTTTTATTGATGTTTAACCGTAGCAAAGAGCATGCACGGCATTTTCATCTTCGAGCGAGATTAAGGACTTGGTACCGCGTGTTGGCAAATTTAGCAGCCTCGCAACTACTTTGGATGCCACCATGGCACCCATACCAAGTGAATATTGAAATACTTGATCATCTAGATAAACATGGAAAAAAGTACTCAAAAAGTACTCAATGTACACTCTGATCTAACTACTGATGTTTATCACCTGTAGACCATTCCCTTTTTTAACTCTTCGTCCCTAAAATCAAGCACTCTTCTCAAACGCTATTCCTTTGGAGATCCACTGCAGCCCACGAAAGTGAGAGGGATTATAATCTCTCTTCCTCAGCAACCACCTGTTTGCGCATGCTTTCTCATGGGAACAGAGGACCTGTAGCTTCGAATTGTGATGTTTGAGAAGCTTGTTTTTTCTCAACGTTGTCAGAAACTCGAGATGGGGGGAACTATACAGTCCAGGGTGGACCTGGGCCTCATCCAACATGCCTCTTCAGCCAGCATGATCTTTCGCTAGCTGCCTCCAGTTGCGCACTATAAGTTGTTTAATGTCCTACACCACTTGTATTCGCCACCTTAGCCGAGGCCGTCCCCTGTTGCGTTATCGCAAGGGCTCAGATTCAAAGACTTTTCGGACCGTGGATGTCCGCACCGAGTGGTGTCCGTACTCTCTACATGGCTTAGCCATCTTAAGCCTTGTTTATGATTCAGTCGACTCAAATTTGATCAGCAAACGTTGAAGAGTCAACCTTGAAGATGTAGCATGCCGATCTTAATAAATCTTTACTGATCGACGCCGAACAGTCTGCACGCAATGTAAAAAAATTTAACCACTGTTGGGCTTAGAAAACCTTTTTCCCATGAGACCTGACTATCCGCTCGCATGTCAGAAGTTGGCTACTGTCTACTGATTCACATCGATCTTTCCACCGATCATCATCAGTTCGTTTAACAGTTTTAACGATCTCTAGTGCACTCTGTTTCAATTCGGACCAGCTGCCAAACCGCTAGGAATGGAAAAGTCTTTCATAAAGTCTGAAGTTCATGTCACAACTAAAGTGATCTGAATTTTATCGCCTCCTTGTATCCAAATGATGACCTAACATCAAAAGACCCCCAAAAACCCATTTTTTTCTCTGCGCCACACCCTTTCTCGAGCAAACATCGAAAGGCCAGTCAATGAGTCAGCGTAAGCCCCTCCTTGCCCCCCAGATAGAAAGGGAAGAGAGATATCATCTCACTAGAGCGGGCAACAATTACAACATTTAAATTGACCACGACTGGTAATTAATCTTCTTAATTAGTTCGAATTCTCTGTGTCAATTAATTTTTTTTTGTATTTCGAGGGGCGACAGAATTTTCGGGTTTTTGATACAGCAACTGCCCACAGTCTCAAGATTAATGATAATTGCACTTGGCAAGGACTGTATTTCTCTTTGTTACCTTGTGCCCAGCTCGGGATTTGTATATTTGGGGATGCATTAGTCAGATTTTTTTTTTGTTTTGGGTCAGATGTGGTAATTTAAGAAATTAATGTTCGAAGATTGAGACGATGGTTTTGGAAGCTTTCCTTGGAGGGATTCATTCAAAAGTTTTGGAATTATGAAACTGTGCAACTATTAGCAGCGATAACTATCAACTAGCATCAGATGGTGTCACTGCGGTGATTCATTTGAAGAGCTGTGATGATCATTTCGAAGAACTCATGCTTAGGGAGCACTGAAGAATGAAAGATGAAAGTTTGCAGGGCAGATTGTAGCTCTGTGTAGTTTTAAAGCACAGTATTGCCTAAAAAAGCGTACTCAGTGATTTTTTTCTGGGCTTTTTTGGAACGCCACCAGCTCTTTAGAGTTGCCGACAACACACAAACAGTTGTAATCTCGAATGCCGTCGTTTGAAGTAGGCAATAAACTGATAGCGCCCTCTGATCGTGAAAGAAAAAAGGCAGGCACAACATGAGCAGTTGCTAATGAAGCTAGACCCTCGTCTCAATTCAATTCATTGAATTATTATTTTTCATTATTTCTCACTTTCCATGCAGCAGGTTCACAAACTTTGGGTTCTATTTCTAACTGAATGATTCAATCAAACAAATGTTCAGTCAGGTTCACTCGCTCAAATTGCGACAGGAGTCATACAAGGAAACAAAGTATGCTACAGTCAGTGAACAGAGAAGTCATTTCGGATTTTCTGGACGTTGTGTAGCTCAGGTCTTTTGTTGCTTTGTTTTATTGACTGGTGTTTAAGGCAACATCAAAATCAAAAATGGAAACAAAAATATACTGTATTGTATAGTTTTTTCATCGATCAAATAGTTCGTTCATTTTGTATTTCGATCTCGGTATTTCGACAAATGGAACGAGATGAGAGTCGAGATTTTTTATTACTAAGGTCTAAATCGGTCTTAAGCGCCGTTGGAAAGGTACCTTTTGGATTTACATAGTTTAGAAATGTTGTAGTTCTACAGATTAAATTTATAAAGCGTGTCCCAATAAGAACGCAAGATTTAAATTTTAAATAAAACGCAGATTTTTAAAAAAAAATCTTTAATTCTTTATTATAACGTAAGGTAGACAGAATGAGGTTATGTGTGGAAAAACACATCGGCTAGATGGCCGCCGCGGCTTTGCTGGCATATACGCGATCTTTATATGCAATTTTCAATGACCGTTTTGCATAAATGCTGCGGTATTTCATTAATGCAGCCTCCAATCTTCTCGTTTAAGACTTGATCCGTCGTCGGCTTGTTCGCATAAACCATCGACTTCAAAAAAAAACCCAAAGAAAAAAGTCCAATAATGTTAAATCGCACAATTTAAGCGGCCAATTCTGGTCTCCAAAACGATGATGACTGATGATTGACTGATGCAGCAATTGAATTGTTTCTCTGGCTGCATGAGATGTGGTGTCGTCTTGTTGAAACCACATTCCCTCCACATTCATTTCTTCAATTCTAGGAACGAAATCATTTCACGATTGCGAACACCATTGACTGTTTGCGCTTGACCTGACTCATTTTCATAAAAAAAGGTCCAATGATTCCACCAGCCCAAAATCCACACCACACAGTGGCGTATTGAGGATGCATATGCTTCTCATGAATCACTCGAGGATTTTCCTCGCCCCAAATGCGACAATTCTGCCTATTGAGGAAGCCATCAAGATGGAAATGGGCCTCGTCACTAAAGATGATTTTATCGGCAAAATCAGCATTTTCATGTTGTCTCTCCAATACCAACTCCCTTCGCTGTGCATGGTCAGCTGGCTTCAGTTCCTGAGTCAATTGAACTTTGTATGCATGAAGATGCAAATCTTTCATCAAAATTCGCTGTATAGTGGGTTTGGAAACACCAATTTGCTGAGCTCGGTGTCGAATTGAGGTGGATGGAGTTTGAGCGACATCATCACGTACTGCTGCGATATTTTCAGTCGATCGACCTAGTCGAGGCCGCGTTGTTGTCTTAGCATCAGTTACAGACCGAGTTTCATTAATTTTTTCCATTAATCGCCTTACAGTTGACTCTTTTGGAGCATTATTGTAACCCCAAATTGATCGCAATTTGCGAACTGTAGTCGCAAAACTTTCACCATTTTCGTAAAACAGTTTCACAATGAGAATGCGTTGTTCATTCGTGTAGAACTCCATTTAAATTAACTTTATACCTTTTGCTAACAAACAATATTAATTGTTCAAATGTCAAACAATGACAATTCGAATGCCGCCAAATTTTAATCTTGCGTTCTTGTTGGGACACCCTTTATAACCACTTAAATGCATGGGGATATATATTTTTTTGAAAAATTTTTTCCAGATATTGTCGTGGTTTCACATCATCCTATAAGGGGATGATTGTTTAAAAGGATATGACGACCGACATGTATATGTCTGCTGTTTGAGCTCTTCAAAATGACATTCTCCCATTGGCCGAGGTTTGGAATTTTTTTTATAACTCTCTCTCCTCAAAAATTTGTTTGTCCTGGAAAGGTGCACATCCGTCTGAAGCAAGGTCGCCATATGTTAATTTTTTTCCTTGCGAAGGGAGATCTATGTCCAAAAGAGTTTTCCGAGGGAAAATGTTCATCTAATTAAAAATATCCATCGAAGGCAGATCTTTTAGGTTCTGTAGGATTGTTAGGCTAAGTGCACGGTCACTCAAAAAGATATGACTGAATTTGATGACTGATAACTTTACTATACCGCTAGTGCAATCACTGCTTGTACCAAAGAGCGTGTGTCAGCTGGCAGGAGTATCGGAACTGTCGGGTAGGGACAAGCTCATCACAGGTAATATTTCTATGCCATCAGAATTCAGTGGCATTTAAACAAAATTTTCAGCCGTGAAGTGTGTTGCAGTTTGTTCATCCTATTGCCTAAGCTCAGATGATTACAAGGATTTAACTCTTCATTCAGAGTGGATATGCTTACTAGGCTACTCCAGGGTAACCTAATGACCGGTAGAGAAGCTTGAAAAGACACGCTCCCACCAAGGACGAGTGCCTCTTAAAAAAATCCCATTGTTCCTCTTGATAACTTGCTGCTGGTAGTCATACACTTGAGTGGATGAAATTCGTTATATTTATCTAAAAGGAAGATAATCACCCTGCCCAAGTAAGATCTCTCTCTTTAAGTGCAAATTCGCATAATCCTGTCCTGAGGTTGTTTTTGAAATTCGACTACTCAAACGGACAGTCTTGACCTTCAACGTGTTTTGTAATATGGCGGAAATTAGGGGCGATTTATGCACTCAACTTATCAAGAAGTGAGACATTGCATATGTAGATACGCTTACACTGGCTTTTCACCACATTCACTGTAATAAATAATTGGAAATGGAATTGTAAGCAAACTCAACAGACTAGATGAGGCACCGAGACACTCATGAGCCCATGACTTATGGGCAACACGACGGAGAAGGTTCATTTCAATTTAAGGCCCTTTGCTCGTGTGATTTGGCAGTAAACGATCAATTGAAGGAGGAGGCAATTGGTTTGAGGTGGACCACAGTCTACAGATAAACTCCCCTAGTCATGATCAGCCTCCACTCGTGTGCTGTTCGGGACGAATAAGCACACCATTGCTTCCTTGACCCTGTGGCATGAATTTAATGATTCAATGTGAAAAAATTGTACTGTTCGTAAGACAAAAGTGATTAATTTAACTTCTTATGAATAGGACCCCGAGTTCTCCAGCTATATCTTTCGAATTTTTTTTGTCTATTCAACGCGGATATTCAGTGAAGGTGAACCGTTTTGCATGTGACACCTCCCTTCGGATCTTCATTCAGACGGAGATCTTCCTTCGGATGAAGACTTCACTTCAGACGAACGTGCACCTTCCCAGGACCGACAAATAACAAAATTAAAAAAAAAAACCGATGCTTATTCAATTTAGCGTACTTGGTTCAAGTGACAGTCTTTGGTTTTGTCCCACAAAAAAATACTTTAACAGAATAACAGACAAAATTTGACGACACTGCAATAATTTTTTGATTTCCCATTACCAACTGGGCGAATTCAAACAAATTCTCTCTTCCCCTGCCAACCAGAAATGCTGTCGAAAACTTGTGTGCTTTTGAGGTTATCGGTTTTGGCATTGATACTTTGCCATAAGATCGTCATCTCTCTCTTGGTTTAAACGTTCCCTTTCCAATCCATTTTAAACTGCCTGGATGTTCGACTCTACCACGAGCTCTACCTCTAAAGTATGTCTAATTTTTTCCTATTTAAACTGAACGTAAACAAGCACGTATTGGGAAATTTATATTCACACGCAGAACATCCTGCACAAAACTAGGGCCAATCTGAACAGTTGGTCACTTGAAACCTGCATCTTGATGTTGAAATTCCTTAACAGGTGTCCTGTCTTCCTGTCATTCAAAATCCATTTTCCTCCAGAACACACTCTGCACAGACTGTCACCTAGCATACAATTATCCCCAAACGTATTTTTCAGTTGTATGCACGAATTCGGAGCAGCAACCTCACTCACGAAATTCACTCAAATTGATAATCGACTCAACAACAGATGGTCTAGTCAGTCTCCTCCGCGTACACAGGCACTCGGCCACCAAACAAAAGCGCCACACGTACGCGGTCAAGAACACTTTTTCGTCGTTTTGCCCCTAGCGAGTGTGGCGCTGGCTCCTTGTTCACCCCAACATCAGAAAATTCAAGATTCAAATGCGTTTACGTCCAGCCTGAGGCGATAAACAAATTTTGTGTCGCAACGCAATTTTTTTTTTTGCCGTTTGCTTGCTTTCATCCATCCTCCACCGCCAACGACGTTTGCGGACAACCATTAAATTTCAACCAAAACAAAAGAAAGATACAGCAACAACAACTGCGTCGAAGATGAGGGGAAAATATCAGGATACGGCGGATGGAATAGAGGAGAATTTGCTCTCACACACAGGGATGTTCGCAGCCTCTGTGTGTTTGTTTTAATTAATTTTTTTTTTCATTGGAAACTTGTCTTACACTTTTGGCTGGTTAATTAATTTTAACTCTCCGGCACAGATGCTTCTGCTGGATAATCCACACGCACTTCAGAATCGGATGGAAGGAACAGGAGAGAAACTCGAGCGACGTTTTTTTTGACGTTTCACCGCACACAAAAGGGAAACGAAAATCACACACAACAGTGGCGATAGAAAGAATGCCGACAGGGGCCGAGACACGCTCAAAAACCACCGAATTTCGAAGGAAATGAAATTTTTGATTTTTCTCTGCCACAAGCACGCACACACTTGGTTTACAATTGAACTTTTTTTTCTTCACTTTATTTTCGGTTTTAGTGGGAAAAATTTCCTTTCAGACTTTTTCTTCTTTTTCCTTTCTGAAATTCACTAACACGAGATGTGTATCTCTCTAGTAGTAGCACCCACACTTGTGAATTTAGTCGCGCGTTTTAAATGTAATCAAAAAAGAACGCGACGACGACGACACAAAAATCGACCAAAAAATTCGTATAGAAAACGAGAATAAGGATTTCGCGACGCGCAAACCCCCACAAGACACAACAATCACTCTCCTACGACAAAGTTCGACTGTCGTTGGGAAGACTTTCCACGCGGTAGCAAACTCAAAAACACTGCACACGCACACATGCTCAGCGGTGAAGAAGAAGAGCGTAGCGACACACACCGGAGAGGAAGAAAATCAACCAAATGGAGTGCACACACAATACAACGGCGCGGCGACGGCTGCTGCTGTTGCTGCGGAGCGGACTGTACGACGACGACGACGACGACGACGACGACGACGACGACGACGACGACGCTGTGTCGTCGGTGTGGAAATGTGGTGCGGGCGAGGAGCACCACAGCGCAGCGACCATGAGTATTTATTTTTCATTTGATGCTTTTTAATTACTGCACTTCTGTGTTCCAGTATCACCGCTAATTGGCACATACAAACTTCTTGAATTTCAATTAAATTTTATGTCTCTCCTTCGTGTGCGCGCTTGTGTGTGTATAGGTGTGTTAGTGTTTGCGCGCAACTGGCATCTTGAATGTGTGCGACGCGACACAACGGGAACCGCTGTCACCGCGGCCACTACACACACAGTCGCGCTGTGACTGTGTGAAAACTGGAAAATTATCTCTGCGGACTCTTTTGCCAAGTGCCAGCCACCTCTCTTACAATCATCCTCTCTTTCAAACTCTCTTCCATGACCGTCCTAGGGTCGCATCGAAACACCCCATACACTCCGTTCCATCGTCGTCCCTGTCATTGTGGCGGCTGGCATGGGTATGGTTTGGTATTTTCCGGCATTCATGGTCACTCATCGTCTCTCTCACTCTATCTCCCACACCGCCAATGCACCACAAACACACACACGCACACAACATTCGTCGAAGCGAAACAAAATAAAACACAAAAACCCATCCGACTCCCGAAACCCAGAGAAACTCGCGACAAAGAGCGCGACGCGATGGGTCAGAGAGCGAAAGAAAAAACGAACAAAACTGAAGAGAACAAAAATCCAATTATCACACAACGCACACACTGCCACACATCCGGCATGCAATGCAGCACACAACCAAAAAAGAAATTAATTGCTTTCTGTGCCAGAGCGAGACAGCACAACAACAAGATGCTGTTTATGCGCTACCTCTCTGCCTGCCTGGCAGGCAGCCTGACCGACTGGCTGCCTTCCCACCACCCCCTTCCAGAGCATTCAACGGTCTGACATCCATTCTCTCGTCTGTGTTCGCCGCTGACTGCCTGCCTCCCTGGATGACTCCCTTCCAACCACTCTACCACACTGACTGCCTGCTCCGGCCGACACCATACTCATGCTGCTGGCCTGTGTGTGGTGCGGGATAAAGTCGCACATGCAGCATAATTAAGGAGGAGAAAATGTAATTAGTGAGCATAAGAAAGCAAGAAAAAAAAATCCCCACACACACACACACACACAAAACACACCAGCAGGCGCACACATCGGCCGCTGCTGGGCTCGCCCCGACAGCGGGGAAGTAATGGCTCGGCCCAAATTAATTCTGCGGAATTTTACATAAATTTCGTGAAAGATTTGCAATGATTTTCGGAGTGGCCTGTCCTGTCTGAAGTGAGATGAGAGTGCTCTGATGGACACGACGTGAGTGGGGGAGTTTCAGTCGTCCTCCTCTCTCCTGTACCTCACTGACTGTGTGGTGCGTTGTTTTTTCACCCCCCTCTCTCTCTCTCATTGTTTGAATCTCCTTCAGTTCAGCTGTCAAAGTAATCAGACGGAGTGTGTGTCATCAATCAAATTCTGTTGTTTGTTGTAGATTGCATACACCGCCGACAGTGGGGCTAGAAAGTGTGGTGACTGTTTTGAGAATTTCGCATTTAAATGGGTGGTGATTCGTATTTTGCTTTGTTGCGTTTGTGAAGGCGGCATTCCCGTGGGGTGGGTTTTGCAAATTTTGCGTTGGGTATGTAGGGAAAAGGAGCATGTATTGAAATTACATGATTGATCTGCTAAATGTGCATTTATGAAAAGAAATTGAATTTTGAAAAAAATAATCAGGTAGTTTCTGTGTTATTCAATGCACAGATTCAATACTGTTGTTGAGTGCACGGACGACTGGTGTTCAGTGCGACCACAACATCAGAATTTAACAAAAGTTGTGTTCTAGTTCCATAGGCCATACAGTCTGTATCCGACAATTGCGCTTAGTAGTCAAACAGAGATGAGTAGCTCTAGAACAGCCTAGTACATGATTCTTTAAAAATTCAATGAATTAATGAATTTGAAATCCAGTATATGTATAATTTGCAGAAATGTTGGTTCATTTCTACAAAAAATGTATCAATACGATTTTGGAGGATTGTTCTTCAATCTGATTGGAGACAGATGTAAAATGGGTTTCTTTCGACACGGAAAGAAGCTAAAAACATTACCTAGTGTAAGTAGTGGACTGAATATAAAATCGTTACCAAACAGGCCTATTATCGTTCATCGTGTGAATATGCGATGTATTGGTTAAGTGGACAATTCTAAACACTAACTTCTTCAAACTCCTCAATTTTTTACAACACATATGTACAAGTGAAAAAATGATAATGAAAGCGAAAATAAATAGTAGAGGGGACGGGGTAAAAGGTGATGTTGGAATGGATGCTTGAAATACATCCGAAATCGGTCATGCTCCCTACTTCTTTAAAAAAAGCACCACACGCTCAATCTAGCACGTACCTCAAATGCAGTCTGATATTTCGCAATTCAGAGTTGGTCTCTTTAACTCGAGAGTGAACAATTGCATTATGCGAGGAAACTGTTTTTTTGGCCGGGTCTACGGCTGGGGTGGTGAACTTGGAAGCACCACTTTTTAGCCCACTCGTTCGAGCATAACTACTGGTATCTCTAGGAGACAAGAGTAATGTTGGCAATGTGTTAGCATCCAAAGCGTCATTCGTAGCTGACTACTTTTTGAAGACTTGAGACTTGTATCTCCAGAAAAAATAGTCCAAAAGAATGATGTGGCACGATTGAGGCGTCCAGTGCGTACCAGCCAGTGCTAACCCAAACGATTTCTTAACAAGTTCGTTGACTCACGCACTGTATGGCATGTTCATCCATTTTGTTAAAATTAGTGCTCTCCAAAACCATGTGGAGAGAGAGAATCGCAGGAGGCACTTATGCCGTTAACGTTACCAATCTGCTGAGAATGACGTCACGATCTTCGCGTGAACTCTTAGCTATACCTGTTATAGTCCCTTTACAGTGTGCTGGATGTGATCTGTCGAGTCGAGTATCATCCACTAAAGTTAACTGGTACACAAATTTGTGAATGGAATTGGCAACAGTGGCTTCTGTAGGTCGATTATGTGCACCGTAAGTTTCTTGAATCGAAAAAAAACATTACTCACAAAACGCTGATTTTAGTAATGGAGTTGAATGGCTTGGAGATCATGGCGTCTTTCCTTGATACGTTGCTAAGCGACAGTGGACAAAAATGATAAGGCAGTTTAACAGGAGTCACACTTGTTCTATCAAAAAACTTAAACCTCACCATAAATCAGTCTTTTTATTTCTCTCAAAATTAAGGAATGCTGAAAACAAGTGCAAAGCATAAGATGGCTATGGACACCATTCCTCCGTCCCGAAAAGTCTTTGAACACGAGCCATTGGCACGACGCAACAGAGGACAAACTAGATTGAGATGACACACATAAGTGAAGAAAGAGCTGAAACAACTTCAAGGGCTTTGCTGGTTAGTTGGTTGAGGCCCAGGTAGCACCATTAAAAAAAGAAGAAGAAAGCATATGCTCCATACTGTCTCTTTGTCTCTTCCATTTTTTGTTTGTTTGTCGCTACAGTCCTGGTCTGCCAAGAATCCAGCCTCTTCATGTTGGTTAAAGTCCTTCTCCACTTACGTCCGCCATATTAACCGAAGTCGATTTCTTTTGCGTTGTCTCCTTGGGTCATATTTAAAGAATATTTGAGCCAGAGCTGTGTTGTTTATATGCCCTACATGACCCGCTCACATTGCCATACTAAAGCCTCTCTTTTTCATTCGACCTCTCTTCCAGATGCCAATCAAGTTTTTCAGCAAAATACTTTATTTCAGGAGGTGCTACAACATCACGTTGTATTACGCAGGATATTCCTTCCTTAGTCAAGAACTTCGTTTATCTCGGCTTCGCGGTGAATAGGGATAACAACATCAGTACCGAAATCAAGCGCAGAATCACTCTTGCTAATCGCTGTTTCTTTGGGCTTAAGAGGCAATTGAGTAATAAAGCCCTCTCCCGAACGACCAAAATGACTTTGTACAACACCTTGAGCATCCCAGTTCTGCTTTACGACGCAGAAACCTGGACCTGGTCTCTTCGAGAGAAAAGTTCTGCGTGCGATTGTTGGTCATGTTTGCGTTGATGGCATCTGGAGGAAAGAATTAAACACGAACTGTAGGGGCTGTACGGCGGCATGAGCCTAGTCAAGCGTCTACGGATACAACGCTTAAGGTGGCTAGGCCATGTAGAGCGGATGGCTTACACAGCTCCGGCCCGAAGAGTCTTCGAATCCGAACCACAGGGACAACGCAACAGAGGAAGTCCTAGACTGAGATGGCGCACACACGTGGAAAAGGACCTCAACCAACTTGGAGTGCGCAATTGGAAGCAGCAGGAGAGGCATACTGGTTGAGGCCCAGGTCCACCCTGGACTGTAACGCCATTCAGAGAAAAAGAAGATTCTTCCTAAACTGATAGTTCTTATACCGCGAGATTATAACGGACTTCTTGTGGCCAAAAATTTAGGATATGGACCTATACCATGCTTGCTTCCAACAAGAAGGTGCCACTTGCCACACAGCCAGAGAAACAATGAATTGTCGCGGGAGAAATTCAAGAGCAGTATTGCCTCAAGCTAGGCGATGTTCATTGACCGCCATGATCATGTTATTTGACGCAGTTGGACCTCTTTCTTTTAGGATATTAGAAAGAAAAAGTGTGCTTCAATAAGCCGCGAAAAATACAGGACTTGAAAGATGAGATAATTCGACACATTAACGACTTTGTTTTTGACAGCACTTGTAAGTGCGACAATTACAATGTGATTGTGACTACAATTAATTGACGAAATAGTCATAAAGAAAATGTCAAGGAAGAGGAAATTGCAGAAAAAAATGCGACTAAATGCTTGTGGATGAACCCAATTCAACATATTCAAACCCAACAAGTAATTAATTATTTTCTAGTCTCAATTTTAAGTCAGTTCAAGTCCAAAGGCAGATGTTAGGAAGTTACGCCACAACTTCCATCTCAAGAGAACCATGAAGTCGCATGCATAACAGGAAGGCCCAACCTTCAAATGACGAATAAAGCCACTCGGAGCCTCCATGTCAGTTACCTCTGGAAACGGATCCACCGACAGAGGCGGCAACAAATTGTGAGTCCAAAGTCTAATAAAATGAGAATCATTAGTGTCGAACTGAAATCAACCATTTTATGGCCAAACATCTAACAGTAGTCGCTGAAGTAGTTTGAGTCTGCGACAATGACTTGAGGGGGGGGTCAATGACTTCTCCCCAGCATAAAGTTGTCACTCCGCTGGATTTGTTCGTCAGAAAAGCATTTCGACAGCACTAAAGTCAAAACTTGAATTTCGAAAGTGCGCACGACGCAAAAGTCGTGCTGCCAACATTCCGGTGCGCAATTAAGGGGACTCGTGTTTACGGTTAGTGAAATGCATCCGCGTCAGCGCTTTCAACAAATCTAATTAACCAGCAGCACCAATCACCCATCCACCCCGAGATGGGTGTTGATTAATTCAGTTAGCCATTTAAAAGAAGCCACTCGCATATACGTCCGTCATGTTTGCCTTTGAAAAGGCGATCACCTCAAAGTATCTTGGCAGTAATCGCAGTCTCTCTTTCTCTCTCTCTCCCTCTGTCGGTCAGCACTTAACTGCTCCATTAAATGCATCCAATACGATCAAATAAAAGAACAGTAAAGGCCAATGAAAGCCTGCTCTGGGCGCAGAGCAAAAGGCGTTAACATACTTAATTGACTTATGTCATAATAAAACGAACTTTATAGTCTTGAAAGGTTACATTCACGTGAATAATTCGACTGCTAATTCGTTTAATAGGCAAACTGTTAACAAGTTTAATTCCCCGAGCAATAAAATCGATTGGCCTCACTAATTAATCGGGCCGGGTCCAATTAAACTGAAAGGAAAAAGACATAGAAAACAGCCCCCCGAACCGACAAGCGGATCGGGAGGAGAGAGCATCGCTCGAAAGGTGATAGATGGCACAAAGTGTTGCCATGGAATGTGTCACAATCGATGGGGATTTTTTCTTTATTTATTTCAACTAGAGCCCTGTTGAAAAGGACCAGTGGGAATGGGGGTTGCCCTGTCAATGACGCCTCGTCGATGACAAATCAAAGTGAATTGAAGGAATTCATCGATATAATGACAGTGTTTAATGAAACTGAATTTTTTCTCTGATCATTTTGACATCAATATTGAGGACTGCAGGGACAATGATGAAAATGATGAAAGAAAAAAGAAACCACCCCTTGCCACTCAGCAAAGACATTTCGAACATAACGTTGCGATGCTTCATATTTTTTTTAAATCACGCTGATAGAGTTTTGTAGCCGTTCACACTTCGCTTTATTGGCCACTTAAGGTGACCGAGGTGCTAAGAAGTCTTAAAAAATTTAACTGCGACTCAACCGGTTTACGTCTACATTTGCAGCATGCAAATCTCAGTTCTCCAATAAGCATTCGCAATCGATGAGATAGCAGACAAATGAGATCTAACGGGAAAGAGAATCATAAACATTTTTTTTATGGGCGCGGCGCAAGGCTGCAGCGGCTGAATGTATGTCATGAGCTTTTAAGTTGCATTTTAAATTAAAATTTTACTATTTTAATTAATTTTTCAAGATGCTCAACAACTTCAAAGAGTACTGAATGTCAATAAAAGGTGCTGAAATTTTGACGTTTGATGTCAGCTCACCATTCGGAAGAGCAAGCAAAAGCGGGCAGGTTCTGAGGTCCGCATCGTTTGTGGACTGAAGCGCCTTCTAGTCTTCGATTTATACTGTGTGCAAGCTGTTGTCTTGTAAACTAGATCCAATTATAAGGTTGTCAAATATCTCCCTTCCGCCTTTTGAATTTTTCGGAAATGTATAGAGCGCTACAAAGCTCGTATCTGGAGGCAATACTATACATCATTTGAAAGGTCTTGACATAACCTACAAAACGATGCTGTGCATGATGTGGATATTGCGTTCAACAGTTATAGACGTGTAAACATGGAGTTCGAATTTCGCGTTATTTTAAAGTTTTCCTTCGTTGGAGGAAAATACGCTAGCAAAACGTTCCCTGAGATTAATGGTGTTTTGAGGAATGGTACTCTATCACTTCGAACCGCGGAGGAATGGTTTCGACGATTCAGAGCCGGTGGAAACGAAACCATGGATAAGCCAGCCGGCGGAAGACCTGAGACGACGAATACCGATCGAATCATGGAAATCATCGAGTAAGACCGGCATGTGGCATCTCGTGACATAGCCAAGCAGATGGGAGTTAGTCACCAAACCATTTTAAACCATCTGCAGAAGGCTGGATAGAAAAAAAACTTTATGTTTGGATGCCGCATGATTTGACGCAAAAAAACCTTCTGGACATAGTCAACGCCTTCGATATGCTTGAAGCGGATGGTGACTGGTGACGAAAAATGGATCACATACGACAATATCAAGCGAAAACGGTCGTCGTGCAGGCCGGTTAATCGTCAAAAACAGTGGCCAAGCCGGGATTGAAGGTTTTGCTTTGTGTTTGGTGGGATTGGAGGGAATCATCCACTATGAGCTGCTGCCATATGGCCAGACGCTTAATTCTATCATCTACTGCGAACAACTGGACCGCTTGAAGCAGGCGAACGACCAGAAGCGTCCAGAATTGGCCAACAGGAAGGGTGTAGTGCTCAACCAGGACAACGCCAGACCACACGTTGATGACTCGTCACAAGCTATGGGAGCTCGGATGGGACGTTTTATCGCTCGGACATAGCGCCAATTGATTACCACCTGTTCCTGTCCATGGCGAACGCCCATGGTGGTGTGAAGTTGAACTCAAAAGAGGCTTGTGAAAAATGGCTGTCCGAGTTCTTCGCAAATAAGGAGGGGGGGGGGGGGGGGGTTCTACGTGGGTAGTATTATGAAGTTGTCGTCTAGATGGAAACAGATTATCGCTCAAAACGGCGCATATTTGAACTAAATCCGATCACTGCAACACTTTTTATGAAGCATTGAATGAAGAGCAAAGGAGCGGAATATTAAATGAACATCTCTAAATCAGGGATGGAACGATGTCGCTATAGGATTAAATTCCTCAATTGTGTCTAAATTTGTGTCAAACAAGAAATGCACTTTTCACTTAGAAACTTTTGAGAGGGACTTCTATTTCGCTATCCGCTTGGAGATGATGACAAATTGGTCCTGATGAGTTTTATTTTCTCTTGAGGTTCCTATGTGTCATTAAAAAAACCTTCATCTCACTTTGCCGTTAACCTCACTCGTTGTTTAATCGTTAATCGCTTGTTACTCTGTCACATGTCGATTGATCCTTTAATCGCTCATTGCTAAGTCGCTCATCGCATAGTCGATTATCACAGCTGCAGCTGCCAAATTTGGAGTGATGATAGGGTATGATAGGGTATGTTATGACCGTAACATCCACAAAATCTGACTCATTGGTATGCTTTATGGATTGATGAAATATTTGGTCCTTACTTCTTTAAAAACAATGCTGGCCAGAACGTTGCAGTCAATGGTGACCGCTACAGAGGCACCACTGATTGACTTTTTTGAACATAAATTATGTGCAGGAGTTGTGGTTTCAACAAGACGGTGCAACATGTCACACAGCTCGTGACCCAATCGAATTATTGTAGAAAACGTTTGCTAACCGCATAGTTTCACGTTACGGACCCGTAAATTGGTCTCCAAGATCGAGGGATTTTACCATGCTTGACTCTTTTCTGTGAGGATATGTGAAGTCGCTTGTTTATGCCGATAAGACCAAAGCGATTGAGCACTTGGAGGACAACCTTGACACCAATGTTGGCAAAAGACATCGCAAATTAGATCTCCAGATAAGACAATGTCTTAGCTAGACGTGGCAGTCATATGACATTATGTACCAAGGAGGTTATTGTATTCCAGTCAACTTAATTCCAGCTTCATTCTGTAATCTGCTACATGGCCTTAATAAGGCTAATCATTCGGTACGGTTGTCCAGTGTGGTTGAACTTGACCACTTACCGGATGGAAAAGATAAGGATGTTTTCGGACCTGTCTCTGATTGTATGGAACTCCTGAATGTGACAACAATCAATTTAATCGCAACGAAACAACACAGCGGGACAAACGTATAGACTTCTTCTTGTTGTGGCGCTACAGTCCGGGGTGGACCTGGGCCTCAACCAACATGCCTCTCCAGGCAGAACGATCTTTCGCCAGCTGCCGCCAGTTGCGCACTCCAAGTTGGTTGAGGTCCTTCTCCACTTGTGTGCGCCACCTTATCTTGGGCCGTCCTCTGTTGCGTTGTCCCAATGGCTCAGATTCGAAGACTTTTCGGGCCGGAGCAGTGGTGTCCATACGCTCTACATGGCCTAGCCACCTTAAGCGTTGTATCCGTAGACGCTTGACTAGGCTCATGCCGCCGTACAGCCCATAGAGTTCGTCGTTGAATATTCTTCTCTAGGTGCCATCAACGCAAACAGGACCAAAAATCGCACGCAGAACTTTTCTCTCGAAGATACCAAGGGTATCCTCATCCGCTTTTAGTAGTGTCCAAGTTTCCGCGCCATAAAGTAGGACTGGGATGATTAAGGTGTTATATAAAGCAAGCTTAGTCTTTCGAGAGAGGGCTTTATTACTCAATTGCCTCTTGAGCCCAAAGAAACAGCGATTGGCAAGAGTGATTCTGCGTTTGATTTCGGTACTGGTGTTATTGTCCCTGTTTACTGCGGTGCCGAGGTAGACAAAGTCCTTGACTACCTCGAAGTTTCTGCTGCCTAGTGTGACGCTCTGTCCGAGACGCCGATGTTGTGTGTCCTTCCTTGATGACAGCATGTACTTCGTTTTGCCCTCATTTACCACCAGACCCATTTGGGTTTCAATGTCGTCGGCGTAAGCTAGCAATTGAGCTGACTTTTGGAAGATCGTACCTTTGGTGTTGACCTGTGAGTTACACACGATCTTCTCAAGGATGATGTTAAAAAAGTCACATGACAGTGCGTCGCCTTGTCTAAAACCTTTTTTGACATTGAAGGTCTCGGTGAGTTCGTTCCCGACCTTGACGGAGCAGCGAGAGTTCTCCATCGTCATCCTACACAATCTGACGAGTTTGGTAGGAATGTCAAAAATAGACATGGCACTGTATAGCTCGTCTCAATGCACAGTGTCATATGCGGCCTTGAATGAGGGTGAGTGTCGATTTGCATTTCTTGGAACTTCTCCAGGATTTGCCGCAGTGTAAAGATCTGGTCGATTGTGGACTTCCCTGGCCTGAAACCACACTGATAAGGACCTATCAGGTTTTTGACGAACGGTTTCAGGCGCTCACACAATACGGCAGAGAGAATCTTATATGCGATATTAAGGAGACTGATCCCTCGATAGTTGGCGCAGTCGAAGGGGTCTCCTTTCTTGTGGACCGGACAGACGACGCTAAGATTCCACTCATCGGGCATGCTTTCCTCCCACCATATCTTACAGATGAGCTGGTGCCTGCGCCCAACCAGGTCATCCCCAGCTGCTTTAAACAGTTCTGCGGACAGTCGATCCGGATAGACAGTTTTATTATTAAGGTGATAGGAAACATACTGCTTTGACCAACAGCCTGATCTTTGAGTCTTATTACACCAATCAGATGTGCGTTTGAGTGTCTTTGTCGTGCCAGAAGCATTCCTCTATTTTGATACACTAGGCAAAAAAGTGGACTTCCATCGATATTCGTGCTCCGAAGAGCAAGGTTGTCTTAATTTCCAAAAAGGTGATGACCACGATTTTCTGGGATCAATTCTTCCACTGTCGAACAATTTTGGTTTCTGTCGCAAAAACCACACTTACGAGTTTGCCTCAGTGAGACAAATACCACATGTCCGACAACAAGCAGTAGATCGTTTCTGTGAGGGAGGCAGATGAACTAGAAGAAAGCGCTTTATGTACATTCAACACACTAAACACCGTCAAATAAGAGGTCTACTCATAACTGAGTTGGAAGGAATCCTGGAAATTGTTGTTAGAAATGCAATCTTGAATTTTTTTCAAAAGATGTGCTCTAATCATGTGAAGTTCGAACTGCGAACATCTGAGGAGTAAATCGACATTGTGTCCGTAGGTGCCAAGGCTCCACCAAAGAAAGTCTACGAAAGGGATTATTCAGGCATATCAAACCTCCAGCATGAAATTAATATCAGACTTTATTGAGGCATGAAAGTCGAAAGAAATATTTCTTCTTTCTCTTTGTGTCGCCTTACCGTCCAGTTTTGACTTGAGCCTCAAACAAACGGGCCTCTCTAGTAGACATGTTTTTACTTAGTTGGAAGAACTCTTTCTCCACTAGTCCAAATAAAATATAAAGGTATCAAGGCCTAGCTTCTTCAGTAACAACTCGTGTTGTGCGTGCTTGTTATCTTTCACAAGAAGAAGCAATCTGCAGTTTTTTGCAGATTTCGAAGGGCGAAACTTGAGAAAGTGAGAAGAAGTGGAGTGGGAGTGTACACTAAGTCGTATCCATTGTGTTGTAACTCCTGTGTTTGGTGGGATGAACGAGTGTTAGAGCCATTTACAACCGATGATCAAGTTCAACAAATCCGTGGGAGAAGTGTTGTTAAGGTCATGTGGTTATGTAGCGCCGGGCAGGAACACAGCTCAAAATAAAAAAATACATTTTTAAACTAAACTAAGGAACACAGCTGATGTAGGATAGTTTCTGGTTTTTCCTTATCCATACAGCTTCTGTAGAAATCATTCGATGAAGCACATTGTTTACTCGCGTACTCGCTGATTAGACAGGGCTCCACAATCAGGGTTATGTCCGATCTTCTGAGCGATAGAAACAGTCTAGAGTGTTACCGGTCGAGGAAGGGCCAGATTTTTTTTTGAAACGCAGAAGAAAACGTAGTTGGATCATCTTTGCTTAATCACGTGTTATCCACTATGTCTGTCTGTAGTTTCAGCTCAAATATGGCGAGAGGTATATTTAGATTTCGTGCTCGTAATATAAGGGCAGGGTTGAATCATTTCTGGTTCTTTCACTATCTTTGCCCCTAAATGGCTCTATGACCTTGGCACCAAGCACAGTTAGAGATTAAATTGCTCAGCCATCTCGTTTAGGAATGCGCGGCAATCAACGACCATCTTGAAGCTTAATGAAACCGTTGCTCAGGCCTTTATTGTTGCCTTTTTATCCTTTTTATCCGTGAGGATAAAGATGTCCTTCGAAGATGCACCGTTCCATTATTTCACAGTGATTCAAGAATGTCCATCACTTCAGTGATTGCGTAGTCTGTAGGAAAGATTGAGTTTTTTAGTTTCTTAGAGTTGTGTCAGCAACTCTAGAGATGCTGTATCGTGAACATAAGGTTTCATATAAAAAGCAAAAGGGGACCTTCAGCTTGTCAGCACTTACTCATAATGTCACGGCGGACACTCTCCACTAGTACACGCCACTTAATTCAGGACAACAAGTATTATGTGTTTTCAGCGGCTAAGATTTAGAGATTTCGGTTCGAGAAGAGGAATTCTACTTGAGGAATTGTATCCGTCGACGCTGCCTTCGTTTCATGCCACCGTAGAACCACAGTTTATTAATGCCATTCCAGTTGCATGCACTACCCACTAAACATCGAGTGCATCATTTCAATAAAAATGAGTGCCACGTCATCTGCACATTCCACAACGCCACACAAAGTTGCGCTCCAGAAAAATAAAGCAACTCACCAACAAAGTTACCTTTTACAATTATTTCCTACCGGCTGTGTTCCCCTACAAAATTCATGCTTGAACTGCAAACAACTGAACATCGTTGTTTTCTAATGAGCGTCTGAGCGCGAAGACGTGAGAACGACCACCCGCTGCAGCTGAAAAGAAAGCCTCCCCTCCACCTCTTGGTGGGCACAGCGAAATACCTTTCATTTGAAGGTCTTTCATACGTACAAGCTCTAATGTCAATTAGCGAACACCTCTCAAAACTGTGCACTCAGTGGAAACAACCGCCCCGCCACTTGAGACCAGTAGCTCCATCAATTATCACCACCCTCCCACCGGAGCCACGACTTCGCGTTGCTTCGAAAAATAATTGCCCACAGTCATGCCAGTGGCTGGTGCATTCATTAGTGGATTTCAGCCGAACGATTATCAATATTCGACACATTGCAT
This sequence comes from Eristalinus sepulchralis, assembly GCA_944738645.1. Lineage (NCBI taxonomy): Eukaryota > Metazoa > Arthropoda > Insecta > Diptera > Syrphidae > Eristalinus > Eristalinus sepulchralis. The sequence goes on from OX122883.1 coordinate 35,532,445, forward strand.
TTGCACCACCACCACCACCACCACCACCATCGTCACCAGTACACCGCTGCCAGGCGCACCGCCGCAGCCACCAGTTGAAAGCCATTTGTTTATCTCGTCCCCATGATCTGTGCAGCCATGTGTGCGCCGCCACCACCACCATCGCCATCACCGTCACCGTCACCGTCACCGCCACCGCCATCGCCATTAGCCAGCATCAGAGCACTCCGAGCCGCAGTCAAACAGTAGCCCGTTCCTATTTCGATTTCTTTTTGCGTCTCCTTTGACGCGAGTAACAATAATTATTTTCTGTCAATTATTAGGTTTATTATAAATTGCATGCCACTCATTATTCATTCATTATTTTCGCTTTTAATTAAGCATTAATTATTTCGCGGGCGCTGGGGGCAGAGGGGCAGGCACTCTGCGGCGGCGGCGCGCCAATCAGCCAAGCGGGTAACCACCCAGCCAACGGACCGGCACTTCGGAGTCGTCGAAGAATCGCAACTGCGGCATGCGAAGCCCTCGTTTGTTGGCGACAGCGACGACTGCGACTGTGGTGGCGGCAACGATTACAGAAGTCGCACGGTGACGGAGAAGGTGAAGGAAGCGGTTGGGTACAGCCGGTAGTGTCACACTTGGCCGTTGAGCCTGTGCTTTATTAGCCTGATTAGCTGCTAGCGGTGGAGTTCATTAGTTCGCCATCAACGCCGCCGCCGTCGTCGCTGCCTCCACCGCTGTCGTCGTAGTCATCGCCGTCATTAGGCAGCCTCTGGTCCTTCTGGAAAGCGAAACACTCGACCGGTGTGTACAAGTTGACACGCCAGTTGGGGCAGCCCTCCAACTGCTGCCGCCGTCGCCGCTCCTCCGGCTTTCGGCCAAATTCTGCATTTTCCCTCTTAATTAGCCTACAAAATGAGTGTGCCCCAGTCGTCGCTCTCCGTCCACTGCGACGTCCGTCGACCAGGGAAAGGAGGCAAAGGAAAATTCGGTCTTGTGTCGTTTTCCAATTGGGATTCGTGTAAGCTCAGAGATAATGAGAGAAGACGGATCGTTGCGATAAATATGGACACTACAGGCGGCGAGTCAAGTCGAGTCGAGTTCCACCCGCCATCCTTACAGTGGCGGCGGCAGCGTTGGTGGGTAGTCAACTCACCGCGCTTGGCATTTAAATTAATTAAAACGAACTGCGTTTAATGTTTCGGGTAAATCGGGTTTAAGGCGACGACGGTCGGTACCCCTCCCTGCCGTAACTGTACAGTTTCGACACATATTGACAATTGATTGCCTGCCTCCCCAGGCCACGGCTCGGCTTCAGCGAAAGCTAAGAACCGTCGGTGGTGGCATGACTAAATCGCACGAAGTTTCTTTCAGGAGCCATCATTCAACACACACACACATCAGGCACGGCAGCAGCGGCGGAGATGACATGCAATTATTTTCGATTGTTAAGCGATGCGAGGAATTTTTGGTTTTCGACGAAGACGTGACGTCTTCCAGTCTTCACCGACAAAGTTTATTCCTTTTAATTTGACGGCTTATTTGAGGGAAACTGTTCAATTATGGCTGTGGCTGGCTGGCTTGCTGGCTGGCTGGTTTGGCTTGACGTTGACGTTTTGGCAATTAGTCGCTTTAAGCGATCACTTTGTCAAATGGTCGTGGAAATGTCATAAGCGGCTGTCAACGAGTTGTGCGGCCTTCCAGTGTGAGTGCTTTGTGAATGTGAATTGAATAATTTTTTTCGTGACGCTTGAATTACTGTCGAAACTAATGTGTAACGGTAGATTCGTGTAGGCTAATGACTGCTTGGGAAAACCGTTGTTTCGTGAATGCACATTCAATGACATTCGTTTGTGTTTCGTTTGCTGTGACCTCTGGATGTCGGTAATGGCGGAAAAGGGTGAAAGTTATGATGGGATATTTCACAAATCTAAAGATCCTTTAACTGAAAGCAAGTGAAAGCCGTGCCTGAGTATACATAGCGAAGCGCACGCGGCAGCCTAAGGCAACTGAATTTTGCCTATAAATGGACACATTTGATCAACGAATCGCATGGCGTGAAAGCAAGTTGTCCTCACTCCTAAATGCAGCACGGACCCTACTTAGTACGAGTATGGTCCAATTAGCACGTAACCTCACCACCCGACGGCGCCACTATCGCTAGAGAAATTTGCTATAGTGTAGAACGTTCTCGTAGATGGCACCTGCCAGATGTTTTTTGTTTTGACAGATTGTGAAAGTGGATGTCCACAGATTAAGAAAAATTAATAAAGATTGCTCTTTAGTTGATGATTTGCTTCGCGCAGTTAAGACAAGAAGCTCTGAAAGCTGTATAAAGTGACGCTTCTCAATTGTTGACGACTGTCAAAACTAGTTGACATGAGTTTAAACGTCGTTGCGTGTCGGTTTTTAGAGCCCCGGAAAGTGGCTACAACGGATAATAACGTGACAATAGTCCACATTCTTATATTGACAGGCCGGATTTAAGGTGCCAAGACTGCAGGGATCTCAATAACCCGCGTGAATTACATCCTACAAGAAAGTTGTCTGCGCAATGACTACCGGGATTTCTCACTCCGGGCAGAACCGTGGCATAAACTCTGCTGAATGTTTGAAACTGCCTGAGAGTAATCTGAATGAATTTCTCCTTCGGGACCGTAAACGAAACATAAATTCATTAGGACACACCAAAATTTTGGACTGCACTCGGTGAACGTATTTCGAAAAAGCTGAAAACTCTCCTATCGGACTGAAAGTGACGGCCAACGATTTGCTGAAAATCACAAGGTGTGACCTTACCTGCATATGGGGAAAATTATCACAGGGCTCTGCTGTGCCGTATGTTTGTGCCAAATCGACGACGAATTGGGAGGAAAATGACTCTATTTGGCGTCGAAAAATGTGCGTTTCTACCATGACAACCCACATCCGCCGTTACGACGTCCAAATTACTAACTGCTGCTCCATCCACTGTATTCGACAGATATGGCAACGTGAGAACATTTTCATGTTCCCAAGTTTAAAAAAGTCATTCTTCGTGCAAAAAATGTCACCGCGGGTCAGAAATTTGAATCGAGTGAGGGACCAACTTTCCAGACCTGCAGGGAAGTACTTTTCAGACGGGTAGATGAGTTGGAGGTGGGTCAAGTGTATCAAGCTAAGAGAAGACTATGTTGAGACGTTTTCAAAATGTTTGTTTACCCTACCTACACAATTCTGTCCAGAAACTGTGTGAACGACTAAGGCCGTTTTGCACCGAACTAATCGACCGGTATCAGTGTAGCTTCCCGGCCAAAAAATCGACTATAGACTAGATCTTCACACTAAGGTTAACCCCGGAAAAGACCAGCAAGTTTGAAATCGATCTACTCCATCTTTTCATTGATCTTGATCCCGCATACGACAGAATTCATCGCAATAAGCTTTTTGATGCGATGGCCTAATTCGACATTCCGGGAAAACTGATCAGTCTGTGCCGCACAACGCTGCTCCATGCACTTTGGTACGGGAACCTCTGAATCATTCCAAACATTTACCGGATTTTGTCAAGGAGATGCGCTGTCGTGTGACTTCTTCAATACTGTACTGGAGAGGATAGTGCGGAGGGCATGTTAGCACGGAAGGCACAATTTTCTACAAATTAGTACAATTACTGGGATACGCTGATGACATCGATATCATAGCCTGTTGCCATCGAGCAGTTGTAAATTTATTGAAGAGCGAAATTTGGTGGAAAAATATATTTTGGCGACAAGGAACCGATCTGTCGCACACAACCTCGGTGAAAACGTGACATCAATGGCTAAAACTTTGAGATAGTTAAAGAGTTTGTCTACCTCAGAGCAAACGCTAAGTCGACAAATTGCACCCTAATGGAGATTTAGAGCAGAACCACCCGTACTCCTATACAAAGCCAAATGCTAGCTGATAAGCCAAGCCGCAGACCAGATTCTTGGTATCTTCGAAAGAAAAATTCTGCGTCGAATATTTGGTCCTGTCAGCGAGGAAGCGAATGGAGAAGAAGACATAATGGGGAACTCATCGTGTTAAAACAAAAGACTATAATGGCTCGGAAACATCGAGCGAATGGACAGCTTTGCTCCAGTCAAGAGAGTCTCCTGATTCCAGCCGACGGGTTCGAGAACGAGAGGAAGACCAAAACTCCGGTATAGAGGCCAAGTGCTCGCGGATGCTGACAAGCTTGATCTTGACAAATGGAAACTGCGTGCCAGATCTGCAGACATGGTAGGCTTCTATAACTCAGAACCATATGTATATCCAGTTACTTCGAAACAACACAGAATCAGATCCCACTTTAAATGGGTTTGATTTGAAAGGATTGTGATTTGCAAAAACGATCATGGCGAAGAAAGGTTAGGCTTTGTAAACGGTGACAAAGACAGAATTAACATAAAGATAGGATTTGTTGTGTGTCCAAATAAATGAGTTTCTACTAGTTTCTGCCTAAATTGTTTCGATTTGCATGTGTTTCTAAAGGGTGTCCCAACAAGAACGCAAGATTTGAATTTTAAATAAAACGCAGATATTTAAAAAAAAAATCGTGAATTCTTTATTATATCGTAAAGTAGACAGGATGAGGTTATGTGTGGAATAACACATCGGCCAGATGGCCGCCGCGGCTTTGCTGGCACATGCGCTACCTTTGAATGAAATCTTCAATGACCGTTTTGCATCAATGCTGCGGTATGTCATTAATACAGCGTCCAATTTCCTCTTTCCAAAGTTTGAGTCGTGGTCGGCTTATTCGCATAAACCATCGACTTCAAAAAACCCCAAAGAAAAAAGTCCAATGGTGTTAAATCGCACGATCGAGGCGGCCAATTCTGGTCTCCAAAATGCGAAATAACACGACCGGGAAATGACTGATGCAGCAACGGAATTGTTTTTCTGGCTGTATGAGATGTGGCCCCGTCTTGTTTGAACCACATCCCCTCCACATTCTTTTCTTCAATTCTAGGCACGAAAAAATTGGTTATCATTTCACGTTACCGAACACCATTGACTGTTTGCACTTGACCTGACTCATTTTCTTAAAAAACGGTCCAATGATTCCTCCAGCCCAAGATCCACACCATACAGTGACACGTTGCTTTTGCTTCTCGTGAATCACTCGAGGATTTTCCTCGCCCCAAATGCGACAATTCTGCCTATTGACAAAGCCATGAAGATGGAAATGGGCCTCGTCACTAAAGATGATTTTATCGGCAAAATCAGCATTTTCATGTTGTCTCTCCAATACCCAATTAACGAACTCCCTTCGCTGTGCATGGTCAGCTGGCTTCAGTTCCTGAGTCAATTGAACTTTGTATACATGAAGAATCGAATCTGAATTGAGGTAGAGTAAAAGTTTCAAAACACCATTGAAGATCTGCTTCACCAAGAGTGAAAGTGAACACCAAGAACTCATGCAGCTGTGTCCAATGCAACTCTTCTGGTCAGGGGTTAGAATATGCTCGTTTACGGGGCATCCAGAGGGACTAGGTGTTCGAATATGGCGGAGAAAGTCGTGCCTATCGAAAGAGGCGACTAAAATCCACTCTCAATGACATTTTCTGACTCCTGCGCTTAGGTTGAGCCTTGATTTCGCTAATTGCGGTGCCATCAGATCTTCTCACCTTCGTTGATGTTGAAACCTTCCTTTTAGCAGCCATCTTGTAGGCTCCTAGCAATCACAAGAAACTGAGAGCGGAGAAATTTGAGCGATTCTTAGGCAGCGCGGGATCCCGAAGACATCCAAATTCCCCAGACATTTGCTCTAGTCTCCAAGGATCAAACTAGGTGACGCTAGTCTACCAGGCTCTACCTGGGTGGCGCTAGTCTACTAAAGCCAAACTGGGTGTGGCTAGTCTACAAGGACCTATCTAGGTGGCGCTAGTCTACAGAGCCCTGCCTGGGTGGCGCTAGTCTATCAGGGCCTACCTTGGTGGCGCTGTCTATATGGGCCAAACTGGGTAGCGCTAGTATACAAGGCCTTGCCTGGGTGGTGCTAGTCTGCAAAGCCCTACCTGGGAGGCGCTAGTCTCCAAGAGCCTCTCCTACTTTCTTATATGTAGATGCAGAAAATAAAATTCAGATCCTCTTCGTGAAGCATGTGCTCCTTTGACCATATCTTACAGCTGAGCATTTTGAGGTGGAGTGTATGACCAAAGCCGATCTTCTTCAGCTAATCGAAGAAGCTTTTAAATGGCGCGACGAATCCATAATCCAAAACCATAAATGAAACGACACACCACTTTAGTAAGCCTTAACTGTCATGTCCCAGTTCTCGAAAGTCCTCACCCCCATGAATACGCTCTGTGAGAACATTTCGGACAGCCAAACTGTTACGTCATAAACAGCAAGCAATCGCAAAAGACATTATTTCCAATCGAAAAGCAACTCAAAGTATCTGCCAAATAATGTATGTATCTCCTCCCATTATTTACACAGCTCAGTGTATCTCCTTCGTGCTTCTTCATCTCAATTCGTTTTAATTAAATTTCCATAATTGAAATATCCACCACCACCACTGCCACCACCCATTCGCATAGGCAGAAAAACGGAAGGGAGGAATCCGTCTATAGTAAACAACAGCAACAGCAACAGCGCGCTGCGCGCACACACACGTGCAACATATTGAATAATAAATCAAAATTGAAGAATGTCAGCTACAGATGAGAACAATCTACCAATAAACCGCCACCGGCTAATTTTCGTCGAAGTCGGGGCCCTGTCAGTCGTTTATGCGCTGTCCATTGAGCAATATTAATGAATTCAAGGACGAGACGCATGCAGGGGGACAGCACGCGGCGGCACATCGTCTCTGTCGTTGTTGTTGGTTGTTTCAAAACAACCCCGTCACCATATCTTCAGATTGCTCAGTTGGACGAGTGGATGGAGAGGCAGGCAGGCAGGCATTCTCTTCGAATATCGGACGATACCGAAATGAACCTCCAATCCTGTAGGCGCACGCTTACTCTCATTCATTCAAACCGCCTTGTAGGTGGGTGGGGATGATTCGGCCATCGTCATAATCATCATCATAGTCGTCCTCGACATCGTCATCAGCAAGCAATAAAGTATGTGCAATTCTTTTAATTAAATAATTGAAATGCCAAAAAGCAATTTCATTTTGCATCTAGCAATTCACTCTATCATCGTCATCATCGTCAGGCGCCCCCGCCCCCCAGACGTCGTCGGCCACCATCTGAAATCCGGCACCGCTGCCACCCAGTCACTCCAACCCAGGCAACTCATTTTGCGCCCGGCCACAGTCCTGTCTTTACCACACAGAGTGCCACTGGCTCCTCTCCCCCACCCGCTCCGCATTCTGCTGAACGATTGCTGCCATGCCCTGCAGAGTATCCTGGCCAGAGAGCAGCAGCCTCATTCATTCGTGCACACACATCAATTCGCATTTGTACACCGGGCAATTACAGTAATTTAATTAAATTGCAAGAAGGGATAAATTGCTCCATACACATGCACGTCCCTCCATCACAGCTATACACACACTCGCACTCGCCCTCTCTCGCTCTCTTTCGCACTCGCTGACACGGCGCGTAAACAAAATAAGCCAAAGAAACTATGTGTACACAGTTCGGCGAGAGGGTCGAAGCTGGGTCGACGGCAACGAGGGGTTGCTTGTTGATCTGCCCTGCTTCAATTTATCGCCATCACCTTGTGTCAGGTCCAGTCGTCCACACACACACGCACCCACCAAGGAAACGCAAAAATAGATGAAAGACAAGGAGAAGAAGGACGACGACGCAGCAGCAGCAACAGCAACAACAAAAAAACAAAAAATATTGGCAGCACATCCTCCATAAGGCACGTCAACCAGGCCCATGGGGATGAGCTACCGTGTGTGGCAGTACTCGGTTCGGGCGCCAATCATGGCCCCTCCCGGTCACCTTGTTTTCGGGGCGTCCTGAGCGACCACAGGACGAAATGAAATTCATAATATTAAATCAATTTCAATTATTCCATTACTAATTGGATCGTTTTAATTAATTTGAAGATATTTACAGATAGGTACACACCGCCAGCCGACCGAACTTTCATCCCCTCTGCCTACGCAGACATACTGGCAGATTGGCAGACAGTCGGCTGGGGAGGGTAGCGACGACCACACATGGAAGGAGTCGTGAGTGCGAGTGACGGAAGATCAAGGTTGATGCGCGGGTAATCACTGCCAGAGATACGATTCGCATAAAGGGATGATGCAAGAACCCTCTGCCACTGGAGACTCGGCGGCAGCGTGAGATTCTCCCCGAATTCGAAAGGCGGAAAAATTAATTTTAATTACAATAAGGACGACAGGCGGCGATTTTGTGTCCGTCCCGTGACACACGCAATTTGAGTGTGCCTCATGCGAATGGCTACAGTAGTGCGTTGAGGTTTGTAGACACACAATCGTGAATTGGATTTTGTTGAAGTACAACGGAGTGGAATGCTTTTTTGGCGTGGATATACGAGTAAAACATGAATTTTAGTTTAGTTATGCTCTGCACTGTGTGACAGAGACTCATACGCCAAGAAACAGATCAGTCTAAGAGCGAAGGGAGTCTCAAAACTTCAAGACACTTGGTTCTGCGGAAAACACAGACCAATTAGGAAGCTTGAATAGTGTTTTGGCAGAAGTTTTTCCATGTATTGCCCAATCCATGGCTTTACACAATTCATCAATACTGTACTATCCATCGTGTTTCTTGAGATTGGCGTGACTTAATGGGTAGTCATATCGCGAAGTTTAGGCACGATTTCTGAACTGGAATTCCATTCATTTCTCACATTAGATGGTTTAATCTTTCTCGAGTGGCTAACAACACTCAGAGTGTACTAAGTGTCTTAGCGCCTGCGAAAAATCTTCCCAATATGGCACCACTCTAACTTCACATTAAACAATACATCCGGTTCACTCACAAGCCACTACACACATGGCATCAGTGGATGTTGAAGATGCTGCATCCTTGCCCGTTGTGGCCTCTAAAATTCCAACTTGAATGGATTGGAAGATTAATCCTACTCAGTATAGTTGGGACTAATGCATAAGCATTACATTTTCATTATCATTATCAAAGGTGTGCCTTTTTGGATGAAGTGGTAATTTGATTGGAACATTTAACTTCAGGAATTTGCTCATAGTCAGAGCAAGAGGGGAGAACTAAAGGCATCATGTATACATCAGCAATATGAAGGACTATTATGTTTGGGAGTCCGGTGGAAAGTAAGACCTTAACTTTTAAAAGTTTACATCGCTGAAGAGTATGCTATTCATTCGATAGAGCTCTTTATGTTCTTATTGCGAGACCTACGTGTGGTGTATCCAACACTTTCCTTATGTGGCGCTTGTCCCTTAATAAGATGACCGAGTTCTATGCATATACCTGTTATGGATCATAGCAAAGCTGATGTTCTAGCCAGAAGCCGCAAATCCTCACTATTTTTCATATGTTACAACAAAACTCCTTCTTAAGCTGGACACGTTTGACAATGTGAATCGTCGTTTGTCCGAAAATGTAAATTCCCAAATTGGCAAACTAATTTGACCCAAACTTAATTTGGGTCGCTCACTGAGCTTAGTCAGAATAGGTAGATCGATGATTATACTTTCACGTGTCATCACTGGCCAAATGCCAAAAAATCAGGCTTCTCCAAACCGATATCTATTGTAGTTGTTGGGATGAGGAAGGTGTGGAACACATCTCCTATCGCTTCTAGTCCAAGGAAGCCGTGTTCAGACGATAAAATGTCCATTTGAGTGCATACTTCTTCGACGACTTGAGCGATCTATGTGACAGCACTACCAGCCAGCTTCTTAACTGAATTAACAACTCTCATTTGTTTTAGGTTTCTATGTGCATTGGGGATTACATCAACATCATGAGCATTTCCTCAGTCCCCCAGGTGTCATGTCCATCCACATGTTCTTCGACTGATTTGGAACCTCGCAGATATGAGTATAAATCTCAGATCTATACTTGTCAGATCTTCCAGCTCTTCGAAGAAAGTGACGCCGAAATGGTAGAGCCTGTTGGTCACGAGTGCCTTATGGATTCCAATTTCTTTTCGCCTTTTCAACTTTTACAGCAGCCGCTGTGCGAAATTTGTAACCGTAGTACATGGTAGTACATGGTAATAATCGGTTCTTCGACACTTGCCATGAAGGCCTCTTGCCTTTTATTATAATTTTTATCTCGAATCCGAATCATCGCGGAAGATTCAATAAGGGAAAACAAACAAATGAATTGATGAAGATGTCTATAATATGAGTCTACTATAATATGCTCGAAAAGGACACCATGCTGAAAAAGAAGCTTAGCCACATCGAGACGAGTGAGAAAATGGTAATGTTAAACCACACTCCAAAACGAAAATAGCGGGCAGATACCATCAAAGCATCAATTCAAGAGCGCTTACACATCCCTAGTTTGCTGGAGATCGTTCACCGATGGATTACGATATTTTTAGCTCACCATCGAATCATGGGAGGGGCTTCATCTGCGGCAATGTGGTGACTCCTCAAACCTGACCTTAGGACTTATTCGATACCAGACTGGGATATGGCGGAAAGCCAACGTTTGTTTCAGTCAGAAACTAGTACAAGATCATAAGCAGTAACAGTTTTTGTTTAAATAAAAGAAAAAAATTGTAAAAAGTTCAGTAGTCGCTACCAACCCAGCAGCTTCTACAAAAGAGATACACAGTAGGACCTCGGTCAACGCAACCTGTTAACTGAACTTCAAAAAAACAAAAACCTTATTTAACGCAACTTTCTGAACAAGTCGTATGTTTCAGTTCTTTCTTCATCACTTTTATTTTGTTGACTTGTCGTGGTTTCAAGTTGATAACACTGACGTTTGACACATGCCAAACTTAGCTGTCATTTGAAGTGTCACTGTATTAGCTGAATGTTTGCCATTTGAGATGAAGAATCCCTCAATCAAGGTACCATGCCACAAAATTAATAAAACTAACTACTACTAGTTATGATTCAAACGTAGCCATTTTTAGCAAATTATGCGTTGATTAGATCGTGAAAATCGACCGACTACACATGCAATCACTAAAATTGTGATGAAATATTAAGAGAGTGCAAAAGTCACTAATGATCCGAATTTCTGGCAGTAATTGAAGGTTTCTGTTTCTGTTTCTTTGGGCTTAAGATGCAATTGAGTAATAAAGCCCTCTCCCGAACGACCAAAGTGAGTTTGTACAACACCTTGATCATCCCTGTCCTGCTTTACGGCGCAGAAACCTGGAAGCTACTTAAAGCGGATGAGGAAGCCCTTGGTCTCTTCGAGAGAAAAGTTCTGCGTGCAATTTTTGGTCCTGTTTGCGTTGATGCCATCTGGAGGAGAAGATCCAACCACGAACTGTATGGGCTGTACGGCGGCATGAGCCTAGTCAAGCGTTTACGGATACAACGCTTAAGGTGGCTAGGCCATGTAGAGCGGATGGAATCCGAACCACAGGGACAACGCAACAGAGGACGTCCTAGACTGAGATGGCGCACACAAGTGGAAAAGGACCTCAACCAACTTTGAGTGCGCAATTGGAAGCAGCTGGCAAAAGATCGTGCTAGCTGGAGAGGCATGCTGGTTGAGGCCCAGGTCCACCCCGGACTGTAGCGCCATATGAAGAAGAAGAGGAAGAAGAATTTCGCACACAGCATAATGTCGGGTGATGATGCACGCTGTTGGAAGGAATTTATTTTGCTGTGTACAATATTTCAGTGACCATAGATGTAAGTGAATTTATTTAATTTAGATGACAAGGGACTAGGGTCTAAGTTCTTCAGCAACTACTTGTGTTGTACGTGTCATTTTTCCTTCACGAGTGCAGGAGACCCACAGTTTGTTGCCATCGCGAACTGCAAAATTTGAGAAGATTTTCATTGGATGGCTAGAGGTGGGTAGGGGTATACACTTAGTCCTATCTAAAACAGTTGTGCTGTCACTCCACTGAACAAGAAAGAAGAAAATTAAAGCGTTTAAGGCCAATGAGGAAGTGCAAACAGTAGAAGGGTGTTGCTCAGGTCATGCAGACTATGAACACAGTTGCCTCGGTAGTACCGACCAGGCCTGGAGCAAAGGTAGGGCGGTTTTTAATCTTCTTCCTCGTCCATAGAAATCCTGCAGAAATCATTCGATGAACCACTTAATTGACTAGCGTGCTCGGCGATGAGACAGAGACCGGTTATTGTTCCCTTCCCCATCCTTTGAGCGATAGAAGCAGTGTTGGGAGTGAAGGGTCAAAAAATTACCAGATTTCTTTGAAAATGCAGCAGAAGCCATGGCAAGATCATCTTTGCTTGATCAAGTGGATCGTGTCCATGTGTAGTTTCAGCTAAAATGTGGCGAAAGGTTTACCAAGGAGTTCGTAGCATTGTCTCATTTCTGGCTAAGTTATGAGCTTTGCAGTTATCAGAAATGTTTCTATGACCTGGCACCCAGCATAAGCAAAGATTCAATATCCCAGTCATCTCGTCTAGGGATGCACTGCAATCAATGGCCATCTTCGAGCTTAATGAAACAAATTCTCAGACCTGGCTTTGCTGGCTACCTCTGAGGATAAATATATCCTTTGACGATACACTGTTCTACTTTGGCCAAGACAATATTTCATGAATGTCCATCACTTCAACTTGGAACTTATACTACTGTGGATGTAGTGTTTTTCATTAACAAAAAACAGACTTTGAGTTTTGTCAGCTACTAGGAAGAGGTGGTGCCGTTGAGAAAGTGTCTGGAGATCCATTCGGTATCGAGCCTGTAACCAGACTCTAAAATGCACATCCACACTACATACATATGTATGTAGCTACACAACTACTGACGGACAGGGTGCATCTTCTTCTTTAAAAAAAAAGAGGCCTAGGGGCCGATAGAATATTTTTCCTCGGCTTTAACAATTGGCGAAATTGTAATATCGAAAAAAAATATTTCCCCCATGTGTTTAAATACCTTTTTGACAAATGGGACCTTTAGTTACCCCCGTGAAATTGTCGCTACATTAAGAAGAGTACATGTATCCACTCCATCTCGCCACATTAACAAGAAAATTGTGCGAATATATCCGCACCCTACTGTCACCGCAGTCATCAGCCGCTTGCGTGAGTATCCATGTACTGCACGCACATTCGCAAGCAAAAATTACTCAAGTGAAAATAATTAATTAAGCAACAATGAATGGCCGGGGAATCAATCAAATATACTTATAGCAGCCGAGAACGCTTTCATTTCGTCTCATTATCCAGCCAGCCTGCACACACAACGATGAGAAACATTTAATGATGTCATAAAAGGACTCTCACGGCACTTCCCGCCCATCAACATTTTACCCATGCATCGTCATCCACGACGCGACAATATTCTACGCGCTTTATAAAGCGATCCTTCCCAACATAAACTACACCATCCATCCAATCCGATTCAATTCAATCCCACTTCAACCCTCTGGTACCACAGCCACACCGAAACGCGGGGAAAAAAATCGACGAGATGACAGTATTAATGAGGGGATGAATGTGAACTTCAACGACGCTATTAGCGTCACGCAAATAATGAAAACTGAATTCTTACACACACACACACACGCACGCATGCGGCACACAGAAAAAGGACTAAACTTCACTTAATTTGCGCGCTACGAGGATCACATGACAGACAGAGAATGAAAGCAGGAGGCAAGGGGGAAGGAGCGAAGAATGAAATTAAAATCTCACACACAGCTACAGTGAATGATGAATTTGCTCTGTCCTTCCCCGTGTATCCTTTGCAATTTAAGGTCTTCCACCGGCCCAGCGTGTGACTTCAACGAACTCCACGGCCAACCAACCAGCCATCAGGATGGAACAACGCGAACCGAGCGGCGGAGTGGAGTGGAGAGAGAGCACAAAAGGAAATGACCGGAATGCCTTTATTTAATTAAATTCCACCACAGACGTGCGAATTGAGTGCACACATCCCTCTATCCCGCACGTACACACACACACATACACACGATCACACACTCTGTCCTGGCGAAATGTGCGAAGTTGTGTGCGATGTTTCTCACCTTCTGTGATGTGTGATGTTTCGCAACATTCGCCAGGATAAGCCGAATCCCCTCTGAGAACTGTACACGTCTGCCTCCCACAATGCCGCTGCCACCTCCACCGGTGGAGAGTGAGCACTAATAGAAAAAAAAAGGATATTATCGGATTATTACCGCTAGTTATGTTGCATAGTAATTTGATTGCCTCAGCCGTTATGTCGTCGTCTTCCGTTTGCGTACGTCTTCGATGGCGACAACGTTAACAAGGAGAAGGACGACGACGACGACGAAGAAAGCCGGGGATTATATAAAATCATGTTTGTTTGTGTATGAGAGTGTGTGTGTGTTTGTGTGTGTGTTTAAGAGGGTAGAGGTCTCTTCCTCGGTGTATCCTGTCTGGGGTGCTCATTAAATTAATTGGGAAGCAAATCAAAAATATACGCTGCTCTCCTTGGGAAATCCTTACAAATTAGAGAAGAGAAACGTCTAACAAGGACGATGTAGTGAGTGAGTGAGTAAGGACGCTGTTTTTTTTTCCTCCCTGTTGTGCTCCTCTTGTTTTGCTTCTTCATTCTTCTTGGCTCTTGGCCTCCTCGCCATTGTTGCTGCGTTGTGTGTCCCATGCGTTTGTATCCTGCGCGTGTATTCTGTTTTGGACGAATGCATGGCCTATGGACACACCCACACAAACATATCGGATTTTTGAATCCGATTGACGGCCAGGTTGCTTGTAGCGCAATTCACTCGTTCATCTCCTAATTGTGTGGCTAATATGGTGCCCCATGTATGAGAGAGAGAGAGGCAGATACGCGAAGAGTGTAAGGATCAAAGAACACGTGGACGATGTTAATTCCTCTGACAAAGCCACGACAAGGGTTGCTAGTGTGAGCTGTGGTCGAACAATGACAAGAGACGCAATGCCCATGTGGCACAGCATAACAAGGCGAGCTCATTAACCATGGACGACGGACAACTGGAAGATGATTTGCGTGTCGATCGCCCGGAGGTGTTTCGTGTACGGGTGCGTTGTTTAAGAAAAGGACACGACGATAAGGAATTTCGTCAATCAATCGGGCGGACATCATCATTTCGGGAAAAAAGTTATACATTCAGAATGGAGTGAGTGTCCAGATGTTTGGACACAGATTTTCTCTCGTGCCAGGCCTCAACAGTCTGCCAGGGTGTGTTTGATGTTGCGAAACCTCTTTTTCATCTTCCTCTGCTTTGCTTTGCATCGACGAAGTGGTTTGCATCCAATTTTGGATTCCTTCATCTAGAGTGAAGATGGAAAATGATTTTCTTCCTCCAGAGTGTCTTCAGATTGAGTTCAAGTCCCAGTATCCTTGTTGGTCTTCGATGCATTTATGAAACTACGCAGTGGACCGTGCAGTGACTCAGACTCCCAGTCAACCCCAGAGAGTGTTTGAAGGGGAAATTCTTCTCGAGAATGAGCCCGGGTTAGGTAAGATCGGCATAAGAAAGGGGGAAATTGAATTGTGGTCCAATTTGGAAGTGACCAAATTGAAGTGCAGGCCAAGATCCACTGCATCTGAAGGAGAACGTTGAGTGCAACGGTTGGGACTCTAGATAACATCAAATAACTAATAGATTCAACAACAACCTCATACCGCCCTTAGCCACCCATCCAAGAGCCAATTGTATCGAAGGCTTTTTTCTCTCTCTCTCTCAAACCACAAGCATTTCTCTCATTCTCAGCAAAATCAAGACGAAAACAAAACCGAGAAAAATGCAATCCCATCTCACCCACATCACAATTAGTTGCAATGCCGCCTCGCCCTCGCTCACCACAATATCCCCCTTCCCCTCCCACCCTCTGCTCTCCTGTTCAGCGCCCCAAAAAATACAGCGGCACTCTCTGCACAGTCACAAGGACCGCGCGCTCACTCGGCAACGAGTAGCCGAGTATCTGCAACGGCAACGTATTGTTAATTAAAATTTGGTAAAAAGCCCCTTTCGTTCGCTTTGGATACTTCTATTGGCTCGGGCTCAATTCGTTTCGGCTCGTTAATTAACTTGGCAAGCTGCGGGCGGTTCAGTGCAGCGCCGGTGCTGGATGCAATTGCATGCATTGCACCGTGCCGCACCACATCGGGGACGGTGTCGCTCGGCACCGAGCGACAGATTTGCGTTTGCGGCCGAGCACTTTCTTTTGCTTCACGGCACAGTGCACGGTAAACACCTATTGACGATGGTGTGGCCCCTCATCCGTTCATCCCGTCGTCGCACCGTGCCGGGGTATTATAATTTAATTACAATGACGGAAGCGGAAAATGACGTAATTCACTTACACGAGGCGCACAAAAGCGGGACACCGGGGCACATGCCCGAGCCCGGAGTGCGCCCGAATGTGTACGGTGTTCTCCGGTGTCGAGTCTGGCAGCTGTATCGCACACAAAGCGTACTAATTGCTTTGAATCGGTGTGAAGAATGGCCGCAATTGCATAGTGATGCCAACAATAACCTCACACCGCTCGAAGATATGTCGCGCCATGCGGGAACAAGCGCACGCATATTACACGCAAAGGTGACGGCAAATTAGTCTCTGAATGACGCGGCATTTGTACGTTCCTCTCAGAGTGCGTCTGTAGACTGCGTCAAAGTCTTAACTACTTACCACTGCAACTGGGATGTGTGGTGGGTATCCTTAAAGAGTTAATCTGTAAGGGAGAAAACGAAAAAGGAGCTGGTTAGAACGGGAGATAGTGGGGGTGAAATGAAAATGGAAAATTTTCATTAAAAAATATTGGCAGGCTGTTTGTAAAGCCTGCATCCACTCCGACGGTGTGAGGGGAACTTGAAATCGTGGTCAGAGAGCTTGAAGGTGACTATGATTGAGTACTTCCGCTGTGACATGACGTCTGTCACTTTATTCGTCTAAATTCAAGAAAACCGAGTTGACAGGGTTAAGCCGCGAAAATTGGCAATAAAAGAGGAAGGGAAATGTTTACTGTTCGACCAGTTGTGGAATGAATTGGAATCTGTAGTTGAACCTGATGTGCATAGTTCGTAAGTCCGCCGACTCACGCGCCGATTCTCAAACTGGACCTTTGTCGAGTTAAAATTATGTGTCCGCTTCGATTGTGGCAAAAATGTGTCAATATTAAAGAGAGAAAGCAAAGAATGATTAGATTCCACCGAAAGCCTAAATTGTGGGCACGCCAGTTTTCTCACATTATTCCGAATGTCCTCATTTGCCATCCATCGTTGCAGGGTTAACACGTCTCGGAAATAGAACTCCGATAGTCTATACTGAAGGACATTTAGATTCAAGGTTAGGAGTCCTCTAAGCCGCCATCGTGTGACCTCGTACATTGCTGAGGCATTTGATGTATGTCTCAACTTAAAAGAAGACGACTTAAGTTACGTGTGCGGCCATAGTTCGGCGGATAAAACCTCTCCAACGACAAAGGGCAAATAAATTGCAAAAGATACAGGAAGTGTCATGTGCATTTGTCCCACAGCACGTAAGGGCATATGCCCCCACTAATCTCCATAAGGCAGAAGGAGGAAGGTTAAGAGTAACCTAGGATCTAGAGGGTGTCCTTGCGTTCGTCAATTCTACCCATAATATAATTCCTGCTAGGCAACATTACTTCGGTAGGTTATTTGATGCTGAAGTATTGGACAGTGAACATCCAGAAGTGTGCCAATTCTAGACACAAACTAAGAGAAAACAGTGTCTGGAGGATCAGCATGTCCATCGTGAGGTTTGATTTATAATGTAAGCTAAGACACATAAACATGAAAGAAAACTTAAAATGTTCATTATCGGTCATAAAACCAGTCCGTGACATTTGCTTTTCAAAAATGATATCATGGAAGTGTTGGCCATGCTGCGTCAAAGCTGGTCCATTTCGAAAGTTCCAATTTATAACACAATAGCACGAGTAATGTTATCCTCAATCGCAGCTGTCTTACTCCTTAAGACCTGAGTCTCTACATATCCCCAGAGAAAACAGTCTGAAGATGTTAAATCGCACGATCTAGGTGACCACTTTATCGTAGAGTTGAAACGAAATGTTCACCAATATGATTTCTACATAAATAATTAATAATAATAATAATAATCCCTTATTTCACGCACTTTACGGCTCGTAGCGTCGACTTGTTGATATGAGGGCTCACCGAGAACATGTGCTTAAATTTCAGCACATACGAGTAGTACGTCAACATGGCCAAGTTGCTGAGAATGACGACGAATGGCGTAGACTCTCAGCTATAGCTGCTATAGTCTATTCACTACGAGCAGGATGTGGTTTCATCCATTAATGTAAACTGGGACTCAAATTTTCGAAAAGTAGGTGATATAGCGTGGTCGCCGTGGAGTAGTGGTTATTTGCGTCGACCCACAAATCGTAGGTCTAGGCTCATTCTTGGACGGAACACCTCGCATTTTTCCACGGTACCACCTCTTTCGAGTTGCTGACAACACTCAGAGGATCAATTGTCTATGAAAAGCTTCTCAAATCTCGCCGTTCGGAGTCGGCAAAAATTGCCGGTCCCTTCTACTCGTGAGAGAACAGTAACAGGTGTTGTAGAATCTAGGCTCTCGTCCCTTGTTAGCTGTAGTGCCACTCAATTATTATTATTAGGTGATATAACAGTCGATTATGCGCACCGTAAGTTTGTACAGCTGAACAATTGTACAGTTAAACAATTTGTGGACGTTGTTGTAGAGGGTAGGTTTTTCCACGATGACTTGCCAAACGATACTGAATAAAATCGACAAAGCAGTCTGCCCGGTGTCACGTGAGGTCTGTCAAAAAGAGCCTAATGAGAATCAAACCTCACGATGAATCAGCCGACACAAAGTCGGTTTGGTGTTTCGAGACAGGGCTGTATTACTCAATTGTTTGTTTTGAACCAAAAAGAGCGATTGGCGACAGGAGTGATTCTGCGTCTGATTTCGAAATTAATGTTGTTGACTCTATTCGTATTTGCTGCGGAGCCAAGGTAGATGAAGTCTTCGAAGTTCTATGTGACGGTCTGCCTAAGACTTCTGCATCATACCTCCTTTCTCGGTGACAATATATAATTTGTTTTGCCCTCGTTTGCCGTCAGACTCATTTTAGTCGCTTTCGTTTCAATAAAGGTGATAGCTTGCTGTATTAGTTAAACTATGAAATGTCATCCAAGTTGACCAGCAACTTTTGACTTTTGGAAATTCAGCTTTCAGAAGATCGTGTCTCTGATGTTGACTTTCGCACGATCCTCTCAAGGATGGTGTTGGAAGAGTCACATGATAGTGCGACGCCTTGTCTAAAACTATTTTTTGGCATTGAAGGTCTCCACGAGTTCGATACTGGCCTTGACGGAGCAGCGAGAGTTTTCCATCGGCCATTCTACACAATTTGACTTCTTTGATGGGAATGTCAAAATTCCACATGGCACTGCCTCTATGCACTGTCATATGTGGGCTGTGTCAATGAGCATTTCTTGAGCCTTCTCTGGGACCTAGCGCAGTGTGAAAATCAGATCTGTAGGGGATTTTGTTGGCACGGATAAGGACAGATTGTTCACGAACGGTTTAAGGGGTTTGGAAATAAGAGGCAGAAATGATCCTGTACGCGGCATGGGGAGCAGTTGTGTAGGTCTCCTTTCTTGTGGACAGTGTAAGCGAAACTTAGATTCCACCCATCAGGCATGCTTTCCTTCGACCATATCTTACAGATGAGCTGGTGCATGTGCCCAACCGGATCAGTTTCGCTAGCAATTAGTCCGCTTCTCACTTTAGTTTCGAAATTGCTATCTTGATTTTGCCTAGGTGATGTTGACGGAATTCTGGCTTATCATCGTCCAGATTGAGTGAAACATTCTGACTGACAGCGGTATTTGAGTTGTAGTCGCCGCTTAAACTCTCATAATTAACTGCGATTCCACCACAAGTCCCGCCGATTCTTTATCGATGTCAAAAATTCGTTAATTCCTTCCATTGCCCTAATTGTAGCTACTTGATAGTTCCGTGTAGTAAGAAAACCATCAGTGCTGGAGGTCCTGAACAAGTCAACTTCTCGTTGTGTTCAGGGGCGTTGGTAGCACTTTCCGTCCAGACACGAGTTTGCTCCGAGATTGATCAGGCTAAGTATCAAGCGAACGAAGTCACTTGTTAGTTCTGTCGCTTGGAACTTAAGAAAGACGACCGCAATTTGATCGCAGATCGCATATTTGGATGATAGACAGACTGACTTAAGATGTATCACACAGTGATCGCGCATTTGGTACTTGGGGCGGGATAATGCCTCACAGAGATGATCCTCCTTCACTGCTTAGTTGTAGTCAACTTTTCTGAAGTCTGTAGTAAACTCAAAACACAGATCTGACGGAATCAATGAAGACCGATGTCCAGATGCCTAACATCTCCCTCACAGGACACCCGATAATGCCGATATTTTGAATCAAAGTGATGGAACCGCTTGAAAGATTGCTCACGAAGGTGTTTTAAAGCCTAGACATGATCATGATTGACCCATACTGGGTTCCCAAACCAAAACCCACAGCAGATAGAGCTCCGAAAACAATCTAACTCAGATTACGTGCAAAATATTTTTGCAATGACAAGTCTCATCAGCTTAGTCGGCCCCAAACCCTTGCTTTGCTTTCAACAACACAAACGCCACCGTCATCAATTGAAGCACCACACATAGAGAAGAAGACATCAAACCCCATTCGAGAGACATCGAGTCCTTCATCAACTCGTCGGATAATGACTAGCCGAACGAGCTCCCTTCATGTTAACGACATTCGGTTGAACAACTTAACCCTCTGCGGTACGAATTTGATGAAATGAATTTCGCAATTATCATCAATTACCCATCAAATTAACCAAGCCCGGCCCCAGCGCCAGGCACACCAGCCGAGCGTACATATGTATGTGCGCGGGGGAGGCGCCATCACCTCAATCGCCCATCGCTCGCCTAGGTATCGAACGGGTGCTGTGATGGTGGGTGGGCGCACACACATCAGGATGGCAGACAGACGAGGGAAAATCATTTTTGCGAGAACAGTGCGCCGGAGTCATTATACGACGCTGATGGCAGGAATCAGGATCACCGAGCAGCCACCAGACCCCCACATCCATCCCGTCTGAGCCCATTCGAATTTGGCTATGTAAGGGGTGGCGACGATGAGTTGCGTCAATTTCAATCTTTCCAGGGCGGTGTGTGTATGTGTGTGGGATAAGACCACTAGATGGAACGGATATGAGGATGTGAGAGGAGGTATCCTCTTCCTGTTGTAGATGGGAATAATCAAATAGGGAAATTCCTCAATTTAATTCGTTACGTTTGTGGTGCGGTTTACGGCTGCCGCTGCCGCTGCCGCTGCCGCCTCCACTCACGTCGCGTCGTCCACACGTCAAATAAGCTCCAACGAAGCAGAACTGCTGCTTGCTCCTGCTAGAAAGTCGATAAACTACCCCATGCCCTGCTGTGGGGATTCAATAATTTCACCGACACCACTGCCACCAACGCCCGTCATCAGCAGTGCCCCCCACCATGCCGTCGTCGTTCGATGAATGGCGCTTAATTGAACGTGAAAGATTAAAGAGACTGAACAAGCGGGTGAGCTGTGAGCTCGTCAGGCGGCGGTGATGACGACGACGACGACGACGATGGTGGCGGACGCAGGGTAAGGGTTGGCAGTCGCAAGAAGGATTAAGTGGGGGCATAGGATGATTTTCGAACAATTGATAAACTTTAATTGCTGTTTGTTGAAGCGCTGACGGCCAGCATTCCGCTGACAGTTCGGACGTGCATGCAAGTGTGGACAGCGGTGCGACGACGCCGCCGCTACCTGACCGAATGCTTTTAATGAGTTTTTTTTTTTTTTTTGTTTTTTTTCCTTGGCCCCGGAGGGAACTGCACGGGTGTCTGCGGCTTAATCAAATTTTGTTTTCGACAGTTTTTTTTTCTGCGTTAATTCTTTTGAATATGAATAGTCATGCGGTTCAATGGCACGGAAGGGTAATTAACGTCCGAACACTGGAATGTCGAGGTTGAATTGAGTTTCTAACAGAGACGGTAAACAGGCTTCAATCAAGTCGATGCACGATTGAAGTGAAAGTGCAGGAGGTAATTTAGTTGCAATTGCAAGAAAAGGAAAGCGGTGTTCGCACGTCGAGTGGGGAATGTTGGAGGGGATGAACTCGCCTTCATAACTTTTTTGCAATTGTGGAACCTGCGCAATTAGGGTTTCGCACTAATGGAGGTCTTCAGGCAAATTTTATATTCTATGGGTGGACAGTTTGGGTGGAGAATTCTCTACTATAGGCCGAATTTTTGTATTTACAACGATTGCTACAGAATTTGGAGAGGAGAGTACGTTCTTCTCAAATTGGACGATGATAGGCAAAAATCCCGTCCACCCGACTTAGACGAGGTGAAAATAACAATATCGAGACTGAAGTCCAACAAAGCTGCTGCAGGGGATGGACTGTCCGCAGAACTGTTTAAAGCAGCTGGGGATGACCTGGTTGGGCACATGCACCAGCTCATCTGTAATATATGGTCGGAGGAAAGCATGCCCGATGAGTGGAATCTTAGCGTCGTCTGTGCGGTCCACAAGGAAGGAGACCCCTTCGACTTCGACAACATCTTCTCTGCCATATTGTGTGAACGCCTGAAACTGTTCGTCAACAACCTGATTGGTCCTTATCAGTGTGGTTTCAGGCTACACTACGGCAGATCCTGGATCCACTCACCACCTATTCGTCGATTTCAAGGCCGCATTTGATAGCGTGCATAGAGACGGGCTATACAGTGCCACGTCTAGGTTTGGCATTCCTACCAAATTGGAATAATTGTGTAGGATGCCGATGAAGAACTCTCGCTGCTCCGTCCCGACGTTGGTCGGGAACGAACTCACCGAGACCTTCAATGTCAAAAAAGGTTAAAGACAAGGCGACGCACTGTCATGTAACTTCTATAACATCATTCTTGAGAAGATCGTGCGTAATTCACAAGTCAATACCAGAGGCACGATCTTCCAAAAGTCAGCTCAATTGCTAGCTTACGCCGACGACATTGACGTGATTGGTCGAACACAGCGAGCCGTCAAATATGCGTTTGCTGGCATTGAAGCGGAAGCGGCTAAAATGGGTCTGGTGGTAAATGAGGGCAAAACGAAGTACATGCTGTCATCAAGGAAGGACACACAACATCGGCGTCTCGGACAGAGGGTCACACTAGGCAGCAGAAACTTCGAGGTAGTCAAGGACTTCATCTACCTCGGCTCCGCGGTAATTAGGGACAACAACACCAGTACCGAAATCAAACGCAGAATCACTCTTGCCAATCGTTGTTTCTTTGGGCTCAAGAGGCAATTGAGTAATAAAGCTCTCTCCCGAAAGACTAAGCTTGCTTTATATAACACCTTGATCATCCCAGTCCTGCTTTATGGAGCGGAAACTTGGACATTACTAAAAGTGGATGAGGAAGCCTTTAGTCTTTTCGATTTTTGGTCCTGTTTGCGTTGATGGCATCTGGAGGAGAAGATTTAACGACGAACTCTATGGGCCGCACAGCAACATGCGCCTAGTCAAACGTCTTCGGATACAACGCTTAAGATGGCTAGGCCATGAAGAGCGTAGGGGCACCACTGCTTCGGCCCGAAAAGTCTTCGAATCTTAGCCATTGGGACAACGCAACTGAGGACGGCCCAGGCTAAGGTGGCGCACACAAGTGGAAAACGACCTCAACCAACTTTGAGTGCGGAACCAGCGGCAGCTGGCGAAAGATCCTGCTAGCTGAAGAGGCATGTTGGTTGAGGCCCAGGTCCACCCCGGACTGTAACGCCACAAAAGGAAGAAGAAGGAGGAAAATATACGCCGCCTTTGTCAATTCGAAAGCGGCATGCGAAACAGTTCTTGGCATTAGAAGTTGTCGAGTCTAAAAACGATTGACGTTAAGGTGTGACTCATTAATAATTTTAGCTCGGTCACCTTTTACTTCTTTTGTGCTGTCTGTAGATTCGTACGCTGTTCTAGAAATGAACGAACTTGTGATCCTTAGCGGACCTTATTAAAATATGCATACGTAATCCAAAAAAAAACGAAACCATCTTTGAGTGAGTGTGACTTACCCAATTGATTTTTTACCTTAAAACACTTTTTAGTAACTTTTTTAATTTTTCCGTGGCAGTACTGATTGTGTGAGTCATCGTTGTAGACGTTAAAGCCACATTTAGCTCCACATGTACCAATGCCTATGCCTATTGCGACTACGATCGCCATTATTTATGCAAATGACTGTGTAGCCTTCAGTTGCATGTCGGCAATTAGGAACACAAGTTCCTTCCAGGAACCTCGAAATAATCCACGTTTTCGAACACATAATCCGCCACCAGATCAAGGCCAGATATCAACGCAATTGCCCTAAATACATTTGATTAATGACAATCTCAAATCTTCACCAAGTTATCATCGATTAACTAAACTGCCCCTCCATTTGGGCCTAAGACCATCTGTCCTTGCATCGCATTCACTGTCGAATGCCTCAAACCAACTCATTACACCCTGACCAAATGAAGCCATCACTTATGTCTGATTGCTCGACCTCCCTTTCGGCCCCCGCGTTCGGCACGAAAAGTTCCCCGACATTTATTAATTAAAAACTGACCCAATCACTCACAGGAACACACGCGCCCACCACCAGATACTGCCTATGTATATACAGAAAGAGAGAGAGCGAGCAACCGATCCTACCACTGCACCGCACCCTGCTTCAATCGTGCTCACCCCCATTACTGGAGTCATAAATAATTTCCCGTTATTATTAAAAAAGTATTCGAGTGCTCATTTTTCTCCTGCACCATACCCATCGCAATTAAGGGTAAACGCCATGCCATACGTAACCTAAATATCGTACGCAACTAAAAACCTACCTACCCGGACACACCCCCGAATACCAACCGCACTCACACCGCTCCCCTTCTACGGCGCGGCGCTCTCTACCCACCTCACCATCATGCGTGACGCTGAGTGAACGTGTGTAAGTGTGCGTGTGTGTGTGATTGCGTGTGACTGTGTGGGTGTTCGTTCGTTCGTTCGAACGGCACACACCCCATAGCAACGTAATTCCTTTTGATTTAGCCATTTCATTAATACGTTCAAATGCCAACCGAACCCCCTTGTAGTTGGCCGAACCCGACCCACACGAAGACACGGCGACGCGACGAGACGAGACGATGCCGCGGTGGCGTGATGGTGTGTGGTGGTAGCGCGGTTCAGGCGCAAGGGGTGCCTGCCCTGGCTGCTCTTGCCGTCGAGAATTACACATTTCCAAGTCGTAAATTATATTTTAATGAGATATCATTTGATTTATGTCGTAATATATGTGCGCATGTGTGTGTGTGGAGGACGGCTAGGAGATGAAAGCATTGAGGGCATCGGTCGCCCCCCCCCCTCGCGTCAATCGAAAACCATTCTAAACCAAATGTGTGCTTATTTGTACGCGGCTAACACATGATTCCTTCTGCAGAGTATACCCAGCACACACACATACATACGTTCTCCAGCCACCGACATCGACACAAAACTCCCACCCACCCCGCCCAAGTTCCGACTCCTGTGTGGCAATCAATAGAAAATAATTCAATTCCAGCTGTGACATTGAACTCTTTCTGACGCGCGCGAAATACCCTTCACGACGGACCCGGGTCGATGAGGGTGTGGTGTGAGAGAGGGGACGAGATGGCGAACGGAAAACAAAAATGAACGAAAAAACCTACCAACCAACCTCCATCAGCCCCAAGAAGGTGGGTAAAACTTTTCACTTTCCAAACGGGGTAAGCTTGAAATACTGCTGCTGCTGCTGCTGCCGCTGCTCCAATTCGTGAGGGGTGGCGCCCCTGTCCCTCCTCCGCTCAACGTCAAGTCATATAAGTTTCACGTATTGCGCCCGGCGCGATGCTGGCCAGGAGAGTGAGGAGGGGGTGCGACTGGGGGTGGAAAACAGCAACACAACGGGGAGATCCTTAAAATTGTTTTTGGGTATAGGTAATGGAAAATTGATGGCGGTTTTCCCTTATATCCCGTCCCACCCGCCGCCTTACCCCCGCTGTGGGCGAGATGGTGGGGGTAAAAAATGCAATTTATTTTGTGACGGCGGTGGTTAATCGAAAACGTTTAAGAGGCGCACACCGCACCGTCGAGGATACGATCGACGCGTCTCCATTTCTCCTCCAAAGATAAACATTACGTTGGTTTTGGGTCGCTGCCCAACAACAACTGGGCTCGCCCGGGTGGCGGGCGGCGACGACGGGATGGGAGATTGGGTGAAAGAGGAAATTATCATCCAAACACCAGAGTGAAGTGGATTAGTTCCGCGATTGCTCTTTGTCGTGCTTGTGGTCATTAAGGGTGCACAGAGAGTTTGCTCAGTGGCGCGGCGGCGGTGGCGGCGGCGCGTTGGGGGTTTATGGTTAATTTTGGATTTTAATGCTGTCAACCGCCCACCCACTCGCCCGGATGGATTGGAGTTGCAGATATCTCTGAAAACTAATTGAAGTATAATTACAGATCACCCAAGGGCATATTGGTGGCAGTGGTGGTGGTGTGGGTGGTGGTGATGGCGGCGTTTGGGGATGATGGTGATGGTTGTATACAATTTTTGCTCAGCTGCATGCGGCTGCCGGTGGGGTGGTCGGTTGCTTTGGCAAAACAGAAGCCCACACGCAATCGGAGGGCGGCCAGGGGTTGGAGGTTCGTAAATATTTGATTGGGCAATTAGGCGTTGTCAGAGACCGACCACATGGTTCTTGTATTTCTAATGTGGGAACCGGCACACTTGTTCGAGGACGACGACAGCAGACCGAGGGAGAGATTGAGGGATGACAAGAGAGAGAGAGGGGAGGAGGGGACAGTGACGGACTGCAGCAGGGAGTTTCGAGGGGATAGTAATGTGTGGCTAAGGGGGAGCGGTTAAATGAAAGTCGACTGGGAATGGAATCGATAGGACGAAGGAAAACTGGTTTTGAACCGCAATCATGAATATGGATTCGTTCAGAGTTGAAATTGATTCAATTCGACTTCGAGTTGAACGTCTTAGATTGTGGCAACCAATTTGAAGGACTCTGCGTGGGCTCCAGAGAACCACACTGCTAAGGAGTTTGTGGGGCACTACTCTTCATGCAAGAATGTTGGACATATTCAGATTTGTTTGCTTGAATTCTTTTTTTCAAATTGTCCCAACTGTTGTCTAACGTTGGACCAGAGGTGGTTTTTGAATATTTCAGCTGGCTTAAGTGAAAATATTTTGAAGGGAAACCATAGTTTTTTTGCTTAGCTTTGGGGGTATCTTCAGTTGAGTTGAACAGAAAAGCTGTATTCCCTTTTTATCCTTAACGGTCAATGATAACTTGATTCCATATGGCAGATTAAGCACTTTTTTCCCGCTATAGACACTTGGATTTACAACACTTATGGTGGCTAGGCCATGTAGAGCGGATGGAAAACACTCCTCCGGCCCGAAGAGTCTTCGTATCCGAACCACAGGGTCAACGCAACAGAGGACGTCCTAGACTGAGATGGCGCACACAGGTGGAAAAGGACTTCAACAAACTTGGAATGCGCAATTGGAAGCAGCTGGCAAAAGATCGTGCTAGCTGGAGAGGCATGCTGGTTGAGGCCCAGGGCCACCCCGGACTGTAGCGCCATCCGAAGAAGAAGAAGAAGAAGACACTTGGATTCACATTGACTGTAATCGATGTCGGGCTATTTTCAAATATTTGTAAATACTGTAGAATTCGAGATTATATCCGGAAAAACCTCTGGTTTTCAGAATCCATTTCGGGATTTGTCTAGGTATGCATAATTCTTCGTTATTTCAGTCTAATCCAGTGATTGAAGTCCATTGCAATGTCAACTATAAAATGGATGCTTTCTGTGAATATCGACATTCTGACAAATATCTTTTAACTCTTTCGTAAGACTATATAAAGCTGTTTTTTTTATAAAATTTCGAAAATTCGAAGATGTCGTCTGGTTAATATCTGATAAGCCGGGTGCCCGTGACATCCCAAAATTCTGAAATCCTAAAATGCCCGAAATCCAGAAATCATACAACATGAAGATTCTTTGAGGAAGCCCTTAGTCTCTTCGAAAGAAAAGTTTTGCGTGCGATTTTTGATGCTGTTTGCGTTGATGGCAGGAGGAGGAGGAGAAGATTTAACGACAAACTCTATAGGCTGCGGTCGCCGTGGCGTAGTGGGTAAGTGCGTCGACCGCCACGCAGAAAGTCTAGGTTCGATTCCCGGACGGGACACCTCACATTTTTTCACGGCACCACCTCTTCTTTCTTTTCTGACAATTCTCAATGAGTAGCAATTGTCTATGAAAAGCTTCTCAAATTTCGCCGTTCGGAATCGGCAAAAGAACTGTAGGTCCCTTCTCCTTGTGAGAGTACAGTAGCACGCACAACACGAGTAATTGTTGTAGAAGCTAGGCCCTGGTTCCTTGTGGGCTGTAGTGCCATTCAATTATTATCTATAGGCTGAAAAGCGACATGTGCCTAGTCAAGCGTCTTCGTATACAACGCTTAAGATGGCTAGGCCATGTAGAGCGTTTAGACACCACTGCTCTGGCCTGAAAAGTCTACGAATCTGAGCCACTGGGACAATGCAACAGAGGACGGACCAGGTTAAGGTGGCGCACACAAGTGAAGAAGGACCTCAACCAACTTGGAGTGAGCAGCTGGAGGCAGCTAGCGAAAGATCGTGCTGGCGGGAGAGGCACGTTGGTTGAGGCCCAGGTTCATCCCGGATTGTAGCACCGCAAGAAGAAGAAGAAAGCGACTCTCCCGGTTACCCCGGTTATAGGATATTGTCTCATTGAAACCGCGAATACCCGACAAGCGTTATTTTGATGGCGTCAACCGAGGTAATCGATTTCTAGTAGACAATGAGACTGTATTCTCATCGGTGCCGATGTATGCCCCTAGCTTAGAGAACTTTTGGAGGCATTTTTAGTTTAATTTCCTTGTTGACAGTGTTGTGAATTGTCTTATAATCAGGATTTGCTGTTGTTTTGTCAAAATTTAAGAGAGCCGTATGTATGTATGTCTATGCACTATCATTACACATCCCAGGCGAACGATATTCCTTAAAGGACCAAAATGCCAATTGAAATTCGAAGTAAGTTGTCTGATAACCTTTTTCATAAATACATATAGAAAACATCCCTGGATGTATGTACAGGGCTTATCTAAGATTACCAATGATCTGTCAATTGTGCGGTGCCTTCTCATACCTTCGTTTATTTGACCAGATGTGTGACACTAATTTCCCGATGTGATTATGTGGGATAGTCTAAAATGACTTGTCTAGTCGTATTTTTTGGAACTTGTGACCATTCAAGGCCATCTTTGTATCATTGTCTTCCTCAAACACTTCAGCATCAACTGCTTTTCGAAGCCCGCGGTATTCGTTACGACTGCTGACTTAGTAAAAAAAATATTTTTTTTATGTTTTCACTGCTTACTGAAAAATCGCTACAAAATAAGCGAGAAAAAGATTTGTATTTCTTTTTCAAAAAATTGAGTGAAAACTAAAAGTTTTAAGGTTCAAGCGACCTCTTCTTGCCCACAGGAGACCACAATTAAATAAGGAATGAGAAAGGTTAGGAGCCCACTTAGAGTGCTACCTTATTTGATGAATCTGAAAACCAGAAGAAAGTATCAAATTTTGCTTTTATTACTCATCTTGTCATTTGTGGTAAGGTTTACTAGAACATCTGTGATTGATAGCGATTGATCCTCAAACAAGCATTATAAGAAACCTCCAGAGATACACGCACAAATAACACACACAAAATATTGACAAGTTCTAGAGGCTGACTGACGTTAAGTTTTCCTTAACTGCAGTGAGACGTTGTTGTAACACAGAATTGACATCGATGAGTCTCGCTCACGTCTACGATAAGGAGGTTTCATCCGCCTGTGGTATGAAAGTAACTTTAACTTTAAGCTTGTCCTCTATCATCCTCATACCATCAAAAGGATAGCAGCACAATCGAATCTGGTTGAAATGGTCCCTTGAATGGATTCAAAAAATTACTCTCTCAGTACTCACACTCCTAAGAAATACACTCACGCATAGGATAAGCATGGACGGTCTGTTCAAGATCTGATGTTAATTCTCGACTTGGATAGAAAACATTTTCAAGTCTTACTCAACTTGGCAAAGTTAGAGACCTGTTGGACTAAGACCCAGGCACACTTGTACTGTGTCCATCTGTCCAAAGCCTGAACCTCCTTGACTCGAAAATGATTTTCCCCTAAACCAAAGGCAGGGTTCCAACACTACCTGCCTGTTTCCAAATTTGTTGTAGTGACAGTTGAATTCAATATCAGCACATCCTCCACTTTTTGTTTTTTGGCTTAAAAGCTCTTTTTATGGAAAATATGGATTCCTGTCGAAAACAAGGTGATTTTCTTGACAATTCTCTCATCGACAAGTTTTTAGCAGCTAAACTTTTGTTTCACAAGTAATTGTCCTCCCCCCGCCGCCCTTTCGGCAGCTGCTCAAACATCGCTTCTCTCCGTTCGTCCTTCGGAAGTCAAAGAACATGCATGCATCTGAACAGGGAAACTCCCGTCTCTTTACAGCCCTGATACTGAAATAGGTTCATAAGCCCATTATACAGTCTCCTGCACTTACTCCTCGCAACCACAGTGAAATCTAGCGTAAGAATTTTTCGCCTCCTTCCAATGCCAGCCACTAAATTCTTTCCCCACGATTTACTCTGATGCGGCATGCAATGTTTCCCACATTCTGTTTCAGTCCCCCGCCCACCACCACCACCCCACGCCCGGACCATGCTACAGTTGCACCATCATTGGAACTATGTGTGTGTGTGTCGTCCTTCCACCCAATACTCGCCGTCGTCAACCGACACTTGCCGCCTTCGCTTTCATGAATGAAACGCTGCCGCATCCATCATCATTCCGGCAAAAGCCCGCGTAAACAGTCCTGAGATGACACAAGAAACTCAGGGTGGAAGAGGATCGGAAATCCCAGCATCAGACATAACAAAGACTCCGAGACGCCGGGTACTTTCCCTTGAAACCGCACAGTCACTCGCCACCCTTCATCGCCTGTCCTCCGCCCATCCACAGATAAACATTCTTCAGATTCAGAGTGCAGCGCCGTGCAAGAAGCCGGATTGTGTGTACAAAACGAAGTATCGTGTATCTTGTATCGTGTATCTATGCAAAATTTTTCTCACTTTTGCAGAACGCAGCTCTACGATCTTCCGTGGAGCGCTTTGTCAACCCGACCGACAACCACTGCGATGACGGCGACGACGACGACAATGAAGCGAACGTCGAGAACGATGACGACGGCGGCAAAGGTGTACGACACTGAGTAGTAGTTGCTGTTTACTCCATTTACAGACCAAGCCCCCGGGGGTGTGGGGGCGGAATCTATTGGAAAAAGGAATTACCGCGCCACGCCGTTGTTGTGAGTGTACACCAGAGAGATACAGCCGCCATACGATGCAGAGAGAAGATAACAATTTTTTTGCGCCGGAGACCGGGCGGCCGGGAGAGACACGACACACCAACCTTGCCTAATGCGCTGTGGGAAATCCGCCACCTGTTGTCTTTGTTGCGCGCTCCCGAGACTATAATGCCTGCATTTAAAAAGGAATTATAAGCACTTGAAATGTGCTTCTCTCGGTCCGGGTGCGCGCCGCTGCTGAAAGGACTCTGCTGGGCGTGTGTTTGGTCACACGATGAAGCCGAGCCGGCACCGTGGAACGTTTTGATTACACCGAGGTACCCGCGCTTGGCGGCTGGGTATCTGAAATCGGTCATGGGACACGACTGTTAAGACGTTTGGGATTCCGGGAAGACGATTACGATTCGATTACGATCTCCGGATTAATCGCCGTGGTTTTAATTCGATTTTGATAATTTTATTACGACGCCCACGAGTGACGCCCGGACTCCCAAAATTCGAGTGGGAAACGCTTTAAAGACGCCCTTCCTGGAAACGGTCCCCAGTTGAGAGTCGTCTAGTCGGGAGGTGGTCCGTCTACTTTGATGGTCGGTCTGGTTGTCTTGGGCCGCGTTCAGCGGGGAACAAACATCAAGAGGCCAGTGGGACCTTTGGTGCACCGCCGCAGCGCCGTCAGGGGGAAACCGCATTCAAGCACACTTCTGGCGGTGATTGAAAGAAACGCAGCCCAGTGGGTGTTGGTTTGTAGTAAAATGCCGCCTGCAGAGTTGGTGTATGCCACAGGAAGGGCTGTGGCTTGCGTTTGTGAACTTTGTGAGGAGAGCGGAAACGCTTTTGTTAACGGAATTTGTTGGGTGACCGCGGAAGTATGTGAAAAATGGCTCCGAGAACCGCAAAATGTTAGGTTGGGGTGATTTGCATTATAATTCCATAGGCATTCATGTTGGAGCCGATTTTTTGTGGACGTCGTTTTGAGATGCCTTAATGTTAAAGAGCTTAGAATTAGCATCAGTTAAAAGAAATAAATCGACAGCTTTCGTGCACGCCTTCGAATTAAAGTGGTACAAGCGTGAGTATCATTCAACTCTTCTGTGACTGGTGCTACAGTCGGGGGTGGACCTAGGCTCAACCAACATGCCTCTTCATTGGTCTTGATCTATTTGGTTTCAGCCACGCATGTTCAACTGATTGAGGTCCATTTTCAGATGTGTGCCACCGTAGGCGTAGTGTCTGCGCTGTCCGTCGGAGTTTGGGTAAAAGACTTCTCGGACCGGAGCTTTGGTGTGCATTTGGTGTGCTCTACATGACCCAGCTATCTGAGACGAAAGACTCTATCTCCTTTGGCCAGATTGAAGTCGCTGTACAGCCCGTAGTGTTTGTCGTTCAGTCTGCCTATCTAAACACCATCAGTACAAGCTCTAAGACTCCCACAATCAAAAGTTTAGCTTTGCGAACCTTTAAAGACTTTCGAAAACTCCTGGGAGTCAAAAGAAAACACTGGTCGTTCTGGTAACTACATATTGTGTTCTAAAAAATACGGAAGAACCCGAAGGGGTCTCTTAAAACTCAGATTTCTAAGATAGATACAAGACAAATTCCCCCCTCTTGAAATTTACATACAACAAGGACTTCTACAGACCCTCCAACTTCCCATACCCTTCGATAAATGTTTACCGACACAAGGCTTAAGGTGGCAAGTCCATGCAGAGCATATTGACCACACAGCTGCAGTCAGAAAAATCTTCGAAAAAAAAAAAAAAAAAAATGATCAGATCAGACATAAGAGGAGAAGGCCCTAAACTGCTGTGCAAACATAGAGACAGTTGGCCGGAGAGCGTGCTAGATGTAGAGGCATATGGGCTGAGGCCACGAGCCACCCCAAACTTTACGGTAAACCTAAGATGAAGATGAATATCAGACGCGTTATGTATAAGACGATTCTTGTAATCGGTTACAGATGACGTGAACTGCATCAGAAGGTTCAGAAATCAGCTCTTGCATATATGCAGTTGTTGGCCACCAGAATCTAGTGTCGTTTTGGAGAATGTGCAGTACCATGACGTTTATTCCTCTAATTTAATTTCATTCCTGTCAAAGTAATCCTCCAGAATGCAACACATTTCTACAAAATAAACATTGCGTGTCACTTCAGCCCACAAGGTACCAGGGACAACAATTTCTCGTGTTGTGCGTTCTACTATTCCCTCACTAGTAGGACCAACAGTTTTTTGCCGAAACCGAAGGGCGAGATTTGAGAAGCTTTTCATAGACAATTAGTAGTCTATGAGTGTTGCCAGCAACTCAAAAGAGGTGGTTCCAAATGCGAAGTGTTTAGTCCAGGAATCAAACCTGGTATCTTGGCGAGCCATCGTATTTACTTACCACGTCACGGCGATTACACGGCAGTACACTTTTGCCAATGTTTATTTTTTTTCGTTTTTCCATTTTCAAAACAGCAAAGTCCTCTTTCCTTCCTCATTCCCTTCTTCGTCATTAACTGATATTGATGGCCATCCAGCCCTTGTCTTCAATGCTGTCTTGACTCGCTTTAGCATTTTGTACCATTTTTTAGACTCTGGTACATTTTGAAAGAGTTTGGTCAACGTAAAGCTTCTGCCACATTTTCAAGGCATCAATGTTCTAATTCACCACATCATACCAAAACAAAAGTCGATGAAGATGACACTTTGAATCAGACACAGATGGCAGAAATTTTAAATGTTCACAACAAACAGTTTCTGACCGTTTTATGGATCTGTCACATGGAAAAGTCTGAAAAATTGTCCCTACTTGCCTTGAATGAAAGGCAGATGGAAAATTGAAAAACCAGTTGTGAAATGTCACTTCAAAGACGCGATAAAAATCAATTTCGTATCGAATTGCTTCTGGCTATGAAAAGCGGATTTATTTTCAGAGTCCCGGGTTTATCCGGGACGACCATCAACTTCGACTGCAAAACCGCATCTATTCGGCAAGAAGAAAGTGCTGTGTGTCTGATGGGTCCATGAGCTCCTAAAACCTGGTCAAACCATTAATATAGATCCCTACGAACAAAAAGAGATCAATTTGAAGCGTGCATTGATCGAAAAATGATCAGAATTGACCAGAAGACACAGCAAGTTAATTTTGCTCCACGATAGTGCACCTGCATGCAAAATAAATTGGTTCTGGAGGCTGCTGTCCCACCCGGTGTATTCACTAGACTCAATCAACAATACTTTAAGTCCCTTGCAAACGGAGCTACCTTGAATGTTTTCTGGAGGTCTGTACTTTTTTTTTTGAGCTTTTAAATAGATTCTAGACTGCTTTGCTTCATAAATATTAAAACTAAACCTAACTCCTTCCGACTGCAATTTGTTTTCATCGATGGGACGCGATTTGGCTGGGCAACACCTCGAATCCCATGAGGATGTCAAAAATGGAGTGACTATTTAAGATGCTGTAGTGCCGTGGCGTAGTGGGTAAGTGCGTCGACCCACACGCAGAAGGTCTGGGTTCGAGTTCTAGACGGGACACCTCGCATTTCTTCAAGCCTCTTTTCAGTTGCTGACAACGCTCGGAGAATATCAATTGTCTATGAAAAGCTTCTCACATCTCGGGAACAGTAGGACGTACAACATTATGCTTCTTCCTTTGCTGTTGCTGCTGTTCTCTTGGAAGGCTTCAAAAGAAAAGAACAAGGGCCGAGATCGAACCGTGATCGACCCGAGATAGAGCAGAGATCGAGCCGAGATAGAGCCAAAATCGAGCAGAGATCGAGCAGAGATCGAGCTGAGATTGAGTCGAGATCGAGAGACATCGAGTCGAGATAGAGCCGAGATCGAGCCAAGATCGAGCAAAGATCGAGCAGAGTTCGAGCCGAGATCGAGCCAAGATTGAGCTGAGATCGAGTTGAGGTCAAGCTGAGATAGTACGGAGTTGGGGAGTTGACAGCTGCTCCAATGGGGTATATTTGGCGCCGGTTTGACTTCTGGCTATTGTATTGTGGCTGTCTACTGACTCCGCTATAAGTTCATACCGGTTCACCTGGTGAAAGTCGTTCGCGTATAATCCCTGAATAGTTTCCTCATTTTAGGGAATGTTCCGCTCAATGCAACATGGCGTAACTAATTATAGAATATAAACTCCGCTCACTTCAAGTTTCAAAAATAAACTGAACTTTATTTAAGAATTATGAAGAGCATGCATACAATAAATTCGGGTGGAAAATATGTCAAACACATCTTCCCACCCTTCAAGATGTATCTTGTTTCCTAGAAAATAATTGGAGCCGTCTTACTGTCTGCTCCACAACGATAATCTTTTAAAGGTAAATGGAGCTGACCGAGTGTCAACTCCGAAGACTGTATATACGAATATAACTGGCCACTTTAAAAATTGGGCTGGTTCGTGGATGGACACTAAGCCGTCTGAACGGAATTCATCTCTTGACAGAAAAGTTGAAAAAAGCTTTGTCCCACATTTGAATTCTGAGCTTATGAG
The DNA here is from genome assembly GCA_944738645.1 of Eristalinus sepulchralis. Taxonomy (NCBI): domain Eukaryota; kingdom Metazoa; phylum Arthropoda; class Insecta; order Diptera; family Syrphidae; genus Eristalinus; species Eristalinus sepulchralis. The sequence goes on from OX122883.1 coordinate 35,568,421, forward strand.
CATTTTTTTGAAACAAAGCATCGACTCATTCTTCTTCACACATTGGTGCGCCTCCTTGAATACGCCTCAATCGTGAAATATGACAAGCCGCGGATATCCGTTCTCTTTCAATCGAATCAGTAATCCAACTATTGGCTGACCAACAAATGTTAAGGGTTCTTCAAGTCCAAAAAAAGAAGCTCAAAGTTGTCAAAGTTTTCTTTCTAGAGAAACAAAAGAAACAATTTTCAGCACAAAGCACAAAACTGGAAAATCATAAGTTTTTACGAGATGGAGAGACGCACGAAAGGATTCTCCAGCCAAAACGACGCACAAATGTATCTAAGAAGAAACATCATCATCACCGTTAGGGTCGTAACAATTTATCTCCCGTAAAAAAATTGACTATTTTCCATATTTTCCCCTTCAGACAGGGATGGTCCCCCCCTTAAGTGGTCACAGGAAACACACACACCACGTCATCACCGCCATTCCGTCTAGCGATAACGTCAATACGAATTCATGGCAATTATCGGCTCAATAATCACACACAGTATCTCAGACGCGAACTCGAGCTCCAACTTACTCCACGGCGCGGCGCGGCGCTGCCCTGCGGTGAGGAAAACGATGACGACGACGCCGTTGAAAGGGTGGGAACTGCTGTAAAAAAAAAGTGCAAACGATTTCTACAAGAGAAAATTTATGATCCGCAAATGTTATATGATGTGTGCACAAAGTGGAGAGATGTGAATGGATGCCATTGAGTGCTGATGATGATCATGGGGCTGCTCCTGCCGCCACCGCTGCTGCTTCTGCTCCGGGTGATGATGACGATGATGACGGTGGCGGCGGGGCGATGGTGTGTGGCGGCAGCAGTAGGTCGTCGGTTGGTCTGCGAATGAAAGGAACGAGTGAAGAAAAGGGTTCGTAACGGTGCCGGCAACAACGACAACAGCAAACGGACAGTGTTCTCATTTCTCTTGTGTTTTTTTTTTCTGGCAAAACGGCCCACACATAGAAAACCACCGAAGCAGACATCCTTAGTCGCTGTCGTTGTCGATTCACTGGCCGTGTCTGTGCTGTGGGCGGTGGGGTGGTGTCGGCAGCAACCCCGGCCGAGCCATTTTGCAATGCAAACCCACATACACGGACGCACGGGTAGTTTGGCAACACACAACATAATTGTCGGTCGGGAGATACGGAATATCTAAATATCTTTTGTTAGATTTTCGCTGCAATCCGCTGACGGGTAATTTATTGCTGCGATAGCACGCTCGGCGTACATAGACGGGAGGGCGAAAGCGGATGCGGCAAACAATCGACCGGATTCAAGCCAATGCCACTGGAAAATTATTTAATTGCAAATTGTGCCGTGTTTTGCATGCCCCACGGGTCCAAAAAGCGAAGGGAAACGACGCGGCGACGCGTCGATGAAGGGAGACCAGCCGAAGAGTCGGTGTGTCGATGATTTTTCCATGAGATTGAGTGGCGTCTGATATTGGATTCCAACGCACAGTGGTGAATGGAATGAATGGCGAAAAATGGGCCACGACACGGCCGGCAGTCAATAAATTTCTTTGCAGTTTCCTGTACGGCCTTTCGGGCAAGTGAATGATTGTCTCAGCGAACGGATGTCGTGTGCATGAGTGGCGTTTGGCGAGAGGACTGCTGCAATGGGTGGGAATGTGAGTGAGAAAAAAAAGGACAGGAAGGTGGTATTTATTATGGCCCTTGCTGTAAGAGGCGTGTGAACTGCAGTGGAGTGTGGTGAGCTGGTAGAATTTTGATCGCCACCTATGTCTCGAGCTGTCTTTGACATTGCCTTCGATTGAAAGTCTTGAAGCGTACTATTTGCTGGCCAAATTTTGTACATACTTCGCTAAAATTGAATCATAGTGCAACTCAGGGTTGGATGATGAGCAACGCGTCTCCTTTCGTATCCGACAGTGTATCGCTAGAAACGACGCTTCCAGTCCAGCAGAAAATCAAGGCAAAGGGTGTTCTTTGTTTTGCTTCAAAAGTTTGTGTTTTCGAGATTTCCAGACTTAGGAGTTTTGGGCTCGACCAGTTGTCTCAAAAGTTTGAAATACTCTATTTTTGAGATCTTGTCCTTCTGCGTGGATTGAGGGATTTGGGAGCTCTAGAGAGTTTGAGTCCTTCTGCATAGCATGTACGATATGAAAGAAAGGTGAAAATATTTTCATTTTTCGCAATAATTTCCTTTTCCTTTTCCATCCATGCATTTATTACATCTTGAGATTCGTCTTTTAATGCCGTCTGAAAAAATATGTTTCCTCCTTCTCTGCGAATTGCCTCCTTAAGCTCTTTATCATCAGTAAATCGCTTTCCACGAATTTTTTTAAAGCAGGAAACAAGAAATAATCACTAGGGGTAAAGTCTGGACCATAGGGTGGGTGTTGGATTTCTTCGAAACCACAATCTCGCACAGTAGGCTTGGAAACTCCAGCCGTGTGAACAGGCGTGTTGTCCTGAATAAGCAATACACCTGTTGTCAGCTTACCCGTCCTTTTTTTGATTAATTTCCTTCCGTAAACGGTGCAAAGAGGACGCGTATGGTGTGACGTTTATGGTTTCATAATTTATCTGTCGCTCAATCAACAATGCACATTTGCAGTGAGTTCGAAAAGAATGTTGCCATGAGCTTCCCTGCAGGCGGAGTGACCTGGAACGTCTTCAGGAGGTTTGCACCCTATGGATTCTTGATTGCTTTAAGCCTCATTGTGATAAGACCATGGCTCATTCCCAGTAACAATTCATTCAAATCTACCTTCTCGGTTTTCAGTACAGAGCTTCAAAAACCCGCTACCGCACGCAACTTGCACTTTTTCTGAGTATTCGTGGCACCCAACCCGCACTGAATTTTAAAGAGTTAAGGTGGTCACGAGGAACGGTGTTCATGGTACCATTTCAAAGCTTAGTAATTTCTGTCATCACATTCGCCTTCAGTTGGGCATCCTCAAGTACAAATTTCTCGATTTCTTTAATGTTTTCATCCGTGCAAGCAGTTAGGCTGCAGCCCGAGCGGAGATCGTTTTTCGTGCCCTCTCTATCTCTTTTTATCTCACCTGACCACTTTTACACAGTTGACAACGAAGGTGAAAAAGTGGTCGATAACGAGAATATATTGAACTTCCCTCATTCAACCCAAGATTTTGAGCTTTTCTGTTTATTGCAAATTTCAAAAATTTCGCGTTTATTGCAAATTTCAAAAATTTGCAATTTTTCGTTTACAGATTTTTCTGGGTTTTGGGCACTGGGTACTGGGTTTAGAACGTCACGCGACTTCGAGTATCTCATCTATAAGGTACTTTTTGAATTTGTGCCATCCTTACATTATCTAGAGCTATTTACGTATCTCTAAGTTTTTTCATGAGTGAGCTTCTTCTTCTTCTTCTTGTGGCGCTACAGTCCGGGGTGGACCTGGGCCTCAACCAACATACCTCTCCAGCCAGCACAGTCTTTTGCCAGCTGCCGCCAATTGCGCACTCCAAGTTGGTTGAGGTTCTTCTCCACTTGTGTTCGCCACCTTATCCTGGGCCGTCCTCTGTCGCGTTGTCCCAATGGCTCAAATTCGAAGACTTTTCGGGCCGGAGCAGTGTCCATACGCTCTACATGGCCTAGCCGTCCATGAGTCGCCGTTAAACCTTCTCCTCCAGATGCCATCAACGCAAACAGGACCAAAAACCGCACGCAGAACTTTTCTCTCCAAGAGACCAAGGGCATCTTCATCCGCTTTTAGTAGTGTCCAGGTTTCCGCGCCATAAAGTAGAAGTGCGATGATCAAGGTTTTATATAAAGCAAGCATAGTCCTTCGAGAGAGGGCTTTATTACTCAATTGCCTTTTCAGTCCAAAGAAACAGCGATTGGCAAGAATGATTCTGCGTTTGATTTCGGTACTGGTGTTGTTGTCCCTATTTACCGCGGAGCCGAGGTAGACGAGGTCTTTGACTACCTCGAAGTTTCTGCTGCCTAGTGTGACCCTCTGTCCAAGACGCCGATGTTGTGTGTCCTTCCTTGATGACTACATGTGACAGAGCTACTGGATCAATTTTGGAGCAAGTTGGTGGATATGTAATCGGGAACATCGAGCTTGTTAGTGGTTTTTAAAGCAGAATATGTCCCAACTTCGGCCTCCGTCGCTTTCTGGGTAAGTGCATCAACTCGCTTGTCTGTGGTTCAATCTCTGTACTGACAGTTTCCGGTTTTTAGGGCACATTTTCTTTTGGGTTTGCTGACAGGAATCAGAGAGTGCTAACTGTCTACAAAAAAGCTTTCAAAAGCTTCTTAACTTTTGCCGTTCAGAGTCGGCAGTAAACTGTAGGTCTTCTCTACTCGTGGAAGGACGGTAGCACACAATATTTTCGTCCTCGTCCCTAGCTAGTTGTAGCGCCATTCAAATTTGTTATTATTGTTCCAACTCCCGCTTTTGGTTTTTTACCATGAATACAAGACAAGAGATTTCTTCATGCTGTTGTGGGAATTCCTTGCCCGGGTGCGATGTGAAACACGGCTGTAGTCGGAAAGGGCTATGCTTCGAAAGTATGGTCACGTGCATCGAATGCTTTCATCATAGTGACTTCCGAGACGTGTCTTGCATGCGGTCCCATCAGGTAGGTGACCACTTACCAGACTCTAGATGAGGTGGTCTGACGAAATCTAAGAACTTGCCTTCTTACGCTTTTCCTGATTAGTTGATGTCGACAACATTCTGGGTGGAGGGGCCTGAAGATCGTGCAGATTTAGTTTGAGTTCTTTAACATTTGGAACTTTTGGAATTCCAGGCTTTGAGTTTTTCATTGCAGAATAAATGGGACTTTTCAGAATTTAGTTTTTTCTTACTTAAGGTCTTGGTCTTTACGCAGATCAAGATTTTGGCCAACTTTTTGATATCTTGCAGATTTTCAAATCGCATGTTCTTTCAGATTATGGATCTTTTTCGGGACTTACTGCTTAGGACTATCGGTTTTCCAGGATTTTGTTTTGTTCTTTGATTTTGATTCGCCTTGGAATTTGGGCATTTTTGACTCGTAGAACGATAACTGATCTTCTCGGATCTGAGTGCTTTATTTTTGATTTATGTTTAGTTTGGACGTGCCATGATTTGCTTTGCAGCATTTCACATTCACATTCCAGCAATTTAACGGATTTTGAAACGTTATGATCGGAATGGGAATGTATAGCCCCAACACTTGAGTTTCAGAACTCTGTGTCTCCATTAAAACTTGTACTTCGGAGTTTTGGCAAACCTTTAGAGTAAGGATCTTAAGAGTCCTTTGATCATTAAAAAAAGCAAAAGAGCTCCGAAGAGAAACCAAAGTAAATATGTAGCTAATAGGTAGTTACCTCCCGGTCCTTTGAAAACTGTCCCAATTTCCAGATGACCCATTAACGGAGCAGCGTAATTTCTGCTTATTTCCCTCAGACTGTACACATTTTAGGACATTGAACTCAGTTTGAGCTTCTAAAGTCTTCCTTAAACAATCCGACTGGGATCTGCTCAGCCAGATCTCACTTGTATGGCATTTCGACAGTGCCCACATTCCATCACAGAAATCCGATCCACTCTCAAACACACGCACTCTCTGCCTGTGCTTAAGTTTTCTCGCAGTTCGCGGCCAAACCCCAGACCCCCAGTCAATGTCATGTCCATTTCCTGTCTAGGGTAAACACGAATCACATTCACATCGACCAGAGCTCACAAAGATTGATGACTCTCCGGTATTACGTCACCGTGCGCAGCCACGAAGCCGATTAACCCCCGCGACCCACTCGCTGGTAGCACACACAGCCGACTCCAATGAGGCAACCCGAGTGACCTCTAAGTCTGGCATTTCCCCTCGGTAGGTGCCTGCGGTCAATCGAAGGCGAAGAATCCACGAAGAACGGATCAAATTTCAATTAGTCGCGTCCGGGCATACCTTGAGAGGAGCGCATTAATTTAATTCGATTTACACTCGCTCTCCAGCACGGTCACAGCCGCGTCGTGGCGAGTGGGGGAGCAGGGTAATCAGTGGCAGCGCACAAGAGCGGCCTGGTTGGTGACGCTGCTGGGTCTGCCCATCAAAAGCCATCAGTCGACCGCATGCGGCGCACAATCGTGTGTGTTCCTCGAGCGGTTTATTGCTTTTTAATAATGGTGTTAGATACAATATCTCCGGATCCGATTCCGAAGATACAGGCCAGGCCGGGGCGGCCGTCGCATAGATGGATTGCTGCTCTGCGTCGGGCGCGTCTCCCTGCAGATAAATCAACGCGTGTTTACGACCGACCGAAGAACGAACAGGCGAACCGGCAGACGGGCGGCATGCAGAGACACCGCCTCGGCACGACTCTATTCGGACTTGGACTTGCGTTGCCGTTAATTAGCGATAACTCTGTTCGTTAATTAGCACCTCTGAAGTGGGCTGACGGGGGCTTTGTGGAGTTCCGCCGTAATTGGTGGGCCAGGGGCGTGTGAGTATGACTCTCACGAACGCCCACTACACGAGCGCGTAGTCAGGCATCGCAGACATCGTCGTTACGTCGTTAATTAGTCGTGAGACCTGAAGAGAGCTGAATTTGAATTTTTGATTGCCGAAGATCGTCCGGCCGTGGTGCGCGCGGGTGTTGCTGTGCCGTGGAGTGGAGAGTGGCTTTCTAAAATGGCAAGCGGCAGTGAGTCATTATTTCCTTATGCCTCGCCGTCTTCTGGGAACACCTGGCGGACATCAAGGCAAGGCTCTAATGAATATTTGATGGCAGCAGCGGCAGCGGCAGTGGCGGCGGCGGCGGCGGCGTCGGTGACCCAACAGCTATCGGCCGGGATTGATCGAGAAGAATTTCAAAACGAGAATCTCAATGAGGCATGAGCGACGATGCCATCTCTGGAGGTGCCCGATCTTATCGGTGAGGGGGCTTCTCTACATTCGGAGATGGCTTCGTAATATTTCACAATTTTTTTTTTTTATTTTCAATTTTTTGTTTTTTCTCGGAATGAATGCTACGCGCGGGCTGAGTAGGTGCGTGATGAAGAGGTCAGCTTCTGCTGCTCCCATGAGTGGTCAGATGGATGGATGGCCCAAGTTTTAGTGAAACTTTGTGAAACGAGATGCCGGGTGATGGGATGCCTGGAAGGTGTCATATTGACTGGGAGTCGATGATGCCGGAATTAAGCTTGAAAATTGCAAGACGAGGCAATGACACATCTTTGGGTGAGTCGACGTCCACTTCAGATGTCAGTGAGTAATGGCGGTTTGAAATGCAAAATTAGACACAATTGTTATTCGGAATTTTGCAACACTTGTCATCTGGCACCCACACCCTGACAGCAACTTCATTATTTGGCGGGCATGACTTTCAAAGTGCCCGAAAAATGGCGCCCAATTCAGGATTACATATGATATACTTGTCATCTATGAGCAGCTCTCTGCCATTCAACTTGAATCCCAGCGCAAATTGGAATAGTCTCAGAAGTGCGCGATTGATACTTTAATATGGCGCCCAACACAAGGACATTTAGTCAAATGGTGGAGATAAAAAATTGGCAGTTGTCATAACTTGACTAATAGACAAGACTTGACTTGACAAAACTACATTTAGTGATGGTCGTCGTAAAGGTTTCGTATGAAATTGTTTTCAAGGGAATTGGCGCCCTACATGAAGACTTTGGCTGTGAGTAAGAATAGTTTGTAGTTGCATCTATCATCTAATAGCTTCTACATATTTGATTTGTTGCCTACTTCAGTTTAGAGAAGTCTTAGCAGGGAACTGTATTTCGATAAATTTTTGACAACCCTTTGAAAGTGGCGCCAAACATGCGGTCTTCAGCACAATTACCGATGATTCAAGGATGACATTCATTTATCACTGCTATTTCCCATTTATCGTTTAGCAACTGGAACCTGTTTTCCAATATGAACTGGAATAGAGTAGAGGGAAGTGTGTTTTGTGACAGAAAGTGGCGCCCAACACTCGCTTTTTGTGGGATGAATTTCTCAGAATTAACATCTATCACCCTGATCACTAGCGCATTACAAACTTAAGCACTCTCCGTACACATGTCGAAGTATCAAGTATCTCTGAGTATGTCCCAAAAGTTCATTCATAACTGTGTCTCTTTACCGAAACTCACTCGTCAACTCAAATAGTCCATTTCTTGGCAATTCCAATTCGTTTCTCCCCCCAGTCCCATACACTGTGATGCACAATGAAACAATCCATTGAATGTAAATTGAAGGGAAAACAACCGCAGTTGATAAATAAAACAAAAATGCCGTCTGTGTCCGGTGCTGAGGTGTTAAATTGAATTCATTTCACAAGTTGTTACCCCTTGTGTTGTGTGTCCTTTCACTGTCAAACTTCCTTCAGAAGCTCACCTACACGCCCGCTCCCGGTGGCACAGCTGCAGAAAAAGTTGCAAATTAATGCCGGGTGTGAATTTCACTTCAGACTCTCTGCCCTGACCAGCAGAAGGACTCCGATTCTCGGCTTCAACTTCAAAAATGTGTACACAAGCATCGCATGGACATCCCTCAATGCAGGTATAACTTTTACAAGTTCTCCTTAATTACACGTTCGACTGGCGTTCATTGTTTTATGTATTTTGCTCGAATTTCTCGTGCTCGTCCTTGCGCCATCCTTGACTGGGTGCTAATGTCGGCCGGGCTCTCTGTGTGTGCCTGTGCGCTTATTTCGACTCACATGCAGCGTCTATAATGCGCCGCCAAGAGAACTGGGCATCGTGCCAAATTCTATTACCGCACCACGGACTCAGCCAAAGGCGGGGCAGTCCCACCCAACCCCTTCGACCCATATGCGGTGGGGCGGGTTATAAAAATGTTAATTTGCGCGAAGCTGACGATTGTTGCAAGGGACCTCCAAAACCAGGGGTCTCCATACCGCAACGGCTTTGTTTGCATACGCTGGTGGTGCGAGTGAGTTGCCGGTGGTGTGGGGGGGGGGGGGGGTCCTGCAAATCGCGCTGCAAATCACGGCAATTAGTTGAACGTTACAAGCAATTTACCTAAACACTGCGGCCTTGGCCAGTTGGATGCTTATCGCGGAATTAATGAACGAGCGACACGTTGCTATGGAGAGCGTGGACGTGGATCTGATTTTTACTTTAAGTTTACTGCCGTTGCTAGTCACATTCTCATGCGAATAGCACATCGATGGGTTGTCAAGGAAAGCCCGCCTGTGAGTCACTTGGTAAGCGGTGACGAATCGAATTGTTTGTTGCTACCGCATGATGTCACCACTCGTGGGTGACTGGAATTAGAAGAGATTGCGAGATGGGGATGAGAAACGAATTCCATGATCGGGCGCCACGGTGAAGCAAAATTAAATTGCAATTCTTTCGGAAGCTTTCGGAGAATGCATTAAAATCGAAAATTTGCACAGATAAGTCCACATAGTGGCAGACATACCACATGAAATTGAAAACTCTTTGTTTTCATTTTAGTATCTTCTGTTAATGCCGAAAGCGTAAGGTCTACGGTGTAACTGGCTTTTGAATCATCCACGACACTTGTTCTTAACTAAAAGTACTCAGGAAGTTGCAACACGGCTATCTAACTCAAGTATGTGTAGAGAAGACTAATGGAGAAATATGCTCAAATATGGCGTCCGGAGTGCCAGAAAGTGAATTCGATTATGGCACTAGAAGGTGTAGGAAAATGTGCCCAAACCAGAAGCAACTATAAATGATGCATTACTAAGTGGAATACCACTATCCGTGCACAAGTCAACACTCGGGCCTTGATAGCCCTCAGAACAATCCTTTTATGACCAACTAGTGTATACAGCAATCTCGATCTGACCAATTTTCAAAACAATGAGCCTGGTCTGTATGTTGTACGTTACGCGAGAGCCTCATATAGACACGGGTCTACTACTGACAACCCCAGAAAATTATAAAAAAAACCCCACTTTCCAAGTGTTTCCTTTCTCCACGTGGAATGTGAGGTCTCTAAATAGCCCACAAGCAGAAGTAATGTCAGACACTACACATTCAAGATGTGCCATGGATTTGGTCAAGCAGAAAGAGGAAGAAAGACTTTGACTATTACTCTGGCTATTGGTGGCTTCGGTTCTTACAGGAAAGAAAAGTATAAGCAAGCGGATGTATTCCACATTGAAGAGCTCCGGAAGATGTCTCAAGTTATGGGTACACAAGCGAATGCCTCTTATCGGTTTAAAAGAGGCGTTATTTGCTATCATTAGCCAGATTTGCCCGAACGCTTCAGCAGAGGAGACATAGAAAGAATGATTGCTATGCTTACCTAAAACAGACATGCGATCAAGACTCCAACAGTAACACCGAAACTGTTCTTCTTCTTCTTCCTCTTGTGGCGCTACAGTCCGGGGTGAACCTGGGTCTCAACCAACATGCCTCTCCAGCCAGCACAATTTTTCGCCAGCTGCCACCAGTTGCGCACTCAAAATTGGTTAAGGACCTTCTAAACTTGCGTGCGCCACCTTAGTCTAGGCCCTCCTCTGTTGCGTTGCCCCAATGGCTCAGATTCGAAGACTTTTCGGGCCGGAGCAGTTGTGTCCATGCACTCTACATGGCCTAGCCATCTTAAGCGTTGTATCCGAAGACGCTTGACTAGGCGCATGTCGCTGTACAGCCCATAGAGTCCATAGAGTTCGTCGTTGAATCTTCTCCTCCAGATGCTATCAACGCAAATAAGACCAAAAATCCCCAGCAAAACTTTTTTTTTCGAAAAGACTAAGGGCGGCTCGCTGTGTTTGTACAATCACGTCAACGTCATCGGCGGAAGCTAGTAATTGAGCTGACTTTTGGAAAATCGTACTTTTGGTGTTGACCTGTGAGTTACGCACGATCTTCTCAAAGATGATGTTAGAGAAGTCACATGACAGCGCGTCGCCTTGTCTAAATCCTTTTTTGACATTGAAGGTCTCGGTGAGTTCGTTCCCGACCTTGACGGAGCATGGAGAGTTTCCCATCGTCATCCTACACAATCTGATGAGTTTGGTAGGAATGCCAAAATTAGACATGGCAACGTTTAGCTCGTCTCTATACCCACTGTCATATGCGGCCTTGAAATCGAAGAATAGATGGTGAGTGTCGATTTTCACTTCTTGAGTCTTTTCCAGGATCTGCCGTAGTGTGAAATTCTCTTACCATCCGAATCCATTCTGGGTGGTTGGAAAAGAGGCAGAAGATACCTCAGCACACTCGGAAAAGCATTCAGTCTGATAGACTTCGCTTCGTGTCGAACCCAACAGAGAACCCGTTTTCTACGCCTTGAATCCATAAACCATCCCGAAGGTGCCCTAATTCATTAAAGACTGATAAACCGTCAACCAGAATGATCACGTTGCAGTCGACGTCAGAAACTCCTCCAACCACGGTGTGACGTCGAAAAGCTTCAAACGTAACGACTGTTGACTGAATCCTTTTAAAACCTTTTCCAAAGCTTCACCCGCCTACAATAAGACAAGAATAGAAACGTTGACAAGAAGCTTTCACTGATGTGCTGGATTTTTGTGGCATCTCCTGTGAAAAAAAAAACTTTTTTAACGACGATTTCAGACAGGCTTATGCAGCCAAACAACAGTGAACATAAATTCCATTGACATTGCAGCCGATATTCCTTGAAGCAAGTGGTTGAGCGCATCAGCTCCTCTGTAAAATTTAGAGGAAAGCATGACCAATGTTTGGAATCTAACGTCGTTTGCACGATTCACAATAAATGCGACCCATTTGATTGTGCCAACTTCCAAAGAAGATACTCCTCTGTCCTTTTGTGTACACCTGTGCACCTGAAACCATAAGTAAGCAATCTCCTAAACAGTCCTTATCTGTGTGGTTTCAGAACAAGGAAGTCCACTACTGATCAGATTTTCACATGCGCAGAGTCCTGGAGAAGATGCAAAAGAAGTGCAAATCGACACCCATCACGTATTTGGCGATCTTAAAGTCACAAACGAGACTGTGTAGAAAGATAAGCTATTCAATGTCATGTCTAATTTTAGCATTTCTGCCAAACTCATCATATTGTGTTGGATGACAATTGCCAACCCCCACCCTGTCAAGAACTGTAATGAACTGACCAAGAACTTCAATGTCAGAAACAGATTGCAGATCAGTCACTGCGCTGTCATGAAATGACTTTTTAAACATCATCCTTTGAGAAGATCGTGCGAAACTTACAAGCCAATTCGAGCAGCACGCTCTTTGAAAGTCAGCTACTGCCTAACGTTGATAACATTGACGTGACTCAACGAACACGAATGAAACGGAAACTGCTAAAATGTGTCTATCAGACAACGGCGAAACAATAAAGTGGTACTGTCATTGAGAAAGGACACACAATCGATATCGATATCCCGGAAAAAGCATTTGAATGGGCAGCAGACACATTGAGATTGTCAAGAACTTCGTCAGTGCTTAAAATCAAACTTAGAAGAACTTGCTTGCCATTTGCTGTTGGATTTGGTGCGAGAGGGAGTAAAGTGGAGGCATCTTTCGAAATTCTATACAGCACTCCAGTCCAGAAACTTATAGACGCCATGGCAGATAAATAAGCTGTTTGCCGTTTCGATAGGAAAGTTATGCGTCCGTACCAAACTTATCCATGCGGATGCAGTCGTTCCTCTTGTAAGAGACGAGTGGGACCCACAAAATGTTATATGAAAAGTTCTGCCTAAGCAAATTCAGTAAATATAAACGTGCATCCATCAAACACGGCCCAGTCTAATGACCTCCATAAACCGTGAAAGACAAAATTCTGGTCAGTCTTTCATGGACCCAAAAAAAAGTTATGGCATATAATACGATGACCTCGGAAAGGGCTGCTGAGGCGAAGATGAGAAGAAGATCGTCCTATTCTACTTTGTAACCTGTCAATCTCTAGATATTGGAATGAAGACTACGACCGAAAGCCACTTCAACAGCTGCCTAGTCGAATAAACTGATATCAGCGCAGAAAAAATTTGCTAAAATGAGCTAATCGGCTTAACCAGGAGGAGTTTGAGGGAAGGGCTCAACGGACAATCGTTTGGCCATGTGGGCTTAAGCAATCTTACTCAGGCAGCCTCTTCAACCTAACCTTACCTGACCTTACCAACTAAACCTGAGACCCGAGACATGATTTATTCTCAGCAACAAGTCTCCTTGGTTGGTTGACGCAGATGAACCGTGTCTTGTTTAGTCCCTAGAGGACCCATACTCTCTTAACCTCTCTAATAGGCTGTTTCTGAATTAAAAGATTTTTTAGAACTTATGGACCTTCTAACCTCAAGCGTGCTTTTGTTCTTAAGGAGCGACTTTCCTAAAGTTTGAGTCTCTTCCAGCCTAAGCTTGGGTTATCTTCTTTCATTGCCAGACCCTCTGCATATTCAGCTGTTGATGCGATTCATTTCGCAACACCTCCGATGATTGTGGCCTCTCAGTGTTTTGTCAGATACATACGTGGTTGTGGTAGTCACTTGGCAGATACATTCATGAATCTTTGCCAATGCACATACAAATTGAGTTCGCAACTTTTCGAAACGTTCTGTTTTCGCTTTCATTCAAAAAACAGTCTTAATGTTTTCCAACCCTTTGCTAAACCTGAAGACTGATCAGAATCATTTTTAAAAAATATAGCAAATACACAGCTCCACGCAAACTCAGTTCAATTTTCTCCTTCATCTTAAGATAGTCTCTGAAAGCCTCCTTCACAGCTGTTTCGGTTTCCACAATCTCAAGACCCCATTTGAAGGCTTAACGCAAACCTCAAGCACATAATCCATTCAAAGACGACGAGATCGAGCACAGAAAGAAATGAAACAATCTCCTGTAAGAGAAGCCATACACCTAGCAGTCAGAGCACGCCGCGCCACCTCCGCTGAACGACCGTGTGACCGGGTGTCGGTCATAAAACCCCATTTCACCTAGAGTTCAACCTCCACACCACCCCCCAACGCAGCCCCGACTAGACTAAAGCCACATTGCACCCACAACCAAATCGTATCCCAATCCCCAATTTTGTTTCGCTCCCCTACCCTCCCGCAACTTAAAACTCACCGCCGCCCGCGTGCACCCTCCGACTCTGACGACCTATCCCCGTCGCCATCATTATACTCAGGAAAACTTCACAACCCTCAAACAAGAACTATACGTTCGGGTGGTGAACGTCCATTAAAACTTTCCAACACTACACAGGTCGCCCCGCAGCCTGATTCGCCGCCCGTTGACCCCACCAACGATGACAGCACCACCACCATCACCACCGCCACTAGCCTGGCAACTGTCCTCGTCCCTCTGCCACATCGATCCAACGACCCGCCAACAACGACGACGACGACGACGGGAAGACTACAACTTGTCGAGGCCCACATGACGTTGCTGTTGCTGCCTTGCTGCCGATGCGGTACGATGGGGGTGCTGCTGCCGGTGGTGGCCACCCGGCCCGCCCCGGCGAGTATGGGTGCGCTGGTGTAACGCCTGGCCATTCCACACCTTTTCCAATTTTCGTGCAGCCATATTATGCTACAGACACGAATTTAATTCCATTATTACGTTTTAGAATTCACCTGGGGGTGAATTGATTAACATGCTTTTGTGCTCTCCTCAGCCCTGCTGTGGTGGTGGTGGCAGTCGACGTCGTTCTCGTCGCTCTGGTCGTCGCTCTCCTCGTCATCAGCTGAGGTGGTGGCGGCACTTTGCTGAGGGGGTGGTGAAAGTTGTTGTTGGACTCCTTTTGTCGGGGCTCTGGACGTCTACCAAGGTTCTCTCTCTTGTTTCTCTTTCAGCCGAGCTCTCTCTCTCTGTTGAAAGAGAGTTCTTCACACACACACGGCGACAGGGAACCATATGATTTCCGATGACGATTCACGAACACACACTAAGCCACGTTCGGCAGAAACACACACTCGCGCGCAAAATGAAGAACGCATGGAAGCAGAAAATTGCGGACGGATAGAGGAAGACGAGCGGGAGGGGCCGGGGAAAAGCGCGGGAGGGTGATACAAATCCTGTGGTAATTTATTTTAATTGTATGTCCTTTCGTTTCTTGTTGGTGCCGTTGCCTCGCATTCAGAGCGGCCCGCTGCCGCACCACCGCCACCGCTTTCGCTCGCTGCGCGTTCTCCATCGCATCCTCGACTGCTGCGTTGGCCCGCTCTTGTTGCGACTGATTGGATGTAGAGTCGACTTGTACTGGCATCCCACCCCCCGGAGAAGGACCATCAGCAGCACCGCCGCTAGTGGGCTGAGGCAACGCATGTGACTGATTGTCTGTTGTGTAGTAATTGCCTGCATGCTGTCGTAATTCACCCCTCAGGCCAGTGCCGACCGAAGACTGTGCGATTGGGGCGGGCGTGTGGGTGGATGCGAGCAGCAGTGTTGCTGATGCTGCGGAAATGGGAGAGGAAATTGTGAAATCGGTTGAATGCATTATATACGGTTCGCGTGCTACTGAGAAAGATGTGTGAACGTGAGCGCAGATAGAATGTCATCTCAAGGTATAGACGTCACTTGGGGAAGGCGTGTGGGAGGAGACAGAGCGGTTAAAGGTGCTCAATGACGTCATACGTAACGATCAGGATTGGCGTGAGAATGTGTGTGGGAGGATGAGGATGAGGATGAGGATGAGGATGAGGATGAGGATGAGGATGAGGATGAGGATGAGGATGAGGATGAGGATGAGGATGAGGATGAGGATGAGGATGAGGATGAGGATGAGGATGAGGATGAGGATGAGGATGAGGATGAGGATGAGGATGAGGATGAGGATGAGGATGAGGATGAGGATGAGGATGAGGATGAGGATGAGGATGAGGATGAGGATGAGGATGAGGATGAGGATGAGGATGAGGATGAGGATGAGGATGAGGATGAGGATGAGGATGAGGATGAGGATGAGGATGAGGATGAGGATGAGGATGAGGATGAGGATGAGGATGAGGATGAGGATGAGGATGAGGATGAGGATGAGGATGAGGATGAGGATGAGGATGAGGATGAGGATGAGGATGAGGATGAGGATGAGGATGAGGATGTATTTTAAAACGTCCTCAATTGCAACGGCAACACTGAAGCAACGGGTACAATGCCATCATTAGACAAACCACAAGATTTACGACCCCTCGCAAATACCACCCACCCCAGCACAAGCCGCCCCCGAGTATGAACTCCTAATGAAGGATAAAGTTGTTTAATTGCGGAGGATTTTTCCACAACATCCTTCGTCTCATTTTGGCGTGCTTAATGACATTCAACTGGCAAAGTGCTTGGCATGAGTTAGTCACCTCTCACGTGCACCCACCAACTCGTCTTCCGCCGGGGATAGGGGGCGAGAGACGACAGAAAAGAGAAAACAAAGAAAGAACAAAGCCAAAAAGGACGAGCGAATAAAATTGTAGAAAACAATTTGGAAATCGTTCGGCATCGTGCGAAAATTGAAAGTTACCACCCCCCGTCGCACACAAATATCTGTGTCAGTTGTTGGTGCTGTCTAACTAGTTGTACGCCCGTCCTACGACTGCCTGTGTGTGTGTGTGTGTTGGCAGAAAGGGGGGACGCGGAACTTCATCAATCGCTGTTGGGGAAGTTCATGGTAAAATCCGCCATTTAACAATGGGAAAAGGGACGTACAACAAAAGCAAAGCATCGTCGTCGTGCTGCGGAATAAAGTAAAAAGTGCACCAGCACCACCAGGAGTCTCTCGGCTAAGTCTCTCGTCCTCATCGTCGTCGTCATCCTTGCACCATCGTCATTGTCGCCAGTGAACTGCGAGAAGCGAAGGATACACTGAAACACGGCTCGCTGGTGTTGGTCTATTTTTCGAGGTTAGAACGAAGGTTTGGCGGTGTGCAGTGAAGGTGGGGCGACCAAGGGTTGTTTGATGGTGGTGGCCGATTCATCGTTTCGCCACGCGACGTGGAGGAGATCGCAACAGCGCCAAGGTACCGCAAGACGAAGAGAGGACTTAACTTTTAATTGGCTTCAAATTCAATGACTATGAAATGAAACCGGAGATAGGGGGAGAATTTGAAATAATTACACAAATGGATTAGGGAAACGATTTTCCTAGACTTTCCGTCGTTGTGTGTATGGGTGAGTGGGTGTGGGTGTAGGTCCCAGATGTGCATGCGTGTCGACGTTACAACCAACCACCCACCCCCATACCCGCAGCACGTTTACGGTGAATGACGTGACTTTCCTGATCGATTTCGCCTTCTTCGTACACCCCCCCTCGCCACGCTCCTGTGTAATCTCTTATTAGCTTACCCTCAGGTGGCTGTGGGGTTTGAGGGTCCTTTTGTTTCGTTCATTGAAATTAATTTCGATTTTCCTTCTCTCTCTCTCGTTTGTAGATGCCTTTGCACGGCACTGCGCCGCTGGACAAGATGTCATGTGTGGGGCGGTGGGAGTTGCCTATTTTCCACACGCCGCGCGTCGGTCAAACACATGTACACGTCACACTCTCATCGGCCGCGAATCTCAGGTGTGGTAGCAACAACAGAGACTTTAGCGTGTCATAATGTTTGACACGACGTTTTGGCGACAACCAGATTGTTGCTCCGACTCAAGGCTGTGTTCGGGCCGTGCGCTCGCTGACTGATTGATTTTATCGCACTTCGCGGTTGACAAGCGCTAGCGGGCACGGTTTGTTGACGGCTCCGATCTGTTGCCAGCTTAAGAGGTCGCTGGGAGTGGTGATTTCTCTTGTAAAATGCGGAGGTCAACCGCTGCTGCTGAAATCTGGTTCTCAGAAGCCATTGACGAGCACGCAGACACCTGATGACTGCGGCACATTAGCATAGCCGCACGTAGGCTTAGTTTTAAGTGTCGCGGTGGCGATGTTGTGTGCGGCAAGGTGGTGTACGTCGAGGGATTGCCCCGATTCTTGGAATTTCGTTAAGCTTGAAATTTGTTTGGCAAGGGCAGGGACTTGGGTGAAGGAAAGCGATTTTCTGATGCGGACGTGAAGTTGAGCAGACAACAAATTCTTCAAACACTTATAAGCCATCGGCCCGTCTGTCCATTAAAGTGACCTCAATTTTGATGAACTTCTGCGCACTTCCGTAACCCCGCGCCCACTTCCTTCTTAAGAGACCTCGATTTTAACGGAGAACCTCATTCCCCCAGAAGACCTCCGTCTCACATTACAGACCTCAGACCTCATAAATCACAAGAAAAAAAAAAGACGAATGATTAGGCGGCAAAAAAGGCGGTTTTGAAAACATTATCGCGTGACTTGGTATCGAATGTTGCTTGGCGTTCAACCCACTCGCCGAGCACTGAAAAAGGTGGAAGAGTAGGTCAGCAATTGACTTCCAGACGCACGCAAAGTGTTTTATATCCTTGAAAGTTTCTTAACGACCGGATTTAAACGAGCCAATTAAGGAGGAAAAATAAAATGGATAACCATCAATCACCGTTACACTGCGGCGCGCGATGGATTATCACGATAGGCAGGGAAATGGAAATTTTAGCTCCGACAGTTGGCGGCTTGAAGGCTGAAGAAGTTTCGATTTAAAGTTGAATTTGTCGCGGTGAAGGCAATATTTGATTGGAGAGAGATTGTGTTTAAGGCGGAATAAAGGGAATGTTTCGTTTGAGCAATTCTTAGTCTCAAAAATTAGAATATTCATTCATTCTTGGCCAAATAGGAGGATTCGAAGAGAACGGCGTCTTGAGTCCAAGGTAACAGCAGTTGGTTGAAGTTGCGCGCTCTAAAGGTTTTTCGGATACCCTCTAGTGACCGAACTGATGTCACAAGATGGCGCAAAGGTATAGAAAGGAAGAGAATGGGAGGAAGTACTACCTGTTGATTATAATGGGGAGGACACATATGTAGAGCATTTCATATTCATGAGGTGCAGCTAAAGGACGAGCCTTTAATCTTAGCTGTACGTCCAACAGTGGACTTACAGAGTGAACTGATGGGCATTTCAAGCGAGTCGTGTCGTGAGTCGAGCTAACTAATTCGCTTGATAAAAGAGTGACAGAGACAAGATATACCATCTAAAAAGTCGATCGACTTAGCAGTATTATTGTTTCCAATGACTCGCTTTTGGATTCCATACAGTCGGCGAAGAGATGTCTCTGGAGCGGCAGAATGGATAGGAGCGTGTACTTGGGGCGTATGTAGGCCCTACACATTGTGCTCAAAACAGAGGTTGAATTAAGTCCACTACTTTATGAAAGCGGATGCACACCTTCGTTCTATAGCGGTTCACAAAAATTGCTGTTAATTGCTTATTACCACCAGGAAAGATATCTACAGGCTCCTCAAATACGCCAACAGATTAGCGACCATCTTGCTTTCGAAGCAGAGGCAATCACCAAATCCAGACAGGAGTGCGTGGATGACCACCGGAATGCAGTGAAAAACGCTTTAGTGACTGGTGCGAGGACAGTTGCTGATAAAATACAACAACCATCATTGTATTTACATGGCTTACAGCTGATACCTGAAGAAGGATCGATGAGCGTATGACAATAACAGTTCAAATCACAGATGCCCCAGCGGAAGAGAGAATCGACGTAGGAGCCCAATACCAGGCGAAGAAAAAAGACGTGAAACGAAATGTCAGGCTTCCAAACTCAGGCTTCCAAACTTAGGCTTCAAGGGATAAAGAAGCCGCGAATATGTGAACTATTTACAACATCACCAAGGAACTCCCTAATGGTTGGAAACAACCCTCGGTGAAGACTCTAAAGAGTAACCGTCTGATTTCGGATGAAGATCAGTTCGCTTGATGAAGGGAACGTTGCGCCACCGTTTAAGAACCACTTAGACGATAGCGGAATGCTCTCAAACAAATTTCCCAATTCACACTCTAACTCGCAGCAAAAAATAAATAATGTTGCTATCTCAAGTCCCTCATGAAAAAAAAGGTAGTCGATGACAACCCAGCAGAACTACTTCAAGCTCCTGCAAATATGCCAGTAGACTTACACTATCTCTGATTTGTAAAGCATTAGATAGCGAGCACTTTCCAGAGAAGTGAAAGAGGGCGGAAATTAAGATTAGCTCCCGAAAAGGGTGGCGAATGCATTTAAATTCAACTCTCGAGTCAAATAGGCAGATTATCGAGATCGATCCTCCTGCATCGACCACATGAACTCCTTACGGATCGTCATCGAACGATTGCATTGATTATACACCTCCGGTTCATTCCGGTACATACTCGTAGTGTTCCTCGAGAAAGCTTTTGATAGCTCGAATCTGGTTGACCTTGCGCAGGAGAGGCAGTCCGAAAACACTAATAGCCGTTGAGGCATATGACGGTAGTCGGTGCCATGTCTCACGCAATGGGAAGTTGTCAGAAGAGTCTGATGTACATACTGTTACCACAACTCTTTTTGGTGGCTATTAACGATGCACTCCATCCAACGTTTACAGGAACGGAAACTATGACGTACATCTTATTTGAAACACCTGGACTACGCTGACGATTGAACAGTTGAAGTGGATTCTAGTTCTTTAAGAATGAGTTGGAAAGCTCAAACACGGTGCAGAACTTTGAATGAGATGGCGCGCAGGCATGGCTGATGCCCTATGAGCCTCGAGCGTTCCAAGGACATATGTAAGTAAATGAGTATGTATCATTTTAAGAAGACTTAGACTTTTCGCAGCATTTTTGACAACTTGTTGAGTTGATATATATGTTTACCGAGGAAAGAAAGTTTTAAGGTTTCAACGAAGAAATTGCCAACCATGGTTAATGGCTGACTACTTTCAGAACGCTTGAGTTGTAGCAGACAGCATTGCGTTTTTGGTGAATTCCATTCTATTATCTTTACCCCGTTAATGAATGGGCTTAAGACACGCAACCCTTCCAAGTTTACAACCGAAGAGGGGATAGACTTGAGCCAAGGAACGAATATAGAGGCTGATTGTACTGTAATTAGAATTAGAAGTAACAGACAAGAGACCATTTATAAGATGAGTCAGAGTGCTGGAGACACCACCATCAATAGGATGGATATCAGTCTTGAAAACATCCAGAAAAAACTTGTATCGGACGGTTCGACAGACTCATTGATGCCGTAAGCACGCATTTTCGACAAGAGAGCCTGATTCCGGACTATGTCAAATGTTACAATTTTGCTTTCCCCTTCATTGTGCAAGGAATGGTTCCACTTTTCAGTGAGATGTGTATGCAATCAAATCTGCAGTGAACCTTTTGCTGCTTTCAAGATTCAAGATGCGTTATAAGCTGACAACTTGTTAGCTTTTCCATGATTTTATAGAGAAGAGGTGTAAGTTGCTGTGGATCGGTAGGAGATGAGTGACTACCTCATCCATTTTCCACTTTCTCTGGAAGAGCTCCAAACAGTAAGGCGGATGGAAAAGCTTACGTATTGCTTTTGACAGCTAAGGAGAACGTCGCTTTAAAGAAATGCTGGGTAAACCATCCAGGTCAACGGATTTGCGCAATTTAAGATCATTAAGAATTCTTGCAAAGTTACGAGTTCTGAAGTGGACTTGTTCCTTGGTACAAAGTGAAGAAAAATCTACACTTTGCTTGATCAAGTTTTTGATGAGATTTTTTACTTATAGTTCCCGCTTTCAAGCTGGTTTGTGCTGATCTTTATGACACCAAATAATCTGATAGGATTTATAAACCACAAGCGCTTAAACGAGTGCCAACTCAAACACTGGTGTGAGCAAAGACCTTTTGCTCTACAGAGGGATCCCGAAGGGTAGTGATAGTCTCTCCAGAACCTATAGTCTGGTCGCACAGACGGTCAAAAGGCTCAGAAACAAAGTTTTTTAGCCTAGCGAGGTCAGAAACCCTTTTGTGGAAGTGTCGAGGTGTCTGTAGCTGACGGAGAGAACCTAACGGGAAGAACCTCAGTTCACTACACTTACCTCACGTAGTGTGACTGAAACAGTTTTCTTCACCTTACTGTCTTTATGATTAAACTCTGCCTCAGAGTGGACTTGTCTCACTTTATACTAAGATGAAGTGATTTTGCCTCAAACAGGAGCTCAGTTGGTACTCGGGTAACCAAGGCGTAGTTTTGCGTTATCTTAGTCTTTTGGGAAAATGATTGAGGCCGTAAAGGCATATCCCACACCGGCCTTTGACACTCTTTCCGTGACGAATACGCTGAGAATCCTTTTCGATTCACTGCGTGGTCTTGATTTTGTCCTTCGTTCCTTATGTCACCCTCTTAGATAGAACACAGTAAAGTGTATGCAGTTGAGTAAAGTAACTTATTAAAAGTACATCTTTCCGACAGAGTGTTGAGAACCAGCCCTCTGGACACTTTCCTTTTAAAATTTGGTTCCTCGAGCGAAGTTTTGTAGAAAGACAGCTCCGTAAAACCCTTTGAGTAGGAAGAGCTATATAAAGAGCTCACCGAACTCCTAGATGACAGTTACAATGACCGTTGACTTTAACCCACTGATCCAGGGTATTGTACCACGGCGAAGAAGCATTCTTTTGCTATAAACATTCACTTTACATAGCATTGGATGTCCTTAGGTGTCCAGAAACTTCGTTATCTCTTGGGTCGAGGCATCCAGTTTAAGTAGTGACGTCCATTCAACAGCATTTTCATCACATACACTCCGAGTCTTTCATAAGAATTTCTAGTATTTTGTGCCGGCTTGATCCTAAGCCTGACTTGCATTCCAATCAAAACAGAAGCAGAAACCTTTCACATCCACAACAAGGTAGCACTTTCAGTTTCAAACTCAAAGGCCATACAGCCACATGAAAGAATGTCTCCTTGTCTCGATTACCTTCGATCAGCTAACGTCCACCGCCCACATGCGATCGCTTTCCCCTTCAAAACAAAAAAAAGCAAAAATCGCATTCCAATCCAAATGCGAACCAATTCAACCCTGAATTCAGTCACTGCCACCGGCCGTTGATTGACACCTAAGTGCGACATCGTTGTGCGCCGATTGACAAATCACCTCGCAGATCCCATCGCATGTCATCATCAGTCCAATCGATTCGGTGCGCTGCGCCGGGCCTGGGTGGCATACGAGAATTGAACTCCAGCCACCACCGACGCCTTGACCGAATCCGAAAGCGGATCGCCACCGACACTGATTGGTATTCCGCACTGCTCCGCAGAAAAGAGATCTTAATCCAGTTATCTCAGTTCGATGCTCATTTACATTACAAATTGCCAGATACATTTGTGAAATCCACCGGAGCGCGGTTTCGTCATTACGTATCCGACGAATTCCACTTGGTACCGATTTTGGCGGACTGGAAAACCAGAACGCGCCGACCCCGCGGCCGAATGGCCAGCCAACCGGAGTGCTGCCCAACTGCACACGGACTCTGTGTCAGTGGCACTGCCTGACCTGGCTGGGGCTGGAGCCGGAGACGTGGACTCGCGGTCGGAGTCGGAGTTGGCGTCGGAGCCGGAGCCACCTGAAAGTGATTAATCTACTTCCATCCTCAAGTGGTGGTCACTCAAGCGGCGTCGCAGTTAATTTCCATTTTCTCCTCCGACGCAAATTAGCTTCTTCTCACCATCCTCTTGGCGCATACGTGTGTGTATGTAAATCGCCGTGAAGATGGCAAACAAACGAGAGAAAAACGACGCATGACGACGACAGCAACGGTGGCGGCGGCGGCGGCGATGTTGTCTGGGAACGCGAAGTGGTGACGCCGCGCCGGTGAACAGCAGAGAAAGTGTGCGCAGCAAAGTGGACACCAGTCACGAGCGAAGGCTTTGATTCGAGAGTTAGAATGCGCCTCGGAACCTTCATGCAGCCGTGTGCATAGCTATGTGGCATTGTCATGCAAAATTTCACAATAGACACACGGATTGGATGCAAATATCCACTCGGGCTTCGGTAAGCGCGCACCGAGTGGTGAAAGTAGAACAGCGACGGATACCTGTGGAAGTCTGCTCCCGAACATCTCCGCGGAGCAGCTCTTTTTTTTTGCGCTGCCGTGCCGACAATGTGGTCGTGCTTCAGGTTGCAGCATCAAATTGGCTCATTCGAAGAGTTATGTGGTGGAGCTTCGATTTAGGGTTAAACAGTGATTCAAGTATCTGTGGATGCGGTGGCATACATATTTCGTTGTGTTGACATCGGCTCTGGGTCAGGGGCTTGGTTGAGTTACTTGCTGAGTGGCACATTTCGATGATGTGACGAGTTATAGGGCTGCCTGTTGCGGCTGTCGACTGAAAGATGACTGAAATGGGTTCAGAATAACAGATGATGATTTGAAATTGGAAAAGTAACGACTTGATACGAGTTGAGAGAATTGAATGAAGCAGGAGGTTAAAATGAGCGATTTCAAAATGAAGGTTTCAAGCCGAAATGGCTGTTATTTTTAAAAAGTTTTCTGAGACATTTTTCAGATTGTGGTCCTTGAAGGCAAGCTTGGAAGTGCCTTAACTCTCTTGACTTAGACTTATCAGAAGTTACATTCTGAGTCTACTTGATGTGTGTGACGTAATTGCAATTAATTTTATTTACTTACTACTTACTAGCCTGTAAGATACAAATCATTAAATATATCTCCTGCGAAGGAGTACTATGGCAACACACATGGTCGTTGGTGGTCAAAGGGGCTCTGTCTCAATTTTGAAAGTCGTACACACACTGGTCAACCCCACTGCAGAATTGAAACAAAGTTATTTCCAAGTCAAAGACTGCGTTAATGTGCAAACCAAATTCTCATTGTACTTTGAGTAGATAATCTTTTTTTCTTTTTTTTTTTAATCACGAATAATTTTTTATTGATATATTGGGTGATTAATGGTGAGATTTGATTTTCAATTGAATTATTTTGACAGATCACGCGTTGCTCTTAAAAACTACTTAAGCATTTTTGTTTAGTATACTTTGGCAAATCATTATGCAAACCCTCACAGCACAACAGCGTCTCCAAATTCTGCAGCTGTATGACGAAAGTCAACTTTCTGTGAGAAATGTATTTCGTGCGGTTCAAAAAAATTATGATGTACATAATTAAACTACTGTCAATATCATTCAAAAGTCCCAGCTTGATGGGATAAATTTGCAGCCCATACCGTGGGATATACCTTCGAACTTTATTCTCTGGAGTCATGTAAAGTTTCAGGTCCTCAGGAATTCAGCTATGATTGACGCTTTGTAGGTTTATATTTCTAGAGCTGTCCGCGGGATACCAGAGGCTGTAATCATATCAGTCGTGGTCACGCTGATCAGTTTCTGACAATTTTCTGAAAGTCGGTGGTAGGAACAAAACCTTCCACTATGCATCAATTAAAGGATTTAATGACAAAGTGAAAATTAATTTTGTGAGCGTTTCGTAAATCCAGTGAGCCTTTCCAGCAATAGCAGGCGATAAAAATTCCGGTCCATCGAATTGCTAAGATTCTGTGCCTAGAGAGCCGCTGAATTTGTACAAAAGAGGCGATCCTTGTAATATGTTTTTACACGACGTGACGTGACTACAGTGTGTCAGTTTAAATTATTAAAGGTGATTTATAACTGAATCATCTTCACACACAATTAAGAGTTTTTTAACATCGGGGTTGAACTGAACTCGAGATTTAGGTTGATAGTTCAAAATTGGAATTGTTCATTATTTTTACTTAAGAAGTTGTCCAACTTCTCGTTAAAAATATAAGTGATTGGGAAGAGCAAAGTACACGCAGGACAAAATTCCGAAATCCCCAAAAATCCCCAAGTGGCCAAAAATGTCGATATATCAAAAATTCAGAGAAGCAAAATTTTTTGTCGAAAAACCCATGGATTCAGAAAATTTAAAATTCTCAAATGTTCCAAAATACCGACAAGTTAAGCTCCCTATAAGGCCGCAAGTTCCGAAAAGCCAAATTGCCAAAATACCCACACGTCATACCATAAATTCTCGACTTGATCAAATGCAAACAAAAAACCAAAATCCCGAAAAGCCGAATTCTCGTAAAGACAAAACCGGGGAACTGCCGAAAATTCCGAAATGACAAAAAATCTGAAAATGTCAGATATTCCTAAAAACCAAATTTCTGATATGGCCAGGATCCAGAAAGAACAAATTGCTGAAATCAGCCGAAATTCTGAAGAGTGCAAGTGCTGAAATATTCCGAACTTCCGAAAATTTAGCCGCAAGTTTAAAAAAGTCAAAATGTCAAAGTAACCATAAATTAAGAAAAACCAAATTAGCGATATGATTAAATATAGAAAAACCAAAATTTCCAAAAGCCGAATTCTCGTAAAGACAAAACCGGGAAATTGCCAAAAATTCCGAAATGAGCTATAATATCGAAATTTAAAAATTTCGAATATTCAAATTTATGATATGACCAGAACAAATTGTCGAAAACCTCTAAATATCGACCAGTCTAAACGGTGAAATGTCTTCAAATCCCGATATGACAAAATCTCAATGTGATCAAAATTCCAATATTGCAAAATTTCAGAAAAAGTCAAAGTTCCGTAAAGTAAAGATCCCAAAAAGCCAAAATCTCGAAATGACCAAAAATCCCGATGTAGGCAAAAATTTCCAAAAGTCCAAAGTACCGAAATCAGAATACTTAACAATTTTCTGAAAAAAAAATTTAACAGAAGTAAGCATTATCTAAATAAGGAACCTACTTTAAATCTTACAGCCACCGTAAGCATGGTGGTTTCAGGAGGGTAGCATGGCTCTTCATATCTATTCCTACGATGTTTTCCTTGGGATTTCGGTTTTTCGGGATTGATGAGAGTTTCTAATTTCGGATTTGGGTATTTGGTCCTAAACTGGTGTGGGATATTTTTATTGTACTCCATTTTCGATCTTTGAGTTCATTGGTTAGTCTAGGTTATTTCTGAGTTCAATCTTGAAGTATCAATATTACACCAGTGTGCACTGACATATAGTATAGAGACCAAGTCATCGCGGATGTAAGACAGCTTGGCCTTGATGACTGGAAGCAGCGTGCCCAGGACCGTCAACGATGGAAGGCAGCAATTGCTCAGGCTCTGACCCTTCATGGGTCGCCGGCCTGATAAGTAAGTAAGTGCACTGACACACTTTGCTACGCATTTAAATGATTAAACGAGAATATCACGTCAAGTTTGTCAATATGACAAGTCGGAAGATTCACATTTTCTGAAACTCATTTTATAGGAAAAATATTCAATTACTTTAGAGTCTCTCCAGCCGTTGGTCACCCAGGATGTTCAAAAATGTCGGTTTAAAATTTTCGTCAGATGATTTTGAGCTGTAATACGTCCGAAAATATTTATTACACTTGTCAATACTATAGCTTATGTGAAAGGTGACATCTTAGGCTTTATTTTTGAACCGACACTGTTCAGTTGGCACATTTCCGTGGAATGTTATTTCAGCTTAAAAAAAGATTGAAAATTCCGAACATAATCGTCGTATGTACTTTGCTTTTCTAAGTAAGCAGTGTCGCATGCAGCTGACAAAATTTTTAAGAAAACTTTTTCGAAAACCAATGGAGCGGATGTTTCACGTCCTTGTTTTCTTTTTAGAATGACACTAGCTTGTATGAAGTTCTCCAAAAGTATTTATAAGTATTGAAAGCTGGTCTCATAGACTCTTTTTCCTCCTCGGCCTTCCTTAAAGCCATCTCCACATCCGTGGCATGACATTTGTTGATTAATGGAATTCAAAAATGAGTTCTCTATTCGACAGTCGATCAGTGATAGCGCCTTTATTTTGCAATCCTCTGCTGATCCACTTAGTATCCTCGCTCATCGATTCTCCAAAGTCCAGTTCAAGTTCCAACATGACTGCGACCAATCTACCTAACAGCCGACCTGGTGTTAACCCCTTTCGAAAAAAAAAGGAAACCAAACACGACCCTCATTCGTCTGCAGCAAGGTCTACAATCGATGTACCGCGGCGGTGGAGAGAGACCGAAGCTCCAAGTTCCGATAAAGTTCGGCCGCTGGCCGTGCACTCCACACATTCCCCGACACACACTCACACACACCCGCAACAGATCCAGTTAATAGCCCCATTTTGGGATAATTCATAGCCGGATGGATGTATGCGATGACCGCCCCAAAGGTTAGAGTTCCCCGAACGAAATTAACGTGAAGGTAAGGTTCCTCTAATTATAGGTGTTCATTGCTTGCGTCGATGTAGTCGGTTGTCGTCGTTGCCGTCGCCGTCGTTGTAGTCATCGTGGTCGTGGTCGTGGACTCGGTCGTCGTCGTTGTCGTTGTTTTTCGCTCGAGGTTGTGTACCATCTGCGTTCACGTTGTGTGCGCGGCTGTGCGGCGCGGCGTGTCTGGCCGTGGAACAACGGCGACGGTGGGTCCTCCCTTTTTTGTCTCTGCTGCTGGTGCTGCTGCTGCCGACTACCACTCCAACTCGGCCCGTTGCCGACTGGCGCGTATCCGCTTGTGGACGGTGCTTTGGTGGATACTTTTTCTTTTTTCATTTCATTGAAGCCGACACCATTATCATTACATTTCATGCGATATGCACATTTGAGGCTTTTGCCTCGCGGCTCTTACGTACGTTCCGTTTCTCTGTTTTTTTTTGTTTTACTTTAGACTTCCGCCCTCCACCTTGGCGATGCATCGGCGGTGGCGTGGCAGACTGCCGCTTCAGCAATTATTCGCTTAGTCAGCCACGGACTCACGGGTGGAGCTTGACCTATCGGGAAACCATTATGTAGGTGACGCTGATAAATGCTGCTCTGGCAGCTCATGGCCGTTTCTTGTGTTTTTTTTTTCTTCCACTCCGTGGAATTGGTCTAGTTTGGTGGTTGTGTCTGGCTGAGGATTCAAATTGTGTGTTCCATTGCAATCAGGAAGATCGCATTAAGGGTTTGTCTTGTCTGATACGACATGAACTTTGGAAAACTTGAATACATTTGATGGTGGCAATGACTGCAGCGGTGGACTGTAGAGGGCGTGGAGAGGCATTGCAGTCTGCAAGGAACAGGCAGCAACAATTCATTTTGTTTGCTCTACGTTCGTCTCACGAGTGGATGGGACTCACAGTTTAGTTCCGAATTGAAACTGAGAGGTTTGAAATGAGATTTAATATTCTCTGAGCGTTCTCCTCGACTCAAGGGACGTGACACTGTGAAAACTGAAATATGTGGAAAAGTTTAGTTCGGGAATCGAACCTTGACCACTGCCGTAGCGAAGTGCTGCGGAGTTTAAGGGCTGGAAGCATTGATTTAGAGAAGAGCAAACTCAATAGAGTTCCCCGCTGAGTTGCTCAAGAGCATTGCAGTTGATCAGCAATGGAGCCGCTTTTTTGCACAGCTTATAACGTTAGAACTCTTTGGAGAACAGATCGTGCACACAGCGCAACAGGGAACGCCCCTTCTGAGATGGAGCACACAAGTCGAGAGGGACTTTAGCCCTTTGTGTGCGAGATTGGTTGCAAATGATCGTGCCACCCGAAGAACCAAGTTGGTTGAAAGCCAACTGTAGGAAGGAAGAACCATTAGAAGACATTGTCACATTTGGAAAATTCAAAATCCATCAAGTCAAACCAGAAAAACGTCCTATTGCCATCTTCGTTGACATCCTCGCCACCCGCCGCTTGTCCTTTCAAGAATATGAACAAACCAACGGAGAGACCCTTGGTAGGTGTATGGCCATCTGCATCCCAGTTAGCATCTGCTAACACCCATCCTCAACAACCTCTAACGAAGGAGAACACATGACAAGTCAACACTCGTGCAAATCCATTTGCAATTGCTCGAAGCCCCACGACTTTGGCTCCACACTCCGCACACCTCTCAAGCCAAAGCCGAGCAAACTCCACCTGAGACCCCAATTAGAGCACATTCCTTTGTTCAGATCTGGATTAACTCTCTGCGGCTTTCATTCTCCTGGATATGAACCGAACTCATTAGGATGATCTTATCTTAATCATCAAATCAAGGGGGGACAGTCGTTTTTCTTCCTCCCAGCACATCGCCGATGACGATGACGACGCCGACTACGACCGTCGCAGTATTCCGTCCCCACCGTCTGCGGACCCCATTCGCCGGCAATGATTTACCACCAGCGCACCACTCGGTCATCGCTTATCCGGCATTTCGTGCCAGAGTGCGCTCGCTCCACGACGACGCGACGACGACGTCTGCTGCCCCCAAGCCATCGGTTCGTTCGAGCGTTTTCAGCTTAATGACTTCAAAACAGAGATACCCAGTACCCACTCCGCTGGGGCCATTAAAAGGTAAAAAATTCCATTAAAGTACATGCAAACGGGTTAATTAACACACATCCACATCTGTGCGCCAGTGCTGGCCGTGCCACCACCACCACCACCGCCGCCAGCCGTCAACCTTCCGTCCACAGTCGTCGTCGTGCTCGGTGGCACGGCTGTGTGCGAGAGTTCTCTACGCAATGCCTCTTGTACACCAATTCTGTGTGCTGTGCGCTGTGCGCTACGCCAACCTTAATTTGCTGCCCTTTTGGTTCTGCGTCCGAGTGTATCTGTGTAGGTGTGTGTGTGGGTGTGGGGGGGGCAATCTAACATTTCAAAATAAATTAGCCTTCGCTTCGTCGTCCAGATAAGAATCGAAATGGCAAATAGTTGGAATAATTGCCGTTTTGGTGGCTCCCCTACGCCTACGAGTGAGTGGTGTGGTGTGGTGTCTTCCAGCCCTACCACCACAGCCTGTTTAACACCATCGGAGCGACGCGGGTGGATATTGCTAGCCGACAAAAAGAGGTGCCTTCATCAGCATAATGTATGAGGTACCGCCAGTCATTCGTCTCTCGAGCGTCCGAGCACACCCGAGGCAATGCCAATCCGTTCCGCGTACACACAACAGAGGTCTCCCCGTCACAGGAAAAAAAATTCAAATGAGAACCCGGCACTAAAGAGAACCAAAAACCCGCTGAAAGAGAGAGAGCGCGACAAACAGTGAGTGGGGAGAAAAGGAAGCAAAAAGAAACCAAAACGAAAAAAAAATGTGAATAAACTTGACATTTCGGGTTGAGGTATAAATCAAGCCGCGTCTACCTCAAATTCTTTAACGTACTTCCCTTCTGCTGGTGACTTCAGACTGAAACTTGTTTTAAAGCCAAAAGAAATCCAGAAAAAAATCGAAACGAGAGTCGACGCGAAGTCCATTATTTTTGGATTTTTTCTCTCCCCTTGGGTTTACTGTTAATGATGCTTAAATAATTTGGCAATAGTTTTGGATTAATTTTTTTTGCTGTTTTTGCTTATGTTTTGCACCTCCTTAGGGAGTGAATTTTAATTGAATTCCTTCCACCCCACCGGTGCGGGATGGTGAATGACTCACTCCAAGGGAGGTGTGAAGCCTCGAGCTTGTCTGAAGATTACGGACGTGGAAAAAAACTGAAATTCAATTCAAAACCATGAATTTCAAGATATCTACCCTTTTCGTGTCTAGGCTATGTGTTTGACCTTCGTCAACGTCATCATGCTTTCAGTTTTGGAACATTGTGCTCTTCAAATCGAAGCCTACATTGTCCAGTTGTGTAGATGCATAAAATTGTTTCCAATGGAGTTTCTAAAGGGTATTTCAATAAGGACTTGACAACATCGTTCGTAGGACCCTTGCGGGCACGCTTGCACCAGTCGTTTCGTTGGACCCAATTTTCAACGACGGCCACACATTTCGGCCGAAACAGGCGCTATTTCGCGTTTAGGTTTGGCTCTGAGCTCTTCTAACGTCGACGGCTTATTGGTATAAACTAACAACTTCAGATAGGTCCACAGAAAATAGTCAAGTGACGTTATGCCGCACGAACGAAGCGACCAATCGACTGGTCTATTTCTTAAAATAACACGTTCATCATACTTACTCTTCAATAAATCGATTGTAACCTATGCTGTGTGGCTTGTGGCACCATTTCGTTGAAACCACATGTTGTTCAAGTCCACATCTTCCAATTCGGACCACAAAAATCGGATCGGTTATCAAAGTACGATAACGCAACGCTGACCATTCACAATAACGAGACATTCAATATCATGCAAACATATGGCCCAATAAGAGCCTAAGACCGCACAAAAAAGTTATATTTTGTGGATGAAGAGGTAATTCATGAGGCACATGTGCATTTTGACCCGACCAATAATGCCTGTTGACGATCCCATTGAGTCAAAAATGAGCTTTGTCACTAAAGATCCTGTTGCGTTGAATTCATCATCTTGGCACATCATTTCCAGAACTCAATCGGAGGACGTACGTCGCTTTAAATATCCACCGTCTTCAATTCTTGCGTCAGCTTGATCTTGTTTGGGGGTAAGTCATGATCACTATGCAAAATACGCCATATTGTGGTCTGAGTGATGCCAAATTCTTGAGAACGCCGACTGGTTTCGATCGCTTGCTTTTGACGATTGAACGAGCAGCGATATTTTTGACACTTCGACCAACGCGTTATCTCACTGCCATGGCAACATAACACAATAACAAATATGTAGACTGTCTACTAGGGCGCGAATTACAACCGAAATTCGAGTAAACGTCCTTAAAGTTGCGATTACCGACTTCGAATTCAGTTCAAAATTTGTTTTTATCTTTTGCAGAAGCTGTTCGTTCGTGTACTTTACTACGATGAAAATATTGAGTTTACTGAATAAATTGACGATGACAGTAGGCTGATTAGTGAAAGGGTGCGTCAACAAATTATATTTAAACCGATCACGTCCCTATTGAAAAACCATTCATTAAAAATCCTTTTTCTTCCGCAAATGTTCTAAATCAGTCTAGTCTTCTTCTTCATTTCATAAGTATGTCCTCATTTAGAGATCCTACATATTCCCGTAAGAGTCAATGAACTCACCCACCTTACCACAGCGTATCGAGTCACTACAAACTTGTGGAGGAAAACTCACTATTTTGCAGCTTTTCTGTGAGCTATGAGTGAAATCAACTAATTTTTTGATAATAAAATTGTATGGACTATACGGCGCAATGCGCCTGGTCAGGTTTTTACGGATCCTCATGAAGAGCGCATGGATTATACTACTCTGGCCCGCAGACACTTCAACTCAGAATCAGTGGCGATGGTGCACACAAGTGAAGGACCTCAACCAACATGGAGTTCGAAATTGGAGACAGGTGGCTGAAGATCGTGCTAGCTGGAGATGCTTGTTATTTGAAGCCGTTGTTGACCCCGGACAGCAACGCCATATAAAAATGGAGAAGAAGAAGTTATGGAAGGCGCAAGCACAGCACCCACTCCTTGGCCTAAGGTACGATTTGAAGTAGCTGCATTCCTGAACTGAACAGTTTGCATTTATTTAGGGCTTTAGCCCTTTTAAGTTTCTCAACCTTTGGCGGTCGAAATCGGCAATAAACTGTAAGTCCCTTTTACTAGTGAAAGAACAAAAGCACGCACAATAGAAGTAGATGCTGATGAAGCTGGGCCCTGATTTCTTATGGACTGTATAGCCATCCAGCTTATTTTTATTTTATTTAAAACATAATATTTTGTATTTTTGGAAAACCCAAGACTATCGCGTATAAAAACCTGATCTGTGACATTAGATACTCATGG
Source organism: Eristalinus sepulchralis (assembly GCA_944738645.1). Classification (NCBI taxonomy): domain Eukaryota; kingdom Metazoa; phylum Arthropoda; class Insecta; order Diptera; family Syrphidae; genus Eristalinus; species Eristalinus sepulchralis. The sequence continues at coordinate 35,601,807 of OX122883.1, forward strand.
CGCGTGTAAAATCAACTCAGTGTGCAAAAAATATTACAACCATATGTACACTTGAAATGTAAATTGTTTGAACAATATAGTAGCGAGAACATACGGCACCTTTTAAGGCATCAAACTTTTGTTGTTGCCAGATCAAAAGTCGTGAAATATTTCATGTATCCCTTTAAGAAAACTAGACATTTTGCTGCATATTTGGCGATCTCGAACACTCCAACTAAGTGTTGAATTGATACACATACCGAGGATGGAAAGTCCTTCGGTTTCAGCAACGCTAAAGCCAATCATGGATAATAGCTGGTTATTTTGGGAACGCGTGAGCGACAGTAGACAGCACTGGGTATTGGAAGCTTTAAATTGCACTCTATTCTTCTTACCCCAATCAATTATGCCGTCAAGATCAGAATTTAATGAGCTTAACATACGCTGCCGTTCCAAGTCTATGGCCGATGAGGAGCGTCGAGAACCAAGGAACGAATATAAAAAGCTGAGGGTACTGTCATCAGCGAAGGAGTGGATTGTATTAGAAGTGACAGACAGGAGAACATTTATAAAAATTAGGCAGAGTATCGGAGACAAAATGGAGCCCTGGGGAACGCCAGCATTCATATGGTGAATATCAGACTTGAACCCATCCAATATAACTTGTATTGAACGGTTCGAAAGGTAATTTCTAATCCATTGAAGAAGAGATTCGTCGATACCATAAGCACGCATTTTCGACAAGAGAGCCTGATGCCAGGCTCTGTCAAATGCCTTTTAGGGAACATTCTTGCTTTTGCATACATTGTGCAAAGATTGGTTCCATTTTTCGGTGAGACATGCCATCAAATCACCAGTGGACCACCGCATAGCAAGGTAAAGCTGCCTTTTTGTTAAATAGATACGTCAAGCAGAACTGCCATATTTGAAGTGATGACAAAATTCAATTGTATGTTGCAAAGCCGTAACATCTGCAAAAACTGACTCTTAAGTGTGCTTCATTGGTTGGTTTAATAATTGCTCTTTACTCCTAACTAAGCTGGCCAGAACGTTGCAGTCAATGGTCATGATCACTGACTTTTTTGCTGATCAATTGAGTAACGAACCCGTGATTGTGGGATTTAACGCCGATTGACAAGTTTCTGTAGGGATATCTGAGGTTGCTAGTCTACGTTGAAAAGATCGAATAATAATAATTGGGTGGCACTACAGCCGACAAGGGACCAGGGCCTAGCTTCTGCAAAAACTTCTCGTGTTGTGCGTGCTACTGTTCTCTCACGAGTAGAAGGGACCTACAGTTTTTTGACGACTCCGAACGGCGAGATTTGAGAATCTTTTCATACACAACTTATACTCTTTGAGTGTTGTCAGCAGCTCGACAAATGCGAGGTGTCCCCTCCGGAAATAGAACCTAGACTTTCTGCGTGGCGGTCGACGCACTTACCACAACGCCACGACGACCAAGAAAGATCGAAACGATGGATTATTTCCAGGATAACATTTGCTGAGATATTGACGATATACGGCCACAAATGTTGGAAGAAGGGATCGAAAATTCGACCCCCACATTAGACTTCATCCGAGATAGCCGTGGCGGTCATATTACAAATGATATTTGTAATATTTAATTAAAAAATTATAATTTATATTCCGGTAAAGTTAACTTCATGTCAGTTTAAAAAAAATCATCTTTGTTCTATACCATTCCAAAATTTTGTACTTCTTAGCAACAGTTTGTTTCACTTGATGCCTGATGCCAAGAAAATCATTCAAATCAAACTTTTTCCCATCTTTTGTCAACAAATTTGACAGTGCTGAACTTGAATGGTATGTTTCCCAAACTTGCAATGTTTGAAAAAAAAAAATGCAAGTCTCTCTCTCTCGAAACTCCTGTGGTTCTCCATTGGAAGTGAAACTCACCTACAACGAGATAAAAAAAAAGAAAAACTATTTTTAGTCACAGTAAAAAAACAAATAAAACGGAAAAAAATGTGTATACTCGTAATACGTCATTCATAACGGGAATTTTGCAGTTTATTTTTAAAGGCTTGTACGTCAACAAATTTTCGCAATAACAAACGAGCCGTTAAGTTATTTCCCCACCACAGCTGCCGCTAGTGTCAAACTGATGAGCTGACATCGAGAATTCATACAAGCCATTCAGCACTCCCACCCCTGCCACCCACAAGGGCCAACAGGCACAACAGCACCAAAAAGGAACGGCAACAAAACATAAACACAACAACCGTGATCTCATTAGGACGGCCGACGTGAAGCAGTTCCCCACCAGCGACAAATCAAAGTCAATCGGCCGTAAAGCGGCTGCCATCAGACGTCCCCGGCGCAGTCACACATGTGTGCCGCAGCCTGATGGGAGACGGTGGCATGCCCCAAATCGAATCCGGATTCAAATTAAAAAATAATTCAATTCATCAGCGAGGGCACCGGGAACACATCGCCGTGGAGCGCGGGGAGGGGGGGGGGTCGTACCGGTTCTGCACACAAACACACCACCACACAGCCGAGAATGGAGTGCCTATGACTAATGTAACCTTCCAGTTACCTATGCGCGGGCCAGAGTGTGGCGGCCGGATCGAACCAAAGTGGCGACAAAAAAGCGACAACGATTCGTGGCAATTAATCAAACCGAAATCGACGTGACCGATTAAGGAGTTAAATTATAGCACCACCGGTGGTTGCGGGCTTCCATCAAGCATGACTTATGATGTTGGGAGTCGCAGCGGTGGGACCAGTCAGCCGCGCGGTTCAACCACCACCGGCGGCGACGCGGCGATGAGCAGCAGCTGTTGCTTTGCACCCGCTACGGCCGGTCTTTCAGTCTCTCCTTAACCCCGGCCTGGGATCGGCAGCGCGCATCTGGCCTGGGAACCGCTGCCGCCGCGGCGTTTGCACAAGGAGCTCCCTGCTGCACATACGAATGCAGCTCAGGTTGGCTGCATGACAAATGAGCGGAGTAGGACACACATCCCGACAAGGGAATCCTCGTTTCGTGCGTCCCTTCCCCGCACGGCCCATCGCATGCTAATTCGTTGTTTGTCGCAAGGAATGCCGGCAAGGAGCAGGAAAAAAAACTGTTTCCACTTAGCACTTAATTAAGAGGCAGGGCGCAGGGCAGCGATGGCGATGGGGACGTGTAAATCGGCGGGCATTTGGCGGCGGAAGAGGTGTTTTGAAATTCAAATGTGTCCCGCCAGGGATGGACGCTGCTGGTGTCGGTTCACACGTGCAGTGATTCAGAGATCCGTGTGTGGGAGGCGACACTTTTGTCGAGTGATCGCCGAGTGATTAATTGAAATTCCGTTCGCATCCGTGAGCGAGTAATTAGAAGGAAGCCGATCGCTGGGGGTGGGGGGAGAATGCGCGCGGTCAGTTGTCGCGTCCGGGCGGGCTGCTTTGTTCTACAGCGGTTGGGATTAATCATTTTGTTGACATTGATCGACGAGGGTCGGTGTGCGAGTGCGACCGGTGGCAGGAGTTGAGAAAAACAAAACACTTGTCACTTGTTGTGAGTGTTTCTGGAGATTGGTGGAGAGAAGACGCGCACGTGAAGAGCAGCCGGTTGATGGTGGCATGTCATGCAAAGTAGCGTGGATTTGATTGCTGAAGAAGGGTTACTTTCTGAATTGACAACAGTCTTGTGACTGTCAGGGGTGATGAATAAGAGGTCACCCGTGTTGAGAAGAAACAAAATTGGTGCATTCAAATGGAAGGGTATTTCCCAGTTGTTAGCATGAGACTGTGTTACCATTAAAAGTGGCTAGAGATTGACGCTTGCCATTGATGCTTAGTGGCTCTTAAAAGCAATTTGTCAAATGTTGGATTGATTCGTGAAGTTGACGGATGGTGGTGTTAGTAGGAAAGTAAAAGCAAAGTATTTACTGAAAATTTTAAGTAAAAGACGTTATGGTTGACAACCCGAAAAATTGAAGAAATCGCAACAAAATGAGTCACGATTTCCCGTTCATCACGATCTACTCCCTGACCGACTCGAACTGCAACCAACTTCACAGTGCTATAATTTCCACACCGTTCATAGCCGTGAGCTTAAATTTTGATACATACGAGAATCATAATGGCAACTGAGACGCTGATGGCGAAAATTGAGCATCGCGCTGTAATTAAATTTCTCACTAAGCACGCAAAAAGTCAAAAAACTAATCATGAAGAGATGATGGCTGTTTAACAGGGTTCCACACCTTCATTATCAACTGTGCAAAAGTGGTCAAGTGAGTTCAAGAGTGGCAGAGAGAGCATTGGAGATGACCAACGCTCCGGCGGCCCGGCTATTGCTTGTACGGGAGAAAGCATCAAAGAAGTCGAAAAATTTGTTCTTGAGGATGCCCGAATAAAGGTGAAAATGATGACAGAGATCATCAAGCTTTCAATTAGTAGCATGACCATCTAAACCTTGCAAAGATCAGTGCAAGGTGGGTGCCACGAATGCTCACAGCGCCTCAGAAAAAAGTGAGAATCGCATGCTGTAGAGAGATTTGGGAGATGTGTAGTGCGAAAGCGGACGGTGTTATGGACGAAACATGGGTCCACCACAATGACTGCAGTGGCATAAAAATAGAACAGACCCCAGAAGAAGTTCAAAGTGACTCCGTCTGCCGGGAAGCTCATGGCCACAGTTTTTTGGGACTCAAAGGGAATCTTGCTCATTGAGTACAAAAAAAGGTGAAACCATCAACGGCACTTTGCATAATTTGCGGGAGGAAATTTAAAAGAAAAGACGGGGTAAACTCGCAGCGGGTGTGTTGCTTCTTCATGACAACGCTCCTGCTCACACGGCGCGAGTTTCTAAGGCTGCTGCGCAAGATTGTGGTTTCGAAGTAATCCAACACTACACTCACCCTATAGTCCAGACCTTTCCCCTAGCGATTATTTCCTGTTTCCGGATTTAAAAAAATGTCTTCGTGCAAAAAGATTTTCGGATGATGAAGAACTCAAGTCGGCAATAAATGCGTAGTTTGCAGAGAAAGAGGAAATTTATTTTTTTGAAAAAGCTTCTCTCAAGATGTAACAAATGGATCGATGTTAGGGGACATTATATTGAAAAATAAAAACGATTTAAATTGAATTCGCATTTTCCTTCATATCGATCCTGAGAATATATTGAACACCCCTCGTAACAAAGAACTTTTTTGCTTACAAGCCTTTGCGTCTCATTTGTGTTGAAAAATTTTTATCTGCGATGGAATCCAAAGATGATAGTGTGATTGTTTATATATGGCTGCCAACCACAAGTAGGTTTTATTAGAGCCCTCCATGTCCTCAGAGTAAATAAAGCATTTGTGTTTCGAACCACAGCTCGTTACACTGATAATGGCAGTGTTGCACAGCGCCATGGAGGAGGTCATTAAAAAATCAGCATCATTAGCAGAAATGATTCGAAAAGAGAAGTCCCGCATTGAGCGAAATCCACGCCGAAGTGGAAGAAAAACGGCTCATGTTTACGGCACGTCGCCCCACACGCGAAAGGTCTAAGTTCGATTCGCGGACGGGACACCTTGCACCTTTCTTTCGAGTTGCTGACAACACTCAGAGTATCAATTGTCTATGAAAAGCTTCTCAAATCTCGACGTTCGGGGTCGGCAATAAACTGTAGGTCCCCTCAACTCGTGAGAAAACAGTAGCACGCATAACATGAGTAGTTTTTGTTATAGAAGTTGGGCCCTGGCCCGTTGTGGGCTGTAGTGCCACTTAATAATAATTATTCCAGACAATGAAGCATACGATATTAAACCGAAAGAAACAACAAAAAAAAAGTTTCGATTTAAAAAAACGAAGAAGTTGGTACGTTTGCACGAAATTGGTCAGTTGCCGGATTTTGGGCTTTTTTTCCGATAGATCGGCATTTTGTTACCGAGAAATATCTCAAGGAACAGAATGACCGGGTTTACTTGCCAGTGAAGTCCCACGAAAATTTGCATGCTTGGACGGCCACAAAAAGGGAGGCAACACTGATGGTGAGGGTTTGACCCGCCATGACTGTTGATCGTCGCCCTTCGCTGTGTAGTTTTGGACCGTGGTGTCAATATTTGCGACCGTTTGCCATGAAACTGTTTAAATATAAAGCCCTAGAATTAACAAGCATTTCGGTCGAGGACGGCGGATAGTTTAACAAGACTCAGCACCGTCGCACAAAGCGCGTGCCTAATAAGATTGGTTAGAAAACAGTGTTCCACACATCATTTGGATTAGGATTGGAAAGTTTCCAGATGAAAATCCGTCTCACTGTCTGAGGTATTTTGAAGGCACTAAAAGTTACCAAAATTTGGACTACCTCAAACAAGCACTTCACTGGGAATGCGCCAAAATACCGCAGAGCTACTTGTGCGTAGGATACAATGTTTTTTTTCGGACGTCTCAAAGTAATCATTCGTGCCAAAGGTGCACCTACCAAAAACTACTGATACAATTCGAAAGTTTTACTTTTTTTTTACATTTCGTGCTTTTGCATAGTAAATAAAAAAAATGTACAGCATTTTAAAAACTTGGTGTTCAAGCCATCTACCCTGTAGAGAAAGTAAGATTGCATCCAAAATATCGATATTTGGGTGTCATATGAATCGGTAGTAGTGAACTAAATTTCCATTGGAGATTCGTTGCCAAATTGCCAAATTGCTTTCTGAAGCGAATGATAACAGGCGATAAGGAATGGATCACGTACGACAACGCAACGATATCTATCTCCTGACATTTTCTATAATTGAAGCTCAAGCTGTGATATGGGGTTTGATTCTCTAAACTAAAACCACACTTTCAAGGACGATAGTCTTTAGGCGACACCTCAAAATGACAAGGGAGATCTTGTATGCGACGTAAACAAGACTGATCCTCCTGTTGTTGACGGAATGTGGTCACTTTTCTTGTGGACAGGACAAACGACACATTGACACCACTCATCGGGAATACTTTCCTTGGACCAAATTTAACAGATGAGCTAATGAGTGCATTGAATCCAGATCATCTCGAGCTGCTCTGGAAAATTTAGCTGGTTATCTATTGGGTCCAGCAACTTTGCTCCACTTCAGTCTCGATATTCCTATCTCAACCTCGTCTAAATTATTTGGACAAAATCCCTATCTATTGCCATTCAAATTAAGTGGAACTTTCCGCATGGCAGCCTTCGAAATGAAAGCTTACGCAACAGCTCCAGAGGCTCCATAAGGCAGCCTGCCTCTAAGTTGTCACATATTGATCCAAAATTTGCAAGCTAAGCTCTCCATCAGATCCTTAAATCAAACCGAAGAGTGATTGTCTGTACGAAGAATTTTATTGAATCCTGTGAATGTGGGATAAAAGGAGTCTGGGTTCAGACCCACATTCACAGCTGTAAGTCATTTTATTTATTTTCTCGTAACAAGAGTAACTTCCACATTCACCGGCATCCAGTTCCCTGGTTCCCTATCTCCAACCTTGTGCTGAAATTAAAACATTCCTCCATCTCAACTCTCTCTCGTGCTCACGCATTTCGCCTCTCAAGAGCATTCCCTCTAAGTGGTCTTTAAACATTTTTATATCCTTGTCAAGCGAAGGCACATCACCTCTCGATAATTTACCTTTTCGGCTACTTTCAAAAGTATCCCCCATACCCCCATGGCCACCAACTACTTCGTCAATTCACTTACCCTTCGAACCGATTTTGCCCTCCGAAGCGTAGAGTACCAACAAGTTTCAATTTATAAATCAAATCAAGCACGTGAAAGTCACCCCCCCCCCCCTCCCTCACCCGGCCACACCAGTCAATTATCTAAATGCGAGCGAGCTTCCCCGGACATAACTTCAAATTAAATCTGTTAAACCAATTCACTTAGCCCGAAAAAACCCGCTCGGCGCAGAATTTAATTTCTCTAAGTAGCCCCAACCTCGTGGCTCATCCACCGCCCGCAACGAACGGGGCAGGGGGATACATGATCGCATCAATCAAGGCATATTTTATGGATGATTCAATTCAAATTTCCGCCACACCCCACTGCTGGTTCGGTGCTCCGACCTCGTACAACGCTGGAGGACAACTTGTCCTGGGTCCGTGCAAATCTGCGACTATCCCCCCGGCTGTCGGACAGTCGACAAGGAGGTGCTAGTACCTACGAGCAAGCCTTTACAACCCAGACGCTGAGTTAATATCCTTGAGGTACTCGTTCGCCTTCAACACTCATACAGCTATTAACTTGCACACAAACACTGCCACACCGCCACTCACACATGTGAATGTCTAGGAATATTTAAAGACCATTTTTCGATTGATCCCCTTAATGGCTTGCCAGTCATCTTGCCCGGACCACAGTGGCCACCGACCGAGAGTGGACACACCGCCGGGAGGGGCACTAAGTGCAGCTCTCCGCCCTGCTGTCGGGGCATATCGCCTCGCCGAAGAAGGACGCACAGAAGGTCAAGGTACTAACACATGACTGCAGGGGCGGGGAGCGGAGAGTCCATTAAATAGATTACCTACCTGAATGAATTTCGGAAAATTACACTCACTCAGGTGAACACCACCACACACAGGGCGGGAGGAAGTGGGCGATGGAGTGGGAGAGCATCTGTGTCGAAGTGACTGTATTACTGGCAAGTCGTCCATCGGAAGCAAAAGGGACGTCCGGGTGAGATTCAAAGGCGAACACATTCGGCAGGGACAATAAAACCACCCACACACCAGTGACCGGTACTCAGAGACTGTGCGCGCTGTGCGCCTCGCCTTGGCTTCGGCACTCTTCCATAAACGAGGCGGGGATGGATCGGGTGGCCCCAGTTACCGGCGGCGGCGGTGGCGGTGGTGGCGAACAGAAGCGCACGTTACGATGCGAATATTGCAGAATCGAAAATAGATACTCAGTCGGGGTTATTAAAAATTTATTAAACCTCATCTAAGGCCTTCTGCTGTCTTCCGATTGGTTTCCACCCAACCCGGCAGACGGACGTGAACTGAACTGCATTCCTCATCTCGGAGGGTTATACGACATTCCAATGCTGGGAAATTGCATTTTTTGCTCACTTTCAATTGAATCCTGTTCTTCCGATTGTGCGAGCAACTGTGGATGGATACACTTATCTCTGTGTTCATCTGGACGGGGGATCGATTTGATGGGCAGGTGAGTGGATGAATAAATTTTTTTTTCAACTTTCTACATCTATACCGCTACAGTGTATGCTGAGCTTCAAATATGAATCCGTGTTGATATACTGATGTCAAGGAAAAAGTGCCCTGTTCAAAATAGAAGTAAATAGTGAATTTCTCAAAATTTAAATCATACTTTCAAAAAAATTTGTTGCGATCCTGCCGAACTGCATTCAAAAAAAATCGCCGGATGGATAATTTCCATCTACCAAAGATGGACCATGAACCATGAACCAAGAAGTAATGAAGGACTAGTTGAAATATACATCAGCTACCGCCGATATGCATGTCTAAGAAGGGCGATTCATCATGAGGTTTTAATTAAAATGTCAAATTAAATACATAAACATAAGAGTGAACTCAGTACTTTTACTATAGGTTAAAAGAACAATAAACGGCATTCGTTTTCTGAAAATGGTATTATGTAAATGTTGGCCGGAACTACGTTTGAGGTGGTCCATTCGGAGGCTCCAATTTTGGGCGACTTGTTCGTGCATAGCGACTATTACCAGGCGGATAACACGATTAATGTTGTCTGCTACAGAGCCAATCGTAGCTGACTCCTGGAGACCTGAAATCAGGCATATCTCCAGAGAAAGTAGTGCAAAGTTGTGATATTGCACGATCTAGGCGGACAATTTTTTCCAAGGAAAACCTGAAATTTACTGCTCGTCAAAATGATTTCTCAATAGGTGCCGTACGGTTCATAGTGCCGTGTTTTTGAAACCGAACCTCACAGCGACCCTGTGCTTGAATTTTGGGAAGCACACAGTCTGCTTATATGGTGCGAAGAGAGTAACCACTGACGGAAACACTCTGCCTTGTATTTGAAGATGTGTTCAGAGACCGCACCGTTGTTTTTAATGGACGTAAGGCTAGCTCTTAATACTCTCGGAACTGCTTCTCAGCCCAAATATAAGACTTCTGGTTATTAACGTGTCCAGTGAGCCAGATCAGTGATCACTGAACAACGATTAAATACTGAATTTTCGCTTTTCCGTCACCCATTCACTGAAAACAGGACGAATAATCACGTCGCCTGGCTTAAATATTTGCACAAGTGGAATTTTGAACGTTCTTAAGCCCAGATCCTCACGTAGAAATATTGTAGATTGCTCCCAGCCACTCTGCTGAGAACGGCGACGAGACGAATCGTCACGGTCTTTGCGTATAATCTCACCTAAGGTTGCTTAAGTCTCTTCAAAACATGCTGGGTGTGGTTAAACCAGTCGACTGTCGTCCACTCATGAAGACTGGGTCAAAATTAATGAAAGATAGTGGCTTCAGTGGGTCAAATAGACAAAGAGACATTTTTCACAGAAAACTGACATTCGTTGTTCACCTGAGCAATTTAAAGACGGTGTTGTGTTGTAAGTCTCTCAAAGGTACCTTGCCAAATGATCCTGAATGAAAATGACGAATCAGTTTTAAAGGAACCACGAGTCTTCTATTAAAAGTATAATAATAAGCAATTGAGTGGCACAACAGCCTACAAGGGACTAGGGCCTAGCTTCCAGAACAACTACTCGTGTTGTGCCTGCTACTGTTCTCTTACGAGCAGAAGGGACCTACAGTTTTTTGCCGACTCCGAACAGCGAGATTTGAGAAGCTTTTCATAGACAACTTATATTCTTTGAGTGTTGCCAGCAACTGGAAAGAGGTGGTGTCGTGAAAAAATTCGATTTGCCCCGTACGGGAATCGAACCTAGACTTTCTGTGTGGCGGTCGACGCACTTACCACTACGCCAAGGCGACCATAAAAGTAGCCTACTAAAAATCAAGTCTAAATGTGAACAAAGCTTTTTAATGTAATGAAATTTTTCCCCCACAATATCTTACTTCAATATCACCAAGTCAATCGTTTTACCTCCATACTTTCTTCTTCCATGACGCTGCAGTCCAGGGTGAACTTGGGTCTCAACCAACATCCCTCTCCAGTCAGCACGATCTCTCGCCAGTTACCTCCAGTTGCGCACTCAACGTTGGTTAAGGTCCTTCTCCACTTGCGTGCGCCACCTCAACCTAGACCTTTCCCTGTTGTGTTGTCCCAATAACTTTGATTCGACGACTTTTCAGGCCACAGCGGTGGTGTCCATACGTTCTGCATGGCCTAGTCATCTTAAGCATTGTATCCAAATCCGCTTCACCAGGCGTAGATTCATCATTTAATCTTCCCCTCCAGACCCCATCAACGCAAATAGAACCAAAAATCGCAATCGCGCAGAACTTTCCTCTCGAAAAGACTAAGGGCTTTCTCATCCGCTTTCAGTATTGTCGAAGTTTTCCCGCCGTAAAGGAGGGCTGAGATGATCCGGCTGTTGTACGAAGGCATTTGATTCTCCGAGAGAGAGCTTTATTACTTAATAGTCTCTTGAGCCCAACAACAATTGTGTTTAATATCGATAGTGATGTTCTTGCCCCTATATGCCGCGGAGCCCGAGGTTGATGATGTCCTTGACTATCTCGAAGTTTCTGATGTTTACAGACCACATCTGTTCAATTTTAAGCCCTTTAACAACCTATAGGAAGGTTTAGTCAGTTATATTCCATAACTTTTGATTTCATAAAATACAATTCGAAAAACTTCATTTTGAACTATCTCTTGTCTATGTGTAGAATAGGACATCATACAAATTACTTCCCCCATTTTTCTAGCAGGATCTATCCAGTTGATGACTTGGTCTAGCGCCTGATTCGTTATTTTGGTTACAGAGTCTCCAATACGCAACGAAGACCAGAGCCTAGCTTTTCATTCATTCGACACTCCTCGCTCACAAGTTGCGCGAAATTTCGAAAACTGTACGATCTCTGTCAAGCTGCTAAAAACCCTAAATTTAGGAGTTGCGAAAAAAATTTTAGGTCCCTGCCCCTTGTCAAAACGAATAATTTCTAGGCCTTGGTGTCTTTTTGGCCCTCGTAGGACTCCTACTCATTTTATTACATTAATTTTAAGAAGCTTTCTGTCGTATGTAGGCCTGGACAATATCATAAATCGGAAGTGAAGGCCCATTTCTACAGAGGCAGCGGCAGTCACGAAATATCTGACTTCAGTTTTAGAAAATTAATTTGAGTTCACTTGTGCAACAGAGTCCAGTGGCGTTGTAAGTCCTGGCCGATGCGCATAGTTCTCATGTGCTTCTGAAAGTCCAAGAATCCCTTCATCAGTTTCAGAGAGAGTGTTCTAAGCAAATGCTTGCAGATGTACCTAATCGTGAAATTTGTCATACATTGCGTGTTCGGCAGTTCGCTAGTCGCAGCCAGAAAATACTCGCACTGTCAACATTGGTGCGCCGTTTTTGAAAAATGTGCAGTTCCACAAATGAATATCATGGTTCGGATTTTGATTTCCTTTTACAAATTACATAGGATTACATCCAATTTGACTTATGTCGCGTATTTACGAAATTGTCCATAATTGGCGCCCAACGATAGCTCCGCATGTGGATCTTACACACGCAGTAGACAAGGGACATAGTCCCTTTGGGCAATTCTGTATAATGAGCGAAACTTGTTAAATTCGAAAACATGCCCAAGGATAACCACCGAAACTGTATTTCACAGACCAACGTTATCCCACAGCATATCAGTTAGACTCGTCAAGAAACTCAATTAAAATCCACAACCAGTGCAGTGATGAGACGCCCCATACCCCGTACCATGTTGACCCGCGAAAGAAAAACAAATCACTCCCACCCCGCAAAGACAGAGATCCTTCACCTCTGACAGTCCCATAAATGCCCGCCAGCCAGGCAGCTACCACCTGGCCTCACTTAATTAAACCACACGGATAATTACACAAGATTACACTGATTAATAGACAGAGGCCGGTCAGATATTGCGCGCCAACAGCACTGCATTCGATACTAATTAACGCGAACAACAAGTTTAAAAACTTTACTCGCGCGATACCTAATTAATAACGCTCCTGCTGTGCTCTGATATCTTCCCCCTCCCGTCGCGGCCGCTGCCGCGTGTGCGTTTGTGCAGCACAAAACTGCGCTGCGCTGACTAGACGGTAAGCTGGGGCACTCTAAATTACAGGGAATTCGATATGGCCCGCCTCTTGTGGACACCTAATGATTACCCGGGCAATTGTTTGTTGCCTTTGCCGACTGGCAGCGTGTGTCGACGACGACGATGGTGGAGGCTACTAATTAATCGATTCGCCGTTGGCGCTTGGTGCCCTCTTTGCGTCATAAATTAGAGCAGGCTTTGCCACTGTGCTCCTGTTTCACTCAATCACCACATGGACTGGCGGTTTCGGTTTAGGGGGAGAGGGGATGGGGAGATTTCCTGTTTATCCAAGAGAATGCCAACGAGTAGCGCGCGAAAATCTCCTGTCGTCGGCGCTAATTAAATTAAAAATTCCAGTCTTCCGGTGGGTGCCGCGCAAGCGGTTCTCGCCAATTTATTCAGCTCGCTCCCGTTCCGCCTGTCCGCCGCTGTCTGTCTGTCTATCCGGCCAGCCGCAACGAAAGATATCAAATATTTGCATAATTAATCTCTAATTAGACACAGCCCTCAACGGGGTGCCCGTTCCCCAAACCGGCGCTCATGTGGGCGGCTGGACAAGAGGGGACTACCCAGCAACGGATTGCCCAGCGTGATAAACAACAGCAGATAGCCATCAGCTGTGATCAGACAAAAGATTCATTGGATGTGCTCTGAAACCTGATCCCGTGTGACTGAGAGAATGGGCCTTCGCGATAATTAGCCGATCTTTGTATGTGTGTCACAGCGTACCCCACGACGACGCCAACAGTGATTGAGCAATGAGCGACGAATTGCCGCGGACGGAGTCTGATCGCTGGCCATCGGTTGCGGGGGTGTGCCGACGCCGTCGCCGCCGCGCTACCGAGCCCTGTCAGATTGCTTCATTAGCAAAGATTTGCTTTTCGCTAATTTATTGGTTCCACTTTTCCCGAAACAAAAAAAAAATCCCCTCTTCGATTTTTCCTCTTCCTGCGGCGGGCTGCGTGGCGCGGCGGAGTCTATTTCGGATGCGTCTTGTCACGTAAATTAATTGATTAATTGGATTTGCGTTTAAAAATACCGCCCCTTGGCGATGTGGAATTGAAGGAGATTTATGGCGAATGCGATTCAGGGAGAGTTCCGACAGAGGTCGATGCGGTGGAATAGAAAAAAACGGGGTTTTCTTGTGAAATGTGGAACTCAGCGAAATGGGGAAGGTGATGCAGTCTCCTACCACCAGCCCCATCTGTATTCCACGCGAACCTCAGTTGGCCAATAAATTCGTTCACAAGTGTTAACACGGCGGCCTACACGGCAAATCGACGGAGCAAAGTGCGAAATTCACCTCCACCCCAAACACATCGTTTCTATGCCGCGGCGACATGCATGAAAACTGTCTCATCAGCATCAAATAGACACACAAGTGGGGCCGTGAATTTTACGATACAAGATGTTACACGTAAGCCGTTCACTCGCAAGTGATCAATCTTTGACAAGATACTTAGCATTTTGCCGATCGAAGAACACGCTGCGCTGCGCTGCGCAGCACATGCGATCGTTCCGCATCTATTTACGGACGGCAGTGACGGCGAGATGCGAGTGCCGCGCAACACCGACACTCACAAGGATCCATCGGAAATAGACTTCATTTCGGTCGATGATTGGGCAGTTTTTCTTCTTTTTTTTTCGTCTCTCCTCGCCTTCGGGCTGTTTCTCGTGAATAATGCATTGTTGCAGTTGCTCGGATGGTTTGTTAGAATGTCTGAAATGTCTCGCTCGGAATGCTACAATGTGACACAGTTTTGTATTTTTGGTAACCGTTGGATGGGTTTCCATGGAATTCGTTGAGAATTCCTTGGTGGTTCTTGGATAGATTTTTGGGTTGGGAGCGCGGGTGTGGTGTCACCTTGGGAGCATTTCTTGGTATTCTGAAAAAGTTTTGAGAAAGTAAGAGTGTCACTAAGGGAATCTGATTTAAACAGAAGGATTATATTTCGAAGTATGCCTTGATGTCAAAAAAAGTGACAAATGACAATATCGTGACCGCCGCGGCGTAGTGGAAAAGTGCGTCGAGGGGACTGCAAGTCTCGAAAGCGCCGACTCTTTCAAGTTGGCAATACCGTGACACACATAGAATCTGGTGATTCATCGTGTGGTTCGATTTAGAATGTAGAATAAAACACATCAGTTTGAAAGTTAGCTTAGTATTTTTATTATCAGTTAAATGAACTATCCGTGGCATTTAATTCTTGGAAAGTCCATCATGTAAATGTTGAGCACGACTACATCTGAGGTGGTCCATTCAGAAGGTCCAATTTTGTAGGACTCGTTGGAGCATGACTGCTGGTATCTCGGATAACACGTGTGATGTCGAACTCCAAGCCGTCAATCGTAGCTGGCATATTCCTGAAAACTTGAGACATTATCTTTCCCCAGAGAAAATAGTCCAAATGCTTGATATCGTACGATCTAGGCGGCCAATTAAGCTCCGAAAATCGTGAAATTAAGTACTTTCCAAAATAATTTCTCAACAAGTCCTTTGTTTCAAGTGCCGTATGTCGCGTAGCACCGTCTTGTTGAAACCAGAGCTCACCGCAACCATGTGCTGGGACTTCAGGAATCACAAAGTTTGTAAACATGGCTCAATAAGGGTTACAATTGACCGTAACATTTTTGATTTGCCTCATTTTGAAGAATAATGGAACTCCAAACGGTCATAAACCATACCAAACCAAACCAAAATTCACCATAAATTACTGAATTTTCGTTGAGCTTGTCCAGAAAAAATTCACTGAAAACATGACACAAATTCAAGTCTCTTCCAAGTCTCTGCACAAATTGCATTTTGAAGTTTTTAGACTAAGATCCTCACTTAAAAATATTGTACAATGCCTCAAGCGGCTAAGAGCAGCTTCGATACGGTACAGTCTTCACGTACACTCTCAGTTAGAGCTGGTATAGTCTCTTCACTACTAGTCTGCTGAATGTGGCCTAACCGGTCAAGTATCGTTCACTTATGTAAGCCGGGATTCGAATGTATGAGTGGTATTGGTAATACTAATACACTAAAAAACTTTTGCCAAACGATACTGAATAAATTAGATCTTCTTCTGCCTCTTCTTGTGGCGCTACAGTCCAGGGTGAACCTGGGCCTCAACCAACAAGCCTCTCCATCCAGCACGATCTTACGCCAGCTGCCGCTGGTTGCGCGCTCCAAGTTGGTTGAGGCCCTTCTTCACTTGTGTGAGCCACCTTAGCCTAAGCCGTCCTCTGTTGCATTGTCCCAGTGGCTCTGTTTCGAACCCTTTTCAGGCCGGAGTGGTCGTGTCCATACGCTCTGCATGGCCTAGCCATCTTAAGCGTTGTATCTTACTTAGACGCTTGACTAGGCGCATGTCGCTGTACAACCCATAGGGTCGCTGTTAAGCCTTCTCCTCCAGATGCCATCAACGCAAAAAGGACCAAAAATCGCACGCAAAACATTTCTCTCGAAAAGACTAAGGGCTTCCTCATCCACTTTTAGTAATGTCGAGGTTTCCGCGCCGTAGAGTAGGACTGGTATGATCAAGGTGTTATATAAAGCAAGCTTAGTCCTTCGAGAGAGGGCTTTATTAATCAATTGTCTCTTGAGCCCAAAGAAACAGCGATTGGCAAGACTGATTCTGCGTTTGATTTCCTCAAGGATCGGTATTGGGACCGTTATTGTTTTCCCTATTTATCAATGACTTGCCTCAAGTTGTGTCCAATTGTAAAGTGCATATGTATGCTGATGATGTTTGTATTTATATGTCTTGTAGTAAAAACTCAATATCTGCAGGTGTTTCAACAGTCAATGATGACTTGCGTAGAATACAAGCATGGTCAGAGCAGAACAAACTACGACTAAACTCACAAAAAACGCTTGCGATGCTTTGTACTAACAATGTTATTAACATAGGTAGTCTTCCACCTATTGTCTTAAACGGTGACATTATAGAGTATGTTGATAAGGTAAAGTACCTTGGCTTTGTTATAAATAAGTCACTTTCCTGTTGTGATGCTATTTCAGAAAGTGTGAAAAGAATTTACTTTGGGTTACGTAGCCTCAGGTACTCAACTTATCTTCTCAATCCTGATATGAAAATCAGATTGATAAAAAGCCTCATAATGCCTTTCTTTACGTTTAATTTTTGTGTATATCCTTGCTTAGACTGCATGTGTAATCGTAAACTTAACGTCGCGTTCAATGATTGTCTCCGTTACGTTTTAAATCTCCCTAGATACGCTAGTGTCAGCCAGTTTAAAACTATATTACTAGGCATAGAGTTGAATCAATACCGTGATTTCAGAATTCTCTCACAGTTACACAAAATTATATACCATGAATGTCCATTGTACCTCAAGGATATGATTAATTTTGCTCAATGTCGTAGAGGTGTATATTTAATCTTTCCTCGTTTTATGCACACAGTAGCAGAGCGTTCCTTCCTTGTCTCAGCTATACGGCTGTGGAATAATTTACCAGCCGCATTGCAGAGAACAACTTCATCAACTGTTTTTCAGAAGAATCTACTCTTACATATGTCAACCCAAACATAACTTAACCTAATGAATTATAACTTATTGCTATTTATTATATTTATGTTATCTTAAACTTTTTTCTAATGTTCATGAGTCATTCAATGATAAATTGTCAAATTATTCTCAATACTTAAATAAGATATTATATCTTGTAGTATTTACGTAAAAATAAATAAATGAAATGAATGAAATGAAATGAATGAAAAAATGATTTCGGTGCTGGTGTTGTTGTCCTTATTTACCGCGGAGCCGAGGTAGATGAAGTCCTTGACTACCTTGAAGTTTCTGCTGCCTAGTGTGACGCTCTGTCCGAGACGCCGATGTTGTGCGTCCTTCTTTGGTTTCGTTTTGCCTCATTAACCACCAGACCCATTTTAGCCGCTTCCGCTTCAAAGTCAGCAAAAGCGGCATTGACGGCTCGCTGTGTTCGTTCAATCACGTCAATGTCGTCGGCGTAAGTTAGCAATTGAACTAACTTTTGGAACATCGCGCCTCTATTGTTGACTTGTAAGTTACGCACGATCTTCTCATGGATGATGTAAAAGAAGTCACATGACAGTGCGTCGCCTTGTCTAAAATCTTTTTTGACATTGAAGGTCTCGGTGAGTTCGTTCCCGACCTTGACGGAGCAGCGAGAGTTCTCCATCGTCATCCTACACAATCTGATGAGTTTGGTAGGAATGCCAGAACTAGACATGGCACTGTATAGCTCGTCTCTATGCACACTGTCATATGAAATCGACGAGTAGGTGGTGAGTGTCGATTTGCATTTCTTGGGTCTTTTCCAGGATCTGCCGCAGTGTGAAGATTTGGTCGATGGTGGACTTCCCTGGCCTGAAACCACACTGATAAGGACCAATCAGGTTGTTGACAAACGGTTTCAGGCGTTCACACAATACGGCAGAAAGGATCTTGTATGCGATGTTAAGGAGACTAATCCCTCGATAGTTGGCGCAGTCGAAGGGGTCTCCTTTCTTGTGGACCGGACAGACGACGCTGAGATTCCATTCGTCGGGCATGCTTTCCTCCGACCATATCTCACAGAGGAGCTGGTGCATGCACCCAACCAGCTCATCCCCAGCCGCATTCACCCAACCAGCTCATCCTCAGTCTCGATATTGCTATCTTCACCTCATGTAAGTCGTGGGAACGGAATTCTTGTCTATCATCGTCCAAATTGAGAGGCACATTCTGCCTTACAGCGGTATTTGGGCCGTCATCGCCGTTTAAAAGTCTACAGAAATGATCGTTCCAGATTCTCAGCATCGATTGCGACTCTACTCCGTTTTGGTCCCGGCAGGCTTCGGTCCGAACCATATATACACCGGATAGCTGTTTCACCTTTCGGAAAAGTTTTCGAACTTCAAACAAAAATGATAAAGCTCTTTACTGGAGTCACTCGAGATCTGTCAAAAAGAGCCCATTAAAAATCACGATGAATCACCCTTGGTGACTAGTGCTGAAGCTAATGGTAACTGGGGTCGCAGATGCACCTCAAATACAAGCCTTACTCGGAATGGGGACGGCACTCACGTCAGTCCAAAATCGAACTTGTATTGGATGCATGTAATTTTGTAACAATCATTTCAGTTCAATCCATTAAGTCGATGTGACAGCGAAGTTAAGCAGTTGGCCCAGCAATCGGATCAATGCCAAGTGGCAGGTCTTTGTCCAAAAAAACTGATTAATATGTCCGTGTGCAGAATCAGAAAATTTATTTCGTGGCCGTATTTTTAAAGGAGAGTCGAGTGGAGTTCTTATTTCAACGGTTCTTTTGTATTGTAAGTGGTCGTCCTTTGTCACGTTCCCTAGATGAAGGGTCTCTAAAATTTCTGAATTCTGATTCTTTCTGATTCTTTGGGGCTTCGGCCGTGTTGGATCTGGGAAGGCTTTCCAGCCAGAAACATGACCGGAACACATGACCATTTATGAATCCTGATACCTCGCAAATTTTTCTTTCATTTTGAAATCCCCAAGGAACCAGTGTTTGGCATCTTAAGCAGCCAATTCTGTTTAATGCCTAGTCTAAAGGTCGAATTCGTTTGAACGGGTTGTTTCACCGTTGTTATTGGTTCACAGATAGCTTAGGAGGATTTAGATCTTCAGAGAATTCAACTCGTTAGACAGACAGAACACATCTGTACGCCACTTCCCTTCGTCAATGGGCTTTGCAAAACTTTATCTGATGAAATCCAACAACATTAAAGCCTCTCTTAGAAGTTCAACTGCATCGAGTGAGTCAGGGACCGTTTAAATGCAATTCCAGCCTAAAAGCAGCAACAGGCCGTGACGAATAACAAAGCGAGTGACACCCGTCTTACGTGTCTTGTCATGTAACTGTCAGGTGAAATCAACTTATGTCATCATAAGTGTCGCGCCCAATTTCCGAGCGAAAGTGAACCTTATCGAATCGCGCACACAAACACAAGCTCCCTATTGCAACGCTCCAGAGGCGACTGCATGCAACTGCTCGCTGCACAATTGCACATTACGTCTGTTAACTTATTAATTTCTCCCCCGAAAAATGAAACGGGCAGAGAGAGAGAAACGAATGCATTCGGATTTTTTAATTTCCGGTTGCAGATACGTAACGCGTACCCACAATCGAATTACACCGCACGGGCACACACACACACACACACACCTGCACACAGTCTGAATAAGCCCCCACGCAGACGTCAACTTGAACCAAGCGAAATGCAAGTGTAAACGCCACAAACAATTGGACACACGTCGGCATGAGCCAGGAGGTGCCGACTCTGAACGGTGGTATCCAAAGAGAGGGAGAGGCGGCCGGGGCCAGGAAAACCGCAAAATAACGTGTGGCAGTTCTTTGGCGTTTATTTTTTCTGCGTTTTGTTTTTAATTAAATTAAAACTCATTAGCGATAACTCATGCGAGGAGATTAAGGGAAACTTCCCACTGGTGGGCGGGGGTTGGTCTATTCACGGGGTGCAGATGCGCAGCGGTAAGGCGCGGGGTGATTTTCAATTTTCTCTCGTCTGTGATGGTGAAGGAGGTGTGGGTTGCATCAAAGTCAGTCCCTGGAATTCGACCACCTCATACCCCCCCCCCCCTCGTCTTGTAACCAGCCCCAAGGAGAACTGTCGTCTGAGTTGATTGGGAGGAGAGCTAGAGGAGAGTCGTATGGTTTATGCAAACCTTTATCCAGCCCATTGTGAAGCCCTGTCGACGCCGGATTTTGGTCTTCATCGCACAAAGGCTTTTAATTAAAATTTCATCAATAAATTAATTAGTTCTTTTTTCGCTGCGCGTGTGTGAGTGTGGGCGCGCTGCATCAAATTATTTATGAATTCCATTTAAAAGCGATTCTCGTTTTTTTTTCGCCGATTTTTGGTTTCTGTTTTTTTTTTTTGGTTTTTTTCATCCCCCCGAGCCCAGGTGCAGGTGTGCTCGGCGGTGTGTGTATGTGTGTGTGGGTGTGAGTGAGGTGCAGCCCATGAGTATTTATGGCATTTGAATGTATTTTAATTGGATTTCCGTGTCCAATTAGTGTTTCATTGGGCTATTTGTGAGGCTTAACTTTTAACTAATGGCCAGGCTTACGACGGAGCTGAATTAAAAATGCTCACAGAATAAAATATAAAATATTAAAAACGGGATCATTTGAATAGCGGTTGGGTGAGGTTTTGCCTCCTAGTTAGCGGTATTTTTTTTTCTCCAGCGCCTTTATGTCAATTAATGCGAACATTTGAAAAATTGAGCCTGTTTTCATCAAACGCGAGTTGTGGCCGTGCAGAAGGGGTAAGTGGGGGAGGAGGGTTGCGCATGAAAATTTGATGGATTTTCGCATAGGCTTTGGTGAAGGGATTTTCAATGGGTTGGAGGCCTAGTTTGAATTGGGAAATGAAAGGGAAATAAATTTTGAACTAGGAAAAAAGGGAAAGCCTCTTGAGTTTGACCTCGGCAGGTTTTCAGTGTCTCTGAATGTGTCAAAAGAACATGAAACTGCTATTTAATTAAAGTAGAGCAGGTTTTATTGAATGGGGCTAGAATTTGGCAATCAAAAGCAGTGGTTAGACGATGTGGAACCTATTGAGCGTATGGACTCAAATGGATGACTTTTAATAACACAAAACTATTCAGAAACACAGTTCATACTTAAGTCCTACTGTAAGCTCAAAAATTGGTGCAGAATGTTGTGCCTTCTAGGTATCACAGTATATATTCATCGGCAGCAAATAGGCAGCATAGATCACGAGGTATCTGCATAAGTTCAGTTCTCTGCGCTACTGATTGTCCATCGAATCCACTGAAGCTGAACGAATTCTTACGGGAGACGAACATAATTTCGGATTCCAGGACACTGAGGTGACAAATATCCCACGAAAAAAATTTTCGAATGATCAAAACCCAACAAAATAAAAATCTCGCTGTAGCCCAAAGGGACAGGTAACGAAATGTTTAAATCCTGAACAGCCAATGTTCCGAATATATCAAAATCCAGAAAAAAACCAAAATCTCTGCCCAATGTCCCAAAATGTCAAAATATCCCGAAATTTTGCGACACTGCTGTGCTATGAATCTTGAGATATGTACGTATGTATCAGATTGCGACCAAAAAAGGGTCTGAAGGTAAGCAATAGCTGCCTTCTATTCCTAACGGTCCTGGGTACGCTGCTTCGAGTTGTCAAAGCTCTCAAGCGTCCGCAATCACTTGCTCTCTATACCGGAGTTTCAGCCTTTTTCTCCTTCTCGAACCCGGAGGCTGAGATTCGAAAACCCTCTTAGCTGGAGCCTTGTTTTTCATTAGCTTGATGTGGCCGACGTATTTGTACTGTAGTCGACGTATTTTTGCCTTTTGAACTTTCTCCACATCTTTGTCCAGCACATAGAGTACGCGGTTGTGTCTTTTCCTCCATTCGCGTTCCTCGCATACACGACCATGTATTCGTCGCAGAATTTTTCTTTCACAGGAACCAAGAATCTTCCAGCAAGATTTAACGACGAACTCTATGGGCTGTACCGTGACTTGCGCCTGGTCAAGCGTCTTCGTTTACCACGCTTAGGCTTAGGCCTAGGCTAGGATGGCGCACACATGTGGAGAAGGACCTCAACCAACTTGGAGTACGCAACTGGAGGCAGCTAGCGAAATATCGTGCTGGCTGGAGAGGCATGTTGGTTGAGTCCTCAGTGCATCCCGGACTGTAGCGCCACAAAAAGAAGAAGAAGAAAGCCAGAATCCGCCCTACCGTTTTGCTTATCGTCCAGTGGTCGGTTCCCTATAAGAGTAAGGACAGGTTTGTTTCTTGCGCCGAGTTTCCACTCAGGTGTCATTTGTGGAGTTCACGTTTGCCCCGAGGTAGACAAACTCCTTAACTACCTCATAGTTGTAGCTGTCACTTCTCACAATCCATGCGGGGTGTTATTCGACTGACCGAAAGCGGTTGCGATTCCCCTTAAGTGACCGGATTTAAGTCACAGCACGGGCCAAAGGCAAAGAGGAAGAGAGTGAGAGAAGGTACCGGTGCACATTGGTTTTAAATGTCCGTGGATTGTAATGAGAGGGAAATATTGAGCTGGGAATAGCATTCCATATTCGTGTGGTGCGGCTAAAAAACAAGTCTCTAAACTTTACTATACGTCCGAAGGTGGGCTTAAGAGTGAACTGATGAGCATTCCTAGCGAGGCGTGTATTGCGGGTGAATTATTGAAGGGGAGGAATGCAGCAGGCTTACTCGTTTGAGCATTTCTTATTGAAGTAGCAATAAAACAGTGACAGAGACGCGACCTTACGTCGGTGTTCTAATGAGTCAATCGACTTCGCAATATTATTATAGCTTGGTGGTAACAAGCGGTAATATCGATGTCATCAGCATATTCTAGCAATGGCACTGATTTGTAGTGTGTTTCGTGTTTACACCTACCCTCCGCACTATCCTCTCCAGAACAATATTGAAGAAGAACACACGACAGAGCATCTCCTTAGTAAAATCCGGTGCAGGTTTGGAATGGATCAGGAGTCTCGAACCAAACTACACAGTGCATCGCGTTTGTATTAGAGTTGTGCGACAGAATCAAAGCAATGCTGTCGTATGTGGCTTTAAAATCATCAATATATCCGAATGAATCACCCAATATATCCGCCACTGCTTTGCATGGTGAAACGAATGTCGATCTGATTTCATGCGATTTTGTTTAATGGATCTATGTGGGTTTTAAACTTTAGGATAGTTTGCCTGAGGGCCATCGGTGGGCTTAGGAAACGCTACACCCTGATGAAGTTCCATCATGTTGTTGTGGCGAGCTTGAACAATCACAAAGTCACCGCGGCCTTGTTCTTAGATATCAAAAAATGATTCGACACAGTGTGGATAGACATACTCAACATCGCCGTCATCAAAGATCACAGCACGGAGTATAGAACAATAAATGAAGAAGCTCTACTTATTCTTCCAGAAGTGGGGCATCAACAAATCGATCCTCATGTGCCTGCTGAGAACAACACAACGAGGCTCTTGAACAGCCGAAAAGTACCAGGGCATCAAGGAAGTGCTACTCAATGGGACAACACTGGCAACAATGGACAAAACGAAGTATATTGGAATGATCTTCACTGAGAGGTTGAAGTCTAAGGCGTACTCCAAAGTAACTCTTCAAAAGGCGAGGCTATCCATTCATGCGACGTGAAAACGGAGTGGCCTAAAAAACTAAGCTCTAACTAAACGAGCAGCTCATACGACCCATCATAGCGTATGGCTTCTCAGTGTGGTATAGCATCTTCAAACCAGCATGGAGAAACTATCGACCTTCAAAATGGTACTAAGCATCTGCACCGGTCTCACTTTCAACAAGTAACGATTGAAACACTATAACAACAAGAAGGTCTATTAAAAAGCATGCATCTTCATCCCCCTGCAAGGATTTCTTGGTGCAACTGTTCAAGAAGCAGCTAGGCGGTTTTACCATCAAACTTTCTGCCAAGATTTTTTCTATGGGAAGTGTTTCCCTTCATGCACCAAATAAACTATCTCAAGTTGGCTCAAGTCAGCCTTTTCCTTTATGTCCTTCTCCTGTCGCATTCACTTGCGCTGAAAGAAATGTGGCACAAACCTGAGTCTAAGTGTCATGGCAGTGCATCAGAAAGTGATTCATTATCAGTCTCATGAGTCTCTAAGACTTGAATACGAGGATATGACAAATCAAAAATTAACACATATACAGGATTACGGAAAATCAGACCAAGTGTTCCTTAAGGTTCTGTCTCATTTCCCAAGGAAAAGCAACCAATTTAAAGGAATAAACAAAAACACAATCAAAGTCCTTCACTTGACCGAAATTCTCCGACAATGCCGCCACGTGTCACCGCCATAAATTCTTACCACTTACGTACCTCCGAAGTCAATGGGCACTTCACACGGAACAGCTCCAACTAAGCCCAGCTCAGAGGCAACCGTCGACCTCACCACTGTCGATGTGTACACACGGTTTTCAATTAAACCTAGCGATTCCCGTTCTAAGCCCAATTAAGCCCCGTTGCATTCGTTCTTATCAATCACTCGGCACTCAGCCGATTCCCACAGCCGTAGCCCGGTCGCGATACGACAATTAAACAAAAAACTAATCCCAACGATAAGACGTTCCTTGGCGAACAGGGACTATCTGGCCGGCGTCAACGACAAGCGGAAATGACTTCAACAAGCACTTACCCGCCGATTGATGACTGGAGCGCGTCTTATCGACTTCATCGCGCAGTAGTTCGACAGAGAGAGGGAGAGCGGGCAACGTCGCTCTCCGTGGCCTCAATGCCGAATGTCGATTACCCCGGAGACCCGAATTTCCCAAATCTCGTTAAGCACTGTGTTTGACACATGTTTGACACGCCACAGTGCCTGGCGACATTGACAGCTCTGTTGACACATGTTCGACACACGTAGCCGGCTGATCGTGTGTGCTGCGTTTTCGAGGAGGGGGGGTGACGACGAGCACATCCCTCTTTCGAATGCAAGTGGAATTTAAATGAGGCGATCTCCGCTTTCTCTCTCCCGCTCAGCGTCCATGGACCGGATGAGCAGAATTATCGTGAATCTACTCGATCAGCAGTGGAGGGGAGCGACCTCTCGTCTCTCGTGAGAAGGAGCACTTGATTAATGACCGCCATAGCAGTACTGGTGGCTCTTGCCAACACCAAAAGCCACGACTGACGTTCTTTTGTCTTAAGATGTGTTCCCCCCCAGGGAGCGATGGCGCGACGCACACAACTGACGATCGTCTCTCAGTGTCGTTAATGACATTAAAGGCCTGCCTAGAGTCCCCCAGCCCACGCATAGATCTTAACTCGTAACAATCTGACAAAACGATCATTTTGACATGAGGGGGCTCACCGGCGCGGCGGCGTGATCGGCATGCCCGCTGCCTGGGGAGTCACTGCGATCGTCGCGAGCACACGAACACAAAAAAAAACCTCCAAATCATTCCCGTGTGCCCGTCATTAGGGTAATTGCTTCCTGAATAATTAGTTCCCCGACGCGATCAGCGGCAGCGTCGCGGTCGCTCCCTCTCCGTCCCATGGGACACGCAAAAGTGAAATCTTCCATCAAATGATAGCAATCACCGCTAGCTACACAGCTTACTGGCTTCGCGGCTGTAATTATCTAACGCAGCGCGCTTTGCTCTGCGTCCTCATTTTCAGCGGTGGCCACTGAATGGGAGAAAAAATGGGTGCCGCAGGCAGGCTCGAGAAAAAAAATCAAGAAACGGGGTCAATGGTCCGACAATGTACATCTTGTCATGTCAATGTCAAATGGATCTCCCCTTCCCCCCACCCCTTGAACGGTTTGAGTTGTGTCGTGTTGGGCTTCTGTGGAGAGTGAAGATGAAGTCGTTTGTGGGGCTCTTTGTGATTTGTTTTCTCTGCGACGGCGGTGGGTGGAGGAGTGGTGGAGGGGGGCCGCCCGTGTCGGGGACCGGTCATAGTTGCCGTGGAATGTGAATCATAAAACGTTTTACGGCCCGACTTAGTCTAAGGAAAGGTGTTACTTTTTCTTCTCTCTTCCTATTCCTCTCCTTCTTCGCGTCATCTTGAAGTGTCCATGTGTGCTGGACAGGGTTTTTGTTTGTTGTTTTTTTTTTTTGTCCGAGCAGCACTCCACTCAATTGCAGCGACAGCAGTCGCAATTGATGGACACTTGTGAGACGAACGTGAGGGAGCAACACAAGTGCACGGTTGCGCAATGCCTCCTTACAAGGCTGCATACAGGCAGGTACGTGCCTTTTGTGTTCAAAGCTCGTCGCAGATTTGCATATTCTAGATTTGACATGAACATGTTAATGGCTCGTTCTCAACCTTGAACGGCGGCGGCGAGTTGACGCCCGCCTTCAGACGGGCTCTTGTGGTGTGGAGCGTGCGTGCGACAGTTGGATGAGGTTAGATTAGGTTGCTCATAAAATGTAGAATTACTCAGACAAAAATGGGGAAATTTTAACTCAGTCTGGGGACGAAGGCGCAGGGGGTTACAGGGCACTTCTAACGGAAGTTGGGAATTGCTACAAAATAACGGCGAGCCGGACAAAAATCACTCAGACATTCGGATTGTTGCTTATTTGTTGATAAAATTTGGTCAACCTTTGGTTCTCCATTGAAAGATGGTATTGGGTTAAATTCAGAGACGTGGCTGAGCCTAACTTGGTCCACCTTGTGACCTTCAAATTCAAAGGTAACTGCCGCTTAATCAAATAATTCGAAAACAGTGTAACTTGGGATGATGGCCCTCAAAAAAAAATCTCAAAAGGCTAGATAGGGTCTGACTACCAGAAATAAAAGCTCATAACAATTCTCAAAATTATTTGGAAAGAAGTAAAGTACAGCGGTATGCTGGGTGTTGAGAAATGTTCAGTAACAAATTGTTGGCAGATGGTTCTGAATGGTAATACCTCTGGTACAACGCTTCCAAGTTGTGCAAAAACAATTTGAAAAGCACGGCTCTGTTCGAAAAACGTATCGCGGACATCGCCCATCTTCGGGTCAGCATAATCGCCCATCAGAGCTCCCACAGCGCCTATCCATTCATTTGATATGTCTTCTCTCACTTTATGGAAGATTTCGCGGAAGATCTTGATTTGCTTGCTTATAAAATCCAGTCGTGAAGGAACTGAATAGGTCCAAGACAAGATGGCCGCTGATCATAATTTTCATGCTTTTTGTTGAATAGTAATAATAATTGGTTGGCACTACAACCCACAACGGACCAGAGCCTAGCTTCTACAACAACTACTCGTGTTGTGCTTGCTACTGTTCTCTCACAAGTAGAAGAACCTACAGTTTTTTGCCGTCTCCGAACAGCGAGATTTGAGAAGCTTTTCATAGACAATTGATCCTCTTTGAGTGTTATCAGCAACTCGAAAGAGGTGCGGTGGAAAAAATGCGAGGTGTCCCGTCCAGGAATCGAACCTAGAGATTCTGCGTGGCGGTCGACGCACATACCACAACGCCACGGCGACGAATGCATAAGTCAAAAAACGAAACTGTCGTATTTTGAGCGATGATAGTCCTCAAGAATATGTTGAGACGCCGTTGTATCCACAAAAACTGACTCTTTGGTGTGCTTTATGCATTGGTGGAATAATTGGTCAATACTCCTTTATAAACGAAGCTTGCCAGAACGTTGCAGTGAATGGTCATGATTTCTGACAATTTTGCTGATGAATTGAACAAACACGATGCGCAGGAGCTTTGGTTTCTACAAGACGGTGCAATATGTCACACTGCTCTTTCCAAAATTGACTTATTGAAGGAAACGTTTGGTAACCGCATAGTTGCACGTTACGAACCGGTGAATAGGCCTCCAAGATCGTGGGACTTAACGCCGCGTGACTTGTTTTCTACGCCGATTGAGCCCGAAACGATTGAGGACTTGGAGGACAACTTTCTTCACGTCATTTACGGCCGCAGATGTTGGAAAAAGTCATCGAAAAGTTAACCACCAGATTAGACTCAGGCATCCGTGGCAGTCAGTCGCCTAAAATCCTTAAATTGTAATTCCAGATGATTATCTTCCGAATAAGGAAAATTTGGTGCCAATTTGTTTTATTCCATTTCAAAGTCTTGTTTCTCCAAAAAACAACGCCCTTTATTATAGAAAAGGTAAAGCAGCATATTCTTGTCAGGCACAATCGTTCAACCTTGTTCTCCAAATGAAGCTAAACAAGGCGATTATCGCAGTAGTTTTAGAAATCCAATAAAATGTGTTAACTCGGGAAACTACATATTGTCGTTCACATTATCAGTATGTCCATCTGTCCATCGTTGACAAATCTCTTGAAAAGGACTTAAGGTGATTTTAGTGGTTGCCGTGGAGTAGTGGGTAAGGTCCCATATTCGATTCCCGAAATCAATACCCCGCATATTTCACTGCACCTCTTCTTTTCAGTTGAGGACAACACTCAAGTAGTAATTGTCTATGAAAAGCTTCCCTAAACTCGCTGTGCAGAGTCGGCAGAAAAATGTGCGTCCCCACGAATATTTGCTGAACAAGCTAGGCCCTGGTTCCTTGTTAACTGCAGTACCAGTTAAAATATACCGAATTAGAGCCCTATCATGCATTACGATCAAGGACTTATTTTGTCCATTCTAGCATCAGTACTCTCAAGGGGTACTTTTTTCAGCCTATATATAGTGGCCGAAAAATATTGCCGGTACAATTTAATTCAATCAGTTTTCAAACATTGAGGGCACCTGCAACTTGTGGATAATCTTGAAAGCAAATACCTACTTTATTGAAAGTGTGTGACATTTGTCAGCATCTGTCTTAGACAACAGCATTTCTGTTTGCCTCTTCGAAAATGTCCGGATTTATCTTAAATAAACAGCATTTACGGAAAGTTTTGATTTTCTGTATTTAATTGCAATAAAAGTGCAGTTTGAGCACATCGAATACTAGCAGACATTTATGGTGAATCTGCTCCCACCGATAAATCATGCAGAGAGTGGTTCCAAAGCCTCAAAAGTTTTGATTTTAGCGTCGATGACAAAAGACGTCTTGGCCAGTTCAAAAAGTTTGAAGATGAGAAATTGGAGGTTTACTGGATCAAGATCCGTGCAAAACGCAAGGAGAACTCGCAGGGTGATTGGGATTGACTCAGCAAATAATCTCCGTCCGGTTAGAGAAATTTTGATTTATTCAAAAGCAAGAGTGCTGTACAAGTTGGAATCGAGCGACGTCGAAAGGCAATTTTTCACCTCGAAGCTGTTTTAAGAAAGACATTAAAGGAAAGGATTTTTGCAACAGATCGTGATTAAAGATGAAAAGTGAATACACTACAATAACTCCATGAAGAAAAAAGAAATTGTACAGCATGATGAAACCGTTCCATCACCGTCTACATCGAACCCCAATGACGTCTATGCCCTGTGACCAGACGACTGCGTGTGACCAGACGAATGCATGTGACCAGACGAGTGCGTGTGACCAGACGAGTGCGGTGTACTATAAACTGCAAAAATCGGGCGAAACCATTGAGCGGAAACGTTAAAGACTACAACTACTGCGTTTTATCCTTGCAACGCGTGAAAAACGTCCAGAAACGACCGAAAGGCATGACAAGATGACTTTGCAATATGACAACGTTCACATAGCTGTAGCGGCTAAAAACTGCCTAAAAACGCTGAAATGAGAAATCTTACCCTACCTGCCGTATACTCCAAACTTTGGTCCTTCCATCCGGGCATCACCGGTCTTTTGCAGAAATCGAAAAATGGCTCAATGATTTGAGCGATGACAGAGAGGGCTCATTTTTAAGAGATGGTATTTAAAAATCATTTTTTCACGGCACCACCTCTTTCGAGTTGCTGACAACACTCAAAGAGTATTAACTGTCTGTGAAAAGCTTCTCAAATCTCGCCGTTCGGAGTCGGCAATAAACTGTAGGTCCCTTCTACTCGTGAAGAACAGTAGCACGCACAGCACGAGTGGCTGTTGAAGAAGCTAGGCCCTGGTCCCTTGTGGGCTGTAGTGACACTCAATTATTATTATTATTATTATTTATGTTCGAAAATCATCAGTTAGATGTTTCTTTCTTTTCACTGATGTCTTCCATTAGCTTTCTTAAATCACTTGATTTCACTCAAACAAGTCCTCCCTAGAATGCAAATCACATGCGCATTCGGTTTTATTTCCAATTTCGAAAACATGCTGCAAAGTCCTCACTCGGTATAGACTTCAATTTCTTCTTTGTCATGATGATGATGGTCGTCCTGGCTATGTGTCGACTGCAACCCTCTTTGAACATTTTGTAGCACTGATAAACTCTTGTCTTCGATAGAGTTTGCTAACCGAAGGCCGTCTGAGACAGTTTCAATGTTTCGAAAGAAGAATTTTTTGGACAATTTCAGACATTATAACAAAAAATTCTCTTTCAAGCACTTCAGAATATTTTGACGTCAAATTCGACACAGATGTCAGTGACGGTATTGCCAACTTCAAAATAATAAAATCGTCTACTTTTGCCAAAAGTCTCTTATTTTGTTTATCCAACGCAGTGTCCCCCATTATCAAGAGGTTAACTTTGAACTATTTAAAAGATCTAGTGCCGTGTTATACGTGCTGCATCTTCATGTCTAATCGTCTCTCATCAAGAGGTCGCAGATATCACGAGATCCCTATCAGATACGTCTTATCGCACATGACGTCTTGTCATCGACAGCAAGTAGACGTTCGTCAGTGCGAACAAATCGCATTGCAAATATTTATCTTGAATCTTCAGAAGGCGTCGTGTCACCGACCATAAACCCAATTCAGACTAGGGTAGGTTATGAATCCCCCATGTGATCGATGCCTCGTCTTGCTTCCCCTCCCTCACACTTGCGCAGACTGAAAAGTTTACGATACTTAATGAGTGGCCGCTTATCGCTCTCCGTCTCCGTCGCCGTAAATCACTAAACACGAACGGCAATCGAATTAATATCTGAGTCTGGTCATATCGATTGGGTGTCGCTGATTGTGTTAATTGCCCCCAATCGATGGTAAATTAAGAGTCTGGCGCTTACGCGTCCCTTCTGACTCGATCGATGTCTGATTGAGATTTGCGATGCTTGTTCGAGGAATTTATGGTATTAACTGGGCTTTGGCCAAGATTGATGTTGGCTTGTGGGGGGCGACTTCAAATTCTCAGAGGGGTTTGAAAACGAAGTCATAACTTACATTCCTTGATAAGTGGACTTAAGTGGAAATCAGCTACAAGCCCTCAGCGAGCAACAAGCCTGCACTTAACCGGTTTTCTCCCACCAGCCTCCACTTAAAAACTGTCAACAAGCACTAGGTCCCCTTTGATGGCCAATATCAACCAGTTATCTCTCAGGGAAGCACACACTTGTGTCGGATATAAATTATAACCTTCGATTAATTAGCTGCTTCATTTTGTTTTTGTCGTAAAACAAAACGCTATTGACGTCGTCGTTCGCTTCACGCCCCAAATCCGTGTTTCACATACGAGTGCAAGAGCCATAAAGTGAACGAAATGACATCTGCACTCATCTCTTATTCCTCTTCCTTGAATCAGTTTTATAATCGAAGACACGTTAGCTATACATATGTATGTCGTCGTTGGCAGTTCGTGCGCAAGCACGTCTAAATCACACACAAACCGTCTGGCGGCGGAGATTTTCGTTTGACATTTTTGTAGTCGCACGACCTAGTGGGGCACTTAATTTTGTTGACGCGATATTAAAGGCATTACTTAACCACAAACGTGAAATATTTCAACTCAACTTTAAGCGAGAGCGACACCCACGCCATCGTTGCCGGGGAATCTTAAAATGTCACTCCTTCCTTCCTGTGATGATTAACTGATTTGATAATTGATTCAAAACGAAGTGGTACAGTGGGACTGTGTGTGTTGGGCAGGAGTTATGCTGTACCCTATGGTGGTTGTCGGATGAAAAGTGTCTGAAACGACGGGTTGTTGAATGCAATTTATGAAGTTTTCATCATTTGGGTCCTTAAAGGCTGTGAGCACATTTCGAGGCACTGCTTCATTTCATCTTTGAAGGCACTGAACTGAGTTTTCGACAAGCGCGCTTTAATATATCTTGAATGGATAAAGTCACTTTAAGAGAAATTTTAAGCCCCAAACAAAGATTTACAGTTTATAGTGGTGATAAAGTCACAAGGGGTGATGGGTCGACATTACAACCAAGGTGACTGAGGGCAATACGAAGTACAATACATGCTGTCATCACAGAAGGACGCACAACATCAGTGTCTTCGACAGAGCATCTTAATAAACAGATGATGAATTTGGGTTAACGTGATCGCCGGGCCTTATACCACAGGGCCATTTCTCTAAAAGAAGTCGATAGCGAAAGACAAGACGTCTAAGTAGCTCAAGTACCAACCTGAGTTCATGCTAGAGTGACAATCAAACACCTTGTTGGGAGTAAGGGGTTTCTAAAACTTCTGGGTCGCAGCCAACCAGCACCTTGTTGAGAATGCAACTCGACACTGAACCGGGAAAGTCACTTTACTGCCTGGCCTGAGTCAGTAGAGTGGAACAATCTGATCCAGATCAGTCAGCAGAGTACATTTATCTCGATTTTGCATGCGACAAGATCAAGCTGACTATATGGCATTCTGATCATACCCCTCCTGCGCAGAAACATTAGACCTTATTGAAAGTGTATGAAGACGTGCTTGGTAGTTTTGAAAGAAAGTTCTGCGTGCGATCTCTTTTCCTGGCTCTAGAGGGAAAGATTCAACTGCGAACTGTACGGCCTGTACAGCGGCAAGTAGCTATTAAAGCATCTTGGAATCCAACGTCAAAAATTGGAAGGCCATGTAGAGCGAATGGGCACCACAGTTGTGGCCCCAAAGTCTATTGGGACAACGCAACAGAGAAAGGTCGAGGTTGAATTGGCGCACACGGTGTAGAAGGACCTCAACTAACTTGATGTATGCAACTGGAGGTAGCAGTCAAAAGATCGTTCCAGCTGGAAAGACTTCTTGGTTGAGGCCCAGGTCTACTTCGGACAGAGAAAACGAAGACGATTCAGTCCGCCATGGGTGTTTAAGGACTTCTTAGGAAATTTGATTAGAGATGCTTTGTTGTTGTCATTGTCTACAAATGAAACTTGAATTTTGGAGACTCAAGTACACGTGAAATTCAGGCAAATTGTATCCTAGCCCCAACATGTGATATATCAATCGACAGATCTTCTAAAACAATCATAACTGGTGAAGATGTGGGCCATCTAAAACGAGCAGTCTTCTCCTAGAAGCTCGATGTTTGGACGCCACTTAACCGACCAAACATCACTGAGACGCAGATGAAACGAATTGAATATGATCCAATGCAAGCCATCTTTGGAAAGGCCGATGAATGACCACAAGCGACTTCATAGTCTCGTTGAAGGCAACCAAAGTTATGCTCAGTGTTTGGTGGATTTGTCTGTAAGGACTTGGAAACGTGGCGAAAGGATCAGATCGATTCTTTCTCGACTGTTTCATGTCGAATATAAACTTTATTGAAATTGATAAGGAGCCTTCGAGGCTTACTTAAACAAGATCACATAACAGATGGAAAAAATAAAAATTTGCTATACAGCAACAGAATGTGACTCAGGCTTAGAAGTGGCTGATCCTTCTGCAATTCCAGAACCCATGTATGCTCCAGTGAGTAGTCGGCATTGGTGATGATTTTGGGAATCCTCCAAACCCGATTTTTTCGAACCTTACACATCCCTTCCAACAGCAGACAATTTCATCTTGTTCCACACCAAACCAACCACATTATGCAAACCAAAGACAACTTCTTGCAGCTCCCTTCAACTGCTGTGCCGTATTTTCAACTTCCACTTCGTAACGAAATTAATTCGTGTATTCGGCACACTCCCTCCCCCGCTCAACAACCGTCACCAACTGGCCCGATATCCACACCGAAATGCCAGCGACACATCAGTGAAATCTGGAATATTCAAATCAAGCACCCCTTCCATCCATCACGCCCGACATACCGTGTCACGACACACCGCATGCGGGTTACCGTAGATACCATCTCCACGCCGCATGTGTCGCCTTGACGGCCGCCCTCCTGCTTCGCCACTCGCCGCCTCGTCAGTCCATCAGAGGCCGCCATAAATTACTCCGCGGACCGACACAACGGTATTTGGTATTAATTATGCAATTAAAGTATTAGAATGTCAATGGAGGCGATTAATTTATGGTCCGACTGGCGAGCGTGGCCTTTAAGGCGGCTAGATGACATTATCACGATTCCACGCAGAGCCGGCCGGTTCCACAGTCGCCTGCCGTTCGTCGACTTCGATAAGGAGGTGCCAATTGCAGATACGCTCGGCTCTAATGCGCCCACAATGGGACTGGCCGGTGTGCTAATTCGTGGCTGCAACAGATATTTCGAACCATTTCACAGATGCGTACACTCGGTGGGAATGCGATCCGCGAAATGGGGTGCGGTGAACGCCTGGCGTTCGCCCAGGGACTGAGGAGTGCGTCGAGGCAGACGATTTCGGATTTTTTTTCCGTTGATTGTGTCTGCGGCTATATTTAGACGCTTTTATAACTTTTCTTTGGCTTTCGCTCGGAAATTCACGCTCTTAATCAAAACAATGAGTGCCGCGATCGATGCCGCGACGCAAACGAGCGAACACACGACGACACGGCGGCGCTGGGGGTGCAGGATGCCTGCGGTCGGGTGTGTACGGTGGCGTGGACGCTTTCGACAGAGGCCTGTGCCAAGCTGTCCGGGGCGATGGCGAGGATTTATCGATCGGATTTGCTTAGGATTTATTTTTATTGTTGTGTTCGAGTTATGTAGAACAAATGTTTCCACTAGAGCGTAGTCTGGTCCATAGGGAATGTGAGAATTTAACGGTTTGCTTTTAACAGAGAGAACTGCATACCGACGACCGCGAAGACGACGCATGAGTTGGTGTGGGGGCTGGTGGGGAAGGAAGTAGAAGGTTGAAGAATTTTTGAGTCTTTTGAGTGTCTGCTAGTTTGAAGGAACTTTCTGCCAGTCTGTCTGTTGCGCGTGTTCGAAGGGCCTTCAGCTACTTTAGCCAAATCTGTCACTCAGTCTAAAGCGCCATCAGGGGCATCCGCCACTCTGTGGGAAGATTGAACTAATGCTCTATTTACAGCTCCACTTTCTGCTCTATCTGAAGCTAGTATGCTGCTTAGTGGAAGGCGCCATTGTGCCTCTCTGCCTGTCTGTCTTCCTTTCTGTGAAAGACTGGCAAATTCGTTAACTGTTCCTTAAGTGAAAAGAAGAGGACGTCCAAGGAATGGTTCCTGGCAAATATTACCTAGAAAGAAGGCTCTTTATAGAAAATTTGCCATTTCAGTTCCTCCTCTCTCTAGTCCTCTTTCCCCGGGTCATGTGACCAGTAAGACCAAACTTCTGGAAAATCTTAAAGATGGAAAAATAACTCATTTCCCATCTGAACACATGTTGAGGACAATGACTCAGTCTCTCTCTCTTATCGATTGTCCCATACTCATCCTAGCACCTTCCTTATGTCCGCCTTCCACTCCCACTCTCCACTTTCATAATCTTTAACAAGAATCCAATTTAATAGATTTTCCCCATCGACATCTCATTTTCCTCTCACCTCGTACACAGCCTGTAAGCAAATTCCAAGTTTCATCGCTTGCACGATCCTCTCTCATCGCCCATCCCTCGACCACGTTGCATCACCAGGTAGCATGAAAGAAATCCAAAAGAGCCAAGAAAGCGAACGCCGTATTCACCTTTTCCAACCCAACTCACCTACCACTCCTCACCTACCCACCCTCCACACCACTACGTGTACGTGTGTGTGTGCATCTTGTGGGCCTATATAATCCCCATTATAAATAATTGTTACCCCCTAGAACCACGTTCTAATTAGAGCAAAACCTTGTCCAAGATAATGAACTAAAATTCTATTGT
Organism: Eristalinus sepulchralis; assembly: GCA_944738645.1. NCBI lineage: Eukaryota > Metazoa > Arthropoda > Insecta > Diptera > Syrphidae > Eristalinus > Eristalinus sepulchralis. Next base: position 35,638,366 of record OX122883.1, read on the forward strand.
AGTACGAATGGGAGTCCTCTTCACCCGTTCATCCAGTCCCGCCAGGCGTGTGTACGGGTGGAGGGCGTCGGGCGCCCATCGTTGCGCTCCTTAATTCTGAATTTGGTTTCTCTCTCACTCTGTCTCTTTAATTTCTCTGCCGCTTGATCCTCAGTTCGTTTCCCCCAGCAGCAGCTCATGGACAACGATGACGAAGACAATGAGCGACGACGATGTCGACGATGACGATGACTGCAACCGTTGGGGCAGAGTTATGTTGGGTGGTTATGGCGGGAGAAGAACAACGCAGGAGACACAAAAACGAAGAGAACGCAAAAAAAGACAACGAAAGTCGATAGATAGGCAGGTGAGCGGATGAATGAACGTGAATGTGTTCTGTGTAGATGGTGTGAGGTGTCGTCCTTTGGGGCTCGAGCCCACATGTTCCAGGGGGGCGAGAATACGTACAATTTGACAGAGTTATGTGCTTCAAATTGCATTATGAATATTCTAAACAAATTTGGTGAGGGTAATGGGCCAAGCAATATGTGTGTGGGGCACTGGTCGCTGTGGTCGCTAGAAAGTGGTACTGGTGGGTGAGCACGTGGGAGGGTGTGGTGTTGTACAGGGACTGTCAGGATACGGAATAGATGAAAGAATGGTATCAAGAATTTGCAATATTCCCGATTGATAAACTCCGAAATTTAACACAATATTTAAGACGGCTCCTTGGGCCTTGAAGCTGAAATCTTTTGTGACTTGCAGAAGGGAATGTTAACACAGCGAGGCGTCAATAAGGCGTTTGCTGGAAATGAAGCAGAAGCCGCTAAAATGGGTCTGGTAGTTAATGAGGGCAAAACGAAGTACATGTTGCCATCAAAGAAGGACACGCAACACGCAACGTCTCGGACAAAGCGTCACACTAGGCAGCAGAAACTTCGAGGTAGTAAAGGACTTCATCTACCTCGGCTCCACGGTAAACAGGGACAATAATTTTTGATTCTGTTTGCGTTGATGGCATCTGGCGAAGAATATTCAACGACGAACTCTATGGCCTGTCTTCGAATACAACGCTTAAGATGGCTAGGCCATATGGAGCGTATGGACACCACTGCTCCGGCCCGAAAAGCATTCGAATCTAAGCCATTGGAACAACGCAACAGAGGACGGCCTAGGCTAAGGTGGCGCACACAAGTGGAGAAGGACCTCAACCAACTTGGAGTGCGCAACTGGCGGCAGTTGGCGAAAGATCGTGCTGGCTGTTGGTTGAGGCTCAGGTCCACCTTGGACTGTAGCTCCACTAGAAGAAGAAGAAGAAGAAGAAGAAGGAAATGTTCTGCGCACTATCTTAGGGAACTGTACGTGCTGTATGACTACATAAGCCTAGACTAGAATTTGAGGACACAGAGCAAGCCAAGGCCTATTTTATATGGGCAACCCGGCTCAGGCGTGCAAATTCTTTGGGGGTTACTAACCCATTTGGAGATGAACCCAAATAAGGCAACATTTTGTATATAATAGGAGGTTAGCAATGGGTCATAATAAATACATTTTTACCTCACTGTGGGCCAAAAGTATTGTCCTAGATAATGGATTAAAAAGAACTTAGATATAAATTGCCGAAGATGGAGTGGGAAACACAATAAGACTCAAGGAAACGAGTACTTCGACTGACCCAACTGAAGCCTTTAGAGCTCTAAATGGCCGTTTTAAATTAGTTGCGTCGCCTTCTAAGCCCGGGATCTTAGGTTCGATTCCTTAATTAGGAATAAGCATCCGGCTTGCAAACATTGTTGTCAAAGTCTCCGTTCCGAGGCGATATGCAACTGTATATTCCTTCCTCTCGCGAGAGAACCATAAGAACGCGAGTACAGAAGAAATATGCTTTATGGGCTATTGCGCCACTCCATTTATTTTCAATACGATTGCTTACGTGGAAGGTAAGAAGTTTAAGAAGAAGTCAAAAATTGGGCTTAAAATGTGTTCTTTGGCTCACTGGATTTTCTCCATGAAAAAATGTTTAAAAAATATTTTTGGATTCATTTGTCCTCCGTTGGATTGGCAAGCTTGGTTAGGTTTCTATGAATATCGCTGACTTTGCTTTGCGCCAACGTATATATTTCAATGAGGAAGTATTGTGCTAGCAATGGACAAATTTGTCGACAACCGCTTTGATCAACAGTCGACAGACGCAAAATTGTGAGTAGCTTAAAATAATTCGACATTCTTAGCTTAAACTGATTTGCAGCTCAAAGATGTGTGGTGGATGTAACGATCACACCATTCCCCGGGAGGGGTATTTACTCTGTATTCGACTTATGCCAAATCAGAATATAATTTAGTAAAGACCGGTGATCTGGTTCGACGTGATGGCCAACAAATTTACAAACACTAGACGCGTGCGTAAATAAGTCCATCAGGACGGGCACCAAACGGGGACAGCAATACGTGATCAGGCGAATTAAATAACCCGTCACGGCTATGGTGAACCGCCAGGTGCACTGTGAGTGGTGGATGAATGGTGCAAACGCTTATTTTACTGATTACACTATCGATGTGGATAAGAGGAGGTTTGCTTAGTACAAAGGTGTTCATTTTTGGAGCAGTTGACGTCAACGTCAATGGATTAGAAAAGATGAAAAATTCCATGATAACCCCCCATCATCGCTTTTCCGATTGCTGATACCCCTTGTTCCATCGTTGGATTTTCTTAGAAACAGCCGTCACATTGATAAATTTTGAAACTTGAAATTATGATGTATGGACACGCACAAAAAAGACATCAGCTGCTTCATCACTCCAGAATGACAAACAAGGCTTCGCCAGGAAAAGTCATAAAATATCGCTGCCAAATGATCCAAAGAGAAAAAATGCGAGAAAGTTGACTATCAACTGAAGGGGTAACTGAATAACAGAGACATCTCTATGAACACAAATCTGGCATTAAGTGAGCTAGTGAAGCCCTTGTGCCACATGAGAAAAAAAAAGTTAAACGGAGACAGATGTGTAAGCTGCAAACGAGGACATTAAATAGATCTCAGGATCTCGAAGTGCACAAATCCGCTGGCCCGGATGGTATACCCCCTGATCTTCTGAAGAGGTGTTCTTCGACGTTGGTGAAACCACTGTGCAAATTTTTCCACCTGGTCATACTCTCTAGGGCTATTCCCAAGTAAGTGGAAAAGGGCGAATCTTTATCACCGGCCTCCCATTGACCCACGTCCCTTCTTTCTTAGGTCATGGAAATGCCGATAGACCGTCAGCTTGTAATAACTTGAATCCCGGAAGCTTCTTAATGACCGGCAGTACGGGTTCCGCAGAAACAGGTCCACTGGTGATCTGACGGCATGTAACCGAAAAGTGGAACCAATCTTTACACAATGTAGAAGAAAGCAGTGGTCGCTGTGGCGTAGTGGCATGTGCGTCGACCGCCGCGCAGAAAGTCTGTGTTCGATTCTCGGACGGGACACCTAGCATTTTTTTCACGGCACCACCTCTTTCGAGTTACTAACAACACTCAAAGAGCATCAATTGTCTATGAAAAAGCTTCTCAAGTCTCACCGTTCGGAGTCGGCAAAAAACTGTAGGTCCCTTCTACTCGTGAAGAATAGCAGAACGCACAACACGAGTAGTTGTTGTAGATGCTAAGCCCTGGTCCGTTGTGGGCTGTAGTGCCACTCAATTATTAGAAGAAAGCAAGATTGCTGCGTTGGATATTTCAAAGGCATTTGACAGAGTCCGCACAGAATCAGGCGCTCTTGTCGAAAACACGTGCTCATGGTGTCGACGAGTCACTTCTTCAATGCATTAGAAATCACCTTTCGTACCGTTCAATCCAAATTGTTTTGGTATATAAATTAAGTCCGATCACAGGTCGAAGGTATAAAAGAAAAGAAGGGGAGGAGGTGCCAGTACAAATTGGTTCGATGCCTGATATCCATTTGTCAATGCTGGTGTTTCCCGGGGCTCCATTTTGTCTCCGACACTCTTCCTAATTTTCCAGCTCAACATTTTCCCCTCACTACAATCCACTGGCATCTAAACTAATGTGCACTGGTACCTCCTCTCCCTCTTTTCATCTAAAGCTGCGGCCTGTGCTCTGACTTAATTCTGGTCCCTTTAAGGTAACCAAATAATTCCTTCAGCGCGTGAAAATTATAAAAAAAATTGCCAAAACTGCCCACCAAGGACAAAGGCATACAAATCCTAGATTAGCTTAGAGTACTCGTGAAGAGTCAGTAAGTTAGAATTAAGATCAGTAGATTATATCATTAAGCTAGCTTTAAGTATTTTTGTCTAAGAAAAATGCACTGAAAAAAAACGGATGAAGGCATAACATCTTCAGCAACGACTGGTGTTGGGCGTGCTTTTGTGTACAGGGGACGTACAATTTTTTACCGATTCCAATGGACGAAGTTTGGAAAGCTTTTCATCGGCAATTAAAATTTTTTGTGCGTTATTGGCAACTCAAAAGAGGTGGTGCCGTAAAAAATGGCGTTCAGTCCTGGAATCGAACCTGGGACCTTTGACGTTAGAGTTCGCGAACTTATTGACGCCACGGTGAGGATAAAATGCGAAAAAATTACCAATGATACCATACAACAGTGAAAGTTGTCAGCTTCACTTTTGGGGGAATTAGAGACTATGCCTACCTCGGGTTGGATGCGGACTCCATATGTCATATGTGGAAAGAGAAAATGCGACATAAAATCATCTTTAGCAACCGATGCTCCTTCAGTTTATGGAAACTCCCAACTCGACTATCATACTACTGCTGTGGTCGCCGCGATAAAGTAAGTAAGTGCGTCAACTCACGGACCGTAAGTGTAAAGTTCGATTCCAGGACTAAACGCCTCGCATACTTTCCTCCTCTTCCGTCTACCTCTTCCGAGTTGCTGACAATACTCACAGTTTCGGCGATAAGATTGTAGGTCCCGTTTACTTGTGAAAGGACATACGTGCGCGCAGCATGAGTCCTTACTGAAGAGCTAGGCCCTGGTCGCTTGTGGACTTCAGCCTCATCCAATTTCTTTATTTAATTAGTCTTATGTGTGCCAATAAGCAAATCGGCAGGGCAGGTTCTTTCTCACCTTCGAACGTCAAGGCAGATATCCTAGATTTGCTTCCTGTATTGTGCGTTCATCTGTAATTTTTCCAGCCTGGGTGGCGAACGAAGTCGACTGCAAGCGTTTCCATAATCTGGGTGCTGTGGGGAGAATGCATGGAGTCGTCAACTACAATGCTGGCACGGCAACATAAGGTTTCTGAATCCAGGCTCCGGATTTAAGGAGACGAGGATAACAGAACCTCTGATACAGAGACCGTGTCATCACGGATGATAGACAGCTTGGCTTCAATAACTGAAAGTAGAGTAACTGGGATTCCAATGGCTAGAAGACTGCACCTGCTGAGGCTCAGACCCTTTATTGGTCGTCAGTCAATAAGCAAGGAAAGTCGAATCATCATCGTGATTCTATTAGCTTCTATTCCCATTGTCCTGAGGCTGACTCAGTCATTTCTGATTTTTGCTAATGTCACCTTAAATTGGCAACGAATTCTCTCACAATCCAAATCACACGCCTCAACTGCTGCTACGATCTCTTACCGGAATTTAAACTTGACGTCTTCTAATCACGTTCCTTGGCCATAAGTGACACTAAAACTTAAAACAAATTTCAACCAGTTAGCACCGAATTCAACACTTGACACCTTACTCATAGTACTCAACACAAAGCGACTCTATAAAATCTTCACACGCCGCGTCCCACGATCGGTCCCATTTGAGTGTCTCTAGTTGAATCCAGTGTCATCAGGTCGCAGCTAACTGAAACACCTCTCGGTCCATCAAAGCACAAATTCCAGCACCCGCCCAACCTCCTCCCTCTTCTTTTCTCACAAAAAAAAGAAAGCTCTCCGCACAATAAACACAACCACTTCACTGATGGGCCATTGATAAACTGAACACCGAGGTGGCATGCTTCACAAGTGACAGCTGACAAACAACAATCAATTCAGAGACGATAAAACGCGTTGTCACCGCAATCTGTTTCAGCAATTATCACCCAGAGCGTGTGTTTGGCGAACACCGGCACGGCCGGCACCGTGTCGGTCCCCCGATGAGCTCACTTAGTAATTTCACAGACACTGATATCGAAAATCAACAATAGATAGTTAAACTGGAGAACAGATGACAGTACCAAGTGATCGTGTGGTGTAGGGTTTGTGACTTCGAAAAATTGGGTTCTTGTGTGTTTTGGTCACATATAAGGACTGGATCTGCATGAGGCGTGAGTTGTGGTGTGGAAACGGCCTTGAGGGGAATATTTTTAAGTAGAGTAAGGGAGGAGAGTTGGTGGTATGGGCGATGATAGGGACTCGCTTGATCTCTTTGTCTTTGTGTCTGTTGTCAAATTTGTGTCATTGGTCCTCACTGATTGATGTATAACGACGGGTTTATACTAACCTTATTGTTGAAGAAGTGCGGATGAATGACGTTAACGAAAATCAACACCAACCAGCACTTAAGCTCTTTATGGATGCTTTACCAACTCATAACTTCGACAGCATATACAAGTGCTGTTTCCCAACCATTCCAAAAACCGATCAGCAAACAAGTGACTCTCTATTTACGATGATTTTGGAGAAGTTCGACAACTTGGAGCTACTAGAACCATACAGATGCTTAGATGTCATGATAGACTTAGATGTCATGATAGACTGGGGATATGCGTCAAGTAACATATCGGAAGTTAAAGATTCAATTCCTGGACTGGACTGTCGCGAGTTCACCTTTGCTGACAATACTCAGTGAATGGCACTTGTCCACGGAACCAACGTTCAACGAAATCTCACCGCTCGGAAGTGACATTAAACTCAAGTTTGTAAAGGTTCACCCTTTTTTAGGCAAAGGCTAGGCGCATGATGATTTCCTTTCCAGACCAGACAGCATAGCGAATGGAGAGACGTAAAAGAGCAGTGGTTCTAATCAGCGTTGGAGACAAAAACTCGAAGTCAAAGATAATCCTCCTCACTCCCCCCACCACCAAACTGTCACATCATCCTATATTCTCATGACGTTGAACCCTCTTCGTCGCATGTCATCTCACAGAAAAAATCTCGCACGCATATCATTTGTAAACAAAGTTGCCCGCCGGGAGATAATTGTTTACACGTTTTTTTTATCGATTCATTCCGCAATAAACACCGAAAGCATCTGGCGCATGACTAAACACTGACGCACCTGGCTAATTCCAATAAACGCCACACATGTTCTGCACAAAAACACACACCCACCCCTTCCCCGATGACAAAAAAGGCGGATCATGAAGAGAAATTCATTAACTCGACACTAAATTGATTCAATTTTGACTTCATTAAGTTCACATTTCATTTGTAACAGGTTGCTTTTTGCCCGCCTTTTGAACGATTAGTTTACAATTTCGCGCCATCAGAGATGGGACAGGTTACAGACAGTTACTTGTGGAGGGGTTGCTGAACGTGTGAGGGTTGTATATTCATTAGCGACTGGGATGATGGTTTGTTGACTTATGGAGTGGACTTCTGATGAAGGCTTGTTAGAAAAAGGTAAAACCTGAAGATACACTGCTTCAAAAAAATTTACTTTACAATGACGTACACGGTAATGAAATTTTTAACAAAACGAAAATGCAGTTTCAATTGCACATAAAAAGTGGTTGAACAAAAACACACGATCATCATGCTCATCATCTTCTTTAAACCGCATGTTCCACTTAAGGAGTAGCGACGGTAATGCAGGCATGAGAACCCTCCAGACCGCTCCATTTTGAGCCATCGACTCTAACTCACAAGAGCTATGCCCAAGCGCATGGAATGGAAAATTATGGAATTGATCCAACAACAATTCGTTCTGGGTTTGACGAGCAGATGCCTTCCCGATAGAATTGCATCTAAGGCATGCCTCCGAAGTCGTGATGAACGGAACATCCGGTGGCCAAACTAACAAAATAAAGCCCTTTCCGTCCCAAGCAGTGGCTGCTCAACAATGAGTTCGCCCTCGCCGTCGCTTTTCTCAGCCTATTCCGGCGAGTAACTCCACCCGCAACGGCACAAAGAAATCTCACCTCAGCAACTTGTATTCGCGATCTTTTTTTTTCGGGCATCACCCAAATTTTATGACCATAGGCGAGAGTTAGGACAAGCACCAATAACTTGGCTTTGACACGAAGCCCGGCCGTCTACCAAGCTGCTTTAAAATTCATCAATTGCACAATAATAATTGTAAATTAAAGAAAAAAGGGGATGGACAGTACGTCCAGGCGGAACTACAACCTTTCACTCTAAATTTGATACTTGAGAAGGCTTGGGAGTATGCTAAACCGATCTACAGTTGTCTTGAAGAAGTAAGCTTTGGAGTGTTCTACAGGAGTATGGAATTGATGAACCTCTGTTGAGTGACATACAATATCTTAACACTAACTCAAGCAGCTGTATCCAGGGGTCTCATCGCGTAACTTTTAAGACGATCTTCGTCCAAGGGATTGTATTAAACGACGTCATCAAAAGTTTGCTCCGTGCAACACTACAGTCGCATCGTTTCATCGTGTTGTTCATCATTCAAATAGAAGGCAGTACGAAAAAACAGTTTGAGAGCTACTAAGCACATATAATGTCATACAGAGTATGGGATTGATGCTGTCACTGTAAGTATGTACGTATTTATAAACTTTTAGTCAACTAATTGACCTACTCGTAGGTCAACAACATAAAAGCAAATCGAATATTTGTTCAATTTCATGGACGAACATCGTGTAAAGGTAAAAAGATGTACATATATACCTGTTGTCTGCTGTGGGCAGACTAGACTGAGAAACTTAATGCCATTGGATGACCTAAAAAGTCTGTACATGCTTGGAGGAAACTACAAAACTGTGCAAAATAATAGCACCATGTTTGACTTTGTCACTATTATGCTAATTACTTTTTCCCATGGTCATGCAGGAGCCTCATATTTACTGTACAACATTTCTATTACATCAATCCTAAAACCCATAAACAAGATAATAAAAAAATTCATCTTGTCATTAAAAAAGTTGCAAAATAATGGCACCACGTCATTCTGATGAGCGTTTTTGAAGTGTACACCAGTGTTTTGAATTTTATTGGCTTTAAACAACATCTACACTTATTATTGTAGTTACTTAAGGATAATATTTCAAAAGTGCAGCGTTGTTAGCAAAGTAGAAAAAAAGAGGAAGAAACCCGAAACTTACTCCCGCCGATGAACGACAAATAGGAAGATTAGTCAAACGTAGCCCGTTTATGAACGGAAATGAAAGAGAAGTTAGATATACCCTACATCAACAATAAGAAGAAGGCTAGTAAAGAAGACTTTGCTTGCCAGAAGTTCCAGAAAAGTACCACTACTGTCAAAAATCAATATACTTAAACGAACGAAATGACGCAATATATTATGGACGGACAAATCCAAAATAGGTTTATTTGGTACTCCTGGGGCCAGGACATTTGTTCGCAGGCGAAAAAAACTAGAGTTTCAACCGCAGTGTACTATAGAGACTGTAAAGCACTGCGGAGCAAAAATTAAATTAATTTCCTTTTATGGTACTGGTCTAATTTTTTGAATAGAACCAATTATGACTGCCGGAGTTCATGTCAGCATAATGAGAAAAACCATGCTATCTTCCGCAGAGTGGAATGTGCCATTTAGATGGATTCTACAGCAATGACCCCAAACATACGAGCAAACTGGTCGAAAATTTTTTCCAAAGCGTCAGTTTCTGGACCTGAATCCCATTGAAAACCTTTGGACAGGTGTAAAGAAAGCTGTATATGAGGCAAAACAGAAAAATACAAAACAACTATGGGATGTTGTGCAAGTTGCGTGGAAGAATATCCCTGTTCAGCAATGTCAGGCCTTAATCGACATACCACGACGTTGTGACGCTGTACTTAAAAATAAAGGTTATACGACCAAATTCCAACCCAATAACAAAAATAAAAAAAAAACACATTCACTATTCCATTGACTTTTATCTCATATTTACGCGTTTTTGCGCTTGGTGCTATTATTTTGCACAATAAGGATGTTGTGCAGTTGGCCAACAAAAATTCCGAAGTCGTTACCAGTCAATCATTGGTAGCCACCGCCAGCTAGGACCTCCAAGGTGGCACCTAGTTTTAAAATTGCGGCAATGTATGTTGACCGCTGTTCCCCGCTTGTACCGACGGTTTCCACCACACTTTCCCTAAGCATCCTTCGCCTTCGTCATCGAAAAATAACATATTCTAATGCCGACGCATTTTTTACGATTTTTATTAACAATTTCAAAAACAGAACTAAACAACGATCAGCCACGAGTAGGAAACGATTGTCAAATAGCAATCGTTCAATCACAATCGCTTAATCGTCGGTATTTGACAGTTCAATGAGTTATACGAAGCATTAGTGAATCGTCCAAAAAGACGTCGTCCAAGCGATTCAAATATTTCAGTTTTGCACGAAGCAATACAATAGTCGAAACGAAGTCTTGAGACGATTGTCGTCTTACGCGATTGTCGTAAGCGGCAGTAAGTCAATACCTTTCACCGTGGACGCTGGGCTTCGCCAAGGGTGCGTCTTGTCACTCTTCTTTTCATTACATAATCATCTCGGCCAATTAACATCGTCACGACGTGGGAAAACGCGGCCACCGAATGTACCGTGCAAAAGAGTCATTGTTTCGTCGGCTGTGTGGCAAGTGGCACCATCCTGTTGGTAGCACATATCGTCCAGGTTTTTGTCCTCAATGTGTGTCCACGAAACGGTCGTAATCATCTCGCAATAGTGAAGACTATTCATGGAAACTGCAAGGCCGACCTCATATTCAAAGAATTACCGCCCGATGGCACATAGTCCAGCCCATAAACCGCGCCAAGCACTTACTCTGTGCGGATGCATTGGCTTTACAACAATCAGTCATCGATTCGCATTTGCCCAAATGTGGCAATTTTGATTGATAACGATTCGAAAGAGGTAAAAGTGTACCTCGCCTAAATCACGGAGGAATTGCACAAAAATTTAAAACTGTCGTCAAAAATTTTCATTTTTTAATTACTGAAGTTTAGTACTGAAAAGCACCGCCAGAGCTCTTCCGCACATTCGTCAGTATCACCTCTGGCAAAGGGTTTCACTTTTGGACTGAATTTGGTGCCTCACACGCTGAATTGATCATGTTTAGCAGAATGCAACGACAGTTATAGACTGTATGGGTTTGATCCTGAATCTTGAGACACATCTCCAGACTCATAATTCATAAAGTTCTCAAAAGCTGCGAGCTTCGAATTCGACACGCTATTTTTTTTTGTATTTCCTCAAATTTTTTCTACTGAACAAACTAGAGCAAAATTAATTTTCAGAACCCACATCAAGTTGGTGGTTTGGGTCTTCCTACGAAATTCTCTCCAGGCAAAGGCAGATCCGCCTTCACTCACACAATGCACAGGGAATCAGTACTCAGAATGAATTACAAAAATTCCCAATGTGCACACCTGTTCCATAAAAACCCTCATCCGAGACAAAATCATATTTCAAGGTCACATCCGTAATGGAGGAGTATGCATAATATAATCAGCACTCAGAAACATTGTTGACCCACCACCAAACATTTCACTGTCAGTGTCACCTGAACGTCAAGTCTCATGTTTCAAGGTCACCAGAGACGACTAAACACCGCATGACATCCCTAATCTACCGGGTGACTTCATTCCTTCGACTAAATTTGTCAAAAAGCACACACACGTTCTGTCAAAACACCACTGACACTAAGTACCCGTCATTGTTATCACAGACATCTTAATTTTAGACCCAGAAACAATTTGACGCACTCAGCCAGACGGCGTCGTCGGTGGCTCACGAGACAAGAGTCTCGTTACTCTATTTGAACAGTCCTCCCAGGCACGGTGTCACATGACATCGCTTGTCAGCTGAACAATGACAGTTAATAAGAATGTCAAAACAAAACCAACCAACCAAGAGCTGACCTTTGAATGGCGACGGCTCACAGATAAACATGTTTTTGTGAAAACATCCTTCACTCGCTTACCCCCCCCCACGCCCGCGAATGTAGCGACATTAAGAGTTTCTCATTTTAATTTGATGTCGCTTGTTGAAACGATTCTTTGGAGCTTTATGGCCGACTGGATAGCCAAACTTAGCGGGGTAGTGTTAATCACTCCATTTTGTTCAGCGATCTAAGTTTTGACAAGTCCGCAGTTCGTCTCTAATTAGCGGTGACAAGAAGAACAAAATCGAATTAACTTCCGTCATGCGGAAGACTCTGAAGGAAACTCTAATTTGACGTAAGAGAACGAGAATCAAGTCTCGTGACTGATGTCAGCCTTCTTGTGACCTTCTGGTTGTATGACAAGTTTAACATTTTTTTGACCATTTTTTTTTAAATTTAAAGTTACTTTTGAATCTCGTTAAAAAACTAGCATCTGTCTTGAATGTCGAAAGTGTGTTAAATGCATTCTGATTTGCTTCAGTGCTCGGACTTGGGAATGCAGCCAATACTAAGAAGACGAAGGACTTATACATTGCTGGCTAAAGAAAGCCCGTTGACTGAGGTTAAAGCACGCTGAAATGTGTTCCTAGCTTGAAAAACGTGTTACTACGTCTGTGGTGTTGGACAACTCATTATCCCCGTCACAAGCACCCATTTTTCATTTTCCAAAAACACACACACTTAAAAAGAGAGGAATGTACTCAATGTTGGATAACTTTGGCAAATAAACGTGCAACAAATTTAAATGTGCAACACAATGACACGATTCCTCTAAAGCAGTTTTGCTTCAAGTGGCGAACAGCTATAAAACGAGTTTTGAAACTTGGAAAACGCAGTTTTAGAAAGCCAAATAAGAGCATTCAAAAATGGTAGTGATAGGAATTTGAATTTGAATTTCCACTCCAAGTTGGCTCTGGTCCTTCTCCACTTGTGTGTGCAATCACAGAGGGGGCTTCCTCTGTTGCGTGGGCGTGGATTTATAGACTCTTCGGGCCGGAGCAGTATTATCAAGCAACTCTGCATCCCCTAGCCGTCTTAAGCGTTGAATCCGTAGAGGATTGCCCAGACGTATGCAGTCCGCAGAGTTCGTCACTTAGAATCTTCAGATGCCATCAATGCAAACAGGACCAAAAATTGGACATAAGACCTTCTTCTGAAAAAGACCCAGGGCTTCCTCATCCACTTTTAAAGATGTCCAAGTTTCGGCACCATAAAGTAGAACAGGAATAGTCAAAATGTGATACAAAGCCTGCTGAGTCTTTCGACAGAGGACTTTGTTGCTCAATTGCCTTTCGAGACCAAAGGAACAGCGGTTGGCAAAAGTGATTCCACGCTTGATTTCATTGTCCTTATTTACACTGCCGCCGAGCTTGACGAAGACATTGACTATCTCAAAGTTGATTGCAAATCTATTTTATCTAAAGGGTGTCCCAACAAGAACGCTAGAAATATATTTCGTGCCATTCGAATTGTCATTGTTTGACATTTGAACAATTATTATTGTTTGTTAGTAGAAGGTTTAAGGTTAATAAAAATGGAGCGCTGCACGAATGAACAACACATTCTCACTGTGAAATTGTTTTACCAAAATGGTGAAAGTGACCAAATTGCGATCAATTTGGGGTTAGAAAATGCTCCAAAGGAGTCAACTGTAAAGCAATTAATGGAAAAATTTGCTGAAACTGGGTCTGTAACTGATGTAAAGACAACAACGCGCCTTCGACCAGGTCGATCGACCGAAAATATCGCAGCAGTACGTGATGATGTCGCTCAAACTCCATCCACCTCAATTCGACACCGAGCTCAGCACATTGGCGTTTCCAAATCCACTATGCAGCGCATTTTGATGAAAGATTTGCATCTTCATGCATACAAAGTTCAATTGATTCAGGAACTGAAGCCAGCTGACCATGCACAGCGAAGGGAGTTCGTTAATTGGGTATTGGAGAGATTTTGCCGATAAAATCATTTAAAGTAACGAGGCCCATTTCCATCTTGATGGCTTCGTCAATGGGCAGAATTGTCGCATTTGGGGCGAGAAAAATCCTCGAATAATTCACAAGAAGCAAATGCATCCTCAACGTGTCACTGTGTGGTGTGGATTTTGGGGCGCAGGAGTCAGGTCAAGCGCAAACAGTCAATGGTGTTCGGTATCGTGAAATGATAACCAATTTTTTCGCGACTAGAATTGAAGAAATGAATGTGGTTTGAACAAGACGGCGCTACATTTCATACAGCCAGAGAAACAATTCAATTGCTGCATCAGTCATTTCCCGGTCGTGTTATTTCGCGTCTTGGTAATCAGAATTGGCCGCCTAGATCGTGTGATTTAACACCATTGGACTTTTTTCTTTGGGGTTTTTTGAAATCGATGGTTTATGCGAATAAGCCGACGACGACTAAAGCCTTTAAAGTGGAAATTGGACGCTGCATTAATGAAATACCGCAGCGTTGATGCAAAACGGTCATAGAAAATTTCATTAAAAGATCGCGTATGTGCCAGCAAAGCCGCGGCGGCCATCTGACCGATGTGTTATTCCACACAGAACCTCATCCTGTCTACTTTACGATATAATAAAGAATTCACGATTTTTATTAATTATCTACGTTATATTTAAAATTTAAATCTTGCGTTCTTGTTGGGACACCCTTTATGTCCTTCTACGCATGTATGTCTTGATATAGACGAGTTCTTGAAAACTGGGTTTTGACATTTTTAAAAACCTCTCTCAACTTCGGAGTTTAATAGTTCCCTAACAGTAATTCCCATCGAAAAGCTGGACAAGAAGCATCAAATTCTTTTCAAAACATCTGTCGATTGATGTATCATTTAAGAATCTACGATAAAATTTATTTTCTCACCGCTCTTTATGCATACATCGAGTAATTCATCGTGAGATTTGCTTTTCAATATACTTTTTTTGAAAGACCGCGTCTGAATTCTATCAAATTGTTTTGTTACTTTTGGTCATTGGAGAAGGACTCACACCACAACAGCTTCTCTGAAAATATTAGCTGCACGAAAATCAGCGTAGAGTGAGTAATATTCTTTCGTGCAACTGGAAAAACTATTTTCTTTTGCAGGCTGGGAAACACTGCACTGGAGCGATCAGACTCGAAAACTGATCTATTGTACTACCAGGCAGTAACCTACTTTTAATGTAATTTTGTTGGTGTTCCGAAGGAAAAGTAGCAAGCGCTTCTGTGATATAGAGCTTAGGTTTTAACCCACCACGTCAGCGCCAAACAGCCGCCACCTGATTCGAGCAAAGGTGGGAAATTGACTGAGAAAGTGCTCGGAAGTGTCTCCGCCCGCTCCACAGGCGTCACATAGGGTGCCATCACTAAGCCCAAGAAGACTTAAGTGTTTAGGGACAGTTAAATGTCCCGTTTGTGCACCAACAAGTCGTCTGCAGTCTTTCCTATGTCGAGATAGTAGAAAAGCCGGGGATTTCATACTGAGCATGGGCTTGGTCAGCCTCTTTGAGAGCCATGCCATCTCTGAATGTACTGTGAAGAAGCCAGACTGTTCATAACAGTTTGTTAGACTGTCTGAGTCTGAGGACAGTCTGTTAGACAGTTATGGACAGCCTGGTTTCTTCACAGCACATCCAGAGATGACCAAGTTCGAGTCCTATGAATGCCCCGTTTGATCCTTGCCTAGCAAGTTCATCGGCAATCTCATTTCCCTTGATCCTGTGGACGAGGAATCAATGCATAAGCCACTATTGCCAATAGCATTAACAAATGCAAGTCCCAGTTTTCATAAGTGAATGATACTTGACCGATTTGAGCAAATTCAGCATGTTGTGAAGAGACTACAGCGGCTGTAGCGATTCGTTGTCGATGTTTGCAGTTTGAACATTTTAACAGACTATGGGCTTCCTGTAACTCGTGCACATGTGAGTTCTGGTTTCAACCACGCAAGGAGCCATACTGCGCGTCAAACAATGGACTTGTTGAAAAATCAATTTAGCGAGAACTTAATTTTACATTTTCTACCGTCATTTGGCCTTTAGATCATCCATTACCAAAACTTTGGACTACTTTCTTTGGGGATGTGTAAAGTATCAGTTCTTCAGGAATAAGTCGGTTGCTATTGAAGCCCTGGAAGCCAACTCTACTCGCGTTATTCAGCAACTATGCCCGAACGTTTCGCCCAAAAATGAACCCTACGAATGGACCATCTCAGATATAGTTATGACCAACGTTGACATGATACCATTTTCAGAAAGTAAATGCCATAAATTGTTCTTTTAACTGATACTACAAATTTTAAGTTCACTTTCAATGTTTTGTGTTTTATTTCACATTATAAATCAAACGTCACGATGAAGCACACCTTACAGAGGTTCCACCGCACACAATTTCCACCGCCCTACTCAGCAGACGCCGACGCCATTACCCTCATAAATTAAAACCCCTTAACGAGCAAAGTGTTGTAAAAAAATATTTTTAATGAATTTTGTAAACACAATAAAGGCAATTAGAACCGTTTCACATCGTTTGAAATGAATTCAAGCAGACCCTGTCCGATGGTCCACTTCGTACTGGCATATCAAGCCACGCAATTCCTCATACGCTTCATCGTCTAAATGATTCCGCAACACACCTGTCCCACAGACTCTTCCCACCCCACGCACAGTTAGAAGTTTTAGAAAAACAACAAATACGACATCAATTTCCACAAATTAGCCCCAACGGCACCTTATTCAATCAACCTCCACTGAGAGAATCATTCAGACACCAGGTGACACCGAGCAATTGGACTCAGTGGCGTCAGCCCGGTCACGAGGTTCTATTTAGAAGGACTCTATGTGACACGTTCCCCTTCAACGAAACTGACAAATATTTCAGTGATTCGCGATAGAAATCACACTTCAGCGCTTTCACATCAAACGGACGCGTAAAATTCAATTGACACCTCGGTGACGTGTCGCCGCCGTCAACGACGACAATGTGAACAGATGTTAATTGCCAGCGATGGGGTGTCATGTGCCATCCACTCCAACTGTAGCAGACAAACCGTTGGCCATTGTTTTCCAAGAAAAAACTCGTGAAACGCACTCTGAATCTTAACTAGTTTATTTGGAACCTCAAATGTTTCTTACACACAAACTTAAGTCTAAAATGGCGCTGGAGACGAGTTAGTAGCTCACGGAGACGGCTGAGTCCGTGGAGGTTATCGTGGTGTTGACATCCTTGTGGCTCCTGTCGATGCGAACGATCAGAGGCTTGGCTTCGTCAACCGCTTCGCTGGTGTGTGCCAGTGTGTGGTTGCTGTTGATGTCCTCGATGGCCTTGCGGAGCTCCTTCAAACCGACCACGCCGACGAGACGTCCGATTTTGGTCACGTACGCGTGGTTGATGCCGACCATGTTGAAGAGCGTGTGCACCTTGACGATTGGAGTGCCCTCCACTAGCTGGAAGGGTGAAGGGTCGATGACTATGTTGCCCTCGGTAAAATCTACGGGCTTAGACATCTCCTCGTACTCCCACTGCCGCTTGTCGTCAGGAAGCATATCGATGACACGCTCTCGGGATAGCTGAACGAACTTTTTGGGCAGCTGCAAGGTGTCTCCGTTTGTGGAAGTGTCGGTTTTCTTCACGATCTCTTCGAACGCTGACCGCAGGCGAGCCTCGACCTCGCTGAGGGGTGCAGGCTGAGCGTAGGAATCAAATGAGTTTCGTTTCTTGAGGATCGACTTCGTAGACTCGCTGTTGTCAGTAGATTCTTTGGCGATGGCTTCATTTGCAGCCTTTGTGAAGATCTCGGGAGCTGGGATCACCTCGAAGCGCGACGATCGGCGACGCTCCTGTTGCCGCTCCATGAAGACCTTTTCCTTCGCTGCCTCAAAGCACTTTGTGGCGATCTCCATTCGGCGATCGCGGCTGACTTGTTTTTCGACCGCGTTGAGGAGTTCCGATCGCTGGATGGACCCGAGCAGGATCATACTGTCGGGGCTGTCAACCAGAGGGAAGCTGCGGAGAGTCAGGTTATGGCGCAGGATTTCTTTCAACTTTCGGTAGGTGATGCCGTGCCAAATGTACTTGACATCGCGCGTCATGAAGTGATCCACCAGAACACTGTACATCCTTGAGCTGGTCGGCAGGAGGTCAGGCAGATAGGGAAGCTTTTTGATGAGGATCATGCTGTCATACATGGAGGGCTGCAACATTTCCGCCACCGCCACCGCGATGAGCGACGAAATCATCACCGGCACAACATGGGTGACCTGCCCGGTGATCTCGAAGATGATAACCGCTTCGGAAACAGTGTGGGTGACAGCACTGGAGAGGGCAGCAGCTCCTGCCACTGCGTAGCCACCGGGAACGATCGACGCCAAAATGCCTCCGTACCACACGCCCTGGGGAAAAAGAACGTGCATCAGCTCACCGAAGATCCTTCCGAATCCAGCGCCGATCTTGAAAACAGGCACAAAGGACCCCGAAGGGATGGGTAGAGTGTAACAGATGACTGAGAAGACATAAGTGTAGAGCGTGAAGCTGGCGAGATGAACGAAGACGCTGGTGTAGGGCGTCTTCCAGTGAGAGATGACCGCTTCCTGCTCGACGGTGACGTTGTCTCGGGACCACGTAAAGTTGCTGAACAGATCAGTCAGTTGCTCGTGGGTGCTGATCTCCGAAGCCATAAACTGTCCAGACCCCAGGGGGAACGAGATCGTCGACACAACCAGGGCAAGGATTGTGGGATAGATGAAGTGGTTCTTTTTCAGGAAATTGTTGATCGTCTTGTTCGTTCTTATGAACGTCACATAGGTCCGGTGCAGCCAGACGTAGCCAGCTCCGAGGAAGCCCGACAGCACGCCGAGCAAGGCGAAGGCGAACAACTCCTGCGGGC
This sequence comes from Eristalinus sepulchralis, assembly GCA_944738645.1. Taxonomy (NCBI): domain Eukaryota; kingdom Metazoa; phylum Arthropoda; class Insecta; order Diptera; family Syrphidae; genus Eristalinus; species Eristalinus sepulchralis. The sequence continues at coordinate 35,657,248 of OX122883.1, forward strand.
CGAACGGGAACTCTGAGGTAAAATTTGTGAGGAAGAGCGCCTTCACTGTCACTGCGTTCTGGAACCAAACTGCCATCAGAAGAAAGAACGACGACCCGATTACCGCTGAAAAGAAACCCCGCCAGCAGTTTCGCACTGCGAAGTAGGTGGCGGTGGCTTCGATGCTGAACAGGACTCCGCCAATGGGTGCCGCAAAGCACGCGCCGATACCCACTGCACACGCGACGGCCAGCATCTCGATGTGGTGCGACTTGTTCTCGTAGATGTTGTGGAACCTCAGCTTGGACAGCAGAGTTGCGACGATACTGGCCATGTGCACGAAGGGTCCTTCCTTTCCGATGGGGATACCACTGCCGAGGCCTGCTATCAGCCCCACAACCTTCGCCACCAGAGTCTTAAACGTTAAATATTCTTTGAGCACAACACCCCGCAGGATTGTTTTCATTTCCGGGATGCCCGAACCGGCCGCCTGCGGCGCCACCAAGTGAGTGAATCCTGCTGAGAAGAGAACCAAGAGAAGGACTGGTAAAATCCAGGCGACGTACTGCAGCAATGGCGACGTGTTGAAAATATCTCGGTACAGCCACATCCGGGCGTTGGTGCACACGTAAACTCCCACGTCCACCACGTACGATATGATGGCCATGGAGATGCCCACCAGAGCGAGAAAGATCCACTCTTCCCCGAATCGCGCGACCGTATTCCGCCACACCCAGTAGCAGGACCTCCAGACGACGCCTTTCTGCTCGTTCAGCTGCTCGCTCTGCCGTCGCTTGTCCTCTGCCTTCCGCTGCTTCTCGAGTATCTTTAGCTTTTTCGCCTCGTCCTTGGCGAATTCACTCAGTTCCGTCGAGTACCGGCCGTGCATCAGAGTGTGCATGTAGCGGAGCGTGTTTGCCGAATCGATATTCGGATCATCGTCGTCCTTCGCAGGCGCCCCATGCTTCGGCTGAATGAACGGCCGACGGCTCGCACCGTTGTCTAGCAGATCCTTTTCCATCTCGTCCGATCCAACTGATTGGCAGTCAAGTTAACAACTGACCGCTCAGCGGCCGACCCAAAACTTTATTAATTTCCACTTCGATTTTAGATTCAATTATCTAGACCGGGGGTTCGTTGAGTCGCTGAGCACATGACACTTTTCCGATGCGAACCCAGGAGCTTAGCACGCACACACACACACAGCGCTTCTCTGCCATTGGGTGCGATCAGCGAGTGATTTGGTGACACTTCGAGCCTTACCTCGCATTAATTAGTGCCTTGGCTGATCTGCCCTCTCATCCCTAGACGCGGCAGAGCTTTGCCGCCACACACACACACACACGAAGAGGTTCTAGCGAGTGTTTTGGGGGGGGGGGGGTTCTCCCGACCTCACGCAACGCTCAATCTTGACTCCGAGGTGAGAGATTGTCTGTGACTTGTGCTCTGATTGAAGCACGACAGTGGATGAGGCGCTTCAGCAGGTGGGGAGGATTACCGTTATTGGCATGATGTCATTTTCGAATCGCTTTGAATGTTTAAAGCTTGAAGGGTTCAGGGGGAAGGGGGTTGACTGTGGTTGGTGACTTGGATTGGATGCCGATGACAGGATCCCATTTGAAGTGACAACGTGAACGGTTTACGGAGTGGATGTGCTTACTGTTTGATCAGTATGAGCTGCCGTCATACTTGTTGCGTTCTGTCAAACGTCGCATTGGTGTCGCTGACGGAGCTTTAAATTTATTACGACGGAAGCGAGCAGCAAAAGATGAAAGTTCAAATTTTGACGCTGTGCCCAGCAGTGTGTGACAGACTGACAACAAAAAAAATTAATTTTGTAAATCACAGCCCGTAAATTGCCGTTCAATGTTTGGTTCGGTAGACAATTGCTCATTGGAGCCGAAAGTGTTGTTTTTCTGGAAAAGTTTGAGATTCGTTTTTGAATTTGAAAATCAATTCTTTTGGCCTAAGATGTGGGTTGTAGTTATTTTCTTATTTTGTGTCGGGTGGGGGAAGATAAAACAGCGGAAGCCGTCTCCAGCTTAAAACGACACATTTAGTCCAATGGAGGAGTGATGTTGGTTTTTGATGAAGATTCCGATTGGGACACAGCTGTCAGTGTAAAAGGAACAGAAGAAACTAGATAGCCCACCTTGCATCAAGTTGAAGTGAAAGCCCGTTGCATTAGTAAGGAAATGCGACGACTCTGACACTCATGGACTGAAAGGTTATTTGGAATTTTTCACCGCTTTACCTGGTTTGACTTGTTTACAATATTCAATGGTCTGTAAGAAGCTTTCTCAATTTCGCCTTTCGGTGACGCCAGCAGTGAACTGAAAATCCTTTCTACTGGTGAGAGAACATACGAGTACAACACGAATAGTTGCTCAAAGAAGTTAATCTGACCTTAAATGCTGATTTTTCAAACAACACTTTCATCACACATGAAGCACATTCCTCAAAAAAAAAAAATGGAGGCACGCTCAGAAAACTTAGAATTGATCGAAAAGGTGGCGCTTCATTCAGACAAAGTGACTGTTTGGTGTGCTCTGTAGACGAAGTATGCCAATGGTCGCACAGTTTACATAAATTCCGAGCAATATGGTCGAATGAAAATAGACATTTTTGGCCAACGATTAAAAACTTTAACTTGAATGATATGTGATTCTAACAAGAGGTAGGGTAGCACTACCAATTATGCCAGTAAAAACTCGAGGTTAGCTTTGAGCACTTGGAGAGAGTCAGAAAGTTAAAATTAAGATCATAATATTTGGTTTGGTAAGCTATTATAGTTTTAAGTATTTTTTTGTTTGCTGTTCGCGTAACTTCACACTTTGCCAACGTCAATTGGCCACCATTATCCTGCGATTTGAGATCATTTGATTTTCTTTTGTAAAGCTACGAAGAAGATCGTGTTTTCGCGAATAGTCCTCAAACTCTAAAGTAAATATTGATGGCCGAGAGACCGTTTGAAATGTGCTTAAAAATATGCTCAACAGAATCGAATGTGAAGAATTTTGCGGATATTTTAATGGCATTGTTTTTTACATGATAAAGAATCACTCAGAAAAAAAACAACAGGATTGCAAAATAATAAGCACACCTGGTTCCTTATTCCCTCTCGCTCTGTCTAACACTTGAGTGCTGATGCAGACGCTTGATCTGAATAACGGTTAAAATAAAAGCAAACAGATGCCTCTAGTTTGTATACTTCAGTAGTTCTGAGCTATTTGTGGAAGTAAGTCCATATTTACATGTGCCAAAAAAACGAGCACACAAAACTTTTGAAGCTTCGATTTTTAGACGTTATCTTTTTTTCTACTTTGACATTGTAAGTTATAAAAGTATTATTAAAAGAATAGATTTGACAGTTGCAATTGTTAGTGTATTTGAAGAAAAATGGGTCGGAATAAGCATTGCTCACCAGAGCTAAGAAAAATTATAAACAAGTTAAGAAGTGAAGGGCAATCACTGAGAGCTATTGCCAAAAATGTTTCTCGTTCCGTAGGAATGGTCAGAAATGCTCGAAAATTTAATTATTCGGAAGAAACTCGTGGTCGAAAGCGCAAAACAACTGTAAAAACCGACCTTCAAATAGTTAGGTGCGTCAAAAAGAGCCGTTTATAACATCAAAACAAATCAAGACAGCCTTAAACTTAAACATCGATTCCTCAATAGTTAGAAGAAGGTTGATAGAACATAATTTGAAAGCTTCACATCCAACAAAGTGTCCGCTTCTATCAAAGAAAAATATCAAGGATCGTATTAAGTTTGCGGAAGTAAATTGCAAGAGACTACCTGAAAAATGGAGAAACGTACTTTGGTCTGATGAGACAAAAATTAATTTATTTGGGCCGGATACATCAAAAAAATATGTGAAAAGGCCAACCGGTATGCAATTTGACCCCAGATTTACGGTTAAAACAGTGAAACATGGTGGTGGAAACATCATGGTCTGGGGATGCTTTTGTTATTACGGTGTTGGTCCCATTCATGTGAACATGTGGAGATCTTAGAGACAGTCATGTATCCATATGCAGATGACAACTTACCCCTAGTTTGGCAGTTCCAATAGGACAACGATCCTAAGCACACCGCCAAAATGACGAAAAAGTGGTTTACTGATAAGAATGTTAGAGTGTTAGACTACCCAAGTATGAAACACTTGTTTTGGTTTTAATAACCATTAATCGATTTTTCGACCAGCTGTGCTTATTATTTTGCACAGCAGTGTACGACGTCTGTTCAAAAAATAAGGTGAATTTTTGAATTTCGCGGGCTACGTATCGATTAATTAATTTTGTTACGTTGGTAAACTCGTCTCAAACCTATGTTTAGAGTTCAGGTATGTAGCATATTTATTTTGTATATGAGAGGCATAAGAGTTAGGTGTGTTTTGGTGTGCGGCGATTTCTAATAATAATAATTGAGTGTCAGTACAGCCCACAAGGGACCACAAGGGCCTAGCTTCTACAACAACTACTCGTGTTGCGTGTGCTAATGTTCTCTCACGAGTAGAAGGGACCTACAGTTTTTTGGCAACTCCAAACGTCGAGATTTGAGAAACTTTTCATAGACAATTGATATTCTTTGAGTGTTGTCGAAGTGTCCCGTCCGGGAATCGAACCTAGACGCAGAATATGGATCAAAGAATTTGCACTTAATTTTGGGTGAAAAAATGGAAGTAAGTGCTCAAAAACACTTGAAATATTGACAATGGCATACTACAATGGCATTACTACTGATAAAAGCTTTTCAAAGAAGATCAAGAATATTTCAATGACAACGCTCACCCTGGACGCTCCAGCACAACCGAGTAAACTGTTGAAAGGAAGTGAAAAAAATGGTGGAAAAGGTGGTTGAGAAAGTAAAGAAAATTGTTATGGAGAATCGTCGAATCACTATTAGAGAAGTTGTTTCAGATGTCATGCTCGTGCCATCCACTTTTTTGGAGAAATTTTGATCATGAAGCGTGTGTTAGCGAAGTTCGTTCCAAAATTTCTGAATTTTGTTTGTAATTTTTTGAACAAAAACAACAACGTAATCATGCCTTAGCCAGATTTGGCCCCGGTGACTTTTCTGTTCCGTAGACTGAAGAGATCCATGAAAGCATGAAAGGACAGTGTTTTGCGACGATTGATGAGATACAATACCCAATCGCTGAGAGAGCTCAGTACAGCTTGGAAAAATTGGATTGGATTAGAAAAAACGCAACCACAAGTGTATCTGAGGGGGACTACTTTAAGGAGAACAAAATAAAAATTGATGAATAAAAAAATATTTTTTGAAAAATATTAAAATTCACCTTATTTTTTGAACAGACCTCGTACATACGATTTTATAGTGCAAGTGAACGATTTATGGCATCAGAAAAGGAAACTGTCAGCGATTTGGTACTTAATTAATGAGTATGAAATTACAAAATGTTACAAATGTGACCAGTTTCAACCAACCTGTCAACACCTTACGCATTGTCTTCTGTTTGTTGTTTAATTTTTTCGATTAAATTAGCTTCATGTAAAATTAATGAACACAATATGTTGTATCACTCACAATAAAGTAGGATAAAGTGAAATTGATAAATAGAATAGAAGAAAATACATGTTGATGATACTGATGATTGATTGCATTTGTCAATGATCAATTATTAATCACTTGACAGCCATAATAACGCTCTTAAGGTACTTTTTCAAAAGCTAGTCGGTTTTTGCAACGTTTTTCTGAATAATCACCTTTCATCGCGAAAATGAAGAGGAGGAGCTTAGCTGAATTGATTGCGTTTAATATGAACGCTCAATCGGTGATGCCATTAAGTGGGTGATTACCAAGTTCCTGGGTATTTCGCGTATCAAAATAAGCTAAATAAACGAAAGGGGCATTTTCATATACTTCCCAACAAAATGATGCTCTGTACATGTACATGAAACTATTCACATAAGCGAAACTAAAAAACTAAAAACATGGTTTTTTGGATGGATGCAGTTTCTGATTGGAACTCACCAATAATATAGTTCAGTCGGTAGGAAGTGGATGAAAGTGAGAAGATTAGTATTTGACACATACAACCCAAATGCGTATCACGAATGCACTCGACGGAATGGGCTTATTCTGACATTTGAATGACTTCACCGGATTTGGCTTATCCAGGATGCGGAGAGATGCCCATCAATTTATTTTGTATTTAGTGCAGATGGTGGATAGAAGGCTCTCCTACGATGCAGCCAGGCCATAACTGCTTATGACAAAAAGGAGAATGCTTAAGAAAACTATTCGGTCATTAGATTACCCAGTTGACTGACTATTACTTCATTATCCCCTGTGACCAACATTCATTTAGGCTTAGTTAGAGTAAGTCAAAGTAGATATGTATAAACATAAAATAACAGCAATGCAAAAAACATAATATAAGATAAGAAAGGCATAATATAAGACAAGGCAAAAAATTAGCTTACGAGTAGATAAAGTAAATGATTAATTTTATTTAATTTTTTGTCGGCTTATAACATTATTTGTTCTTAAAAATTATTACAAAAGAAATACTATGACGCCAAAGGGCAGTACTTCTTCTTCTTATGGCGCTACAGTCCTGGGCCTAAGCCAACATGCCTTTTCGGCCAGCACGATCTTCCGCCAGTTGCCGCCAGTTGCGCATTCCAAGTCGGTTGAGGTCTGCCAAAGGCAGTAGCGTATCCAAAATTAAATTGAGTTGGGAGCGCTGGCAAAGGGCAACTAGGAATCTTTTTAGTAACAACTGGTTAAAGTATTCTTTTAATCGAGAATGTAAAATAAGGAAGAATAAAAAAAGACTGGCTTTAAAGTTCTTTTAAATAATCTCACACAATGATTGACAACTTCCATGTATTTTCTCACCATATGATGTCACTCTGTGGGACGGCGATACAGTAAAGTTATTAAGCTAATTATTAATTAAATTTAAAAACATGCAAGGAAAGCGCAAAATTTAAAGAAAAAACGATTTTCTGGCAAGACAAGGGTAGTCATTGACGAAACACAGCGTGGTGTTAAAATTTGTTTCCTGATTCGCAGGGCCAAGGTTAAAAAAGTGAGAAGGTTCACCATGTTCGCAAGTTATAAAAAAAAGCATTGTTTCTTAAAAGTATTTTTGGTATACGCTTAACTTATGCCTTTTTTCGTTTGTTTTCGTGGACGTAATTGTGGTTTTTGAAAATACGGTGTAACTTAGTCTGGCAAATCTGCCATCAATGCCCCCGATTCCAGTTAATAATAATAAAAATTGAGTAGCACTACGGCGCACAGAGGACCAGGGCCTAGGTTCTACAACAACTACTCGTGATGCGCCTCCTACTGTTACGAGTAGAAGCGACCTACAGTTTTTTGCCGACTCCGAGCTGTGAGATTTGGGGAAGCTTTTTCATAGACAATTGATACTCTTTGAGTGTTGTCAGCAGCTCGAAGGAGGTGGTGCCGTGAAAAAGGCGAGATTGCACGTCTAAGAATTGAACCTACACCTTCTGCGTGTGAGTCGACTCACTTACCCACTACGCCACGGCGACCTCAACTCGATTCGAGTTAATATCAATGTTAAGGAAGTTACTATTTTGGACTTTACTGCAATTTAAATTAAGTTTGCAGTTATTGTTGACGATAGTGAGAGAAACAAAGAGAAAGGTTAAAAAAGTGTTAGACGAAATTATGGAAAATAGTAAGGTTTCCACTTATGAAACTTTTGGAATTAAAAAATAGAAGAATTTAAGTACATAAGACTAAAGACTGCAACTCAAATAGCCGCGCTCTTCTTCTGATGGTGGCAGTTTTTTTCATGCATTAATGTTGAATGAAAGATGGCTTAAATTCCTTATATGCTAAGTCTGTAGTAAAAACCAAAACAACTTCAATCGTTCCTAATGTTTTGATGACACTTAATTTTAAGCAGCTAAAACGCTAATGAATTTCTCTTTTTCAAAGTAACAAAAAACCTGAAAATATTCGTTTCTAGTTTTTCAAACTGATTTCCTTTTGAAATTTCTTTTGAAAAAGTAAATGTTGAGTCATGTTATCGCCCCATTAAGTAGTAGTTGCTTCCGCTCCACAACAAGGGGGCGCTGCTTAAGTTAGACCTTACCTTCTGCGTATGGGTCGACGGTGTGGATAAGGACATGCAACTCGGACATGATGAACAGATCGAGCTTTCGTTTGAGTGAAAGATTAAATACGGAATGGAAGCCCAAATTTAAACTCTTATCACTCCTGAGACACAACCACTGGGGCGAGTACATCTTTGAGGATAGGGACTACTTAAGACAGGACCTTACTAGACTACGGTCCTGAATAAAAGTCAACTCAATGTATAAAATGGATGTACTCAAGTTCCAAAAAAAAGTTTCCCAAGTATTTGAGTATTGATATTTTGGACGACAGATCAATGGTAAGATGCCAACCGAGGTATTAAAGCATCTTCCTTCTGGACCAAATTTTCTCCATTTAGTAGACTCAGTTTTTAGTCCACGAAATCAGGATAGTTAAAGTTCTCGCCTGATCCGGCTTGAAAATAGCTCCCGATGAGTAGGAGTCGTCGGAGAATAAATTGGCTGAAGATCTCACAAGCGTGCATTGACTCTGCTACACCTCAAGTGTAACATCGAGGCTAAGAAATTCATGATGACGATGAGCGAATCGGCTGAACACTAGGGACCACACGGATGGTCAAATCAGTGATGTCCTGTCCTTACATCGGTGTTTTGAGATAAGTGTGAGCTCTTAAAGCACTCTCGTCAATGCAGTCTCGATGATGGTTACTAGAAGAAGAGACGTGGCTTGTTTTGGGTACATGCCAGCAAAAACATCTTGCTCCGGCTGTACGCTGTACATGTTCAGACATCTGTGTCTGGGAACTGAACTCCTCAAATGTCTGATGGTCGGATTAAGAAGAATGCTAGTCCCATCCAGCAGCTTCTTCAGGTTCTTCAAACCAACCAACAAACTCTACCACATTGATTTTGGCGTACCAGCCAAACGAGAGCTGAACGCAAGGACATGCCGATAAAACAAAAAGTTTTCACATCTTCCACTTACTCGACGACGACACTGCATCCTCCAGCGAACGAGTCAAAGACAGATTTCTTGTCTCATCTTAAAAAAGAATAACAGTTGCTTACATCCTTTATTGGCTACCTACATGGTATATGACTACTAATACAGTATAACGGTTACAATACAATATACTCGTGTAAACATAACATTCAAGTCGAAGAGATAAAACCTACAGTTAATGGAATATTAAACGTTATATCAAAAATAGCTGATCTGTCTTAAGCCTAGACCTTAGGGGCTACGTACATACGGGAAGGGGGAATGGGGGCTAAGTTAGTCTGGAAGCTTTGCTTTCTTGCTGTCCACCTCGATCTCGGAGCCGGCCTCAGAGTTGGACAGGGCCGAGTCCATGGACGTGATGGTCACGTTCACGCTCTTATCACTTTTGTTGTCGATGAGCGGCTTGCTGATTGGTGGAGCTTCCTCGTCCTGTGGACTGGTCTGTGGCACAAAGCTATTGTTGTTGATTTCCTCGATGGCCTTACGCAACTCGGCCAGGCCGACCACACCCACAAGGCGGCCGATTTTGGTCACGTACGCGTGGTTGATGCCCACCATAGAGAACAGGGAATGCACCTTGATGATGGATGTGCGCTCGACGAGCTGGAAGGGCGACGGATCGATGGGGACGTTACTCTCCTCGAGGTTGATGGGCTTCGACATCTCCTCGTACTCCCACTGCTTTTGGTCCTCGGGGGACATGTCGATGACGCGTTCTCGGGGCAATTGGACTTTCTTCATGATGCCGGGCGTGTTGGGGGGGTGCTGCACCTCGCTGGAGCTGACGCCGGGCGAGATGGTGCCGCTTTCTGCGGGATGGGGTGCCACGTCCTGCAGCGTCGCCGATTTCTTAAAGATTGCCTCGAAGGCCGATCGAATGCGGTACTCGGAGCCAGTGATGGTCGTATAGGGGGTGATCGTTGGGCTGTGCGATGCCGGGGCGCACTGCTTGAGGTTGAAGGAGTTCGTCTTTTTCAGAATGGATTTGCGGGGCTGACCGAAGAACGAGTTGTTGAAGATGTCCTGTCGCTTCTTCGCTACCATGTGGGACATCTCGTCGTTGGCGATTTGATCAAGTGACAGGATATCTGGGGCGGGAAGCACCTCGAACCTCGACGCCCTGCGCATGCGTTCCGACATCTCCTTCTGCTTTTCCTCGCGCGCTCTTTGCTCAGCCTCCTTGTGCCACTTCTGGGCGATCTCCATCCGCTTCTCGCGGCCAATATTGCGCTCGATCATCTTTATCAGTTCCGAACGCTGAACAGAGCCCAGCAGGATCATGTTCTCGGGACTGTCCACAAGGGGGAGACTGCGAAGGCCGCGGTTTTGGTACAGCACCTCCTTCAGCTTATGGTAGGTGATCCCCGGCCAGATGAACTGCACATTTCGCACCATAAAGTCCTCTACGTAGATGCTGTACATCCTCGAGCTGGACGGCAGCAAATCAGGCAGGTAGGGCAGCCGCTTGATGAGAATGATGCTGTCGTACATTGACGGCTGCAGCAGGGCCGCGATGGCGTTAGCTATGAGCGCCGCGATCATCACCGGCACCACGTGGGTCACCTGCCCCGTCATCTCGAACACTATCACTCCCACTGAGACGGTGTGCGTCACAGCGCCAGAGAAGGCAGCTGCCCCGACTACGGCATATCCACCAGGAATGATCGGGGAGAGCCTACCTCCGTAGCGCACACCGGTTGGAAAGAACACGTGCATCAGCTCACCCACAATCCTCCCTAGGCCAGCGCCGATCTTGAACACGGGAATGAACGAGCCGGACGGCACGGGAATCGTCGAGGCCACGATCGAGAAGACGAATAGAAACAGCACGTAGCAGATCAGGTTGATGAACACGTTCGTGTACGGCGTTATCCAGTGCTGCACGATCGCCGCCTGCTCCACGGTCAGATCGTCCCGCGACCACGTGAAGTTGCTGAACAGCTCCGTCACTTGCTCGTGCGTACTCAGCTCTCCGGCCACGAACTGTCCGGTGCCCAACGGAAACGACACGGTCGACACGAGCAGCGCAATAAGGCCGGGGTACAAGAAGCGATTTTTCTGCAGGAACCGACTCATCCGCTTGTTGGACCTCATAAACGTCACGTACCATCTGTGCAGCCACACATAGCCCGCTCCGAGGAATCCGCACACCACCCCCATGAGGGCGAACACGAACAGCTCCTGCGGGTCGAACGGGAACTCCGATGTGAAGTTGGTCAGGAACATCGCGCGCACGGTGTCGGCATTCTGGAACCACACCGCCATCAGCCGGAACACAGTTGCTCCGCAGACAGCTGCGAAAAATCCCCGCCAGTAGTTGCGCACAGCAAAATACGTGGTGGTTACCTCGATGCTGAACAGTACTCCACCGATGGGCGCCGCAAAGCACGCTCCCACTCCGACGGCGCACGCCGCCGCCAACATCTCGGTGTTGCGCGACTCGTTCTCGTAGATCCCCTGGAATGACGTAATCAATTTGGAGAGTAACCGCGCCACAATACTTGCTATATGCACAAATGGACCTTCCTTCCCCAGAGGCATGCCGCTGCCCAAAGTTGCCATCAGTCCCACCACTTTAGCAATCAGTGTCTTGAAAGTGAGGTACTCCTTGAGTGCAACTCCTCGGAGGATAGTTTTCATTTCGGGAATTCCAGAGCCAATACTCTGCGGAGCAACCAGATGCACGAACCCGGCCGAGAACAGGATCAGGCACACGGCCAGCGACACCCACGCAAAGTACTGTATCACCGGCTGCGAGGTGGACAGGTCCCGGTACAGCCAAATGCGAGCGTTTGTACACATGTTGATGCCCTTGTCCATGATGTAGGACAGCAGCGCCATTATCACTCCCAGCAGCGCCAAGAACACCCAGTCCTCTCCGAAACGCGCTAGCGTGTGCCTCCAAATCCAGGAGGACACCTTCCACGCTCTGCCTTGCCGCTCACCCAGGCGTTCCTTATCGCGCAGCTTGTCCTCCTCCTTTCGCCGCTTCTCAAGCAGCTTCAGCTTCCGCGCCTCATCCCTGGCGAACTCCCCCAGGTCCTTGGTGTAGCGACCGTACATAAGGGTGTGTGTGTAGCCCAACTCCTCCTCGGCGTCAGCTGTGCCATTGCTGCTGACGTTCAATTTGTTGCCGCCGTGGTTCGCCGCCGCCGCCGCCGGTCCGATGCGGGCACTCGGCACCGCCAGCAAGGATTCCTTCTTTATCAGCCGCTGAGGGCTGGAGATCTGCCTGCCGTTCATGGCGATGATTTGTTCTAATAAAAATAAATAACGTTAATCAGTGCCACAGAGAAAGTCACCCGAAAGCAGCGCGCACACAGCTCGCGGTCACGCTCACAAGTCGCTCGGTGCACGGATGAGCGGCTGTGTGCGCACCACACCAAGTGAGCGGGCGGGGGGATGGGAAGGGCGGGTTGAGACACAAGATTCAAGGTATTTACAGAATTTCTCGAAGATACGATAAGACAAAATCTTGCCTTCCTCAGCGGTCACCGTTCAGCGAGAACTCGCCAACTCGTCTCCAGTTTCGTCGTGTTCTTCCAGTTCGCTTGCGATTAATACACGTCGTCGTTGTTGGCTTCGATTTGTTGCGGTTTATCGTCGTGATTCCAGATTGATGTGTGCCCGCTTACTGAGTGCGAACTGCGCTGCCTTCGGTTTTGATATCACATTTGAGCGAGAAATGCTAATCACAAGCGCACACATACAGGTCCGGCGCGGCGTCGCGTCACCGCGGCGTTGTATGAGTACACCGCTCCGAGATTGTGTGCGACTGCGAGTTGACAAGAGAGATCGAGCGAGAGTGTGTTTATCGATACTTAAGTGCTGCTAATGCCTACAGCAACCACACAACAGAGCAGCGTTCACCGTCGCGCCGCGTCCTCGTCGCCCGTCCGACTGACAACACATAGACGACAGTAGAATGACAGTTTTAGTAGCTGGCTGACCGACTGATGAGACTGTTGAGACTGTTGAGAGTAGCCGCAGTCGTGTGAGTATGCCTGTACGCCACCCAGCTCAAGGGGTGTTCTTGATGAACGCTGTTGTGTGCGGTTTGTTGATTCACCCCAAACCCCCTCAATGATTACGCGCACAGCAGCTGGTGATAAGGTCGACGCTCAGTCGTCGTCGCTTCTCACTCAACTCCAAACCTAGAAGCAACCTTGATTTAGTCTCGGATTAGCACAGTTAAACGATCTTACATCTGCTGGGGCGGTGCTCCCTCTCTCTCTCTCTGCGCCTCTTCGAGGGTAAGTCGCTGGGTCAGCTCGTTCGAGAACGACACCGCAACAACAAGAAGAAGGTGGTTAAATGTCGGAAGGGTTGCGGGGAGGCACTTGTGACAAGCGATTGCGCAATTAAACAAAAGGAAAAATTAATATCAATTCACTGTCGATTAACGAAATGATTACTCTTGATTAGCGTCATCGTTTGATCCGTTTTATTTGGTTCGGTCTGCGTTCTGTCTTATTTGTGAAGCTGGATTATGGACCGCAGCGCAATAAGGAGGAAGTCACGTTGATCTCGTTAATCATTTCGGTACACTCATTACGCGTGTGTACGCCGCGCTCTCGGACACAAGAGCGACACGCGACAATTCTGTGGTACTTTCACTTGCTCCACGACGACCGAGCGGAGGGGGAATTTCAATTTATTCACGCACAGTTCATGTAAATTTCTGTCGTCCGACTGGCCGTCTTTTGCCGTTCAACTGTATCGCACCGACACGTTCCGCACTTGTGCACGGCTGAGATGTGCGCCCGAACTAGAGAGAATCACTAGAACAAAGTACTTAATCCAATTTAGCTGTTTCTTGTCATATTTTCCTTCAATTTCGGGCGACAGTCGCTTGGTCTCTTTCCTCCGACGATGCAGTGCACAGACACTGTGCCCTGTAATTGCCCACATTGCTGAACAGCTGACTTTTGCCGTGCGCGGGGGACCTTGTGTAAGATGCCGTGTATCGTTTTGACGTTTTCCTTTGGTTGGCTCTTTCCGCGGTGCGGTGCGGCCGGTTGTGTACTTTTCGTGTTTGCGGTGGGAATTAGTAAACACATCGTCTTTAGAACATAATCGGCATCGGAAATGTCGAATGAGCGAGCGAGCGAGGGAGCGTGTGGGAGGGGGAGTGCGGGGCCGTGTTGACATGCATGTTGGATGTTTCTCGAGACAGTCAATAGACGGCTTAATTAAGTTCACCCGGAGATCTGGAGATCGCGCGAGAAACAGGTTTTGTTCCGCGATGTGGTTAAAGCATCGCGAAGCGTTTTCAATGTCATTGGGTCAGGAGAAGCTTTGGCATGTGATCGCTTTTTGCGAGATGTAAAAAGGCAAAGAATCACAGAATGGTGAATAATCTATCTTTGAATCAAACAAAAAAGAAGACGGGATGAAGCGAATCTTCGGCTGAACTATAAAGTTGATCTTGACGGCTAAAATACTCAAGTTTCCCAGACTTCTTCACTACAACCCTTCCAGCTGAAACTACAAGCGGGCAGTTGTTAAAACGTATCGTGCCCTTTTTAGACGAACTTTTCCCTCAATCAGCTACGGCGGTTTCGGAGGATACGAGGACATCACTCTCAATCTAGGCGATGATCGTATCGTGTAGGTACCTGTCATGGTTACATAAGAAAAGAGCTCGTTTCTAACACCGGCAATTATGGGAGAACTGTTCAGCCGATCTGAAAATTTCGATCTTTTAACTTGTTTGGAGGTTGTTACTGCATAAAATCTACAAATGATCGAGAAGGATCTCGTTCATCGACGGTAGCACTCCTTAAACTTGCTTCTAGCCACGTAATAATAATAGTAATTGAGTGGGGCCACAGACCACAAGGGAACAAGCCTCTACAACTACTCGCATTGTGCGAGCTACTGTTCTCTCACGAGTAGAGAGGAACAACAGTCGTTTGCCGACTCCGAACGGCGAGGTTTGAGAAACTTTTCATAGTACCCGTTGTCAGCAACTCGAAAGAGGTGGTACCGTGAAAAATTTGTGGTGGTCCGTTCGGGAATCAAACCTTGACCTTCGCCATGTGAGTCGATGCACTTACTCACTACTCCACGGTCGCCATGTCATGTGGAACACCTTTATCCAAGAGTCTCAAAATCCTAAGCTTCACTGTAGAAACCATTGTCATTACACCTCTGCTTTCAAAAATCATCTTCTTAGGGTTACATTGCAGACTGGGTTAGGGCCTTGGCCTCTACCAACATGCTTCTTTTGGTGACACGTTCTATGACCAGCTGCCTTTAATTTCACGCCCCCACTGGGTTGAGGTCTTTTTCCACTTGTGTGCACCATATCAGAAGAGGTTGTCTTCTGTAACGTTGTTCTGTTCGAATGGAAGCAATATGTTGGCCTGGGGAATAGTTCTCTATCAGCTCCACATGGTTAAGCATTCGAAAAGGTTGTATCCGTAGACGTAGGTGTATGCCGCCGTACTGACCACTAATCTCATCTTGAATCCGCCAGACGCCATCAACGCAAACAGGACAACAAATCACAGAACTCGGTTTGGTTTTCGCTTATAATAAACGTCCAGGCTTCTGCGCCATAGATTGAAACAGGGAAGATAGACAAGAAAGCTTAGTCTACTAAGTTTCCTCGTAAGCCCAAGAGAAACAGCGATTAGTAAGAGTAAGTGAATGGCCTTGGTTTTGGTGCGAGGCCGAGGAAGACGAAATCCTTCACCACCACAGAGTTTTTGCTGACCATTGTGACACTCTGTCGAAGACGCTTACATTCTATGTCCTTCTATGGCGAAAATCGTTTCAATGCCAGCAAGCGACTTATTGACGGCTCGCTTTGTTTATCCAATCACGTCAATGTCATCCGCAGAAGCCAGCAGCTGAACGGACTTTTAGAAAACTAAAATGCGAGGCAAAAAATCCTTAAAACTAACTTTTAAATCTAATCTGATGATCTTACGTCTAACTTACTGACTCTTCGCAACTTTCTTCTTCTTCTTGTGGCGCTACTGTCCGGGGCGACCTGGGCCTCAACCAGCATGTCCCTTCAGCCAGCACGATCTTTTGCCAGATGCCGCCAGTTGCGCACTCCAAGTTGGCTGAGGTCCTTCTACACTTGTGTGTGCCACCTTAGCCTAGGAAGTCCTCTGTTGCATTGTCCAAATGGCTCAGATTCGAAGATATTTCGGGCCAGAGCAGTGGTGTCCATACGCTCTCTTCGCAACCATTTTAAGCTAATTTGGGGGTAGTAGTGGTTTTGGTCTTCGACCTTATTTGTTTTGCCTTTTGTGATCGTAGCATATTTATGTGGGATGAGTCGCCGAACAGAAGACTACTTACAGATGACACAATGGACAACTTTTTTATGATCAATCTACTAAACGACGAACTATACAAGCACACGATGACGCCACACAACCGTGCGAGGGAACAACGAGACCATACCATACCATACCATACAAACGAACAGCACACTCCCACAAACAGACGAAGGACAAATCAGTGCAATTTCCTGAGAGGCAGGGGCAGTTGTAGGAAGGACAGTAAGAAGAGTAGACTCGCCAGCAGCTACCCAAAGAGTGTTGCTTCAGTTAGATTTTATAAAAAAAAGGGTGATGAACATTGAAATACACTTTTGTTTCTTTTTGGAATCCCCAAATCCTACATTTGAAGCACTTGCTTTCAACCTAAAAAAAGGGATTTTTATTTATTTACTCATCTAGCGTAGCTAGACCTTCATCTTAACTACAACTTAACTTCTTTAACTACACTTAACTATGTCCTTAGCACAGTAGGGACATGTGCATCAGTGCGTATGTACTATTAAACGTTTGTCATATTTACTACGCGGTGATGCAACTTTTTTGATAACTTTCGTGTTTTTTGGTTTTTTACTTTTTTTTATTTTTATTTTTTTTTTGTTTCTTATGTATTTTACATCAAAAACCGCATTAACCAATGAAAGTTGACCCTAGAGCGCCACCTTTCCATCATGTTTTCCATCCGGTAAGATCTCCTTGAACCACCCAGGACAACCATATACTGCGATTGGTCGGATAAGTGCTATGTAGAAGATCACCTTCACCCTGGTGTTAAGTTGACAGCTGTAAGGCAGTCGCCTTGCCATAGTGAAGGCTTTCTTAACTTTGCTCAAATCAGTGTCTATGTGGATACCACCATACAGATACTGGATCGACATGATTATTTCACTTCTAATGGTTGTGCTCGTGGATCCACTTTGCCAAACTTGCTCCAGTTTCTTTTCGTGTCTCTTAAGACCCTTGCTGCTAGCGGGGTTCTGTAAATTTCAAGTCGTCGCAAAAACGTTAAATTGTATCGCATTGCAACATGGTATTTATAACTCCGACTTTCGAACCTGATCTGTATGCGATTAGGTCATTGACAAAAACTATTAAGTTGGACATGAAAACTTTAACAGCACTAGTGAGTATAGTGAATACGATGGGACAACTGAGCGCACCTTGTGGGAACACATTTGTTATTTGGAAGACAGTGAAGGAAGTTACGTTACCAGAACTTTTGAATGATTGTGACTTTAGTGTTTCATCTGCGAGTGTATCCTGTACTGTCTATACGCTTTACATGGCTTAGCCGCCTTAATCATTATTGATCACATTCCAAGGGCTAAAATTGAGCAATGTGGACTCATTCTTCAATTTTTGTGTAGTTCAGATTTCACGTCACAGAGAAGATATATAAGAAAAAAATAAAATCATCAGAAAATTCGATTCTTCATTGACGCCGTGTTTTGATGAGTAACATAAATCAGTGTAGACTTAAGTAAGTGAAAAAATAAAACAAACAATCTCTTCTTTGGTTGATATTGTTACATTCTCAGTTCCTTAATACTAACTCAACATTCGTCAGGCTCTATCTGCTGTGATCCAAATGGAAAAAGTGCCGGGAAACGACCGACTAACATCCATTCTCTTTAAATTTGTCTCCGATAAGCTGTCGTCAACAACTTGGCGCCAAGTGTTTGTCCCTGCATCAATGGCTGCTAGATGTGGACCTTTTTACATAATCTGATCCCTTCGCCATCGATACTTGGCATTTTGTTGTGATTCTCATCGCCTTTATGAAGCAAAATGAAGTGTTGCCTGTAACACGCAGGCACTATTGTTGGATGCTACTTCAACGCTTCTAACTTTCCGTCATATCAATTTCTGGGTAAGTTTCATTTTCTTGGGTTTTCCCCGCCACTAATCACAGCACACCATTCATAGCGGGGCATTTAGAGATATATTTAATTTATCAGAAATACCCAACAGGCAGCTTTTTACATTTTTCTATTGAAGTCGAAATGAGTTGCCCTCCAGGCACTTCGAGCATCGTACAGCCACATTCATTCTGAGAAAAAATCAATTCACTCCTAATCACATCCTCCTATCTCGAGCGCAACAATTTAGTTTGAAACGTGCTACAGAATCCCACAAAATTCTAACCCCTTCTCCACCAACCTTAACATTCTCCAGCAACTGCAGAATTGACCAAATACACCACAGCACTGAATTTCGATGAAATAAAAATTATTTCCCAAATTCTGATCGGAACGTTGAGATCTTTATGGCATAAACGTCGAATTAAATTTGTTTGCTTGTCGAACAGCAGCGACTACTAGTTTATCAGGTTTTATGAGCGTTTATGACGCGCCCCTGACGAGAGCTGTAAAGCTGCCTACGTTGAGCGACCCGTATCTTTGCAGATTCTTGCACTTTTAAAAGCACAGCCACTCGTGACTATGAGCGATCTCTTCGTTATCTAGAGCTTAACATTTGTGTAGGCTAACTGGTTTCAGTGGGTTCGGGGATCTAGTGTGATTGCCCTTATCGAACTAGTGGATTATTCACTTTGGCTGTATGAATGGAATGGTCGCTGGAAGATTCTTAATGGACTCTCGTTGTGATTTGTAATTGATTGAGGGTCTTAAGTCGCTGTGGGATTAGCGAGTTTATACTTAAATATGGTCAGAATGAATGATGGCTCAAAGGCAGGTCAAATGCGATAAGCTGTGGTGTGTATATAAGACAAAAAGATTCAACTAGGATATTTGGGATCTATTTCGCTTAAGAAATAGTAATAAAGGCGATTTTCAGTCTTTAAATCATTTGACATGTGGGAGAACCTTAGATTTCCCTTGAAGCTTAGTAGAAATGTAAGCCCTCATGACGTACAGGATAGGTACGTCGACATAAAGGTTGCCAATAAAGACTTATGCGCAGTCATTGGCTGAAGTATTTTATCACTTTTTGTGGATCAGTATCTCTGTTGTGATATCCACTCAGATATGGGCCTGACGAAAGAAAAACTTCCCTTTTGTAAGTTAGTTCATATACAGCAGACAAGGTTAAGGTCATCTGCTTCACGGCGAAAGTCCGGCGTTGCGTGGTTCAAATTGAATCCTTTTCAAATGGAAAGGATGAGGGTATTTGAGAGGCAGTGTCTTCAGGGTTTCCTCAAAATTTACAGAACCCCAAAATCTGAGCAAAGGAATTTCTAACGAGGTCGCCTACAACGAAGCAAACGTGAACAAGTTAACTCGAAAACAGGCTTTATGAGCTGTGACTTCGAAAAACGAGCTGATATTCGGAACTTCAGTTAATAATTTATAGCTTCTGTTTGAACTTCCATTTTCAAGTCCAATCACCTGAGACCGTTTCTTTTTGAAGATCCTAAAAAAAATTTCATTTTACGTATAGGCTAGTGCTCGACATTAAATACACTTCTAAACTTGAAGGATGAAAGTTGATAGTAAAAGCTGGTCCTTAGAGTTATACGCCGAATGGTAAGCTCGCCCGTGAGGTACCCGAAAGGATAAGGAAGAGTGCAGAAACAGACACATTTTATACAAAAATCAAGGCTCTGTCCTTCGAAAAGGCAATTAGATGCTCCGAAATTGACTACCATGGAACTCTAAATGTGTTCAAGCAATATTCCCAGCAACCCAGAATGACGAGGAAAGAGCGGTAAGGAACCCATAAACTCAAACTGCAATCGAAAAAATCCACTTCAAAAAGTTGAAACAGCTCTTAAATAGCTGAAAAGCCGTAAGTTCGGAAAAAACTTTTCAATGCTGGGGACGGGGGTTCTCGTGCCCGCCTTGTCATAGTCTGTATAAGCGTCGACTCACACGTTGAGTATTTCAGCTGCGATTCCAGAACTTAGCATTTTATTATTTCCAGTCACCGGCAACACTAAAAGAAAATTGTCAACCTTCTCAAATCTCGCCGTTCAGAGACACCAAAAAACTCTACATCCCTTCTTTTTATCCAAGACCGTTAGTACACATAGCACAAGTACTTGCTGCAGGAGGTATGCCTTGGTTCCTTGTAGGCTGCAATGCCACTCAATTATTTATTTTAGAAAATTTGAGGAAAAAGGTATCCCGAGGGGCAAGCTGATCCCATGCAACCCACAACTTTGGGTTCGTTTAAAATTTTTATTGTTAGTTTCACAGTTCGAAAGTACGCGTAGAATGGATCTGAAGAAAGTTTTCTATCATTGACCTGCACCTACAGGCAGGGGGCAGTATGCCCCCTCGATATCAAGATCTAGAAATAGCACGTTGTAAATGCGGGTGTCCCCGTACGCAAAATAAACATCCCTAAACAGTAACGGTTAACGAAACTCGAAGTGCACACGTCCTTCTCTTATACCAAAAATGGTCGCTTGGAAATATAGCTTCAGAAGTCTTATGTCTAAAAAGTCAATCACCAAAAGGGACATGCGTTGAACAATGCTGGATAGTGGACAGTGCTGCGTCAGCAGCTTAGCTACTCGTATTTGATGCCAAATTATTGGATAGAATTGACTTTTCCTTGGTGTTTCCACCCTAGGCTCAACCTGTCTCGTCTCTTACCCAAACGGATGAAAAATTGACAGCTGAGGCCCAACACAAGGATCATTGTATCGATGACATCAAGTCTTACGGTGTTTCAAGTTGAAATCCACGCCATCGAGATCTGCGCTAGGCGTAACCTATATTTTCGGACAGCCAGGCAAGCTTGAAATACCAATCCCTTGCGAAAAGGTAAGACTCCGCTGAACACAAATGGATTGTAATCAATGAACAAACCGACAAGTTCGCTTCATCTGCCTCTTAAACCACTTTTATGGGTCCTGTACCTTTCAGAGACGTTAACTAGACGACGCGTAGAACTCTGATTAATAATTTTGAGCATAACCTCCAGATAGAGACAATGGTCTTAGCGGGCCAAAGCAGTCCAAAATTATTAATCAGACCTTCATGGGACTCCTTTGCTCTGAAAAGGTGAACTTGAAAGGGCTAACAGGCTTCCTTACTGGCCACTACGACCGGAAATACAACTTTAAAAAGGAAGACCTGACCAAGCAAAGCTGTCGTCTACGTCTGAAGTATGATGAAACTTAATTTCACATTCTGCGTAATTGTCTAGCACTCCATTGGCTAAGAAAAGTATTTTTTAAGAGAGATACTCACTTCTCTGGAACTTAAAGATCCACAACGAAGGACTTCTTTGAATGGCACTATAGTTCCGAGTGGACCCGGGCAACAACCAACATACCTCTCCAGCTAGCACGGTCTTCTGCCAGCTGCCTTCAATTTCGCACCACAAGTTCGTTTAGGTCCTTCTCCACTTACGACGTTGTGGCGTTGCCCTAACAAAAAACTTTTTGAGACCGAACAGTGTTACATATCAGCTCTACATGGCGTAGCTATGTTTCAGAAACGTTTCATCTGTCAGTAGACGACAAGAATATTTTGTATACTTATGACTCAATTCGATAGAATAGAACAGCCAATTTGTGGACCCCCCGCAGTAACACTTTTGGCAAGATACCACACTATCTTAAAAGCTAGAATAAATTGCTGAGCTTCTGCGCTTAGTTTAACTGTAAGTGGAATTCTCGACGATAAACACTTAAATCACGAAACAGAAAATTCGTCAAATTTTAAATCAAAAACTTTAAAACTGAAACTGTGTCCAAAATTTCCGAACCCCACTGTAGAAATCGAATAATTCAGAGTAAAAGCTGTTGAATTGAATCTCTTCAAAGAGGCGCCAGCGGCGGCGGCGGAAGCGCTCTTAACGTCGACTGCTCTTGCTTGCAGTTTGAAATTGTTTTCAGTTTGAAGTTTCGATTTTTCAACAATTTCACTTTGACAGCCCAAAAGTTGACAGTTCTCAATTGAAAACGATTCACTCACCTCATTCGCTTGAAATTTGCATTCGTGCCAGTCGGGACACGGTCTGCCGGTGGTGCAGTCCACTGCATCTGCATGTGAAATCCGCGAGCAAAAACCAAAAGATACAAATAACAACACAAATCACTTAACCGGTAAATTTCTATCTATCTCGTTCACGTTTTCTTTCGCTCTCTCTCGCTCCCTCTCTGGCACACTGGCGAACTTTGTTTTGCCTGCACACCAGCGTGTGTGAGTGTGTCCGCGTTTGACAGGCAGCAGAAAAAAGGAAAACAATTTTTTTGTTGCGAATTTTCTTTTATTTTTTGACAGCCTCTAAGTAGTTGGACATACCCTCGTACTCGCTCTCACGCGCGCACTGACTTTGACAGCACTTTTCTAAATATACACACTCTTCACTTTTTTTTTTCTTCTCTCCACCTTCACATTTCACACTCGCGTTCGTCACTTGTGCGGGTGCTGTTGGCCGCGATGGGAGGGTGGAGGTGCATTCAATAATTAATTTTTGCTCTTCTGCTCGCTTCGACGGTGACAGTTCGAATGACTGGCGATTTTCGGGGCACGCAAGACGTCCGTCTTGCCACACAACCGACCACGCACCGATGCACTGACAAAATTCGACCGTGGCGGTAATCGTCGCGTCCTTCACTTCAGTTGACAGCAGCTCCGCAGTGTTGACACTTGACAGCTGAGGCGATTTGTCTAAGGTCTGGGATGAGGAATGGAGGGCTCTGGTCCACGTCCTTGTTCAGAGTTCAGACTCGAGTCCCTGTGAAGCAGCCTTCGTCCAAGTGAATCATCAGACAATGCTAGACTAAGTCTCGGGTTGCAGACCCGATGCCGTAAGAGGGCCTGTCAGATTCCTTGCATTGTTGTTGGTGCTGCTTTTGCAGTTTCCTTCTTTTTTTCTTTGCTCTTGTCTTTCGAACTTGTCTCGTGTACGCCGAAGCCGCTCCTATATGACTTTGCACACATTCACGCCGGGTGGAGACTCACCCACACTGACACAAGCCGTGGGATGGTGGTGTTTGTGTGAAAATATCAATTAGTTTAATTGATTCTGAGCGAGACGGCTAGTAGGCAACGCGCACGCTAGACAGGGATGGAGAAGGGGAACTCCTCTCTTTGGCGTCTTTGTTAAGAGTGCTTCTGCTCTCTTAGCTTTTGAAGAGGGCAGCGCAGCGCTCACTTGATATCGGGCATTCGCGCGCTAATTTTCCATTGTTATGCCCACCCGTGTTTTTGTTTGGGTTTTCGTCGTCGTCGTTGTCTGTCTCTTTCGCGGATCATACTCAGCGATATGTGCGACATTTGGTGTGAGGGGGAACAAGGCACTGGCACAGCGCGAAAAGGTGCCCTGTGTGTGTGTGTCGTGACAGTGCGCTGCTGCATTTTTGACGTTATTAAAATGGCAAGTCGAAAAAAAGAAACGAAACAACAAGAAGACACCAGAAGGAGCAGCAGCAGCAGCAGCAAAATAATGAATAAAACACAGCCGCAACGAGGGGGACACAAATGGCGACGAGGACGAGGCGCTGGTGGCGGCTGTGGTTGTGGCGGATGGCGACGCCGCGAACGGCTGAAGGGGAATCGAAAGAAAGCAGCGTGATATAAAAGCATTCTTTGCTATCTTAATTGGGTCCAATTAACGGAAGATATAAGGCGATACGCTGCTGCTCTGTGCGCCTGTGTGTGTGTGGATATGAACGTCATGCATCCGTGTGAACGCACATTGCATGGGCGGCTGCTAATGCTGGCGGTCTGGAGCAACGTGGAATCTCCGTTTGCCTGGCAGTCTCACACTCACGCGCACACGAAGGATGAACTCCAACTCGTCGTTCAAATGAAGAGGTTTTGGCCAAAAAATTAATAAAAATCACCACTCACACAGAAATGTGCCGAGAGGACACCGGGGACGCAGGAGAATAATGAAGAACAGTCCTGCTGGTAGGGCTGCATGCGGCAAGGATAACACAGCACAACAACGGTAATGGATTGACATGAGTTGACAGCTCTGGTAATCGTTGTCAGGCATTAGCAGTGCGGATTGGTGTGTGCCGTCGACGTCGTCCCATATTCTCTTTCGGCCGCATCCCGCACACCATCAGTGTGTCCTGGAATTCCGTAATAAATACAAATGTTCTGTTTGATTTAATTTTCCGTATTTTCTCTTCTCTTTTGGTTCGGCGGTTGTGTTTGGGGCGAGGGATCTCCAGACGACGACGACACAAGGAAGGCGTGTGTTGTGTGTCCCTATGTGTGTGTATGTGTGATGCTGACTCCTCGTGCACTCTTTTGTGGTAATGAATGCCAATTAAGTCGAATATACGAAATATCTCCCACTGCCCCCATCCCCTTCAGCAGCAACCCCATGCAACGAGGCCCTTATTCTTGACTCAACTCGACTGCCTGCCGCCTTGCCGCGCCGACAGCAAACTGTGCCGGGCCGAGTGGGGTAGGTTTATCGGATTTTTGTTCGAATTCTGGTAGCACTCTAATGAAGTGAGAGAGACAGGATGGCTTGTAATTGAGTCAAGGCGGAGTGCAGAGTGCGGCAAGGGATGAGCATTTTTAAAGGTCCCCCCAGTCTGAGGAGTTGCAGCTTGTGTGTGTGTGTGTGATTTTTTGACAGGAAATGTGGATAAATACTGTCGATGGACCGATAATTGGAATGCTATTAGGCTCGATAGAGATCGGTTGAAATTTTGAAATGTCGAGAGGGCACACAGTCATTTGTTGACCTGTGCACTGTGATGGTAGATGAATGCACAAAACAAAGATGTGTGGACAAATTGAGATTCAGTTGAGTTTTGTGGTCTAATTTGCGCTCTTAAGTGGAAATCGAGTGTTGGTTGCAGTTTTCATTATTACAACCACTGGGCAGAGGGGAATGAACTCGCTGATGGGCGAGCAAAGGGGTAGGGACTTAATTTGTAGCAAAAGAAGGATATTCAATTTATTGTCGAAAATGTCAACTTGAGATTGTGTCGATAGTCGATAGTTTGTTCACTTCAGCATTGAATTTTGAGGCAGGTCACAGTGATGGCATTTCATTTGTGAGTAATAATTGGATTTCTGGGAAGTAGGGGGTGGGAGTGTTCCTATTCCTTGCACACAATCCATGTTGGACATCGAAGCAGAAACCATATTGTTACGACAAACATGATGGACAAAACTGAGAGGGTGTCTGTGAAGTGACCTTGCTTGATGATGCGGTTTTTCAAAATATATAACAATTTTGAGGATCGCAACAAACAAATGTATTTAGTCAAAATCAGACAGTGAGGAAGACTAATACTCGGAGCCAAGCTATTGGTAAGAATCTGAAGCAACAGAAAGGTAACCGAAGGCAGTCAATCTTCCATCTGTCAACGAGTTGGCCCGGACAGACCTTTAGGATTTTTTAAACCCATTTATTTCTGATTGATTGATTACTTAATCTGTCAGCGCCTAGAAGGATATGCCCGACAAGTGTGATCTAAGTTTCGGGCGTCGTGCGACATCTACCAAGATATCAGTGTCCTTAACATTGGGCACAAGATCCTCTCTATGGAGGCCTGAAAACATTAGTGAACAATCTGAGAAGTTCTAATCGGTGTGGCTTCAGGCCAGGGAACTTCACTACAGATCAAATTTTCACACTCTGCCAAATCCTAAAGGAGACAGAAGAAATGAAAGTTCGCACCCACAGCCTATTTGTTGATCTTACGGCCACATTTGGCAGTTTGCGCAGAGACCAGTAATGCAATGTCTAATTGTGGCATTTCTACTAACCTCATCAGATTGTGTTTAATGACGATGAAGAATTCTAGCTGCACCTACAAGGTTAGTGTCGAACTCAGTGATCATACCTTCCATGTCGAAATTGCGTTTAGATAAGGCTAAGTGCCGTCAGGTGCACTCATCTCTTTGGGAAGTTCGAGTGAAACTTACAAGTCAGGGGCCTTCGAAGCTCATGCAGTTGTTGGGTTACGCGGAGTACACAGCGAACTGTCAAGAAACGGCTTAAGTGGGTCTGGTGTTGAACGTGAGCAACTGTCCTGCTATGTAGCATAGAAAGTTGGACGTTATTAAGAGCGGACGAGGATGGTAATGATGAGAGCATTCCCTCGACTCAGGGGTTTCCCCCGACTTAGAACTTGGTCGTATGCCCTTTCCAAATCTGAAAAACAACTGCAGATGGGTTTAGCATACTCCCAACCCTCCACAAGTTCTTCTCAATCTCTACCAACTGCAGCAGCTGCGTTCGGGTTCGGGAAAACGGTGGTAAATCAATACCTTTCACCGTGGGCATTGGGCTTCTCCAAAAGTGCGTCTTGTCACCTCTCCTTTTCATTATGTATACGGATTGAATGTTGCAGCGCTGTCGAGTCGAGAAATGGTACTTATTGGGAGATTTCAGGGAAAGGCATATTCTTTTCGCAAATGACGTAGTTGCCCTCACATCATCCCAGACGAAACTCCAGCGCGCACTCGATAGGTTTGTGTCCGTATGTGCTGATGCTGGAATATGGAATATTTCCAGAACGCCTGTTCATTGCACTCTACATGTTGGTGGAGTCCCATTAAAACTGGTGATGTTTAAGGATCTTGGAGTCTTTTTTCACGAGCGATGGGAGGAGCAACACTGAGCTTGTAGGATTGGCCAGATCGGATCAATTTTAAAGCAGCTTGATAGATCAGTTACAAGGAAGGCTGAGCTTGGTGTAAAAGTCAAGTTATTGGTTTTTAACTTAGCGCGTGTTGCAACTCTCACCAATGCTCATGATATTCGGGTAATGATCGCGAATACAGGCTGTCGAGATGAGACGTCTCTGTGCCGTTGGGGAAGAGTAACTTCCCGGAATAGGTTGAGAAACGCGACGGTTTGGGGGAACTTATTGTTTAGCGGCCACTTCTTCAGACGGTAAGGGCTTTATTTCGTTGGTTTGGACACATAGTAATGATGTCTCCTTCATCACGTCTTTCGAGATGTGCCTTAGATGCTCATCAGACCCAGGCGGAAGAGATTGGATCAAGTCAATAAACTCGCTTGGTTGCATTTGGAAATACCTCCTGATAAGTTAGAGCCGAGGACGGAAGTTCAAGCGGCCTGGAGGTCTCTCGTACGTGCATTGCCCCGCGATGATGATGATGAGTATGATAGCTCGTGTGAAAGGTGATACCTAAGGTTTGAGTTTATTGGAGAGCACTATTAAAATGTCCTCTTTCGTGAAAAGTTATTCATATTATAAAATGACATGCTTCCTCTTTACAGAAAGGTAGGATCCAAATGACGACTTTTTCAAACACCTACATATATCTTCTTCTTCTTCCTCTTGTGGCGCTACAGTCCGGGGTGGACCTTGGTCTCAACCAACATGCCTCTCCAGCCAGCACGATCTTTCGCCAGCTGCCGCCAGTTGCGCACTCCAAGGTGGTTGAGGTTTCCACTTGTGTGCGCCACCTTAGCCTAGGCCGTCCTCTGTTGCGTTGTCCCAATGGCTCAGATTCGAAGCTATATCGAACCCATATCGCCAAACTCATATTTGTCGTTCCATTTCAATGCCAGTAAACCTATCATTAACAGCTCGTCGCATTTGTCCACTCACATCAAAGTTTTGTGTAATCTAGCGGTTAACAACCAACTGCTGGCTAAAGCCTGGGATTGTAAACTAGTAATTTTGTTGCCTAAAACGGTTTTTGACAGTGAGACTTATTCGTCATTCTGAATCAGCAGACAAAAGCGATGCAAAGCTCATCTCTGTGCACGCTACCATATGCGTCTTAAAATCAGTGAATAGATGGTGAGCGTTCTTCTCCTCTTCTCTCGGTCCTTTTCCAGGATCTGACACAATCTTAAGGTCTGAAAGTTGACTTCTCCGGGCTGCAACCTACTAGAGTGCGCACAAATGCTTTCAGATGTCACCAGGATAAGTTAAATTTCCAAAAGTTAAGCTTCCAACAATGTGTGTTCCAAACTCTGGTTCTTATCTACCCAAAACTCGATCTTAGACCTTCGAATCATGAGAAGATGTCCATTTGTCCATAGTCCCCTCGCCCTCCCCTCAACTTATGGCCACAGTCAGTAATGAGTTTAACTTAAGAACTCAGGCTCGCGATTCGCGCGCGCAAAACCCTACCAAAATTAAGTCCTCTTCATAAACTCGCCATTTCTCATTTCCCCCACCACCCCTTCAAACAAACACTTGAATACAAACAAAACGCCTCTCTGGCTCCAAGTGAGCTCTGTCCAAAACAGGGGAGAACCGCAAAGAGAGCTCCATCTGCAGCCATCACCGAAGAGAAGACCCCAATCTGGCCAAGAGAGACTCACCACCACGCACAAAACAAATACGTACCACGCTCGTCGTCGTCGTGTTGGTGTGCAATTATATTCCGTTGTTAGTTGTTATTATTATTTGCGAATTCACTTAGTCACTCGTCCTGCTCTCCTTCATCCGCGCTCGGTCGCCACTCACAACCCCTCACGTATTCAATTCTCTCTCGCCCGCATTCGCTCTCTCCCGCTCACTCGGTCTGCACTCACTGCCACCCCCTCGCCCGAGTCCTGCACCCACATCAACCCTCGGCAGCAAACAAAGCCAATTTGATATGATAAAAGCGTTTTGCCGGTATCATGAATCTTTTAATGCATTTAGTGGATGGGGCGCACAGCAATGGAGGCAACAACAACGGACGAGGCAAAACAAAAAAAAAACGAAGGAAAAAGGGAAAAGCGGCGGCAGATACGACGAATGGCTTCCTAAGAGTGTGTATGTCCTTATCGGTTGTGCATACGGAGAAGTGTCGAGCTGAATGGTGAGGGCCGCCTGCCAGGCGGTGGCATGAGTCCACCGAAGCCCGGGGTGGGGTGGCTGCTAGGAAAGTTCCTCCGAGAATAGATGGATGAATGTGCTCTTAATATTTCGACGAGTGATTAGGCTAATGGCATATTGGACATAAAAGCATCGCTTGTTCCTTTCCGTTTCTGCGAGTTGTGTTTTTTTTTTGTTTTCTTGTTTTTGTTGTTGTTGCTCGCAAGCGTTGTGTGTTAATTCGTGTGTGTGTGGCGTTTGGGGGTTGAGTGGAGATGCATCGTTAGGATGTAATTGGATTGATGTGGTCTGGGAATATGGAAGCGAGTTAGTGGGACTTGGTTTGTCCTCATTAACCCGTTCGGTCGACGCTATCGCGTTGTTACGAATTTTTAAAGGATCTCTAAGACAGGCTCTGATGTGAAAAGGGGATGGATAAGGATTGAGTTAACGTTTCGTTTTTCTTAAGGCAGTTTGAAGGCCGACGTCTTTTTAAAAATCTGCGGATCAGGATATTTTCTTCATTTTCTTTTGGATTTGCTAAAATAAAAGCTTTTGCAAAGCTTGCTTGAGTTGCTTTCACAAAACTGTATAAGCCAAGCACTTGTTTCTCGAAAGATATATTCCAGTTATGAGGTCCTTGAAGGACATGTTCTAGTTACCAAAAGGAATGGTGCTACAGTTTGGCGTGCACCTGAACCTCAACCACCCAAGCCTCTCAAACTGGAACGATCTTTAACTGCCTTCAATTTCGCATCCCAATTCGGTTGAGGTCCTTGTCCATTTGTGTGCATAATCGGGCCATCTGTTTCCTCTGTTACATCGTCCCACAGGTTAGGTTGCAATTTCCATGGTCTAGCGCTGAATCTAGACGCGTCTGGCTGAGCCTAAGTCGCTGTACAGCTCGTACAGGTCGTAGTTGAATCTTCATTCCCCGAAACCTTCACCGTACACGGTGCCAAGGAATGGACGCAAAACTTTTTCCTCAAAAGGATCAACGGCTTCTTCATTTGCTCTTGAGATTGTCCAGGACAAAGCAACGACGTTTCGATGACTTGCAGAAAAGAAAAGATCGTAAGAATCTTGAAATCGAAGTACTGCATTAACGGCGGTAAAATGGCGATGTCGATACAAGCTCGACTGTGAAGCGGAATGTCTTACTGACCTTGGACGACGATGAATAACTTCTAAGCTAGAAAATAAAACCACCTCTGTCGTCTTGTGGGAACTCCTACGTTTTGGGTCAGGAAAGTCGACGCAAGATCAGTTCTTCACACTTCAGCAGATGTGGGAAACGACAAAATTTTGGAATAGAAATGAAGATTTGAAGAATCTCAAAATCTGAAATTTCGAAATGCCTCAAAGCTGAAAAAAATCCGATATCCTCAGAAGCCAAAATCTGGAAGGACTGCAGATTACGAAATACAGAAATGCCCAAAATCCCTAGGAGCACAATTCTCAAAATAACAAAAAAAAATGTTGATATGCCAACAAATTTAGAAAGCCGAAATTTCGAAAACCAACAAATTTCCAAATGCAAAAAATAATGTCAACACCAAAATCCTGATATTATAAAAGTTTTTTATTACAAATCACCTACTCTAAGCACGAGTATTTTGCAGGCAGAAGGGTTGCGCGTGCAAAATACTCCTTAACCCACTCATCGGAATTTTTTCTTATCCATGGTTTGATGGTTTTGGGCATTTCGGTATTTTGGACATATTGCAATTTGTTTGCTTTTCGGGATTCGGCTTGTCCGGATTTCGGGATTTTTGGCATTTCGATATTTGTTGAGTTTTTGGGCTTTTCGCTTGTTTGGGATTTTGGAATCGTAGGCAATTCGAGATTTCAGCTTTTCTGGAATTATTCGTCGATCATTATGATTTGGGCCTCAATCAGCATTACCCTTAATTTTACAAGGCTTCTAGCAAGATGTCTTAAGTCACAATCATCAGGTTGTTTGTACGCATAAGTCATCTCAATTGAAATCAGGTCGGTTGTGTGGCCCCAATGGCTCGAATTTGTACACTTTTCTGGACGAAGCTACATATATGCAGTCTGTTCAAAAAATAAAGTGAATTTTCTTTTTCTCCAAAAAAGTATTTATTAATTTATTTATCAATTTCTATTTTGTTCCCCAGTGGTCGCAGAAGGTCTAGGTTCGATTCCCGGACGGAACATCTCGCATTTTTTTCACGGCACCAACTCTTTCGGCTTGCTGACAATACTTTTTTTTTTTTTTTTAAAATGCATTTTTTTATTTTTTATCTGATAGAATTTTAAAACTAGGTACAAAACGCTTAACCTAGGTACGACTAAAATGAAATCTTATAAATACTTACTGGCTCTATACGGGCGCTCTAAGCTAAACTATCGATATATTTATTTTTGCCTTTCGGCGTCATTGCTAATTATTTTTCTTTCAATTAATAAAAAGTATTATTTATTTTTTAAAACTAAGAAATTTTTTTTTAAAAACTTAGCTATCTAGGGAATTTTTCTACAAAAATATCTTAATTAATTAATCTATCTTAATATATCCTATTCTAACTTAAATATACTTACGATCTCTCTTTTTTTTTTTTTTTTGCTGACAATACTCAAAGAGTATCAATTGTCTATGAAAGGCTTCTTGAATCTTGCCGTTCGGAGTCTGCAAAAAAACTGTAGGTCTCTTCTACTCTTAAGAGAACAGCTGCACGCACAACACGAGTAGTTATTGTAGAAGTTAGGCCCTGGTTCTTTGTGGGCCGTAGTGCTACTCAATTATTATTATTATTATTATTATTTTGTTGCCGGCAAAGTAGTCCTCCTTAGATATAATACACTTGTGCCAGCGTTTTCTTCCGACCTTCGAAGCAGTTATTACATATGTATATGCCCTTTTTGATATGCCCTTGAGCTCTCTCAGCGATTCTCCTCAAATGCCGTCGTGAATCTCTTCAAACTTCGGAACAGGAAAAAGTAGCAGGGTGCCAAATGTGGTAAATACAGTGACTGAGCCATGATTACAATGTTGATTTTGGGCAATAAATTGAGAACAAAATTTAGTCATTTTGAAACGAACTTCGTTGCCACACGCTCTATGCCCAAAATTTGTATGTCATGAGCCAACCGACATGCCGATATCTTCAACAACTCTCTCCATAACAATTTTCTTCACTTTCTCAGCATTTGCATCGGTTGCTGATGTGCTGGGACGTTCAGGGCGAGCGTCATCATTCACATCTTTCGACCTTTTTTTTAAAGGTTGTATCACTTGTACACCTTGTTTTTTTACTTAGAGTACACGCAGCATATGCCACTGTCAATATTTTAAGTGTTTTTGAGCACTTCACATAATTCCATTTTTCACACAAAAATTAAATGCAAATTCTTTAATCATTTTTTTTCAACGAACACGCAAAGCACGCCTAATTCTTATGCCCCTCACAAACAAAATATATATGCTGCATAGTTGAAACTATAAATATATGTATATTCGAGACGCGTGTACGTACACAACAAAATAAAAAAAGTTGATAACCAAATGTATGTAGCACGCGAAATTTGAAAATTCACCTTATTTTGTGAACAGACCTTGTATTGGTTCTACGCTGTCAATATTCCAGCAGTCCTAAGGATTTTGTGTTTATGTGCCTGACGAAGCACATGCTGCCACCCTGTATCCCTTAAATCTCCTTCTACAGATTGAGTTTTTCAATCGAAAATGTGAAGGCTTCCTGGTTCGTCTCAATCGTGTTTATGTGTTGGATCACTTCTATCAGTCAGCTAAGACTTTGAAATGGTGCCTCCATTCCTCATCTTCCCATTGGGATTACTTCTCATTCTACCTTCGTCTCTTCCAGTGATGTTGTGCGTCTATTCTTCTGGAAAACAAATATATTCGGTCATAACTCACATAATGACGCTAACATTTACGACTAACAGTTTTCAATGAATACGTCTAATATGTACAAGCCCTTTCAAATGCCATAAGAACATGGCTAATACCGCTTGTAGTTTACTTTCTTTCCATTCTAGCATTTTGTCCCAGCCCATTGATCAGCGTCAGTGTCTGCATCAATCCCTTTCATTTGCCACTTGAATCGCTTTGCAAAATCAACACACTAGCTCAAGCCTCCCACATTCCTCCACAGACACCCTCAGGTGGTCATCGTCTGACGGCATAATTTGCGGAGGCCCGTCAATTGAAAGCATGCTTCGCGTCTCTCATTCGCATTTCGCCACAGCAGTGAGAAAATTTAGATATCATGTCCAAGTGCACCCCCTCAGGTGGCCCCCCCAAGACTGACCGGCGACCTTGAAAGCCGCATCGACAGCACGGCAAACAGAGACCACCTTCTTCCCCAATCGTAGCCACCATTGCCAGCACTTGAGCGTCGATCGCGTAATATCCGAACGACACTCCATCGCGTCTACATCGGGAAACACGTAACACAGAAAATGTTCCGCAGCCACTTGCTGCAGCACACCCACCCACAGCGGCTCTGTGCAAACATTACGCTTCACGCCTAGCCCACCACCAGATTCGTCGGCGGCGCTCTCAGCAGCCTCAGCCGCCGCATTACCAATTCAAAAGCCATCGAGCTTCGCGTAATAACTAATATTTACCCGAACTTCTCGAGTGAGGACACAGCTCGAGAGGAAAAAAGCGAATCCCTCTCGTCTTCATTTGAAATTCAAATGCGCGCCATGCGCGGAGCGGTGATGTGCCTCGGTGCCACCGATGCCACCGATGCCATCACCGATGCCGCCGCTGACGATGACTTCGCGATGACGGTGCTGCTTGGTGTGACCCTCACGAATTCATGTTTTTTTTCCAGCGCTGTGCGAGCCGAGGAGAAACTGTGCCGCCGTCGCTGTCGCTGATGTTGCGTCACTGCGAAGGCTTGGTCATGTGACCTGGCGGTTGTCAAATATTTCCCCGTTCTGACGTGACTCGCTGTGACAGATTTGCATTGACGAATTTGGCAAGTTTTTGTTTTCGTTTTTTTTTTTGTCAACCTGGGCCACGCGTTACGTGTGGTGCGTGCCAGCGCGGCGGCGGCGGTGCAATATTTTTGGACGGACGTGGTCGCGAGGTGATAAGAGGATTTCACAATATTTGACCAAGATCGAGGCATGTGCCGACGCGAACGTGTGCGGCTCTGGACAATTGATGTGTTTCATTAACGGCGGCCATCGTCTTGGGTGGGACCGGTGGAGTCGGCTATTGGAATGGAAAGTTTCTGCAGCCAGTTGAATGGGTATGTCTGTGGAAATTTTCTAAATCGGGCGGATTTTTCGAACCAATTGACGTTGGCGAGAAAAAGTTTGTGTGGAAGAATGGAATTCTTATTTGTAGATCAAATGGGCGCCAGTCATCAGTCATTTAAACTGATTTCTGTACAAAGAAGGGTTGAAAGTAGACGCTAAACTCCAAGTCTGTACATCGGTATTGTTGCTCTCTACAAACTCTCCACGGTAACACCACTCTTTCTCTTTGTTGGGATCCTGGTCATGCGGGCATGCAATGAGACGGCAGGTGAACTAGCCGATCTAAGTTTTCATTCACGTTTACCCCCAACAGCAAGAAGAGAACATTTGCCACGGCTTACGATAGAGAACTTGGAGCTTAAGCCAGACATACTACATACATATGTATTTGAGACGCGATCACAACCACTGGCTAATTTTCTGGTCTAATTACTGCTTCTTCTTCTTCTTCTTCTTGTGGCGCTACAGTCCGCAGTGGACCTGGGCCTCAATCAACATGCCTCTCCAGCCAGTACGGTCTTTCGCCAGCTGCCGCTAGTTGCGCACTTCGGTTGGTTGAGGTCCTTCTCCACTTATGTGCGCCACCTTATCCTGGGCCGTCCTCTGTTGCGTTGTCCCAATGGCTCAGATTCGAAGACTTTTCGGGCCGGAGCAGTGGTGTCCATACGCTCTACATGGCCTAGCCTGCTGCGTGTGTCAAAAAAAAAAAAAAGCATAAATCCCCTCTGCACTTAGGGGACACTGCAGTCTTGTCATTGGCATTGTCAGGGGACATTGCGATCTCTGCATACTTATCTTTATCACTACTTAAAGGAATTGTAAGGAGACATTTCCAAGCGAGGCTCTTCTGTGTCTGTGCAGGCACATAACTCTCGGATCCGAGCCCTTAAAACTTAGAGGAATATGGAAAGCATTTAAGAGAATCATCGGATCATTATCATTTTCAAATTCCTGACACTATGTTTTGGATGCAAACTTACTCAGATTCACAACTAAATGTTGCGCTTGCGTAAAGAAGGTTTCGTTCTGTCAATGTGTGTGATAAAAAAATATCGTTTTTTGGACATTAAGCATCTCTTGACGAGGGTGGCGTTCGTAAGATTCGAAACGACTTTGAAGCCACTGGCTAAGTGAAGTTCCCAACTTGTACAGCCTGTCAGTTTTATCTAGCTAAAGGGTGTTGTCTTAGAGGTACAGAACTTTGAGATGAAATAAGGCAAAGATGATTTTTTAAATTAGCCTAAAATTAAATTTATTCGATAGACAATTTTCGGACGTAATAATATTTCTGGCATATGACCCCCATGGCTGGCTCGGACACAGTCTCGGATCAGATGACTTTTTCCAACACTTGTCGCCATATATCGGCACTAACCTGGCAAATGTTATCTTCTAAGTGGTGAATCATTTCTGGCTTATTGGTTTAAGCTATCGACTTTACATAGCCCCACAGAAGACAGTTAAGCGGAAGTGTCTGTCCTACGCAAGTAAGAACCTGGCACAAAACGCTCGGATCCCTGCTATTTGATCCTTTAGCTATGTAGCAGTTATTATAACAACAGCGTCTCATAAAATTAAATCTGTGATACATTGGTGACTCGGGTCTCCAAGTTGGACCTGGTGTGGGCATTGAGATTCATAAATTCACTTTATCGAAAACAGCTTGGCAATAGTATTGTGCCTTGTGTGCAAAAGCAAATGTGTGGCAGAATGGAGAGAAGTTACACAAGAAATTCAGGCCAAGTATTCATTTCAGAGTGTAATTGGAGCTCTCGTATTCATTTCTTAAGGCCTCATTTATATGGCGATGATTATTTCATGCAAATGTTGACCTTGACTGCGTCTCAAATGGTTCATCCCCTTAGTCCAATCTTGGCATACTCTTTCCAACATTTCGGCCGGTATCTCACGAATAAATGCTTCAGTGTTTTCTTTCAATGCGTCAGTTGAAGCGGTTTTGTCTCTATAAACATGAGCTTTAACATAGCCCCACAAAAATAGTCTAAAGGCGTTAAATCGCACGATCTAGGCGGCCAATTGACCGGTCCCGAACGTGAAAAAAAATGTTCACCGAACTCACCTCTCAATAAGTCCATTGTTGCGCGTGCTGTGTGGCATATGGCACCGTCTTGTTGATATTCACTTCAAAATCGACAACTTTGCTTATTTACGTACCCATTGAGCCAAAAATGAAGTGACCATAAATTGGAAGAAGCGCGCGATGAACTTTCTTAACAAAGCACGCATTTTGATAATAAAATTCAATAATTTCCTGCTGTTCGTTTATAAGACGATTCATGGCTAAAATCTAGGCCAAACTGAAGATGTTTGACAGTGAAACAAGATACGAAACTAGCTTAAAAAGTCACCTTTTAATTGGATGTACATCACTTCCCAAAACTTAGTCTTCACCCAGGAAAGTTTATGTTGATAATCTGTTAGACATAAAAAGGACTAAGCCACTATCCAGGAAATCAAAAGACGGCACAATCTCAGAATTTTGTGCATAAATGATCAATAACAAGGGCTGTGTGTCGTGGAGTTACAAATTGCATGAACCGGAGTTCGTCCACATTATGGTTCTGTTTCTGTTTTCTGCCCACCGTTTACCAAAACGTTGTTTCCAGTCTAATTTTCGAGAAAAAATGCTCAAATAGCTCTCTATAAATGCATTGATTTTTCGGAAGTAACGTACATATGTTATAAGACTGTGTTTTTTAAAATTAATCGTTCGACCAAAATCCTTGTCCCAGTCAAGCTCTTCTAAGGCCCAAACGAAAAAACGATCAAGAAGCGGGTGGTTGCGCGATTTACGTCAACCACCTACCCCCGCCGGCCCACCTCATCAACAACAGGAACGCCTAGATGTCTATAATCCCGTTTAACCCATCATCCGTTACTCAACTTTAGCCGCTGGCCAAACGCAGCGTAAACACAATTTCATTGACCGGCTACTCACTTGACACTATTTCACAACAGATGTAATTGCACAGGTGACCGCATGAACTGCACACTTTAGTCACTTAGGTCTGGACTTAGTGACCCAATTAAAGTTCCTGCAGTCACCTCCGCAAATAAGAGGTTTTGTGTAAGAACAAACAATATCAATAAATCAATCATATTTGGACATCCGAAGAAATAACTTGTACTAAATAAGAACGTATTCGTAACTCGCGCCTTCAAGTCCTAAGTCAGTAGGTGTTGTGAAATGTTTTAAATTATTACTTTGTTCTATTTTGTTATTTTGCTTCAATTATAATGTGAAACCTATATAAAATGTGCGCCCATGTAAATGGCTGGTAATGCGGCTCTCAGGCGAAAACGCAAAAGGGAGGAGCCGAGAAATCGCTCTCTCCTATATGTCCCACTTTTGCTGCAACCACCAACATCATCACATCGTTGTTCCTTTTTGTTAAATAAAGTTTATAACGAGTTCGCATTGTGTTTGGATCAAACTGTATGAGGCGTGCTCGATCTACTTTGATTTGTTTGGTTCAATCGCCTAGTTCCTAAACAGTAGGACCTTGTAAGACCTTTCTGCACAATTTTTCTCAGCTAAGCGAGTGAAATATTGATTTGCTGAGATGGATGGAGAATTGATGTTTATGAATTGAGTCTCACACTCTCAGCCATAGCAACCACATTCTCATCCTTGGGCACCATACGACGACAGCGACGATGAGGTGCTATCCACTGACATACTAGTCCCTTGAACATCTTGGATTAAATTGCGCATAGCCGCCCTGGTGGGTTCTTCATTACAGTCAAGACGTCTTTTCAAAAAATCCAATTGGAATATTTGTTTCGACTTATGTTACATATAACTCAATAAGTCCCGGGACATATACAAAATTAATTATTTAATATTATTTGTTTTTGTTAGTGGCGCCCCCTACATGTCCGGCGACTTATTGAGTGATGTGTTATGTCCCAGAAAAAAATTGGTTGTCCTTAATATCGTATGATTGCCATGAACTGTCCTCTAACGGATAATAGAAATTTAAAAGACGACGCTTTCACGAAAACTCCGACGCCATCTCATGGCAGAGATGACGTTGACGGGAAGGCTTAACATTGACCGACTTCCTTGATGACAAAAATGCCATTCAACTGAAATAAAATCCAATCTGGACTTTTCGTCATTTTTGACCAACCAGTCATCATTTCACCTTCAAGCTGTTTTGAAAGAAAAAAGATCTTCTCACTGAAAGCAATACTTGAACACCCAATTGAAGGCACTTTCAGTCGCACATCGCTTGAGCAATAAAATAATCATTGTCGAGGTCGCCCACAATTCCTAGCGCACTCCTTGTTATGGTCGAAACATTTCCGACAGCGCCCGTCCCGTTCGCCCATCGCTTGCTCAGTGCATTAGTGAACTGTCAAAAATGGAATAGGAACGGTTGACGTCTACGGCGATGCTTAGAGGAAATTAGCAAAACTTTACGCAATTTAATGAATTTTCGGCGAGAGTTATAATTGCTTCCTCTGTGCCCTGGCTGGTCGGTTGCTCGGCTGACTGGCTGAGTTGGGTGTCCTTGTCCTGTGCCGTTCGGGTGCATGTTGTGGCATCACTCAACTCTCCGGTAATTACCAAACTTTCCCCTTTTGGATGTGTTTATGCGCTATACGCGAAGCGAATAGTTTTGAAAGTTGCTACCACCACCAGCATCGCCACGACCGCCACCGCCCTGCGCTGCGTCGGCCTGCCTTCGCCTCGTCCGCTGTCATTTATGGTTTACTGCTGCTGTCGGAGCACTTTTATTGTTTTCTGGTGTAATTTCCAGCTTATTCCTGGTGACTATCGCTTGCTGCTGAACTGCGTTCATTTCGTCGTTTAAAAGTGTTTTTTTTTTGTTTTTTTTTTTCTTGTTTTGGTTGTGTACTCCTTTTTCGGTGACACGTCCAGTGGGGTTGGGCGAGACCTCGCTCGGACATGCAAACACATTAACCCAGCAACGGCTGAACGGGTTGAGTTGGACGCTGGCTAAGATACACCAGCTTGACTGCAGCGGGAAGAGCCCCAATGGTGGGAGCATCAATTATTAATGAGGGCTCTCGAACATTTTATGCAACTTTCTTAAGACGTATTCATGCATGGAGGAGGTAGCAGCAGCGCTCCCATGCAGAGATGGACTCGCCTGCACTGCACGGAGGACATCATCTCATCTCATCTCATCTCAGACGAGTGGATATTTATTATTTATCCCCGGCATCGACGGGCGAAAAGTGCAAATGGACATTTTGTTGGTCTCTCCTCGGACAGACGGGGGTGGGCGGCGGTGAGGTTGCATTAAAATTTCGGCTCCTTAAGTGCACGGAAAGTTTGATGCCTTGAGTTGAATTCAATTTGGAGTTTTCATGTTGATAGAGTCCAGAGTCCAGTAAACATAATCCTTGAAGATGGGAATTGATTACTTGACATGCACTGACCAAGGCAGATGGTCGGTGGATTGGCGGTAGACATCGTCGTCTGGGATGGGGTCAGTCTCGTGTTAAGTACTGTTTTGCAGGGAGGGGGTTATGAGACACGGATGTGACATGGGGGATTGCCGAATTGAGTGTCATTGTGGTGGGTAGTGCTGCTGACGTGTTTGGAAGTCTGAGAACATCGAATTCCATTGCCACTGTCCTCCAGCAGATTTTGACGAATCACCACGCCGTGCACATCGATCATCGCTAGGCTCGACGAAATTAATTAGTTCCTCACTGGCCAAACTACCCCTCCACGCCCTGCCAACGTCAGATGAAATCAAATAAAGCACGAACCTCGGCAGCAATAGCAATTACCTGAATTGTTATTTATGGACAAGGCGGAAGGGACAGGGCATCAGCGGGGGAAAAAAAACAAAACAACAGCACACGCTATAATGATGGCCAATTTGCTTCTGCTCAATCCGATTTCCCCCGTCACCCACAGACCGCCCAGCGCCACTGCCCACGTCCCTCCGGTGTCCCGATATTCTCGAATTGGAATCTAGGGGGACGGTGGCCTTGCGCCCACCGTTACCTTAGCACGATTTAAGAATTTTTTCTCCTTGCTCCTGAGTCCTGGTCCTTGCATACGGTGCCTCTCTTCGCCTCTCTCCCCCGCACTTATAATTGACTCAATGAGGAGACGGGCAAAAGTTTCTTCCTCTCGTTCGCCTGCACCCGTTGTTATCTTGACTGTCGTTTTGTTTGCCGTCCTCATCGTCCTTGCTGTGCTCGCTGTCCTAACTGTCGCCACCGTCGTTGCCCTTGTTGTTATTGTAGCGTATTTCATTTTCTCTAAAAGGCTTAGAATTTAATAGACTTCTCTCAGACTCGATGCGAGGATGGCGATGTTACGTTGTCGTTGTCGTTGCCGGTATGCCACTGTCGGCGGAGCACGAGGTCCCCCATCGATGCATGCATGTCCTCTCCATCAATGGAACCCATTTTGTCCATCAAATTAATGATAGTATTATAATAAATTCGACTGAGGGAGGAGCGACGCGGCGCTGGTGACTCGGGCCGGGCTACACTCTACATTTCCCAGACTTATCAGCCTGATGTGGGCTGCTTCGGCATTTTGCTTTTTTTTTCGTTTTCCGGCCTGCAACGACACAAAAGTGCTTCCTGATGTTCACAGGGTTTGAGCATGGTTTTCAATTAAATTTATTACACCACAACCCAACCACCCACTGGGGGGGTGGTGCCACCTCTACCCTGCATCCCATCAATCAATTGTTAATTCTATCTGAGTGCGGTGCGGAGTGAGTGAGTGAGGGTGGGGATGGAAGTGAATATAACAAAAAAGCGCATAAAGAGACGAGAAGCTGTTGCATAAATGTGTGTTCCGGAGAAGTGCAATTAGTTTAGGGAACTGAGTGGTTGTTCCTCCCGTGTCGCCGTCGACGTTGGTCAGTGCGCGGCGGCGGCGAGGGAAGGGAGACTTTTTGAAACAATTGCAAAGTTAAGTAATGGAATTCTCTTCATTGTGTTCCGGACTCGTATTTATTCCCCGTGGGATGCCTGGAAGCTGTGGTGGTGATCATTTCGTTCGACCCCTGCGATGCCTGATGAAGTGGGTGTTATTGAAGCTGAATGTGTCACTGCAGGGGAAGAGGTGGGGTAAATGTCAAGGAATCCAGCTAATTTGAGGGAGTATTTCAATGTCTTTATTCAGAAGATTTTCTAAAGTTTCTGCTATTTTTTTCAATGCAGCGCTTGTGGAGAAAAGTCTTAAAGTCATGTGAATGGTGTAAGGATAACTTGACAAAATGTGTTAAGGATCCGATGAACTGAAGCAGACTACTGGCATCGTTCAAGAAAACTCTGAAGAAAACTACTGAGCACCCTTAAGGGTGAGCTAAGTTCGTAAAAGCCTATAAGCAGCCTCCAAGGATAAAGATGGTTATCTCGTGGTAGAAGCATATTGAAAGTATTGAAAGTATACAAAGATCACTTTAGCAGACTGTACAGTGCCGACGGCGACCAGAATACCGCCATTTGACAGAATAATTCATCCAACAGACGCGAAGATGGACAAGAAAGGGAATTTATGTCAGTAATCGCAAAACTAAAGCCCATCAAGTCTGCTAATGCTAGTGGACTGCTTGTAGATTTGGTAAGATACATGTACCAACTCATTTTAAAGTCTTGTTCAAAGTATACCTGAAGGATGGAATGCCCCAAAATATAGATGTATACATTTCCCTAACTAACTAACTTTTTCTTCAGTCAATGGCGCTACAGTCAGGGTTGGATCTGGGCCTTAACCAACATGTCTCTCTAGCTAAAACGATCCCTTGCCACCTGCCTTCAGTTGCACACTTTAAGTTGGTTGAGGTCCTTCTCTACTTGTATGCCCCATCGTAACCTAGACTGTCTTCTGTTGTGTTGTCCCAGTGGTCTGATTCGGAGACTCTTAGGGCCGGAGCACTGATATTCATACGCTTTACTGGTCTCGGCCATCTTAAGCGTTGTGTCTGAAGAGGCATGCCGCCGTAAAGCCCATAAAGTTTGCCGTTGAATTTTCTCCTCGACATGCCATCAACGCAAAGATGAAACGCAGAACTTTTCTCTCGAAGAGACTGAGGTCTTCCTTATCCGGTTTTAGTAACGTAGAAGGAGGACTGGGATGATCAAGCTGTTGTACAAAGCCAGTTCTTCGAGAGACGGTTCCATGACTCGATTGCTTCTAGAGCCCAAAGGCGCAGTGATTGGCAAGAGTGATTCTGCGTTTGATTTCGGTACTGGTGTTGTTGTTCCTATTTACCGCGGAGCCGAGATAGTCCTTGACTAGGGATTGGTTCTCTCCTAGACATCGTAGTTGTGTGCCCTTCCTTGATGAGGCCTGCACACATTTATCGCGAAATCCATTTTAGCCGCTTCCGCTTCAATGCCTCAACAAAGGCTCGCTGTGTACGTCCAATCATGTCATTGTCGTCAGTGTAAACTAGTAGTTGAACGAACTTTTGAAAGATCGTGCCTCGGCTGCTGCATTGTGAGTTACGCTCGAACTTCTCATGAATGTTGATAAAGTTGACATGATTGCGCGTCACCAATGTCACATTGCCAGTTCAGAAAATATTCTGTTGCTGTCCTGGGATATTGGTCAGATGATCTGGAGTGTGTCCGGTAAAGCGTTTCTCATATTTTCACTCAGCTCTTCTATTTTACAATCTAGCTTTGGGAATCATACTGTGCATCCGAAATCTGTTTGTTCGATAGGTGCCGCTCTTGTTCAGCACAATACCACTTGAGAGCACTGTTTGATGCTTAACTACAGTTCGAAGGAGTTTCTGTCCCGTTTCGTGACCGTCGACGAGACATGGATCCACTGATATACAGCAAAGAGCAAACAACAGTCGGAACAGGGAACTTCATCCCGCAAACGTGCTCTGAAGATGACGATTGTTCTATCGGCCGAATAGATGAACGAACGTTTTCTGAGAAGTTAACATCAACATCGACTACATGGAAGTGCAAACGATCACAGGGCTCTACTCCACCGAATTATAGGGCCGAATCGCGGAAAAAGGGCCACAGTGCTAGTCTAGCAGGACTACACACCTGTTCGTACGTCTGTCTCTACTAAGTCGGACCTCGTTTAACAACATTCATAAGTGTCTAGAAGAAATCTGTTCAAACCTTACCATATGCCGTCGGAAAAAGTCTATGAGTTGATTCTACTCGTTAGAGAACAATAGGACACACAACACGAGGGTAGTTGTTGTAGAAAGTAGGCTCTAGTTCCTTGTGGGCTGTAGAGCCACACACTTAGAGTTAGGCTACGAACGGCTGACCCATCTTCCGTGCAATCCAAATTTGATATTATACGGCTTCTTTTTCCTCCTAAGCTTGTCAGTATTGTTAGCCAGTATTGTTTGCCGACTGAGGGGATCTACTTCCCCTGCCCAGGGAGGTCTGCTTTGCAAACATTCAGAAAAAGTACTTTTTAGACGGGTTACAGAAGCATTAACATCGCAGGGTCAAGTGCATAGTATCATGTTTTTTAACTTTTTCTAGCACTTCTACCACTCTATCTCTGCTAGACTACCCCTACTGTCCAGCGTACTTCTTGGCTTCTTGAACTCCTAAACTACGTCTGTGGGTGTTGTCTAACAGAACTCCATCATGGGCACCCTGTCATTCTTTACAGTTTCGAATTTCTTTCTCCTACTGCAGAAGTTTGTTCGATAAGCTCATCCTTACCGCGATACACTCTTGGAAACCAAATCTAAGTTCTGTGTATTTGTTTTCATAAAAAAGTGAACTGGTTAAACGCGAGTTTCACCCACACGTAGACGGTTTCATTTGTCAACAACATTTTCTATAATCTAAATATCTGTCAAAATATCTTTCGTTTTCAGTTTTAGGAAAACATTTTGATTTTGTCGAATGTCTTCATAAATTACAAGTTACGTCTTCGCGTTGGACTTTCGATCTTCTTCAACGGATAGTCAACACAACAAGTGATACCCATTTTCAACAAACTTTCTCAGCTGTGGACGTGAGTAAGTGGGATGAGGTGAAGAGGGAAATTCTGAAATGAGTCAAAAGCTTTGACTTTTGTCATTTCAGTCAATCCAGGCATCCGCACTGGGGCACTAGGATTATCAAAATCCATCGATTTTGTAGCACCACTCACAGCGCTCTTTTTTGTAGCCCAGCTGACAGGCAACGCCATCCTCCCGATACCAATTCCGAATCGAAGTTGAACGCCCAGACCATGTTTCTATACATCTGCCAACAGACAAAGGAACAAAACCCTTACCCCCGCAGGGAATGACGGAATAAACGGTTCAACGACAGACTGATGCATGAGCGACACACAACAACTATCACCCGAAGGCCGGTTGATTATCATGTGTGTGTGTGTGTGATGCAATTAAAATATCTAAACTGACAGCGTGTTTTGTTTCGCAATCAAAGGACAGGGAGCCGTGGACGCAACCCGTCCCTTTTCATTTGACAGCTAACCGACCGTCTCAGCACCCGACCATGGGCCATAGACCCGGTGCACAGGCACATGCAGCGCATACAGGAGCTTTGATGTCGAGGACTGGCGTGTTTCTGAAAACCCCTGTAAAAGTGAGATCCTTTTTGACCATTACCGCCGCCGTCAACACCGCAGCCTCAGCTCCAGCTGGCAGTGCTGCCATCATCAGCAAGCCACCGTCAACACCTCCACCCGCACCGCCCATCGCAGCCGGCCACCGGCGCAGCAGAAGCTGCAG
Organism: Eristalinus sepulchralis; assembly: GCA_944738645.1. NCBI lineage: Eukaryota > Metazoa > Arthropoda > Insecta > Diptera > Syrphidae > Eristalinus > Eristalinus sepulchralis. The sequence goes on from OX122883.1 coordinate 35,702,244, forward strand.
GAACAGCAGTGGCAGCACATATCCGTCATCTCCGTGCACACTTGGATGTGAGAATCCTTAAATTAGTCTAACGGCAGTCATGACACAAACACGCAAGTGCCACATTTGGCCACCCTCGCACACCCACCACCCAATGCAGTTGTTGTTTGACGAGAAAATCTCCAGGAGGGGTGGGCGGCTCAAAATTAAAAGGAAAACACAAGGAGAAAGAAAAAAAAAATCACACACCTCATGTGGTGCAGAAACCGCCGACAACTGGTCCGATGCAGCCTCTTCAAAAAACGGTAATTAGGTCCTTTGTGCGCCTTTATAATTAAAACCCTAGTTACGCCGTAGCCCAACGAACCGTCTAAAATGAGGCTGTCAGTTGCTTTTCGGGCTTTCCTTCCGTTGCTCCGCTGCGGCACTCGTCCGCTGAGTGTGCGGCGGTAAGCGGTGGGGGAGTGGGTGCATTTTTTCGGGTATGCTACAGGGGAATGTATAAGCGCACATTTTCTTGGGTTACCTGGACTCATGTGTTTGCCATGCATGGCGCCCATCGCCCACCGCCCACCGCCCTTGGCCCGGGGCCTTCTTAGGCAATTAGGTGGCAGACTGAACTTCGTTTGCATGAACAGTCTAAGGTAATTGCATTAATTTTTGTTCTCTGTCCTCATTCATTAGCCCCGGTCGGCGTAGGCGATGGGCGATGGGCGGTCGGCGACTGAGGAGTTCGAGGATGGTTTTGTATTTTAAATTGCGTTTGTCGGCGACGGGGACCATGGGCGGGCGTTATGCTGCAGGCCGAACTGCCGTGCACAGTTTGTTTGTTTGCCCGACCCGTGTGTCGTTGTTGTCGGTGGCGGATGCACGTCAAGACAAAGTGGTCGGGACTTGAGTATGTTTCAGGATGAGTGCACAGGAATTATGTTATGTCAGTGGCAGTGCGGCGAATGGGTACATATCTGTGAAAAGGGACTAAATTTGAACGGGAATTTGTTTAGAAAACGTTATCTTGTGCTGGAACGATCGCCTAATAGGTGAAGTCAGAAATTTAAAAATATCCAAAACGGATAAAGAATATGGTCAAAAATCCAAAATAATGAAAAATTAAACACACTTTGAAAAAGCAAGAACCACAGAACATCTACAGAGCGGCAATCCAGATCCAAAATGTTGGTGGCCTTACAACTCCGAAATCTGAATGTCAATGAGCCAAAACTTTGAAAATGTGAATTTAAAAAAGTTTGAAATCGGAAACAATCTAAAATTTGGCTAACTTCGAAACTCGAATAAGAGGAACATGTTTTTTTAGTTTTAAGAATTAAAAATGCAAATTTTTTAAAAACAAAAAAACACAGAAAGGCACAAAAATTTAAATTAAAAAAAAAATTCTAAAATTGAAATTCAATAAACGGCTCCAAGATGACGGAGGGATCTGGGGCTGGGACTTTCGTGAAAGACGACAACTTTGGACTTCACACCTCCTTAGGTAATTTCGCATCAGTCTTCCAGGCGGAAACGTTTGCGAACCTAATGGCTATATTGTGAAGAATAGAAGGAAGGGGCGATCTGCATCTGCAGCCTTATTCCACCTTTTAGCCACTTCCAGAATAGTCCAGGAATGCAAGTCCTCCCTTAATTTGGTGGACAGTCTAAATTTTCTAAAACTTGTCCGGGTCCCGGGACATCACAGCATCACGGAAAACGAGGTTGTCAATGAACTAGATAGGCAAGGTTCAAAAGAGCCATTCGTAGGGCTCGAACCCACCTTGGGACCATCCTCTTCCTTGGTTAGGGCTCAGACGGTTGGGTCTCCTAACCGCACAACCAGAGATGGCATGACTCTATAGGATGCAGGCTGATCAATTGCGTGCTCCCAAACGTCAGCAAGAAATCCGCGACTTTTCTGATACTCGTATCTATAGACAGAAAAGAATGCAAGAAACTTGTAGGCGTACAAACGGGACACTTCACCTTCGCTAGGCACCTAAATCTACTTGGGCTTAGTGATGGCCCTATGCGACGCCTATAGAGAAGGTGAAGACAGTTCAGAGCACTTTCTCTGTCAACTTCCCGCCTTTCCTCGTATCAGGTGCGGGCTGTTTGCCGCTCAAGCTCTTTATCCTGCTGGTTTTTTCTTCGGAAAATCAAGAAAATACAGTAAAAGAAGGTGACTTCCCGATAGTACCATGGAACAATGGAACAGTTTTTGAGTCTAAACGCTCCAGTGCAGTGTATTCCAACCTCCAACAAAAAAAATTAAAATAAGGAAAATAAGGCAGAATGGAGGAGGTTTAAAAACTATGATGTTTAAGATCCACAACGAATCGAAGTTCCAAAAGCCCAAAATTTGGAATAAAAATGGATTTGAAAATTTCTGAAAATGTCCAAAGAAGTTTAACTCGCAAAGTAGAAGAACCAAAAATCGAAAATTTTGAAAAGATCCTGAAGAACTAAAAAGCCTAAAAAACCTGAAGTCTGAATATTTTTTAATGCAAACAAATCGAGTACCAGGATGGACAAGACTTTTGGAAAATCAAAACTTCAACGTTTTCCAAAACTGAGATTCTCTAAATCTTGAATTTGAAACAAACCAAACATTCTGATCTCTGAAAATGAATAATCTCTTACAAAGTCAAATTCTGTAGACCTCAGAACTAGGAAATCTAAAAGGTCGGTCGAGTTCAAGAAGTTCAAAAGACCGAAATGGGACTACTTATTTCAAAAAATTCTAAAGTTCTAAAAGATGTGCAAATTAAGAAAAAAATTAAACCTCTTAATGATCAAATACTTGAAAAGATTATGGTACGAAGAGCAGTAAGTCATAAAATTAAAATTTCAAAAAGTTCAAAATTCCAAACATCTGCTGTTCCGAAAATTTCGAACTCTCTTATTTTCTTACAATTTCAAACAATGTAAACCCAGAAATCTTGCAAAATTCAAAATGCTAAAGCCCCGAGATTCGAAGCAGCCAGAAATCTCCATCAGTACAAGATCCAAAAAGAATAACAACGGCCTCGAACTCAAGCTCCAATATCTCAGATCCTAGCGTGTAGCTAGAAAACCACACAAGTCCCAAATTTGCTGTTAGGTCCATAAATTTCCCGATTTCCTGAATTGTCGGACTACATCTGCCTCTGCTTTCTGAATGCAGAAGCTGCCAAACTCTATAACTGAAGTGAATGCCTAGCTAGTTGAATGTCTTAGCCACCATCATAATGTTGGAAGTTTGAATTGCAACTCATCTTATCATTTCTGGACCATTTCCTACACCGCCAGGTAAATCATCCACACTTACATCTCAACTGCATGCCACCACCACCCTCAATCAATAGACGTCAGCGTGCAGTCAGCCGCGCAAAAAGAGGACAAGCTCAAAGCATTACATTGAAAGTGTCTAACGCCGCCTCACACTTGTCACAACACAAACATTCCAAGCTCAAAGATCCAAAAAAAAACATACAAACACGAGACAAAAACAAAAAACATACGAGTCCTCTCACATCCTGGCCGCAACGTGCCATCGCTGCTGCCGCACCACACAGCCGACCAGAGATGTCCGCCACCATCGCCGCGCCTCACATGGATGCGAGTGCAGTCGACGCTGATCCAGCCCAGACCCAGGCCCATGCCCAGGTGTCAATTAGCGCTAAATGATGGATGAGATACGCGATACGTACCGCCGATACGTCATCTTTATGGTAATGAATACGGACAGGTAATTATTTTCCGCTCGGTTTTTCAACACACACACACACACGCGGAGAGACGGCGCAACGCACGCGGCGCAATGCAGATATCGGGACCGTGGACTCTCGCAATTAGAATAATGATGTGTAATAATCGCGTACATAAACACGCCCTGAGACCCACCGCTACCCGCCGTTGCCCTGCTTTGATGGTGGCCGCGAAAGGGGAGGTGTTAACGTGAAAAACACGAAAAGGTCATCTCTGCCAGCATCTGTGGCGGATACTTTGGCGGCCTGGTTTGGGGGGTGTCCGTCTCGATGATAATTGCGCTCCACGCCGCTGCCGGTGCGCTGTTGCCGTCCCATCACGATCTAATGTTATGACATCCAGTGGATGCGACATTTTTGGTATTTAAATGTTTTCTTTTCGCCACTCCGTCACTGCTCGCCCCACCCAGGTGGGGGCATGGCTCCCGTAACGAGGTACGAACTGGTAACACGCACGGGGCGGCAGCGACAGGATTACACGGGCGGCCCTTCTCCTCCTTCGGCCGGGTCGGTTGGTACCCAATTTACTCCTTTGTCGGTAATTGGCAGGCAGTGGCTCTCAGCTGTGTCTGCGTTCGCAGGTGTGGGCGGCTGGGTGGTTGGGGGTGCGCGCTGTGGGGTGTGTAGGTGTCAACTAGGTGCTGTGGTTCTGTTGATGGTGGATTGTGTTGCGCTATTGTAGCCAAGGAAACAGAGAGCGCTTTAGTCTATGTGCGTGCATGTGTGTGTAGTGGCCTGAATAGAGAGAGAGCCAAATATGTAACAGTGGCCTGTGTGCGGTTGCCGCAGTGGCGGTAGATCGCAGGCGTCTGCTGAATAGACTGCTAATTGAGCTGCTAGTTGAACCAATTTGGTGTTTGCTTGAATATGTGTGGATTGCGTCTCATTAGAGTCAAACTAAACAATGGACCTAATTGGGTGGATGGCATGGCATCGTGTTCGATTTCTTCTTGTGTCGCACTTTGTTACTGCCGCTGTTTCGACATACTTTGTGACTGTCGGCGTGTGTATGCAATCGAGTTTAAGTTTCTCGAACGTTTCATTGAGTCCAACATTGGGTGGCGTAGTCGACGTAGTTTGACAGTGGAAAGTGATTAAAAGCATGCTTCTCAAGGCGACGTCTTAATATTGCAGGACAATGGGTATGATTTGATGTGTCAAATGAAAGTAAAAGAATTCTTCAATAAATACGTTATTCCGAACGATTTAGCTCGGTATTTCCAAATGTGTTTAATGGCTGAAAGGAAAATTTTTCGCACGATTTTTAGTCCTGTTGGGTTTTATGGCATCTGGAAGAGAAGATTCGATAACGACCTCTACAAGTTGTACAGCTGCATGTGTCTAGCCAAGCGTCTACGGATATAACGACCAAAATGGCATTACAATGTAGAGTGGATGCACCAGAAGTGAAGAGTCTTTTAATCCGACGCATGGGTCAAGGCAACACAGGGCACCTCGTCTGAGATGAAGCAAACCTCCACTTGGAGATGGATTTCAACCAAATTATTATGCGGAATTGGAGGCACACGGTCACTCGTGGTAGCAGGAGAAAGCCATGTCCACCTGGACTGTAAAGGCACTTGAGAAAAATGAATAGGATGGCTGCTTTGGGTAAGTGCGTCGTATTTCTGGACTGTTTACGATTTATTTTCTTACGGCTTCAACTCCATCATGTTGCAACACACTAAACTATGGTCTTCGAAAAACTTTGACTCGTTTATTATGAATTTCCCACTTCCAGAGCTCTGTGAGTCTGTACTAAACTTTCCATTTGCGGAGAAAAAAAAAAATTTCCCTCAAATATTTGTCAAATATTGGCGTAGAAGTGTTAGAGAGAAAAGGAAAAGGACGATAAATTTGGCTTAGTGAACTTGGCCGGGCCTCCAAGAAGAGCTTCGGTGAGCTTCGACTGAGGATTGATATTCCCTAATACCAGTGCCATATTTTCTTCTCTTAATGTCGCTAGGTGGGTGTGGACCTCAATCAACATACCTTTGTAACTAGTACAATCTCTCGCAAGCTGCCTCCAGTTGCGCACTTTAAGTTGGTTGGCGTCCTTCTCTACTTGTATGCCCCATCTCAACCGAGACCGTATTCTGTTATATTGTCCCAGTGGCTCGGATTCGGAGACTTTTAGGGCCGGAGCAGTGATATCCACACGTTTTACATGGTTCAGCCATCTTAAGCGTTGTATCCGAAGACGCTTGAACAGACGCATGCCGCCGTACAGCTCATGAAGTCTCTCATTGAATCTTCTCCTCCAGCTGCCATCAAAGCAAACAAGACCAAAAATCGCACGCAGAACTTTTCTCTCGAAAAGACTAAGGGCTTCCTGATCCGATTTTAGAAACGTCCAAGTTTCTGCACCATAAAGGAGGACTGGGATAATCACGTTACTCTATTACTCAATTCTCATTTGGTACTGATGTTGTTGTCCCTATTTACAGCGGAGCCGAGGTAGATGATGTCCTTAAATACCTCGAAGTAAAGCTTATGTATAACACAATAAAAAACAATTGTTTATTTTTGCTTGTATGTTATGTGTACTTTGAACCAGGAAATGGAATAAAGGTTGTGTCCACTTTGGTTGAAGAATATCGAACACGATGAAATCCCTTGCATACTTTCAGGCGAGTTTAGGTGAATTTTATAAAGAGTTAAAAATTGTTTTACTACTATGTTCTTTATTTCTTTGGTTGCAGTCGATAGAAGATGCAGCAAGGATGTAGACAAATCCAAGCTCAAATTAAAAGTTTGATTTTTATTTCAGAAATTGAATTTTAGAATTTAGATTTTAATACTGTTCGTAGATGCTTGTTTGATTGGAATGTACGTGAGTTCAACCGAGTTTCTTAGCATTCAGTACATTAAACACAAGCACAGGCAACTAGAATATAACCTATTTCTATAATCTCAATATGGGACTGACAATATAGCTTAGAAGAAGATGTGAAACCGAGGACCGAATGGACAAGTTATTCGTTGATTTTATAGGATGGAAGGTGAGGATTTCTACAACCTTACACAATGAACAAGGAATAAGACAAAGGTATGATGTTCTTTATACGGATGAATTGGAAAAAATGAATGCTCTTATGAATATTCAGGACTCAAAATAAACAAATTGAATGATACCCCAGCCAATAAGGGACCAAGACCTACCTTCCTCAGCATTTACCCGTGTTGTGTGTGCTGTTTGTTCACAAGTATATCACAAGAACAGATTTTTGAAGACTTCGAACGACTTAATTTGGGAAGCTTTCATAGGCAATAAATACTCTTTGAGTGTTGTCCAGAATTTGAAAGAGGTGGTGCATTTAAAAAAACGTGAAGTTCATAGTACGGGAATCGAACCTTAGAGCTTCATCGTCTAGATCAACTCACTACCCCAGTACTCCACCTCGGCGTCCCCAAATATACATAAAAGACGTCGGCTTTTAATAATCTTGTGAGAGAACGTGCAGTTCTTTGTACTGAATTGCTACTGAAGGAAACAGCCTAGGAATTCCCGAGAGTGGTCTGATACTCGTATATGACACATTCGGAGAATGGCATAGATTTATCTAAGTGCACCCTTAAAGACAGCATCTACCTTCCGTTGAGAAGATTCGGTTAGAGCGACTTTTTGTCAATGGGCAACCACATTAAGGCCGCTGGCTGGACAGCACCCCTAGTATACTCTAGCACCATAGCGAGCTAGCAATATAGCTGTTGAGTTATCTAAGACTCTAAGTTGAGTCTCTAATGTCTCTAGGTTCACACATGTGTTCAATGTAGCACTTTTTTTTGCGAGAGCTTGACAGTCTCAGAGGAGGTTAGAAATAGCTTCAACCATTTGCTCATCGCTGCAGCTTTTACATAAGTCATTGTGTGGAGTTTTGAGCATGGAGACATATATTTTAATGCCGCAGTAGCCTGTTACAACGCGGTCCATAGAAGCGATTTCTCTAACCTTATGAGGCAGACAGAGTGTTTAGAATTTTCAGTTTCCCCTTTATTTCACTGTGTCCTGGCACCCATAACAAAAGTACGCTGGATATCTCTTGGCTACGCTCGCTGGCATACCACAGATGGCATACCCCGATGGAATTATGAAACTACTAGGAAAATAGCAGAACGTTATTGATAATAAGGGACTTATGGCTGTCGGACAATATTAACTTAAGATTTACACGCTGAGGGTTCCGTGTTCGATTTCCTCAATGAACAACAGAATCTGTCATTTCACTACTTTCTCCCAAGCAATCGGTGTTTCACTTTGCTCTGAAAACTTTTCTAGGGGTATTCCATTGAATGTTTTCAGAATCTTTGGTAAAGTCCGTTGGCCTTGTATTTTACGTGGAAAGGGGGGACCGCTTCTTCAAGAAGTGGCAGATCTGCTGTCTGGTAGGGGCTAATCTGTAGATCGACGAATGTTTGAATGCGACTATTGGCGGAGCTAAGAGTAGATGCCGCAGGAGGATGTAATTCCCCTTGCCAATGTGGAGCTGGAGGTAGAAAACAAGTTTCCTTTAGGCGGTGCCGAACCACCAATTGTTATATTTTTTGGATTTGCCGTTGCTGCTGTCCAACAACACAAAGAAAGATCTGCATTATGTGGCCAAGGCTTCTTAAATTTGGATTGGCGTCCGGTATTCAGCGAAACTCCGTCCCACCAGTCAGGATAAAGAGAAGAAAGGTGGAGTGGAGATGAAGAGATAAGGATAGGAGGTGAACAAATGGCTACATCTTAAGTATATGTCTTCTCATAGAGGATCCTCAAGGTCCTCAAAAGTCATTGGTTTTTAGTAAGCCTTTGCACCACCACAAGGTGCATAGCCACGGCAAGAGTTTTCTTAGTGGTATTATCCAGACACGCAGTTACGGCTGTTTTATGGACAAATCGCTGATCTGGATATCAGCAAGCTTCCTTACAATTTTACACACTTGTTGAAAAGGCTGTCTTTTTTTGCTGGCTTGTGAGGGGACAGACTCTAGATCTTCCCAAAATCGGTCGCCAAAATTTTAAGTCACTAAAAGAGATGGAGAATCATTGCCTTATTGTCATGGAGAAGGAATATGTGGTGTACAAAGTGAACTTGGCCTTTCGAAAAATGTACTCCAGTACACAATTCCTTCTTGACCCCAAGAAAAAATGCGATTGCGGAGCCAAAGGCTATACGGTTCTTGACAATCTTGAAATTATAACAGCCAAATGTGATATCTCCATCTGACCCGTCTGCTCCACTTAGGCCTACTTCAGTAATGAATTCAAATTGTGTCCCAATTACACTTCGCCCAGATTCTTATCAACACCTTGTTCCGAGTGTCCATTACATTACATCCTTGAAACTCAGTTCGTTCCACTTGTGTGGAACTTTATTGAACCGTAAACCACTTCGCTCGTTCTTAGTTGCAATTGACCATCAGACTGAAGTGCATTTCCCCCGCACCGGATTGTTGCGGAAATTGACTTCATTAAAATCGAATTCTCCTCGCCCCAGTTTCTGCGGATGTGCCAGTGCTTCATTAACAAAACAAGACACCAAAAGAAAAAAAACGTACGAAAAACAGTGAAAAGCAGTGGAAAGCCACCACAGCCAAAAGCATTTAATTACTAATGATGTACCAGCGATGCACACACACACACACTCCAAGAAGCACTCCTCATCATCATCATTCCCTGCAGCAACATCCTTGAGTGGTGGAACACGAGAGATATACGTGGGTGTGTGTGTGGGCTTGTGCACCACCCCCTCTCTATATAATCCATTAATAGATTAACCAGAGGAGCTTATTAACAGGCCACCAAGGTAAAAATCTTAATTACTGCCACTGCAATTAGTATATTTCTTCGCGATTCCGAGGAGAGCTTCCTCGCCCACCACGCCGCTGAACACGACGACGGTGCTTTTCAACCCTTGGCTGGGTGGGTGGATGAGTCTCCCTATATATTTTTATTTATTTTTTTTTTCAGCAGTTTCTTCTTTAGCACTCGTTTTGAGGTGGCACATTGCGATGAGGGAATCAAGTTACAATGCAAGGATAAGCCAACACGTCAAACCAGATGCACCACATCCGCAGTACCAGTGGGAGGCGGCGGATGGAGTGCATCTGTGCAACAGCAGTAGCAGAGTAGTAGCACTTAAGGACTCCTAATTATTTCACGAAATGTTATCATCATCATCATCATCATCGCCACTGCCACCGCCACGTTGTCGTTGAGCCAACCAACCACCCACCCACCCACCCACCCACCCACCACCAAACGAATTGTATCTCATTTTTTAATTGCTCGCCCTTAAGAGCTCTGCGCGTCTGCAGTGACGGACGATGGGCGACGACGAGGATGATCCTGGTTTTGCTACTGATGATGATGATGAGTGCCATCTGAGTTCTTCAGTGTGCCGTTTTTTTTTCCGGTGACTGTAAGCCACCCAAGAGAGGCCGAAGCAGTCTATCCTCGTCATCCCCAAAAGGGAATGAAAACGTTTCGACAAAAAAGCATTCGGTCTCACCAAGAAGTTCGGCCTCGAGATGGAAGCGACCATTCCCCACAGGGTCCTGTGTACACCGGCTCCATCAGCTCTCCATCTCCAGCTCGTCCATCAGCTCATCCACTTACACCTCGCCACTTCCTGGTGAGGGGCAGCAGCAGCAGCAGCAGCAGCAGACCGAGTGCGAGGAAGAGTAAGTGGAGATTAATATTTAGCATTAGCACTATTCGCAGTTTCTCAGAGTGCGAGTGGAGCAGGCATACTCCCCCTTGATGAGTGTACACTACTCTGTTCGTCTGGCTGTGATGGGCGGATGTTGTTGTTGCCCCGAATGATATGGTAATGCGATTCGATTTGGCTAATGGGCATGTCGGATGATGGTAGTGCTTTCGGTTGCACTAAACTTTTATTCCATTAACCCCTCCGCTCTCCCCATTAGCAATCTAGCATTTGGACGGGTGGTTTGGGGGGTGGATGCAGCAGCAATTTTAAGAAGCGCGCGTTATGGATATAATGAAGCACGGACTCAAAATCCATCCCAACTTAACCGACGACTACAAGCGCCACCGACACGCCAACGTGCACGCCAGTGAGTGGGTCCTGCTCTGTGCGTTTTTTTTCACTCCTCCTCCTCGCGAGATCTCCATCTCAGTTCAGTTCAGCGTTTTTCTTTTTTTTTTGGAGCACTGGCAGCATTGGTGTTCAAGTTTTAAAATTTATAGGGATGTTGCTTTGTATTCGAGTAGGTTCAAGCATGGTAGTTAAAATTAATTTTCGCGAAAAGTTATACTACTAGGGTGGGGATGGGGATGATGTGGGCGGTGGGCGGAGAGTGGGGGTTGATGACGGGACCGAAGAAGGGGTTGTGTAGCCTGGTGTGCAATTAAAAAGTTTGTGAAGCCCAGCGCTCTAGAAATTTAATTAAATATTGAAGAGTGTAATGGGAAAGTTCCTCCTCTGCTGCATAATACCCCTATTCAGCGGATAGTAGTCAACGCGCGGCAAGAGAAAGCTGAGGATCGGGAGAAGAGTTTGCTGGTGCCGCTACTGCTGCTGCCAGCTTGTTTATGAGGAATGAACGAATTTGTTGGGCAGGGGGGGGGGGGGGGGGGATGTGGTGTAGTATTTTGAAAGATATCTTCGCGTCTTGTAGTCCTAGTTTAGTTTTGTAGGAGGCGTCCGCACAATACGCGGGTGTGCGCTACGTCGAATTAAAACTTCAAATCTTTGCGATAAGACATTTAGTTTTCGGCGGGGGCTGAATTATAATATTTGATGGTGTGTTTTGAATGTAATCATTAAAGTTTCCGACGGAACGACCACTGAAGGCGCTAATTAGTAGGCTCCCAATGATAGGGGTTAATGGCGATAGTACTTGTGGGAGTGAGTGGTGGTGTTGCTGCTAGTTGCCGCTTAAGATGGAAATTAAAGTCGATGCTTGGCAAATGATGGTCTACAAGTTGAAAGAATTTTTGTAGATTTAGTAATCGAGTGTCCAGGAATCAGGGCCTAAACTTTCTAGAGAGCGGTCTACTATAGTTGTGCCTCCTATTCTTCTGTCAAAAGTGGGGGAGACTTCCAATGCCAACTCCAATCGGCTGGCAGGTTATTCTCACCGGAAGTTGTCAGAAAATTGTATTTTTTCTGAATTCGGGAATTAAATTTACTTGTAGGCGTGGATGAGTAAACCACTACGCCGTTGTGGCGGCCACTACAAATAATAATATTTCTTGTGGCGCTTAATTCTGCGGTGGACCTGAGTCTAAGTCACCCCCGTATGACGATCTTTACTCAGCACTATCCAATTTTGCATACCATCTTGGTTGAGGTCCTTCTCAACTTGTGTGTGGCATCTCAGACGAGGTGGTCCTGTATTGCCTTTTCTCGCTGGTATGGATTTGAACACTCTTCGAGCCGGCGGGTGTGTTTCGCAAACGCTCTTATGACCAAGTCATCCTATGGGCTGCATCTAAAGACGCATGCCGCAGTCTAGTCAAGCCTGAGTTCGTAACTGAATTTTCCTCTCCAGAATAAATTAACGTAAATCGGAGCCTTGCAAGTATCTGACAAATTTCAAACGTCAATCGAGGCTTTGAAGGAGTTTGTTGGGCCAATAACCATGCAGGCTTTCGAATCGGATTCGGATTATATTAGCGGCATCGAACGCTGGTTCTGATGTAACCACCAGTGAAATTGCCGTTCTTTGGCAGAAACTGCTCTGCTCACGGACAGAAATCGCCCTACTGGACCATAGAAGATCCTCATGGCTGCGAGCGACGTCCGGCTCGTATTGAAGTTGCCTTTCTACTGTTCAGCGCGCGACGTGGAAGATGATAGGGCAGCCTTCCCTATCTTGTTTTATTCCTTTAGCGTCCAAATAGAGGAAAGCTTCAGGCGGAATGGAGCCGTTAAGACACACCCGTTTATGGTAGATTTCATTTGGGTAGTAAGCCCCAAAGATCAGACTGTTAGTTGAAGCCATGCCTCGAGCAGCGTGACTCCGAATCAACTTAATAATAAAATTATCTATCCTTATAACGATTGCCTCGTTGTACAGAACTGGTGTTCGATATAAGCGAAGACAGGCCCGAAGGCACCGCCTCTCGAACACCCTCATCTTTTTCATCTGGGAAGGACTCACGTTAAACCACACAGGACAACCATATGACATAATTGGCCGGATGAGGGCCATGTAGCAGATGACCTTCACTCTGGTATTAAGTTGACTGCTGTAAAATAGCCCTCTTACCATAGCGAAGGCATTCTTAGCCCTGGTCAGAGCTGTATCTATGTACCATATAGATACTGGTCCAACCAGGTGCCTAGATATCTTACTACACTTTTCACAGTCAATGGCTGTCCCAGTGGGTCAACTATGCCGAACTTAAGCCAGTTCATTTTCGTGTCCCTTAAGGCCCTGGATAGCGGGGTTCTGAAGAGGATAGTTTCACACTTCTGGTAGTTGATTTTCAACTTCCAGTCACGCTTGACTGTTATCTGTAATGGTATGTGAAATCGCTAGTGTACGTCCTTATGTCCAAAACAATTGACCACTAGCAGGACAACTTTTGTCGCGTTAATGCTATGTCGGCCACAAACGCGGGAAAAAGTAATCGAATATTGAATCCCCGGATTAGACTTTGTCCAGCCAGCTGTGGAGGTTTTATGCGAGAAGTCATATTCAAATTGTAGTGCCCGAAGATTATCTTCCAAATAAAGTCAACTTCTTAACAATATGAAAAAAATTATCTTTGCTTTAGTCCATTTTAAGACTCATGGGAGAGGAGACAGGATTCCACCTTGCTGCTTGGTCTAGACATGATCGACGACTGGGTACTAGGAATGGACTTTCAACCAACCGAGGTTGTCCTCTTAACGAGGGAGAAGCAATCTGACTGGTCTGACTCAACTAGAACTCAAAGGTGTCATCATTCCATTTTCCGATGAAGCCTACGTCGAAAAAACACATTGAGACGAAAACCGCTAAGGCGCTGTGAGTCTGCTGGCAGTGTAAGGGAGTCTTCGGCCAAACCTCAGGTCTATCACCAGAAAGATCTGTATGAATCTATACGGCAATGACAAGACCTCTTCTCTGCTTTCGCGCAAGTACGTGACTGCTGCTTTCACCAAGCTTCAAGGGACGGTCTGTCTCTGCACAGAGGCTTTTCCCAGCATTCCTTGCTCTGTTCTTGGTGCACTGCTTAGTTTCCTTCCCCTTGACATTCACATTGTGGGATGCACAATTAGCGTCATCCCCCGACTAAAAAGGAATGGTCATTGGTTGAACTCGCACTAGAGCTTCGATGACCTGACACACTACAGCTTCTATGACACTAGTCTCATGGACACGCCGTCCGATGCGGGGTCACCAACCATTCAGCTGCGTCGGTCATACAAAGTCGACTTTTTCAGTGTTCAGGTCTGGCTCTGGCGAGAAACTGAAACTGAATGAGGGCTTCCGCGCTGTAATCATGAAAGGACACGTCTCGGTTAGAGTGTCATAAGCGGCAGCAGAAAGTCAAAAATTTCATCCACTGCGGCTCTGGAGTAGGCAGGGACAAGGACTGAGATCAAGCGCAAAATTCATCTTGCCGCTGCTTCTTTGGGCTCAAAAGGTGATTGAGTTACAGAGGCATCTTTAGAAACACCAAGCTGACTTTAAGTAACACTCTGATCATCCCGGTCCTGCTCTAAGGCGCAGAAACGCTGAAACATTCTATCGAAGTGGATGAAGAAGTTCTTTGTCATTTAGAGAGAAAAGGTCTGCGTGCGATCTTTGGTCCTGTTTGTGTTGAGGACTTCTGCAGGAAAAGTTTTAACCACACTCTGCACAGCGGCATGCACCTAGTTAAGCGTCTTCTGATCCAACGCTTAGACCTTACTTTGAAGCGTGAGGTATAGACCTTTAAGAGTAGTCAAGTCACCCTGGATTGTCGTTCTTCAGTTATTCGTCACTTGTCGCAGAATCAAAAGTCCACTCTCGAGGTACATATAATGAAAACCTTCGCCCTATGAATGTGAATGAGTTCTCACCATTCAGTCAGAATGAGTGGCCTTCTTCAAATTGACTCAACCGATGCTCTCTGCAGCAACACTTCAAGCTCGACAATTTTCTCAGCTCAATAAGTCCAAGTCAACAAATCCCCTGAACTAGAAAACGTCTCACAGCATTCCTGCAGGAAAACCCCACCACTCGCCTTTCGCATGGCACACTTCCAGCCACAGCACATACTCTCGTACATCTAGTCAGCTCAGAATCTCAACCAACCCGGTCATCCCCCGTCGAGCGCAGTTCCGACAAATTAGCTTCGTTCCAGTTAATCATTTCGGCTGCAGCAAACCGTAAGCCAACAAAACTCGTCCGCCCACCCGCCCCACCATCGGCCGGGGTGACGGGGGGACGGTAATGAAAGGCAAAATGAAAACAAATCCCGCAACAAAGCAGCAGCATCTCATTAAGCATAGAATTTAATATCCATTAATGAATGTAATTGCAGCGAAAATATTTTTTTAATTAATTGCAGTGCATTTTGATTGCATTCTAAATGGCGGGGGGTTGCCGTGGCAATAGACGCAAATGTAAGGCAGCCGCCTATCTAGCCACCACCCACCACCCACCACCCACCGCCCACAGGCAACCGTGAGCCGCCAACCGCCCATCGCTCCATTATAGCCGACGGCGATAAATCTCTACGGCCGTGTCGGTGGGGCCGGCCAAGGGGCGGTGTGTAGGTATGCACCCAGGATCCACTGTGCTGCCGGTGAGGGGCCGGCCAGGGCAGGGGGGACGTGTGTAATTTAATTAAGAAGAAATCCAAATCATGCAATTAGACAGTAGCCGGTGGCGGAGTGTGCGTGTAGTTGCGGATAAACTTTAATTAATACTCGTACTCGCTAAGATACACGAAGCCTGAAACGGTGCATGATGCAGCGGGGGGCGGCGCGGTGAGCACAACCATCTCTCGATTGCTCGCCGACGGATATGGGATGTGGTATGCACTCGGGTATCCGTGTATCTCCACACCTGTGTATGTATCTGCTGCTGCAATGAGCGTAATTAAAATTTGTTTATTCGGTTGATGTACGCGAGCGTTTTAATTGCGGGATGAATGGTCAAAATGGGACGCGCTCATCGGTTGGTACAGCGCATTGGCCGGCAGCAGGCCGCTGTGGAATCTCTGTGGAGTCCCAGCAACGCTTTAATTAATTTGCTGGAACATAATTTCTAGGAAGCACACGAATGGGATCAATTGCGTGCCACCACTAATGGTCGGGGCCCGACCATGGTGCGGAGAGTTCAATCTAATGGGACTAATTAGTACGTGCGGTCGTTGGATGACAATTAACGAGCCATTTTCTATTTGATGTAACAACAGAGTTCAACGCAGACGCTTTGGTCCGTGTTCTGCTGTTGTCTCCCGTCGCTTTTTTTGTTTTTGTTGTATTTCTTCCGTGCGAATACACTCTGACCTGTGTGTGGGAGACGACGAGCGATTGCTGTGTTGGTGTTGGGATCCTAATTAGGCGGACTTCTTTGGTGTAGAATGGGTTTCTGGGAAGTCGCCATTCACTGGAGTGCTTTTCAAAGGGGAAAGTTAGTCCGTTTAGCTGAGGGCAAGTTTTTGCTCGTTATGATTGATAAACGTGTCAGGCATGGATTTTTCATTGAAAAACGAAGGGGATGGCGTGAAACATGTGGCTCGGGAATTTCACTGGACAATATTTGTCAGTTATGCAGTCAAAACCCCAAATTAGTTGTCATTCAGCGATGGGAGACGAATAGAGCCGCAAAATTTGAGATTTCGAAATGCACAGAATTCTGAAAAGGCTAAGAATCCGAAATGTCAAAATTTTGATATGCCGAAAACTTCGATAAGGAAAGATTCCGCAATCAGAAAGCATTCCAATTTTGGGAAAAATCAATGTGCTAGATTATCGGAATTCAGCACCTACTCCAGAGTCTACATAAGTTCAGCAATTACTCGCTGGTTTGACACCTTGAAGATTGACAAAAAATCCAACCTGTCTACGTTAGAGACGTTCATTGAATTCGCAAAATAATCTTGAGTGGTTTTCCTTCTAAATGGGTCTCTAAAAACTTCAGTTTTTCTGTAACGCAGGGTAGCCTCGTCGTGAATGAGTCTTGTGAAAATATCACAGAACTCTTATCATTCCAGATATATCCCAATGAATGTCGGGATTTCTAATTGTGGAGGCAAACTTCCGATGAAGATGGGCTGATTTTTTATTATTTATCTCCGATGGTGTGGATGCCTCCTACTCTATGGTGCGGAAACCTGGAAGCTACTAAAAGCGGATAAGAAACCCTTAGTATTTTTGAGAGAAAAGTTTGGCGTGCGATTTTTGGTCTTGCTTGCGTTGATGGCATCTGGTGAAAAAGATTCAGCGACGAGCTCTATGCGCTTTACAGCTACATGCGCCTAGTCAAGCCTCTTCGGATACAACGCTTAAGATGGCTAGGCCATGTAGAGCGTATGGACACCACTGCTCTAGCCCGAAAAGTCTTCGAAACTGAGCCATTGGGACAACGCAACAGAGGACGGCCTAGGCTAAAGTAGCGCACACAAGTGGAGAAGGATCTCAACCAATTTGGAGTGCGCAACTGGCGGGAGGTGGCGAAAGATCGTGCTGGCTGGAGAGGCATGTTGGTTGAGGCCCAGGTCCACCCCGGACTGTAGCGCCACAAGAAAAAGAAGAAGAAGATATGTCAACTCCGTCATAACGCTTCTTCTCCATTTAAGAAACCTTATCAGCCTGTTGCGTTGCCTTCGACAAGAAATCTCCGTGCATTTCAGTCAATTGCATCCACTGCTCCAATAAAGTTTTTTGCTGGTATTCATGAACCTCCTTGGAATAATGTTCGAATATCTGGTCCAAAGCATCGATGCTCGTCGTGATCGCGGCATTTTTTGTCTTGAGTATCTTCAGCCTCTGGGTTTATTTCTCGTTTTCTGGAAATGCTTCTTGCTCCTTTTCATCGCTTTCGGAACATACTGGAGATAGCATTTTCAGATATTTTTTTATTTTTTCGTCGATTGATTATACTGTGTGAAAGGTATCCCAGGTCAGAGTGTATACCGTATCTGCTTTGATTGTCTCATTAATTTTTTCGTAATTCGCTTGAAACATATTTCAGACTTCTTGAACCTTTCGAAGTCACTACATTTCGAAGTCTCTACATTTCGAAGTCCTCTACGTAGTGTCTAGCCTTTCCAGATTCACTATTCAAAGTTAGTTTGAAATTTCTCCACCGCTTTTGCTTTTTGTTTTTTGTTTTACGAAGTTGAAGTAAACATCCGTCCTTTCCATATTTAACTTCATTCTCACTCAAACTTCATTTTCACAAGAAAAAAATTTCAGCACGTCTTGATAGCCATGGAGATGTGTTTTATTTTAAAAGTTTTCTTGACTTGCGCTTGGTACACCAATACTTCTGATATACCAAAGTGGAAACAAATTTAAGTAATACACCATATAAGTAGTCCTGGTAACGCTTTTTATCTGATTCCTATAGAATAGATCGAAAGACTAGTCTGGATCGTCAATAATTTGAGGATTAAATTTATTTACTCACTAAGAAGTTGAATGAAATACAGTGGCGTTCGAAAAATGTATGTCAATCACTTTATGCCGAGAGAATGCTTTTTCCCAAACCTTCGCTAGCTACCGATGTTAAAATCCCCTTTACAAAACATACAAGATTCTCTATGTTTTCTCTTTACATCTCACAGACCACAAAAATGCATGATAAGTACAAATTTGACACTGGAGACTATGCTATAAAAGACCGAACAAATGCAGATCGACACCTAGCTCCAAGTTGCCGGTTGTAAGGAAGCATGTCTTGCATAGAGACGAGTTTTGGTATACCTTTCCCATTCGTCAGATTCTGATAAAGAGCTGTCTCTGCTCCGTCAAGGGCAGTAACGAATTCATCGAGACCATCAATGTCGAGTTTGGTTTTGGAAAAGGACGACGTGCTGGCGTGTGGCTTCATCAAAAGCATTCTTGAAACGATTGTGCGAAATTCACATGTCAACTCCAGGGGTATGATCTTCCAAAGGTCCCTTTAGCTGCTGGTTTACGGAGATTTCATTGAACTGATTGAACGAACAAAGCGAGTTGCCAATGTGGCATGCGCTGGTATGGAAACGAAAAGATCGAAAACGAATCTGGTGGTAAGTGGATTGTAGAACAAAGTATATGCCACATAGACACGTCCAACAACTTTTTTTTAGGTAGTCAAGGACTTCGTCTCTGAGAACAACATCATACCAACTACTCTTAACTCTTGCCAATTACCGTTTTTTTTTTTTGGGCTTAAGTTGCACTTAAGGACTTCGGCAATCTTTAGAAGGCGCACGCTGGATTTGTGCTTTCTGTTTGGCGGATAAATTTGTATACTATTAGAAGAGGATAAGTACGGATATTTGATGACATCTAGGAGGAGAAGACTCAACATCGAATTCTGTGGGCTCTAAGGCGGTACGTACCTAGGCAAGCATTCACTGATACAACGCTTAGTAAGGTTAGGCCAGCAAAAAGGCATCTTTGATTAGGCTCAAAAAGTGTGTAAGTCCGAGCAAAGCCAACAGAGGACGTCCTCGTATGAGATGATTCACACAAGGTGAGAAAGATCGCGACCAACTTGGTGTCCAAAAATTGGAGGCAGCTGGCTTAGACCTGCTGAGGCACGTTAGTTGCGGTCCATGATTATCTTGGACTGAAGTGCTATCCAAGGAGGATTGTCTGCGAAAATAAATCGATAACTGTGTGAAATGTAGGACCTTAGGCAACAAGTCATCCATTTTTTTTAAAAGGGAATGTCTACTCAGTTTGGGTTAGGTGTCATACGACTGAAAGCCGAGAGACCCAGAATGACGTAAGGAACAAACAAGCTTTTAGGTCGTACGATAGAATCTACCTAAGTGCCTAAAGTCCATGGCGCCGGCTTCAAATTCTATGATTAGTTGGAGAAATGGAATTTCCTTCACCAGAAGCTGCGTTATCTGTGGAAAGCCAAAGATTTGTCTGATCAGGGAATTGTCTAAAAAAACGCCCGTAATACTAGCAACCACTAATGAGAGTATTTTTTCAACAAGACAATAATTGCACGCATGTTGGAGGGGCACGTTCTCAATTCACATCAGATCTGGGGGATGCAATTTAGTTTCAGTCAAAATTCTACTGAAAAGATATCCTTCGCCATCTTCTAATAATTATAATTGAGTGGCACTACAGCCCACATGGGACCACTCGTGTTGTGCGCGCTACTTTTCTCTCACGAGTAGAAGGGACCTACAGTTTTTTGCCGACTCCGAACGGCGAGATTTGAGAAGCTTTTCGTAGGCAATTGATTCTCTTTGAGTGTTATCAGCAACTCAAAAGAGGTGGTACCATAAAAATTGCGAGGTATCCCGCCAGGGAATCGAACCTAGACTTTCTGCGTGGCGGTCGACGCACTTACCACAACACCACGGCGACCACCGCCAACTTCTAGTTCATCAAAAGGTCTGCATTGCGAGCCTCGGTGTCGTTTCTCATCTCAACATCAAAATCACGTCGCATTGCAGCAGCAACAGCAGAAGATTTATAAGCACACCAGTAATTGGAGCCAACTTCGGCCATCATCAGAGTGTTTCAGATTCAGCCTCGAAGGGATTCCATTCTATGTCGATCATTCACATCGCTTCCATATCGGCTGGGAAAGCTTCTTCGCATTCGATTTCGATTTCAATTCCATTCGAGGTTAATTTACACTAATGAGCTGTCTCCGTCGTCGTCCCCAAGCCCAATCGGCGGTGTGCCCCAAAATCGCTCACTTAACATTCAAGCCTCGTAAACATCGATATGCTCGCTAACTCTCTCTCTCTCTCTTTTTCCATTCGAGTGCAGGTACCAGATAAGATCACACCGAAATATCAGATTCAGTCCACAACGCCGCCGCCGCCGCCTCTGCGGCGGGCACGACCAATCGACAGCCGAGTGCCTCATTAAAAGATGTTAAGGCATCGCTGCAACGAAGCTGGATACGTCGGCGGAGCGCTGAAGGCATTTTTATGTGATTTACCCCCATCACTCTAGAAATTAGTATTTCGTGGAGATCACCATCGCCGTCGCGTCCGACTGAGATTCGGTGGTATTCGGCGAATGTCATCTCATCCCGTTGCCCGGCAAGAAGACGACAACGACGACGACGACGACGAGACAAGATCGTCAAAATTCTAATGATGCCCCATGTTCATTAAAACGCGTCACAGAATCACCCTCTCTTTGGCGGCGACAGTGTGCAGCCTCCCGCGGGTGGGACAAAGAGAGCGCAGTCGGACCCGGCGAGAGTGCGGCTCATTAAAATTTCGAACACATCTCAACGGGGCAACGAAGCACCGAAACTATGCCAAGCCGACGATAATGATGGGCAACTTCGCCATCAGCACCACCAGCATCAAGGACGACCACTGCGCTCGACCAGAGTCTGCTCTCGCGCTCTCAAGCTTCTCTGCCGTCGCCGCCGCCGCCGCTGCCGCTGCCTTGCTGTGCTCGATCTTAATTGGCAACGTCCTCGTTCTCGTTGGCGGCGTTCGTTGCTCGTCGCTCGTCGCGCTATTAATGCAAAATGTCAATTAGGAATAACAAAGCCATATATCCAAACACTCTGCCAGCGCTCACTAAATGTTCGCCGGGCGCGCACAAAAAACCCCAACGGGACGGCCATCTCTTTCCTCCAGCCCTTCGGCCGCTCTCTCACGCGCCCGCGGCTTCGCATGACGTAGCGCAGTGTGACCGCCACCGCTGTTACCGTCTCTCTCTCTCTGTCTTTCTCATCAGCACTGCGTGGCGGGATTAAAGCGTATGCACCGAGCCGAGAGGATGGACACCGCTAGACCTCCCGCATCCCCCACGTGTCCGCCTGGCCGCTGACATTTTGACGAAATGGATTTTTGCCGTAATGATCTGCGATTCCTTTTTGGCGGTCCACAGACAACTCACCAGTCAGAGTCGGAGCGGACTACGGTGAAAGTAAACGCAGCCACTGCGGCGCGGCAGTGGGGTAGCCCTTAGGAGCGCTTTATCCTTGACAGATTTGCCAAACAAAACGGTTCCATGGATGAGAATAATTATGGTTATTGTCGCTAAGCATCCCGTTTTACACCGCCCAGGGCATGGGGGCGGGAGGTGGATGCACTTGTGGACACCGACACGGTGGATTCATCATCATCGTCACGCTAGCTCGTGTTCGTCTATTCATCGTTTGTGTTGTGGCGACGGTGCTGGGAGCGGGGGGCGAGGTGACGACAGGACTATCGAGACCACTGTAATGTGCGCGTTTCCAACACACATCCTCCGCGCCATTGACACGACTCCGACGACGATGATGATGAGGATGACGACACGACAACGATGCGACGACGACGACGACGATGAAGCCGACGCTGACGATGGTCCTCTCCGCTGCCCCTCGCGCCCTGTGTCCCCACCACGAGCCGTTCAATCTCTTAACAAAAAACGATTTTAATGATTTCGAAATAATTGAGCCCATTTTTGGCTCACGGCTATGGTGGATGATTATGGCGCGGTAATGATTTTGACGTCGACAATGCAGCGACACCGACAAGGGACGAGGAGGAAATGATGAAGGGGGAGGAGGAGGTGGGCCCACAGACGGGTGGTAATAGCTATGACGATGGAATCTTCGCCTGCATGTGCACGGATGATGGGCATGATATGTGGTTCAGTGAGATGATGCTAAGGGTTTTTGTGGATAAATGATTGTGAAAGGGTACTGCATTCAATCGTAATGCAGGTTAAAGGTTCCGCCTGCCGCTGAATGCTGCATGCATGGATAGTGGATGGTGGATGGTGAAATCATTAAGAGTATCTTTTCTTTTATCGCATCAATCGCCTCGGGAATGGGGCGCGACGACGAACGCGCCTCAAATGCGACTCAAATGTGTGTCAATGCATTTGATGGAGTTTGGGATTTTCTCCCGCTCCCTCTCTGTGTCTCTGGGTTTTGTATCTGCGAAGTAAAGCGTTTTTGTTTTTGTCATTTCAAGCGGCGACTATCTGATGGGGGGTAGGAAATAGAGCGTGTCTACGTCTATGAATGGAACGCATGTTGCAGATGAGTGCCAGTGGATGTGGGTGACAGCGACTGTGTAAACTTTTACAGAAATCATTTTCGGTGAAAGGATGAGAAATGAAGGGATGCGGAAGGGTGGTGAAATGCAATGGGAGGGACACGTCGGGACGAACAAGATCATAGAGGTGTGATGACTGATGTTTAAGAAAGCGATGCAACAAACGAATTCTTTGCTACAACGGATTGGTGAAGGTGACTCATATATTATATGTAAGGTTCAAATATACCTCTTCCGCCTTTTTCATTTGAAATGTCTTGACATAACCTACAAAACGACGCCATGCATGATTAGTTTGAACGTTGCGTTCAACAGGTATAGACGTGTTAACATGGAGTTCACTAATGCCGAAATTCGCGCTATTTTAAAGTTTTCCTTCCTTAAAGGCAAATCCGCTAGAGAAACGTTCCGTGAGATTAATGGTGTTTTGGGGGATGGTACTTTATCACTTCGAACCGCGGAGGAATGGTTTCGACGCTTTAGAGCCGGTGAAAGCGACAACATAGATAAGTCAGCCGGCGGAAGACCTGCGACGACACATACCGATCGAATCATGGAAATCATCGAGTAAGACCGGCATGTGGCATCTCGTGACATCGCCCAGGAGGTGGGAGTTAGTCTTCTTCTTCTTCATCGGTTGGCGCTACAGTCCTGGGTGGACCTGGGCCTCAACCAACATGCCTCTCCAGCTAGCACGATCTCTTGCCAGCTGCTTCCAGTTGCGCACTCCAAGTTGGTTGCGGTCCTTTTCCACTTGTATGCGCCATCTAAGTCAAGGACGTCCTCTGTTGCGTTGTCCCTGTGGTTCGGATTCGAAGACTCTTCGGGCCGGAGCAGTGTTGTCCATCCGCTCTACATGGCCTAGCCATCTTAAGCGTTGTATCCGTAGACGCTTGACTAGGTTCATGCCGTCGTACAGCCCATACACTTCGTGGTTGAATCTTCTCCTCCAGATGCCATCAACGCAAACAGGACCGAAAATCGCACGCAGAACTTTTCTCTCGAACAGAGTCATCCGCTTTTAGTAACGTCCAGGTTTCTGCGCCGTAAAGCAGGACAGGGATGATCAAGGTGTTGTACGAAGTTACTTTGGTCGTTCGGGAGAGGGCTTTATTACTCAATTGCCTCTTAAGCCCAAAGAAACAGCGATTGGCAAGAGTGATTCTGCGCTTGACTACGGTACTGATGTTGTTGTTCCTATTCACCGCGGAGCCGAGATAGACGAAGTCCTTAACTACGTCGAAATGTTTACCACCATTCCAACTTTAGCTGCTTCCGCTTCGATTCCAGCAAAGGCCTCATTAACGGCTCGCTGAGTTCGGCCGATCACGTCAATATCATCCGCATAAGCTAGCAGTTGAACAGTGGAAGATCGTGGCTCTGGTGTTGACGTGTGAGTTACGCACGATCTTCTCAAGGATCATGTTAAAGAAGTCGCATGACAGTGCGTCGCCTTGTCTAAAACCTTTTTTGACATTGAAGGTCTCGGTGAGTTCGCTACCGACCTTGACGGAGCAGCGAGAGTTCTCCATCGTCATCCTACACAATCTGACGAGTTTGGTAGGAATGCCAAAACTAGACATTGCACTGTATAGCTCATCTCTATGCACGCTGTCATACGCGGCCTTGAAATTGACAAATAGATGGTGGGTGTCGATTTGTACTTCTTGGGACTTCTCCAGGATTTGCCGCAGTGTGAAGATCTGGTCGATGGTGGACTTCCCTGGCCTGAAACCACACTGATAAGGACCCATCAGGTTGTTGACGAACGGTTTCAGGCGTTCACACAATGCGGCAGAGAAAATCTTATATGCGATGTTAAGGAGACTGATCCCTCGGTAGTTGGCGCAGTGGAAGGGGTCTCCTTTCTTGTGGACCGGGCGGGAGTTAGTCACCAAACTATTTTAAGCCATCTGCAGAAGGCTGGATACAAAAAAACTTGATGTCTAGGTGCCGCATGATTTGACGCAAAAAACCATTTGGACCGAATCAACGCCTGCGATGTGCTGCTGAAACGGAACGAATTCGACCCGTTTTGAAGCGGATGGTGACTGGCCAGACGCTTTTCTACCATCTTCTGCGAACAACTGGACCGCTTGAAGCAGACAAACGACCAAAAGCGCCAGAATTGGCCAATAGGAAGGGTGTAGTGTTCCACCGGGACAACGCCAGACCACACACTTCGTTGATGACTCGGCAGAAGCTACGGGAGCTCGGATGAGAGGTTTTATCGCATCCACCATATAGCCCGGACATAGCGCTGATTACCGCCTGTTCCTGTCCATGGCGAACACCCTTGGTGGTGGGAAGTTTAACTCAAAAGAGGCTTGTGAAAAGTGCCTGGGGGGCTTCTACGAGGGGGGTATTCTGAAGTTGTCATCTAGATGGAAACAGATTATCGCATAGCACAAAACGGCGCATATTTGAACTAAATCCGATCACTGCGACACTTTTTACGAAGCATTGAAAGAAGATGAAAATAGCGGAATGGAGATATTTGACAACCTTGTATATCATATGTCCATGCGCTTTAACCAAAGGTAGTCCATTTTACTACCACGTATGTGCACACCCCACGGTCTTATACACAAATACAGCGCACTCTCTAAGTATCAAGCATACATCGACGAAAAGTTGGTTTCACTTCTCAGGTCATCTCTAGAATTTGACGATCTATGCTTGACATTCTTGCTACTAAACGACACGGAGAAGGACATGTGGGATTCTCTACGAACAGTTTCAGGGATTCACATAAAATAGCAGAGGAGGTCCTTTAAGCGATGTGAAGGAGGCTGACCCCGATGCTGTTCGAGTGAAAGTCTCCTTCCTGCGGTATCAATCGTCTTTGTCAAATTAATTTGATGGCTTGGGTCATTTTGGATGTTGCCGTGCAAATCTGACCAAACACGCGGCTGACAGTCGACCAGTATCCGCGCCAAGTTGTATTCGATCTGCACTCATGCTGAGCTCATATTGGAGGCAAAATTCAATTCTAAATTCAACTTACTCTCGAAAAAGTGAAAATAAACTCCAATCCCCCATCCCAGCAAGGCCCCTTCCTCAGTTCTTGTGAGGAAATCTGATTCCTTTCATGAGCATTCTGTGTTATTCTAGACAAGGATCTTATTAAGTGTCCTTCCGTCGAAGTTAAAGGAATTCCGAAAGAAGGAATAACGCCAAAGTGAGTGCCACATCAGACGTCGTTATTTTATTGCATTCAACCGAATAAAGCACATACACACATTGCCGCCAACAGGAAGGACACCAATTTGTTGTCCTTATTTTCAAAATTGGCGGGCAGTAGTTATGGAAAGAAATGGAAAAAAACACCAAAAACCTGCTTCAGAAGCAAAAGTCAGTTCAGGGCACATCTTCCCTATTTTGCATCAGTTCGGTCACCCTCACCCCGCGTCACCATCACCCTCTGCCACGGCCATGCCATACACACACACACTGGATGCGTCGTCGAAGTCGTCGTCATTCTTGTTCATGGCTCCGTGAACTGTGTCCGAATGTGTGGGCTCCCCAGTGCGTTTGTGTGCAAATCAAAACGGATGGACAACAACGGATAGCCCAACAAAAAGGACTTGTACTTCGTTTACAATCAATTATATTGGATCCTTCTGCGGAGGAAGCTCTCGTGAAAAAGCACAATAAATGACGCACTTCAGGCAACAATGGGAACAAGTGGATTGTGTTTTTTTTTTTCGTCTCCATCCATTCCTCCCCTCCACTGCACTCACTGCCCCCGTCTATCGTTGGCGTTGCAACTTGTTCTGTTATTTTTTCGTGTGTACTTCAGGACCCATTCTTGTTGTTGGCTGTTCACGTGCATTCAATTGTTGGATGATGACTTAGTCGTCATCATCGTCGCATCCACATCTCGTTGCTGTCCCGTTGCCAGTCGTGTAGTCGAGCTGGGTCCTTGGGTCCTTTTGGCATTCCATTTCAGGGAACTCTTCATCTAATTGTGTCCAGGGTTTTACCTTACCGATTGGCTGGACCGTATAATGGAGGCCCACTCCACTGCATCGTCTCTAAATCCCCCCCCCCCCCCATCCCCCACAACTTGGGGACAGTGGCTAATTTGCGAACGGTGTACTCATGTTCGTTCCCTTTTACTTTGTTGTTGTCTTGTGTGATGTTTCTCTGGCACACACACACACACACGCGCCGGCTAGTCCACGATACATGTGTGTGTCCTGTTGCCCATTAAAAGCATTCATTGGTCTGAAGACAAGACATTTTCCCAGGATAACATTTGCATACAGTACCGTGGGGCATGGCGATGTCCATTTGCGAGCGAACGAGGTACACATCCGTATTAGAAGTTTCAGTTTCAGTCATTTTTTGTGCACACAGCGGACAGGACACAGCAAAAAAAAAAAACGAACAAAATTGAACCGACAGGGACAGGAGGAAAAAGGATATTTTCAGTATCTTATTATTTCTAGTCGAGTACTGGACTCTGCTCGTTATCCTTATTATTATAATGTTTGTGTCGAATTTTGTTCTCTTGTCTGCTGTGGCCCGTCTCGTCCAGGCAGCGCATTCGACGAGAGGTAAAGAGTGGGCGGTGGGTCTGACAGTCACTACTTGTCATTAGTATCAAATTTTTATTTAAGTCCTTCAGAACAACGATACTTGAGCTGCAGGTCAGATGTTAGAACTCTTTTCCTGCACAGTTCACATGAGTAGCCTGCGGACAGGACACTGGACGATTAGCATGAGAGGACATACATTTTGAGTGAACACCTTTTTGTCCCAGGGCTAATTAGCAGCTCGAATCCTTCTGCTTCGACTGTTCGGTTGAGTGGAACTTGATTGTAATGTGCTGTGTTCGCTGTTCGGGGATATTTTTTGGGATTATTGAATGGATTTCTAAGGTTTGCTGAAGAAGACCGTACCTCTGGTGTTGACTTGTGAGCTACGCACGATTGTCTCAAGAATGATGATAACAAAGTCACATGACAGTGCGTCGCCTTGTCTAAAACCTTTTTTGACATTGAAGGTCTCGGTGAGTTCGTTCCCGACCTTCACGGAGCAGCGAGAGTTCTCCATCGTCATCCTACACAATCTGACGAGTTTGGTAGAAATGCCAAAACTAGACATGGCACTGTATAGCTCGTCTCTATGCACACTGTCATATGCGGCCTTGAAATCGACGAATAGGTGGTGAGTGTCGATTTGCATTTCTTGGGTCTTTCCCAGGATCTGCCGTTGTGTGTAGATTTGGTCGATGGTGGACTTCCCTGGCCTGAAACCACACTGATGAAGACCAATCAGGTTGTTGACAAACGGTTTCAGGCGTTCACACAATACGGCAGAAAGGATCTTGTATGCGATGTGAAGGAGGCTAATTCCTCGATCGCGCAGTCGAAGGGGTCTCCTTCCTTGTGAACTGGACAAGCGACGCTGAGATTCCACTCGTCGGGTATGCTTTCCTCCGACCATATCTTACAGATGAGCTGGTGCATGCGCCCAACCAGGTCATCCCCGGCCGCTTTGAACAGCTCTGCAGATAATCCGTCTGCGCAGGCAGCTTTATTCGACTTCAGTCTCGATATTGCTATCTTGATCTCGTCTAAGTCGGGGGAACGGAAACCCAGCACATCAGTGGCAGCATCTTTTATGGCTTCAACGTTTTCATTCTTCTTCTATTGTCCGTGCAGGCAGCGTCGAACTTTGGGAGAGTTTCAGGAAGACTCGGTCTGCAAAGATCCCAGCGACCTGTTGCGATTGTAGCTTTCCGACGTCAAACCGTTTCGGCCTATCTCGACTCCGTTGTTCTCTCGATATCCGGGTTCTTACCTTGGCTACA
The DNA here is from genome assembly GCA_944738645.1 of Eristalinus sepulchralis. Taxonomy (NCBI): domain Eukaryota; kingdom Metazoa; phylum Arthropoda; class Insecta; order Diptera; family Syrphidae; genus Eristalinus; species Eristalinus sepulchralis. Next base: position 35,730,922 of record OX122883.1, read on the forward strand.
ACAAGGTGATGATCCGAGTCGATGTTGGTGCCTCGAAATGTTCAGACATCGAGAATATTGAAGGAGTGTCTGACGTTAATCCAACGTGATCAATCTGGTTGACGGTTGATTGATCAGGGGATCGCCAGGTTCCTTTATGGATGTTGAGATGTGGGAACCGCGTACTACTCACAGAGAGGTTCCGCCCCGCAGCGAAGTCCAACAGCCTGAGTCCGTTTCCGGAGGTGGTGTAGTGCAGGCTGTGTTTCCCGATGACGCCAGCAAAGATGTCCTCTTTTCCCAGCTGAGCATTGAAATCTCCTAGAACGATCTTGGTGTCATAGCTGGGGCATCGATCGTATGTTCTTTCTAGGAGATCATAGAACTCATCCTTGCTGTTGTCATCCTTCTCTTCTATCGGGGCGTGAGCACAAATCAGGCTGATGTTCCCGAATTAAGCCTTGATGCGGATTGTCATGAGGCGTTCGCTTACGGGATCGTAGCTTATGACTTTTTGCCTAAGTCTGCCTCGAACAACAAATCCACATCCGAATAGGCGCTGCCTTCTCTCCCTGCAGCAGTCGTTGTAGTAGATGTCGCATTTATTCATCTTCTTTCTGCCCAGCCCATCCCACCGCACTTCCTGGATGGCGGTGATATCTGCTTTGTAGCAGTCAAGGGCCTCCGCAAGTTGTACGTGGTCTGTTAAGGGACGTCACATTCCACATGCAGAACCTATAATCGCTGTCCTTTATACGTCTGCTGGGGTCGCCAACATTGGATCCGTTCATATCCGAGGCATGTTCCCGTTCCTGAACTCGGTTATTTTTGTGTGGTGAGGGTCACACGGCCCCACGCGTTAATCAATGAAAGTATACAGTCATTTGGACGCCCAAATCATGCTCTCCTACACTTTGGACTACTTTCTCTGTGGATGTATGAAGTCTCCAGTTATAGGCTGGCTACGATTAACGCTTTCGAAGCTAACTTTACTTACGTAATCCAGCATTTAACTCGAACGAGTCCCCCAAAATTGGATCTTCCGCATGGACCACCTCAGACGTGGTCGTGGCCAATATTTACATGAGATCCTTTTCAAAAGATAAATGCCATGAATTGCTTATTTGGCCAACAATACACATGTAAACTTCATTTGCAAATTGATGTGTCTTTTTTTACATTATAAATCAAACCTCACAATGAATCACCCTTTATATCATATGTTGGCGTGAAATAGAAGCTGACCCTCAATTGTTCCCCGACAGTAAGCTTTCAGGCGCGAATACATCTATATCTATCCGAAATTTGAAATTTGTTTCCTTAGCTTGTGGGAGACAAAGAGTGCGATCGACGAACGGATGTACGTAAAGACACACAGAAACAAAGAAAACCAGTTCTTCAATTTGAAAACGAAACCTTAAAAAAGTTTCCTTATGCGTGGCAGGGAAACCCCACATCCGACTAGAGTTGAATCAGAACTAATCGATGTACTTAGGAAAACTTTAAAACTTCCGTTGTTTTGTGGTACATTATGAGCGTAGTCATTGCGGAGATCATGCCTATAAGGAACATTTTTGGATTTTCAGGAACGCGAAAAAGGTCTGTTTCAATGTCTCCTCCAAAATTACACACCACAAGAACGTGATCTCAAAGACTGCTCGAAGTCTTCTCTCAAAGTGACATCGCGGAAAAGAACATCTCGTGCTCGATTCAACTTTCCCTCCAGCCCCCTCCCAACTTCAGCATATCACCGCGGTATCGAATGACAAATGAAATGAAAAGAGATTCTACCAATTGAGTCGATCTCTGACATTTTTTCGCCTCTAATTGCAATCAGCGCTCGTCTTATCACATCTCCCCACCCCTCGTCCATCAATTCCATATGCCAATCCTCCAACTGATACTTTCTCAGCATTCTCCCCCCCTCACCGGTCATCCCCTTCTTCGCCGCACAGCAAAAGAAATCAAGTCAAGAGCACGAGAGACCTTATCTTGATCCAGAGCCAATGCCAAACAGCCAACCAGGCAACAACCCACCAGCCAACGGAACGAACAGAACAGTCCAACAGCATCAACACGGACTAGGAATCAATTTTCCATCCGAATATCCATCGGCTGCATCGAGCGCTTTAATGGGATACACAATTAGTCGCCGTTTTTCCTCCAATTTCCACACCTCCCACCTGCCGACACACCACCGCGCCGCCGCCACTGTCGCTCGCTGGTGGAACGGACACATGCATGCATGTGCACAGGGTGCCCCTTATGGAGCTGCAGTGATATATTTTAATAAATCGCTGAGATATGCTGAGCTGAGACGGCAGCGTCGAGAAGGAAGCAGCCGCCAGCTGCCCGCCAGAGGGTGGGGGAGATCTACGTTCCCGGAGTACTGGATGGCCTGGCAGTTGAAGCAGTTGAAGCAGTGCACATCAGAGACAGAACGGAAAAGATACAATTGCCAATAGATGCACACGCCGCCGCTCCTCCAGCTCCGGTTGCAGCTCAGGGAAGCCAGCGTCTCCGGCTCGGTCGCCGGCCGCCGCTGGCGGGGATCTCTGTGGCTAGAAATATTTCATTAATTAGTTCACTAAATCGATGGGCTATAACATAGTTTTAATTAAGTTCATTATTTTTAATTGGATGCGGTTTGTTCTCTTCGTTAAGCGGGCTGCAGCGTCGTCGGGGAGCTCGGTTCCTCGGATATCGACAGGCACTGATCATGGCCGGGGCTTGGATTTGGTTTGCGCGTTGGTTTTTTGCTTGTCTTCCTTTTCTGGTGGGGTTCCTTCTGCTTTGTTGGGTTGCATTCTGCAGCAGCCGCTTTGATGGGTCTCTGGCTCGCTGTGATTCTGTGCAGCTGTGTGTTACATGTGTGTGTGTGTGTGTGCGCGTTGTGCTGTGTCGGATGGTATGTGTCGTGGCGCAATTGTGGAGCGACTTTATGAGGTGCTGCCGATGCCCAGATGAACATAAGTTCTTTCCAGCTGTAATTGAACACTTCTCAGTTGCTTATTGCTTTATGATATTGTTGTTGTGTTTTGTTGTTTTTCTACTAATTGTTATTCTGAGAGTCATTACGATGCGCAACGGTCAGTCAGGGAATGATGGGGTCGGGCTGCCGTTTGGATGGTTTGTGACCATTTTTGGACACGAAGTTATGGTCTGGGTGTGTGCGGTTAGACTTACGAGAGTTTGACTGGCAAGTAGCGGAACACTTAAGGAGCTGGATGTACACTGTGGTGTGTGTGTGAGTATCGTGTTAGAGGAAGGTGGGGGGGGGGAGTATCCTTGAATGTGACAGCATAGGAATAGGATGATGATTCAAATTAGGTTTCCCCATTTTTTCGGCTTATATGTTGAACCAGAGGCACGATCTTCCAAAAGTGAGTTCAATTGCTAGCTTACGCCGACGACGTTGACGTGATTGGACGAACACAGCGAGCCGTTGATGACGCGTTTGCTGGCATTGAAACGGAAGCGGCTAAAATGGGTCTGGTGGTAAATGAGGGCAAAACGAAGTACATGCTGCCATCAAGGAAGGACACACAACATCGGCGTCTCGGACAATAGGCAGCAGAAACTTCGAGGTAGTCAAGTACTTCGGCTCCGCGGTAAATAGGGACAGCAACACCAGTGCCGAAATCAAACGCAGAATCACTCTTGCCAATCGCTGTTTCTTTGGGCTCAAGAGGCGATTGAGTAATAAAGCCCTCTCTCGAAGGACTAAGCTTGCTTTATATAACATCTTGATCATCCCAGTCCTACTTTATGGCGCCGAAACCTGGACACTTCTAAAAGTGGATGAGGAAGCCCTTAGCCTTTTCGAGAGAAAAGTTTTGCGTGCGATTTTTGGTCCTTTTTGCGTTGATGGCATCTGGAGGAGAAGGTTTAACGGCGACTCTATGGGCTGTACAGCGACATGCGCCTAGTCAAGCGTCTCCGGATACACCGCTTAAGATGGCTAGGCCATGCAGAGCGTATGGACACGACCGCTCCGGCCTGAAAATTGTTCGAAACAGAGCCATTGGGACAATGCAACTGAGGACGGCTTAGGCTAAGGTGGCGCACACAAGTGTAGAAAGACGTCAAACAACTTGGAGTACGTAACTGGCGGCAGCTGGCGAAAGACTCTGCTGGCTGGAGAGGCATGTTGGTTGAGGCCCAGTCCACTGCGGACTGTAGCGCCAAAAGAAGAAGAAGAAGAAGGTGTTGAACTTTTCAGTGAACTCAGAGAATGGAGCACGAAGAGGGTTATGTCCACTTTGAAAGGCGTGTCTGTTTATCCGCCAGACATGAATAAAGCTTCTTCTACCATACAGTAGCGATTCAGGTATTTAAAAGTCATGCAACAATTGGTGATGTTCTGAACAGGTCTTTGTTGAATTTGGAGTGAGTATGGTGAGTCCTAGACAATCCCCTTGGTTTCAAGACAATGTCTTAAGTTCGCTAAGTGAAATAGCGGTCTTTGCAGCTAACAGCAATTCTAATAAAGAAGCCCTGGATGTGGCAGGAACGTCGTTATACAGCTGCCAATTTGATACCAGGATGAAGGTTATCTTCTTCACAGCACCCATCCAGTCAATCATGGTGTATGTATGCCCAATGTTGGTCAAGGTGACTCTTTCCTAGATGGCGAAGATAGAGATAGTTTTCAGGAGGTAAGGTCGTTGGGTCAGTCTTCATTTTCATCCAACTCCTGAGTCCAAGTACAAGAAGTTCTTCCCAACGAGGCTTTATACTACGAGGCATGATGACTGGAAACAAAAGAAAGAATTTGTGGTTAACTTCCCAAACGTAAAGCACTATTGGAAGATGTCCTTTGACGGCTTTATTCTGCTCGATACATACTTATTTTTTAACGCTCAAGGTCTACGGCAGAATATCCTATTGTCCACCATGTCCCACTTTGAACAGGGGATAGCCCATTTAAGGACGAGAGAGATGTCGCTCGCAGGCACGAAAGTAAAGTATAGCGATGTCTGCAGTAGGGATCAGTTCACTGTTTAATGCACCATAGTATGCAAATTTTACTGTTGAGACCAACTGAAAAATAAAGATGTGGAGTAGCTTGTACAACACCCGTGTGTTAAACGATTTTTAAAGGATTCTCGTAAAGAATGCGAATATTAAGACTCCAAAAGGAACTGATCAAATAGTTTCGATCAGCTTTTCCAGAATCAAAAAAGAAATAAAGTCTTGTTTGTGTATAGAGATCTTGTTAACCGGCTAAGATCAGCAACACCAATCAGTCAAATTGTCAGGAACTAAACGATTTTGACGACTGACGTCGATATTTGTCCGTTGACGTTGCATTAGTCCAGACTTGGGACTTACCCAAGATATGAACTTCTCCATCTGGCACGTTCCCTCACCAGCTACACCAAATTGAGGCACTTTCCTTGTTTGGTTTGCATCAACTCATACGGGGAAGTCTTCTTTTGCCCTGTCCCGATGGCTCTGATTCAAAAGCGTTTCAGGCTACAGCTGTGTTGCCACTCTCTACGCAGACTAGCCGCCCTAAGCCTTTTATTCGCAGACGCTTGACTAGGAGCATATCATCGCACACCTACGGAGTTCATTGTTGAATCCTCTCCTCTCTCTCCTCCATGCCATCTATGCATTAAGAATTTTTCTCTTAAAAAGGGCTTCCACATCTAACTCTATCAACGCTTGAGTTCTTGTGACATAGTGCAGACCAGATATCATTAAGGTACTCCAAGCTAGCGGGGACTTTTGAGGGATAACTCTATAAATCACTTGTCTGCTGAGCCCAAAGAAACTGTGATTGGACATGATTTCGGCACTTCTGTTGTTCATGCATTCTGTCAAGCCGACGTAGACTCAGTCCTTGACTGAACCGAAGTTGTTGCTGCCAATTCTGATAATTGTTCCAAAACTCATTCTCCTTTTTCTTCATCTTTTTGTGGTGCTACAGTCCGGAGCGGACTTGGGCCTCAACCAACATGCCTCTCCAGCCAGCACGATCTTTCGCCTGCTGCCGCCAGGTGCGCACTCCAAGTTGGTTGGGGTCCTTCTCCACTTGTGTGCGCCACCTTAGCCTAGGCCGTCTTCTGTTGCGTTGTCCCAATGACTCAGATTTGAAAATTTTTCCGGCCGGAGCAGTGGTGTTCATACGCTCTACATGGCCTACCCATCTTAAGCGTTGTATCCTAAGACGCTTGACTAGAGTTCGTCGTTAAATCTTCTTCTCCAGATGCCATCGACGCAAACAGGACCAAAAATCGTATGCAAAACTTTTCTCTCGAAAAGACTAAGGGGGGGAGGGAGGGGATCCTTCCATAACTTAGAAGTTATATGTCCCACATCTCTGACTACCCCAACTCTTATGCTGCGCATTGAAGCACTCCGTACATCATGTCGATCGATTTTGTACATCCCTTCGCGACATCATTTGTTTTGCTCTTGTTTACCGCCAGACCCAGTTTGGTCACTTCCGTTTCAATACCTGCAAACGCCTCGCTGTGTTCGTCCAATCACTTAAATGTCATCAGCGTTAGACAGCAGCTGAAGAAAATGGTGTCTCTGATGTTGACTTGTGAGTTTCGCATGATTTTCTCAAGAATGATGGCGAAAGTGTCGCGAGAGTCGTCTTCTTGCCTTGTAAATTTTTTGCCGATCATGACGGCATCCTTCAGAAACTGGCGAGTTTGGTGGCAATATCGAAACTCGCCATGACTCTGTCTAGGAAGTCTCTAGACACGCTGCCATTGGGGGGCCTTATAATTGGCATCTTGGCGGTGGATGTTTTGTGCCTTCCCAAAGATCCGTCGCAGGTCATCACACTGACAAGGACTTATTCGATTTCTCACAAACTGTTTCAGGCATTCACACAAAATGGCAGGGACGATCTTATATGCGGCGTGAAGGAGTTGGATCCTTCTGTAGTCGTGAACTGGGAAAACGAGACTGAGAGGGCAGTTCAAGTCCAATAACTGCTGAATAGCTGTGGAAGAATCCCAACGCATGCCTTTTTTCCAATGAAAACGAAAGTGCCAAGGACCTGCCGCGCGTCATAGGCAAGTGAGTTGACTCGTGCCGAAGGTCCCAGAGTTGTTACTGAAACTGAACACCTCAAATTTTTTCTCACAACCAGCTTTTTCGAGTTGCCTACAGACTCAAAGAAACCTAATGTTAAGGAAAAGTTCGAAGTCCGCATTAAACTGCAGGACCCCTCTTCTCGCTTGAGCACAATATCCTGTGTTCCTTGTGGACAGTAACTCCGTACAATTTACTTTTCAAACAAAAATATTTTTTTTTAAATTTTTATTTTATGCACTTGGGGACTACGACACAAATTTGAATTGCTTCCCATACAACCCTTTAGTCGCCCAAAAGTATGTTACAAATTTTTAGTATGTGTAATATCCAATCGGTTTTCTGTACAAATATCCAATGTTCGGTTGGCCCCTGCCGGACGGGCGGTATCCATAACCGTTCTCACCATATTGTCTCTGAGGACTTCCATTACCATTAACTAAACCTCCAAAGTCGCCTCTAGCTCGTTCCGGGGTTAAGGGAAACGTCTCCACTCCGTCAACTGCTCCCTGGATGGCGATCAAGATCGCAGCCATCACAACACAAGTGAACAAGTAACGCATCTTCGTAAACTGTGAAAAACTTCAAGACTGAACTGAATACTGACGGAATGTTCGCTGCTCTCAGCGATTTTATAGAAGAATATCAGCTCGACAGACATTGTCTTCGTAATTTGATTGGAAAATGTGGTTTCGCCCAAATGCATCGGTTTGTGAGACGTCTCGAATTCAATCAAATCAGAAATTGCTTCCTCCGGAAATGGGGTTGTAAGCAGTTGATTGAAATGATGTCACAGCCACTGGAATGATGCACTTGGAATTGTTTCTATTGTTGGTTTTTGATAAATTGGAGCATTTTCTGAAAAGGAGAATAATGTCGCACGGAATGATGTGGCGAGGCTCTTAAAATGTTGATTGAGTAATTTTTAACGTTCAAGATAGATAAGTCTGGCAGGCGGTTGAGAGGATTAATTGATTTTATAAATTAAAATAATAATTGATGAGGAACTGATGAAAGGGACCCACCATATGAAGGTACCTCCAAGTTTCCTAAGAAAGTGGAGGAAATGAAAAACAATTCAAGAAGCTTTCACATCAAAGGCCCTGTAGTCGGTACCAATAGAATAGAAACTCCAAACACTGTTAACTCTAAGCCGAGTTCGGGGTATTCACAGAACAGTGTGCTTGTGCCATCGGAACTGGCTGGGTATTCTGCACGGAGACTGTCGTAAGAGCTGCGGGAATGGGAAAGAGTTGGAATACGTCAAACACCTCTTATGGAATGGTTTGACCCTGACGATCAGTAGGTTTAACAGATTGGCTGAAGAACTCTAAGTTCCTTCTACTTGTCAAAGAGCACTATCGCGCACAGTACATTTAAATCCTGAGGAATCTAGGCCCTGGTCCCTTGTGTACCGTAAAGCCATCGAATTTTTTTGATAATATAAAGCTGGAAGCTTTCCAGCGCTGCACCCTGATGATTAAGAATACAGGCTGCCTACATGAGGTGTCTCCGTATCATTTACTGGGATAGGCTAAGAAACGCGACTGTGCGGTGGGAACTCAATGAAAGGAAAAAAGGCTTTATTTGGTTGGTTTGGCTACGTGGTAAGAATATCCCCTTCATCACAAGTTCCGAGGCATGTCTTAGATGCGATTCCATCAGGTGGCGACCTCACCACCTCGCCCTGGCTCAGCAGACCCAGGGTTGTTGAATCAAGTCTATAAATTCGCCTAGTTGCGCCTGGGAATGGTTCAATGGTGGAGAATCGAGCGGCCTGGAGGTCTCTGGTGTGGTTTAAAGGTCTTCATTGCTTCGCGACCACTTTAACGGAGCATACCGGTTGAAATGATGATGTAATCTTGTGGGTAGGTGGGTCTACGTTTAACAACACAATGAGTTATCGGCGCAATTTATGTGATGGTCGCCAATGTTTTGGAGCTTTCTTCGATAGAAGCCGCTGGCACGACGAGAGTTTCCTTATGTTCTACACAAATTTGTCAAATGAAAGGATCACCATCATCATCATCAGTATTTTTAGCAGCCCTCTAAACAGAGGCAATGCACTTACGCACAATCTTCAGCCCACTCAATCCTCTGTCATCGTCTACAACTCATTTGGAGCTATGCTCATGCGCAACCTGCCGAGTTTCGATGAACCATTTCATCTTGGATCCATCAATCGGTTGTCTACTTGATGGTTGATGGATTTCTGTCCCAAATGAGTATGCTTACGTGTGAACTTTTCACCGGCGGTCGGTGTGTCATGATGATGGTGTATGTGAGTCGCGACAAGACACCCGTGTGTGCATAGAAGCGCAGAACCTTGGGGACTATGCCCCGAGGTCCAAAATTCAGAAATGCCCAAAATCTCGTAAAGACCAGAATCCTATTCAGGGACACCAAGCAGGGGCCAACATAGCCCCCGTATCTACTCCTCTATCATGTGTCTTGAAGGAGTTAGTTTTTGGGGTTGTATGTTTCAGGATTTTGGCTTTTATCTGGATTCTTCTTCCCATCCCGTTTCCATTCCCAATCAGTAGCAAATTCTGCACATTTGGAAACCGCAGAATGAATACAAAGAAATGGCAAACAATTCTAAATCGTGTCACAGCCTATTGGCAGCGAATCCTTTTTGGAAAATTTGGTGTCAAATTCAAGCCCAGGTTCTGTAGCAGTCAATTGTTTTAGAAGTTGTCTCCGAATGGAAAGGTTATCCGACACAATTTATAGTCCCTGAGTGTTCTTAACAAATCGGTAGAGATTCGACGTGAACCACTGCCACGTAGGAGCCTATCCACTTCACCACTTTAACGGGACAGCCACATGTTTAATTTCTAATCCAAATCAAACATCTGTCAAATACGACTGTCCTTACTAAATACTGTCCCAAGTCAGGAAGCAGTTCATCTCATTTGTTGCCGCACAACGTTCACTTGTTTTCAATCACTCTGCAAAGTGTTACAGTAATCTACTCCTCACCACTCCGACCTAAAGCACAGTGAGCGAGAGAGTGAGAGAAAGGAAAATGAAAAAAAAAGATGAAAAATCAAGTAAGGAACACCAGCCCAAGGACGATCCAAAGAGTTGACTACGCAAATGATTCAATCAATCAACGATCGAGAGAGAGGGAGAACTTCCAATCAACTACACTTGCCCGGGATTCCTCAGGTCCGTCCGGTTGTTCATTAGCCAAACAGGATGTTGATTAACAAAGGACGGGAAATCAGATAACTAATCTCGCCAGCCTGCACACTGGTCAATAAACAATTGTTCGCCTAATCCAGCCGGCCAGTCGGCCAGCAGGCCTGCCAGCAAATGCCGTGCCCATCTCCCGTTGCAGACGTTTTTGTTTGTTTCTCTGGACTGGCAGCACAACTCACCAACAACCACCAACCGGGCCCAGAGAACACCGGCCCGCACGGCGCACCGCAGCGCACAGCTGAACAACTCCGAAGTATGGCCCCGAGGAGCAAAAATCCGGCCCATGATGTAATCCGCCAAGGAAGGATACGTTCCGTTCGCAGTACATCCTGAATGGACGCTAATTAAAATCCAATAATTTGCAATCCATCGAAAGGAGGAAGAACGGGAGCAAATTAAGCGTAAAAGCTCCGTTCCGACCGGTGCCCGCTCCATGTGCCGGTGCCGGTGCTGGTGCCAGTGCCAATGCTGCTGTTGCTCGTGGTGGCTGGCTGCCGATGCTCAGCATTCGTTGCCCCTCAGATTGGCGTGCACTTCCATTTCATCTCAGGCTTGCCTCTGCAAGTCCTGTTAATCCTGAACATACCAGATATGAACAACCGTCACTGCTGGCTGGAGAACAAAAACCGTCCACCAACCTCGGGCACCATTGCCGCCGCCGCCACCACCACCACCACCAGCACAAAACAATAACCGAAGGAACACACATCACCAGCAGGGCACACGCAGATTTTAATTGGAACAAAACATATCATCAATTCAGGAACGTCAATTAGACTCGCAGGACGAATGTTAGTTAAACTCGTCCGTCGCCGATGCACCGCTGCGCCACTGCCCGGACATATCCATTCCCGGGAAGTTTGTGTGTGTGTGTAGGCAGCGACAACGGCCGACACTGTGTATGTAAGTGGGATTTGCGTGTGGGAAGGCAGATGAAGGATGAGCCGAGGGACTGCGCTTGTTAACCGTGACCTTCCTGAGTGGGGAATGTTATTAAAACTCGCCTGCTCTGGATAACAAGTGTTATGGGACCCATTTTAATGACCACTGGTGCTGCAATTGCACGCAGAACTGACGCATCCTGAAGATGAACTCGCAAAAAAAGGAAACAAATGAAGTGCAGAGGTTTTTTCTTTTTTCATCTCTTTGATTGGTCGGTTGATTGCGAGGGGACTCTGCGCGGTGGAGAGCTGATTGCGAATGGTAGCTGCACTTTAGATGTGATTTTGTTTTTGTTTTGCGCGATCTTAATGGGAATTGCCGGTGTTGAGATTGACTGTTGGGGTCTATGTGTTGATTATGGTAAGCAATAGCCCGACCACATTAACGGTATACGATGCAGCCAGTTAAGACAGTGCGTGCTTGGTTGTTTGACATTCAGACTGTGGTTCTTAACATTATCTGGTTTTCTTCTGCTTTGTTTGGAGCTACAGCTCGGAGTGAACCTGGGCCTTAACCAACTAGCCTCTCCAGCCAGTGCGACCTGCTGGAGTTGCTTACAGCTGATTTAGGTTCTTCTCCACTTGTGTGCCCGATTTCGGACGACGACGTCCTCTGCTACGTTGGTTCGAGGTTGAAGACTCTTCAAGTCGGAGCCGTGGTGTCCGTTTGCCGCCGCTTGCTGCCATAAGCGTTGGATCTGCAGGTACCTTACAGGCTTATGGTTGAATCTTCTCCTCCATACGTCAGCAACGCAAACAACACCAAAGATCGTACGCAGAACTTTTCTTTCAAAATGACCAAGGTCTTCTTCATCCACTTTCAGTAGAGCCCAGGTTTGTGCGCCATAGAGCATTGACTACAGATCTACTATAAAATAAATAATAGGTTTTATTAAAAAAAAAATAAATAGCAATGTCGCCGAAAGGGAAAAACAAAACAAATATTGTTTAGCTTAGAGCGCCCGCATAGAGCCAGTAAGTAGTTATAAGATTTCATTTCTGTCGTACCTAGGTTAAGCGTTTTATACCTAGTTTTAAAATACCATTGGATAAATAATAAAAAAAAAAATGCCTTTTAAACTAAACTAAACTAAAACAGATCTACTATCAATGGTCCGTTTTCATCCCTGCAAGCTTTAGTCCGATGTCTATATCCTCTGGATAACTGTTCAACATTTTGGTACGACATTGGGCTCTCCGTCCTGTTGTAACACCTCTTCATCTCCTCGATCGGTTGTCCGATGCAGCGTTGCCTTGTTTTCGTCCTGTTTGGTTGCTGTCAAACCAACTTCAATTTCAACACCATTTTAGAAATGGATATCGGTGGAAGTATTAGATCTGAACACTAGTGGCAACAACGACTTGCGCCATTCTAAACTATAAAACGCAGATTCATCCTCAGAGCGTTAGGGACCAATTTCCATGCAGTTCCTCATAATTAGGACCATTTCATTTTCAAAGTATATAACCACACTGGTGGGACAAAAGTTGGTAGTAAAAGTAGGTCCTAAGAGTTCTCTACGCGTGTACGTAAACTGTTGAGTGTCGTCTTTGATAAATGATATATTTTATTGTAATTAGCTGATTAGTTTAGCAGCACACAGGCATGTAACTGACGGCAAGGTACACCTCCAGCAGCGATGAGTGCCTGCGTCATCATAGGGGAGCTTTTGGGTTCTGCATATGGACTCTGGTAGTTGACTGAATTTAGCATACGTTGCGACTATGGCGGGACATAAGGTCAACAGGGCGGTTGAAATTGTTTTTATCTGTTGGAGATGCACTTGGGCTGTAACTTTTAAAAGGAGCATCTATGAGCCAACCATCCAACCATGGTCTATGAAAACAACGCCTAGGATCGCTAACGAACACAGTCGAACGTAACGAACACAGTTTCAGTCCGATTTCAATTCTTTGAGAAAACGTAAAAGAAGACGTCTTAGACTGACGTGGTGCAGAAAAATTAAAAACGAACTCAACCACTGATCTTCACGATTGCTGGTGAAAAACTCTGTCAACTGGTGACGTCAATGGGTTAAGACCCAAATCCATGTTTGGCAGGTAAGGATTTTTGAACAGATCCTCTTGTGCTTTCGGAGCATGTATTCGCACAAAAGCGGAAACTGTTGTTGTCGGAACTCAAACTGAGTACATTCAGAAGCGAGTCCAGCCAGCACAATCTTTTGCCAGTTGCCGCCAGTTGCGCACTCCAAGTGGGTTGAGGTCCTTCTCCACTTGTGTGCGCCACCTTAGCCTAGGCCGTCCTCTGTTGCCTTGACAAACTTCATAAACGGCTGCAGGAGCAAAATTTGCAACAGAACGCTGCTTGTGACAATATTTTTGTAACCGCCGTGTCGTAGTGGGTAGGTTCGTTCCTAGGGCATTTTACATTATTTTTCATGGGATCATCTCTTTCGACATGCTGGCAACACTCTAATCTTTTTGTTATACCTCCAAAAAGACCATTTCTTAGATGGGTTAATGAAGTGTGGGCCATGTGGATAGTGTCATATTTTAAAATTACTTTTCGAAAATGTTCGTTATTTTTTTTTTTTTTTGATTAATCAGAAAATTCTGCACCCCTCCAAATAAAATCTGGTTGAAGGACAGTTATTATTGGTGCTTGATGAAAACTAAATTGTACTTTAATAAATTCCATCACTGAGCTGTCCCATTTTTAGTGTTTTCAGTTTTTTATTTTTCTAATCGATTTGCATCCGTCGACAGAAACAAGTAGTCAAAAGGAAACAAGTCCGGAGATTACGACGAATCGGGTAAAAACTTTTTTTACAGCGTTTCCAGGTAGTTTTTGACCTCTGGAACCACGTGGGGCCGACAGGAGTTATGTTGCAAAATCACCTTGTCACGCCTTTTAGTCGTTTTTGGCCGTTTTCCATGCAATGCACAGGTCAAACTCATTAGTTATAGTCGATAATGTTTCTTACCAAAAGTTTTGTCTGGTTCTTGCAGCTCATCGTACACCACATCTGTTTGGTCTAGAACATTTGTTTTTTTTTCTTGAATGGATTTATTTCTTTGGTGTCGATGTAAACGATGATGACAGGGTTCACCAGTATTTTTTCATCCTGGGGCTTTTCTATCCGCCACGATGCGGTGCAAAAAATTCCTTCCGTTGATGTCTTTCAAGGAGTAGTTCCAAGGTGAAAAATCGCTCTCCGATACAACCCCTGCGGCACCCAATTTCCTTGCTACTGAATAAATCCAAATTTTTCTTACCGAACGGAAATTTTTTATTGAGTCACTCCCAATGATTCTGCAAGTCCACTTTGCATTTTCCACAGATCTTGATCTAGTAAAGCTTACAATTTCTCATCTTTAAACTTTTTGGGCTGGTCATGACGGTCTTTGCATTCGACACTAAAATCTCCACTTTTGAAGCTTTGAAACCACTTTTTGCATGATTTGACGACCGGAGCAGATCTATCATAAGCCTCTACAAGCACCCGATGGGCTTCTGCTGCTCTTTTCTTCCATTTAAAAGACAAATTCGGACAAATTCTAAAACAGTCGCTGATGCATAGGAATTATTTCTGAAAAATGTCATACCTTTCAAATGAAGTTTGCCCCCAAGAACAGTCACAACTTGTGGGGGTGCCATCTTTTGAAACCAAACTAATTTGTGTCCCTAATATTCTCTTTTGAATTTTTTGATTTAATGGAAACGAAACCATCTACGTGTGAGTGTAGCTCTCACTCAATTTATCATACCTCTTTTTGCCTTCATTTAAGGTATATTCGTGTTCCATTCCAGGTGCTATATTTCACTTCCCACAGCCTTCCAGATAATCAATATCTGAGCAATATCTGAGAAGTAATTCTTTTCACACATTGTAACCCCCTCACTATTGAGCAAAGGCTCCCGTTACGACACCACCACACACATAAATAATTGGATGACATCTCTCTGCTCGAGAGATCCAATTTCAATTCTGTCGCCAGCGCCTTTTACTTTCGTTTGTAAATAGCTGCGGCCAGCAGTGCACCGTTCTGCCATCACCATCACCGTCACCGTCATCGTCGTCATCATCGCTCGTGTTCACATCTCATCGCCAGGGAATACCCTGAGCGCACTCAAATGACTTACGGTCGATCGTTGGTGATCGGCCGCGTGGTCTCTGAGGCCGCCAATTCCCACTCATTGCCGCAGCCAGGGACCGAGCATCATGCCGCACGGATATGCTCACCTCTGTACAGATACACATCCGATTCGTAGTATCACTTGTCGGACCAAAACGTTTGTTAATTCGCCGATCTGCCGGCCTCGTCAACGATCCCGGCCAATAATCGTTACGATGCCCAACAGATCAGCCATCGCTCTCGCCACCGTCATCGCCGTCGGAGCCACCGCCACAGACAGAGAGCGGTGACGACGGAGACGACGACGACGACGGCTCATAGGAGGAAGCACACCTCTCGCCGCTATGCCGTATTGCTGAGGAATGTGATTTAATAAGTCCTGCAGAAGTGTGGCATTAAATCTTGGATTTTTATCTCATTCCTTTCTGGCCTCCATTCCGTCCTCATTAGTTGGGTAGATTGGCGTTTTTCTGTCTCTCTGGCGGAGCCGTGTTTGTGCTGGGCACTGATGCGACCGACCGAACCGGCCGGAGAGGGAGATTTATGTTCTGGAGGTTTGACGTAAATAATTTTTACCTCGGCCCTCCGGCCAGAAGGGGGCAGTTATTAAATTTGGAGTCGCATCGGTTTTGTGGTGGGCTGAATGCCTAATTGGAAATCGTTAAAATAGACGACTCGTGTTGGACACGGACATCGTGTGGGACGTGGGGAGATGATGAGCTTACGGTTTACGGCCACAAATTAGAGACGGCTAATCACCGATTGCTGGTTGCGTTTCGTGGAAGGCTGTCTCAGTTGGGGATTACACAGCTAATTAGGGAGAGTTTTTGGCTTATTTACAAGCTGCTGGTGTGGATGAGGAAGATTCTGTGTCCATTGAGTTTCAAAGAACGGTCATACTTTGCCAATTTGCACTACGGACCGCACGATGACTCATCGGGGATAGAAGTGACCGGAATGCAGGTCGATGTTGAATAGACGGAACATTGTCTGACGGAATTTTTTTAAGTTGAAGGTTCCCTCGGTGGTTGAAGTTAGTTGGAGAGACGTCAACGGAGCTTCACGCATTGTTGTTCAACTCTACCACAAGAGCAGCAGATCAGATGGGAGCTTTAAACTTGAACGAATAGTGGCCACACTAGGAGATATGGAAATCCATATATATGGCAGCACTTTTGGAAATCGCTGTTTCGTCACCGTTTCAAAACAAAACGCTTGGTAAGGGCTGAGTTGAGTGCTCATATCGTGAATGAAAAGTCTCTCAGCTTCAGAAATACTTGTGAGTGACTTCATTATGGACACGTTCTGCAGCACACTTTCAAGCGTGAAAAGGTCGCCGCCTGAGGCTTGTGTCAGTAAGTTCTGATGGAGGAGAAAAAAAATTAAACTACCCGTCGAATTCTGCAGGCGGCGTCAAGACGTGAATTTCATCAAAAAATTCTAATTAATCAAAGGCCAACCCACCGCTCACCGTTATTTATCTCTCCTTTTTCTCCATTCTTCTCGCCCAGCCCCACCCCAGCGTTAACGGTGTACACTCACCGCGGCTGCATTAATTTCGATAATAGCGAAACTTTTTTTTCTGGAAATTCTTTTTCGTTCGCTCCCTTGCCGCTCACCGCTCACCATCATCGTCCACTGGTCACTTTGGCTAAAATAGTTTCATGTTAAAAATTTATTAATTAATTTCCCCGCGATGGAGTACACACATTTTTTTGGTGTTTCTTCTTCGCAGAATGAAGCAGCCTCCTCTTCCGGATCAGGCAACAGCATCATCCGCCCTGAGACTCTGACGCTATTAATAGCGCATTATGTCCTTGATTTCGTATCCTTCTCCGGCTACACTAAGCCATTCTCAGGAGCTTCTTCTCTCCGCGCGCTTATTCAATTTCTTTTCACAACCGCCACCCCTGAGCGCTCAGTCTCCGCGTTGGAAAATGACGGCTTATGCCACACCACTTGCAGCGGTTTGTCGACTGCTTCTCCTCCCCGGTAGGTGCATATTGGTGAAAATATTTTAATTAAAACTTTTTCTGTGTGAAAGAGAAAGTACTTAAGATTTGTAATTCGCTCTCACGCTGGTCCTCCCCCTTCTCAAGCCAAGTCTC
Organism: Eristalinus sepulchralis; assembly: GCA_944738645.1. NCBI lineage: Eukaryota > Metazoa > Arthropoda > Insecta > Diptera > Syrphidae > Eristalinus > Eristalinus sepulchralis. Next base: position 35,748,308 of record OX122883.1, read on the forward strand.
ATCATTCTCTATCAGCGGAATTTTTTTTCCTTTTTTTTTCTGGACATGTTTCATTTTTTCCTGGACAGATTTTTTGAACGCATCCTTAGCTAGTGAGACGGGTGCGGGGGGTAACTAAACTGCTTAAGCATTGAGCCAACTTTTGGTGTAGCTGAGAATGGCGAGTTAATTACAGAAACTTCAGGGAATTAATCACTTACTGGCTTTGTAGGGACGGCATTGACAGTGGCTCTGGTGGATCTCGACGAACAATGTCTAAAAGTTGAGGCTAGGTACTCCTCAGCGCCAAATTCATTACAGTCCTGAATGTTAAATTTGGTTGTATGGAGAAAGGCTGGCGTCATCTTGTCGGTCATGCTTCAAGGAAGACAGATGGTGACCTAGTCACTTGGAAACACAAAGATCATAACATTTTGGGGGCCTCGATTTGAAAACCGGCCTTGACATCATACGATGGTTGTGTCACTTTTCTGCAGATGTCATTAAAGTACCAAAGACTTCAATGAAAATGTCTGAAGTTCCAAAAACTTCAATTGTATGTTGGTAAATTCAAGTGAATGATTAAGCTAAACACTTCAAAGTGACTTCAGTGAATGTTATGTCAGTCGAAGGATTTGAATTCAATTCAATTTCGAATTAAAAGTTCGCTTGCAAAGACAGATACAATTAAGACTTCAAAGTCTTAAAAGACAGTGCTGAAGTCTATTCGATTGAATGAATTCAAAGACAAAAGATTGCAGTCTATTGTAACTCTGATTAATGACAAGTTACCCCAACAGTGGAGAGATCAAACCTGCCTGCCCCAGGAACCCCTACTGCAACTGAGCATTAATCAGGTGATTGTTGAGTAAGTTGACGAGAGTGTCTGCTCTTCTGGGGTTTCACGATTTTCCAAAATACCCTCAATGAACGCATCGAGTGTGAAATTTTTACCTTTCAAAGGGTGAATTTTTAGGTATTTTTTAGCACATCATTGTGTTCAGCGACGAAGCTCATTTTTGACTCAATGGGTACGTAAAAAAGCAGAATTGTCGATTTTGGAGTGAATATCAGCCAGAAGCATTGCAAGAGCTTCCAATGCACCCAGAAAAAGTCACAGTTGCTGTGCGGTTTATGGGCTGGTGGCATCATTGGACCGTACTTCTTTAAAGATGTTGCGAATCGTAACGTAACTGTGAATGGTGAGCGCTACCGTGAGATGGTATCCAACTTTTTTTTTACACAAAATTCAAAAGCTTGACTTGCATGACATGTGGTTTCAACAAGACGGTGCCACATGCCACACAGCACGCGCAACAATGGACTTATTGAGAGACGAGTACGGTGAACATTTTATTTCAGGTTCTAGACCGGTCAATCGCCTAGATCGTACGATTTAACTCCCTTAGACTATTTTTTGCGGGGCTGTGTTAAAGCTCATGTCTATACAGACAAGCCCGCTTCAATTGACGCATTGAAAGACAACATTGAAGCATTTATTCGTCAGATACCAGCTGAAAGGTTGGAAAGAGTATGCCAAAAGCGGATGAACCATTTGAGGCGCAGTTAAGGTCAACATTTGCATGAAATAGTCTTCAAATATTAAATTATATGGACCGTCCTATAGATTAATACTCTTTGAGTGTTGTCAGCAACTCGAAAGAGGTGGTGCCGAGAAAAAATGCCCCGTCCGGGAATCGAACCGAGACTTTCTGCGCCGCAGTAGATGCACTTACCACTGCGCCACGGCGACCACAAAGCTTTTATAATTGCTGCATATAATTATCTTGGTAAAGTTGGTTTGAGTTTCCGTTGCTTCATTACATATTCCGAACCATTATTAGCCCAGTTACGCAGCATCACTGCTTTAAGGCGATCTGATCGAAAGAGGTGATGCCGTGACTTTGAGTTCTTAATGGATCCGCCTGCTCCTTGGCAGGAGATTTCCTTAACTTGGTCGAATTTGTGGCGCTCCTAATACCAAAGCAAACCGAGTGCCGTTTTCTGTTAAAATAGTGACAAAGGAGGACAGCAATTGGTACTGCCGAAAGGGATATATGGCACATTCCCGATATTCTTTTAAGGCTCATAATAAATAATTAAGTGGCACTACAGCCCACAAGGGACCAGAGTCTAGCATCTACAACTACTAGTGTTGTGCGTGCTACTGTTCTCTCACGAGGAGAAGGGACCTACAGTTTTTCGCCGACTTTGAACGTCGAGATTTAGAAGCTTTTTATAGACAATTAGACCTCTTTGACTTTAGTCGGCAACTCGAAAGATGTTGTGATGTGTTCCGCCCGGGAATCGAACCTGAAACCTTGACGTGAGAGTCGACGCACCTACTCACAATGCCACGGATACATTCTTTTTATGTGACCCCCTTAAAAATGGCCCGCGTCCTTTTTCCTGAAGAAATGCAATTTATTACATCACCATAGAGGAGACTTGTTGCATTACAATGTCTGTGCAGGACATTCCCTGTCAAAACATTTCTCGAAAGCAGAAAATTCAGTTCAGTGTGGTTTTTTTGAAAAACAATTTTTTCTAAGAGTATTGGGTGTATGTGATCACCTATCATTATGCCTTATATTACGGAGTCCATTTTGAGAAGAGTCATAAATATGGCAAGACTAGGCGCCTTAGTTACTCGGGTACTAAACGTGGTCATGCTTGAGGGACAATCGCCTCAACTTCGTTTGAAGCGAGGACTTCCTAAAACCTCTGCTGCTCTCTGGTTCTCACCCAATTGAGAATATAACTCCACACTGAGCCGGAAAAGTCCCCTAATCGCATGGTATAGTTTTGTTTAAACAATAAACTACACCAGTCAGCACAGTTTACTGACAACGACTCTGCCCGCGAAATTAGTCTTAAACTACAGCCAGGAATATGGGTTCCAGACCGACCGTGCGTTAGGCCCCCTTGTGGCACGATACTCCCACAAGGGGGACTACCACACGATCGAGATTGAACCGGAATTCCAGAGGCATTCCTCACAAACCGTGACACCAAAGTATAGCCTCTAGTCAAGCTGTCACTACCAGTCAGGTTCCCTCAACACCTGGGTCTGGTAGTTGCAATTCCGCCACAAAATTGACTTTGGCTCCATCAGTGATTCCATATTCAATTATTATAGTGTTTCGGATGTGATTTTGAATCACGTGATTCATAAATCGAGTCATATCATCTGGAGCTATCAGAGCTATCAGCTCCAGGGACTCTTACCTCCCCAAGAACACAGTCTCTCTCTGGCTGTCACTTACAGTCACCTCCTTAAGCACCTAGAGCTACTAGCCGCTATTGCACCACGTGGACTTTGGCTACATCAGTGACGTTGGAATTGACGAGGAGTAATGTCGCGGATGTCGTTACTAAAAGCGGTTAAAGAAGCCTTAGTTTTTTCGAGAGAAAAGTTGTGCGTGCGATTTTTGGTCCTCTTTTGCGTTGATGGCATCTGTACGAGAAGATTTAACGACGAACTCTATGGGATGTACAGCGACATGCGCCTGGTTAAGCGTCTTCGGATAGAATGCTTTAGATGGCTAAGTCATGTAGAGCGTATGAACACCTCTGCTCTGGCCTGAAAAGTCTTCGAATCTGAGCCATTGAGACAATGCAACAGAGGACGGCCCAGTCTAAGGTGGCGCACACAAGTCGAGAAGGACCTCAGCGAACTTGGAGGCATGTTGGTTAAAGCCCAGGTTCTCTCCGGACTGTAGCGCCACAAGAAGACGAAGATAATAAGTGCCACGGACGTGATTTTCTTATTGGAAGTCATGTCATCAGGTGATCTTCTAAATTTTTCACTTGAAAACTTTAAGTAATGAGATCGACTCGAGGCAATATTGCAAGGATTCAAGCGTGCAGCTAAATTGAAAAACAAACTGTTTCTTGAATGTGGCTGATTTGGGAAAAACCTGACGAAGTTCTTGGCAATTGGCTTGCTCCGCACTTTCGAGTTCCACAGGCCACCAGGTTGACTGTCACTTGCTTGCCAGCCTGTTATGAACGCCATTTGAAAGCTAGAAAGTGTACTTTCGCTTATCCTTTGATTCTCTTGGTGAAGAGTCGCCCCATTTATGATGTCGTACACCTTTCGCAACGCATTGAGAAGCAAGAAAATGAATTTGACATCAACAGGACAACAGCCGCCTCTAACACTGACAAGATTTCCCTTCCTTCGAAAAGTCGTCAAATACGTGTGGACACCAGTTGATGAACAACCGTACAATCGAGCGAAGGACCTTAGGTTGTGTCCTCTGCCATGATTCATCCTCTCTCCCACTCGATTCACATTCGCTCCACGTGAAGAAAAAAGTCCATTCAATGTCTGTCCAAATTTGGCACTCCATATCGTTCCGTTCAATCCTTGGTTTCAATTACTTTGCCCTCCCCAGCTCCCCAGCAATGGCCCTGTTTCGTTTAATTGATACACAGAGCTCCCCCTTTGGCGGAGGGTAGTCGTTGGCGGCTGAAGTGAACCTCGACTATGCCCTGGGGCCTTGAGATGGGAATAATTAAGAAATCGATTTTTTTCTTCTTCTTTTCCACACATTCTCATGTGTGTGTGTGTGTTGAGGAGATGAGTGGGGGCTGGGGGAATCACTCTCGTATCTGTTTGTTTTGGGAATCGTACGAGTGGCGCCTCTTTGTCTTCCTTCACTCTTGGTAGGTCATTACGCTATTGTGTAATCTCCGCCAGCAGCATGAAGCAATTACAAACGGAATTAAAGTAAAATTGTGCCCCCCCCCTCCCCCCTCTTTCATTCCATTTGGTATGTGTGTGTCTGTGTGATGATTTCATGTTGAAGTGAGTATAGTGCGTGTTCTTCTCATCTCGAAGTTGAATGAGTGGGTGGTGGATGTGGGGGGTAAATCCATTTCACAACAATCCATCTCATTTCACTAAATCCCTTCCATCCACCATCCCCTCTTCATCACACACACACCCACACAGAGAAGTCTTCACATCGTATCTCTCTCGCTTCCATTGGCAGCTCCGGGCAGCACACGTCGAGAGGAGAGTATCTTTCTCCGGTTTTAATGCTCCGTCAGGACCTCCTTCATCTCATCCTGGAGGCCATTATCAAAAACAATTAATGGTTCTTGAAATGGAAAATTAATTACACAGTTTATTCGGACGTTTCCCCAAAATGTGTTCTTGTCTGGATTAAGTTTCTCATTTAAAAGTTTCTCCAAATTAAATTTGCTCGGTTGAGGATTTGTGTGTGCTCTCGTCCCGCCCTCCTCTAGGAGCGGAGATTCTACGTCCGACCGACCATCGACCTGAAAGCTGCAATCTCTTCCCCGTCTGACTGACTGACTGATTGGATGTCGGGCAGGAGCGTGAGGCTTAGGTGATGGACGTATGCACTTCTTGGGTGCACAGGATCGTGCATATCCTTCGCCTTCCGAGCGTATGTGTGTGTTTCTGTACTTTTGCTCTTTTCTCCCAGTGTTAATGTTTCAGACGTGAACGGCATCCGCACTGGGAGGGGGCGCCCGAGGAGTCTGTCTTAGGATCGGGCTTTCGAATGTCTTTTGCGAAGCAGCAGCAGCAGCAGCAGCCGGCAGATTGATGCTCTCAATGCATGTGTCAGTTGGGAAGATGGTCCCGCTCGTAATTGCGTTATTGCTTACTTTCCACTTCAGAATCGAACCAACAATGCGAGCCAAGAAATCCAGCCTTGGTCGGAGAAGCTTGCTCCTTAGATGAATTGAAAATCCAAAGCGGCCAGGTGGCTGTGGGCTCTCAAGAGGCACTGCTGGCGCTTCTTACAATTGATAAGGGGCTAAGTTGTCAGGGGAGTGGGCGAGATTATTGAAAATGAAGACAGATCCAAGGAGAGAGGGGAGGGGGAGGGACGGAGGCCTTCTCAAGTGTAGACTCGACAACGCAAGACCGGAATGCAAATGTGAATTTGTTGGTTAAATATAATTTCGAATCATTTCGAATTTCATGACCGGTGCCAGGTTCGACAGGACGTCCGTCGTTGGTCGTTCGTTTTCTGCCGCCTCTGATGAGTGCAGTTGTTGAGTGTGCTGCACACTGGCTGTAACCAAAGATCTGACAACAATGAGAAAATGTCTTAATTACAGAGTGGATTCAAGGAAGTCTTCTCCACTGAAATGGATTTGGGGGAGAATTCCAAAATGAAATTCCCATAAACGTTGCGTTCCTCTGTCCAATTGAATGGCAGAGTGAAAGCCGTTCAAGACTGGTTTACGGCAACAACATGTGAAGGAAGTTTTGTGTGCCGTCGATTAATGTGAACACCTGAAGGAGTTGCTCGGAGTCTGATATCTTAAGACAAAATCGACGGGCTCTTCAAAGTTGAGAAGGAAATGCTTCGTTTAAATGAAATTGTCGATTACAAGAATGCGGTGTGAGCCGTAACATAATGGTTTCAGAGAGTTCTACGTTTATTGTAATCTTGTACGGCCTTCGACGTTTTGTTCGACATGCCATACTTCACGCTTTGGTTGCTTACACCACTTTGTAATACCATTTGTTCTATTTTCACTATTTGGAGTTGATATTGAACTGTAGGTCCCCCCACTCGTCAGAGTGAAATAGCAAACATAGCCAAATTGGTTGATGACAAAAATTTACCATGGGAACGTCTGTGAGTTGTAGCGACTATCTGTGGAAATTTAATGATTTTTTCACATTCAGGCCTAAGCCTACAAGTGAAGAGGGAGGACCTCAGCCATAGATGAAGATGAAAGAGTGAGAGCACCGTCATTACCCAAAAAGTGGAATAATATTTCTGATAAGCTTGGCGAGTGCGTTTCACTGACACATTAATGGTTTCGTTTGTTTTTGCATGCAAGGAAGGAATAAGTGAGGAGGCTCTTTATCTACCCAATTGTGAAGTCAGCACCAAGCGAAAGAAAAACCTAAAAACGTTCCGTTATACTTCAGTTGTGTTTATTATGTCATTCTGTTATTACATGCGTTAGAAGTGATCGCTTGGTCGGCTTGGTATTGAATTATCAACAACTTTTCGTTGAAGATATGGAAGCGCTCTTTGAGTTGTCTTATGCAATACTTAGACCTCGTACTTGCGGATAATGAACAACTTCACGGGTTGTTATTTTCCAGGTACCTGCCTGCTACCGAGTTAGATCTGGATGGTCTTGGGAGGTGGATTATGCTCCAGGCAATGATTGCGCGTGGTGGTGATTGAGGGCGGGAGGAGAAATTGATTACATTACATAGTAAAAGAGGATGTTTGTCATTGAAAAGTTTATATTGCTAAGTTTGGCAGTGGGCAACATGTTGACGGGCAGCATGTACAAGGGCGTTCTCGATATTCTCGATATCAGGTTGAAGTTGTGGTTGTATATATAAATTGACTTATTTATCAAGTAATACTATTATTTTAGTGCATTCATGTTAAAATTTGATATAAATTTGATTATTAATTCGCGCTTTATCTCTAGTTAAACGAAATCATAATCGCAACTGAGACAATGATGGTGAAAATTGAGCATCGCGTTGTAATTCAATTTCTCACAAGGCAAGAAAAAAGTCAGACAACTATTCATGAAGAGATGGTGGCTGTTTACCTGGGCTTCGCACCTTCATTATTAACTGTGCAAAAGTGGTCAAGTGAGTTCAAGAGAGGCAGAGAGAGCATTGAAGACGCACCCGCTGTGGTGCCCCGGCTACTGCTTGTACGGGAAACAGCATCAAAGAAGTCGAAAAATATATTCTTGAGGATGCCCGAATAAAGGTGAAAATGGTGACAGAGATCACCAAGCTTTCAATTGATACCATTCACACCATTCTTCATGACCATCTTAACCTTTCAAAGGTCAGTTCGAGGTGGGTGCCACGAATGCTCACAGTGCCTCAGAGAAAAGTGAGAATCGCATTCTGCACGGAGCTTTTGGAGATGTGTAATGAGAACGCGGACGGTGTTATGGATCGAAACATGGGTCCACCACTATGACCCTGAAAGCGAACAAGAGTCCATGCAGTGGCATAAAAAACAAACAGACCCCACAAAGAGGTTCAAAGTCACTCCGTCTGCCGGGAAGCACATGGCCACAGTTTTTTGGGACTCAAAGAGAATCTTGCTCATTGAGTATAAAAAAACAGGTGAAGCCATCAACGCCACATCCTACGCTTCCACTTTGCATAGTTTGCGGGAGGAAGTTAAAAGAAAAGACGGGGTAAACTCGCAGCGGGTGTGTTGCTTCTTCATGACATCGCTCCTGTTCACACGGAAATTGTGGTTTCGAAGAAATCCAACACCCAGCCTATAGTCCAGACCTTGCCCCTAGTGATCATTTCCTGTTTCCAGATTTGAAAAAATGTCTTTGTGGAAAAAGATTTTCGGATGATGAAGAACTCAAGTCGGCAATAAATGTGTATTTTGCAGAGAAAGAGGAAAGACTACGAGTACATGTAGGCATCACATTAAAAAGAAGACTTAAGTCTTTGCAATCGTGTCATAGACTGATTTATAGAAATCCAGAATGCGTGGAAGGAGACAAATTTAGAAATGGCCTTGAGTGCAATATGTCCGTCGCTGCAATCTCAACAGTGAGGGAAAACCCCTTTAAGGTGCAATATAATTTCATTTCGAACCAGAAAGCGTAGGTTTTGTAAAGATGCCGAACACTACACAAAAAAATTTTAGGAACCATTTGAATGAGGCCGGATGTTTTGATTATCATTTTTATTTAGAAGAAAAGTTCCGCTAAGGCCCATAGACTGCTTGCACAAACTTATGTCTAATCTGCTCCGACCGATAAATCTTCAAATGTGCTGATTTGTGCGTCGAAGACAAAGTGCGTCTTGGCCAGTCCAAAAAAATTTAAGATGAGGAATTGGAGGCTTTACTGAATTCAGTTCGGTACGAAAGGAATTCACAAGATCGTTTGGAGTGACTCAGCAATCGATTTTCGTTCGGCTAAAGAATTTGGGATTTTTTCAAAAGCCAGCATATTGAGTGGCTTTTGAGAAACCGAGAGATGTTGAAAGGCGATTTTTCACTTCGAGGTTTTTCACACCGAGATTGATTCTGGAAAGAAAATTGGATATTTGTACCGAATCGTGACCAGAGGTGAAAAGTGGATTTAATACTACAGCCCCAAGAAGATAAAATGTATCGACGATGCAGCGTCTTCATCGACGCCAAGACATCCATTGCTCAAAGGCCACTCTGCAGATGGTGGGACCACATCGGTATGGAGCATCTGCCTTAAACCAGGCGAAACGTGTAAACCTTGCATTGCAACGGAAAAAAATACCTGAACACGTTGAAATGGGAGGTCTTTCCCCACACGCCATATCCTCTAGACCTTGCTGCTTCCGACAACTGGCTTTTTCGACGGATCCAAACTGATTTGGGATTCACCGGTTCGGTTCTTTGAAAGAAATCGGAAAATGGCTCAATGGGTGGATCGATGCCACAGAGACTCATTTTTTAGAGATGGTATTCGAAAAATAGTCAAATCTTGAATCAATCTTGCCAACTGCTGATTCTTTGGGTTCAAGAGGCAATTGAGTAATAGAAACCTCTCTTGAAGAACCGAGCTGGCTTTACGGCGCGAAAAGTTGGCCGTTACTAAAAGCGGATGAGGAAGCCCTTAGTCTTTTCGAGAGAAAAGTTATGCGTGCGATTTTTGGTCCTGCTTGCGTTAATGGAACCTGGAGGAGAAGTTTCAAGGGCGAAATTTATGTCAAGCATCTTCAAATACAACGCTTCAAATGGCTAGGCCATGTAGAACGTATTGAGACCACTGCTCCGGCCCGAAGAGTCTTCAAATTTGAGCCATTGGGACAACAAAACATATAACTGCCTAGGTTGAGATGGTGCACACAAGTGGAGAAGGACCTAAGCCAACTTGGAGTGCGCAACTGGATGCAGCTGGACAGAAACCGGTAGGAGTCTTCTTTAAAAGTGGTCTAAACTCTCGTTTTTGATCACTATGGATTAGAAACTTTGCGTAGGGACGATACCGACTCGAAAAGTATTCTCGGCCCAGTGGTTTAATTCTCAAACCAGTCGCAAACATAATGCTTCCCTCGCTCCAAAGTTTACGCGGGGTTTGGTTGCAAGAAATACTATACAATGACGTTTACCTTTAAGGCGTGCCTTTAAGAATCCAACGGCCTCATTAACTTCCCCATATCATTCTTCGATTCATTCAGTTAAATGGAACGCAACTCTTAACCCACACCACCTCAGCTCCACGCAACTTATTCCCAAGGCATTGCTTCAATCACCCATGTCAAAGCACATCTCGCCCGCGCATATCAAGCCAATGACACTCTCACGCCACAACGAAGAACACTTTGAAGTCTCCACGCACCAACCGTATATGTTCATTGTTCCTCACGCAGCGCCTTGTGTATGGGTGCAATCTATTGCCGTCAAACGAAAAACTAAAACCCTTCCATTTGCTGAGTGGCAGCCCCCCCGTTCGACAGCTTGTGCCCGCCCGCCACCTCCCTCACTCCACCGCCCACGTCATGTGCTTATGAATTTACGTACGTCAACGTTTCCGGTGTAATGTGTATCCACATTAGCGTAATTGGACTTCATTTAAAATGAAAATGCTGCCTAATTAGCGAAAGTGGCAGGGTATCCTGCATCCCCGACATAAAACACTAATGCGCGCTCGTCACTGTGAGCGACTGGCAACAGCAGTGTGGCGGCGTCGTCGGCGTCGACGAGGGCATGGGACGTCTCATGGCAGATTAGGAGAAGGCAGCAATGGTACCACTGGCACCAGCACCAACGCCAGCGCCAGCACCTGCCTTGGTGTCGTTATAAACTCGTGCATATCAGCAAAATGGAATGCATTCGACATGTACCCATCCCGAAATGGAAGGAATTAAAAAGTCCTTCCGTTCCTTCTGACTTTTGAGTGGCTCCGTGTGCCGTGTCTCTGTGGGTTTGTCTGTGCTCCCTCGTCGCTCGGCGCTAGTCGCTTTCGTCTTTACTTTTAATTTCCACTTTTGCTAATTTTTTGCAATTTCATGTGGTGTAGCCGCGCGCTGGGCTAATGGCAGTTGGCATTTGGGAGTTGTGGCAGAGGTGGTGGCGAGCTGCGGGGGAGGCACCCGTCTTGAGAGACTTGATTGAGGTTATCTTAATTAAAAATCCACTGCCGGTGGTCCTTGTTTCGTTGGTTTTCTGTTTTCCATCGTATGCCTAATGGAGTGGGAAGGACTTTTTAACGGTGTGAGGTATGAGTGCTTGCCTGGGGGGAGTGGGGGGAGGGGAGGCTGTACTAAAATTTGATGAGAGACTTTCTTTAGTTTGCTGAGTGAGGGAAAGCAGATTTACTACCAGTTGTGTTGTTTTTTTTTCATTTCAGGATTTCAGGACAGGAGGTGGGGTCGATAATGTCCGCTGTCTGAATTATGTCCGCTGTAGCTTAGTTCGAATTTAGGCCAAGAGCAATTCTTTGGCACAAATTAAGTTCATGGAAGGGGCTTGTTCTTTTCGGAGTGGTTATTACGGAGTGCAGACTCATTTGCCTTCAAAGCGTGTCCGTTTTTGCAGGTCTTCTCGTTACATGGTCCTTTTGTACGATATGAGGTGTTTTGCCGTGGCGTTGAACCTCGCATTTTTTCGGGCGGGAAACCTCGCATTTTTTCACGGCACCACTTCTTTCAAGTTGCTGACAACACTCCAAGAGTGTCATTTGTATGAAAAGGTTCTCAATCTCCCCGTTCGGAGTCGGCGAAAAACTGTAGGTCCATTCTCTTCGTGAGAGAACAGTACCATGCACAACACGAGTAGTTGTTGCAGAAGCTAGGTTTGGTCCGTTGTGGGACGTAGTGTCACCCATTATGACTTATTTCTGAGATCAGTGTTTCTTTGTTTGTACATGCATGGATTAGGTGATGAGCTTCCACACCCATGCCAGTGCTAGGCTGCGTCCTGTTACGAAAACGGGCGTTCAAATCAAAATGCATTTCTTGCACTTCGTGATTTTGTCGAGGCATGCTTTCTCCTCGGTTGCTTCATTAGCAAGCAGAATTACCGAATGTTGGAAAATGAGAGTCCACAAATGTGGACTCGTCGATGCATCCACACAAAGTGACGGTTTATGCGGTTTATGCTGTCATCGGGCCATCGGTACTTCTTCGAAAATGAGGTCCGTAGTAGATTCTATAAAAAGTGTTCACGAGTGCGCGATTATATTGAACTTCTTGTGACCAGAAGTTCAGAATATGGTCCTGGACCATATGTGCAATGTGATGATACGTGCGCGGCCGTGAAAAAGAGCTCTAAATACAATGGTGAAGTGTTTCTTTGGCAACCAAAGTATCGGATTAACGCATGTCTGTGTTACGAAACCAAGTCTTTGGCTTCAAATACTTCGGAGAGTGCGAAGCCCCTTAAAGGTTTTGCTTTCAAAGAATTTTTAAACAACTCCTTCAAGTGCAATTGTTGTTAAACCTAGTCTTCCTCAAATATATTCGAGAAATCTGAAGTGAATTGCTGACTATTAAATTAAGGAAATGAGTAGGTCGAACAGCACTCTTCAAAAAATATTTCTTACGACGGCTTTACAATATATCGTATCGCCTTTCAAAGAATGGAAAGAGTTTGCACCTTCCCATAACATTGACCAAAGTCTTACAGAGCCCAACATTAGTGAATGGAAAGATACATTTTATGAGTGCATACAAAAACGCGAAGATTACGTTTATGATTCTTGTATAAGAAGAGCTGAAACGTCTTCGTCTAGGAATGTATATAAATCCCTTAGTCATACAATAGGCTCGAACAATTACTTTAGAAGGGAATTTTCAGTGTATCAAAGATGGACCATATTTAGAGCTAGGAATGAACTCCTGAGACTTAATTATATGCCACCCCGAAATGCTATCTGCACGTTTTGCAGTCGTACCGAGATTGAAAAAATTGATCACCTTATCGCCATTTGCCCAATACTATTAAAATTGCGGTGACTGTACTTCTCCAAGAGATCCCTGACCCTTGAAGAAACAAACCACACTCTTAATGGAACAGAGAACTGAAAGCTGCTTTTTCATTTTTGCTCTCATGCCATGAATTTCTTCTTCTTCTTGTGGCGTTACAGTTCACGGCGGACCTTGGCCTCAACCAACTTGCCTCTTCCGCCAGCACGATCTTTCGCTAGCTGCCTCCAGGTCCTTCCCCACTTGTGTGCGCCACCTTAGCCTAGGCTGTCCTCTGTTGCATTGTTCCAATGGCTCAGATTCGAAGACTTCTTGGGCCGGAGCAATGGTGTCCATGCGCTCTACATGGCCTTGCCATCTTAAGCGTTGTATCCGAAGACACTTGACCAGCCCCATGTCGCTGTACAACCCATAGAGTTCGTCGTTAAATCCGAAGCAAAAATCGCACGCAAAACTTTTCTCTCGAAAAGACTAAAGAGAAGATTTATCCCCTTTTAGTAACGTCCAGGTTTCCGCGCCATAAAGTAGGACTAGAATGATCAAGCTGTTGCACAAAGCCAGTTTAGCTCTTCGAGAGAGGGCTTTATTACTCAATTGAGCCCAAGGAAACAGCAGTTGGCAAGAGTGATTCTGCGCATGATTTCGGTACTGATGCTGTTGTCCCTATTTACCGCGGAGCCGAGGTAAACGAAGTCCTTGACTACCTCGAAGTGTCGTTGATGACACCATGTTCTTTGTTTTGCCCTCATTAACCACCCGACTAATTTGAACCGCTCCCGCTTCAATGCCAGCAAACGTCTCATTGACGGCTCGCTGTGTTCGTCCAATCTTGTTAATATCGTCTTCGTAAACTAGCTGTTGAACGGACCCTTGGAAGATCATGCCTCTGGTATTGACTTGTGAGTTGTGCACGATCTTCTCAAAATTGATGTTAAAGAAGTCGTCGGCTTATCTAAAACACTCACACAAACTGTTTTCAAAAAAAAACTTGATATACCACTGAAATCACTGATTATTCAAGAACACCGTCGTTAACGAAGTTTGTAGCAAAACCAAGAAAGTCGTTTCCGAGCTGTTTCGGCCCGGACTGCAATGTCGCTCAAAGAAAACGATTTTATCATTAATTTTTAACTGGTTACAAAGTTTTGTATTCAAAATGTAAGTTATCGAAAATGTCAGGCCTTAAGAAACTCTAATTAGACATATAAACGGTCAAATTCTTCCATTAAACTTTACAAATACTAATTGTCCAGTCGCCTAGTGAGCAAATACAATTTTTTGCTTTTCATTTTGGAGTTCTGGCCAAGACGTCGATGTTGTTCACGCTTTTGAAACCATATTCCTACTCCCTCGTATCCCCCAAAACCAGCGAACTCCTCCTTGAAGGCCATCTGCATCAATGCCATCTGCAAAAGCCAACAACTGGACGAAATTTTCTAACACCGTGTCTCTTATGTTGACTGGTGAGTTTTGCGTGATCTTCTCAAGAGTAATGTTGTGGCTCTGTGGCTTCATTACCGACCTTGACGGAGCAGTGATGTTTCTTAATTCGTCATCCTACTCAATCTGATGAGTTTGGTAGGGATGCCAAAACCAGAAATGAAACTGTTCAGCTCCTCCCTTTGCACGCTGCCCTGCGACCGTTAAATCGAAAACTTTAAAGTGGGCAGTTTGTAAGTGAATCCCTTTCTATTAACTCTTTCCTTTCCTCATTTGGCTACATTTTCAAGTTTAATTAAGTAAAATGACAAGATCTGTGGTCAAGTTGAGGGATCTTTCAGCAGTCTAACGTATAGAAAGCTTTTTAGAAGACCCTTGCAGACCCAATTTTAAATAAACCTACTCTGGTCTACGTTCGCTTTACTTTGACGACGAAATTAACAAAGTGACGTCTTCAAGATTCTTTTAAAACTCTACTTCAAGACGTCAAATTTATATAAAAATGTACATGTCTTACACCCTGCTGTACCCATAAGATGAAGACCAACAGAGCATTGAATATTAAGTACCCACGAAAACGCAATCGCAGAGCACATCCATTTCCGTCTAAACTCCCCGACAATTGCAACCACTTGTCTACTTAAAAGCCACCATCATCTGAAGTGATATACTCGAAACCCCTCATTTCAGAATACCATCTCGTTGCTAATGCACAACTCACCCCACACCTATGGCACACATGCGTATCCCCACTTGATTTATCAATTTTGCGCTAATGACCGGCTTAGTGCGTCTGCCCAAATAACGCATGCACACAATCACTCGCACGAAGCACGACCGGACCAACCGGGCGGGGTGGGAGGTTAAGGGAAAACGAAATGAATGAAGATAAAAAGACATTACCCTCACCGAAGAACAATGCCACCACTCGATATGCATTTACCGAGGACTTACTCACAAAAAAATCCTTTTAAGATATAAATTATTCACAACGGTAAAATGGTATCCACGCAAAAATGAAATGGCCAACCGAAACATACACACACGTCGAGACAAATCCACAGGCCCCCACCCCCGCCCTCAGCCACCATTAGGGGTGTAATTTAAAATTCCTAAAGGCGGCCGTTTGGAAATCTTTCTTTTTGTTGTTTTTTTGTTATTGTGTTGTTGGTGTTTTTCGTGAGCGTCCTTCGTTGCTTTTATCCGAGTGCCCATTGACGGGCGGCTAATCTGTGCCTATTTCAGTTGAGCCCGTCATCGGTGGAGTGATTGATGGCCGGAGACTGGGGAGGGTGGACAAGTTGTAGGATGAAAGCGTCCGCTTAAAAAGGTTTTGTCATTCGAATTAAGTGTGCTTGTGCTTTGAGTCGTGAACGCGACGAAATGAAATTAACTCTTGACCTCACTAATGGTGTATGGAAAGAGACACGCTAAACATAATGCACACAAGTTCAAGTTGGAATTCAATCAAGATGTACTGGAGAACGATTCACTGGTCAGACTCTAGTTGATAACGCAACAGAATGACCGTTGACAGAATATACACTTGGAAGTGAATAATTGACTTATGGCTTCGGACTCATGGCTTCCGACTATTGCTTTCAACTTACGATTTGCGACTGACGGCTAACAACTCACAACTAGACTCATGGTTACCGACTAGTGGGGACTCTCAGATTCTAACATCCGGCTATCGACTAACGGTTGCCGAGTCACAACCAGAAACTCACAGCTTTCATCACACGGCTACCGACTAACGGATCCGGTACTCTGTCTATCGCCTCACAGCCACTGAACTACGTATAGAGTCACGGCTGACGATTCACGGCTCCAAACTCACAACTAGATTTCATCTACCACCCACGACTTCCGATTTACTGCCAGCCAGCAACCGATTCAAAGCTACCTAACCACGGCTACCAACTTACAGCTAAAGAATAACAGCTCACTAGTAACAGTTACTGACGCACATCTAGACTCACGGCTTACGATTTACTGCTAGGGACTCACAGATCCCGACTTACGGCTACTGACTACTAGATTAACGGCTCCTATTCACGGCTACTGATTCTTGTCTTCCGACTCCCAGCTTCCCACTCACATCTACGAACTTATCGTCACTGACTGACGGCTACCGACTCACAGCTACTGACCTACAACTAGAGCCACGGTTACCGATTCACGGCTACGATTTTTGACTGAATGCAAACAGCTCACAGTTACCGACTTATGTCCATCGGACTCACGGTTACCAGCTCACGGTTACTAACTCACGGCTAACAACTCACGTCTATCGACTCATTGCTCTCCGCTCACAGCGGCAAACTCACGGTTACTGACTTACGACTACTGACCCACAGCTACCGACTCACGGCTAACAATTCACGTCAACTGAGTCGGCTACCGAATCACAGCTACAGACGCACGACTAGACTCACGGCTACCGACTTACTGCTAGAGACTCCGAGCTCCAGATCCTGATTCACGGCTACCGACAACCGGATACCCACTCACGACTCACGTCTACCGACTCCCGGCTACCAAGTCGCGGTTTCTCACTGTCGGATATTGAATCACGGCTATCGACTCACGGCTACGGACTCACGGCTACCCACTCACGGCTACCGACTCACGGCTACCGACTCACGGCTGCCGACCTACTGCCAACTACTTAAGGCTTCTGACACACGGCTACCGAACCAATGCTACAGACTCTAAGTACCGACTCACGAACTTTGAGTCCTATTAGTAAATGTCAGTATGCTGCGCCAACGAAATAAGAAAAAATTTGACAAGTTTGGTGTTCGTAAAAGTTGGCTATGAAATGCCATACCTTGTGTAATATTATTCGTGACTGGCAATACTATAGGGGGGTTGAAAGGTGAAACCACAAGCTTAATTTTATCGAAGACAATATTGGAATCGCATTTTTCTGTCAAACGTTATTTGTTTTGGAAAATGATTTAAATTTTGAACAGTGGAAAGTCAGATCTTTGGCATTGCCAGATGCAATCAATATTACCAGGCGCATAAGAGTTTTTGGAACTTTTTGGAACCTTTGCAACACATTATACAGTTCTGATAGAAAATTCCCCGGCCTTTCATTATAACTTTTTGCTTTTGGGCAACCCGCCCTATTGTGCAACTATTCAAATATCTGTTGGCTTGGTTCACGGTTCTTCTTCCTCGTACAAGTAAAAAGAAGACCTTGGCTAAAATTTTGCACAAAGCCCTATCGAACCTTGACACCTAATAGTTGTGGCGTCCAATTAAATTCGGTTCCCCAAAATTGGCTCATTCAGTCACTCAGTTTCAAAAATTATGACAGGTGACAGAAGTTTGTAATTCAGTGCAACTAACTGTCAAATCTAAAATACAAACGTCCAACTTATAGGTTAGGTCCTCTCCATATGCCAACAAATCTGCGTTCAAAAACCGAAAAGACACTCGATTTGAGAGTACTCCTGCCCAAAAGCCGCCACATTGTTGGAAATTTATGACAGCTGACCAACTGTCACTTAGTTTCCCCTAATCAACTGCCCACGCCGCCGCCAACCTAGCGTGGGGGGCTTGTTAGCGCTGCCGTGTGCACGCCACGCCAACGCAACCTCAACACCCCCTTCGTCAATAGTTCCCGCTCCCAAACCTGACCGGGTATGAAACAAAAATAAATTAACTGCACACAGTACACACGTAGGGTAACTGTAATGCCATTTACCCGTCCATTAGGTTAATAAAATTCTATTGTGAGTGTCAGGCAGGCGTGATGCCAGTCTCAAACAGCAAAGTTGAGGACGACAAGTGGCGCACAGCACAGCAGCGGAGCTGAGCGAAGACACAGACAAAACCAACTGACACACTGCCAGACAGACAGACGTTCAACCCGGAGCGCCACCAAGAGGAGGGTTGGAATCGACGACCAGCATAATTTGCCGTATTTTATAGCCCATTAACAGGATTACGAATGTCAATCATCATAAGTGGCAATCTCGTTCCCCGTCATGATTATGAGAGCGAACGGTGGCCGTGGCAACCGAGGCGCTGCTGTGGAGCTGCGGGCGGAGGCCCGTCTTCGGATGCGCTGCACATCGTTCCTCCGGCAGCCGGGGAACCACCCCTCAGGCGCGCCGTTCAACCCTGAATGGATATATTGCGAATACATTGAATTCTCGTATTACGGGAATTAGAAATGTGCTGCTGCTGTAGTCAGAAGTAATGCCGCACAACAGAGACACAGTTATTCATATCCGATGGAGAACAGACACGACCAGGCAGCAGCAGCATCCCACCCAGCGGTGGCAGTTGCAGGGGGCAAAAAATCCGTTTTATTGTTCGCTTCCACTATCCTGACGCCCACCACCGCCCCCGGAATATGATAATGGCGCACGAAACGAGCGCTCGGTGTACATTCCAAGATGAAACACTTAACCTGGGCGGCGTGGGGCGGGAGGGATGTGATGTCATGTTTTGTGTTGTACTTTTTGATGGCATCATAGAATTTCAGAATTCGAGAGAGGACGGCACATGCAGACGGGGCTGCTGTTCGTGTTGGTGGTCCCATCATCGGTGGCATTATTGTCATCGTTCTTGTCAGTGCTTAGCGGGGCAGCCCTGCTCTCTGATAATAAGCCTAAGTGTTCAAGGCAGTTCCGCTGTGTGTGCGCGCTCTCTCTCTCTCTTCCTCTCTGTCTCTCTGCAGGCGCCCGCATTCATCGCACCCAACCGCACAGCAGATGAATGCTAATGCGAACTCGTTGTCTGACATTTGTTACGAATGTGTAGAGATTAGATTCGTCCACAATTCACCCGTGTGCTGTACGTACGCGTTGCTCGTTCTCCTCTTGCGGCACTCACCCCCCAACCCTCATCCACTATGCACCGGAGGAGGCCCATCCCAAGACAGTGGAGCTAAGTGATTAGTTTGGGAGAATTACGTCTACGAGTGGTTATCAAATATTAATAGCGACAATGGATTTTTGGAAATGAAACAGGGACCACGGCATGGTCAGTGGGGGTGGGCGGGGGCGACAATATGACTTGGGAGCTGCCGGCTTGGGCTGAGGTTCTAACGAGATTGAGATGAATGCTGTCGGTGCAGTATGAAGGTGAGCCCTGGGATCAGGGTTGTCAGAGATGCACTTTGCAACAGGGGAAATTATGTGCATCTTTTGGAGTAATGTGTTATCCTTGATTGCAAGGCGACCGCTTTGAGTTTGACTTGCCTCTGACAGTCAAGACGAAGCTTGGAAGTGTACGCCATTCTCACTTGTCCACTTCATGGCCTTCGACATACTTCAAAAATTTTCAGGGCACCAAATTGGATTTTTTCGAAATCCCTCGAGAATGCAAAACGTTCTGTTTTACATACCCCTCCGCTGATGACGGCGAATTCACTCTCAACTTGTCACCAGTAGTCATCTGTAAAGTTTGTCCCCCACACCAAAGAAAAGGGGTATCCGCTGCCACAGCAGTCCCTTGGCAAGTCCTTCACGGTTCTATCACCGTATGGCGGTCACTCCGAGGGCAGGTTGTATCTTTTATTAAAAATATGTTAAGCGATGCGAGATAAATTCAAATAACTGAATTTTTTCGTTTTTTTTTTTTTTTGAGAATTTGAATTTTGTTTCTCGCACACACGGGACACAGGAAGTAAGTCCGGGAATCAGTTTTATTTTCCAGTCCGACCGTCGATGGTGGTGACATATGGTTGCGTACGCTTGACCACACGAGTGTCTTTCTCGTTCAAAAAGTTATGATAATTGAATTCGCATCTAGCAAGGATGAAAAATGTGAAACTAAGTGTTTGCAGGAGGCAGCCGGAGTCTCTAACAGATGGGAGAACATCTTTCAAATTGTTGTTTACTGGGTATGGGTGTAGAGGTCAAAACTTGAAGTTTAGCATAGCATTTGGGTACGTAAAGGGTGGCGAACTGCAATCATTCTGAAAGAGTTTTGAGAGTTTTTTGATGTTTGGCAGGCTTGGACTGAAAAGTTGTGGTAGTCATATTTTTTCGGAATTAATTATTTTCCTATTAAGCAGTCACTGATATCCTTTGGGTATGGTACACTACTTAGCAACAGGTAGAATTACGAAAAAATACCTCGGACTCGTGTTGGGCGCCATTTTGTTTCCTTGTAACTCGCATCTTCAGTGTCGAGGAGTAGGCTAGGATGGCGATAGTTCGATAGTAGTCACTGATATCCACTGAGTATGGCAAGGTAGACTACAAAGCAACAGGTAAAATGGTTTAATCATCAAAATTAGCTCAGACTCACGTTGGGCGCCACTCATGACGGTGATATACTCGCTAAAGTTCGATAATAGTCACTGATATCCACTGAGTATGATAAGCTCAACCACTAAGCAATAGGGGGAATGGTGAAATCAATAACATTAGCTCGGACTCACGTTGGGCGCCATTATGTCTTTTTGCATTTCGCATCTTCAGTGTCGAAGGGTAGGCTAGAATGGCGATAGTTCGATTGTCTTCACTGATATCCACTGAGTATGGTAAGGTATACTACAAAAAAGGTGAAATGATAAAAATTAAAATTTTCTCTGACTCACGTTGGGCGCCACTCATGACGGCAATATACTCGCTAAAGTTCGATAATAGTCACTGATATCCACTGAGTATGGCAAGGCACACTATGGTTCGCTATAGTTCGATACTGCTTAGCGTGTATTCTGCGTTATTTTCTGTAAAACCATCAGTTTGAATGATCACATTGTGATTGGCGAAGAGATCAAAAAATTAAAATTCGTATATTTTCATTTTTGAAAACAAAAGAAGGAACATTCCTCGCCCTCAGATGGGAAAACGGCAACGTCAATTGCTGACGCTATTTTACGAGAATCGAGAGACGCAGGCCCAATAAAAACGGTTATTGTAATTGCAGCAACATTTGTTTCTTTGATTCGAAGTCAACTTGTCATGCGAAGGAATTGAGCTTAAGTTGCTGGTGTCACACGGACATCCTCTTTAAGCAATTGTCTACATGATGCCTTTAGTTTAAATTTCCTCTGGTCTGTCTTCCGTTGCTATTCACACAAAAAAAAAAAAAAAACAATGACAACATAATCCCTCAGACTGCCACCAAACCCCCGGGAAGCATATTAAAGGAGGAGCCAAAAGCAAAACATGCCAAAGGCCATTTTGTCAAAATGCCTCACAACGGACCGGGAATGCCTTCAGGCAAGGGATAGAGGATAGCACCGCACTCCTCGGCTGCAGGACACACTTTAATTAATTTTCATAAATTAACGATCTACCGTGTACGCTCCGGTGTGGGTGGGTGACCACGGGCGAACGGTGTCCCGTTGTCCTAAAAACAACTTAAGTTATTAATTTGATATTTGGAGACGAAGGCGGCACAGCCTCCCATCACCGTGTCTTAAGATTCATTTTGTAACTCTCATCCATGGGGGAGGGGATTTCGTTCTCGCCACAAAATATGACTCTCACCTATCCGTCCCATGGCCCGTGTCGGTGTTGTGCTGCCTTAGGTGACAGGAAGATCCTGTAAAGAAATATGAAACTAAGCAAGCAATAATGAGGGCATAACGGTATGATGGTATGACGGTATATGTGCACATGGGCGGAGGACGACGCCGCTGCTGCTTTCGTAATAATCGAGTATTGAAGCAGTTCCAGCGGAATTCCTTGTCATTCGTCGACTCTACGTATGGCGGTGGGTGGCAAGTGGTGGAGGGTGGGGCGCTGCTGACACCTCCCTTCTCGTGTCTCGGGAGCGAGTATTATTTTAGAAATGAAAATTTTAATTAAATTTCGTGTTGAAATTTATTACCTGGCTACCTAGTGCTTTGCGCTTTGAAAGGTATCTCTTTACCGGTTCCTCCCTCCCACTGGCCACGTCTCGGGTGATGGTGTATCCAGTGCTCTCGCCTGTTGTTGCTTCAGACACCAGCGGTGAGGTATTTAATTAAAAATGAATAGTAGGTGTGATGGGGAGTGGAAGGGGGGGGGGGGGGGCGGCGGAACCTATGGGTGGGGTGGGATATCAGTCAAGGCCGTTGTGCCATTGCCTAATTCAATATTTAAGGAATCCGTAAATGAAATTCTGATTGAAGGACCTCCACGAGTGGGGGTGGTGGGCTGCGTTTGAATTATGATTTATTGAATTGAATGCGATGAAAATGGATTCGTGGAATTCGACTCTACTCACTTGAGGTCGATTTGAGTCCGAATGAGAATCGGAATCTTGTGAAAATTTCCCTTCTCCTGATTGGTTTGCGCTTGGTCTTATTAAACGCCACCTCAGTTGAGGTTTATGAACACCATTCCTAGTACATTCCTGAGACATGTGACCTTACGATATTCAGAAACCCATTTTGTAGGCTTCATCTGACCATGCGGTGCACGTGTGTCGGGATTGATAGTTACATAAATTCGAAACATAGCAGACATTGGAGTTATTCAGAAGAATCTTCTGTTTCAAGAATTGTGTGCCAGTGGAAAACATTAACATTGCCATGGCGGCCATATCAAGCTTGACAACCAACACCTGGAACTCCTCACACTTACTTTTGATATGATTTGTTTATTTCGGGGAAAATGTCATGTTGTAGGTCAACTAATGTTAAAGTTCAAATCGCATTCATGAGCTTAACTTGAGCTTCATCTCTTTTCTAATGCCAGGGTCGTCCCACCTAGCTTTGAGGAAGTCGGCACAGCTATTAAAATGCTGAAGAACTACAAAGCCGCAGGCTCAGATGGCTTACCATCGGAGCTCTTTAAGGCTGGTGGCAATGTTCTGGTAGGGAGCATGCACCAGATCATCTGCCGAATATGGGAAGACGAAAGCATGCCCGACGACTGGATTATCAGCTCCATATGCCCCATCCACAAAAAAGGCGATCCTACCTCGTGCAACAACTACAGAGGTATATCCCTGCTCAACGTCGCTTACAAGATCCTATCCAGCGTACTGTGTGAACGTCTAAAGCCGTTTTGCACCGCACTAATCGGCACGTACCAGTGCGGCTTCCGGCCCGGCAAATCAACTATAGACCAAATCTTCACACTGAGGCAAATCCTGGAGAAGACCAGCGAGTTTCAAATCGATACGCACCATCTGTTTATCGATTTTAAAGCCGCATACGACAGCATTCATCGCAACGAACTTTTCGAGGCGATGGCCGAATTCGGGATCCCGGGAAAATTGATCCGGTTATGTCGCACCACGCTAAAAAATACGCGATGCACCGTGCAGTTCGGTTCGAGGACATCTGAGCCGTTTGAAACCTGCACTGTCGTGTGATTTCTTCAACTTGGTACTGGAGAAGATAGTGCGGCGGGCCAAGGTAAACATGGAAGGCACTATCTTCTACAAAACAGTCCAGTTGTTGGGATATGCGGACGACATCGATATCGTCGCGCGTTCCCAACGTGCCGTAGCGGAGGCTTTTGCGGCAATTGAAGAAGAGGCGAAACGAGCTGGCCTTAAGATCAACGAGGGGAAAACAAAGTATATGCTGTCGACTAAAAAATGTTCCGTCACACAACACCTAGGACAAAATTTATGTGTCGACATTAATAGTTTTGAGGTAGTAAAGGAGTTTGTCTACCTCGGGGCAAACGTTAACTCCACAAATGACACCACAGTGGAGATCCGACGTAGAACCACCCTTGGTAACTGATGCTACTTCGGTTTGTCGAAACAACTGGGGTCAAAACCCCTGACTCGAAAGACCAAAGTCTTGCTCTACTAGACCCTTATACTGCCAGTCCTGCTTTATGGAGCTGAAAGCTGGACGATAAGCAAGTCTGCAGAGCAGATTCTTGGTGCCTTCGAAAGAAAAATTCTACGTCGGATATATTGTCACGTCTGCGAGGAAGGTGAATGGAGGAGAAGACATAACCGCGAACTCTACGAGATGTACCAGGATGTGGATGTAGTACGGAAGGCAAAAATCCGTCGACTACACTGGCTCGGCCACATCGAACGCATGGACAGCAACGCTACAGCGAAGAGGGTCTTCGAATCTGAGCCTCCTGGTTGGAGAAGAAAAGGACAACCGAATTTCCGGTATAGAGACCAAGTCATCGCGGATGTAAGACAGCTTGGCCTTGATGACTGGAAGCAGTTTGCCCAGGACCGTCAGCGACGGAAGGCAGCAATTGCTCAGGCTCTGACCCTTCATGGGTCGCCGGCCTGATAAGTAAGTAAGTAAGTAAGGGTCGTGATTTGACTTTCTTTTCTACAGTGAAAGCGAAAGAGAAACGTCTCATACGAAACGTTTACAAACCTTTTGCTGTCTGGAAGCCTGCTTATTTAGCCATCTTTTTGTATATGTGAATAAAAGGTAAAAGTTGAGTATGAGAAAGAAATACAATTAAATATGAGAATCAAGAAAAGGAGAAAACGATGTGATTGTGTCGAACGTCTGCTTTAAAAGATTTCTCTAAAGTTAAAGTTAAACGCACAGATGTGCATTGAGCTTAAATTTCAGAGGTGTCCTTAGGGCACATTTACACGAGGACGACTTTATCTATGTTTTGTAGGATAGGGGTAGAAAAAGATGATCAGTTCCGTTTGTTGTTGTCTTTTCGCGTGATCAAGTGAATGTCTGAAAATGCGATCGCTCTTGTTGTCATTCACGTCAAGAACGGCAGTGATGTGAACAAAACAGGCATCCATAGGTATATCCACATCGGGGCCTAGGTAACAAATAAGAGAGAATCTGGAGAAAAGAGGAAACTGTGATCATAAGCGATATCCTCAGTTTCCAAGCTATTTCCGCTATTTTATAGCAAAAAATGTTCTAATAAGTTAGTCACTTGCAATCCTCCCGTCTAAGAACTTATCCGCAATACACGCCTCGCTAGAAATGCCCACCTGTTCACCCTTAAGCCAACATTCGGAGGAACAGTTAAGTTTAGAGTCAGATTCTTCAGCCGCTCCACACGAATATGGAATGCTCTTCCCAGCTCAACTTTTTCCCCTCATTACAATAATAATAATAATTGAGTGGCACTACAGCCCATAACGGACCAGGGCCTAGCTTCTACAACAACTACTCGTGTTGTGCGTGCTACTGTTCTCTCACGAGGAGAAGGAACCTACAGTTTTTTGCCGATTCCGGAAGGCGAGATTTGAGAAGCTTTTCATTGACAATTGATACTCTTTGAGTGTTGTCAGCAGCTCGAAAGAGGTGGTGCCGTGAAAAATGTGAGGTGTCCCGTCCGGCAATCGAACCCAGACTTTCTGCGCCGTGGTCGATGCACTTACCACTACGCCACGGCGACCACTATTTACAATCCACAGGCATTTAAAACCAATGTACGCCGGTACCTCCTTTCCCACTCTTCCTCTATACCTTCGCCCCTAGCTGTGACTTAATTCCGGTCACTTAAGGGTAAGCAATCCTTTTAGCGCACGCCAATTATGAAAAAACGTCGTGTGGTCTAAAATTGAAACTAAGTTAGACCGATTTTTTTCTTTTTTCCACTCCATTCTACTCTTTTGGGAAGGCGAAAATAAGAAAGAACTTTTCTAGTACCGGACTTACTGGTCGGTCGGTAAAGAGTTTTATTTGTTTAAATCATTTTTAAGGTGCAAATGATTATCATCTTGACGCCAAAACCCAATCGAAGGACGTACGCGTTAAATTGTCCATCGGCTTCAATTCTAGTGTCAGTTTAATCTTGTATGGAAGAAATTCAAGACCTTACGCAAATACGTGAGCGATGCCAAATTCCAAAGAACGCCTCAGAGTTGGCGGCGCTTGCTATGGACGCAACGATATTTTCGACACTGCAACATCACCCAAAGTTAGCACCATTGTCTGTCTACAAGGCCAAGAATTACAACCGAAAGTCGGAGTTAACGCTTTGGGTGGAACATTTGTATAATTTGCAGACGTTGCTTATTATTGTGGGTGGCACCACAGCCCACAAGGGATCAGGGCCTAGCTTCTACAACAACTACTCGTGCTGTGCTATTGTTCTCTCACGAGTAGAAAGGATCTGGAAGGCGGTCGATGCACTTACCGCAACGCCCCGGCGGCCGCCAGTTCATTCTTACCATGGTAAGAATCATGAGTTTACTGATCATTACTGAAAGAGTGCGTGCGAATTCAAAGTTATCAAGTCCATATTGAAAAATCCTTTATTTCTTTTTCTTTTACATGGTAGCCTTTCTTAATTTATCCCCAACATATGTTGGCTGTAAGTGCCACCGGTCAGCTTATTAAGCTGACGTTGTGACAGTAGTCATCAAGAAAAAATTAGCGATTCAGCAGGTGAAGACCTTCGCAAACGGTGATCGCGCAAACAAGTGCTTGAGACAAAGCTCTCATAGAGCAACCTCTCTACCGCTCTCCCTACCACGTGGAAGATAAGTAGGCCTTCCTCCGCATCCTGAATTAGTTCAATGAGATCAAGATACAAGAACAGTTCCACTGGATTAAGGTCGTTCAATGAATCAGTTCAATAATAAAATTATCCACTCTATTCACATTGTCTTCGTCGTACACGATCTCATTGGAAAAGAATTTCTTGTACTCGAATTTCGAAATTCTGTACATCTTAACACAAGCCCAATCTGCCGGACTGCCTCTCGAAGACACTCATCCTTTCCAACGGGACTTTGGCATCAAGTTGGGTGCTGGGAAACAACTTGCCATGGCGAACCCTTTAGCTTTCGCCAAACTTGTAATGTCTGGTCCAACAAAATGGTCCCCATGTATGCAATTTTTTTCACTTTTGTTAGTTTCGCGATATTTAGCCGGCTATCACACTTTTGATCCGTAAGTGAGGATTTGGCGTTTTACAGAAGTGTGCATCCTCAGAATCAGTTCGGGTCATAGGCCCCTCTCATTGTCAAAGTCTTTGTTACAGGTGAAGAAACTCATGGCTGCATCCATGCCCTCCTTGATCAAAGTTGATCTTCCAGCTGAGTTTAGAATCTTGACAGACTTCTTGATGCGCAACCAGCACATCAACATGCATTCGAATAATAAATTTCAAAAATATCTGAAATTTTACCTATATCGCCCAATTTTCGAATCTTGCCGCGTAGAAAGAAAGACAAATGTTTTCCTCTAAGGTAGGAATCATCACAGAAACTTGCACGCTACTTAAAGCGGATGAGGAAGCCCTTAGTCTTTTTGAGAAAAAAGTTCTGCGTGCGATTTTTGGTCCTGTTTGCGCTGATGGCGTCTAGAAGAGAACCCTCGACGACGAACTTTATAGGCTGTACGGCGCATGGTTAAGCGTCTTTAAATACAACGCCTAAGATGGCTAGACCATGTAGAACGTATGGACACCACTGCTCCGGCCTGGAAAATCTTTGAATCTGAGGCACTTGAGGGCGGCCTAGGTTGAGATGGCGCCCAAAAGTGGAGGAGGACCAACTTCACCAACTTGGAGTGCGCAATGGAAGGCAGCTGGCGAGAGATCGTGCTAGCTTTAGAGCCATGTTGGTTGAGGCCCATATCCACCTCGGACTGTAGCGCCAGTTAAAGAATAAAAAACCATGACCCACTGGCAATACCATTGGCCTCCTGGGAAAAGATTCCATGACCCACCGGTGGGTCATGTGGAAGCTTAATTTTCACTATCAAAACCACACATCGAGGGTACCAATGATTGTCACGCAGCTGTAAATGTAAGAACATTCCAACAACTTACCCCTCTCCACTGTGTCGCAAGAACCCCACCCCCTATCAAACTGCTTAAAATTTTACTGCACACCTCATCATAATCAATTTCGAAAATTGATTCACAATTCAGTCACACACTGCAGCAGCATGGCCCCGCCCGCCACACAACGATGCGGATAATTATTTCAAGTAGCTCTCAACTGCCAACTCCACCCACACGCCGTTCATCAATATTTGATCAGAATAAAACAATTAGATATCCATGGCAACTCAGATAGTCGCAAATTGCATATCTAATTTCCAAGGACCGACACGTCAGTGCATCGCCAGAAGTGGGCGGGGTGGTGTTGCAACTTTAAGTTGCGGTCGTTTGGCGGCGCAGCAGGTACGGTACGAACGCTCCACGGTAACCTAACTCAACCTAATTGTTTTAATAATTAACCCTAATACTCGGGTACAACAATTTGCAATTACCGAAAATGATGTTCATTGTCTCTTTGAGAATATTCCGTTATGGTTAATTAATTATTGTTGGGGAAGAGCACTTGTGTGTGCTGCACACTGGGGAGTGAACGCTGGGAGGGGAGGTAATACGCATTAGTGCCTAGCCTACCGGTACCGAATTCCGGTTGAGGGCTTCCAGCAGCAGCAGCACCATCATCGGGCGGAATGTTCGGCGACGATGATCACAGCCGACAAGGATGACAACAGCACTGGCTGCGGCAGTGGCAGTGGCAACGTCGACGACGACGACGACGACGACAAATGATGATAATGATGATGATGACACTATTCAATGAAATTGCCGCCAAGACACCTATGCGAGTGAGGAGGAACAATCTGGCCTCCGTTATTGCCGCAGCCACCGTTGCCACCGCCGAGCCGTCGTCGAATTCGAAGAGAGTTCGCAAAGCCCATGCGGATGCGAAGCCGAGGTCATGTCTTCATCAGCGACAGCAACTGCTGCTTCATCTGCCTCATGTCGTCGTCGTAGTCGTCGTCGACGACGCCGCCGTAGTCCTAGCCCCACCCCTCTTCGTTGCGGCGATACCAGTAAAAGCCATTTAATTAAGTCTGAATCATGTAGCCCTGCATTGGCGGCTGTGTACGTGTAGCAGCGCCCAGAGACGACGCACGGGATCTGGAGGCAGTCATCCAATTTGATGTATCAAAGTTGGATGTGCACGATGCTCTCTAACCTGATGAAACCGAATTGAGCTCCTTATGTTTTCGGGAGGCAGCAAGGCAGCAGCCGCCGCCCGCCGTTGCCGTGATGACTCCCGGTGCACAGCCGAACTCCAGACCGGGCCATATCCATCAATAATGCAATGCAATCCACATTTGTGCTCGCGCGCTCATAACATGCCTCGACTGCAGCTCGAGGCTGGAAGCACTACAGCTGGAGCAGCACTCGACTCTATGCTTCCCATACCGCCTCCCCTCATGCCCTGACAGAGAGCAATATTAATACCTAATGGCATCCAGGTGAGGAGGAGCTGCCGCTGCCGCTGCTGCTGCTGCACAGACGGATAGGCAAGCAGGCCGTGCATGAATGGATGCGAAGGATGCATGCGTGCGTGCGTGCTTCCTGTGAGATAATTACGTAAAATATTCCATGCACCTAATAACTTTGGTTTTAATTCACTAATAATGCAATAACTAAGGCCTTGGTCCTTGCCAGTCTCCTCTGGTGGTGCTCTTCGAACGGATTTGCTCAGTGTGAGCGCCGGGCTCCATTAGACTCTGGAGGCTGGCTGATTGGTTTGTGTGGAGTGTGTGTGTTTGAGATTTTGGCAACCTTTCCTTCCATCACCCCTCCACACACATACAGCGGCAGTGCCATCAATCCGTGCATCATCATCATCATCATCGGCGTCGCCGGCATCAACTGAAGCCGATGGTGCGCCTAGACGGGCTGCAGCCCAGAATGGGAATGATATGCGCGTCCCGGAGTGTATTGGATGCCCGGGAGTGGGAATTTGTGCGTGTAGATGATTCGCATAAGTTTAGGGAAATGTGTACAACGATAATTACATTATTGTGATGTGCACACACCGGGCTGAGCTGGGAGCGGAGAAGCTCCGCCCGGCGCTCTGACGAGAATCCATCTCCCGGAGCTACCTTCCGTAGTCACCAGCGGTAATTGGCAGTGCGGGTTAATTGGAAATTTTGGTTATAGATGCTTTGAATTGCAGATGCTAGATGAGGGTAAATGAGCTAGAATCCATCCACATACGCACATGGATGCATAGGGGCGTCCAACGGATGCGGACATCGCAGCTTCACTGGGAAAATTGGAAATTCTTTTTGAGATCGGACTAATGACGGCGAAGAGAGAGTACGAGCGTATGGAGCATCTGCCGGAAATTACCCAGTCCCAGTCCCAGTCCCGATTGCGGTGTGGCAGCTGAATGGATTTGAGTGGAACACATTTCTGGAGGATTAACTCTTGGGTAGCTCCGCACCGAAAATCCGTGATTACAACGCCAGATCGAAGTCAAGGTATTTATGATAATGGCTTCTTGCTGTGGGGTGCGCCTTAAATGTTTGAACTGCTGGGGCTGCTAAGTGCGCGATGGGGGAGAGGGACTTCAGGATGCACTTGAATTCTGCAGCGAAGCTGAGGTGAATTTGTGCTGGAATTACTGATGTTTGCAGCTCGAATTTGGGTCTGTTTGGTATTTGAATATTGGAAAAGAATTTGAATTGTTTATGGGTTGACCCAATGGAATCTTCTTCTAGCAATGGGTTCGCTCGAGGACCCACTCAACAGTTTCGCCTTTAAGTCCCAAATTGAGTTCTCACTTCAGTCTAAGCATCAGTTCCCCGTGAGCTGAAAGCCACCGTCCAAGTGCATTGCGTTGAGTTAAATTTTCTCAAACAGTCCTTAATACATCACCCCCATCTCGCATAAGGACAATTTGTACTTGAGTGCAAGGCTCCTCCAAAAATCTAGTTTATAAGTCCGCCCCGCCGCTTGATCACTCGCTCAACTCATTGGCCTCTCTTTACGAAAAAAAACAACTTCGCCCCGGGCAGAGATCAGTCAAAGGATGAAGTGCGCTGAGCAAGGATAGGCAACGAATTATCCCTGAATAAGATTAATTATTTTAATTAAATCAGAGCGGACAGTCGCCGACGTCATGATGCCATCATGGCCCGCGTCATCATTTCAAAATAGCAATTCATTACAAGGATCTGCCAGTTTGGATCCTAGCTCAATAACCACCTTCGCTGACTGCGGCATAACAACACTATTAATTATCCTTTGCCACCTTTCCACGGTTGAAAGCAATCGGCTTCGTCGCCACACTGCCACATGGCCGTCAGGACTCCAAGTTCATTTTCTCCCTCGCCCATCCCTCATTCCATTCGCCGCTATGATGGAAAATAACTCCGCCAGGACTTGAAAGAAGGTGGAAACAGCAAAATTAATTAAAAAATATCCTGATGGGGGCCGAGAGCGAAGGCGATCCGAAGCTGTTTGGTATTTTTCCTCATCGCACGACCACTGCACATCCGTCCATCCGACGCCAACCGCCACCATCGTGCCACCTCCTCCTGGCATACCATCCGATGTCCCGCATTATTGGCATTCCCCAATTGAGTGGAGTGCTCAATTCGCTTTCCGTTTTGAGTTTTTGCAGCGACAATGGCGGTGGCGATGGACGACGGCGCCCGACTGGGCCGAAGTGTGACCCAGGAGTTAAGTGCATTTTGCATCGCCATCACCAGTGTGTGGTGTTGTTTTGAATATTTGTTGCCGTATTGTCATCCCGCTGATTTCACACAACACAAGTCGCTCATCAGGAGCAGGCACGAAATAGCCGAACGTGTATGCCATCACAGACCGACTGCTCCCGCCCGAGACAGCCTTTCGTTCGGAAGAGGGCGGGAAAAATCTCGAATGACAAGGTGAAAAGGATATGTCCGAGGTATGAGAAAATTAATTTTATACTCTGTCGGAGGTTTGTGTGCCAGGACTCACGACGATGTTCCGTTTTTTTTTTTTGTTTTTTTGTTTTGCTGCTTTTTTTCATTGTCCCTGTCATCGTCGTCGTTGTTGTTGTTTTTGTTGTTTTGGGCTTGTGTGAGTGCTCATTCCTGAGGTGTTCTAAAATCATTCATCCTGCCCCACCTCCCCACAGCGCGTAGTAATGAAAGGATTGAATACCCGCCCCTGGATGAGTTTGGGGAGAATTTTTTAATTAAACTCGCCAAAGTGTTGCCGTTGGTAATTGTCCTTGTTCCTCTGGCTCACGTCTGTTGGCTGTAGTCGCCGCTACTCCTGCTCCTGCCGCTGCTGCTGCTGTTGGGTTGTTGTTGCTTAGCTAGGTTTCTTTCATTTTTTTCCCTCGGTTACGGGCCTCTGTGCCAGGGAGGCAGTGACGAGGGGAAGGATTAGTAATTGAATTTTGGATGCTAAGCTATTTATCCGGTAGATCTCTCAAAAATACCATTAACTGCGAATAAATAAACGAACGCGACCCTGGTAAAAGGTCTTGTCGTTAAATGTGCATAAAGGCATATCCAGGGGGCTCGGACGGCACGACAGCGGAAAGTTGTTTTCCAAAACTGTTGTTGAGTTCAAAGAGTGATTGAGGATCAAAGGATATCAGGCGTTTTTTTTTGTGTTTCTCTAGAAAATGTGACAATTACTGTGATTAGGTTCAGGATGCGAGAAAAAATTCCTAGACTGGATTCCCAGGCATGTTGTAAAGGGGGTGGTGGGAGTTACAGTTTAGAATGTGAGAATATGTGACGGTTCATCACATTTCCTGAACAACATCAAAAAACTTCCGTTTTCAATCCACAATATGTATTTTGTTTGCAAATGTTTACATCACTTCATGGAAATCTATACTTCGTCCACTGATCATGACTGTACCACGGCAGACGGCCATAGGTTGCGTTTGTTGTCCGCGGAAAGGGCAACCCAGCAATCTGCTTGCCGCGTTCGGATACTGTTACCTTGTCTGTGAAAATGTTCTTTGAAATTGGGAGCGTGGCAAACGGCAAATTTGGGTTCAACAGCACATCCTTGTGTTCATTGTAGACTTTCCTTGTAGCATCGGCAATCTTGTCTATTTCCTTTTGAGCCCAAGAACCGTTTTGTTCCCATTTGCGTCTGGCCTTGCCAACGATTTCGATGATGTAACGGCCCTCGAAGAGCTCACGATTCGGATTTGAAGTGACTGGCATATTGAGCAAGTTTAAAATTTCAAGATTTTTAAAATAACGTCTGAATGTTCCGTCAGCGCTTGTTCCGATTAAAATAAATAACAAAGTCCTGATAGCCCAGTTTTTGATTTGAGCCACTATTCGCACCCTGTTCTATTCTGTTGTAACCGATCATATTTAGAGATCTCCGGGGGGAGCGGGGCACACAGGGCAAAGCTCTTGATTGTACAAATACTGGCGGTAGCCAAAGCGATCCCTATAAGTGCATGAGTCAAGCAAGACTCCTAGTGGCACACCCTGGAAAGCCACCCCAACATCAGTTGCATCAGCGATGTGTGCAACGTCTGCTCCCGGACGAAGCTGGCGGTTGTGCGGAGGGCTAACGACCCACCCATATAAAAAAATTGTTATGAGACGGGAAGCTGCCTCGGACTTACGAAGGGAACCACGACGAGTATGCTCCAGGAATTTAAGATTTACCAACTAACCAGGACTCACTTATCGACTAGAACAAATCCTCGCGCAGTATGGAGTGGATATTACTGCAATGAAGGAAGTATGCTGGATAGGACAAGGTATAATGTGGAAAAAGGATTGCGACATATATTACAGGTGTCACAAAAGGTGGCACGTATTAGGATGTGGATTTGCTGTGGCAAAGAGGCTTAGGTCGAAGGCTATCGACTTTAAGCCGATAAATAATCGCCTGGCTGTGATCCGCATCCAAGGAAAATCCTACAACCTCTGCCTGATATGTGCCCACGCCCCGACCGACGCCGCTGAAGACCCTATCAAAGAGGATTTTATTAACCTCTTGGACGGTGAATACGGAGCCTGAATACGGAGTACGACAGACAGAATCATACTTGGAGATTTTAATGCAAAGGTCAGTGAGGAGACCATCGTGAGGGTACGTACCTAAGCTCAGTTACGCACCCACAGGGAATTGTGGATATTTAGGCAGATTTTCAACAGCTGCTTAGCGGGCATGACCAGTAGAGAGTGCAGTAGGGGACGAGCAAACCCCCACTCGAATCCATGAAGTGGTTTTCCAACCCAGTCTTGAAGAAGTCGTCTTAGTCAAAAGCTGAAGACTAACAATGCCACAGGATAGCTTGACATCAGAGTTCTTCAAGGCTGACGGCAGTGTTCAGGTTTAAAGCATCTGTAGAATTTGGGAGGATGCATGGAATACTAGCTCCATATGTCCCATCCAAAAAAAAGGCAATCCTACCTCATGCAAGAACTATCGGGGTATCTCCCTGTTGAATATCGCCTACAAGGACCTGCCCAGCATACTGTGTGAACGTCTAAAGCCGTTTTGCACCGAACTACTCGGCACATACCAGTGCAGGTTCGGGCACGGCAAATCGACAAAATGTTCACACTAAGAAAATCCTGGAAAAGACCAGCGAGCGACCACCAACTCTTTATCGATTTTAAAGCCGCAAACGACAGCATTCATCGCAAAGAACTTTTTGACGCCATGGCCGAATTCGGGATCCCGGGAAAACTGATCCCGCTGTGTTCCACAACGCTAACACAAACGCAGGTTGGTTCGAGAATCTTTGAGCCTTTCCAAACCTGCACCGGATTTCGGTAAGGAGATGCGCTATCGCGTGACTTCTTCAATATTTTGCTGGCCAGGATAGTGCGGAGGGCAGGTGTTAACACTGAAAGCACTATCTTCTACAAATCAGTGCAATTCCTGAGATATGCTGATGTTCCCAGGAAACCTATGACATCGATACTACCGCTTGTTTCCAACAACCCATTGTAGATGCATTTACGGATATTGAAGAGCAGGTGAAACGAGCTGGTCTTAGAGTGAACGAGGATAAGACAAAATATATGCTGTCGACAAAGAATCGATCTCTCCACAAACACTTCGATCGGAATGTGACAATTGACAGCTGAGGTAGTTAAGGAGTTTGTCTACCTCGGGGAAAACGTGAACTCTACAAATGAAACCTGAGTAAAGATTCGGTGCAGAATCACCCTTGGCAACTGGTGTTATTTCGGCTTGTCTGAGCAGTTGGGATCGAAACTCCTGACTCGAACGTCTAAGATAATGCTCTACAAGACGCTTATCCTACCCGCTCTCTTATACGGAGCCGAGCATTGGACGACAAGCAAAACGTAGAGCAGATTCTTGGTTTCTTTTTTTCTTCTTCTTCTTCTTCTTTTTCTTCTTCTTCTTCTTCTTCTCCTTCTTTTTGTGGCGCTAAAGTCCAGAGTGGACCTGGGGCTCAACCAACATGTCTCTCCAACCAACACGATCTTTCCCTAGCTGCCTTCAGTTGCGCACTCCAAGTTAACTGAGGTCCTTCACCACTTGTGTGTGCCACCTTAGTCCAGGCCGTCCTCTTTTGCGTTGTCAACAATGGCTCAGATTCGAAGACATTTCAGGCCGGAGCAATGGTGTCTATACGTCTAGCCATTTTAAGCGTGGTATCCGAAAAGACTTAACCAAGCGCAAGTCACGGTACAGCCCATAGAGTTCGTCGATAAATCTTGCTTGAAAATTCTTGGATACTGTGTATGAAAAATTTTGCAACGAATACATGGTCCTCTGTGCGTGGAAGGCGAATGGAGGAGTGCTGTACCAAGATGTGGATGTAGTTCGAGAGAAAAAAATACGTCGACTACAGCGTTCCGACCACATCGAGCGAATGGACAACAACGCTCCAGCTAAGAGGGTTTTTGAATCCCAGCCTCCGGGTTAGAAAAGGAGAGGAAGGCCGAGCCTCTGGTTTAGGATCCTTTGTATTTTTAATCAATATCTTTGGATTGTCCCCAATAATTCAATTTATAGCAAATTATTTAGAAATCACAGGCCTCAGCAGCTTGAGTAAACCTCCACTTCTACCGTTAATTACTTAACGAAACAAAAGATTACTGATTCCCTCTATTTCACAATTAATTTTATCTATTGTAAAATAAGAAGAGGAATCTAAGGATGCTTCCAATTGCGCACTCCAAGTTGGTTGAGGTCCTTTTCTGCTTGTGTGCGCCATCTCAGTCTAGGACGTCCTCTGTTGCGTTGTCCCTGTGGTTCGGATTCAAAGACTCTTCGGGCCGGAGCGGTGTAGTCCATCCGCTCTACATGGCCTAGCCACCTTAAGCGTTGTATCCGTAGACGCTTGACTAGGCTCATGCCGCCGTACAGCCCATATATCGTGATTGAATCTTCTCCTCCAGATGCCATCAACACAAACAGGACCAAAAATCGCACGCAGAACTTTTATCTCGAAGAGACCAAGGGCTTCCTCATCCGCTTTTAGTAGCGTCCAGTTGCCGTAGAGCAGGACTGTAATGATCAAGGTGTTGTACAAAGTCACTTTGGTCATTCGGGAGAGGGCCTTATATCTCAATTGCCTCTTAAGTCCAAAGAAACAGCGATTGGCAAGAGTGATTCTGCGCTTGATTGCGGTACTGATGTTTTAGTCCCTATTCACCGCGGAGCGAAGATAGACGAAGTCATTAACTACCTCGAAATGTCTGCTGCCCATAGTGACGCTCTGTCCGAGACGTCGATGTTGTGCGTCCTTCTTCGATGACAGCACATACTTAGTTTTGCCCTCGTTTACCACCAGTCCCACTTTAGCCGCTCCCGCTTCGATGCTAGCAAACGCCTCATGGACGGCTCGCTGAGTTCGGCCGATTACGTCAATGTCATCCACATAAGCTAGCAGTTGAACGGACTTGTGGAAGATCGTGCCTCTGATGTTGACGTGTGAGTTACTCACGATCTCCTCAAGACTGTTGTTAAAGAAGTCGCATGACAGAGCGTCGCCTTGTCTAAAGCTTCTCGCTTATAGGTTCCACAAATTCTGACAAAAAATAATTGGCTGTAAATCGCATGATCTTGGAAACCAATTCACGGGTCCAACTATGGGCTTACCGAACGTTTTCTTCAACAAATCAATTGTGGAACGAGCTGTGCGGTATGGTGCGCTTGTGTTGAAGCCACACCCCCTACACATAATCACTAGTCACCGCTGACTGCAAAGTTCTAACAAGTTTATTTTTAAAGAAGTACCGACCATCTATTCCACAAACCCATAGAACGCACCGAACAGTCAATTTTTGTTGATCTAACGGTGTCTCAAAATACACTTGAAGATCGTTGTCTCTCGAAGTATGACATCTTTGTTTATTGACGTATCCATTCAACCAAAAGTGTGCTTTGTTGCTAACCAAATATACAATGAACGTTGTGCACGATACACAGAACCATGATTTTCAAAATAGGCTTCAGTCCATTCATGTGGAAATGCCAATCCAAACTTAAAATAAATTACCTGGCAACTGATAAAATGGCCGGCAGTTAAAACAGTGTTGCCAACTTACTCTATGCTATGTGACAGTCATTACTTTCCAGATACCAAGGCAAATCTGGTCCTGTCTTGATCCTTTAAGACGGTTAGCGCACCAGTGAAATATTTTCTAATGACTTCTGCAGACGCTGGACGATAAAACCATTCGGCACGCTAACTTGCCCTACACTCACCGTAGACTAGGCTTCTTTTTCTACGACCGCCTGCATAACCTAAGCAGGACATCATTCTATTCGCTGATAAACTTTGTAGAGAAGACTGGCTGACTTCCATAACTTTCTCCCCCACGCAGGAGTACAATAAGTCAAGTCCGCTCTAAGTGCACCCGACTTACCTCTTCCCCTAATCATCTCCATTCTCATGTCCTTGCAAAAATAAAACACAACCACCGCCACGGCAGCGGGAGGTGGCGTCAGCAAGTAATTTCTAGATTTTCTAATTTTATTAGCTTTACCTAGTACATAACCTTTGAGTCCATCGAAAATACAGTTAATTACATTTGAATGAGTTTACAATGTCGTCCTCGTGCAGAGGACATTTTTTCCATTATTTAACAGGATTAACATTTAACATAAGCTCTTCCGACGGGCGGGGGTGTCCCTACGCGTTTTGATTGTTTTCCGTGTTTTCTGGAACGCCTTGGGCGGTCCTTTGTGTCGTTGGTGTGTCGGTGTGAGTGTGTGTGTAAGTGAATCGGTTAATCTGAGATTTTTCTTGATTTAATTGAAATGGCCACCTTCTCATCGGCGTTGCTGGTGAAGCCGGAGGAGTCGTCGCGGCAGGATTCGCCGTTCGGTGGCTGACTGTTCGGGTAGAAGGCTGCAATTCCAGAGCCGCCACCGCCGCCGCTGCCGCTGCCACCGGGGCTGTCAGAGAAGAATGATTTACAGTGGTAGAGTCCTCCGGATATTTCCGAGCCACTGGCGGCGGCGGTGGCGGCATTCATCGCGCCCGATGTCTGGCGCGGGGACATGCCGACACGACTGCCACTGGCGTATACGTATGATTCATAAGCGCTGGCCATCTGGTGAAGCTGATGGTGATGGTGGTGGTGCTGCTGGTGGAGATGGTGGGCGGGGGCTGCTGACGAATTTGCTGCTTCCGCCAGTGGCAGGGGCGGGCTGCCGGTGTCGTGTTGAAACTGACTGCTGCCGCTGGCGGTCACCGGCGATGCGAATGCTCGCGAAGTCATCTCGAATACTTCGTGGACAGGTGATGATTTACTCGGCTGCATCTCGTTGAATTCGGTTTTCACTAGGATGCCAGCGGTGGTGCCGTCGGGGGTATTGCCGGAGTGCATCTGACACTTGGCGCCCAAATGAGGGCCATCTTCGTCTTGCTTCTCACTCTTGCAGTGCTGGTGCTGCTTCATTGCGTCGCTTGGATAGTCCACCAGGCCGGTCAGCTGGGAGCAGGAGAGGGATCGCGCCACCATAGGATGCATGTGTGGTCCGTTGCCGCAGGGGAACAGTCGGTGCTGGTGGTCCAGGGGAGATGGCTGCTCGGACTTGCCGGCGAAACAAAACGACTGGCTGCCGTGCTGGTGATCGTGCACTTGTCGCGGATCGTACTCTCTGCAGTGCGTCAGGGGGTTGGGACTGCGCTCCAAATCGCCGCCGGTCGTGCTGGTGCGAATCAGATTCTTCATGAATTCCACATCACGGCTATAGAGGCTGTTGTACAGGAAGTGATCCTTGCCCTGTGGCACGGGGAACGCCTGCACAGTGCGATCGATGGGGATGAGGTTCGCTGCCGCGGTCGCACCCACAAACGGGTGCTGATGGTGGTGGTGCTGCAGTGCGGGCACGGACTGTGACGTGACGGATTCGACATCTGGGAGTGGGGAGTCCTTTTTGATTTTCGGCGGCCTACCCAAACGCGTGGCAACTTCTCAGTCTTTAGATCTTCGAGGTCTGCCCACCTTGCCCTTGCGTACGGGGGGGTTGGCCGTCGTCGTCTTCAGCAGCTTGTGCCAGTCCTGTTCGCAGACTAAGCTACCGCCAAGCATGTAGTACCTGAAAGGAAACGAATTGAAATCAGTTGACGTGTGCAATTTGAAGGAGAGTGTTGCTTGGGGGTTGGGGAAGCCTTTAACAGGCCTAAGCTACTCATCTGGTGCTTATGACGCCCTGGCAATACAAAAGCGAGTCCGGCTTCACGGCGATTAGACCGCCTGCCGAGAGCCCTTTTGCGTTGATAAATCGGTCCATTTGCATGGAAAAACCCCCTCTGTCAACCCCAACCCCCCCTCGGCACACAACACAATAAATTGAACTATCACCATTTTACAAATACCCACCTATCGCCGGGCCGGAGTTGCGATGCACACTTCGAACAAGCGAAGCACTTCAAATGGAAAACGTGATGCTCTAACGGTATGTGGTGTTGCTGCTGCGGATGGGCGAGCAGATTTTGATGTGTTTGAAAATGCCTTTGATTCTCGATTCCACCGACGCCAGGTGGCGCCTGACTGTGTCCCGTTTGAATCGGATGCTGATTCTGTTGTTGTTGCTGCTGCTGCTGCTGTTGTTGTTGTTGCTGCTGCTGTTTTTGCTGACTACTTATCGGCGATGTAGTCCTCATAACAAATTCATTTGGCGCAATTGTCTGCCCGCATGCCGAACACGGAGCCGTCCCGAACATCCTGAAATAGAAACAAAAAAAAAGAAAAACGAACCATGAAAGGAAATTCCAAAAAAAGACCGCCTCCCCCTCCGGCGGCACAAAAAGCGACAAGCACTGAGTAAATCTTGACAAAGCCAGGACGGTGACGACAGCCACGTTGTACGGTCGAAAAAACTCGAATCAAATCAATGCGGGGATTGACGGCGAAAAAAAATGTGTATCCCTCCCCACCCACCCCACTTCTCTGTCTAAAATCTGCTTGCATTTGGAGGGACAGCGGGACAGCAGTAGTTGTTTGCTTGCGGAACAGAAGGTGACCATGTTGACGCTAGTCGTCCACTGTAGCTGTGACAAAGGCGGAATGAAACTGAGTGTTCTTTGAGGGGAAAGGATGTCAACAGCGACGGGATCGAGGAGGGTAATCGAACGGTAGAGGTGGGCGGAATCCTAAGGCAGGAGAGATAATGTTTACCCAAAACAAATTCGAAGTTGATTGGAAATCGATGGATATCTGAAAAGAAGTTTCTTAACACATTTTTGATGGATCTCGGACAGTCAATGCAGTTGTCACACAGGGTGCCTGCAAAAATTCAAGATCCATACAAAACTCAGTACATCCTGTCATGCATCAAATATTAGCGAATGCGACACTTTTCCCTGTGCCTGTGCCATGTCCCCTCACCACGCCTATCATCTAGCTTCAGATTAGTGGTAATCTCACAAAGTGTCATCACATCACAATATTTCATTGGTTTCGACTTTTTGCCCGGGTTTCGCATTTTCTCCCCGAAAAAACTGCATTCTCTGCAAATTCAGTTAAGCACGCAGTCAGCCAAAACAAGAATGAAAAAAAAAAGGCCTCCGAGCAAATGCTGCATTATTTATGCATCACTTTGCGCCTGCAACGAGTGTAACAGCACCGCTATATGCAAACGCTTAGGCCCGTCGCTGCCACATATGAAAAAGCCATTTTTTCGCGCTTCCTTGCTGCATTCATCGGCTAAAACTATTATGTCATCACTTTCCATAGACGTTTCCATCAAATAGGCGGCCCCTCCCCGCTCCCCGCGGCTGACATGCGACAAAAACTCGCAGCGGCAGATAAATGAACGAGGGATTTATAAAAATCCGCCAATAAATTATGGTTGGTACTTAAATATGACAGTGGGAGCCTAACAACAACAGCCGCTCCGACGAATGGATTTCCTTTCGGGATACGTGCAGGAGGCGAGGGTGAGATTCATTTTTGTGTCACCCTGCATTTGAAAAGTGTTGAATATTTAAGAGCGGGGTAAGCGCGTTTTTTCGCCCATTATCTACTAGGTTATTAGTTTGCTGGCTTTTTATCCCCAAGGTCTTTGTGCGCATTTTGTGAATCGCACTTATTTGATGGCTGTTCGCTATGACAACTGTGGGTGCTGACATATCGATTCGGGAAAGAGCTGTGCTTCGTTCACTTATAAAATGCAACATTGGATATGTTCGAAACAGTATTTTGGATAGAAGAGTTTAATCCTTGGAGTTTTCAAAAATTGATGGCTTTCGAGAGCAAGTGATGAGATATGTAGATGCTTTGGATTAGGGCAACATACCTTTATTAGGGCATGACAAGAGCGATTTGGAATAAGCTGCTAATCGGTGGTAAAGCAAGCTTAGACCTGGAATGGCTTCCTTTTGCAGATGCTCCGGGGAAGAATTGGAAGTTAATGCCCCCGCCTCTCAACAGGATAAGAAAAGGGAACAAAATTTTTTTCAATCATAGAACCTTGACGAAGCTAAGGATATACACAAGTGCTAACTGCTTCAGTCGCTTAATTGGAATTGACATTGAGTCCGAGTTGGTTCAGAAAAAGTTGGTTGAAAACAAACTGTATCGAACTACAAAAGCAAACATCGTCAAGTTTAGTGGGGAAGAAGAAGAAAGTTTGACTTAGATCACTCCAACAAGAACTAAAGACAGATGTTGCGTAGAGCAGTTAAAAAAAAAAAAAAAAAAAAAAAAAACTTTAAAATTAATAAAATATATAAAATTAGAAACTCTATTGTGAATTGCTTTATATACAATATTATAATTGGTATAAGATTTGAATTACGCGCCCAAGCGGCCATAT
This sequence comes from Eristalinus sepulchralis, assembly GCA_944738645.1. NCBI lineage: Eukaryota > Metazoa > Arthropoda > Insecta > Diptera > Syrphidae > Eristalinus > Eristalinus sepulchralis. Next base: position 35,790,530 of record OX122883.1, read on the forward strand.
TTAAAAAATTGTATTACTTTGTCTAATTTTAACCGGTCCAAGTAAACGGACATGCATAATAAAACTCACTTGTTACCGAACTTTCAAACGTGTCGCACGTCATTCCTTTATTTGAAACTAAAAATTTAAAATTTACCTTACCGAATAACAAAAAGTAAACGCGTTTCACAAAAAATATTGTGAAAGTTTTTCATGGTGCCCGAGCAGTGACAATAAAATAGTTTTAAATAAAAAGTACAAAAAAAAAAAAAAAAAAAAAAAAAAAAAAAAAATACATAATAAGGACACATTTCACATAAGTGAAGAAAAAGTATATATATATATAATAAATAATATATATAATAATAATAGTAAAAATTAACAGTGCAGTGCAGTGCAAATAATAAAATAAAATAAAATAAAATTATATATTAAAAATAAATAAAAATAAAACAAAGTGTTCGCGATCGGTGTCGGCAAATTCCGCGGGATACATATATACATATATATAAACTTCCAATCTCATCTCATCGTGGGACAAAGAATTATGCACTCGAATTGCAATTGTCAGCAGTGCAAAAGGGAAGTCGCCGAAAAAGAGGTATTAAACAAAAATTGAAAGTGCTGTAAAAGATAGCAATATTGCTGTTCGTTTATGCGCTAAAGTGCATACATTGTTTGCAATACACTTTCAATTTTTGTTACTTGCATCAACTGAATATTTATCTTAAACACATACACACATATGTACATATATACAGTTTTTATATAAAGTGAATAAAGTGCGTGCGATTCGGGTTAAGTCAATTTATTGTGTCTTAAAACTAATAAGAATACAATTTTCTTTTTACTCAAATTAAAAGAGAAAATAATTCGTTCGATTGCTTGTTGGTTGCCGCTAACTTTGCTATTTTGTCCAACGTAAACGTACACTCGAATTATTGCAATTGCAATTTCCTAAGTTGTTTACGAAGTGATTGTTTACATTTCAAATTGATTTGACACTTCGATTGTCGGTTTGTTGACATTCTTCAAACGTCAAAGGGTGCGTTCAGTGCACACATTATTTCTTCGCGAATTTTTGTTGGAGTGTGCAGTCAGCGAATAGAAAAGTTTTCGTCACAATTTTATAATTAAAAAAGTGAGAGTGATTTTTAAAATTTAAACCAGTGCTAAACTAAAGCAGGATAATTTGGATCATTCGGTCATTGCGCTTGTGCTTGTTAGTTTGCGATATACTCCGATTAAATAAAATCAGCCGGTAATTAGCAACTAACACCAAAGATCCAGTGAACAAACTAATTTCACATAAATTATCCTAACGGTTTAAAACAATAAATAAACAAATCGCTAAAATGGCACCAAAGAGACAAGCGTCTCCAAGCAAATATGACACTCTTGATCAACTTAAGAATCAGAGGTCAAAAATCGTTTCGAATATTTCGCGGGTGAATACCGCATTAACTGAAAAGAAGATGTCACAGAATCCAATCGAATTAGAATGCAGATTGGAATTATTAAATTCATATATTGATCAGGCCATGATCTGTCAATCAGACATCGAGCTGGCTGATCATAGTGACACTTTTCGCGGGGAATTGGAGGACATTTGTGTGAGTACAAAGTCATTGTTAATGAGTGCATTAAATAAGGGGCGTAAACCCAGTGTAGTAGACTACAGCTTTTCTGGGCCTCATCACTCACGACTACCTAAAATGTCTCTTCCCAAATTTAGCGGCAAATACGCCGACTATAAAAATTTTATCAGTCTTTTCGAGAGTCTGGTGGATAACGATCCGTGTATACCAGATATAGAGAAATTTAACCACCTAATATCATGTTTGTCCGGTGAAGCTTTAGGAACAGTTAAAGCATTCCAAATCACGGAACAAAATTATTCAAAAGCGCTAGCGAGCCTGAAGAAGGTATATGACAATAATTGTCTGATATTTTTCGACAATGTGTCAACACTTTTCGAGTTGCCGGAAATAACGAAACCATCTGCATCTGCTTTACGCACAATGATAGATACGGTTTCCGCTATTTATGATTCCCTTTTATCATTGGGTGACGAGAAAAATATCACCAACGCGATAATCATACATTTGGTGATGTCGAAAGTTGACTCAATAACGAGGTCGAAGTGGGAAGAGCAGCTTGACTATAGTACTCTTCCTCTTTGGAGTGATTGCGAAGCAGCACTCAACAAACGATACCAGCATATAGCTGCTGAAGAATCATCATCGTCACGAATCAAAACCAGTGATAAGCAACCTGCGAATAGAAAAGATCTAAATCGCAATAAAACCCAAAGGTCATCGCTTTCGTGTTCAAATACACAACAACAACAAAACAAATCAAAGTGTTTGTATTGCAAAGCCACTGACCACTATATCACAGCATGTCAGTCGTTTACTGCGTTATCGGTACTGCAAAGGTTCGAGTTTGCGAAGAGTGTACCTATTTGCATAAACTGCCTTCGTAAAGGACACACAGTTTCGAAGTGTAAACTGAGCCGATGTGGTGTGTGCAACCGGTCGCATCACACATTATTGCATCAGTATGCAACGACTTTCAATGGAGTTCAAGCTTCTACCTCCCAAACCATGCACGCCTCTGCTGAAACCGACCAAGTCATTCTTGCAACTGCTGTGGTTAGAATTCAGCGCAAGAGTGGTGAATATCTGCTGGCGAGAGCTCTTCTTGATTCGGGCTCGCAGATCAACTTCATCACCGAAGAACTTGTGCAGAGATTGAGTCTTCGAAAGGAAGACAATTCATTAAACGTGCTTGGTATTGGTAAAATGAACTCCAAACTCAACAAGAAAGTTCATGCTGTCGTGAAGTCAAGGCTGAATGAGCATTCGTTCGAAGCCGATTATTGGGTCATGACATCAATATCAGCCTATCAGCCGGATCAGGCTATTAATACGGCAAATTGGAACATACCAAAGAATATTGAGTTAGCTGACCCAGGGTTTTATAAACCACAAAAAATTGATTTGTTGTTGGGCGCTGAAACATTCTTTGACCTGCTTTCAGTTGGGCAAATAAAGAATGGACCGGACTATCCAGTGATCCAAAAAACCTTGTTAGGATGGATCATTTCTGGAAAGTATTCCAGAAGTTCAAATTCAAACAGTAGAATCTGCAACATGATATGCCACTCCGAGGAACTATCGACTCTAGACCAAGTTGTCCAAAAATTCTGGACACTAGAGGAAATACCCGGAGAATCCAACAAAATGTTCACACCGGAACAACAAAGTTGTGAAAAACACTTTGTTGACAACACAAAACTCCTGCCGATAGGGAGATTCGAAGTCAAATTGCCATTCAAAGAATCTCCAAACTTACTTGGATCATCATATGAAAATGCTAAACGGCGCTTTTTCTCGCTTGAACGTAAGCTGCTAAAAAATGATGATCTTAGAGCAATGTATATGGAGTTTATGAATGAATACGTAAAATTGGGACATATGTCGCCGGCTGGTAATGAAATCCCCAAAGTCCCACACTACTTCATTCCACACCAATGTGTCCTGAGGCCACAAAGTACGAGCACAAAATTGCGGGTTGTGTTTGATGCGTCTAGTCGTACATCGTCCCAAAAATCGCTGAATGACTTATTGATGGTAGGTCCAACCATTCAAGAGGAGCTGTTTTCGACGTTGCTCCGTTTTCGAACACACAAATATGCCCTAACGGCAGACATTTCGAAAATGTACCGGCAAGTTCTCATTGCCAAAGAGCACACGATTTACCAGCTCGTAGTGTGGAGACAACATCCATCCGAACCTCTGCAACATTTTCGACTAAATACAGTCACCTACGGGACTGCGTCAGCACCTTTCCTCGCGATACGGTGTTTGAAAATGTTAGGCGACGCTCATAAAGATTCGCACTCGGTAGGATCAGAAACGATTCTAAGAGATTTCTACGTAGACGATCTTCTAACCGGTGCAAATGAGCTTCAGACTCTCACTAAAATCCAACAGGAAGTGATAGAGATCTTAAACAATGGTGGATTTCAATTAGCCAAATGGTTTTCTAACCATCCAGCGTTCTACAAAGAGCAGGGTCCTGAAAAGGAAATCAAATTTAATGATGCTGACTCAACGAAGACGCTAGGAATTCACTGGAAACCAAAGGAAGACATATTTAACTTTAGACTAGAAGAAAATTTTAATGATCTTCCAGCGACAAAGAGAAACATACTATCAGTTTCTTCACGTCTCTTTGATCCTCTTGGACTATTATGCCCCATAGTCACAAAAGCAAAAATTTTGCTACAAGAGCTATGGATTGCAAAATTAGATTGGGATGAGTCGATTCCATTGCGCCTTGATACCAGTTGGCAGAGCTTCAAGGTAAACTTGACACAACTTCAAGACATTAAAATACCGCGATTTGTCGAGACACTCTCCGAAGCGAAGATTGAAGTTCATGGATTCGCCGACGCTTCTATGAGAGCGTATGGTTGCTGCGTCTACATACGCAGCGAAACCAAATCAAGTATTAAGTCGACGCTATTAACAGCAAAGTCTAAGGTTGCTCCTTTGAAAATCAAATCGCTTCCGCGATTAGAACTTTGCGCAGCGCATACTCTCTCCAAGTTATGGATGAGAGTATCGGCGATGTTGAATCTCCAGGTGGAACGAACGATATTTTGGACAGATTCCGAAATAACTCTCCACTGGATTAGAACTCATCCCTCAAATCTAACAACATTTGTTGCAAATCGTGTGTCAGAAATTCAAGAGTGGACACAAAATGTATCATGGAGACATGTCCCTACAAAGCTTAATCCAGCGGACATTGTATCCAGAGGTTGCAACGTGGATGAACTGAAGGATTCAATTTGGTTCAATGGTCCAGCGTTCCTTCTGGAAAGTCCAACATCTTGGCCCAACAATACTCGGTTTGAGCTATCGTCGGAGGAAGAGGCTTTGGAAAAAAGAAAGACGAAGCTAGCATTGGTAGTGGTCGAAAAACCCCAGAATCATCTGATGAAAGTTATCGACAAATGTTCGTCATACGCGAAGCTAGCAAGGATCTTCGTTTACGTAATGCGTTTCATTAGAAAATTACAAAATAGACACAAAACGTTCGAAAAAACGCCATCGGCAAAAGAGTTAAAGTTGGCATTTCTTAAACTAATAGAAATTGTTCAACATTACGAATTCTCTGATGAAATTCAAAAATTAAACCGAAATATCGCACTCGCACCAAATATTCAGAAACTCAATCCATTCATGCATGTATTTGAAGAAGAAGATTTTAAATTCTCTCTTCTTCGAGTCGGCGGCCGCCTTCTCCATGCACCGATTGAATATGATGCAAAATTCCCGCTATTACTATCAAAAAATACGAACTTCATTAAAACGTATTTGCGGTATCTGCACAGAAAGAACTGCCATGCGGGTCCAAAGGCATTGGTGGCTCTGCTTCGAGAAAAGGTGTGGCTAGTTAACGCCCAAGAAGCATGCCGAAAAACTGTGCAAAATTGTGTACACTGCTTTAGATACCGGCCGAAACTGCTGACCCAAATCATGGGTAATTTGCCAGCTGATCGCCTTAAAGCACAACGACCCTTTCTGATATGTGGCGTTGATTTTTGTGGTCCCGTGTACACAACATTAAAAATTCGTGGGCGACCACCAGTAAAATCGTATATTGCCGTATTTGTGTGTTTTTCGTCCAAGGCTATACATTTCGAACTAACCACGGATTTGTCCTCCGATTCTTTTATTTTTGCCCTTAAAAGGTTCATCGCTCGTCGAGGACTTCCAAGGACCATACACTGCGACAACGGGACGAACTTCGTAGGAGCTCAGAGGAAGCTACAGGAAGCCAGGATGCAGTTCGAGCGAGGACGGGAAGCTGTTCACCGATTCGCAGCAGAGGAAGGCTTCAACTTCGCTTTCATTCCACCGAGAGCTCCTCATTTCGGCGGTCTGTGGGAAGCGGCCGTGAAGTCGGCGAAGGGTCTTCTGCAGCGGACAGCAGGAAGCGCACTCCTAACGAGCGAGGAACTACTTACGGTTCTCGCCGAAGTCGAAGCGGTGCTCAATTCAAGGCCCATCGCAACCCTCAGCACAGATCCCAACGACGGCGAGGCGCTCACCCCAGCACACCTACTAATAGGAAGCCCCTTACGAGCGCTGCCACCAGAGCACCTACCGGAACTCGCAACAAGCTGCTTAAAAAGATGGCAGCTTGTATGCTATCTCAAGCAGCAGTTCTGGCAGAAGTGGTCAAGGGATTACCTGACGAGCCTTCAAGGTCGCAGCAAGTGGGCTCAGGAGCAACCCAACCTCGTCGTCGGAAAGGTCGTCGTCGTCCACGAAGACAGCAGTCCACCGCAACAGTGGACAATCGGACGAGTGGTCGCAGTCGTCGCAGGGCAGGACGGAAAGGTCAGGGTCGCAGACGTGAGGACCAGAAGCGGAGTAATAAGACGCCCAATTGTTAAGTTGGCTGTGCTACCAACAGACGAATAATGTTGAAGCCTACAGCCCTTCAACGCGGCCGGTGTTGCGTAGAGCAGTTAAAAAACAAAAAAAAAAAAAAAAAACTTTAAAATTAATAAAATATATAAAATTAGAAACTCTATTGTGAATTGCTTTATATACAATATTATAATTGGTATAAGATTTGAATTACGCGCCCAAGCGGCCATATTTAAAAAATTGTATTACTTTGTCTAATTTTAACCGGTCCAAGTAAACGGACATGCATAATAAAACTCACTTGTTACCGAACTTTCAAACGTGTCGCACGTCATTCCTTTATTTGAAACTAAAAATTTAAAATTTACCTTACCGAATAACAAAAAGTAAACGCGTTTCACAAAAAATATTGTGAAAGTTTTTCAAGACTGTCAAAAAAACCAAGACTGTCAAAAAAACGATGTTTATGGCCTAAAAACCATTTTAATTGGGCTTCTGAAACAAGATTTTTATCGATAAACCGAACCTTAAGCTGCATGTTAGAATTGAAAAAATTATTACCTGAAGAGAACGAAAGAAATGACTGAGCTGTGAATGGACTTTCACGTTGCTCCCCAGAGTTTGGAATACTATTTCTCTTTCCACATTGTTAAATCTATTTGAATCTATTTTTTGTTTTTGATGCGCCCAAGAATGTGGTACTCTTCCGAAGATACTAGCAGTCAGAGCTGGCACGATTCGCAACCCGAGGAACTTGATAATCCACAACCTGCAGACTTCAGCCACTCACCCCACGGAACTTCCGTTAGGTATTACTTCGCTTTGTTACTTGGCGACTTATGCTCTGCTCTGGAAGGAAGCCCTTTCAGCTTCAGCACTTTCACGTTGAATGGGCATACCTCATTTCAGTCCTCTACGGATCTCATTATGTAGGTGAACACGCTGTCCTGTGCCTGTCACTCCTGTGCAAAGCGGCTGCAGTAAAAGACTGACTGTTGTGCGTCCTCCTCGGCGTTTGGACAGATTGTCTATGGGTTGGGCATTTCGGCTATGACGAACGCCGCATCATCAGAATTGGCCCCGACATCACTGATAGTCCATATTATGCAGGGTCGGTACGCTCACGTCATGAACCAAATCCGAGCTGCGTATAGGAGAACAGAACTGACTACTCGAGTGGGGAGCATTCTGCGTGCATAACTGGGTCCACCATTGTTTGGAAGTATTCGAGAGAGTGCTCCTTGTACAAGTGATGTTTTGTTAGTATCATATTTTACTTATTCCCCGATGGAGAGACCGTTGTCCAATATAAGTCCTATGTACTTTTCCAAGTATGAAGTTGGCATATTCCACTTTCTAACGACCGCCTCCATTTTTTGTGGTGCAAGATTCAGGCCGATATTTTCGAACCACTCTCTTATATTCGAGATCGGGACATTCGTAGCAGCCTCCAAGTCGAAGTGACGATAGCCATGTCGTCAGCAAAGCTGAATATGTTCACTCCATTTGGAAGCGCTAGTCGTAAAACGCCATCATACATTTTATTCCACAGTAGAATTCTGGGAATGCAAAGCCACGTTTCCGATGGTGTTTGGTTAGAATATTCGGAATAAAGGCATTTGTTGATGAAGTTCCTGTCTGAGGTTTTTGGAAATCAACCAAGTTTCACTGCCAAATATAAGTACAGAGTTGATAGATGAGTTGCGTATTCAGAGCTTCCTTTTTCTGGAAATCTGAGAACTCCCTCTCTTGTTTTTCATTGTTTTCGAAACTTGCACCTTTGCCGCCATTTTAAGCTTTCTACATGTTCGACGGGGTTTCTTTTGATGGTTATGTCTCATTTGTTGCAGGTGATGATTCTCATGGTCTTGTCTTCTGAATATTTACCTCCAGTTCAGCGCTACGTTCTAATATTGCGAGGTATTCTAGTTTAGTATGGATGTCGCGGAACTAGTGTGATAGGAGACAAATATCCTCCGAAGCTAAGTTATTTCAACTTAGCTGATTTTTTGCAACTCTTTTGATGGTGTCAAAGACCTTCTGGAAATTAGTGTTCTGTTCACTAATTTTGGTTTTTTTTTTTTTTATTAGTATGTGCAGAGTATTGGCTTGGTTTACGCAGCTTTTGCTTTTACGCCGGCTTGCAGCTTGCTCTTTTGTACCTATGTACTTCCATTGATGTGCCCATTCATATAAGTTCTCGCGACGGGAACTTACAGATCTACAAGAACGTCATCCGAAAAGGCAATCCGCTTAAAACTTTCCTCCTCCGGCATTAGGAAAACTTCATAGACCGCGACGTTTAAGAGAAATTGACATTTTTTTGTGGCATGCGTCTGCAGATAGCATTTTGTATCCTCGATTCACACAATCTGGAGTAAGTCTGACAACAAGTAGCCTATGTATAGAGCCCTCCCAAGGGAGACCAAAAGCCGGTTCCAAAGCCCGAGTGACTTAAAAGGAATTTTTCAATGGTACTTATAAGGAAGGGTCTTTTCTACTGCATTAACGCTAATGTAGCCATATTGGGTAGTAGAGAGTCTACCTGGTTCTATCGAGTGTCTCATGTGTTAATACCAGGGTCTGTCAAATGTTGTAAGTAGAAAAGCGGGAAAACTGATAGGTCAGACGTGTTTCGGCTTTTCTTATTCTAGCGATGAGAATCATGTAGACTCTTGTGCAAGAGCTGGCCACATACCCAAAATGAGGATATCTTCTGAAATTTTGTTACGGAATTGCCAGTCTCTGAATGTGCACAAGAATAGTGGTGTCATGTCCCGCTAAATAAATTGAACACCGATGTAGAGCTTGTAGCTCTGATTACCAGAAAGGATCAGGGTCTCTTTTATTCCGGAATGAGTCGTTTTGTGCGTTGTTTAGTCGTGAGGACCCTGAGTTTAATGTAGACTCCCAATGACGATCCTTAAGCAGATCTCCATAGGCAATAACTACCCATTGAGTGCTGTTAAAAACTAAAAATGTGTTACTCAAAAATAGTACTAGACGAACAAGTTCAGTCGTCGAACCAATGTATAATCTCCGGCATGTAAGTGGAAGACCCAGCCCTGTCGGACATTTCTTTTGGTAATATGCTTTTGAGTGGACACAGAGATTGAATTTAAAAAGTCAAAATACCGGAATGCCAAAAATAACAAAAACCTAAATCACGATATGGTCAAAGTATCGAATGATAAAAATCCCCAAATTAAAAACTGAATACGTTCTTAATTGGCATTTTTCCGTATTTCGTACTCCAAGGTGACCAAAGACCGGAAGCACAGGAATGGGAGTCTACGACTACTCCTCCGACAAGTTTCATTTTCGATTTAGTTTTCGGTACTGTGTTTTGGGTACTGAATTTAGGTGTATCGGAATTTCGAGCATTTCCAGGTTTTTGACATTTTGGGACTTCTGTATTTCGAGGTCTCTGTTTTTAGGGATTTCAGGCATTTCTGGATTTTGGGCATTTTGGAATTTTCAACATTTAGAGACTTTTGCCTTTAGGGAATTTAAGATTTTCAGGATCTTGGGTTTCGGAATTTTATCCACAATCCATTTTTGATTGGCTATCACTTTGTATATGGCACCTCCTCATCTTACAAAGTCATTCGTATTTCTGAACAAATTTATGCACGTCTTTCTGCTATGAAGTTCATTCGCATCCTTCTGCGTGGCGCTTGGAGATCTTTTGTGGCAGTTTCCCAAATGTTTTGCATCATTAACATCTTTCACCTGAACAGTGTTTCAAATTCGTTCGCCTCCCATGCTCGGCACTGCTCCTCATCTCCTCCCGGTATGACCAGCCCATCACAGAGAATCCACTTAGATTCATCAATTTTTGAGTGTACTACATTTCACACACTCCAACCTTAACTTGCGAACCAACTTCAAACTTCTTTCCCGCCACCCCGCTTTTCGCACACCGAACACACACGCCATCCCCGTCATGTTGTCCCAGATCCCGCATGGCCAGGCACCAACACGTCCCGCTGCAGAGGGAGAAGTGCGAAAAATAATGGCGACTATTAAGATTCTAATGACTGCATTCTCTGTTCATTCTGTTGATTCTGTTATTTTTTCCCCGTTTTCGCTCTGCGTCAGGCTTCCACGCGGTCCCATTGAATTTATCCGTTAGCCGTGAATTTATAATTTCACCTCTTCACGGGAAAGAAGTCCGTTGAACGAACGACAACGGCGCGCTTTTAATGAATGATTTCGCCCTGAAATCCGAGGTGCGCGAATGGGACGAAACGTCGTCGACGTCGTGACGGTCGTTTGAAGGACGAGAGAGAGGGGACGACGCCGAAGGAAGCAAGTGTGAATATTCTCGTCCTTCGTCTAATGAGAACACATTACAGTTGTGCGATGATCATTATACTCTCCGGCAAGAAAGACTGTAAGTTTGACTTGTGCCACCCACGGTTAAGCATCGACAAAGGATTTCTGATTCGTCTCACGCGGAAGGTGTGGAGCAGTGCAGGCAAGGATCCCTTTTGTGTGGTGAATTGGGAACATGCGTCAAGCAGTCACGAATAGAAGTGATTTGTAACTTTCCGTGGAAGTGGACAGGGGGCAGGTTAAACGGCTGCGTTGGCTACAGAAGGGCTGGCTGGCTGGTAAAACAATAAGCATCATTAAGTGCGGTTTTGTTGTCGCGAGATTTGTTGCCAACTGAGGTGCGACGTTTGAATAAAGAGAATTTTACCTGTTTTTTGTTTTTAAGTGTTTATGCTTTTCGAGCCGTTTTACCTCGAGCAGGGGCAGCTTTCACTCGTTATGTAGATGTAAGGACAGACAAAGGGTGCTGTGGAAGTGGTGAAAGGACTAACATGTCGAAGGCATATTCACACGGAAGTTATCCGTTTGCTTGAGGTCGATGTTGAAGATTAAGAAGATCTCACTCAAATGAACATTCATCTCCAATTCCTTTACGGTCCCAGCATTTTATAATTGCTGAAAAGAAAACAAATTGTTACTTAGATGCCGCCATTCGGAGTCAGCAACAAACTGTAGGTCCCCTCTGCTCACAAAGAGCAATGGCATGCAACAACACAGGAGTTGTTCTTGATGAAAATATATCCTGCTACGCCATCCAACAGGGTTTAAGAAGATTCCAGATCGAGATATGCACTTCATCTACATTCAAAGTGTACTTATGAGAGGAGGTGGCGCAACAGTCCGTCGTGAATTTGGGCCTCGGCCAACAAGCGTCTCCAGGTAGACCGATGTTTTATTAGCTGCCTTCATTCTCGCGCATTTTGTTGTTCAACTTGCGTGCGATACCCGACTGTCCCAAGTATTAGAGGGATCGGACTACCTTGAAGTCCAGTATCTCGAATCCTTGGGACTGAACTTGGAGATAGTCCGGGCCAAATCAGTGGTCCATCCGCTCTATTTGACGTGGGCTTCTCGTTGGTATTCTGTCACGGCTGATCAGTTCTTACATTTCATTGCTGAATCATCTCCTCCACTCACCATCTTTGCGTACTTTACCGAAAATCATTTGATTTTCCTGGATTTTCCTCACGAAACAGACAAGAACACCGTCATCCGCTTTTGACAAAGTTCATATCTCTGCGCCGTACAGCAGGAAAGTGACTCTAGAGTGTTAATTTGGCTAACTGAGAGAGGGCTTTTTTGTTAATTGCTCACTTAGCCCAAAAAAGCAGCGGTTGGTAAGAGTTAGCCTTTGTTTTATTTTAGAGCTGAACTTCGATATCCTCAAAGTTATATGCCCTCCTAGACTTCGGTTAGATATCCTTCCTCGATTCGCCTTCATTAAACGTAAAACCCATTTACGGAGCTTGTGTTGACGTAGAAGTTGCAGAAGATGCGTGGCAGCGCATAACCTTCTTTGAATCCTCTTTTCACATCAAAGATCGCAGTAAGGTCTTCCGCTACTTTGCAAGATACAGTGCGAATCTGTTGTGCACTCGAACAAAATTTGTGCAAGGGGCGTTTAATCCTACTCCTACACTCACGAGTAGTCGGTTCAATTCTCCTGCACGCAGCTCAGATTTGGGTTAGAGTACTCATTTCAGGGCGACTCAAACGGATGATGACATCAGCTCACAGACTCTGCGCAATACGGACTATCAGAGGTTCCAGGACATTTTCTGATGAGGTGGCGTTCGTCATAGCCAGACTGCTGCCCATAGGCATTCTTGCAGATAGCTTGTGAGGGTGTACCACCGAAGAACCCCGGAGCGGTACAAAACCAAACTTATAAAAGGAAAAGAACGAGGAGCATCCATAGCAATGTGGCAAGCCAGATGGGACGCCTCCACAAAAGACAGATGGACGCATATGCTGATCTCCGTCATCGAGACTTGGATATCAAGATCCGTGCTACTACCATCTTAGTTAATTTTTGGACATAGCGGTGACAGAAAAAGTCTGCAACTCACCGCTGTGTCCATAATGTACAAACTCCAAGGAGATCGCAGAGCACTCAGTTTTTTATGTAGTCGCTTTGCGGAGGGGAGAAACATAGAGAACCTACTAAGCACCGACAATATGATCCCCTTTATGGTGAGATCTGCAGAGAACTGAAATGATATTCAACGTAAAAGTGAATTTAAAACTAAGACTGGCTGAAGCTGAAAGGGCTTCCATCCAGAGCAGAGCATATATTTAGTTTTGCCCCCATATTCCGCCAAATCCATTTTAACCGCTTCTGCTTCAATATCAACAAACGCCTTATTAACGGCTTGCTGTGTTCGTGAAATCACCTGAATGTCGTATCGGAGTAAGCTAGCAGTGGAACAGACTTTTGGAAAACCATGCTTCTGGTGTTGACTCATGAGTTACTCACGATCCTGTCAAGAATAATGTTGAAAAAGTCACACTACAGTGCGTCGCCTTGTTCAAAACCTTTTCTGGCATTGAAGGTCTCGGTGATTTCGTTACCGACTTTGACGGTGCAGTGAGAGTTCTCCATGGTCATCCTACACAATCTGACGAGTTTGGTAGGAAGGCCAAAACTAGACATGGCAGTGTATTGCGCGTCTCTATGCACCCTGTCATATGCGGCCTTAAAATCGGCGAATAGGTGGTGAGTGTCGATTTGCATTTCTTGGGTCTTTTCCAGGATCTGCCTTAGTGTGAAGAATTGGTCGAAAATGGACTTCGCTGGTTTGAAACTAAACTGTAAAGGACTTATCAGGTTGTTGACGAACGGTTTCAGGTGATCACATAACACGGCAGAGAGGATGTTGTACGCGATGTTAAGGAGACAAATCCCTCGACAGTTTGGGCTTTCTAAATTGTCTCTGACGGGACAAGCGCTATATATCGGAGCCGCCATTATTTATTTCCAAAATCAAAATTTACACAACCATTTACTGCTTAGTGTAAATTTCAAAATTTCGTATGAAAGCAATACGAACAGTGTCACGGAAACACATTGAAGTCATAAATTCGTTTCGAAAAACAAAACCATACCAAAATGTGCCTCCTTCACCAACTCCTTCACCAACTCGACAACAAACAACCTCCTCCCGCAAGTCCTGTAACTTGTCCTTCAATCGGAAGTGTTCGTTATGTCACTTCAATGGGAACAATTGGCGTCATTGCCGCTCTTGAACCAATTAATGAGCAGGTGGAACAAATCGAAATAAGTCATCGATAGAAGTGACACTCACCCGTTAAGTGCAAGTCGTCATTGCCCACCCACCCATCCACAAGCAACCGCCCAGAAAGGATGACATTTCTCTTTCCAGGCTGTTTCCTTGCATTTCACTCGTTATGTGAATTTGTTTTTTGTTATTTTTTTTTTGTTATATCCTTGTCTCCCACCCTCTCCCTCTCTCTGTCTTCTGCGAATTTAGATGGAAGAGGGTTTTGGTTGTTTTCGTCGCGTTGCGGTCTTTTGTGTGGATTTTAAGCGCCATCCATGCAAACGGTGAAAGCATTCGTGCGTCGGTTTGCATTTCTTCACTCAGAAAATAACCACGTCAAGTGGTAATTGTGGTAATTTTTCACTTATTTCCGGCGCTCTTTTGTTTTCTGCTGGATTGTTTGGCTCATTGAAGGAGTTTGATGTTTAAAGCCGAAATGCGGATTTTGTCACTCAGGCACCAACTTGACAGCATATCCAAGCGACTCCCCGTCAAACTCATCGATCTCAAGCTCAATTTCAAACTTCCCGTAACGACCCAAAATGAACCCGTTGCCCAACTTAATGAAACCGAAATACAACCTCTGCCATACCATCGATTGGCCCAAACGAGGCAATGGCGACGGTGCACTCACTATGAACTACGAAAATAACTCATTACGGAAACTTTCCAACTACCCCGTGCACCTGTACGAGTAGGTGTGTGCGTGTGTCTGGGTTCCTTGCATCAATTTGCATGCATCTCGGAACCGTATTGCATCAATATTCACAACATTGGAACAACAAGCAACCTATAACGCTGCCTAGCCCCATCCGACCCCCTCGTAGACGCCCGCATCGCATGCGGTGCGCATCTCCTCGTAGATGCCAAAGTGATTTAGCAAACAAGCATAAAGCTCATACCTTGTACCCAGGCTCCCCTGCCGTCGTCGACGTCGCCCGTTGTCGGTGTGCGTGTATGTTGATGAAACAACAAGGCACCAGCATACATCACTCAATCCGTCGTCCTGACAGGGACTCAAAAAACCCGCCAGGGCTTCAATTCATGGCGGCATGTGGTTCCGAACAGTTTTAATTAATAAACTTCATTACACATTCCATACTTAAACTAATTTTCAACTCAAATTACGATGCATGGGAGGAATGCTTTTAATAGGTGCACTCGACAAGCTCCCTCTGGGGGGAGGAGGACGACGTCGTCGTGGAGGAATGACGTTCCGCACGTACATCCCCAGCGCTCTGCAGCGACTTTACGACCGATGAAGCACCTTCTCATCCCTCCCCCCCACAAGAGTGGCAGCAATGTGGGAGAACCTCGCACCCACCGTCATCGTCGTTGCCGTCGTCGGTGGGGGGTAATAATTCGAAGTTTTATTAAAAACAAAACACAGATACCACCAAACAATTCCTGCATGTGGCTTGCATGTAATTTACGGTAAACACCGGGCGTGGGGGTGGCTGGGTGCAGCGAGATAGACGCCCCAGCTAATGGGAGATGCAAGATTCGCTCGCATGAGATGAGGAACATGGGTGGAGGGTTCTGGGCTCTGCTGCCTGGGCGGATGAACTTGATTGGGGACCGGGGAGCATGTGATATGCCACGTCAATTTTGTGGCAATGAGGATGGGTGCTAATGAGTGCTGCTCCTGCTGCTGCGGAACAAGTCGGAGCCGAGTTGATAACGATACTTGATTTGATTAGGTCCTTAATGGGGGGTTCGGGGTTAATTCGAGTCTGACTGATGAACACTCTCATTGGCATCGTCGTTGCGAGGAGATTGTCTGTCGTTGGATGCTTCTTTAAGTCCCGTTCGTGTAGTGAGTGAGGATGAAAGCGTCCTCATTCGACTTTCGATAGCGTGTGTGTAACTTGATTATTCTTTGCCACGGAAGTGAAAAAAGTGAATGGGTATTGTTTATTTTTTGACTCAGTTTAGGTCTTGTTAAGAAAGTTCTTCTTTTTGGAATGAACTAGCGGTGAAGTCGGCTCCGAGTGGAGGCAAAGTGCTGTCATTTCTTGATGCACAATCTAAGAATCGAAGTCCTAATCCCATGGAATGGCATAACGTTTGTGTCAGTTTCCCCAATTGTTCGCAGTTCTAAATTATTTTTTTTTTCGCCTCAATTCGGGTTTTGTTTAAAAAGTTCTTAAATTTTTTTGAGATGAACTAGTGGTTTTCGATCAAGTTTGGACCAAATCGAAGACGTTTCTTGGTAGACTTCCGATTTATGATGCGTTCTAAGAATCGAAGACCTGAATCCATGGCAGAACATTTGTTTCAGTTAACTTACAAAGCTTAAACTTCCGGCAGCGAGCATCTGAGAATATATCTGAATTTACTTAACCATGTGTGCTTGTCGTTTCTAAAGTCTGTAAAACTTGGTGCGTGTCATTTACACATGTATATGAAGACTCAAAGTATCCTTTTCTAAATAACCATACCTGGCTTAAGCATTTGCTTCTCTAAATGTTCTGTTCAGATCTGTTCTGACATAGTCTTCCTTAACAATGCATTAAGGTTGAAACCAATCTTAGGGCGTCCTAGTGGAGACTTTAGACTTTATTAGGAGAACACGAACAGAACAGAATTTAAAAGAATCCCGGAGAACATTTAAACAATGTTTCATGGCGGCGACAAGCATTGTCATCATTCAAACCGAACCCTCCAAAAATCAATCGAAAATAAAAACGAAACCCTCTACGGGCGAGTGTGATTCCCACTTTTCTAGTTTTTTCCAGTACATGTCTTAAAAAATTTTTTATTCATCACTGTTCTGAAGGTACTTGATGCACCAGATTTTACAACATCATTTAGATGAAACCCATATTTTGATGACGAGTGTAAACAGACCCAACCAGACAACCAGCCTACAAGGCGACGCTGCAGCAAATTACGACAGTTGTTCGTGAGCTCCACGAACACAAAAGAAGGGAGGAAGGGAGTAACGGCTGCTTAGAGGAAAAATAAAGAGCATGAGAATAACACAGCTGAGGCAATGAAGAGCTGCATCGAATTCAAAGCTTAGAATTTGAAAGAAATTACTTTTGCCGTCTGCTAAATGGCCACGTTGAGTTGACAGGCAGAACTTACCACTCAGTCTGAATGACTGTCGGTAAGAATTCCATCCACCCGATGTAGACGAAGTTAAGATACCAGGAAACCAAGCTGACTAAGCTGACGGACTATTTACAGAATACTTTAAGGCAGCTAGGTATGACCTGGTTGGTGGCATGTACCAGCAGCTATGTTCGCAGCAAAGCATGCACAAAGAGTAGAATCTCAGTGTCGGTTGCCCGGTCGATCTGAAGGGAAACCTTTTGCTTACGAATCAGTCGCCTTAACATCGCGTAAAAGATCCTCTCTGTCATTCAACAATCTTGAAGGTAAGCATGGTTTCAGGCCAGGGATGTCCACCAGGTTTTCGCGATAGATACTGGAAAATTCTTAAGATGCACAAATCGCCACCCACCTCCTATTTGTAGACTTTGCAGCCGCTTATGACAGCGTTCAGAGAGGCGGGCAATATAGTGTCCTGCCTAGTTTTGGCACTCCTATGACACTCATCAAATTGTGTAGAATGTATCAAACTCAACGAAACCCTCAGTGTCAAGAAAGGCTTTCGGCAACGCGACGAGCTTTCCTGTGAAGTTTTAAACACCATCATCTTTAAGCAGTTCTTGCGAAACTATCAACTTAGAGGCACGATCTTCCAAAAATCTGTGAAGCTACTGTTTTACGTTGAAGAATTTGTCGTAACTGGACAAACACAACGAGTTGTGAATGTTGAAGGCGCATATTGGAATTGTAACGGAAGCCAAAATAGGTATGGCGGTAAACGCGAACAGAGGTAGGTATACGCTGTCTTCAAGGAAGAACGCATTTCAGAGCTTTTGATGGAGCATCAGACTAGGCAGCAAAAACTATGAGGCAGACAAGGACTTTGTCTACCTAGGCTTACGAAGAAATAAAGACATAAACATCATCAACCGAAAATAAGCTAAATTGTTCGTGGGTACCGCTGTTGCTTTGGGTTCAAGAGGCAATTAAGTGACAAGGACCTCTCTCAAAAGACCATCTTGATCATTCGTGGCCTCCTCTATGGTGCAGACGGAAAAACGACGTACAAAAGAAGGAAAAAGTCAAAAAACTTGTCGATGAAGAGATGGAGGCTATTTACTAGGCTTCTGCATCCTTTGTTGTTAATCGTGCAAGAGTGGTGAAGTTTGCTTAAATGAGGCTGGGAGACCACTGAAGATGACCGCCGCTCAGGCTATCAGCTTATTGCTTGTATGGAGTGTAATCGAGAAACTTGAGCTTGACAATAAGGGTGAAAATTATGGCAGGATTCACTAAGACTAGAACTGGGACAATATACACCGTTCTTTATGACAACATTTACAATTCAAAAGACAACACAGGGTGAATCCTACGAATGCTCACAGAGGAGAATTTTTGCGTCTCTGTAATGAAAACCCGGACGTATTTGTAAGCTTATTGTTATTGGGGGCGAAACTTGTTCCAAATACTGAAAGCTTGCATTTGCCTACGGATCTATCGATGAAGTTGGCCGCCACTTCGTTTTAGTAGAGCTCATGACCACCGTGTTTTGAGAGTCAAAGGAAATATTGAACAAAAAAAAGTGAAAGCATAAATAAAAATAATAATTTTGTGACACTTCATCCCACAAGGGACCAGGGCCTAGCTTCTGCAGCAACTACTCGTGTTGTCGAAAGGACTTTCAGTTTATTTTTTTTGCAAACTCGAAACAGCTAGATTTCAGAAACTTTTCATAGACAAGCAACATATGGGTCGACGCACTTATCCACTACACAACAGCATAAATGCCAAATTAGAATTAATAATGTGAGAAAATTAGAAAAAAATGGAGTAACTGACAACAGGTGTGTTGCACATTCAGGACAGGACAAGCGCTTGTTTCCAAGACTGCCGTACGAAATTGTGGTTACGAAAAAATTCAACACCCTTTAGACCTGACCTTGTCCTTAATAGATTATTTTTTGTTTCCCGATTAGAAAAAATGAAATTCGTTGAAATCGATTTTCTGATGGCAAAGAGGAAACATATTTATAAGTGTATTAAAGAGCTAATTTCAAGATGTGATGGATGCATTGATGTAACAGAAGATTCAATTCTATTAAAACGA
Source organism: Eristalinus sepulchralis (assembly GCA_944738645.1). Taxonomy (NCBI): domain Eukaryota; kingdom Metazoa; phylum Arthropoda; class Insecta; order Diptera; family Syrphidae; genus Eristalinus; species Eristalinus sepulchralis. The sequence continues at coordinate 35,809,744 of OX122883.1, forward strand.
CAAATTAATTTTAATTGAATTTGCATTTTGGATTCATGCCGATACTGAGAATATTATCTCCATTCCCTGTTTGTGACAAATCATTGTCTTGTGAACTACAAGAGTCTTACACGGTCATCGCAAAATTACAATCTTCCTAAAATGCTAAGTGAGCTGCAGTTCCGAAGAAAACATCCCGTAATAGCCCCACATTTGTCACCGGGATGGGCCAAAGAATTACAACACATCTCAACCACCTATGCCTCGTTTTAAGTTGATGATACCCCCTTTTACTGTGAAACATACAGTCGTAGTCGAACCAAACCGTCAACAACACATACACTTCTGATGGACCTTGACGTGTTTGCTTGTTGCTTTCAGGCTAAGGACGGCGGATAAGGAAGCCCTCTTTTGAAAAGGGAAGTTTTACGTTTAGTCCTTTTGTCGTTAAGGTCAGTTGAAGGAGATGATTCAGTAACGAAATCTCCTAGTTATACTGCGATATGCGCCTAGTCAAGCATTTACGCTTTCAGAGCTTAAAATGGCTAGGTCATGTAGAGCGGATGGAAAACATTTCTCTGGCCAGTAACAGAGATCGACCTTATCAAAGATGTCGCACACAGGTGGAGAACGAATTTGGTGGGTGTAAGTGGAGGCAGATGGTGGAAGTCCGTGCTATCTTGAGAGGTGTATTTGTGGAAGCCTAGGGCCACCTCGGACTGTAATGCCACCTCAAGCCAATTTTGTTATTTGATGACGACACCTTTTGAAAACGCACAAGAATCATACGATGAAGTGTGATAAGGGTTCCAACCATCAAAAAAGTTTCTTTGCGAAATAAACAGCAAAGCCTTATCCACCCATGAACTTCCTCTCTCTTATTTTTGCATGGAATATATGCCTTTCAACTGGACTCCAAAATTCTAAGAAGCAACTTCGTTAAGCAATCAACTAACAGACCTTCGATTCCACACCCTGGCGCAACAAAGATAGACCCCAAGTGAACAGAAGGATAAGCCCAACCCAAGCCAAATAAAAAGAATCCCCATCCAGCAGCAAGGGTTCGCGGGCTACTCCCCTCACAAATTTATCGGTCGAACTGTGATGAACAGTCAGCAACTACTCGTGTTGTCGAAAGGACTTTCAGTTTATTTTTTTTGCAAACTCGAAACAGCTAGATTTCAGAAACTTTTCATAGACAAGCAACATATGGGTCGACGCACTTATCCACTACACAACAGCATAAATGCCAAATTAGAATTAATAATGTGAGAAAATTAGAAAAAAATGGAGTAACTGACAACAGGTGTGTTGCACATTCAGGACAGGACAAGCGCTTGTTTCCAAGACTGCCGTACGAAATTGTGGTTACGAAAAAATTCAACACCCTTTAGACCTGACCTTGTCCTTAATAGATTATTTTTTGTTTCCCGATTAGAAAAAATGAAATTCGTTGAAATCGATTTTCTGATGGCAAAGAGGAAACATATTTATAAGTGTATTAAAGAGCTAATTTCAAGATGTGATGGATGCATTGATGTAACAGAAGATTCAATTCTATTAAAACGACAAATTAATTTTAATTGAATTTGCATTTTGGATTCATGCCGATACTGAGAATATTATCTCCATTCCCTGTTTGTGACAAATCATTGTCTTGTGAACTACAAGAGTCTTACACGGTCATCGCAAAATTACAATCTTCCTAAAATGCTAAGTGAGCTGCAGTTCCGAAGAAAACATCCCGTAATAGCCCCACATTTGTCACCGGGATGGGCCAAAGAATTACAACACATCTCAACCACCTATGCCTCGTTTTAAGTTGATGATACCCCCTTTTACTGTGAAACATACAGTCGTAGTCGAACCAAACCGTCAACAACACATACACTTCTGATGGACCTTGACGTGTTTGCTTGTTGCTTTCAGGCTAAGGACGGCGGATAAGGAAGCCCTCTTTTGAAAAGGGAAGTTTTACGTTTAGTCCTTTTGTCGTTAAGGTCAGTTGAAGGAGATGATTCAGTAACGAAATCTCCTAGTTATACTGCGATATGCGCCTAGTCAAGCATTTACGCTTTCAGAGCTTAAAATGGCTAGGTCATGTAGAGCGGATGGAAAACATTTCTCTGGCCAGTAACAGAGATCGACCTTATCAAAGATGTCGCACACAGGTGGAGAACGAATTTGGTGGGTGTAAGTGGAGGCAGATGGTGGAAGTCCGTGCTATCTTGAGAGGTGTATTTGTGGAAGCCTAGGGCCACCTCGGACTGTAATGCCACCTCAAGCCAATTTTGTTATTTGATGACGACACCTTTTGAAAACGCACAAGAATCATACGATGAAGTGTGATAAGGGTTCCAACCATCAAAAAAGTTTCTTTGCGAAATAAACAGCAAAGCCTTATCCACCCATGAACTTCCTCTCTCTTATTTTTGCATGGAATATATGCCTTTCAACTGGACTCCAAAATTCTAAGAAGCAACTTCGTTAAGCAATCAACTAACAGACCTTCGATTCCACACCCTGGCGCAACAAAGATAGACCCCAAGTGAACAGAAGGATAAGCCCAACCCAAGCCAAATAAAAAGAATCCCCATCCAGCAGCAAGGGTTCGCGGGCTACTCCCCTCACAAATTTATCGGTCGAACTGTGATGAACAGTCTCAGTCTGAACCCCGCCTCCAGTTAAACTTCATCCCATCAAGCAGACACACGTCAGTTCGTCTAGTGCCACACCATCCAACCATCGGTCACCAGTCTCCCCGCCGGAGGGTGTCACGCTTTTTCCCTCCATTTTCCCGCATTTTTTTTTTTGGCGCTGCTGCAAGTAAACCACCGCAACGTACGTACACACAAGTAACTTGGAGCCAACCAATTGCCTGGAACGGTTGCCAAGCTATCCGAAGCATATTTATGGGGCATTTGGATTTCTGTCACGTCCTCCTTTATGCTCCTTGACATTAATTTGATGAACAGAATTTATGCAATTTGCTTATTGAAAATCAAACAGAAATGGTTTATGGCAAAGCGCCTTGCGAGGACCTCGTGCGTCGTAGTCGACGATGTCAGTCGTCGTTCCCGCCGTCGCCGTCGCCGTCCACGTCCCGTCGATGAGGATGGAGTTCTTGATTTGCCCAGAACTCTGGCTGCGAGGGGAGGAAGACGAGTCTTCGAGTTTGTCACCCCATTCTGTCAGTTTGCGAATTGCATGGGAATGTCAACTGATTTATCACTCTCTGGTGGAATTTTTGAAACATTTTCACTGGAAGGGATGAGCCAGGCTCCGGGGAATGTTTTCCTTCGTTTTGGATGTGACTGGTGGGTTGGATGGGGATGGGTAGGAGGGGGGGGGGGGGGATGTGCAATGTAACTGTAACTGCGGTTCACAGACGAAAGAGAGAGGACGCTGTATGCAGTCAGATTGAGGATTTGTTGTGGTGTCCTTGGCGTGAGGCGAAATTTCGGTTGACGGCAGAGGTTTCGGCCAAGAGCCGTTGGCTGACTGAAAGGGGCTTTTATTGTGATTGCAAAAATTGTGGCGCCTTGAGACGAAAGCAACTTCAGCTCTCCACACGACCATGAAGGAACCTGGGGTTAGGTTTCAAAAGGAAAGATGAACCAATCGGAACAGGAATGTTTCCTCCACTGGCCGACAAAAAAAAACGAAAAACATTCGCGGTAGTGATCACAAATCAAGACAGAATGTCTTGAAATTGATACAAATCCCTTCAAGGACTCAGATATCACCTTTGCAGAAGGTCGAGGACAGCGTAGGCCGCTGAAAGTCATTAATAAACGGGCCATATGTCAACCCAAACATCCTTCATCCTCCTCCCATCAAACCCAACCTTCTTGCACTAGCCTGAGCTATTGTCTGCGTCGATTAATAAAGTAATTCAATCTTCTCCTTCAGTCAAAGGGAATATCTCGTGACACTTAAGCTTAAAAGTGTTGCCACCGTCCGGTGACTCGTTAAAATATTAAAAAGTTTCGAATTTCTTCAAGCGGACCCTTGCCCCCACTCGCACCGCTGTCAACCGCAAGGCAACGTAGGTCAGGCGATGTAGACTAATTTGCCTAATGAACGCGACCCTTTTGTTGTGTCACCGCCCCTCCTCCCCAACACTTACCTGGAGTAGTCCGGCTTGCAGAGGATCATTCCACCTCTTGTGTAGCAACTGGAGCCGATGTCAGCCAGCATCGCCCCACAGCAATAGCACTTCAGGCAGGAGTTGTGCCAGTATCTGTCCAGCGCATGCAAAAAGTATCTCTCGACGATTTTCCCTGAAACGAAAACAACAGACACGGTGCTCGTTATGAGGTGCACATCGAGCAAGAAAACCCCACCACCACCATCCACCACGCCACTAGCTGGAACAACAACAGCAACAGCGACGACCTGCAATGCTTATAGATGGGAGTGCGTCTGGCGGATATGCACAATCAAAGGGTCACTTCGCGTGACAATTAATTTGTCAATGCCGGACGTGCGATTGGTGTGCGGGGGCGCGCATCCATTGTCTACCGCCCCGGCCGCAATTTGACCAATCGCTCATCCGCCATTTCCAATTAGTCGCTGTGTCGTTGCCGTTGATGTTGTCGTCGTGTCGTCGTGTCGTCGGTGTGCGTGCGGTCAAGCCGCCGCCGCCGCCGTCACCGAGCATACATACCTCCACAGCCAGCGCAGTGTTTAATTGCGCAATTATTGTTATTATTTAACTGATGAAACGTGGGCTGAGCACCGGCCATGATGCCAGCGCCGGCACTGCCATTGCCACCGCCGCCACCTCCACCACCAGCGCCGCCGTTGCCTCCACCGGCAGCACTGCCTCCCGGCCCAGCCCCCGTGGCGCCCAACGACAGGCTGTGCTGATTGTGTCCGTTCTGGTGGTGGACCACCATGTTATTTTCATTACAACCGATATTACTGTTATTGCCGCTAATGTTGTCACCAATGCTGCCACCGCCACCATTATTGCCACCGGTAACGCTGTTGCCACCAGCGTTGACGACTGTAGTCGCGGAAAGGCCGCCCCCACCTCCACCGCCACCGACGCCGCCTCCAGCACTCGCGTCCGACAGGTTTGTGTAGCAAACACCGCTTTCGGGACTCGGTGAATGCGATGTCGAGAGTTCGGAGTACGACTGGAAGTGGGAATTCATTGCTATTGCAGCAGCCAGCTTGACGGTTTATTTATTGTTGTTGCCTTCTATTGAGTAACGAGTGATGATCTGCTGTTCCGAACGCCTTATGAACTCTTAATGTGTCCGTCTGCAAAGAGGAAGAGGAGAAAGGAAGCTATTAGAGAAAAATGTTTTCAGGGAAGAGATGACACCTATCTCGGGGTTTGAACTACAGCTGTTGGTAAATTTCAGATACGGACGTCAACCAACAAAGAAATCAAAGCCGGGATTTGATTGACGCTTTAGAAAACTTGCAAAATATGTCCAAGCCAAGCAGGAGGGGGGGTTGAGTTTAAGGGATGGACTCAAGTGTACCAAAGCCAAAGCCAAAGCCAAAGCCAAAGCCAAAGCCAAAGCCAAAGCCAAAGCCAAAGCCAAAGCCAAAGCCAAAGCCAAAGCCAAAGCCAAAGCCAAAGCCAAAGCCAAAGCCAAAGCCAAAGCCAAAGCCAAAGCCAAAGCCAAAGCCAAAGCCAAAGCCAAAGCCAAAGCCAAAGCCAAAGCCAAAGCCAAAGCCAAAGCCAAAGCCAAAGCCAAAGCCAAAGCCAAAGCCAAAGCCAAAGCCAAAGCCAAAGCCAAAGCCAAAGCCAAAGCCAAAGCCAAAGCCAAAGCCAAAGCCAAAGCCAAAGCCAAAGCCAAAGCCAAAGCCAAAGCCAAAGCCAAAGCCAAAGCCAAAGCCAAAGCCAAAGCCAAAGCCAAAGCCAAAGCCAAAGCCAAAGCCAAAGCCAAAGCCAAAGCCAAAGCCAAAGCCAAAGCCAAAGCCAAAGCCAAAGCCAAAGCCAAAGCCAAAGCCAAAGCCAAAGCCAAAGCCAAAGCCAAAGCCAAAGCCAAAGCCAAAGCCAAAGCCAAAGCCAAAGCCAAAGCCAAAGCCAAAGCCAAAGCCAAAGCCAAAGCCAAAGCCAAGGCCAAAGCCAAAGCCAAAGCCAAAGCCAAAGCCAAAGCCAAAGCCAAAGCCAAAGCCAAAGCCAAGGTTAAAGCCAAATGAAAGGTAGGCAAAACCAATGACAAAGCCAAGGTCGAGTTCAAGGCCAAATCCAAAGCTAAGTTCAAGGCCAAGACCAAAGCCAAGGCCTTAGTTAAAACCAAAAAATTTAGGCTTAAGTAGAAGCCTAAGCCAAGATAAATTGCTAATGTTTAGGCCAAGGCCGAGTTTGAAGCCAAAATCAAAGATCAAAGTAAAAATGCAGCTCTAGCTTAAAGTTGAAATCCAAATTCATACCAAGGCCAAGGTCAAAATTACAATCAGAGCCTTAGCTTGGCCTGATGCAGAGTTAAGTCGAGGTTCAAACTCTTACAAATTTACGACAAAGGTTAAAGCCAGTCCAAAGGCAATTTAAAGAGAGGTCCAAGTTGAGATCCAAGGACAAATTCAGGTGTAGCCCAAATTTCAAGTTTAGGTTCTATTCAAGCCAAGGTCCAAATTAAAATCAGAGCGTAAGCCCGGCCAGATGCAGCGCTAGGTCCGGCTCTAACATGTTACGAATTTACGCTCCAGGATAACCTACGGTCCTTAAGCTCTAGACAAAGGCTTGATGAGACCTTTAGGACGATCCATCCACCTTCACATTATTCCTCCGACAGAGAATGAAAATCTAAGACGGTTTCTTCCACACGCCCAAAAGGAATGACCCCCACGCCCCACGCCAACGATCAGAGCAAACCACGGCGAGCTTCCACGCCGCCCACCCGTCACCCTTCTCCACACCAGATCGAGCATGTGTATAATTCCACACGTAAGGATTCCCGGTCTGAAACCGTCATCCACAAACCGGTGGATGAGTGTGTGCCGGCACCGGATGGGGGGGTGGCGTGCTGGCGGGGTGGCTTGGTGTCAGGATGGCGAAGGTGGCGGGACGGACGCCAGAGCATGCCGGGTTGGGCGACACTTTAATTAGTTCGTTTCAAGTTGCCTGTAATTCCGTTCACAATGGCAAAGGAATGTGTGTTTAATTAAAATTTCGCCATTGTTTGTACGCCATGGCATTTAATTAGGAAACGCTGCTTTTAATATTATTGTTGGCGTGTAAATATAACGTCAAATGCTTCACCCACTTATGGCGGTCGTCCCGTCCGCGCTGCAGATGAGCCACACACACGCACGCCGCGCGCTCTTGCGGAACATGAGACGGTGCCCGATTGTAGTGGGAGGGCGGGGGATGCCTGTGAGTGTGTGGGTGTTTTCAGCCCTTTTAGCCACCGGCAGTAAGGGCGGAAACGTACTGAGGTGGATTTAATTGCGTCAGCAGTTCATTTTCGTAAAAAGAGTGAGTTTTCGGTTTAATTGAAATTTGATAATATCGGTGCGATGGCCGACGACAACGGCGGGCGACATTCGTCGAGGGGTGCACAATTGATTGCCGGTTGACAATGAAGTCGGGGTATGGAAAATTCGGCGGGGGGTTTATTAGCGGAGTTTTTCTTTGTTTCTGTGTTGAGTGAGTGGAGTGCGTGTGAAAAGCTGGATGTGGAGCATAAGTCCTGTTTTTTAATTAAGTTGCTAAAGGGCTGCATGAAGAGGGAGGCGGGAAATTGATTTTATATGACGGGATTCAGCTGCTTGTCATATTGCTAGTCAATCTGTGACAGGATTGTGAAAGTCATCTTCAAAGAGAATTTATGATGAAGGATTTCCATTGGCTTCTCTTACTCACGCATGCCTGTCAACGACGTTTGTCTATTAGTTCTTTCAAAATTGTCAACCGGTTGGGTCTGCAAGACTAAAATTTGACCAGGCACAGAACGATGCTTTTAAGCCATCGTGCATCATGCTGCCTGCAACAGAGATATCCCCTCTAGACCGCACACAATGATGCATTTCCCATAGAAGTCACAAACATTTGACCCCATCCTGCCGAGGGTTCTAAGCCCAATGCAGTGCCCTCCATTAATCATGGTTTCCCACTTCTTTTTTCCTGTGAGTTGAATATTTCCTGATCTTTGTGGCGTATGTAAGCCGGCTTAGATTTACAATCGGCGGCGCTGCACATTTAACTGTTTTCAGATTTGCATACGACGATGAGCGTACAAATGCGCGTTTTAGGGAGGTTGGAGAGCCGAACAATGCCTCGGTCTGGCTGGCCCATACAGAGCACAAAACAAACGTTGCAGGACTGTGCGCGGACGAATGTTTTTAACAGTAACTTCCGGTTTGGAAAAATTATTGCCTCCCAGTTTGTGGGCGGAAAGTCAATTCAAAGAGCACCACCTCGGTCACCATGTTCCATGCATTGGCGACGAAGGAGAAGGGACTAATTCTTGTGCTGCATTGTTCCCGAATCCTTCGGTCTGAAGTGAAGATTTATTGACTAGAAGTGAAACACGTCCTGCGCCGGAGATCTCAATTCAAAGATTGCATGCTTTAAATTCTAAGGTGTACGGAACTGTATCATTGAATTGGGAGAGGATATGGCAGGGGGGCACCGATTAGGCAGAGGATAATGACGCAAGGGATGCCTGTCCTTAGAGCGATTTGCGTATGATAGGGAATTCTGGAGCGTTTAGGTTGCATTTTGCCGCTAAGAGACTGTCATGATTGACAAAAGCAAGTGTGAGTCAGGACAGTTGCTTTGTCTATTCAATTTTGAGAATAAAGAAGACTACACAGAAGTCTTATAGGAAGCTGTTTTGTTTATAGAAACAGACTGCAAAGAACCATTCCGCCTAGAGAATGCTATTGGTGGAAATTCTAATTGAATGATGTCTCACGTCATTGAAATTTTATTCAATGTCCCCCACTTTGTGAGAATGTTCCGCCCAGATCGCGTCTCTCCGACTCATTTAGAATCCTGACAACTCCACCCAGAATCGCCTGAGAATTTTTCAAAACGTCAACACACTTTCCACACCCATGACAACTCACTCCCAATGCCTCTCCAACAGAGGCCCTGCTTCTCCCTGAACCGCCTTTCAACTGCCATTCGCTGGCACCACTCCTCTCACCACAACTCCACGACGCCAACTTGTCCTCAGCACTGGATCGGAAAGATGCTGGATGCATGTAAGTATACTTTGTATCTAGACTGAGGCGACATATAAATTTCCATTTGACATTTATATCCATTCTTGGCGCAACTCGTTAGCCAAGATACTCGGGGCAAGTTTGTGTGTGTGTACTGCCCACTTGGCCTCTGGTACTTATTAATTTCATTAAGATCAATTTATGCCGCATCGCCGCCACGGAGGATCCCTAGTGCCTTTCCGCGGACCGATCGACTGCTGCACGCAACCGTGTCTGCGCCATGCATACGCGCAGCGCACATACAAGCAGAAGACCGCTCAGCCAATTTATTGGTAACACGGTAGCCGGGCTTTAATGATTTCTTACGACCAAATGAACGATGCCTCTAATAGGATGCGGGGAAGTGCGCGCAATTTATTTCACTCTGGCGAGCGGTGTTAATTAATTTATGGAGAGTAACGACGGGACTTGATTGTTAGGTGGTGTGGCCGGTCCCTGGTGACGGCTTTCATTAATTTTTATGGTCAGCGACACTCGAATGCGCTCACATGACTGAGATGGATGTAGAGCTCGTTGTAATGGGCATGTTCGCCACCCTGGAGCGAAAGGTGTGAATTGGCGGTGTCCACCCGAAGAGGCCAATTCAGATGGGAGTTCGAATGGAAGCAGCATGGTTTTTGAAGAGAGTGTCAAAAGCTAGTCTGAAGTTGATGGAGGGAGTTTTCGGTATGAGTTAGATTGGAATATGGGAAAGAGAGATGATTTTTTCCCTATTTTGAAGCATGTCCTTTTGACTGTACTTCTAGAAAATGTTCCTAGTACCATCCTGGCTTAAGTAGAATGGTGTAACCTTGAAGGATGTCAGGGTGTCGCGAGTAGTCCAAGATAAAGAAATCAGTCTTATAAGTCTCCAAGATGGTGACTGATTGCCGCACATATAAAGGCTAGATGGCTGAGCAATTAATTGTCTGTGTGTAAATTTAAAATTGCCCCTCAACATCTCTCGGTTTCAACCTCGCTTTTGAAAAAATTAAAATTTCTCGGACCGAATGAAAATTGTTTGCTGAGTCACTTCCAACGATGCTTCAAGTTCACTTTGTATTTTGCGTGGTTCTTGATCCAGTAAAACCATCAATTCCTCGTCGTCAAAGTTAATAGGCTGGCCAAGACGCTCTTGGTCGCTAAAATCACCACTTTTAAAGATTTGAAACCCCTTTGTGCATGATTTACAGGTAACAGCAGACTCATCATAAACTTCTACTAGCGTTCGATGGATTTCAGCTGCACTTTTCTTCCAATTGAACAGAAAACCAAAACTTCCCGCAAATGCTGTTTATTTAAGACAAATCCTGACATTTTCGAAGAGGCAAAAAAGATTGCTGTTGTCTGATTACACACTAGTTTTTGATGGCAAATGTCATACCTTTCAAGTGAAGTAGGTAATCGCTTCGAAGAGCAGCCCCAACTTGCAAATGACACCATCTTTAGAAAACGGACCTAATTAATTTTCACCCCCAATAGCATGGAGTCTTGTATGAAGGGCTTTGGTTTGTCCGCAGTAAAGCGTAGATAAAGAGGAGGACCTAATACACTACCCAAAGGATCCCTTCTAGTTTGAATGTTCGTCGTTATGTTGCACGTTAAAGCGTCTAGTTTCCAAGTAAAGGGTGTCCCAACAAGAACGCAATATTCAAATTTGGCGCCATTCGAATTGTCATTGTTTGACATTTGAACAATTATTATTGTTATTAGTAGAAGGTATAAGGTTAATAAAAATGGAGCGCTACACGAATGAACAACACAATGAGAATGTGAAATTGTTTTACCAAAATGGTGAAAGTTTTGCGGCTACAATTCGAAAATTGCGATCAATTTGGGGTTACAATAATGCTCCAAAAGAGTCAACTGTAAAGCGATTGATAGAAAAATTTGCTGAAACTGGGTCTGTAACTGATGTAAAGACAACAACGTTTATGCGAACAAGCCGACGACGACTCAAGCCTTGAAAGAGGAAATTGAACGCTGCATTAATAAAATACCGCAGCATTTAGGCAAAACGGTCATTGCATATTTCATTAAAAGATCGCGTTTGAGCCAGCAAAGCCGCGGCGGCCATCTGGCCGATGTGTTATTCCACACATAACCTGATCCTGTCTACTTAACGATATAATAAAGAATTCACGATTTTTTTTTTAAATATCTGCGTTTTATTTAAAATTTAAATCTTACGTTCTTGTTGGAACACCCTTTATAATTGCTGTTATCCCATGGACTTGTCCACCAGGGTAAATAGTGTAGTTTAAGCCGTATTTTTGTATTTTTGCTTAAGGTCTCATTTAAAAAATGTTTTTCTTCAATTAGAAGAACGTCAATAGAGCTGTGAAATATAAATAATCTTAATTCCGAGGCATGTTGGTTTCTGCGGTCTGCTCTGTGACTTTAGTCTGGTCACTTAAAAGTAACAAATAATCCCTTTAGCGCTCGTCAGTTTAAGAAAACCTGCCGCCTGCTGCCGTCAAAACGCCCTAGGTTCCTTCTCAAAGGATCGGACATAAATCTTGTTGTGGAAGAAATTCTTGGTCACTGTGTGATCAGCGAGCATGCTCGTCGACTAAGTGGTCCCACAAATTATTTTTTCAGACGCTATAAAGACGAGGAGAACCAAAAACCGTCCAACATATGCTTTGCATCTGTCCGGCACTTGCGTGTCAGCGAAGTTAATACCTAAGCAAATATATTTTCTAAGCAGTCTGCATGTTATAAGAAACACCCCTCCCACACACATTTTTTGAACTTCTTCATCGGCTCTAAATGGTTCTATTTGGTTCATTCCAACAACAACACAATGGTTCTGAATAAGAGTCCACGACACCTCTACCCACCTAAATACCGAATCACTTTCTATCTTGGATTGGATTTAAGCATGCTTGAAAGAAGTCATCACACTGTGTCGCGCATTCGAAAAAATCTGTCCGATATACCTTTGAATGGTAACTGGTAAAGAGTGGCAAACTGATTTTCATTGTGGGTCAAATTGTGCATCTGCATCAGATTTAAACAAATTTGAGCCACTCCTAAGTAGTTGACTATAAACATATTTTCTCCAACCCTACACACCTTACAAGAGAAAAACAAGAAAGGAGCGTATCACAAGAATCTGCCCCCTATGTAGAGCATTTAATTTCAAATTTAGAAAATATGCATTTGCTTCGATTCAAAGAGTCATGTACGCGACGTAGTTTCATACGTCAAACATAGTCCTTTGCATTTTTTTTTGTTTTTTCTTTTTTCTGAAAAGTGCTTCTACTCGCACCACCACCACCACCTACCCCTCACAGTCTATTTTACGGTTTAAGAAAACCCATTTTACCCGCGCGCTTAAAGTTGAAGATGACGCTAGCCAACCGCACACAACGACCATCACGTACCGCACTTAACCATCAGCTAATAGGTCCCTTGCACCCGACGGCATCGCCCACCCATCATCGTTCTGTCGCCCACCTGAGCAGCCGCAGCTGTAGTAGCCGAACGGATCGTGTGTGCAGCAGCGGCATCAACACACATCCTGCATTCCATCGTCGTTCCCCTTTCCCTCGGCGGCGGCATCGTCGTCGTCATCGCCAACGTCGTCGTCGTCGTCGTCGTCGTCGTCCTTCAGCCTACAACGATTCCACCTTATTACCTTAATGGTGCTTGAAAAGGGAGATTTATTAATTAGTTCGTTAAAACGACAACTTATAATTCTGCTCCTAATTAAGATCATTAATTATAATTGGATGCGGTTTCCTTCGTCCTGTTTGTCGCGCATAATGAGCCACATCCAAACACACACACACACATACAACACAGTGCCAGGGGGTGGTAAACGGGGAGGGGAGAGGGAGAAAAAGCGTGTGCTTCTTGTTTTCCATACAAGTGCAGGTACTTGACAATGCGAGGAGCACCATCATTGGTGGCAGTAGCGTAGCCTGTGTACAGCAGTGGTAGTACATCAGAGTCGCTCCTTGATGCCTCCACTTCAGTGGTGATGTTGGAACAATTTAAGTTTATTGCTGCCGTTCACTGCTCACTGATGCTGATGCCTTTCCTCCTTCTGCTGATGTTGCTGCTGTTGTTGTTGTTGCTGTTGGAAACTGTGAGACTCCTTCTTTTATTTGCCATCCTCTACTCGCATTCTGAATATGTGTTCTCTGCTCCTGTTGGTTACTGGCTGCCCCTGTTGCTGTCGATGCCATGGGAGGGGGATTCGCTTTATTTTACTCTCTCTGCGTGTGTTTTTCTGTTTTTTTTTTTGTGCTCCTTCTCTCGATGTATCTCCATCTGGGGATGGTGAAGGGGATGCGAATGGGAACGAGTGGCTGGCTGGTTGGCTCTGGCAGGTATGGGAACTCGATTAATTGTTCAGAGTTGATGATGGATGATCCGTTGATACTTAATAGTGGCCAATTAAGAGAACGACTCTATTAACTGTGACTAGTGGTGGAGCGGGTGTGTTGGTGGATGAAGGGAAAACGGTTGGCTTGGACTGTGTCGCAGTTTCATAGACGTGGGTCTTAATGCGCGTTGCTGGACGCTGGTTTGGAATTAGAACGAATTTCTGCCGCTTGCTCTAAAAGGCTTTCCTCCAATTCACCAGGACAGCTACGCTCTCCAGTATCCACCCCCCAAAGCTGCGCATATCATTTTTTACTATAATCCTACTCAGACCCATTGAAACTCCCATTAGCCCCGAGGTGCCGACGACGCCTAATGAGAGCGATGGCCCTTCACTTGCGTTCGATCAGAAATAATTGCACAGCCATGGGAAAGGTTCGCCCCAATTAAGGCGCACTTCGTGCAGCCGCTACTCCTGCTGCACGACGACAACATGTTAACCTGCCGTTCTCAGCCCATTCATCATCATCCCATGAGGACACCAGTGCGCTGCCCCGGCAAATCCGCCAAAACCTTACAAAAACGCGACCGAAATTTGAATATTCCACTCCACTCCCCTAATTAGACGTTATCGGGCAGGGATCAGCGCAACTGACTGCGACAGCGGTGGCGTTCCAAGCCAACGACACACACACACACAGAGACGGCTAGCAAGGTGCGCGCAAACCAAATGTCCTCCGTTCGCAGCGCAGTACTTAACCTGACGTGCCACATCCAGATACGATCTGTAAAAGTAATGTTTTTCGCACTATTAAAGTCACACAACGAGCTGACTCGCAATGTATTACAAGCCCGGGCCTCCGACTGCGGAAGAGTGGACTAGGAGCGCGCGAGAGAGATTGCTTTGCATACAGCGCGACATGAGCAGTCCGCATCCGTTCGATGTGTCTCCGGGGTTCATTTAATTGACTTCCCGGACAAAGTTTAGAGCACTAGTCAACGGCGGGCAGCAGGCTCCATTCGTCGCTCGCAGGCCTCAACGCTTACCCCACGAGGAAGTCATTTTCATATGTCAGCCGTTTTCTAGCCGTCTCTCCACACGGCAATGCGCGTGCGTGCAGCGCTCAGCCAGCAGCACCCAGAGTCAGGCTGGCTCTCCTGCGGTGCGCTGATTTATTTGCGCTGCACGGCGGCGATAATTTCCACTCATTAGCGATTTTTCGAGGCTTAATTAACGGCAGCTGGGCGAAATGTCACATTCGGGACCGTGGCGGCGGTGGCGGCGGCGGCAGTGACAGCCGCGAGCTGTGTTCTTGTTTTTAATGAGGAAATGCATCGGCGATTAAGATCGATTGAATCGGTGTGCATTCAGAGGGGGAGCTGGGAGCTGTGCACCGTGCACCGGAGATTGGCTGTGGTCTTGGGTGGGGATGGGCTAGAATTTCTATGAGCGAGCTGCACACGAATTGGAATCGTGCGTTTTGCATTTGGCTTAAGAGGAGTCTAGGTGATCTTCGATTCCGGCGGTGAAAGGTTAACCCAAGCCCATTAATCAGTGGCTGCGTGCATGCTGTTCAATGTTCGGTGGGCATTGAGCAATGACAAAACGTTAAAAAATTAATTTCGCAAAATGAAAAGTTGGAAAACTGATGTCTTTTATTGACATCAAAAGATGAATGTCTTATAGTTCTTTGTCAAATCTTTCCTCAGAACTCGCCAAAGCATCACTTAAAGTCTATCAGTTGCGAACTTTGGATGATACGATTTCCTTGATTTACGAAAAGCTGTTTTTTTTAATGTATCGAAAAAGGACAATTCTACGTCTCCTTTTTGAAGTGAAACATCTTCTGGCAAGGTGTGAAGAAATTAAACTAGAACTTGGACCAGTTCTCGGATAAGGAAGTGATGGGGAGTTGAACGTGGGATGGACAAGAAATAAGACAAGGAACTGGGCAAGAATTCGAGCAGGAAATCAGAGAAGGACTTGTACAGAAAATGGGTCATTTCATGTGCTAAGACCTGAAAAACTAACTTTCTTACAAATTTGACCTGATTTTTGTCCCGATCATTTGCTATCTTCTAACAGCTTCCGTGTCGGTTGCAAAAATTTATCAAATTTTTCACAGACATTCCGACCAGTGAGAGGTGCATCTCTTGGAACGAAATTTTCTGTACCGAATGGAACAAACTACTTCTGGGCCCGACGTTGACCCACAGCGTTCTCATCGTGAACACCCCCTGACTGACTCAAACTGCAACAAACTTCAGACCGCTACAATTTCCAAACGATTCATGAGAGTGATTTCAAGTTTTAACACATGACAGATTATTTTATTGTCCACAAGCCTTTTAAACGATTTGCAGAGATTTGAAAAGATTCTTCTTCTGCTTTTACTGGCGCTACAGTCCGGGATGGACCTGGGCCTCAATCAACATGCCTCTTCAACTAACCCGATATCTTGCCAGCTGCCTCCAATTGTGCACTTCAAGTTGGTTGAGGTCCGTCTCTACTTGTGTGCGCCATCTCAACTTAGACCTCCTACAATGGCTCGGATTCAAAGACTTTTCGGCTCGGAGCCGTGGTATACGCTCTACATGGCGTAGCCATCTTAAGCGTTGTATCGGCGCTGCTGTATAGCCTTTGAGTCTCAATTGTGTTTAAAAAATTGTATTTGCCATTTTATTCAAACGTGATTGCTTTATATTTGGCGGTAAAGCCACAATTATGGTCCGAGCCCTTCAGGACCTTAAAGAAAATAAATCATGTCTCGGAGCATTGCTAATTTCCGCTATACTGTCAGCATTGCAAGACTCCGTGGAGGTGGTCATAGAATAGCAACAACATCGGTTATGATTCGGAAGCTGAAGGATCAATTTGATCGTTGGAAAGGATGCAACATGCACTGGAAAATGAGTTTGAGCCCAAGTTCCAAAAATTAAACGATCTTACACCGCAACAGAAAAAATTAAGAGTCGAAAGAGTTTGCTAGTCATGCACGAAACTAGTAAGTTGCCGAATTTGTTTTGTTTTCCGATGAGTAGCCACTTGTTATCGAGCAATATTTAACAAACACATTGACTGAGTTAATTTGCTAATGAGGCCTTTAGAAAATGTAAACTTTCAGACGGTCACCAGGAGGGAGACGGCACCGATGGTGATGGTTTTGGGTCGCCATAAAGGCCGATCGTTGGTCTCGACTCAAATTTTTTTTGAACCATAAAGTGACCGTGCGACCGTATGCCATGAAACTATTTTAGAGGCGGTATTAATGCATTGGGCAAACAAACATTTCGGTCTTGAAAAGAGCGCGTCAACCCAAATTAAAAGACAATATTTCTGCGACACAATGGTTTATAAATTCTCCGGATTTTGGATTTTTCTGTTTGGGGTATATTGAAAGCGAAGTGTCGACACTACAAAAACTACCAAACTTTGGACCACCTCAAACAAGCCAGGAATGAGCCAAAATACCACGGTTGTGGCAAGGCTATTATTTGCGTCAAAAGCTAGCGATACAATTTGAAAATATTTTCCAACACTAATAACTAGATATAGCATATCTCTGTATTGTAAACTGTGCGGCTGCGTTCTTCGTGAATTTTAAACGAAATATAATGATGTCAAATATCTTCCGCTTTTTTACTCTTCATTCAATGCTTCATAAAAAGTGTCCAGTCATCGGATTTAGTTCAAATATGTGCCGTTTTGTTCGATAATCTGTTTCCATCTAGACGGCAACTTCATAATACCCCCCTCGTAGAAAACGCCCTATTTTGAGTTCAACTTCACACCACCAAGGGCATTCGTCATGAACAGAAACAGGTGGGAATCACTTGGCGCTATGTCCAGACTATATGGTGGATGCGATAAAACCTCCCATCCGAGCTCCCGTAGCTTCTGACGAGTCATCAACCAAGTGCGTGGTCTGGCGCAACACTACACCCTTCCTGTTGGAAAATTCTGAACGCTTCTGTTCGATCGCCTGCTTCAAGTGGTCCAGTTGTTCGAAGCAGATGGTAGAATTAAGCGTCTGGCCATATGGGAGCAGTTAATAGTGGATGATTCCCTTCCAATCCAAGCCGTCAATCCCGGCTTGACCACTGTTTGCGATTCACCGGCCTTCAACCACGACAGTTTTCGCTTGATATTGTCGTATGTGATCCATTTTTCGTCGCCAGTCACAATCCGTTTCAAAAATGGGCCGAGTTCGTTCCGTTTCAGCAGCATATCGCAGGCGTTGATTCGGTCCAGGAGGCTTTTTTGCGTCAAATTATGCGGCACCCAAACATCAAGCGCTCTGCAGATGGCTTAAAATGGTTTGGTGACTAACTCCCATCTCCTGGGCGATGTCACGAGATGCCACATGCCGGTCTAACTCGATGATTTCCATAATTCGATCGGTATTCGACGTCACAGGTCTTCACCCGGCTGGCATGGTATCGCTTTCACCGGCTCTGAGTCGTCGAAACCATTCCTCCGCGGTTCGAAGTGATAGAGTACCATCCCCCAAAACACCATTAATCTCACGGAACGTTTGCCTAGCGGACTTGCCTTTAACGAAAGAAAATTTTTAAAATAGCTCGAATTTCGGCGTTAGTGGGCTCCATGTTTACACACGGCTATAACTGTTGAACGCAATATCCAAAACTAATAATGCATAGCGTCGTTTTGTAGGTTTTGTCAAGACCTTTCAGTCAAGAGCATGAGAATAATAAAGTAAATGGACTTTCATTCTTAACTTGGCTAATTACCGTTATATGTGCTTTAAGATATTTGGGTGATTTTAAAGCCCACAGGGACTCCTTTGCTTCTTTAGAAACTTCTCGTTTTATGCGTGCTATTGTTTCCTCAAGGGGAGAGGGGAACTAGAGTTTATTTCTGACTTCGAACAAGCGAACAAGAATGGCAATTAGTGCTCGTTCAATATTGTCGGTCATGCTAGCGGGAAAGCGCGAGATGAAAAATCCATGCACCTTCGGCGTGTGAGTCAAATCACTTATCCACTACAATTCAGCGACCACGATCAATCATTCTATAGTTTTCGATGTCGTCGACATTGTGTTCAAAGTATCGTCCATCTCTTACTGCGAACGTATCCTATCATCGGCGTCACTCATTAAATAGCAATAAGCTTCTGTCAAACGTTGAAAATCATACTCTTCCATTTCCCAGAATCACAACTCAACTTAGGACTTCATTCCCGCCCATACAGGATCAACGCTGAGCCCATGTATCTGCATTTCATCTCAGAATCATCACTGGCCCCACTCCAACTGTAGTCGACAAGTTAATAGACGACGCGAACGCTTTGCCAATCGGGGTCGAGATAGATTCTACTGCCACCGGACCGTCACTGTCCAGCCGCACAGCTCGACACCATATCTGAACGCAGAACCAACCCCATACGGAGATAGCCATCGGATATGGTATAATTGTCCCGGAATTTTTCGTTTCCATCGGCTTTAATTAAAATGAAAAATTGTTTAATAGCCAGCTCTGTGCGCTCCGGTTGGCTGTGGGTTTTGGGCTGCCGGGCAACACGGCGGAGTTGGCGGCGGAGATGCCTTCATTTGACAAGCGCGCAAACTTGGTGCGACTGCGGAAAGGGTGCTGCCAACCGATACGCCAGTACACTGCGCGTTTGACAATATCTGCGTCGCCTGCAGCTCACTGCGCTATCATGGCATCACAATTAAGCGACAGTTATATTAATAAATTCAATCCACACACACACAAATGCTCGCGGGCAGAAACGCAGCGCACATCGTATGGACGGCCAGGTGTCCGTAGATGGGGGCCGGTCCACCTGCTTTTGTAATCAAATATTAATTGACGGCGGAGACGGCAGCGAGTGGCTTGACACATATTCCTTGGCGGGCAGCGTGCGTCCATCTTTGCTGACGGATGGTTCTGGGTAGTCGCTAAGCAGCGACATGCGTGTTTACGGTCACTACGGGTCTGAGATGGGATCTAAGGCGAGGCGAGCGTTTACGCCCGTCTTAATTAAGTCGAGTGTTAATCTTACGCAAATGGCATTCACGGATATGCCGGCGGCGGTCGGAATGCTGTGGCCGGCAACTGGGTTATCGAGCGCGCCTGTCAAGCGGTGATTGAGTTTTCCTTTTGGAGGCGATGCGATGGGCGACGCACGCGGTCACAGGTATGCGGGCCTCGAAGTTGAGCAGTCGGAATGCGGCCTTCGCTGGAAAGTTTCGCCGCAGAGCTATGCTTGCGCAGAGAGCGGCGAGATACATATGGTATGGAATGGCATTTGGCACCATGAAACAAATGCAAAGCATTCTGCTTATTGGTTTGCGGGACATCGCAATGCGTGTCAGTTCGAAGACGTTTGTGGTTGATTGACTGGGTGTCAGATATGTTGTGAGGACACGCATATTTTTTACCGGTTCTCACCATAAGAAGCAACACGCATCTATGAAAATGAGAGAGTAACACGCATTTTTCCAACTCTGGCAAATGACGATTGAATCTGCTTCAAAAGGCATACCGTTAGAGTGCCTTCTTTTAATTTTATCATCGTAGCGTGGCTTATGATATCTTTCTGCATCAATTCGACGTTTATCGGATGCCTGTCTCGCTAAACTTTTGCCACTAGCTACGATCTGTCACCTGTCATCTTTTTTTTGTAACTTATGTCATCTGAGTTCTGCTTTCTAACTTCTATCTTACATCCGACTTTTATTATTTGAAAATTGTCACCCATTTTTTGTGGACCAATTCTAAAATTTGACGTCTGTCAAACTGATTTTGATTCGCCGTTGTTTGATTTCTGTCATGTAACTTTTGCCAACTGATTTCTGTCACCTGATTTCTGCCTTCTGACTCCTGTCATCCAACTGCTGTCATTTGAAAATTCTAATCCGCTCTCTGTCGTCTCTATTCTGTCACTCAACATCTGTCACACTAACTACTGTCTCCTCTCTCCTGTCACCTGATTTCTGTAAATTAACTTCTGTTATCTGACTTCGCTCATCTAACATCTGTCATGACCTCTGTCACTTGACCTCTGTCATCTGACTTCTGTCACTTAACACCTTTGTGACGTCTTCTGAAGTTTTTTTTGTCTGACGCCTTCTTTCAACTTGACTTCTGTCATCCTAAAGTCTGATATTCTGATCATCTAACTTCTGTCAATTTGACGTCTGTCATCTAATTCTTACCATCTGTTGTCTGACTTCTGTCATTTGGTAATTGTAGATGACAATTACTTCTGTCATCGCAAATTTTACCGGTGTCAAACTGACACCTATCACCTGACTTCTGTCATCTGATTTTTGTCATCGTACTTCTGTCACCTCAGTCTTGTCAACTGACTTCTATCATCCGTCATAAGATGACGTCTCTTATCATTCGCCAACAATCCACCAAAATCTGTCCAGTTGCATGTCCTTCTAGCCAAACAAACTCCTAAAGCCCTATCTACTGACAACCCGCAGTTTAGTTCACCTGTCACCTTTCCCATCTCAACGCCACATCCGTTTGTCGCAACTTTCCCCCAGTCTTGTTACGGTGTTCTGTAGTGCAGCGTGAAATCATCACATCAGCCCCGTTCGCCTGCAACACAAGGTCCGTCTCTGTCTTCCGGACGTCCAATTAAAGAAGAATCTCTCTCACTAATTCCCCGGCTCGCAAGAATTTCTAAATTGAAACCAAACATTACCGGTAATTGCTCCAAATCATCAATAGGCCTGCATTCCGCCGTGCAGCGATCATGGCCCCATCAACTGCCACTTTGTCAGCGGCTGACTTGACAATTTCCACGGAAATCCACTCAGACACACGCGCGGGCACACAGTCATTCCCTTGGCCGGAGCGGCCGTCTTGCGGTGGTCTCAAATGCCAGTGACACGCCAGCCACCGGACGCAAACGCCTATTCCGCACGTACTTCATTAAACGAATGCCTGGCATTAGAGGGGCCAGCGCACAACGTGGCACTGCAGAAGCTCCCCGATGCATTGGCATGCATCCGACTCACATCGTATCATTTGACGAGAGCGGAACACACAAATTCACTGCTGGTCCCCGACGTCGTCGCCCGCACCAGGCACTAACAGACAAATGAACCGCCAGTCAACTCGCCATGACAATCGATCCTTGTGCGCAATCCGAGCCGGAGACAAATTGAATCGTCGTCGTCGTCGTCGTCGTCGTTGTCGTTGTCGTTGTTATTGTCTTGGCCGCGGCGACGTGGATATGCATCCACTTGATGGAGGCCTAATCAACTCACATCGAACAGATATTTATCCTCGGATAGAACTGCATTAATCTTGGAGCGCTGGGATCGCCGGTGATCACTGTAATGATGCGCCTCGACGCTGGTCGGCAACACTTGTTGGCCGTAATGATGCAGCGCGATCCTCGAAGTCTCAAAATACCGATGATTTCGCGTAAGTGGAGAATAACACAGGCATGGACACATCGCGAGTTGAAAGTGATCCCGAGTGTCGGTGGCGGCTGCTGGTGGTCAGGGGCTGGTCGTCGGCAGGTGTGAAATCGCCAACTAGATGCGTTGCGATGTGGTAATGACACTCATTGGTGCACTTAGGGCGAGTTAATTGCACCAATTACACTAATGGGCAGTTGGGTGAGGATGGGAGTGGAATTTGAGTGAATCTCATGTCCTGACGGGTCGGAAGTGAGGTTCCTGATGATTGAGAAGAATTTTTTCTGCAGTTTTCTTAGGGGAGAGGAATGCAATTCTGGCACTAGTTGAATGCAATGTGGAGGCTTTTCTTTAAAGGAATCCAGCTCTGTGTGCTTTTTCGATTTCAAAGGGTGCTTTTTGAGGAAGACTTTCTTGGAATAAGTGCTTTAAAAATTGACGGGAAGCAGTTTTAGACCTGCTGTGCTCCAAGTTATAAGAAACTCACCAGGAAAACGAGTAGTTATGCTTTCGCTGCACGAGACTGTGTTTTACTCATTCTCGAAGTTGTTAGAGGAGCTCGCTGAGAAACTTAAAGCAGTGCAAAAGTCACTTGCCTACAGAAGAATTTTTTGTGAATTGAAAGAACGCACACAAATCCTTCTAAGAAAGGAACAAGAGCGCTAATTATGGCAACTTTACATATGAAAACGCATAAAATGGGGCAACACACGAGTACGTTTCTTCTTCGATCCTGTTTTAAAAGAATTTCACAATTTCATTGAAAATGCTAAATTTTGAAAATGCTAAAATTTGAGAAGAAGATGTCCACGAACCCGATTGCGCACAGAAGTGGAGAAGAACCTCAACCAACTTAAAGTGTGAAATTGGAGGCAGCTGGTTTAGGATCGTGCCAACTCTAGAAGTTTGTTGGCTGAGACGCATGTTCACCCCGCCGTATGAAGATGAAGAAGAAATACATTCCTGCGGATGGTTACAGTCAGTATTTCCGTTGAATCGGACTCGTAGTTTGAGTTTTCGTCAAAATTCGAAAAATATAAAAATAGCCCAATCGGTGGGTGGTTCGACTCTCGCTTGCTGGAGAGAAAACTCCCAATCAACTCAAAGTGACCTAGGAAGCTGTGTACAGTGACTTCTGTCCTTCGATGGCGACTGTTAAGAATTGGTTCAGCGAGTTTAATGGCAACGCTCATGGCCAGGTGCAGCGTAAATGGCTACCACAAATGGCAAAACTTCCTTATCTCTTATTGATAGACCACTAATTGAGGGTGTGCGAGGTAGTTGAGACAGTAGGCCTTTCAAAGGACAACGTGGGTCATACCCTACGTGGAATATTGGGCATATGAGTGCTCTCTGCACGATGGGTGATACGTTAGCGCACTTCGGACAACAAGAGCGTATCATAAGCCGTAGCCACGACAAAATTGGTTTATTTAAGCTACGATCTGCTGACCCATCTAACTCTAGATCCAGACAAGTTCGACTTTTTTGTTTTAAAATTTAGATATTTCACTTGACTGGCAAACATTTGATCCAAGTAAATGCGTACTCGTTGCCACAGTAGTCTACATTGTAGACATCCAGCAAACGTATTTTGTGGAAAGATTAAAGAAGATGGAACTTCGTTGGGTCAGGTGTCTCGAGCTATGTCCCGTAAATAAGGAATATTCTTAAAGAACTCCTGACAACACTCAAGGAGTGTTAATTTCTATAAAAAATGTTCAAACTATGCCTTTCGGATTCGGCAATAAACACTAGCTTCAATTCACTTCACTCCCTTACGTACGTTCTTCTTTATAATGTCTCATAACATAAATTTCGACATCGTTACATTGACCGCCAGCACTCTACTCACGTAGATGACTAGCGCATTATTTTAGAAAGACTAGGCTTAACCGTTGTTTAATATTTCATATTGTTATCGCTGCACACGCGAATTGCGTGGAGTGTGGGAATCCAAATTTTCTTGCGATTTCAGGCAGCTCCAATTACGAGTGCGGCGATAATCCGAGACACTTCACGAAACAGTTTTGATTCCCTCACTCGAAAGCTTATTATACAGTTTTCTTCACTTGCCATTGAGGAGTGCACGTAATAAATTTATAACCAATCAGTCTATCCATTAGTTTGATTCCGCTGTTAAACATTCGAACAACCGTATTTTTCAATGGATCGTGTTTGCTGGCGACGTACCAGGCAGCTTAAGTACATCATACCTGAAAACATCAGAAGACATACGGTCTCATAAAAATCGTGATCAACTTCTAGTGTACGCGGGAGGTACTGTTGTGATAAAACGAACCCAGCATGACGTCAACGAAACATTACTGCAATTGGGGGTGATTTGCCGGGAAGCAAGGACAAAATCTGTCGACGTCTCGGAAAGGGAATGTCAATCGTGGAATCTGAATTAGTTGCCGAAGGACCAAAATAAGTTCATGCTTGAGGAGCCATCACTCCAACTTGGTTGCGAGCGAGGTCTTTCTCCCACCTCTGCCACTTCTTTGGGTCACAGCACTCGGTTGGGAACGCAACTCAACACTGAGCCGGGTAAGTTAACTGACAGTCTGGTCTGAGTCAGTTGGGTGAAGAATCTGTTTCAGACAAATCAGTTCAGTGCACTAACCCCGGCTCTGCGGTCGATAGTGGGTTTTAAACCACAACCACCAAGATACTCCCACAAGAGGGCCTAAGGAACGGTCAGGATGAAATCTAAATTTCAGGGGCTTGTGACCTTCCAGAACTCTGGTCAAGCTGTAACTACCAGTCAAGTTCCATCAACACTTGGGTTTGGTAGCCGCCATCGTGCCAAATGGACTTTGTCTCCATCGGCGCTCCCATTGACACTTCTTATAGTGTTACGGATGTGATTTCGAATCAGGTGATTCATACATCCCGTCAGACCACCTGGATGGCTCAATGGACAGCAGAAACTTTGAGGTAGACATCACAATTCTGAACTTGAATTTCTCTTGTTAGTCGTTAGTCATGGTTTGGAGCCATCTCTCCAAGCTTGCTCACATAAACCTGATTGAGAGAATCTCGTAGTGTTTTTGGGAGAAAGGCTGTTGGTCCTGTTGGATTTGATAGCAATGGGGGCATGCCGACCAACCTAAACCTAGTGCAAATCTTCCCCAACTCCAGGAGCTAGTTAGTGAAAAGAAGATAATGAAGCCAGGTGGAGTAGGAAAATATTGTTTTACTTTGTATGACAAGCACCATCCTGTGCATCTCTGGCGAAGCCTAAACTGGAGTTCACTAATGAATAACAAGTCTTGTGCAGTGAGCATCTAACACCTGCATCTGCACCCATACGCGTCTTATCTTCGCATCCTGATGAACGATTCCGCGAAAGATTCGACCGCCATTCAGGGAAAGCCAACCGAAAGCAGACCACACCATCGAGCACGCTCGCATTCCTGCCGTCATCACATCCTTATCTTGACACATCCTCGTTACATTAATTAGCCGCGTAATTATTTTAATTGCATTAAGCCTTCCCCGAAGCACCTCATAATTCGAGCCCATTACATGAGTTCCTCTTGCTAATGATATCGTCGAGGCCGCTGCTGCTGTTGCTGCTGCTGTCGTCGCATTCAGAGCGGATGACATTCGGAGCAGCATTCCTCAGGTGCCCCTTCCGTGGAACCTAATTACGCTGCGCATTCATTAAGCGTCCCAACCTTTCCAGGAACGGAGCACTTGGCACACAACCGTGTCACTGTGTGAGTGCGACCATTGTGCGTGGAGTGAGCTCATCACAAGGGGTGGGGACTGGCTCTCATTTGACGTATAGCCATCATGATGGTCAGTGTCGACCAACTGCACTAGCAGAGCACACACACAAGGCGCTGCAGCGACTGGTCAGTCGTCTTTCGCCCGAGTGCAGGCAGCCGTTTCCAGACAGAAAGGCATCACCGGGACAAGCAAATGCCGTTGCGTTCGACTCCTTTACTTGGCTGCCGTGGCAGTGCGGCTGAAGACGGTGAGGGCGAAGATCAAGATGAAGAATACGACGCGCCCGAGGAAATTACACACAAGAGAGCGCTCGCCCGTCCCGGTTGTCCATGTGCACCCGACATGGGAGGCAGTGTGTGCCGCAATTATTGTCATTTCATGGACGCTGCTGGGGCTTTAAATGGACAAAAGGCGAGCAGTATCCATGCGGAATGTTAATGAAGACGTTAGTGATGCCAAATGCGTCTGTTGCGTCAAGTTTGATTTCCAATTAATCGAGTGGTACATGATATGTGTGGTGGCAGTGGCTGCGCTCTGACACATGGCCAAGATGACGGCGGCGGTCGCAGCAGATGACAGCCGAGAGACGTTTATTCAAATCGCGGCCACTCGCAATAAATCGCTGCTGCTGGCCGCGACAGCGCACAGACTGCGGCCTATGGTGTGCCCCACTGGTGTGACAAACAATGACAGACTGAAGGGTTATTTGCATTTGATGGTCGCTTATGTGTCACACTTGTCTGCTGCGACGGATGGATTGGATGTTCGATTGTTTCCTGATTTGTGTGGGATGGGTTTTGAATGGGTTAACGGTGTGGTGACTGGAGCGATAAGTTGGTAATTTGGCGCGCCAGTGATGTCTTATGATTTTTCACCTACAAATGCGCAGTTCTCGAGGTATGTCTTACACGGGATTCCATCAGAAAGACGACCGCTCGGCTAATCCCGTTCGAGGTGATTGGATCAAGTCCGCGTCTCGTTGGGAATAGGCCACGATGAGTTAGAATCGCTGGCGGAGGATCAAGTGCCTTAAAGGTCTAACGCGCATACATTACCCCTGCGACCTCTTTCGTGGGCCACTAAAACGGTGGTGATGATACGCTTAGGACTTCCTTAACTTTAACACAATCAAAGGGACTGAAATGAAAACTTAAAGTTATTCGCCGTTTTCTAAGCGCCACAGTTCGATATAGATTGCGCGTACATCAAATGCGTGGTTAAATAGTGAGCTGCAAGTAGTGAGCTCAACTGACATTCTCGAAATTTTTTTCTACGCTTGTATGGTTTCGTTTGTCTTTATATTAATTTCGGAATGTTCACACGCCCACTTGTCTTTCCACTCTTCAAGACAGGCGGATATGATAGGTGAAATACCACACTCTTGGAAATTTTTTTAAAACTTAAATTTGTTAAAAATTCAAGAATCTAAAAACACAGTTTTGAAGTTTTCCTCAAGGACCTGAACGTAGAGTCGCTGTCGAAATATTCATCAAACACTAATAAGTTGTCGCAAATGTATGTTTTCGACATATTAACTTTCAACTAATGAAGTGTCATTAGCATTGAATTGAGCTACTGCGACACCCATTCTTCCTTATGTCAATTATTGCCGGATTCGACCCACGCAACTCTCTGGAACGCCTACTGTCTCAGTGTCTTGCACAAACTTCAATGTGACAAAACGAGATTATGGATTTTTGTTGCATTATCCCACCTGGGTGTGACTCATCAAACATTGACGTGTGACCAAGTTAAAACTCATCTAATCAACTTTTGACAATCACTGTCGAAGGAAAAGAGCCCTTATACACGGCAGAGAAGCGCTCCTTGTTTTCAAAGTACGATTTTCCATCCGAAAACAAGAATTTTTTAAAGTCCTCAGACACGCCTCTTTCACTGGGAGCTCAAGTTGTGTGGAATTTTAACAGCAGCCGATAATGAAATTGTACCAGACAATAGGGATGGTGAGGCTAAGACTTTCTCCTCCATGCCGTCATAGTTATAGTGTTATAACGTAGGCAAAACCAAACACATAAGTACACAAAGCAATACAAAAAATTCTCCAACTTGCACATTGTTCGTTTTTTCCGATCGAAGAAAGGACACTGTGGACTAAAGATTAACTTGTGGCTAACATGCTTACTTATTGAACAGACCCCATATAGGGTCAATGTCTGAGTTAATGTTGCCTACCGTCCTTGACAGTCCCAGATATGCTGTTTCCAGCCATCCAAACCAATGTCTAACGTCTGCGATTGCTTGGTCTCCATACAGGAGGTTCGGTCTCTCTCCTCTCCTCAAACCTGGAGGCTAGGATTTGAAGACACTATTAGCAGGGGCGTTGTTGTACATTCGCTCAATAGGCAAGCCAGTGTAGTCGACGGTATTTTTTCCTTCCTGACTACATCCACATATCGATACAGCACGCAGGGGTCGCGGTTGTGCCTTCTACTCCATTCGCTCTCCCTTTGAGGCTCCTAGAACGCTCCCATCCTTTTCACTGATTGTTCACGTTTCATCTTAGCTTAGCAAGACTGACAGGTTAAGGCTTGAAGGTAGTGTGTTTACACTTGGAGCTTGCTGGTCTTTTCCAGGAATTGCCTTTTTGTAAGAATGTGGTCTATTTTTCGGGCTGAAAGCCGCACTGATACGGTTGCCGATTCTTCTTCTTTTAATGGTGCTACAGTCCGGGGTGGATTTGGGCCTCAGTATACATGCCTCCCCAACTAGCACGATCTTTTGCCATTCGCCTCCAGTTGCGCACTCCAAGTTGGTTGAGATTCTTCTTCACCTGTGTGCGCCATATCAATCTACGCCATCCTCTGATGCGTTGTCCCAATGGCTCCAATTCTAAGACTAATGAGTCCGGAGAAGCAGTGATGTCAATACACTCTACATGGCCGTGCCGAGTAGTGCGGTGCAAAACGGCTTTAGACTCGATAAAATCTTGAAGGCGACGTTCAACAGATATTGGTGGATAGGGTATATGGAGCTGATACTCCGGACATGCTTTCGTCCTCCCAATCCTTGCAGATGATCCGATTCTTGCGCTGTATGAGAAATGGTTTAATTGGTTTCATTTCCAAAGAAAGCGAGAATTCATGAACAAAGTGTTTTCTAGCTTGGACTCAAGCCTTCGTTCTGCAGGGTAAGATGGATTTTTCATCATTTATCTAAGATCTAAGGAAAAAGGACATATGTGACTTTGTTCTTCTAAGAAAAGTTCTGACAAAAAACCAACCACCACTGTCTTTAGTATTTGAGTACCTCAGTTGAGCGTCCAGGTGCAAATCCCACAACAAAGAAGTCCAGGAAGCAAATTCAGTTAAATTCCAACAATCATTTAAAATTGAATGAGAATGAGTGCAGGGGCAGCAGCCCATCTAAGCAGGCATCCAGATCATTTTACATGCACCGGCTCATCCATTTGTAATTCAGTCTGCATGTGAAACCAAATCACAAGTCCACACCTCTCCCCTCACAGGCGTCTATTGCACAGCAGTGGATCCTAACCGAGGTCTTGTCGCAGTCAATGGACATCACAGAATTTCACACCGTCCACGCGCATCCGTGTCTACAGCACATTCGCCACTCATTCCGCAAATAATCGCATCCACACAGTGACATCATCATGAGCCGTTAATAAATTGAGAAATATCAC
Source organism: Eristalinus sepulchralis (assembly GCA_944738645.1). Lineage (NCBI taxonomy): Eukaryota > Metazoa > Arthropoda > Insecta > Diptera > Syrphidae > Eristalinus > Eristalinus sepulchralis. The sequence continues at coordinate 35,839,040 of OX122883.1, forward strand.
ATCGCATTCCGACGGGACACAACCCACAATACATCATTCCCAATAACAATGGGTTTCCAATTGAACAAGGAATCACTTTGGTATTCAATTAACAGAAATTCCCTCGTAGCAGCATTTCGAATGGAGGCGCCGCCGCCGCTGCCGTTGCCGTCCAGCTCCGGAGACTGTTCGGAGCCGGCCCCATCGTCGGGGAGCACAGCACAGCGCCCGCGTCTCGGCGGACGAGGCCGAGGAAGAAGCCACCATAACGGTGATGTATTCGGAGTATCCACTATTAAAAATTCATCAAGCGTTCAATAAAATATCGTCTATAATTGCTGCTATCGATTGAAGGTGGTGGATTTGTGTTAGTCCAAATGCATGCAGGAGACAGAAGCCCCCTCGCCCCAACCCCCCTGGCAACCGTCACTACTGACAACAGCAGCAGCAGCAGCGCAGAGGAACCCTCATTCGGACGCTCGGCTCAGACTCACATCGTGGTCCGGAGAATGTGCGGGTTATTTATTTCTGCACCACCCATGTGCACCTCCACCGCCGCCACCGCCACCGCCGACGGCTGTGTGCAGGCGCACGAACGAACGAGGAGTACTTGCGAACGTACCCAGCTGGACGAGCAGGGAATCGTGTGGAATTAATTTGCGTGCTTTTTGCTGTACTCCTGCATACCTTCCCAATACACACACAGGAGGACGCAAATTATCCAAGGACTTACCGTTGAAGAACTCTCACCGCCCGCCAACCCGGTCATCAGCCGCCTCCGTCCTCACATCCGTCCGCTGAACGGTGAAGAACTATTCAAACCACTTTGGACAGTTAACAAAAACAAAACAAGATGCTCGGCTAGAGTGGCGCGTGTGTGTATGGGTGACGGCGAGTTGGCTTCCTTCCGTGAGCGATTACGTTCATCTTCCAACGGGTGACGGTGGCCCCCTGCTGCTTCATGGGGAGCTGCGAAAGCGGCACGACGGCGGCGGCACCACCTCCGCGGGACGTTCATTTGGCTTTAATTAAATTCAACATGCATCGTGCTCTTGTGTTATGACGTCATTAATTTTAATTAAGCTCCCCTAAGTGATACTTTCGGATTATCTGGATGCGCGCGATCTTTTTTTATGGGACAGTGGGCGTGTGCGCACGCGCTCTAATCCGAGCTGGACATCGCCGAGAAGTCATGTGGTCTTCGGAGCAATTTCATATGCGGCCAAAGATGCTGGTATGCCGCGTCTAGAGTGTGTGATGCTCCAGCAGATGTCGCGTGTGGAGATTTTATGTGCGCCGTGCAACAAGCAACAAGCAGCCATTAGCCGTGACCCAGAGCAAGGCATAAATAGTGGACAGAGGGAGAGAGAGAGCTCTTTGCAGTTGTGGGAAAATCTAAGCCTTGTTGTTGCGGACATATGAAAGAGTTCAAAGATGGATAAGTGAATGGTGCATCACAGTGCGTGGGACATTTATAACGGCTGAAGAAATGGTCATTTATCTGGTTCTTAATAGGAGAAGGGCCCCTTTAAAGAGGCCTAGTGCAAACGGTCTTAAAAATGTTTTCATTTTTGTACAGATGTGAAAAACAAAACCGATCTACAGGTTGAAGAGTTAGACGTTTGCCACAAGATAGGTAGAGTTCAGGTTCAAGTTCGTCATCAAAGGTGGTTCACATCACGAACATCAATGACAGTTCGTGATGGCTAACGATCATATTCCGTCGTCAATGGAATAGAAGCCTTAACGTTCGTTCGTGTTTTGACTTGCAGTCACATGGCCGAAGATAGTTTTTTAAACGAACTTTGTCTTGAAGTCAACGTCTTGTCATGGTACAAATCCTTTCAAGGAGTTGTCAGATTCCACGGTTGAGTCTGTCAGTATAAAAGTTACAACCAACCGATCAGTTGTGGGTTTGAACTCTGCGACAAGACCCAGTTGTCAATTTGAGTAAGACTTGCCATTCCATCATTAATCACACTTGAATGAGATGCGACAATGATTGTCAACAAATTTTTCAAAGATCCGATTCTAAATACAAAATTTAAATTTTCGTTTTAAGCCCCTCCAATATATAGTGTGTCCGAAGCCAGACCTCAGCCTTCCTAACGTCGTGTATAAGAAAGCCCATATCTGTCAGACCCAGGAAAGCCACGATGGTTAACATATGTCAGCCACAGAAGGAAGAACTTCACAGACGAGATCCTTCTAGGTGTCGCAAGCCGTTGCAAAAGTGATAAAAAACCTCATAGTTTTATTTTCGATTTCCTGGTCAAATGGTTCATGGTGATTAAATTTTTTTGGTAACGTTTTCATCGTTTCCACAGGTCTTAATATCTTATAAAATACTACGTCACTCTGGCCGAAGGGATATGCCTGCGCCTCAATCCTCTAATGGCAAATTCATGCCTTGTAACTATCTGATGCTAGAACAACTTTCTGTTCTTCTTCGAGTGGTGATACAGTCCGAGCTAGATCTAAGCCTCGAAGAACATGTATCTACAGCTAGCACAGCCTCTTGCCAGTTGCATTTTAGTGGATTGTGATCAATTCCTGACGAGGTCCTTCTCTAATGCGTTGGCTCTGATTCAAAGACGCTTCGGGCCAGAGAAGTGGTATCGATTCGATCCACGTTGAGTCCGTTAACGCTTGAGGTGGCGCATGTCGTCGTACAACATATGGAATTCGTCGTTGAATCTTCTCCTCCAGACGCCATCAACACAAACAGGGCTAAAATTGGCACACTGTTCTTGTGTTCGCGAATCTGTGGACGGTCTTACACGTCCCTTCAAATGGCCAGGTATTTCAGCAAATACTCATGCTATATCGGCTGTTGCTTTCTCCTGAGTAAAAGAATAAATATGGTGGAACCACAGCTCATAAGGGAGGGCCATGAGAATTCGTTTCATAAGCAACGTTTTGTGTCGTACGTTCGATAGTTGTCTAACAAGTAGAGGGGGACCTACACCGGACTCCGAACAGGGTGATTTGAGAGGTCTCCCTTGACAATTATTACTCTTTCAGAATTGCCACTTCATCTCGCCAACAAGGATTTCGTCAGGTTGGTAAAGTCTATTCAGTTCACTGATCTGATGGCTCCCAGGTACAACATTAATGTTATTAAATGTGTAAAGTGAGGGTCACTAAGTCAATGGCCAACACTCAAGTGACGATGGTCAAAGCGGGTCTGTCGGTAAACGACTTCTTCTTCTTCTATTAATGTCGTTGCAGTCCGGAGTGGACCTGGGTCTCAACCAACATGTCTCTCCAGTTGGCATGATCTTTCGCTAGCTGCCTCCAGATGAGCACTTCAAGTTGAACCTAGGCGGTCCTCTGTTGCGTGGACCAAATGGATCGGATTGGAAGACTTTTCGGGCCGGAGCAGGGTCGTCCACACGCTCTACATGGCCTAGCGTTGTATTCGAAATCGCTTGACCAGGGGCTGCTGATCAAGCTGTTGCACAAGGACAGTTTAGTCCTTCGAGGGAGGGCTCTATTACTCAATTGCCTCTGATGAGATGCAAAGAAGCGGCGAGAAGAGTAATTCTGCATTTGATTTCGGTACTGATGGTGTTGTCCCTACGTATTTATCGCGAAACCGAGACGAAGTCCTTGATTATATAGAAGCCTGTGCTGCCCAGTGGTATGCTCTGTCGGAGACGTCGATATTGCGTGTCCTTCATTGATGACAGCATGTACTTCGTTTTGTCCTCATTAACCACCAGACTCATTTCAGCCGCTCCGCTGTGTTCGTCCAATCACGTCAATGTCGTCGGCTTAAGTTAGCAGTTGAAGGGACTTTTGGATGATCGTGCCTCTCGTGTTGACTTGTGGGTTACACACGATCGTCACAAGAATGGCAGAGCGTCGCCTTGTCTAAAATCTTTTTTGACATTGAACGTGTCGGTGAGTTTGTTACCGATTTTGACGAAGGAGCGAGAGTTTCCTATCGTCTCTGATGAGTTTGGTAAAATAACAAAACAAGAAATAGCGTTGTATAGTTCATCTCCATGATTGCATTCATATGCAGCCTTAAAATCGACGAATAGGTGGTGAATGTCGAACTGTAATAATAACCGGGCATACAACCATAGTCAACAACCTCAGCAACAGCTCTGAGGTGGTCAACAACTTCATCTACCTCCGGCCAGCTATATATCAGTCAGTCAGTCAGGTCAGAGTTTCGCTTTCCAATCATTTCATCAGTTTCCTCCGGATTGCAATAAAATGTTATACGGATGAATCAAGCACCGACTTAAGCCATGTTGATTTTTGACTAGAATACCAAAAAGCCCAAGACCAAAAATATCGGAAAATCACAAATAAGACCGAAGCAATAGACAGCTGTAGAACAATAATTTTTAAGTCAAACCTCTATTCGACAGTGATATAAAATACATTTTGCAGAAGTCAGAATGTTTTCGTTTTCTGAATTTTACACATTTCGGAACATTTTGTACTTAATGGCATTGTTGCTTGTACCGTCCTTGTGAAGGACAGCTTCCGCGTGTACTACACCATTTTAAAGTTAGTCATATGCCAGATGGCCAGATGAAAGGATAACTTCGTCCCGGAAGTGTTCTCCATAGCAATGGCTTTTGACATTTTGGATCAAACGGCGAAACTGCTTAGCAGAGCAGAACGATTTTTCGAATCTTGCAAACTTCCAAAACTTGCTGTCCGTCGCTCCCTTTCACAGTGACATAGATTACGTTAGCTCTAGTTATTTAATGTAAATCCGACGCCCTCACCCCTAGAACACCTCATCGCAGCAAATTGAATTGCTCCTCGAAAGCTTCATGAATTCTGATGAATTTCATTAGCTCCTAGCGACAGATTGAACTTTTCGCCGATGGCAAAACAAAACCCACCACCCAGCAATCATTCAACGTGAACTTTAATCAAAAAACAAATCACTCAGCGTCGCTGTTGAGCAGAAATCAAATTAAATAGGAAAAAAACCGAACAAAACACATAAAACAGCGAAACATCAACGGCATTCCTCCCGGCCTACCCGGAGCACAGGCACCCGAATTAATTAGCTAAATGACTCTCTCGGATGGTTCCGCAGAAGTGTCACTGCAGCAACCCCCCTCGAGCGGCGCTCAACTGCATCAGCCTGTCGAGAACAAAGAGACTTAATCCACGCCCGAGAGGCGAATGGGGATGCTCCACATCCGCACCCACCCCGCTAAAGGATCAATTAACTTGATTAACTGATGAATTTCCATTTTTAATATCCATCACGGAGTGCCACCACCACACCCAGTCGATTCGCTTTAATCGATGTGCCGCCCACCCCCGAAACACCACCCACAAGGATATCCATCGCATGAAAGTATAACATGACCATGATGACGAAGTTAATTAAGCAAATAGTCCACCGTCTTATCGTTCACAGGCGACTAACACCGTACCGGTCACGGGGTGGGGGACGGCATTGCCAAATGAAATTGACTACTTATCAGAGATCACCGACAACGTCGCCGGAGACTGCCCTAATGCTTAAATCAATATTCCCAATTTATTGGCAAATTGAATATATTTCCGAAGACCAAGTCTGTCTCTCTGCTCCTGGGACTGGCGTGGGGGGGGGGTTTGCCCGACGGACAAGATTTGCACCTTGACATCGCCACCACTAGTGGCACTTCGATCGTCCCCTGCCCCCTCACTTGGCACGGCATCGGTGGAAACATCTGCAGTTACAAGGAACATCCCAATACCACGTTCAGAATGTGAATCCCCTCCCCCCCAACACCATCGTCGTCGTCATCGTCTGTGAGCAAATGAAATTCTGAATGAGTGTCCCGCTTTGTCCGGAATCAGATGCTAATGAAATTAACAAAATGGACATAATAGCTGCTTGCAAGGTGAACCGGGAGCAGGACCAACATCAGAACAAGGACACGAACCGTCCAGACTACATGTGGGGGCGGCTGTATGTGTGCGTGGGGGTGTTAGCCACCCAATTTAATGAATTAGTAGTCGCTATCGCTTGACATTATTTCATTAACTAATTCATTCTGGCTCGGATGTTCCGGTGGGGGGGGGGGGGAGTGTCCTGCATCATTCACTCTTGGATTATCCGGATGGCTGTGAGTGGTGATTTTAATTTTGCCAATTGATTCGATGTTTATTGAGTTTTGCCCATTTTAGGGTGATAACTTAATTGACATCGTAAATATATGTATGTCCTGTAATTCGGTGGGATGCTTTATGTGATCCTGGTGGGTGGGAGGAGTAATTAATTATTTGCCATAACATCTGTTTGCAGATTCAAAAGCAGACACAATTGGGTTTTTTTTGTGTGTTTGGGGTGATGAGGGGTTGTTGGGTGGTAGGAAATACTCGGGGTAGGTATAACGTGGTGTTGGACTGAAGAATTATCAGCCAATCCCAGTAAGAGTGTATGAGTGACTGTCTTAAGATGGACTCAGATCAATTTTGAGCCAACAGCTGTCAGCTCAGGTCAACAATCAATATTTAGCAACAACCTCTATCTAGTCACTGACTTGCAAGACTTTAAGGTTCCAAAAGATCTTTTGTGGGGTGGGCTTAATTCCCGTCAAGCCATAAATGTTAATGCACCCGACGGACGACGCAACAACGTTTGCTTCTGACCAGAGACCTAAGCTTGGCAAGCAGCTAAATGAATCTTTCTGAACTCCAAAACTGAAGAAGAAGCAGATCCTCTACCTTCATACTTATCTGTAATTTATCCCACAAATCGCTTTAATTGACAACCATCTCCAGATTCGCCGATAAGACGTGTCTGCGACAAGGAATTGTCACCGCCGCGCTCTCCAAAACACCTACGCTTTCGTTGTGTCACTCCCCGCACGCAATACGCGTGAGTAATGACCACCACGTCAGCGTCACAGCTGATAAGAACTTTAACTTGACATACCAATTTCGTTGAGAGCTGTCCCTGACTTTCGACTAATTTATCGCAGTTCACCGAACAATTTGTCCCGTCCAACGATTACAGATCCTATCTGCTGTTCATGCGGCGTCAATACGACCAAATCCCACCTGACGGGGCGTGTGCATCTCCGGCTTATCTGATGGCCCAGGAACCAACTTTAATTGAGTTACAAGACCATACTTGAGGGATCATAAGTTCCCCGTTCACCGAATTTCTCCTCAGATGTCGACACACAGCAGCGGCATCCATGTGAGTGCCGGTGTGGGCTGGAAGACGACATACACTAGGAATTCAGTTAACAACAATTGAATCGTACACAAATCGCTGCCCACACCCCCTTACGGGCGGGCGGTGACGTATGCCGGGCCATGACTCGACCTGCCATCCGTGCTGTTACAAGCTAACCCGGCAGGCCGATTTTCCAGTTCGTGTCCATGCCACGCTGGGGATGAGGTATGTATTGAACCCTTGACCCCAGAGTGTGTAATGCGCTGCGACATAATGCCGGAGCTCCTTCGGGTGGACTGGTGTTAGTTGATGACGGCTTCTACGGCTTCCTTTGCTTTCACGGCCGAAGCGTTTATGGGTAACCTTTGAGTTCTGACATTTGTTTTGAAAATATATGTACGTAAGTCGTGGTGGCTGGGTGCTCGTATGTCTTGGGGCAACATCGTAGGGGCATGTTGCGGAGGGACCCCAACAGGGACGGAGGGGAGGGGGGATTATATTGTTCTTCGATATAATTGGAGGCAGTTTGCTAAGTCATGCAGGTAATTGAGTCGATGACTTCCGAGTATGCGTCGGGCGTAATGGGACATGTGCGAATGTCGACGGGGAGGTGAGTTCAGTGCTGGTTTAGGTGGTCATCACTGGAATCTCTTGAAGATGAAGGTTTGGGTGCTACTTGTTCGGGAAGATAAATGGCTCTTGGACTAACCTGTAATAGAAAGAGATTTTGTGCGACTCTGGAATTCGCAAAATTTTGTCCGCCATTCTTGAGTTCGATTCTCCTTTCTTTCGCACCCTCGCTGACCACTAACTTCCTTCCCATGCAGATCACTATGGCAGATGTGCATAACTTGAGCAGAACTCGCCGGTGTACCACCATCTAATTATGCATCTGACATCACTGTAATTTGTTATCGACTTCCCAGCCTGCGGCCATTTTGTCGTCCTTCCCCCAGAAAACACACCAAGCCGCGCATCATAGAGGCGTGGTAAAGGTGTCCAGGGCCAGAGACTTCCCCACTCTATCCCGGACTGGCACTTTACCCTCGCCAAAAATGAAAACTCACCCAACCGGCAGTTCCGCACATCATTAACATTCCCTTCAGGGGCTGTCCGACTCCCAAAAGAATCATGGATTCGCCACAAGACAAAGGTGAAGACCGTAATTAACAATCGCACTGATGGATGGTTTCTGCTCCTTTCGGCTGTGCGTCCGGCTGGACAACAATGCGCACTGCTAATTGCCATATGCCCGGCGACGAGTGGCTTCGGCCGGACTTGTAGGTGCTCGAGAGCGAAACTGCGATAGGTGCGCTGATTGCAGCCCTCCAATGCACCGTCTCCGTGATAATAGTTGCGAGCCATCATCACCTGTTCGGGATCTCTTTCGCGTGCCCTCGGCACTTGCAATCGATTAAAGCGAAAAGACAGCCGGGTGTCAATTAACTGAACCCTGTCATCCGTCGTTCTTCAGTGTGGGGCAGCGGTGCTGTGGATGTGAAAACCGAAGGGAACTCTGATTACTGGCAATGGGTTGACATGGAACTCTCACTTCAAGGACACTCAAGTTGAAGCGAAATCGTATTCGATTCCAATGCAGACGATAAAAAAAGAGAATCATTCGATTTGGTCTAGTGAAAGTGAGGGCAAAATGGGTGTTGTTTCGAAAAAACAATAACCCGTTGGGTTCTGTGAACTGGATGTTGGTGTAGCTCAACTGAATAATTTTCAACGGAAGAGGTAAACAGACAAAACATGACTCTACGTCTTTACAAAAAAACTGAGAACGTGCATTCACCCGTAGAGGGTTTCGTTTTCATATTTGATAAAAGTCGCTTAAGAATACACTGAAATTCGATTCATTGATTGTGTAGGCAGAATAGACTGAAATTCAATTCCTTGAGTGTGTAGGCAGTGGATTAATGTTTTTGACCAACACATGCACACAATATTCAAATTCAAAGACACATATTTATGCACATCAACATTACAGGCTTCACTTACATCATGCGACAGGCAAGGCTGACTATGGAATGTTTTTCTCTAAAGATGATGTCCCTCTCATTCCTCCCAGCACACACAACAAATCCGCTCTTCCTCTCTTAACGCCAGTCTTGTAAGACCGCGCACGACTGACAATTTTTCTGAAAGCAGGGGGGTGTGCATCACAGGGCTGTTGACAGCTCAGGGGTTGCCGAAATCGTGTGCAATCGCGTTTTTACCAGTTCCCAGATATTTTTTTGCATTCTTGTGCATATTAGTTAATGCAACATCGAGAAGGCAAGAGTTTATGAATGGCACCAACTGCCGACTGCCGCTCTCGATCTTCTCGATACAATTAGATTTATGTACCTGGAATGGAGTTTTCGGGTACTCGCTTAAGGGCGAGAAGTGAAAACTAGAACGAATCTGATAATTGTTCTGTCCCACACAGCATAGACAAATGTTTTTCATTATCTCGTTAACGCGGCTAAGCACAGAACCAACGAGCATCTGTCACTTCTCAATAGAAGTATTTGCCTCTTGTTCAATTATCCAAAGGTCTTCTATATTGTTGGTGTGACGCTTTTGAACTTCAAGTTTGAGTTCAGTCGCTATCTGAGATTTTGAATTAAATTTGCAATTTTGTTCAAAAGCCAATGTTTCGTTATTTGGACAGAGTGTTTTGGGACGTTATTGTGCAAAATTGGTAAATAACCGGTGAATGTTTCCTCCGCCCATGACCACATTATGTCCTCTAATAAGAGGTTATTCATCATAAGGTTTCATTTTCAATAGGCTTTTTTGAAAGATCACGCGTGACTCCTATTAAACTTTTTCTGCATATTCCTTCAGCATCATTTGGCAAATCATCGCACTTTAGCAGCGTACACAAATTATTCGAATGTATTACGAAAATCAGTGTTCTATAAGAAATGTTTTCAGTGAGATAAGAGAAACCTACATACGGTGCGCATAATCGGATACATAATTAGTGGACCACATTCAGCACTGAGTGTACGTGAAGACTGTCACAACTGTCGTCAACGTTCTCAGAAGCTTGACCATGTTAACAGACTATGTGCGTGATCTCGGTGAGCTCTGATTTCAATAAGACGGCGCTACGACCATACAGCGCGTGAAGCTATGGACTTGTTGAGAAAATATTTTGGTGAGCAATTTCACGTTTTGCTACGGCGATTTGGCCGCCTAGATCGTGTAGTATCATGACTTTGCACTACTTTCTTTTGGGATATGTGAGGTTTCAGGTCTTCAGAAATAAGCCATCAACGATTGAAGCTTTAAACCCCAAAATTATTTGTATTATCCGCTAAATCTGAATGAGTCACCAAAACTTGGACCTTCCGAATGGACCACCTCCGACATAGTCAAGTTCACCATTTACATAAAATTATTTTTGTAAAGTAAATTCCATGCATTTTTCTTTTGACCGATAATAAAAATTATGAGTCTTCCTTCAAATTTGTGTGTTTTATTTTAAATTATAAATTAAACCTCTTGATGTATAACCCTTATTTTACCCTATTTATCTTTCATCATGCCCTAATGTCGGTTATTCGTAACGACGCGCCATCAAGTAAAGCAAGTACCCAGCAATCAACTTTCACCCCCTTTTTTAAAAGTTATCTTTTTGGGCTTGTAGTCTTGATCTACTGGACAATGTACGGAGTCCCTCCAATCGACCAAACTTCTTTTCATCACTCCAGAGTTTGTTTTCCGATTGCTATTCAAACTTTCGGCAGACTCGCAGGGAATCGTTTTGCCACATGTGCTTTTTTTTATGATGATACGTTTACCATAGCGATCTCGCTTTCAGTTTTGCTGTCAGGAGGACATGGCGGATAGTAATGAGGTTAACCTCAAGCCCAAGATCAGCCTTAAACTCTTTCGAGAATCGAAACGAGTTTGCTTTTCACTCTTGGATAGGTCTAGCTTGGTCTTCTGTTCTCCCATCGAATTTTCTTATTAAAGTCCATCTTTGTAGAGAATCCAACTCAATCCATTATAGCCTTAAGAGTCTTTTCCTCATCACAAAGTTCAGTTTGCCTATTCTACTTCTCTGCAGTGGTTTACTCTATCCACACAACAAACGTTTAACAACCGTATTAACAACCGCTTGTGTTATCCTTGTCGCTTGAACGGCTACTGATCTTAAATGATTTGACTTTTCCGCTTTTCTATTTCAACATAAGGCTTTGCACAGATATCATGGTTCGCGAGATCTCACCTTTATAATGCACCACTCCCTTGGCATCAGTACATCCACCATATCACATCACTCCTCATAACGACCGTGGTTAATACGGACTTCGCCTAAAGGTTGCAAATGAAGTGAATCTAGAAGGCGCCACATTTTGTTCCCTGATCATAATTAAACAGCTTTGCTGCAGTACAGGGTTTTTTAGGGAAATGCGTCATAATGTAGGGTTCACGTACTACTGGAACCATCTATTGAGAACTCATGCGGGCAACTTACAACAAAAATGACGGAGAAAGCTCCACTATGAACAAGCTAATTTAGACGTATTATCTGAACAGATACCAAAATAAGGAAATCAGGTCTGTTCATCTGCTTCCATCAAACCATTTTGCCTTCCCTATTATGTTCCCAGTCCTCGGCAACTACAATTTAGGAACAATGAGATGAAAGGGTGATTGACGTTTTCGCTGCGTCAAAACAACGATTTGCAGATCAAAAACGACCCCTAAAAATTAAATCTGCAACTTCAAACCTATAAATTAAATTCTTAAGACCCTTCAGAAACCAATTCATTCAATTCAATTAACCCCCTTCACCCCAACCCCAAACCAACTCATTCACATAGTATACGCGCAAACAAGGACCCAATTTATTTCAATCAGATCTGACAAGCAAAGCCTATTCATTCCCAAGTCACTAAGGCAATGTTGATTTGTTCGACAAATGTCTGACGAGAATCTCCTCGTTACCGCCCCCGCACCCCTCTTGACACACATTCACCGTAGTTCAATCCATTTCACAACCATCGCCTAATGAGGCAACTATTTCTCGAAAATTGACACTAATTACTAACATAGGTTCGACAGTTGTCGGTAACAACTGAATGCGGCAACAGGCCCCGCCGCGGTCCACACCGCCGCCGCACCATCGCCCTGACATCATCAAAATCGAATTATTTATTTCATTTGATATGTCAAGTCATTAACAACGCCAACTAATCCATCAGCCTAATGAAAGACAAAAGCCAACGCACGCACACACTCACCTTGACGTACGCACAAGCCCCAACAGCCAGGCCCGACCCAGCTCGGAGGCAGGAGGCGTAAATATCCTTCCGGAAGGCTTTCGTGTTCGGATAATTAAAACAACATTGTTGCTTCGACTCATGGCTTGAATGTCGTGGCGCGCGAGTGTGTGTGTCTCAGAAAGGGGTGGCCGCCCCGCCCGCCGACATCACCTACGCACTTGGCTCGTGAGCGAGCCTCCGCACGACGTCGTCGTCGTCGTCGTAGCCTATGTGGCTGTCGGCGTGTCATCGCCGTCGTCGTCGTCGTCTCCATGCCCGCATGCCTGGGAGGGCAAACAGGCAACATGACGTCGGCAAAGGAATGATTATGCTCGTCATAAATGTCTTAATTAATTAAGCAGACTACATGATTGATTTGCCGTTCCTTGTGGGGGCGAACTGATATCTTCCAGTCATTACTTGACGGTATTTTGATAGTGGTACTTGCAGCCGATCAATGGCCCTTTGACGGGCGTTGAGTGGTCCTTGGAATGCGTGCATGGCCGGGCGGAGGGCGGATGTCATATTTGTTGTGGCTGCGATGCACTGTGCGGTGGGTTTGGAAATTTCAATTTAATTAAATGCGAAAGACTCTCCTCCGAGAGAGGCATCCACTTGAAATTCCGTCGCTCCCACCGCACCGGTTCGCCTCATCATTCAAATTCTGACACAAATCAGGCTTCGACGACGGATATTGTCAAGAGCCTAATCTTAATTAGAATTTGAGGATGGTTTTCTCCGACGACGTTCGATCTTGATTGAGAGTGACAGGGATGTGCTGGGGCCCTTAATTGGCATGCACACTCATGCGTGTGCGCTGTCGGTGCTGGCACGTAATTAGTCGGAGAGGTGGGCCGGCTCGGCTGTGTGGGTGCGGGGTGCATGTGGGTAATTTGCCTCGTAATTGAAACTCGAGTGGATGATGAGTTTCGGCTGGCATCTTCAGTTACAAGTAGCTGCTTCAAGAAGGACTGGGAATTGTTGTCCATGAAGTGTGCTAGTGGACCTACCGCTGCTCGATGCAAAGCGAGAATTTCTTCCAGATTCTGGAAGTGGACTTTAATGAAAAGCAGCTGCTCCTGAGGCATGACGAAGGGAATAATGGGAGTTGAGCAAAGGATTCAGTTTGCGTGCTAGTTGAAGAGATTTTCTGTGGTATTGTCAGAAGACGAGTTGCCATAGGGTTAAACAGAAAGGGCCAGACAAATCCTTTAGATTTACAACGCAAGAGAAGATCATGATATTGTAACAACCCTGTTCCTATGAACTGAACGCACAAACAAGTTGTCAGCTCTGATTGATGACAGTTGTTGATCTTAAAGCCGCCATTGGTGTGGTTGCTTTTCTTCTCGGCGATTTGAAGGAAACAAAGAGTTCGGCTTTTAATTTGGTGATAATTTTCATTTAAGTTTCTTTAGATAACTCACAGGAGGAAACCCTAAGTTTTGCTACAATTTGTTATCCAGCCATAAACCCCTGTTACAATATCCCTACTGGACCTCGTTTGAAATGACGAAATGGTGCATACAGAGACACGGAATCTGGTAAGATAAGGTAAGTAAACCCAAATATGAGGAAATTGTTGGCAAAAAAGTCATGAGCCGAATTCGAAAACAATACAGCCACCAAAGATCCTATGCCTTGCTTATCGATGGTCATCATGCGTAAAGTGTCTTAAATTGTTTGGTCTCGATTGGAGAGAAGACCTTCACTAATGAGTCGTAACATTTGCCTACTAAGCCATGTCGGTCGCTTTAGAAAGTTCAGATTTAGTTTGCCCTGTTAAAGGAAGGAAGAGGAGCCACAAGAGTGTCTTGAAACAAGTTAAGGATATAAGTAGATTCTTCAACAACGACTGGGAATTAATGTCCATGACGTTTCCCTCGCTTAAACCTACTTCTGCTACAGAGTACTGTACTGCCACGTAACTTGTAACATTTCAGGGTGAACCACGTTGAGAAGAACACAGCAGGAGCTTTTCCGCTCAGTCTCACAGATCGGAAAAAAATCCTCCCTGATATACATATCTGTGATATACATATCATGCAGAGTGCCTGCCGGACAGCGTGCTTTACCGTTGCCTATGTATCTCCTTACTTAGATGGAGCTTCAGTTCATAAGGAAACCGAATCTAGCTTCCTCAGCAACCAAACCTGTTATTCGTGTCTCTCACGACTATGGGCAACTAACAATTTATTGCCAACTCCAAATGACAAATTTTAAGGAGATTACCGCTGACAATGAAGTAGAATGTTGTTAGTAACTTAAGAGAGATGGTGCAGTGAGAAACATTAAAGATGGACAGTCTAGGTATTGAAGCTGGGACTTTAGTCGCGTATGTCGACGAACTTACTTACTATACTACGGTGGCCATAATTCAAAATCAATATCTAAAGAAATCAGGGATGAAAATCAATTTCTAAAGTTTCTTGCCTTCTAAGTTTTAAACGCGTAAGTGCCGCCTTAACGTTTACAAGAAGGTCTACAATAGTTTTCTCTAAACCTAGAAGTTCCTTTATGCTGTTGCACTCATCGTTCGCTCTATTACTGCTTATCCAGTGATGGTTTTTAAAAGTTTTTTACGCTTGAACCAGAATGTGAGCTATCCTGTCATAAAACAGTGACATTGAATAATTCATTAAATTGCCGGAACAAAGCCATTGGCTCAATTCTAGTTGCGCAGCAACTTTCAAGTTAATGATACCAAGTTGCAAACATTGCGCTATCTACTGCAGCCACATGTCTTCTTTAAGTTAATTAGTGGTGCTTGTTAGCCAAATGAATGCAATAAGTCAACGGCGGTGATTACCAGGGCATACAACACAGTGATCGCCCCCTGGCATGATTATGGTAAAAGCAAACATCAGTAATTGGTTTGTGGCTCTATTACGCATATCCACCTGACACTTTGAAATAATATTAACTCTTTATCTTGACTTCTTGTTAGAGCTATTTGAAGTCAGATGTTGTTCTTTAAACGCCTGAAACCGTTCGTTAACAACCTGATAGGTAATTATCAGTGTATTTTCAGGGCATGGAAGTCCATCATCGACCAAATCTTCAAACTACGGCAGATCCTGGAAAAGACCCAAGAAGTCCACATTGACACTCACCACCTATTCGTCAATTTTAAGGCTGCATATGACTACATGCCATGGTCGCCGTGGCGCAGTGGTAAGTGCATCGACTGCGGCGCAGAAAGTCTGAGTTCGATTCCCGAGCGGGACACCTAGCATTTTTTCACGGCACCACCTCTTTCGAGTTGCTGACAACACTCAAAGAATATTAATTGTCTATGGAAAGCTTCTCAAATCTTGCCGTTCGGAATCGGCAAAAAACTGTAGGTCCCTTCTACTCGTGAAGAACAATAGCATGCACAACACGAGTAGTGGTTGTAGAAGCTAGGCCCTGGTCTGTTATGAGCTGTAGCGCCACTCAATTATTATTATTATATGACTACATGCATGGATATGATCTACACAACGCTACTTCTTGTTTTGGCATTCCTGCCAAACTCATCAGGTTGTTTAGGACGACGATAGGGAACTCCTGCTGCTCCGTCAAAATCGGTAACAAACTCACCGACACGTTCAATGTCCAAAAAGGTTTTAGATAAGGCGACGCTCTGTCATGTGACCTTTCGAACATCATTCATGTAACGATCGTGCGTAATTCATATGTCAACACCAGAGGCACGATCATCCAAAAGTCCCTTCAACTGCTAGCTTACGCCGACGACATTGACGTGATTGGACGAACACAGCGAGCCATCAATGAGGCATTGAAGCGGAAGTGGCTAAAATTGGTTTGACGATATATGTGCTGTCATCAAGGAAGAACACGTAAAATCGACGTCTCGGACAGAGCGTCACACTAGGCAGCACAAACTTCGAGTTAGTTAAGGATTTCGTCTACCCCGGCTCCGCGGTAAACAACAGCACTGAAATCAAATGCAGAATCACTCTTGCCAATCGCTGTTTCTTTGGGCTCAAGAGGTAATTGAGTAATAAAGCTCTCTCTCGAAGGACTAAGCTTGCTTTATATAACGCCTTGATCATCCCAGTCCTACTCTATGGCGCAGAAACCCGGACGTTACTAAGAGCAGATGAGGAAGCCCTTAGTCTTCTCGAGAGAAAACTCTTTGGGCTGTACAGCGACATGCGCCTTCGGACACAACTCAAGATGGCTAGGCCATGTAGAGCGTGTAGACACCACTGTTCCAGCCCGAAAAGTCTTCGAATCTCAACCATTGGGACAACAGAGGACGGCCTAGGCTAATGTGGCGCACACAACTTGGAGTGCGCAACTGGCGAATGATCGTGCTGGCTGAAGAGGCATGTTGGTTAAGGCCCAGCTCCACCCCGGACTATAGCGCCACAAGAAGAAGAAGAAGAAGAAGAATGTTCTTTAATAGAAATCTGTTCAGAATCGTTCCCATAATTTGCAATCCCGTATGGCCCATCCACAAAAAAATTAATTTTTACTCATGCAATACAATTGGAGCCGGTGGGATCGGTGGGGTGGTGGATCAACTCCTACATAGTCTTGACTTCATCCGTTTTTCAGGGTTCACTTCCCCCCTTCTCAAATTTCGAACTTTCCATGTAGATTTTGTTAAATTTTGAACAATAGCACACAACATGAGTGGTTTCTGATGAAGCTAGGTCCAGGTCCCCACTCAATTTAGTAATTTTCATGCATCTTAGTGCTGCAATCAGTGGACACTCATCCCCACAAACTTGTATGTTCCGGTGATAATATTTGGACTCATGTCCTATGATACACAGACGGATTGGAAAGCGTGTCAAGTGCCGGAGCTGGATCAATCTTGAAGCATTTTGGAAGATAAGTAGGAGAGGAGGCCGAGATTGGTGTCAAAGACGAGTTATCGGTTTTTATTCAGGTTTTTATTCAACTCCACCTATAATCATGAAATTTTTGTAATGACCGAAAGACCAATAAGACCAATAAGACCAAGAATACAAGCTGCTGAAATGTGATTTCTGTGAGGGAGAAGTCAATGTTGGGCACCTACTTCTTAGGACGGAAAGGTTTATATTTCATTGGTTTGGCCACACGGTACGAATGTCCCCTTCATCACGACTCTGAGGTGTGCCTTAGATGCGGTTCCATCACTTAGGCAGCCGCTCGACAGACCCAGGACGAGGTGATTTCATCAAGTGGATAAAATTGCACTTGGAAATAGTTCCTGATAAGTAAGAGTCGATAGCTGAGGATTAAACGGCCTAGAGGTCTCTAATGCATGCATATACCCTACGACTCTTTTAATGGAACATGTGGGTCACGAGAAATGATGAAGCTGCAATTAAGGCCTTGCCGTTAAACACTTGGTTCATAAACGATGCCCTGTGATCCCTGGCCAAAGACAACAATATGAAACATGATTGCGTCCCAGGACAAAAGGGAAATGAATCCAAGGATGAACTCGTTAGTGCCAGTGTGGAAACTTCTTATATATGTCCTGAACGTTACTTTAGTTCAAGGGGAATACTGACACAAAACTGATCAACGAATGGGAAACCTAACTTCGCCTAGACCACTGGACCACCACTGTTCAAGTTTTAGGCAATTTCAACGTGAAGTCAGGAACTCTAAAATTAAATCCACCTCCCAGACACGGAAGGTAGGGAAGCAAACGAAATTTTTTAAACATTCCGTGTCCATGAACCACCATCGACCAAATCTTCACGATGGACTTAGCTTGCTTTATATAACACCTTGATAATCCCAGTCCTACAAGGTGCCGCACACAATTGGAGAAAGAACTTATGCAACCTGGAGTGCGCAACTGGCGAAAGATCGTGCTGGCTGGATAGGCATGTTGGTTAAGGCTCAAGTCCACCGCGGACTGTAGCGCAACAAGGAGAAGCAGAACACCTAGAAGATGATGAAACTTTTGTGAATCTAATGCAGTGCTATGATTAATTTCGGTGGAAGAAAAAACCTCCATCTTCTTCCAAGTAGTACCTCTTCTTGGAGTCACACGAGCCTGAGATAGAATAGATCAATACAAGGCGTCTTGTCATAGCCAAGCATCTGTAGAGCTATGAAAGGGGAACAGAGAACTGTTTATGTTGTCAGCGAACGAGCTCACAGGATAAGAATTGTCGTACCGATCCAAATAAGCCCTGGTCACATAGTGGAGCACCACTATCGATGTCATAGGCAACGTTCATGTCGGTTGGTAGCAAATGCCTGTGTACAACATCACTCCTTACAGAATATCTTACAGTAAAAAATATATCCGAAAAAAAGTTGAAAAAGGCCCCCCCTCTTTGCCTATTTTAGTGATATCTAGAACACCAGCAACGCCGAATAGCGGTTTTAAACAAAACCGTGTGAAAATTTATTTTTTATTGCATAATTTAAGCACGGCGATATGATTTTAAAATCTGGCGCCCAACACGAAACACATTCGCACACATTTCTTGCCCGCCAATCCCATCAGTGCTTCGTGCTCTTCTCTTGTTTCCTCGCTGACTCTATTCGATTGTAAGCTGTAAGCCGGCTGCATTTACATTACGGATTCAGTTGATCACTTAATACCGTTAACAGTTTAAATTAATAATTTACCGTTTAATTAATGGAGATTGCTAATAACCACTCCTGTTGCTCCGCCGGCCAGACATGTGCAATAACCGTTCATTTTTCTGCACGCCCCTTCTTCCGCACACACGCACACACGGGCATTAACGGCTTACCACCAGGGCCGCAACCGAACACGAGTGCGACACCACCCAATTCAGCCAGATTCAGCAGCCAGGCAGAAGGGACGCGCACTCGGCTCGGTCTTCGTGCTTCGAAATTCGAATTTTCACTGGAACAACGGCCAACTTAATTAGTTTGAATGTTATGCTTATTAATTAATTATGTTAATGTGATTTCGATGTTGTCACCTTCGCCACACTGCCAACGACGTGGTGGGGTGGCGCAGTGGGGGCTTCCGTTGATAATTTCCCGCCTATCCTTGGCCAAAAATCAACAGCCGACGGCCACAAATGTGTGCCCTGTGCCCCGGTCAAAAACACTACACTCCACTCCGGCCGAAATTTGACTTCGACCGATGCCCTGCTGCTAATCGCTTGAATGCCTCTGAGTCCGTGACGCGTCTGTGAGTGTGCATGTTATCATGCCACAGCGGTGGTGTTGTTTAAGCAGACACAAAGTCAACTAGTCAACACTAAACTTTGAGCAAACATAACAAGTCCAACGACAACTGGCCCGCTGGCAATCGACGAAGGATGTTTACCTAATTCCTGCCAGGACCTGCTCTCGTGTGTACTGCTCAACACATTCATACACATACATACATGAGTGGACGTTGGGGGTGTGAGGACACAAAATCACATTTCACAATCACACGGCTCAAGATTTGGCCCCGAAACGTACACATTATGACGCACAGCGCCCTCTGCCGGCAAACAGAGTGTGTTTACACAACTATGACAATAATTATATTAGCAAACAAGCCCAATCGCATTCAATCTGCTCACCCAGCCGTCCTTCCATTCCTCTCAAGGCACCATCACTGCCGCCGCCGCTGCCGCAGAATGTATGGCTGACCGACCGGCCGACACAACCACCCCATTCAGGATGAGGGATGGAGGAAGGTCTGGCAATTAATGATAATAGTAATTAAACAATACTCGGTAAGTTGGGTAACTAATTGTAATGTTGATTAAACATTTACGCGTGGGACACAGGTTGCGAGGCGATCTCGGTGGGTGGGGGTTGGGCGGTGGGGCGCGTTGTTTGCTTCTGCATAAGTTGGCCAACAAATTTAGTAAATGAATCATAACCCAAACCAAGGCGGAGGACGTTGTGTGTGCAGCAATCGATTGCAGCGCCAACACACACGCCAACATCGCACCAACAACGGAACTGGAAGCGCGGCGGCCGGTGGCGGCAGGATACGCTGCTACTGCTGTTTACATTCACTGTAATGACAATAATTATTACTTAGTCGAAAAGTTGCTGCCGGTGTTTATTCAAGGGATGGGGCTTGACAGGTGTCCATATTGTGCTTTTGTTTGCGTATCACCACCACCACCGCCCCTGCCGCCACCCATCGATGGAATTGGAATTGGCCCGTGTTTTGTTGATATTTTCCGAGCGCGCACCGATTTGCGGGCGATAAAAACCTCGGAATTAAAATATTATGGTCAGTTTAGCTGTCAGGATTGTATTTGTCAATCAGTTGACATTTAATCGCGATGAGGTTGGTTGTTATCTGCGGGATTTAATTCGGCACCCCCAGGGGACGGACGGATGTGTGCGGGTGTTCAGATTTTCCGTGTTTCATAGACGGGGGACGGGGAAAAAATTTCCGAATGGAAATTGATCATTTGACGATGGATGGGGATGTTCTGTGACATCGTATAATGGTTGGATGACCATTAAAAAGCGTCTGTTCAGTTTTATGCGTTTAAATGCGACGATTGGTGCCGAATGGGTGTTTGATTGATACGGGGGTTGTGTGACGGGAATTAGTTCTGTCGGAATAGTCCAAGAGAACAGTCCGTCTTCCGTTTTGGAAGATCATATTTTTGCCCCACATGCTGAAGAAGTAGAAACAGTCGGAATTATGGCGGAACAGAAAGATTTTCTCGGCTATAGAGCGAGTGGTGATGGGTACGAACGAGGGTAGTACGATGAGGACTGATGGGCATTCTGAAAAAAACGGCAATTTATTTCTCAACACACTTGACACAGCGGTGCTCTT
Organism: Eristalinus sepulchralis; assembly: GCA_944738645.1. Lineage (NCBI taxonomy): Eukaryota > Metazoa > Arthropoda > Insecta > Diptera > Syrphidae > Eristalinus > Eristalinus sepulchralis. Next base: position 35,860,182 of record OX122883.1, read on the forward strand.
AACAAATTTTCTAGAAGTCTGAATTTTCTGTGGTCGCCGTGGCGTAGTGGTAAAGGCGTCGACCGCTACGCAGAAAGTTTGGGTTCGATTCCCGGACGGGACACCTCGCATTTTTTCACGACACCACCTCTTTCGAGTTGCTGACAACACTCAAGAGTATCAATTGTCTATGAAAGGCTTCTCAAATCTCGCCGTTCGGAGTCGGCAAAAAACTGTAGGTCCCTTCTACTCGTGAGAGAACAGTAGCAAACACAACACGAGTAGTTGTTGTAGAAGCTAGGCCCTGGTCCCTTGTGTGCTGTAGTGCCATTCAATTATTATTAGAAGTCTGCAAAAGAGGTCCCCATTGGCAGTGACAATCCCTCAATCGACTTAAATTTCTGCGCGGCAAATTCAATTTTCCAAGTTTGGAAGCAAATAGAAGTCCCACGGGGTCAAATTTAGAGAATACGGTGGATGGAGCTGCAGAATTATTCGACAAGAATCGGATCCCTGGGAGCCGTTGCGTTTAAAATTGTATAAAAGCATTATTTTCTTTGCATATCTAAGTGGGATGTCTTCGATTCACAGGTTTCTCTAATTCCGCAAAGTAGAGCTCTCTGACCACACTGTCCGTCTCAGCCAGTGAATCGCAAAAAAAATGGCCGTTGCCTTCCCAGTTGATAGGACCGTCGGAGCATGTTTGCCTCGTGAACTTCACTGTTTCGACAACTCCTTGATCCTGTCTGTGTATCAGTGGATCCCTTCAATGCATCGGTCATTTGGTGAAATTCACACAAGTACGGGATGTTGCTTTCATTAAACTGTCTTGGCTGCACGCGGCTTTTGCTGGCATGCCTGGCTCTTGATTCTCTCTCCCCTTAACATCCACATTCAAGGATCAATCAATTCCCAAGCATAATGGAAACAATAAAGGCTATCCCGACTAAAATGGAATGATCTTTGGAACAACTTGCACTGAAGCTTCGATGACCTCGCGAACCGCATCTTCTATGACACTAGTCTCATGAACATGTCGTCTGATGCGGGGCACCAATAATCCAGTTGCGTCGTGCGTAAAAAATAGACTTTACCCATGTCCAGGACTGGAAACTGAGTCGAAAAGGCAATGTAATCGGATTTTCACGAAGGAATCTGAAGCAAGAGCTTTCGTGGAAAACGACAACATTAAACTTCATAAATCTTTAGGAAATTTCGCGTCGGTCTTCCAGGCGGAAAAGTAAGCGATCCTGATGGCAGCAGGAAAAGAATAGGTGAAAGGGGCGACTAATCTGCGTCTATAGCGACAGTCAAGTTGTGCTTAAGGCCTTACTCAACACTCTAACCGCTTCTAGATTAAAATATGCACACAATTCTTCCCTTAATCTAGTCTGGGTCCCGGAACACCAGGGGATCATGGAAAACGAGATTGTCAATGAACTTGCTAGGCAAGGATCAAAAGAGGCATTCATAGGGCTTGAACCTACCTTTTAACTGCCCGCATCCTTGGTTAGGGCTTCCGTCGACGGTTGGGCCTTCCGACAGCATAACCAGAGATGCCATGACTCTCCCGGATGCAGGCTGACTAAGTGCATGCTTCCAAACATAAGCAAGAAATCCGTGGCATTTCTGTTATCTCAAGGCAGGTAAGACTAGGAAGGACATTTTTTTTGGGGGGGGGGGAGAAATCCAGAGGGGGAGTGTTAGTCATCAATCTTTGCCCTTTTCCCACCATCAAAAGAGAGCCACGGGTCCAATTCGGCTTTAGCCGTCTAAGAATTCTGCACGATAGTTAATTTCGTATACCATTGAGGCGCTATGGGTGAGGCTAAGTGCTTGTAGAACCGCCCTCGAATTTTGGCTCGCACTTCGTCTACTAGGTTAATTTAAATCATTGAATACACTAGAACCAAGCCCACGATCCATGACGCATTGTGCTGTCGTTTGGCTATTACTCAGGAAAAAACTTAGATTTCCGTGACTGATCTACCTCGATTTACTTCACCTCCCACTTAGATCTGCTTGTCATTCCATTTGTTTAGGGAACTATCAAAATTTCCAAATTAAGGCTTTTTTTCTTCTTCTTCTTTTTCTTCTTTTACTAGCGCTACATTCCGGGGTGGACCTGGGCCTCAGCCAACATGCCTCTCCAGCTAGCACGATCTCTCGCCAGCTGCCACTAATTGCGCACTCTTGCGTGCGCCATCTCAGACTAAGCCGTCCTCCAATGACTCGGATTCAAAGACTTCTCGGGCCGAAGCAGTGGTATCAGCAGGGTTGTCTGTACTCGCCGTATGGTTAATAATTCTAGCAACAACTTTTCTTCAGCTCATCTGTGAGATATGGCCGGAGGAAAGCATGCCCGACGAGTGGAATCTCAGCATCGTATGTCCGGTGCACAAGAAAGGAGACCCCTTCGACTGCGCCAACTATCGAGGGATCAGTCTCCTTAATATCGCATATAAGATTCTCTCTGCCGTATTGAGTGCCATGTCTAGTTTTGGCATCCCTACCAAACTCGTCAGATTGTGTAGGATGACGATGGAGAACTCTCGCTGCTCCGTCAAGGTCGGTAGCGAACTCACCGAGACCTTCGATGTCAAAAAAGGATTTAGACAAGGCGACGCGCTGTCATGCGACTTCTTTAACATCATTCTTGAGGGGATCGTGCGTAACTGACAGGTCAACATCAGAGGCACCATCTTCCACAAGTCCGTTCAACTGCTAGCTTATGCGGATGACATTGACGTGATCGGCCGAACTCAGCGAGCCGTCAATGAGGCGTTTGCTAGCATCGAAGCGGAAGCGGCTAAAGTGGGACTGGTGGTAAACGAGGGCAAAACAAAGTATATGCTGTCATCAAAGAAGGACGCAGAACATCGACGTCTCGGACAGAGCGTCACTATGGGCAGCAGACGTTTCGAGGTAGTCAAGGACTTCGTCTACCTCGGCTCCGCGGTGAATAGGGACAACAACATCAGTACCGAAATCAAGCGCAGAATCACTCTTGCCAATCGCTGTTTCTTTGGGCTTAAGAGGCAATTGAGTAATAAAGCCCTCTCCCAAACGACCAAAGTGACTTTGTACAACACCCAGTCCTGCTTTACGGCGCAGAAACCTGGACGTTACTACAAGCGGATGAGGAAGCCCTTGGTCTGTTCGAGAGAAAAGTTCTGCGTGCGATTTTTGGTCCTGTTTGCGTTGATGGCATCTGGAGGAGAAGATTCAACCACGAACTGTATGGGCTGTACGGCGGCATGAACCTAGTCAAGCGTCTACGGATACAACGCTTAAGGTGGCTAGGCCATGTAGAGCGGATGGACAACACTGCTCCGGCCCGAAGAGTCTTCGAATCCGAGCCACAGGGACAACGCAACAGAGGACGTCCTAGACTGAGATGGTGCACACAAGTGGAAAAGGACCTCAACCAACTTGGAGTGCGCAACTGGAGGCAGCTGGCAAGAAATCGTGCTAGCTGGAGAGGCATGTTGGTTGAGGCCCAGGTCCACCCCGGACTGTAGCGCCATCCGAAGAAGAAGAAGAACAACTTTTCTTGGTGTATCTATGGCGTGTAACGACTTCTCACACCTGCTTTATGTTTAGGCTAAACCGCGTACTGCCCTGCCAATGACTGCCTCTAAGATCTTGATTGTGTAGGCCATTGGCATTGACATTTTTCTTTTATATTATGGAAAAAGAAAGTTTTCTAAATGTTAGTATCTGAAGGGTGGTGCAACCATAATGGACGATGTTAATTGTGATTCACTGCTTAACGTCAAGTTTTTCTGCCCAATTTAATTTGGCAATCCTTTGTTTCAGTGTTTGAAAAATTCAACCATGGAGAGGTGCACAATTTAGCAACGCGATAAGATTGTTGAGGGAGAGAGACAGAGAACTAACCTGAAGTGACTGATCGCGGATGCAAGAGATGTTAACTTTAATGACCGTCAACTACTGAAGCGAGGCAAAACCATCGTCGTTCGTTCGTCATTTTCTTGTCCATAGACCAACAAATTTGAGACAGTCTAATGACAACGGTTATCTCCGAAATATCAACATTCCTTCGCACACTTCTCACGTCTCAAATTCATTTCTTTACCGTCCAACTGACGAATACTCTCACACTTCGGACTGACCTTTCAAATCATCATCTCCAGCCATCTAACCCACGCTGAAGGCATTAAAGGTGTCCGCTCGTGTGTGTGTGTGTCGCTTGTCAACTTAATTCATCAACCCTCACAGGGGTCCCTAGTTTTTCATTCGTTTAAATTTAATTGTCGGGAAATAAAATGTTCGGCAAAATAACAAAATAACTGCAATTAAATTTTAATTAAAATTCTTCACATCTCGGCCAGCATCCTTCGTACCATCACGGCCACCACCAACCCCAGCAAGGGCACCGAAATTTCTCATCACAGTACACTGTGTAGCTGGCACATTCGTCTTTCCCGCCCGCTTCGTCCTGCCCCATGGACCATCCATCCAATGCTGCGAAGCTTCTCTTATTAATTCCAAGTAAAATTTTAATTTCCTCCGCGAGGCCCGCCCCGCCTCGCGCAACGACTTACTTTCGAAAGCAATAACTCTAACAGCCAAGCCACGACAAACCGCCGCCGTCGCCGCATCACTTTCCCCAGCCTCGCGATGGGAACGAGCCAGCCAGCGACACGCGGACGACCGGCAAGGACGAAGCAAACAAACAAACATCGAAAATTATCAAACACACACCGCGTGCTCTTGATTATTCGCGGAAATGTTGAGAATAACTGCCGAAATGAAGGACATAAAACCAATTAAGACCACCATTTAAAATAATTGTAATATTCCGCCATTAACCCGCGCACACCGCCTCCTCAATCGCGCGCCCACCCATCCGGCCTCTGTGTGCGCAATTCGGCGCGTATTCGACGTGATAAGAGATCCCTGATTACGAAACCACCCCGGCGAGGGGGTGGCGCGTCTAAATCATCCTTCGGGCGCACCGCCCAGCCGTAGTTTGTAATTAAAGCATAGAAATAGTCGCTCTCCCTCCCGTCCACACAGCCCTGTGCGACGCGAGAGCGGCTCACGGTGCTTGTGTATCCGCAGTTGTCGGTATTTATTTACTGCTCGAGATGAACACGACCGTAGGCACATCCGAGGGGATGCTGCCACGGCCAGAACGGAAGCGGACGGGAGTGTCGGAAGTGGGTGACGAGGAGCGGAGGAGGTGTGCGCGATGGAAGTTTATCCTGAAATGAAGCGACCTCCGCTAAACAAATTGCTCGAAATAATACTTGGGAATTAAGCTAATTGAAATGAAACGAAAATGAATTACAGTCGCCCGGTGGGCGGCTGTGCGGCTGCGACTCGGCCCGAGAGTAGGAATTAATTTTGCGAGCGTTCGCCGCTTTTGTAAGTGCAAAGTGATGGCGACGGCCTTGCTGCGCGTCTCCATCCGTCGCCGCCACTGCCGCCGATAAGGTCATGGTTTACTGTTTTGTGAATAATTATTATTAACGTTAATTAATTATTTTTTTTTTTTTTTTGGTTGTTGGTTGGTTCTTCGTATTCTGCGTGGGCTTTGCGTTTGATGGGGAGGCGCTTGAAACAAGTGAATGCTAATGGAGCACCGGCCGGAGGCGGGGAAAATTATTCAAATTGAACTTCTCTGGTTTTGGGGTTCAAATTGAGTGCGATAATGCGTCATGGAACATGAAGTGCTTTTGACGGATTAGTCGTGGCCAAGTGACTAGGTGTCAGGTGTCAAGTTCTTTCGTGATTACAGATGTTGGCAATTATTCGAGGGAATGGGTCAACGTGGGACGTGATAAATTTATGTACTAACCACGGCTACTTGTGGAGCTCATAATTTTTTTTTTTCATTCACTTTGACTTGTGTTCTCAAATGTTCATTGTCAGTTTGTTTGAATGATTGGAAATGAAAGAAAATAAAGCCGTCTACCCTTGTCCCAGTGCAAATAGAAAATAAAAAAGTTATACAGGGCTCAAGGCTTTTGAATCAAAAGTTACTTTAACTTTTAATAACCCATCTCTAGCTTAATCCTAAACGGCGTCCTTCTAAAGTGCTTGTTCTTGTTGAATTCTTCTGTATGTCACTCAATAGCCTAGGACAGAACTGGCTTCAGTAAGTTTCATTGATATTACCACGAAGCAATGAATTAGCAATTTAGCGGTAAATTCCTATTGAGTCTATAACTTAATTCGTGCGGTTTGTTAGAGATGGCGCAACTTGTGTTATTCCATTGTTATTAATCCATTGGAACTTAACATACGTTGGAAACCTACTGTCAATGTACATCGTTTTAGTGAAAACTCAAATGAATGACATATCATTTAAGTTCTCATTTAAGTTATAGGCATAATAAATCGTCGTACTAAAGGGTGTCCCAACAAGAACGCAAGATTTAAATTTTAAATAAAACGCAGACATTTAAAAAAAATTGTGAATTCTTTATTATATCGTAAAGTAGACAGGATGAGGTTATGTTGAAAAAACACATCGCCCAGGTGGCAGCCGCGGCCTTGCTGGCACATACGCGATCTTTTAATGAAATTTTCAATGACCGCTTTGCATAAATGCTGCGGTATTTTATTAATGCAGCGTCCAGTTTCCTCTTTAAAGGCTTAAGAAACCCCAAAGAAAAAAGTTCAATGTTGTTAAATTGCACGATCTAGGCGGCCAATTCTGGTCTTCAAAACGCGAAATAACACGACCGGGAAATGACTGATGCAGCAAATGAATTGTTTTTCTGGCTGTATGAGATGTGGCACCGTCTTGTTGAAACCACATCCCCTCCACATTCATTTCTTCAAGGCACAAAAAAATTGGTTATCATTTCACGATACCGAAGACCATTGACTTGACTCATTTTCATAAAAAAAGGTCCAATGATTCCTCCAGCCAAAAATCCACACCGCACAGTGACACGTTGAGGATGCATTTGCTTCTCGTGAATCACTCCAGGATTTTCCTCGCCCCAAATGCGACAATTCTGCCTATTGACGAAGCCATCAAGATTGAAATGGGCCTCGTCACTAAAGAAGATTTTGTCGGCAAAATCAGTATTCATGTTGACTCTCCAATACCCAATTAACGAACTCCCTTTACTGTGCATGGGTCAGCTGGCTTCAGTTCCTGAGTCAATTGAACTTTGTATGCATGGAGATGCAAATCTTTCGTCAAAATTCGCTGCATAGTGGCTTTGGAAACACCAATTTGCTGAGCTCGGTGTCGAATTGAGGTGGATGGAGTTTGAGCGACATCATCACGTACTGCTGCGATATTTTCGGTCGATCGACCTGGTTGAAGGCTCGTTGTTGTCTTTACATCAGTTGCAGACCCAGTTTCAGCAAATTTTTCCATTAATCGCTTTACAGTTGACTCTTTTTGAGCATTATTGTAACCCCAAATTGATCGCAATTTGCGAACTGTAGCCGCAAAACTTTCATTTATGTACCTTATTCTCGCTTAGCCATTTGGGTAGTTCGTGCAAACATCTGCCATTCGACAATGTCAAGGGTGTTTTTTAGATATATAGAACTTTGAAAAAGAATAAAACAAGGATTCTTTTTTAAGAGAAAATCTTTTGGCAATCCAAATACGATTTCTGGCATACGACGTCAAGACTGACATGGACTTAGTCTAGTCTGGAGGTAAAACTTCCAACGTGTGTGGCCGTATATCGTTACTCTGCTTATCGGCGTAGACTAGCGAATTCACATGTCTTCACAGACACTGTTCAAAAGGCATTAAATCGGGTGATCTTGGAAATCAATTGACGGGTCCGTGACGTAAAACTCGTTCTTCAGCATCGCTTTTAAAGAGGAACCGACAAATTATTCCACTAATTCATAAAGTACACCAAATAGTCAGTTTTTGTGGATGTTTGGGTGTTTAACCATACAATTGATGATTATCATCACTCCAACTTATCCTTTCAACTAGAAGTGGTTTCAAGGCTTAACAAAATTTGCTTATAAAAATTAGGACCAACAGCAATCTTGTTTTGGCCCCATTCAACGAATCTACGCCTTCCTAGGTGATCCTTTGGCTTTAATTCTTGCAGGAGTTGGACTTTGTAAGCACGCAAACCACGATCTTTTCGTCAATTTTTTCATAAAGCGGATGGACACCAAACCAATTCCTGTGCAAGGTGGCCGATAGACTGAATCTAAATTTTCTCAACTTTACGCTCTACAGCAGCAATGAGTTCTTCTGTAAGTAAAGGTAGTGCGAAATTTCACCATACTTTGCGTGTGTTTGGGACTTCGTTTAAGGGATGAAAATGAAATAATTTCGCGCGTTCGCAATGTGCGTTGTTACAACATTCTTTGAAAATTTTCAATGAATGAATGCATACTCCGATAGTAGTGGTCGCCGTGGCGTAGTGGTAAGTGCGTCGTCCGCAGCGCAGAAAGTCTGGGTTCAATTCCCGGCCGGGACACCTAGCATTTTTTCACGGCACCATCTCTTTCGAGTTGCTGACAATACTCAAAGAGTATCAATTGTCTATGAAAAGCTTCTCAAATTTCGCCGTTCGGAGTCGGCAAAAAACTGTAGGTCCCTTCTACAGTAGCACGCACAACACGAGTAGTTGTTGTAGAAGCTGGACCCTGGTCCCTTGTGGGCTGTAGTGCCACTCAATTATTATTATTATTATTCTCCCACAGTTAATGTAATCTGTATGCTCTCATTTTACTGCTGTTTTCAGAATAGAAAAATCGGCCATCGTTGAAGTCTTAAAGATTCTGACCATCTACATACAACGTTCAGCAATTTTCTTTATTTTTTAATTTTTAAGGATCTGCGGAATGAACTGAAGGGGCTGACATTTTCCGGCTTTGATGACGTCTGTCTTCTTTATAACGGCACTTCAAAACAAAAAGTTGTCAGTTGAACCTTAAGTTCATTCTAAGAGATATAAGTCATATTTTGATGTTCAACGTAATTCACAATTTTGTTCCAAATGCACGTATGTATAAGGACTGTCATCAGTCAGGACCTAATGATTTTACCCTCAACTGCGTCTTATTGCATGGTCTTGCTTCAAAAACAGCAAAACAAAGGTTTTTTTGCCCCCAGATATGTAACGCGCCAACCCATAACCTCAATCTTGTTGACCTTAAACCAATTTTTCGGCTTTTGCTAGTGTGTTTTGAGTCATTCTTTTGTTGAAACAAACGTAATCATCATGTGGTGGAATTGAAGGTACTAGTATGTTTAGCACCATCCGGCAGCAATCGCCCTACTAACAACTCGTCATGCTTGCCAAATGATCTCAAAATACCCCCACAAAAGGAAGGAGTCGAACAGACATCTGAGAGACCATGTCACTGATGCCTGAGTTGTGCCCGAATTTGATTACTTACCTTGATAGAGCAGCGAGAATTTTCCATCACTATCCTATACAATCTGACATGTCTGATTTGTATGTCTTAGCTAATTAAATAAATTGAGTGGTAATACAATTTTCAAGAGACCAAAGCAAACACTCCCCTTGTGCGTGCGACTGTTCCCTCACGAGTTAAGGGGACCTGTAGTTTAATACCAACTTCGAACGACGGAATTAAAGTTGCTTTTCAGAGACAATTTTGAATTCCCGACATACAGCCATCAGCTTGAAAAAAAAAGGAGATGAATGAAGTCTGATCCTGTTTGTCAAGGCGACCTCAGATGAACTTGCTTTATTATCTGTATTGGGGGGCTTAGTGTCAATCATTGTTGCTCGTTTCGTTTCTTTTTAAAGTTAAGTCCCCCGCTTTTCATGCGCTATGTCGGAATGAATAAACTATACTCTTCGCACAAAGCCAGTAATTTCAGAAGAACGGTTTTAAATAAGTCCCCAAAGTTCAAACATGAACCATTTACTTATGACCACTTCCTTTCAATAATCTCCTCACCCATTCGTCTCTTAAACGTATTTTGAACACAGAAATCCCCACAGACAACTATTAAAGGAGAAGCAAAAGAAGTTCTTTAGTCTCTGCAGCTTTCAGTCACTTACAAATTCGTAGGTCAACGACCACGTTCAGACAATGCTCTCTCAAAATAGCACCGCCCCCACATCATCAAAGCCCACTTGTTCATGTCCACCCCCATGGACAAAGAATCCGCACGTGTGCCAACTAAAACAACGAACCCCCCGCACCCTCACATCAAGACAAAAACAAGTCGAAAAAAGAGAAAAGCTGAATTCCATTAGCCTGCCCCCATTTGAAGAAGCACGAAGCACGTGCGTATCCTGCGAACGGCGTACACACACGAATTAGGCTCATTTCCCGTGGTACAAATCACCTAATCACTTAAACGGAATCAAAAATTAATAAGAGCCACTGAATCGGGCATACGCTCCGCTGCTTCGCCACCGCTTCACCACCACTTCGGCTCCGGTGATAAACTCCAAAGTGACAGAGAGCTCCGTAGATTGTCGTAATGGAGTCAATGGCGGTGGGGCGGCAGAAACCTCGGGAGCGTTCAAGTTCGTATCACGTTCGCGTTTCCTGTGGCCGTTTACACGCCGCACCACGCCACTAACTTGAAGACAATAGGACGAACAGAGCAAAGTCGTCCTTTTCGTTGTTAACATTTGCCACTGCTGTGCCGAGGGGTAGGGGAGCCGTGCCATCATCGTGTGAATGACAACAAAGTTCTGATTCGTTGCCACTCCTCAAAGTGCCAACCATCTGCCACAAATGCCTCCGCGCCGTCAGAGCGGCAGACATGACTTTGAATACAAAACAATTGGCGGCGCTATAAAAACACAAAAAATTATCATATTCCGCAGGAATTATTCCGTGTGACACTTTTGGTCTTGATGAACTCTGTCAGGAGGACATTGTGACACGCCCGCTACACGGCGGTCTGTCGGGCACATAGTCAAGAGTTTGGCGGTGGTACCTGAGTGCGATTAGAATTTAGGAGGAAGCACTGTGGGGCCGGGTGGGAGTTGGAGTGTGGGCACTCAGTTTTGAAGGAATGTGAGTTTTATTGCGATACAACGACGGAGACATCTACAGCAATCGCGAACATTTCTGTTGGCTGGGATATCGAGAGTCCATATCCGAAACGAAAGGTCTTTCATTCACAATCCAGGAGACACGAGAAATACTGGCTTCTGTGAATTAGGTGCTGATGGGTTGGGGACATAATCCCGAAATCCAAAATTTTGAAATACCTAAAATGTCGAAGAGGTAAGATTTCGGGCTTTTCGGAATTCTGGATTTTGGGATTATGACTTTCTTATAAGGAGATGCAGAGGGAGAAGAGCACAGCCAAGAAACAAGCGCGTTCACAAGGACTTTCATTAAGTATCGATCTATCAACCAGTTCCTTGATATTGACTGATTCTTGCGACTGTGATCTAGGATCGATTTGGACAAGTTACGATTATATGACAACAGAAATTAGTTCCGGCAGCTAAAGTGCTACGCAATGAAATTACAACCGAAAGAAAACGAAGATGACAGTGCCAAGCCAAAAGGATATGGTGTGTTGTCTTGAGCCTACTTCCTTCAAAACACCACTTACTACATCTCTACGCTTTTCTTACACAGTTGATTCATAAATATGGCCAGGAACTTTGCAACTTGCATCCATCAGGCTGCCAAATCAAGACAGAATTTTTTAAAGTCGATATTATAGTGAAGCCTGTCTTATAGTGTTAAAGAAGTGTTGTCAGTCAAGAGCTCATTATTGTCATTGAAGAAGTAAAAATAAAAAAGTAATTTCTTTGGGACTACAACGCACAGGAAAGCTAAGCCTAGCGAGTTTGGAGTGTAGAGTGGACCTATAGTTCATTGTCGACTCTGGGTCCCCTCTGCTTGAAGATTTTTGAACAGTGCGTATTTTTGGACCGTCGGTAGCACCTTGAAAGAGATGGTACTGTAGAAGTCATGCAAGATGTTTAGTCTAGAAATCGAACCTAAGACCGAACTCGATGTACTTGGCCGCTGCACCCCGTCACTCAGCAATATCATTAAATCAGTCTTAAGTCAGTGAATATCAGGTAATTGGTCTCAACGATCCCTCCCTTAAAGCCCCTCTCGGCTGCATAGGTAGAGGTGCTCCCTAGATTATTCAAAGCCCAAGTACATTTGTATTTTATCAAGACTACAAAATGGAGTCGACCTGACTCAAAATTAGGAATCCTTTCTGAGACCAACGAGCTCTATATCTGTAAACAAAAATTTTGCAAAAAAATCAGGTCACTAATTTTAAATCTTGCACTGAGGCTATCGTTAGACCCTTCCTTACCGGTGTAACCTATGAAATCTACCTTAGAAACTTGAATAAAGTGCAAAGGCTAACCTGACGAGACTGAAATGATGTTTAATCCTGTTTATCAAGCATTTCGCTGCCACTTAGATTCCACTTCCCTTCACTTATTTAATTACTGTCCAGGAATCGTCATTCGAAAGCCAAGTTCTTTCTGGAGCTCATCGGCATGGCAAAGGTTCAGATGTCAGAATTCAAAGAACTGATACTAGGTTGGAGTGATATTGGAATAGCTACCTCTGCCATAGCCGCTACTAAGCACCTGTCCTTTTAAGGCTTCTACAAGGTGCCTCCACGGCCACTGAGAGTTTGATCATATAAAGACATAAAGCCCTTTTAACCTAACCTAATCTAGTTAGCCTCACAACATCCCAGACAGAACTAAAGAGCGCGCTTGACAGGTTTGATAACGCATGTGATATTTTGAAATTATGTTCCTTTTTAAGATGTGGTAGTAGAATGCCATTGAAGGTTGTAGGGAATTTTAATTGACACAGGATTTTCTGAACAAGTAACAGTAGAGTACTGGGCTTTCTTGCAGGGTTGACCAAGCTGGCTCAATTTGAAGCAGCTTGGAAGATTTGTAAGTAGGAAGTAGCAGCATTTTACTCTCCCCCATTGGTAATGACATCAGCCTGATTTGTCCCACTACCCGGCATAGGAGAAGAATGACTTCTAGACTTCTATCATCTCCTAGAATGCAATCAATGCCCCCAATGATGCGAGATTTTGCACAGCTGCGCAAGAAAGAAATCTTTGCTAGAATTATTGGAAAAAAGAGCCTGCACCACACACACGCGGACTCAAACGGACAGATGTGTACCCGGCTCTCATGGATCAACATCCTCAAAGGGACCTGGTGGTCCTCTGATCAATCAATCGTCAACCGGATTGATTACATTACGATCGACATCTGTATTCTTCATGTCCAAACGTTCCAAGGACCCAACATCGACTCGGATCATTTATTTGCTTTAGCTAGGGGAAAGATGAGGATATCAATAGAATTAAGGAGTCGAGACAGAACACTACGGTGTGAGGTTGGAAGGCTAAAGTCGCAACCGACCGCTAGGAACTTTGCGACCGAGTCACCCAAAAACCAGTTCGACCCTGCCTACACTAACGATAGATCTTTCAACTTTGTCCAGAAGCCATCATTTTCGACACCGCCAGGAAAGAAACCCATAGTCTGACGCTGAGTGCAGGCAGGCATATGCAGGGGGCCTAGAAGGCAACGCTGCATCGAACTGTCTCTACAAAAGTTCCTGCAGAAGTGCAGGCATAGTTTTTTGGTTAAGAACGTATCACGGTAATGACGGATGAGTACCCTCAGAGTAAACGTGCCACCGAAAACATCTATCCCCTGATTCACCGAAAAGCCTCCACAGTGCAACAACTAAAATTATCCTGTGCGGTGGGTTGGCGAAACCCTCGTCTCTTCCCCGTAGAATTAAAGAATCATAGTGCTTAGCTCAATGCCACTAAGAACCAAAGTGGGGTGAGAAGGCGCCTGAGTCTTAATCGGCAAACGTTAAAAAATTGTGGTGACTTCGAAGTACGACCAGTCGTCGTCTACTGCTGGTGCTGCTCCTTCCTGCTTGTCACTGCGACGACAGACATAGAAGTAAAATGAGAGAAGAAGAAAAAAATACAACAACTCCCCCTACTCCACCCTCACTCTATCCCAATCAGCACACCAACACACGAAAGAAACGGAAAGAAGGAAGGAACACGCAAAAATCCCCACAAGAACTAAGAAAATGGCAATCGACCTTGATGTGGGCTGTGGGTGGTTGGTGGTTGATGGGAGGTCGTGAGAAAGTCCTGGCACGCCGGTTGGGGTTGGCATATGAGATTGATGTGTTGTGTTGCAGAGCAAAACGAAGACATTGAGTCTTGTGATCTCAACCCAGGGGGAGAGGGGGTGCGACGGCGGTGGCGGTGGTGAAATAACTGATTGTCGCGCCGGGGGTGAACGGGGAGTCTCCTCTAATAAATGACTTTGACTGGGTGCCGCATTACGTGCGGCGGTGGAGGTGGCGGCGGCGACGGTGGTGGCTGTGGGAAGCCAACAAACGCCGTTCTAATCGCATTTGCGACAAATGATTAGCCACACAGAAGATGGTTAACGAGCCGTATGGATGGTTTGCTTCTTGAGTGGTGCTGCTCTACTCCTGCTGCTCTTCGTGGAGGAAAATGTGCTCTGGATAGTGTCTAGGTGTGTGGCACTTTGGATCCTTGTTTTTCTTTTTCGCTTTTTGTCGGTTTTCTGCTGTTTTTTTTTTTTCGTTTCGCACACTTTCCGCAAGGATTTCGCAGGCACTCAATCAGATTTGTCAACTGAACGACTGATTGGATCGCGAAGGTGCGCCTTAATTGTGTTGTTTTAGGTTTCCTGCCAGCGGGCGGGCGAGGTTGCCTGATTTGAATGTGAATGGATGACAATTATTGACGGGGGAATCGTGAATTCGATTTGACAGAGTGCGCGCTACATCATGTCAACGCTGTGGACGAGGTGCGTACCAATTCAATTGAATAACGAGTGATGGACGAAGATCTCGTTTGCTATTCGAAGCAACTCGACATCAGTGGAGAGCAAGGGGGGCGGCAATTGGAAGCTCTGAAGCGAGTGAAACCACAAATGAAAAAGTAAAGTAAGGAAGAATTGGAAGGGGCTATCAGACGCCTCCTAAAGCACACTTGTCTGCAGTGAGTGCGTGACCTTCTGCAGATGATTTGATGCGAGGGCCTCTTGCCCCCAACTTGTTTGACTGGCAAAGGATGTCAATCAGGTTAACTGCAAAAGAATGTCAGACGCGGGATGACCATGTCAGCGACATTCGTGGACACATAAGTGAAAGAAACCGCGATCTAGGTAAACAGCTCCGGAAGAAAGGGTGTCAAAACTATGACTCCACAATCTCCCATGCTTGGCCCACTTGGCCAACGCCACCAAGTAAATGATTTACTGCCGACACATCCACTGTGACCCAAACACTTGGTGTGACCAAGATGCAAACCGTGCCACACTCCGGAATTCCCATGGAATTAGAGGAAAACTCCAGGACGGATCATGAGCGCTGCTGCTGCTAGTCGAACATTGCTGAGGAATTTCAATATTGGTTTGTGCAGTCTCATTATCTGCAGACTTTCATCGCCGAGTGCTGCTTAGCACCACCACCACGTTCCGGCGTAATAGTCATCGCACTCATCCCAGGCGTCTTCTCGTCATCACCGTCAGCATCGCCGCCGTCGTCATCATCATCAGGAGCAGCAGCATCATTCTCGCCTTCGTCGTCGTTGTCGTCGTGGTGGTTGTTGTCGTTGTCGACTTCGACGCCATCGATTATCGCTGAAGCGGTGGATGTACGAATCGAAATGAAAGAGATCTCCGAGTGCAGATAGCTGGAGCAAGCTGTCTTTTCGGATGCGCTATGTACATGGTCGGTTCCTTATGAAACATGCCATGCCCGCCGCTGTGCTGCTGTGGCCAGTACGTACTTCTCGCAGTCTATCTGCTGCTCAGGTCTGCTTAATGAGATTTTACTGGGTGTTCACGTTTTTCCGCTTGCGAACGAGGACGACGACACAGACGACCAAGAAGGCGATGTCGATGGAAAAGATGCTGAAGCCCCAGAGTAAAATTCTACGTAATGACACCCGGGACGTTAATTAATTATTGGTTGGGTCTTGTTTTTACCTTGGCCGTGCGCATTCTACCTGAACTGAGTAATGATGGCGATTAGTCGGGGAGAAAGTGTTAGCCATTGGCAACAGCAACCAATTGGTGTCAATTCTCAAGAGGGCCAAGGGGGTGGGGTCCGTTTTCTCGATGTTGGAATGGGGGTGGTGGCTGGGATTGCTATGGAAATTCGACTTAACAGGCACTTTCAGATATTTCTTTGGTGAAAGTTCTAATTTTTGTGATGGGATGCAAAAGCATACGTCATTCTTAATTTTCATGTGTACCAAACGTTGTTTCGATGTTGATCTTAAAACCTCTCAACCTCCTTCAGGAAGTATTATTAGGATCACTGTCAATTTTTTTTTATTTTAAGGTCTTACGAAGCGATTGCGGGTATTTTTATTGACAGGGACCGAGTCACAGCATTGTCCCAAGTATAGGGAGGTAAACATCGAATTGGGAAGGACATTCCAATTCGACACTTTGTGTTGAGGCTATAGTTTCTGGATTTAGAACCCTCTCTCGAAGGACTAAATTGGCTTTGTATAACAGCTTGATTGTGGTCGCCGTGTCGTAGTGGTAAGTGCGTCGACCGCCACGCAGAAAGTCTAGGTTCGATTCCCGGACGGGACACCTCGCATTTTTTCAAGGCACCACCTCTTTCGCGTTGCTGACAACACCCAAGAGTATCAATTGTCGATGAAAAGATTCTCAAATCTCACCGTTCGGAGTTGGCAAAAAACTGTAGGTCCCTTCTACTCGTGAAGAACAGTAGCAGGCACAACACAAGTAGTTGTTGTAGAAGCTAGGCCTCGTCCCTTGTGGGCTGTAGTGCCACTTAATTATTACAGCTTGATCATCCCAGTCCTCTTTTACGGCACGGAAACGTGAACACTTTTGAAAGCAGAGAAAGAAGTCCTTTGTATTTTAGAGCAAAAAGTTCTACAATTTTTGGTCCTGTTTGCGTTGACGGCGTCTGGAGGAGAAGATTCAACGACGAACTTTGTCGACTGTACGGTGGCAAGCGCCTGGTCCAGAGTCTTCGAATACGAGCATATCTACACCACTGTCTCGGCCAGAAAAGTCTTAAAATCCTAGCCATTCTGACAACGCAATAGAGGACGGCCTAGGTTGAGATGGCGCACACAAGTTGAGAATGACCTAAACCAAATTGGAGTACGCAATTTGAGACAGTTGACGAGAGAGCGTGCTGGCAGAAGAGGCATGTTGGTTAAAGCCTAGATCCAGCCATGACTGTAGCGCCATGGAAAGAAAAATATGTATATCGCAAAAGCAGTTGCAAAACAAGTGGAAAAAAAGGGAACAAAGCTTTGAGTGGAAATCTAATATTTTGTGTGGCTACAACGAGATAATTCGACAACACGTGTAATTTGTAAAAGATGAAGTATTGTTCAACAAGCTGTACATGCATGTAATTTGACAAACATTTTGTAAGTTTCGCATTACCAGCAAAAGGGGCTCGGGTAGCCTAAAAAACGACCCAAGTGGAAGATCGTCATTTAATTGCTGTACAGAGAGAAAAAAATAATTTCGTCAAACTAAGGAAGGAAAGGGCTTTTTAAGGCTAGATTGGAGCAGTGAAGCCAGTTCGAATTTTCTCAAAGAAGAGTCCAGAAAGACGATAGCTTCAAGACCATTATAGTTGGCCTCAGGTCATGTAAAACAATTTTTTTTTCTGGAAATTCAAAGTGTAAGCTGCATGCTGGAGATGGGAGGATTCTTTTTAAGGAAAACTATACCAAATGAAAGAAAAGACTAAGCTCTGAAGGCTGCATACAGACGCCCTCCCCCCCCCTAATTTTAAGGTCTGGGGATGTTTCTTTGAAGATGAAACAGGCAGGTCTTCCTAATGATGCATGCACTCTCTTTAGACATAGTCAAGGAGTTCTGTAAACAGTATAAGAGCCCTCTGTGCAGAAGCATTTTGGTGACACTTACAAATTTACTTATCAAGAGAACAATGCTCTTTGACATATGTTACACTCAACATTGTAAGTATGAACTTCTTAATTTTTCGTTACTAAGGCTTATATCAATTTTATATTAAGCTACAGCTTTTTTTTGTTAGGCATTTTCTTGCATTTTTGTTCTTTTTGTTTGGTCTATGGTAGCCTCCCTATAGTTAAGCCAAAAATGAAGCTTAAAGTTGCGAAGAAGTGTTCAGAGCTAACTAAAACAATTTATTGTATCTATCTGGGCCCGGACCCTGTTCCTGCTTCCACTTGGATGCACCTATATGATTCAATATCCCGACGATATTCAACTGTAGAACTGTAAAAGCATGAGGCGGTTCATAAGGACTCTTGCTGACAGCCAGCCAATCCACAACTGTCGCAAAAGGTTAAAGTGACATACGCCGCACTTCGGATCCACGAAGCGATAAAAAAATGTTTCAAAGAAAATTTATAACACCAACAAAGAATTTTTTTTATCCTTTGAAATGAGGCAGATGTCATTGACACCAATTTTTGGGTCAAACGGAAATAAAATGATCCCGTGAGCAGATATAAAAAATTCAACATTTCAAACGTATTGAGGAGAATTGAGAAACAATTGAGGAAATATGAAATTATTGCAGTAAAGTTTTAAAAAATTGGAAAAACAAAAAGTTTGAAAATTTTTTTTTCAGACAACACTGTAAAAGCTGCAGGAGAATTTTTAAGATTTAAAGATGTCAGACGGATCTATGGTTACCAAGATCTAACTTCTCAATTTTAATTTTCAAGAATTTAATTTTGTGCAGGTTTTTGATGGATATACCGCGCTTGGCGCTCGAACTATTCATCTCATACTGGTTCAGAAAAATGAATGCTTTAGATACTAGTTTGAACAAATTCGTTTTGTATCAAATCAGCGCTTGGTGAGGAAGCTCTTTCGAGAATTTGCTTAAAAATTACCAGCTTCTAGAATTTGAAGTCTTTTACCTCATCTCATAATCTTCAAACTATCGAGTTTCTGTACAAAATATGATGTCTCCGCTAAATAAGTTCTGCCTCTGTGGAGACCACTTCAGGCTCGACTTCAATTTTCCAGCCGACTTTGAAGAGGAAGTGATTGCGAACAGGCTACATCTCGAATTTTGAACGCGGTGCTCAAATTTTGTTTTATAGGAAACTGAATTGATTTACGTGAAACCTGCTCTACACATCCTTTCCTAACCCGAGTCTCTAGTTTTTAATTCAATCATAATCCAAAGAATTAACATTCTCCAAGTCTCGCACCTCTACTCTTTCAGAACTCTTTCTCTCTCATTCTCTCTCTCTCTCTCTTCCTCCCTCTCTCCCCCACTCAACAGATTCCAAGACATCAAACCTAGCTCCCGATCAGAGCACAAGTAATTTTCTGAAATTCCCAAACCCCTGCGCCATCAGAGACAGCAACACAGCAATGAATATCGACGAGTCCCCGCATTGAAGCACTTTCCATCCCAAACAATGACAACAACGAGCACCCCACCCAAGCGAGTCACACTCTCTTTCGTCGCCTTGTGTTGCGGAGACGACCCGGCACGGGGCTGAAGGAAAAACTCCGACACCCAACCAACAACTACTCAGTTCACAGCCACAGATACATATCCAACGGATGGGTTGTTGGCGGCGGCGGTGGCGGTGGCGGAATGGAGGAGCTGGAGCAAGGATTTAAGTTCATTATCTCCAACAAGATTTCACTCTAATTAAAAGGTGGTTTGGAGTTTGTGTGCAGTAAGTAATTTATTGTCGAGAAATTTATCATAATACGTTGCCTTGCGGGCGGCCGGGTGTGTGTCTGCTGCCGGCATGCCCGATGCCGTGCCATAACTGATACCTTGGACACGTCCTTATGTGTTGTGGGGTGGTGTCTTTCGGATTCGGGTGAGCCTTGATCATCTTCGCTTGTCTGTGTGTATGTGTCAGACTCTCGAATGTGATGGGACCCTTCCAGATTGGTTTCCAAAAAGACGGAGATGTATGTGCTTGTGTAAATATGTATGTATACGAACTGGGATTAATTGTTCCACCTCCCTGTGCCACGGCAACTGCTGGGCGTTGGAGGTGGTCCTGTGGGAGGTTGCGGTCCCAAACTCGAAAAGAAAACCAAAATAGAAGTACTCCTGCCAGACAACTGCCACCTACAAACCAGCACATCCTTGTCGTTGCTGCCATTTGAGGTGCGAGGAGGGGAGGCGAGTGAGAACGGATCCCAAGCCGAGAGATGAGTCGAAATAAGAAAGGGAACAGGGAATTTTAATGAATGACATGAATTCCGTAATTATTATGAATTATGGATAGAATAAGCGTCCTGTTAACGGGATTGTTAAACTAAATAAATAGACATGAAATTTCATACTATTTTAATTTCATTAGCACAATTCGGTTTAACGGCTGGTCTGGCAATGGCCCCGGCACCAGCAACAGAAGCAGTAACAGCTAAAGGAGCTGAAGAGTGGTGTGTTGGTGTGTTGGTGTGCCGGTGGTGTATCATCCTCCGCCACCTTCTTCGCTCCCTTCGAACACGACCTCCATCAAGTGTTGGGCACTGGGGTTGAGGAGGGATTGGGTAGAATTGGGTTGGGTTGGGTTGGTTTACGATAAACGTGTGGCCACTGCCGTGTGAGTGTATGCAGGGAGCTCGTATCGGATGAGGACAACCGAGAACAGATACTCGATTCCAATTAGTGCAGTGTAATTATTTTAATAAATGGTGAAGTTTTGATGATATGAAAAGCGTCAAATTGTTTCCCTCAAAACCCCCTGCCCCCTCCCCTTGGAGGGTTGTAAGGTGAGATCTGGCCGAAGACGTGTATTAACAGGCACCTATAGACTCACTCTGCACTTGTGTGCGGTGGTGGTTGAATGGGGGTGTGGGATTGTCGAATTAATCAGGGAAATTCAATTGGATATATGATTCTTGATGCCTTGTCGAAACGGGCTTACGGTGACCACCTTGGCAGGATGTGCTATGCTTGCAGACAGAAGGAGCTGTTCAATCACGTTGGGAACTAATTGGAAAGGATCGCGATGCGACTATGTACATATGTGTAGCAATTCTTTGTGTACCGCCATGAATGAATGGCTGAAGTTTTGACTGACTTGAGTGTACGTGCTTTCAACCCCAAATTTTTTAAAAATTTCAATAATGTTTGGCCTAAATAGAAATACGGTTAGGTAAAGTCAACATCCTTATCATCTTAGCCAACCTACAGACGACACAGTTCACAACTCTTAGGAGACAAAGCACAACAGACGACGGAAGACGGCAGACCCTACAGCGAGTACAGCTTTTTCCTTGGTGCAAGCTGTCACCACTCCACTGCGAATTCGTTCTTCTCCCCTTCTAGGATACTTGACTTATTTGTAAGTCCTCCATGCAGTGCCGATTTGATTCTCTCTTCTTTTTCATTACAAATGAGGATTGTCAAGTGAACGCTCAGAACAAGGTGCATTTTCGACGTGATCGCACTGAGCGTGCATTGATATTCATTCAAAGTGGGAAAAATTCAAATTTTCTTGAAAAATGCAATAAAATGAACAAATTTAAATTTTTCTTGTCTTTTCGTTACTCAGCACGAGCATTCTCCCAAATTACGAAAGACAAAATCGTGGCAGCTTCGGCAGGCTCCGCAGTAACACATTCTGCCAACCCTAGCCACAAAGAACTTCTTAATTGTTTCGGGCTGCAACTCTTAAGTGCTGTAATTGATTTCGGATTGTTGGCAAAACATCGGTTCTTCATGATTAACCACAAATAAAGTCTAAAGGGGTTAAATGGCATCCAAGGCGGTCAGGTGATTCCTCCAATACTTCATCAACTAGGCGTCTTCCAAGAAATATGTCCGTTACTATGGTGTTGCCCACCGCTGACTAACTATGAACCAAATGTTGTTTCCAGCCTCGGTTTCGAACAAAAATGGCCAATGCTACCAAGAAATCGATACCAAACTGTCACTCCCTGTGGATATACTATCTTCTCGACAATAATGTAGGGATTTTCTAAGATGCGACACGTAGATGCCGTGATCATATTGCGCCACCTTAAAAAATTGTGATTTCTCGTCCAGCATCTTTGTCGAACTCAAGCTGCCCAAACTTTGAGTCGATAACGAAGCTGAATCAATTGAACAGAATCGGGAATTTTTGTTTAAAATTCTCCCCAGACCATTTCGTGAAATGTTGATCCCCATCAATGACGTGCTGTCTCTTTTTCAGTATCAGTAGCTGCATTCTAATCTGTGCGTATCATACGACGACACGAAATATAAGCCTACAAATAGCACAGTATTTTTGCTCAGCGTGCGACAATTTGGAATATAACTGTTGTCCACCTTCGTACATCCACCGTGGCTTCATTTCGGACGAAACTTCTTTTCAAAAAAAAACTCACCGTTGGGGTTAAACTGCACTAACTTTGGTAATAAGTTTTTAATACTTCCCAATCTATTTCGAAAAATTTGAGTAGTGACCGAAGAATTAAATAACGAATACAAGATGACGAAATGAGTTTTCTCCGTACTGTTGCGGGAGTTACTCGCCAGTATAGGGTGAGAATCACGACAATCTGGGGAAAAATAAATGTTGACGGAAGAGGCTATGCTTCGAAGGTTTGGTGACAAGGTCTGAACTCTGCTCTCAGCACGACTTTCGAGGAAAGGCATAGATGCGATTCTATCAGGTAGACGGCTGCTCGGCAGGGCGAGGTGTTTGAATAAAGTCCATAAACTCGTCTGATTCCGCTTGGGAATCGCTTCTGATGAGTGAGAGTCGAACGCGAAGGATTGTGAGCCCTGGAGGTCTTTCGCATGTGTAGTCTCCTCCCTTTAGTGGAAAATGATAAAGCTGAGAATGAAGATAGTATAAGGTGGTTCATTTCGTTTCGTGGACTTATGACCGAAAAACGAAGCCCAGCTGTCAGTGTCGAATAACCTTCTAGAAAAAGACACACTAGATGTCCCTCTCTATATGCAGCTTAAAAGTAACTTCCAGAATACTGCAGCGTTGCCTCTAGGCAAAAGCAGCGTTTCAGGGGTTGTTAATGAGGGCAAAATCGATCTAGATCATCGTGAATGGCATTGACAGTTAAGTGGCAAGTGTGGCATTTAAATCATTTTTAAGGTCAAAAATTTGTAAAAATCTGTTGTATGTATTTTAACGAGATGTGAAGATATTGAAGCCTAAGAATTAGCCGAACTCCTGAACCTAGAGATATCCCAGAAAACTGTGAAACAGATAAGCCAGTCAGAAGCGAAAGAACAATCATTGGACCAAGGGTTGAAAAGATCTGGGATCTAAAAGAAATTCAAAAAAACAAAATCACAGAGCTAGCAATCACAAAGCCAGGGCACAGTCTACATACGAAACAAGTAAGGCCAAGCATGGACCTACAAAGAACCGCGTTCATCCTTAGTTTATGGTGGAAGCATTTAAGTAACTTGGTTGAAGTCCTCACAGTATAATGGATAGACACGCGGCAAGATAAGGATTACCATCCCATGACTTCTGTAGTAGATCCTGGAACGAGGAAGAAGAAGAAAACCCCTCGCATCTACTCTGCAACTGCCCTGCACTGACTTCTTTTAGGTAGGAAATCCTGAGAGAATATAATACAAATGAGCTTACGTATCTACCCGAAGAGGATATCAAATCAATCTGGGCATTCGTGAAAAAAACGAAAGTGTTCCAGGAGTAACGTACAGTTGGAAAGTAGGATCAAAAGAGATATTCATAGGGCCGGAACTCACCTCAGAACTGCCCGTGTAAGGTAAGGGTTCGCATCATCTCCCGACAGCACAACCAGAAATGATATGACTCTCCAGGATACCGGCTGATCAAGCTCATGCTTCAAAACATCACCAAGAAATCTGCGGCAATTCTATTATCTCCAGACAGGAAAGACTGCAGACGTCTTGCTGGCATACAAAACGCTAAGCACTTAAGCGTGCTTGAACTTATTGATGGCACTTTATACGACGCCTGTAAGTAAGGTAAAGGCACTGCTGAACACTTGCTCTATCAGTGTCCTGCCCCTGCCCAGATCAGGTGTTGTCTGTTTGGTGCTGATGGAGTTTGAGCTTGAAACCTACGCTCTTTATCAAAGAAACTCTTGCTGGTATTCCTCCGAAAAAATCAGAAACTATATTAAATGTAGGTTACTGCATGCTTGTGGATGCGCTCCAGTGCACTGTTTCCCAACAAACTCAAGCTCCGTTCAGTACCCGGTGAATTCATAACTATCGGAGAAAGCCACTTTACCTAACCTAACCTAACATATAGTGCAACGTATCAAGAGATCAACTGATGAATTAACTAAACTTCGCTGCCTTTCGTCAAAACCGTTCCCATTCACATTCAATCTTCTCCAGAATTTAATTTTCTTTTTTAATTGATTCACGAGATTATCCCCAGAAGCTAATAATCTTACTCAGCGATTCTTTTTTTTTTTTTCATTAACCCTTTCACATCCAACCCCCACGTCGGTTGTTGGTTGCTTCTGTTATTTCAATTGCTCACCCACTGCCCGTGCTGTGGGTCGGAGTCGGAGTCGGACAACCAAACAAGAGGTAAAAGGGAAATTACGCTCCAAAATCCGAATAAATGACCTCCACTTTTCTCCCGTTATAATTAGTTTTCCTCCCCCTCCCCAACCCTCTCTACCTCCCTCACCGAGCCCCGGCCGAACACAACCGCTTTCAAAATAAATGAATCGCAATCATAGACAAAACATTTTACGGTGCCAGTTACAAATTTATATGGCTGTGGCCAGGAGTGGGCGGCGGTGGCCCCCGAAGGCAAGCGCTTGGGTGCGGTTGATTTGTTGAAGGACTCTCCCCCCCCCCCAACCCCCAGCACACACAATTACTGCTGCCACTTAAGAATTCCACTTAATTTAAATTAAAACAAAAAGAAACGAAAAATGAACGGAATGAATGACAAAACAAAACAATACGTAGAAGCAGAGCCAAAAACAGGACGACAAAAAGTCGAAAAAGCGAAACGAAGAAAGAGAAAAACAACAAAAAGAAAATTCAAAAAGTTGACCAAACGATGAAGATGCCAAAGGGATCGTACGGAAAGAAAGACGGACAAGAATGAAAACCAAAAAGAAGAACAGTACGGTGAGGAAGATGCCGAAGACGAGGCAAGAAGAAAACAACAATCGCACATAGTAAGAACTAAATCAAGAAGCTTGCGCCAAAAAAGGAAAAAGGATACGCCACCACCTCCACCCCTTTGGGGCAGTAGCAGCCCTCCAGGGGGCCGGCACAGATCTGTCTATCTCACACTGGCACACACTCCTTCTCCATCCCCACGCGCAGCCCCTCGCTCATTTCCATCACCAACCACTGAGGTTTTGTCAGGGGCTAATGGGCGAAATTAATTAAAACTTTCCCAACTAATTAATCGGAGATGAGCGTAGGAACTCACAACAGCTTCACTTCATCCTCCAGTCCCGCTCCCGACCCAAGCACTCTGCCCAGTTCCTAGGTTTGGGCCACTGCCACTGCCATCACGGGGCGCGGGCCTCCACCGCCGCCGACGTTGCTGTTGCCGCCACCGAGCGATGCCGCCGCATCCTTCACTTTGTCAGGCTCTATCATCGTTGCCCACATTTAATTGCATTCGTACATGGGTTTTGGGGCTTGTGTATGTGGCCGAACACAAACACAACCGTAATTTGTATGTTTACTCCATGACTACTAACTTCTATGATCCAGATGATGCCGCCCGTTGCGCGCGGGGCTACCCGCTCTATGTGTGTGCCGGTGCCGGTTTTGTTCTTTCGACTGCGAGATGTGAGACGTGAATGCCTGCCTTGGGATGAGATATGCACACTCGGTGGGGAAGGAAGAACAAGTGTTGCAGGGTGCTCGGGCAATAGGGGGGTTGGCCCATGATGATGAGAAAGTTTGAGGAGCTTAAACTTTTGCTTGTTTTTCGGTTTAAAAATGGAAACAGAAGCGCAAAAGTAAAGCACACATTGAATTCGTTTAATTGTGTGGATAATTGTATAAAGGATATCCTGCACGAATGAAGTTTCCTCTGCGAAATTCATTTCGATGGGGGGCGGGTTGGAGGGTGTGTGTGGGCTGCATTACCTGGGTCACTGGGACTGAGATGAGCTTATATTTCGATGTGCGAACTTGTCGAAGTCAAATTGGGGTGCGAATGGGGGAAGGAATTGTTGAACGTTCATCGATTGAGAGAGAATTTGAAGATTTGAATCAGGCTTTGCGAATGTTTCTACGTACCGTAACCGTCAAAAGAAAAACAAAACATGGATGTGGACATGAGTCTTTTTTTCACAGCAACCCTTTTGCAAATCTGAAAATGTTGGCTTAAGTGTTGAAGGCAGTGGATGAAGGGAGCTAAAAGTCATAAAGACTTGTTGGTCTGATTTGAGAGCTATCATGTGAAGAGACTTGTATATATTTCTGTATGCCTTCTGGCCACAGCGATACATTCGACATGATTGTCGATTCTAGTGAATTAAACCAATTGTAATTTAATGAATGGCTTAATCAGAATCACAGACTATATGGACGGCAACTCGCAATGTTTTCCGAAAATGGGCACTTCCCGGTGTTGCGCATCAATTATACCCGTTGACAGCACATATCCTAAAAGTTCATATCTTTCGAATCGAGTGGGAGTCCCATTGATGGTGAAGGAATCAACAACAATGTTGTTGCCGATTGTCGGTTTACGTATCACACCCATCAAGAGTCTCCAAATTTGCATCAGGTAAAGCAATTTTACATAAACCAAAATTATCTCATATACGTACATACGGTAGTTTCGACCTTTAACAACACCAACCAAACCCCAAGGGATAGTTTGGGGGTTAAACTGACAAAAATCTTAAGTCCGAAATTCTGAACTCCCAATTACCCAAAATTTCAAACAGCCAAACAAACAAAATCTCGACACCATTTAACGTCACCATTCTATGGAAATAAAAATTGCAGTTTACAATGAGTTCCGTGTTGGGCAGCAAGACCAACATAGCTCTCTTCTTCTTCTTCTTCTTCTTCTTGTGGCGCTACAGTCCGGGGTGGACCTGGGCCTCAACCAACATGCCTCTCCAGCCAGCACGGTCTTTCGCCAGCTGCCGCCAGTTGCGCACTCCAAGTTAGTTGAAGTCCTTCTCCACTTGTGTGCGCCACCTTATCCTGGGCCGTCCTCTGTTGCGTTGTCCCAATGGTCAGATTCGAAGACTTTTCGGGCCGGAGCAGTGGTGTCCATGCCCTCTACATGGCCTTGCCATCTTAAACGTTGTAAGACCAACATAGCTACTTCTCTGAAGTGTTTCTTTCGGGTTTTC
The DNA here is from genome assembly GCA_944738645.1 of Eristalinus sepulchralis. Lineage (NCBI taxonomy): Eukaryota > Metazoa > Arthropoda > Insecta > Diptera > Syrphidae > Eristalinus > Eristalinus sepulchralis. Next base: position 35,887,439 of record OX122883.1, read on the forward strand.
ATTTTCCAGAGTGTGGTTAGCGAATTTTGCCGTTGAGTAGGTAAGCCTAGAGCACCGTCAGAGGTCAAGTAAGTTAGTTTAGAATTAGTCAATATGCTTCTGACTTTAAGTATACAGGTATTAAGATTTTTTTAAATAGCAAAAATAAATTAATTCTGTCCGTTTTCAAAAGATGGCGCAACCTGCAAGTTGTAGCTGATTTTGGAAGCGATTACCTACTTCATTGGAAAGGTGTGAAAATTTATCTTAGACAACAACATTGTTGTTCCAAAAATTTAAAAGTGTCCAGATTTGTCTTAAGTAAACACCATTTTCGGGAAGTTATTATTGTTTTTTTATTTCTATTTTTTCTATTTTAAAGTGCAGCCGAAGCTCATTGAATGTTTCTAGACATTTATGGTGAATCTGCCCCGACCGGTAAATCATGCAGAGAGTAGTTTCTAGGCTTTAAAAGTGAAAAAGAGCGTCGTGGGCAGGCCAAAAGGTTGGAAGATAAGGAATTGGACGCTTTACTGGATTAAAATTGTTGGAAGGAACGCGGTAAACCATTTCCGTTCGGTTAAAGAAATTTGGAGAAAACTTGGTACGAGTTAAAACCGAATGATGTCGAAAGGCAACAACAAAGGAAGTGATTTTGGCACCGGATTGTGATTGAAGTTGAAATGTGAATACACTACGATAACTCCTAGGTGAAAAACAATGCCAAGCCAGGTTAACCCGTTCCATCAACGTCTATTAACGAACAGAAACGACCAAGAGGCATGATAACTTGATTTTACAACATTAAAACGCTCTGCCCCAAGTGACTGTAGCGGTGTTACCAACTAACCACATTTTCCAGATCTTGCTCCCTTTGACTGTCTTTTTCGATGGATACAAAACGATTTGGGGGGTCACTGGTTGGGATATTTTGAAGAACTCGAAGAATGCCTCAATGATTAGGTCGATACCAAAGAGGACTAATGTTTAGAGATGACATTTGAAAATTACCGGAGAGATGGGAAGAAGAAGTCGCTATTACAATACTTACGGACGGATGTTTTTTTTTTTATGTTTTGTTAGTAAAAAAAACATTTCAAATCAAAAAGGGAATTAATTTGTACACAAACCCTAATTTTATTTATGAACAAAGCCCAAAGAGAGTTGGCCATTTTTAGCTACCAACAGCTGGGCATTTGATCAGGCTGCAGTGCAGCAACCAAACAATTAAACAACTGATGTCCCACGATCTTCCATCATTACCACCACGATCGAAGATAAATGGTCTAAGCCTCGCCTACGTAGGGGAGTGACCGATCGACTGTCATCACATGGATGTTGAAACCTCCTTAATCTCTCCTCATTATGAGCCAAGTCAATTAAGTCAAGGTACAGGAACGATTCCTCGTGGTATGCAAAATCTACTTTTTTAAGATCATGAATCTTCCTACGTGCATTTGCTTGATGATGGAATTATCCACCGTGGTTACTTGGCTTCGTATTGCCAAACCACGTCGCGATAGAAGTTCTTGGATTCAGATGCTCACTTCATTGCGAGGTAGAGCTAAAATTGTTGAATTATAGTGATGGCTGCGGTTTAAGCCCAAAACGTGGAAAGAACTGAATGACGACTACCAAAAGTTCTGAATGAGGAGGATCTCTCACCTGTCATCTGACGACTCGGCACTGCAATGCATTGCATTTCCTTTACTTGAAGTAAGTGATCCTTGAAACGTCTAAGAGTCTTGCAGTTATGTTAGACTGATTTGAACTCTAAAGTACTGCCTGACAATCCATGAGGATGAAAAAATCCTCTGAGAATACACTTCTCTACTTCAGCCAGACACTGCTTCCTGAAACATTTGCATTTCCCTCGGATGATTTATTTTTGCAGTCGATAGAAAGAATATACGCCACTTCTACTCATGCTAGGAACTTGAATTGTTGAATAATAAAGACAGGAACTGGCTTGCTAGAGATGGGCAGCTCTTAAGCTACTAGACCAGACCTTAGTGGTAGGCATATCTCAAAAATATATGGTTCACAAGAAACTCAATTTGGAGCGGCATACAAGAATACCTGATCATCTTGACCACATGTCCTACCTACCCTACTTTCGCGGGATTGCATTTGTGATTTCCCCGCGCGTGAGGCAACCTAGCGCTCTCTACCGAAAACGAAGCGATGCCCAAAACGTCAGTCCATTAAACAGTCAACCTGTCATCATTCGTTCAAACCTAGGCAGCCATCACGTTAGGGCTCGACATACCCAAAAAAAGTGTCCCCTTTCAAATTTCGGATAATAATGCCGACATCAACTGAGAGCCACTGCCGCAGAATCAGCGAATAATGCACAACCCACTTGCTGTCAAAAATCTTTCAGGGGAACTGCTAAATGAACGGTTTCATACGCCATGCCCGAGGCATGCGGGATGCATTCAAAAATATCATATGCCACCGCCAGCGTTGCACAAACGAAGGATTTCCACTGAATAGGACTGTAATGAGGACAATTGGCGATATATTCCGTGCCTGCTGTGCTGTGAGCCTACTGCATTCGGGGCGCCACCACCACGGCACACCCAATCAGTGCGAATTGAATCCGTATTCCGTGCGGATCAAGGAATTGCTGCCGCAATTTGCCGTCGTTGTGTCGGCGTGTCCTGAAAGGAGCCAATCAAACGCACCACCACCGCATTGTTGTCAACAGCTTTCAACCTCCCCCCCAGCACACCCAATTCCTGTTTGACCTGTCCCACAAGAACATGAGCGCCCGAAAATGGCGAAAAATTGCACCAGTCCCCAAGGCAACCACGCCGCGTAGACAAGCATGTGTCATTACAACTTAACTCCTGTCGCGTCGGCTAATAAATCAACGCTCGAGTTCGGTAACCCCGCATAAGGTCGTGCTTGCACGAAAGCCCCAACACCTCGACAGTGCCAGTGGGAATAGCGCAGTGAAGCGGTCGTCGCCGCACTGCTCCCGACGCGTGCAGAATTCCCAACCTCGTCACTTTTTACACCGGCATCGGCATTCGACCGATTTGGAGCTCTAAGGCTAAATAAAGTCATGACAGTGAACAGCAGGCACGCCGCACTGAGCCGGCGTGTATCGGAAATTAAATCGAAAACCGTTCTGCCACCAGAGACCCGATCATTATCCTCCCGACCAACGACCGCTGGGGCCGGGCAGGTGACGTGCCCGCCATCTCGCTGAAATCGCAATCAATTAGTTTATCTTTTCGGTTACACCTTTAATGAGACGTCCTCGGGGCCGGAGATCGTCGGAAGAACCGAAGTCGCATGCTGATGACCATCTTGGGCGATGCGACGCTCACGACGATGATCCACTTCATGCTTGTGGTTTCCTAGTTTGTGCATACTGCCTGCGCGTCCCTATTAGGCGACGCGATGATCCACTGATGAAAGATGAACGCGGCAATTGCTGTAATGATGACATGCCCACGAAGGATGTCTTGGACATGTTTGGCGTGGTGCGAGCGGTGGTCTGCGTTGATTGGGAATAATTATGACGTGCTGGGCTGCGTGGCGGCGGTGCAACTTAAGTGGAGTTGATGATTGCACTCACTGGCCGATGGATCCGAGAAGTTGCGCTTTGTTTGACGAAGAGAATTGTGCTTTTTTTTGCGCGTGCATTTCTTGAGTGCGTGCGACCTTTGGGCAGCGATTCGCGGAAGAAAAGCGCACTCCGAAGTGGTCCTTTGATGGTTATGTCTTCTTTGAAGGCGATGACTGGTTGAAAGATGCGGCCAACTCACAATGCGTCAAATTAGTGAAGAGTGCTCAGAGTTCTTACTTCACTTCCCCCTCAACTGGTCTTTAAATGAATAACTGTCGCATTTCCTTTGTGACTCTTGCCATTGCTTCAAGTCAAACTGCCTCCTTCACAATCACATCAATCTCGGCAGGAACAAAAGGACATTCCCGATATCCGAGTGCACTCCCGCATGAAGTGGCCCTAGCCCTCTCAGATGTCGTGACATCCTTGAATCAAAGACCGAACATCAGGTGCGGAGGATATCGAAATTCCTTTCGGAGTTATCGTTCTCGTGCTGCACCTATCAAGTTCGTTTTTTTGTCTTTCCCAGGTCTTACCTCACGAATTGATTTATCTGCCTCGGGTGCAATTCCGAACAAATTGTCAATACGTCACGGATGGACGTTACGAGGCATTGCAGTCCTCTCTCGCATACACACACACATATACTCATGGTAATTCATTGTTTGGTTTTCATTCATATTTTTTGCATTAGGGGTTAGGATTAAAGCACATTTCAGAGTTTTGTTTGGTGTTCACAGAATAATTAAGTGTGAGGTGAGGCAAGGAGAGATTCAGTACTTTTCCCTAATCTTGCACTTCACCGAAACAAACAAATACCGTTAAAAAGCTTAGTTCTTTCGTACTAAATAAACTAATTTTGACATTGAGAGACATCTGAGGTGAACTTTTCGGTTTGCAGAATACAAAGAACAAATCTTTCAATTTGGTTGAGAAACGGTTAAACTAAAATGAGAAATAAATCGATGATAAGGATCTTTAACGGTGTAGATGGCATATTGATGGTTGATTGGCACTATTGCCCAAAAAGGGAACAGGGCATAGCTTCTTCAGCTAGTACTCGTGCTGTGCGTGTTCTCTCGAGTAGAGGGGACCTGCAAGTTCTTGTCGACTCCGAATGGCGAAATTTTAGAAGGTTCCCATAGACGGTCAGCTTTTCATGGACAGAAAGACAGAGGTGGTGCCTTGCAAGAAGGCTAGGTGTTCAGGCCGGGAATCGAACATGGGACTTTCAGCGATTAGAGTTCAGAGCACTAACCCACAACGCCACGACGACCACGGACCAATGGGATATGTTTACTTACATATAGGGTCATATGCTATTTATAAACGTCTTTATTCTTTTTAAAGTTCGGACCATACCGTTAAGTGTATAAAGCAATATTATTTAGATACCCCCCTCGAGAAGTTAGCTCAAATTTTGACATATGGCAAATAATTTTACTATACTTTAAACGACTTGCGTGTCAGTTGTGTTGGAAATTTTCTACTCGCTATGGAATTCATACACGATTGCCTTATATTTGACTGGAAGACCATAAGAAACTGACGTTAGAACCCTTTAGCACCTCAATACGAATAAAAAATTTGGTTTTTGAACCATAACTCATTATCGGCATTTTGCAACGCCAAGAAAGTGATCTCAGAAAAACAGCAACATCGGAACAAATGGTTTAGAAGGTGCAGACTCGAATTGAGCGAAATCGAAGTGGAAGAAAAATGACTCCTGAGCCTAACATATTGTTGGAACGGATGCAACGCGTACTGAAAATTGAACTGAGGCTTAAGCCATTAAAGTTCCAGAAAGCACAAGATCTTTCACCACAATAGACGAAAGTTATAGTTAAAAGAGCGAAGGAGTTTCTACGCTGTACGAAAGTGGTGAGTTGCCGAATTTGTTTTTTTTTCCGATGAGTCGCCATTTGTTGGCGAAAAATATGTCAACCAACAAAATCACTGAGTTTACTTGCCAGAAAGGTCCTTCGAAAATGTACAGCTTCGGACGGCCATACGAAGGGAGGCAGCAGCAATGGTGATGATTTAGGCCGCCATAACGGCCGATGGGCGCTGTCCGCTCATATTTTTGGATAATGGCATCAAAATGAATGCGATCGAATGCCGTGAAACTATCTTAGAGGCAGCATTGAAGTAAAAAAATATTTCGGTCAGCGATCGTGGATATTTCAACAAGGCTCGGCACCGTCTCACAAAGTGCGCGTAAACCAAGATTGGTCAAAAACAACGTTTGATTAAATGGATTGCAAATTCTTTGCATTCAAATTTGTTGGATTTCTCTGTCTGAGGTATTTTGATGGCGGAGGTTGGCACTAAAGTTTGGACTTTTTTCGGTCGTCTCAAGGCCATTATTCGCTCCAAAAATGAACATGTTTAGGACTACTGATATAATTTGAAAATTGATGTATTTTTTAATGCGTTTTGCTTGGGAACAATAAAATTAATCAAAAACAAAAATAGAAAAAAAAATTCGAGTTAAACTTCGATATGAGAATTCTTCGTGCTGTTACGGGAGTTATTCGCCCCCATAGGCTGAGAAAAGCGACAGTTCGGGTTAACTGAATGTTGAGCAGCGACTTCTTCTGAGGAAAAGGGCATGATGGTTTGACCACATGGAACAGAGGTCACCTTCATCACGGCTTTCGAGGCGTGCCTTAGATATAATTCAGATTGGCGCATCTACCACTAGGCAGAACCAGGGCAAGGCGGTCTTTTTAGTGGAACACGCAGATCAATATAAATGATGATGATGATGGTGATGAAAGCATAAAAAAGACAGCATTACATCATTTATAAAATTCATACATTTCTGAAGTTAAGCAAAATAAAAATTAATTTCAAAGAAAACAACTCTCAAAGACTCTCAATTTCGTAACATTTTAATAATTAGTTTCCCTCATTGTTAATGTAACATGCCACTCCTAGGTTGCACAAGTCATCTTACCCCCTCGGATAAGACGCCATTTTCTGATAAACAAAACGTAACTCTACGAATTCTGTCGAAGTTTCAAACAGTTTCTGAATTCTCAGATTATCGTTCTCGGAATTTCGTTTAGACCAAGTTTCACAAGCTTAAAAGCGTACACCCCCCATCATAGTCTGTTTTAATAAACCGTTTTCCACATTCCACTCCTTTCTTCTATTCTCATCGCCAGCACATTTGTCACACTAAAATCATTTAAAGTGCTCCCGATCCTCTCCGCAGGAAAGAAAAATAAAAACATATGAAAAGCAAAAAAAAATGTAAAGAACACCCATCACGACCTCAGAGTAAAAGTCGCCCTTATCCCACGAATTATCTGTACGTCCTCATTCATAAATGCAAATTACATTGTTCCTTATGGGACGCTTCGGTACGAATTCCCCGGGCGCCCGAGCAGCGGGTGTGCATGTGGCCCCAAAACAATGCAGAGCGGGCCAGTTCGTGCGTTGCGGCCTTTTGACTTATGTACATGTCCTCTCTTTCACCCTCTCATCCTCACACACTCGGACTTCGTTTCTATGCCCAACGATGAAGACTGTCCTTTGGATTACTGTGGCGGCGGCGGCGGCATTTCGTTTGTTCAAGTGCGCACTCGGAAACGAGTACCGATTCCTTGGAAAAAGAATCTGCGTCCTGGCAAAGAAATGCACTTTTTTCTTTTCTTAGGATGAACCATAGTCGCTGCCGGATGTGACTCCAGCGTTATTGTTCACAAATTGTGAGGTAAAGTATCTCACAGTCCAGTGGACATCGGCGAGGGAGGACGGCAGTTTTTTGCATACAAACTCATCGGTATCTGATTTAACTTCCTTTCGATGGGAGGGAGAGATAATAATTTTTACCTGAAGGCACTGTTGAATACTAAGGCCATGTATCATTTTTGGTATGAATAACGGTTTTCTTTGGAGTCTGGCAGGAGTGAATGGATGTGGGGTGTTGACTATATGTAGGAAGTGGATTTCTGTTTAAAACGAGGAAACAATTGATTTGTTGAGGAATGTCTTGCATTTGAATGATGCGGTAAGTAAGATGAAACAGATTTTATGAATTTCCAAATGCGTAGATGCGGCCCAATTTATCTAAAAAATACAGGATGCCAACTAAATCAAAATAAGTCAATATCACAAAATCATTGGCAATCAAAATCATCTACATTAGATTGCTTAGAGGCAGGAATCCAAAAGGAAGATGTGACAATGTGACACTTTAGGAATTTTTAGAATCATAGATTTAAAACAGTAAGCCGCAATCTGCACCTGCCCTCAAAGAATAATAGAAGTTGAGGCAGAATTGTATTCAACCATGGCTTGGACTTATAGCTGCCCTCATTCGCAGTCGCAATCAAAACTTTGACGATGTTGTATTCTCCTCCTTTTAATAAAATTAGTATTGCACTGTCAGCGGCATGAAATAATTGTTTTCTTTTTCAAAGATCTCACGCATGAGCGCATATCATATCTCGCCCAGAGAAGGTCGAGTACTGCGCTAATTTGGTTTCCATAAAAAGCAAAAGGACAAACTAACATTTCCTTCAGAGCAGGGTAGCCCTTTTCATCATCACCAGTCACAACGACAATAGCAGCCATTCGGTGACAACCCTCGGCTTTGATCGACTTCTGTGGGGTTAAGCTACGATTTCAGTCTATGTGAATGGACAATTACAACAGTGGCCTAGAACACAGATATGTTCAATCGTTCTGCAACATTTTCAACATTTTTGTTTCCTTCGGAGATGGTTCCCAAATTCTCACCAATGGCCCTGACTGCGATTGCCAGACAGGCGCTTGGCGGCAGCATAAGGTACAGCAGCACTTGGAGGGTCAATCATGGATATGAGACCTAGAAATCGGAGGTTTAAGGTGATCAGTACTTGTTAGGTCGCAGAATGAACTGGCAGAAGTCCAATACACGCTCTCCCAAGCACTCCCAGGGGAGGCTTTTTTTCATCTATTTCATCTCTTCATCTTAATCTCTTAACCTTCTTCTTTCCGTTGGGGAACATTTTTAAAAAGCATTCCAGACTACATTCAGGAGCATCCTTCATCACTAGATCACTGAGGTCTTTGGTCTCATGGATAGATAATTGGTACTTGTTTTTTTTTTCGGTAATCTTCTCGCTCTTCTTGCGATTGCAGAGGGTAGCAAAGACAGAGCATTATATCTGAGACTGGTCCGTCAGATAGATGCTCAATGGTATCGGTAATTTGATTGTTGAAGTACATGTGAGCGACAGTCATACGGGTTGGAGTCCGAGTTCTAGTTTTATTGGAGTCCAAAGCTTCTACAGCTTCCAAGTTCTTTGCGAAACAAATCTTATAAGCCACATGCTTAGCACTCAAAGTTAAGCACACTTCTACGGTAGCCAATCCAACCAATGGCAGCCAAATAGGAAGTCAATGACGGAGAATGTAACGCCACAGCGACAATGGTGATCAAGTGAATGGCTCTCCGGTGTTCAAGCTAGAAGCCAAACCGCAGCTTCTTGGGGGTAACCTCGACGACCAAAGCCTTAGTTTCCAAAGGGATCTCGTGTTTGAATTCTGGTCCACTAGACTGAGGTTAAAATTTACTAACGTCAACGATAAGTTGTTCACTTGGAAGTCGCGAGCCTCAATAACACGGATATAGGTGATCTTGTTCAGGATTTTCTTTGGCCTTAGTGTGACTGAGAATATTTTCTGGGAGTGTCTTAAGCTGTGGTACAGTTCAAGATTATTAATATTTAGTTCCTTGCTTAAGTCATTAAAATTTGTATGTTTGGCCGGTCGCCATTTCGACGATAATTTATCGCCCGCTGAAATGTTATCGCTTCGCTTGGAATGGCTGTGACCACTCTAAAAAAATCCCATGCTCGTATTCTGACCTTCATTTTATATGAAGGCGGTGGAGACAAAGTCCAGGTGCGTACCATTTAAAGGACAGCTGATAGAATAGAAAAGTGAGTCCCGAAGTATATTCTTTTCTTTCGTGGTCACGAGGAGACACTTAACCAATGGGCAACCGTGTGGCTCTCTTTCATAGAATATTCTCCACCGTTCGGTGTGTCATCCTTACATCCTTACACAGACGACGATAACAACCGATCTGCCCGAAATCGGGCTTGAAACACTCGCAGTGTGTCAAAGCTACAGTTTGGTGGTGCATTTTAGGCATTTCCTGCTTCATCAGAAAATCAATTCATCACTTCTTCAGTATATCCCTTCTACCATTGTTAGCACAAGACTGAGTTATGACATATATGTATTTACAACCGTAATAACTTATTCCTTTTGTGCTACTGGCGTTACTTCCACGAAAGTTCACAAACAAAGGTATCCCTCGTGGACAAGACAAAAACAAGCCCGCCGCCGTCGCCATGGTAACGTATTAACTCAAGGCTGTGCAATGGTCCGATGAGCAAGGTTTATGCTTCAAATTTTTTTCAAAAACTCAAAAACTCACAACTTCTACCATAATAAATATTTACAGACTATTAGTCAGTGGCAGAGGCTACAATTGTCCGCCGACGACGCGAAAGCACATACCACGGCCAACCGTAAAACTCGGCAAAACTTTTCTGGAGCCGAATTAGCGCCACCCACCCTCGCCTATAGTGATTTGCGCGAGTACACATATTACTTTGCGTCCGCGCCCGGTTTTTGATTCGTCCGCGAACATCCCGCTTGCGGCAGTGCGCATCGCATAAAGGATGCGAACCAACTCCACTTGTTGTAACTTGAGTTGAGTCCAAGCAGTGACTTTGTAGCGTACGACACGTGAAGGCAGTCAGATGATGGGTGAGGAGGAGCGAGCGAGGGGGAAGGCAGACCCAAAGGCATACTACGCCCGATGAGAGAGCGCATTTTTCCCAGGAACTCGAATAAAATATTTCGTCCGCAGAGGAGTCCGACTCCGACGACGCAAGGAGTCACCGATTCGGGCTGTGATTAAGGAACAAAGGCTGACGAAACCCGAAACGCTTGCTGTTCGGGGATAACTTTCAAAGGGATGCGCGCCAGCTTGTCATTCTTTGTTATGCATCCGTGAGTGCGAGTGGAAATCAAATTAATTAAACCCATAAAACTTGTTGCCATCGTGCCCCCGGCCATCGTGCAGGGGAGCGCGAAAAAAGTTCCTCGTCACTGTGCTTCTAATTAAGTGCACACCGTTTCGTTTCGGCGTTCCCATGGTCGTTGCTGTTGCTGCCGTCGCCGACACGACGCGTCGACGGAACGTCTCGGCCAACTACTAAAGTGCCGCCATTTAAATTAATTTATTTTTTGGAGAATTTTTCGCGATTATTTGAGGGAATCGGGGACTCTAGGAATTTTTCCAGGACATGCATTCAGTTTGTCGGCCCTGAGGTGATGCGGTGATGCGGCATCCCACTAGAGAAGGGGTTCTGCGCCGTGAATTCCAATCGAATGGTCAGGTGTGTCCCTTGTGCGATGATCGCTGGGTGAGGATTTATGACCGAATCACTTGCTTCTGCGGACCAGAGTCGTGCATTTGGAGAATCTGGTGACGGGTTAAGGAAAGATTCAGGGCGGTGGTCATGGGAAATGACTGTTGGGAGAAGATCTTGGGAATGCTTCGAGTGTGTTTGAATTTGGTTGAGAAGTTTGTAAATTTGCAGGCAAATTGGAATTCTGATACGAGCACGGTACTGCTGCTCGCAACAATTTCGTGCCTTGTCCTAAGCTCACACTGCTTAAGGAACAACATCAACTCCTCTCCCTGATCCGCATCATCTTAACGTCATGCTAACTCAAAATTTTTCTCAGCTGCCGGCTCGACGATAGCCTTATATGCACCGTGAATAGCCATCTGGCCCCATCCCATCTCGTGGGTTGCTTCGACATCGCGAAGTCATCACCAAACAGTCCCTCCACCCATTACGTGTCATCAACACACACCTTCAGTCCTCGCAACGCGTTAAAATTAACAACGCCATCCACCACCATAGACCTGACAGCAAACAAAAGCCCCGTTGGACCTTGTTGCATTCACGCACCACTCACAGTGCATCGGCGACGCCTGTGTGCGTGTGTGTATGGCTGCAACAACTTTGTGATTTTTGTAATTAATTACTCGCGCCCCAAACCAACCAATAAACCACTCGCCCCCGTGGCACCGCTCCGCCCTTCGCCCAAATTAGTATGCTTTGCTCAATAGCCCCTCGCTCAAAAATAATAATTGGTTACGAGAACGGGGAAGTTTCCTAATTGAATTCCCCGATAATTGGAGAGGATTTCGGCTGAGTTCTCTGAATCCTCGAATCCTCTGACGCGGTAAAGTGTTTATTTTTTTTTTTTCACTTTTTTTTGTTGCTTTTGCCTTCTTGCTGGCTGGGGTTCGGTTCTGTTTATGAAAATGTTTAACGAGGGTGGTTCAGGGCATCAATGTTTAATTTGTGGAATGCTAGTCGTTTAATTCCATCTCACTAAGCCTTAAAGTGCTGAATGGCGCCGAAACCGGAAAAGTTTGTAGCCTTAATTTCGCATTCATGTGTCGAGAGGGGTGGTGTATGTTGGGAGGATGCGTGTGTGCGAGGATTTACCGATTGTAGGGTTTCGCATGTGTGTGGATTGTGCGCGTACATTTGAAAGAAGATAAATCGGATGTTGAGCGTTTGGTTCGATAAGGGGCTGAAACATTAGCGAAATGATTTATGACGCCTTCACAAGAATGTGGCCGCCAGGACATTGCGTAAAACAACGATTCAATTTGTGGGTGATTTTATCGACGAGGGCCTAAGTTGAATCTTTATCTGGGCTTAATTCTGAAATTATACGCCCCTCATAAGCGACTGTCTGACTAATTTGTTACTTTTAAGTCCGTACGTCTTCCAGATCAGAGTAGCGACTTCAAAATGAAAGCTGTGCACTGTCATAACGGTGCTGGGACATATTATATGCTCGAAATATTTGTCCATCCATCAAAACGATGGTTTCAATTTTGACAGTGAAAGGCAGTCGCGTCAGAGAGAGTAAGCCCATCAAACTTTACACTCAACGCCACAACTTCAAATCCCGAATTTTCAAAATCGTTCAAACCTTTCTCGACTACATGACAACGGAGTCGGCATTAAACTGTAAGTTCCCTCTGCACGTGAGAAAGCTCTGGCATGCACAAAGCGAGTTGCTCCTGATAAACCTATCGCCTTGGATTCTCTTGACACTCTCTTGACCACTGCCTGGAAGGAACAACTGACAGAAGTTCAAAAACACCCCAAATCACGAAATGAACATTTCTTAAGCCATTGGATTAGATTCCCATTCCATATCGGTTTAGAATGTGGGGTAAAAATTGTAAGACATTTTCTGCTTTATTCTTAGAATTGTTTGGGAGTTATTTGAAAGCCTAAAAGTGAATGAAATGAAAAAAGTGTTGCGCTTGATGTTATTCACTCATGGGTAGAAGAGTCGCTCAATTTGTTGACAAGCCTTAACGGCGAAATTTGAAAAAAAATTCAACTTTGAACAGGGTTTCTGCTGAAAATTTAAAAACAAAATTTTAAATTGACGTAAATCTAATCCAGTGTAACCTTTTCCCAAAACAATTTAGATTTTTTTAGAAGTTTTATTTCAACAAAAAATTAAACAGAAAATGGAGCTACAGCCTACAAGGCTGTACCCAGCTTTTTCAGCAACCACATATGTTGTGGGATTGGAGCTAAGTACGGGTTGGGTATGAAATGTGCTTTTTCAAAATCCCTTCTCCATAATCTCCTGTGTCAAAATTCTTATTCCTTTTTTCCAAAATCCCTTGTGTCAAAATGGGAGGCATTTGACAAAAAGGCCTCTCTAAAAGCGCATCGCCTCCAACATGGTTATTTTTGATTTCTGGTTTTCCGTAATATTTTTTACAGCTTTGTTTTCTTCTGATTTGTAGTCTTCGTCATTCCATGTTGTGTCATCACAAAGATTAGTGAGTCTAAACGTTCTGGTGCGGCTTTCATCATAAGTGTTATAACAGTTGTAAAATCAAACAAGCAAAATGATAAGTTGTTTGTTGATGGATATTCATATCACTTAAGCGCAAAAAGTAGGTCCACGGAAGAAATAGAGATGAATAAGTTTAAGATCTCGATTGAAGTATACTTTTTTTCACAAACTTAATTGATATTATGGAATATCGTTGAAAAAGAAACCAGAAGGCCACTACGCGGTGTCCAAGTCCTTGTTTCCGAGTAGTGCTAAGACTGAGACCTTTCTTTTAAAAAAGGGGATTTCCAGGGGGATTCTAAGGCATGAGATTGAGGATTTTGACACGAGAGATTTTAAACAGATGCCTACTTTCAAAACAGAGGATTTTGTCCTACTGGGGATTTTTGAACGAGCGATTTCCTATTGATCCCGCTAAGTAAAATTTATTGCCAACCCCAAGTGTTAGTCACCTGAAAGCAGCTTTTCATTAACCTACTTTTAGGCACGGTTTCATTCACCAAAAACCGACGCAGGACATGATCAGGTTGGGTTAAATGTAGTGGCTGACATAGAACAACATTGTCCACAGTGACACTACAAACATAGATTGTATGTGTTTGTACCTATGTATATGACTGTGGGTAAGTGCGTCGATCCACACGCAGAAGGTCTAGGTTCGATTTCCGGATGGGACACCTCGCATTTTTTCACGGCACCACCCCTTTCGAGTTGCTGACAACACTCAAAGAGTATCAATTGTCTATGGAAAGCTTCTCAAATCTCGCCGTTCGGAGTCGGCAAAAAACTGTGTAGGTCCCTTCTACTCGTGAGAGAACAGTAGCACGCACATCCCGAGTAATTGTTGTGGAAACTAGGCCCTGGTCCCTTGTAGAATTGTAGTGCTACTCAATTATTATTACCTATGTATACGACTAGTGGAATTTTATTTTGAAGAACCTTAAAAAAAAGAAACAGAGCATCTTGTGTTACGTTCTAGCTGACACAACTAGACATAGAGGAGATGTTCCGAAGTTTTGCTTGTCAATGTCTCTCTCAGTAAAAAAAATTGCATACCCGATAACTGATCATGGAATATTCTGTATGTTTCAGTGTACACTGGGTAGGGAAAAGATATGTTTAGTTTGACTCAAGCTATAAGCTGTCTTTATTAAACTGCTGGTTTCGGTCACGCCCAAACTTATACTGTTGCCGTTGTTTGACGCAGATATGATTGTTCGGGTAAGCATACGTTGCTCGGACAGTTCACCGGTAGGCTCCATCAAAGGAAATATGGCACGCCCTTTATTTAATAAAAAAATAAAAATTATATGCTTTCTAAAATATCGGAAAAACGAGTTTTTTTTGCTGGGGATCAGAAAGAGTTACAGTTCAACTCTAACTTGATCACAGAGCGTCAACTCTGTCTTTTGGTTGTGTCCGCAACTGCTGTAAACGAAATGGAATATGAATCGAACTCTGAACCTCCGGCATGTAAGTTAAAATACTTAAGCGCTAGAACCCGTTGGGTCACACTCTCCGATATATGCAACACTTAAATTTCCACTATACTGCGACCCCAAATTTTATCAGACTGCGTGACATTTGCTTCTGTGCTTTTATATTTGTCTGCTTGTTGTGTAAAAATGAGCTGCAATCAGGGAAATGAAAAAGATTTTCCACTCATTATGTAGCTGCAGAGAAGTTAACATTTCACCCTCCACCCTGCAAAATTGAATCCTATTTCAGTGTCATTGGCTCCCATTTCCCCAGGTCAAAACGTCTCCAAGTTAAGCCCCTCAACAGAGGCTATTAACTCGAAAATGATTCGAATACAATCACACAGGGCTACTGCCTCAATTAAACTATTACGGCTTTAAGCCACTCACAGTTGGTTGCATAGCGCTCGCTCCTAACCAGCCCATTAAGGGGCTGCTGGACGGCCACAGCCAAGCGAGTGAGCCGAGCGAATCCACCAAAGCCCAGTGAACCAAAATTGGTCATCATTGGGGATGGCTGTGAAAATGAGCCTCTACAGCGCATTATTGGGCAAATTTCATTCAATTAAATAAAATTGTTTTAATTAATTGTTATTACCGTATGGATGCACTGTACACTCTCTCGCACGCGCACACCAACACTTCCGCTTCCACAGATTGGATGTGATTTTGCAAAGTGATTGCATTGGCGTGGCAGTCGTCCACCCACTGTGTCCTTTGTGCACAATTATGTGCAACAGACGCACTTGGTGAACGGGCCCGGGAGTGTAATGTTACGTTTGCTTGTGTCTGAGTTGAATCATTAATTAATGCGAAATCATAATAAAATGTTAAATTAATTAATGCGATTTCATTTTTCAACTCTCAGTCCTCCTTTTACGCCACCGTCATGTGATACTGGGTGGAATGTTTGTATCATGTTTGCAGATTGTGATATGTTTTGAAAGGAGGTAAATAATCGATTCCCGTCCCACAAGGTTCATGTTGAAGTGTGTCAGTAAGGGTCAGAGATTGGATGAGTCTACGTATCCAATGGAAAACAGAGAAACTGTTGCTAAGAACCTTATTAATAGCCTAAAGTCTAGCCCTGAAGTTTTTATTCTTGAAGGAACGTCTCAGCATTATTTTTCGATGTTCTCATTGGCAACCATTTAAAAGCATTGTTTTTTAGTTCAAGAGTGTACTGAACTTGTACCCAATTTACTTTAATTACCTCAAAACAGACCATTGGTTGACTAGATGGGGATAATGGGAAGAAAACAATAAAATGGTATTGGCTGGTGGATAGACAAATCATGGACTGAAAAAGACGTTATTTTTTCGAAGTAGAAATATATGAAAGTGTGCGTTCACACAAAAAGGAAATCAACCTGCTTGTTCTGGTAGAACAGTGCGAACTGCACGAGCCGTAGTATGAAAATATGGTAGGTTTTCGTGGAGATCAGGCAACCAACTGACAGTCGTTTGTATTCGCCTTTTATATATACAAGTTTGATATCTATGTTGGTCTGCTTTGTGGACTTATTTCTAAATTGCAGTAGTGCTCTGAGCGCGGAACTTAGGGTGGCGGCCCTTGCTGCAACCCTTCTTAGGGCAAATTCGCCCAATCGTGCCAATTAGTTGGTATTTGACGCTTCTTTTCAACAAGACGGTTTCCCTCTGTTAGTTTCTGGTGGGATTTTGGTGGGTTTCATTCTCTCAAAGCCGGGTTTAGATATCTAGGCTTATATTAACGAAAGTTCAAACTATCGGTCTTTATCCAGTTCTTTACCCAAATCCTTTTTCATTTTTTTTAAGTCTCTCTCCAATTTATTCCTTAAGTACTTGTCAGAGCCAAGCCCAGTCCCTGTTCAAAGTATTGTCCAATTCCCTAATGTTCTAAGTCATCGTTCATGCCCTTGTTTTCAGTACTTGCGTAAGTTCATGTCCAAATTCAATCGATGGCATAAAATATTGTACTAAAATATTGTATGGCAATTTTGTACTCCTCACTATTATACCCTGCTCCGTTCTTTTATATCATTCCCTTCTTCATGTCAGCTCCCATACCACTAAAACCGCTTCTACCATTATGGTTTTTCACTATCGTACCTCTCCTACAAACAATCCCATCCCATCCCATCATTGTATGCAACACTCAAACATTATGCTCATTCATTTCATTAAATCCCCTTCAGGTGCCATGAGAGTCCGAAATAGATTTTGGCCTGAACCAACTGGCCTCTCCAGCTAGCACGGTATCTTGCCAGCTGCCTCTAACTTCATCCCCCAAGCTGGTCGCTCTTTCACATAAACGTCATCTGCGTAATCTAGTATTTAAATGGACCTCTGAAAGATCGTGTCTGTGTTGACTTGTGATTTCTGCAAGATCTACGTTATAATTCTGTTCCACGATCGTACCTCTCGTACAAACATTACCACCATATCCTATGCAACTCTGAATCACTAAACTTTCTCGTTTCATTAAATTAAATATCTTCTCTTCTTCTTTTTCAGGTGCCATTACAATCTGAGATGGACCTTGGCCCCAACCAACTGGCCTCTCCAGCTAGCACGGTATCTTGTCAGATAACCCAATGGCTCAGATTCAAAGACTATTCGGGTTGAACACAGCGTTTTTAATCCGCTCTACATGTCTTAGCCACCTTTAACATGTATCCCTGGACACTTGACTAGGCGCAGTGCTCAGTACAGCCCAAAGAATTGGTCTATGAAACTTGACATCACATCTACATGTCATCAACTCAACCCGGACCCAAAAACTCATGCAGATCTTTTTTGAAAAAACAAGAGCTTTGCGTCCTTATTTTTGTCTATCCCCATTTATTTCTAAGCCCATTCCAACCTCTTCTGTTTCAACCCAAGCAAACGCCTTATTGACGCCTCGCTGCAACACTTTAGCGTCATCCGCGTAATCTAACAGTTAAGTTGACTTTTAAAAGACGGAGCATTGAGAATCTTACACAATCTGACGAGTTTGGTAGGAATGACAACAAGGGTGCTGTATAGCTTTTTTTCTATGCACGCTTTCCTATGCGGCTTTGAATGCGACAAATAGCTGGTGGGTATCGATCTGCATTTTTTTATTCTTTTCTGGATCTGTGGCAGTGTGTAGATCTGATATTTCGTGGACTTCTACATTGATAAGGATCTATGAGATCATTTAAGAAATGTTTTATGCATGCACGATCGGGTTGAGGAAAATCGTTCCTTGGTATTTGGCGCAATCAATTATCAATTCTCGTGGACCGGAAGAGGGAAACAAAGAATCTACTAGTCAGGCATGCTTTCCTCCGAGCATACGAACAGTCGAGACGTTTCACTAGCCCAACTAAGATACCCGCAGCTGCTTCAAAGAGCTCTGCGAAGAGTCCGTCAAATCCAGAAGCTTTTTTTTCAATATCAGACTCGATCTTGCTATCTTGCCTTGATCCAAGTCAGAGGACGGAATAATTGTGCATCGTCATTCAATTTGAATGGAACTTTCTACCAGACAAAGAAACTCTAGTCATAGAATGAAAATATGTGTTTTTTATTCCCAGTATCGAATCTGACTCGTTTTCTTCACTGCTTGGTAGGACGTTCTGACTTTAGTTCTGCTTTAAAAACGTTCTCTCTCTCGATCTTCTTTTATTCAAAGAAGAAAGCTGACAGAGAATACGTGACAATTTGACGTGACAATGACGAACTTACTAGCTTAAACTAAAAACATGGTAGCCCCCATATTCGTCGTGGTCAATAATGGTTGTTGATTCTCCGCCAGATCGCCAGATTCTCCGGGAACTTAAAATGTTGGTTATGACATTTTTGTTTCTATCACAACCCTGGCAAGATCAAGTTTAAATCACAGAAAGTCATTTAAGGTCCGTTAATCCTCATTTCACAAGCCAAATCAAAAAGTGAGTTTTGGATGCCTTAATACTTAATATTCCTTTTCCCTTTTATAGTAATTTCACCTGCTGACATATCTAATAATGATTTCGATTCTGCAGACAAGTCCGTATCCTTAGTGTGATTTATGATAGTCTGACTGTAAACCATCTAATCAACACCAAGACGGCATTTCTAGGTGGCTCCCACGCAAGCATTGTTGTCCTTGCTTGAAAGTAGGAGGTTCTACAAAATACACTGACGTTCTATTGTAACTTGACAGGAGTGAAAAGAGGCGTAAAGGTGCGTAGGAATATATTTACAGTCCAGTGTCAAGGTTTGAAGTCTACTCTTTTATACTTTTCACGACTCCTCCTTCCCTCAAGATGCTAAGAGAGAATTAACAATTTGGGAAGCTTCTCAAATTGCATGCGCCTGATCTTCGAATACAACGCTTAAGATGGCTAGGTCATGTAGATGGACACCACTGCTCCCGTCAGAAAATTTTGTAGAATCCGATTGGAACAACGCAACAGAGGACGCCCTAGGTAAAGATGATGCACACAAGTAAAGAAGGACCTTAACTTAATTTGAGTGCGGAACTGAAGAAAGCTTCTTAAATTATAAGTTGTAAGATTTATTTGTTTTCGAGAAACGAATCGCACATTTAAGTGTGCATGTATTTCGTTTTTCATTAGGGAAACGGACAGAAATCCCAAAATCCCTAAAATGACCAAATCCCGAAATAGTAAAGATCCCGATGATCAAAACTCAGAAATGTAAAAAATCACGAAAAGGCAAACTCCATAAATCACCCATTTCCGTGAAGAATAATTGGGAGAGAACTTACATTCATCCCACTTAAGTATATACTCCAACTTATCCTACAGCGTCCCCAAGCAGGGGTGCTGCATTAGGCAGCATACCCATCATTTCCATTCCTCTGAATGCCTTCCTTCAGAATTTCCTTAGCGGGACTGCGTTTTTCGAACTTTCAACTTTTCGGAATCATTGGCATTTTGGGATCTTGGCCTTTTGAAGCTTAACAGATTTTTGGATCTTGTTCCACACAATCGATGTAAGTCCTGTCCGACTGGCACATTGATATTTTATATTCCCCCTCCACACACAAACAAGCAGAAAAATCCAGGGAAAGATCCTAAAGCCTAAAGCCTTCTACGCTTCTCAGCTCGTCTCTTACTTCCGATATCCTGCAAACCTGAAAATGAGCAGCTGCCTCGCCAGAGGCAAACAAAAATAAAACCACTAACTCATGACCTCACTGTAAGCATTCATCACGACTCCACGACTCTGTTAAGCTTAAACGACCACCAATCAAATCACGTTCCTAATTACGCGAAATATATTTCCGTTTACTTCTTCCCCTTACGACCAGCCACAGAGCAACAAAAAAAAGAAAAACAGAATGGAAATCCCCTCCCGCCCATCCATTCCTTTCCCATTCTAATCCATTAAGAGATTGACTTGCACCTCTTCACCCGCGAAAGTCAGCACCACAGCCACCGCTCGCTTCAATTGAGCTTCACAACTTATCCCACCACGAGTGGTGCTCCCCAGCCAAACACAAAGCCAAGCGATTCCACCTTATTTAACTCGAATAATGAAAGTGTAATTAACTCTCGGCAGTAATGATCTTTCAGTTTCAATCGCTAACGAATGGAAGCGTTTTTTCCCCTTTGTTCGACTTGTCTCTGCTCTCCTCTGTCGTCCTTCTTCGTGTTCCTCCTTCCAAGTCACGACTGGAGCGGAGTGGGAGCTTTGCACCACTTTCTCCCCCACAGCACGAGCACTCCTTGCAATTACTCCATTTGCTCGGAGGAAACTTCCAACCACTCTCGCTCTTGCTGCCACAATCCGTGTTAAACCGCGTCGGGAGTTAGTAATTTGGAAAATTTTGTGTTTTTCATCTTCTCTAGCTCCTCGTTGCTGGTTTGTCGGGGTGTTTGTGACGCCGCCGCCGTCGGATCGCGGAGTGAAGCGTACCTGACAGTGATGCCTGGAAGTGTGGGGATTCGTGGTGAAAAACTTTCACTAATTAGCCGTCAAACGTGGATGCGTGTGTGGGGAAGAAGAAAGGTTATCCCCTCCGTTCACTGACACCGAACTCGGTGGAGTCTCCCATCATGTCCATCTTTGCCTCGAGGAGAATGCCCGCGTAATTCACATTAACTTCACGTTTCAAAAGCTCTTCCATGGGCGTAATGAAGTTGCCTGCGCCTCTCTTCTCACCACGTTCTGGAGACTCGTCGCGTATCGTGTTAACACCTCAGTTCCAGGCGCATCATGTCGCCCGCGTAAATTGCATTCTTTTGGGCTTGTTAATGCCGAATTTATGCGATGCCGATGCCGCGTCGCCGTCGATGTGCTGTGCGTTATTTATCGACACGACGAGCTCAATTTTTGGCCACACACCGATAGTGACTCAAAGTGGTGGAGAGTTGCAGTGGCGGCAGCGGCGGCGTGTGGTTTATGGTTCAATGGTTTGTGGTGGCACTTTGGCTGGCTGGTGGCTGCAGCATCGTGCTCCGTTGTGGGGTACCCTATTTACAGCCAGTTTGGATAATTAGCTTGAATAAAGGTTGCACGATATTATCTGATCAATTGAGCGTGGAGTGTGTGGAGGGAGACTTTTTGGAGGGAGCCTATTGGCGCTTATTGTTTAGACATTGTTGACATCTGTTGGACGGTTTGGTGAAGGCGATGATTGGGATTGTACGTTTGTGGCACTTGAAGTGTTGCTTGTGAAAATTATGATGCGGACTCTTCAGAAAGACTTGCCAATTGCACTTTCACGTGTGTGTTCAAATCTGTATTGTACCTTAGGAAGTCGATCTAGAGTCTCACTTTAAGAGTATAAAGAAAGATAGAAATAATTTCAAAACCAACTTATGAGCAATCGGCCAAATGCATGGATGCTGTACAAAAAATAGCAATGATGTATTGCAGTGAGTCATGTTTCAGAAGCAGCTTCAAGATAGATGGCAGCATTTTCCTTGAGGAGTGTGAAGTACGATGTGACCACGTTTGAGCCATATCATGTTGCATTTGGGACACCAATGACTCAGTATTCCAAAAGAAGAGGATCCTCAACTTAACAAACATTTGCTAGGGACGACAAGAAGCGACCCACTAATAAACGTATGTAAATAAAATACGACATCGCCTTTACCCTAGAGACGACTATAACCCACAAAGGACAATGGCATAGCTTCTTGAGAAATCACTAGAGTTGTGCATGCTGGTATTTCACAAGCGAAGGGGCCCACAGCTTAGTCCATTAGAAACCATTGCGAGGAACCGCAGAATTTTGATGTTTCTCTATGCTACGTGTGTAAGTACCTGTTACACTCGCCCTAACCGGCATACTCTTACTTAGGAAATTCAGGACGGATTTTAGTGAGAAGGAAAGAGTCAAAAAAGTCTCATGTCACTTCTAACTGTGCCACAGAATCTTTGGAGACGAGAAAAAGACTGACCAAAAATGCCCTCCGGGGCCTTGACGTTTAGGTTCTTATTGAGGGGTTAGCTAGCATGTTCCACTCCCACGTCGGTGCTCGAAGTCTTCATCAAATTTCTTCCGATGGGCTTCGTCAGGTAGTCATCACCTCTATTGACTCTTGAGTCATCATTCTTTCAGGATATGGTAGGAACTATTGATAGATAAATTTCAAAGCTATTTTATGCTTTCAATTTTTAATATTAATAAACATTTCAGAGTGGCCTGGGAAATAATAAAAGTACAAAAAACTCTCCTCTTTTTTAGTTACCATACACAAAATGATTTTCAATATTGGGAATACCAGCAGTGATCAGATGGCCATAGGGCCAATATCTTCTGTAGAAATCAAGTAACAAATAGTAGCCATTTCCAGAAAATTAACGAAAGAGCTCGCTGATATCGAACCGACGCAAGTTATCCCTAGCATCAAAGAAACCGTTGCAAAAACGCATCTAAAGACGGACAACAAGGTTCAGAACCTAACAAAGAATCGTCGGCACTTTGATCAATGTAGGATAGCACAAAAACCGGCATTATCTTCCAACTAGACACAAGGTTGCTCTCGAGTGCTGGTCAGAGTTCTGTCAGGTCATAATAGAGAAATAACATTTTGGTAGTATTTTCTCGCGCAAACAATATGAGTGATATTTCCGATGTTCACAGTGATTTGAACTCCTCATGGATTTTCGACGATTTATAACATCCATACGAGCAGAGTCATTCGACTTCTAAACTTAATTATAATTGAGTGGCACTACAGCCCACAAGAGACCAGTGCCTAGCTTCTACAACAACTACTCGTGTTGTGTGTGCTACTGTCCTCTCAAGAGTAGAAGGGACCTACAGTTTTTTGCCGACTCTGAATGGCGAGATTTGAGAAGCTTTTCATTGACAATTGAAAATCTTTGAGTGTTGTCAGCAAATCGAAGGTAGTGCCGTGAAAAAATGCGAGGTGTCCCGTCCGGTAATCGAACCTAGACTTTCTGCGTGGCGGTCGACGGACTTACTACTACGCCACGGTGGCCACATTTCTTAATCAATTTAAATTGGTGGTTGTAGAGATTGAAGAGGGTCAGGGTGATGGTTGGAAAGGACCACATAAACATGAGCATGTACCATCGAAATCCTTTTCTCACTTGCTAAATAACAATTGTCTGTCTCTAACCGCAGTAAAAAATGTATTCCTAAGTTAAAAAGTTCTGCTGAGCTTTAAAGACTTTTCCATTACACTCTGACAAATATGCCGCGTTTGTCGCTGCATTGAGTGTGAAGTCACAAAATACTCTGACTAAATAATTACAATTAAAAAAAATACTACAATCGATTTTTTATAACCGTGAGATGCAAGCAACATTAAACATTTCGCATGGCAGGCGAGAATAGAAAAGAGGCTGCTTAAAGGAATTGTAGTTTAAGACTATTTTATCTAACAAAAAACAACTACAACGCGAAACAATATTAAAGTGCCCTCTTTGCTCTAGTAGAGAGAACTTGCCTAGACAGTAGCTGGCATTAACTCTAATCTTTGTAAAAACTGAATAAAAAGAAAGACACTAATTTTCTAAAGAGATCACGGCCCAAATTCTTTAAATTATAGTGTATGACATTGTGCCCTTTGTGCGCTGAATATATATCATACCACAAGATACTAATGTGCACTTAAAGACATTTTCATGCGTAGTTCCTGAAAAGTGTGAACTCAAACGACTCCCTTGCTGACTAACTTTGGTAAGTGAAAATCTAAGCCAAATGGTCGATTTGACATATTGCACACTGGGAATATTTGAAGACACTATTACAAGCAGTCTAATGTGAACTAGGTCAATATGTTGTCCTCTTGCATATTCATCACGCCGCTTCAGCTTTGTCCTTTGATTTCCTTGATGATAGGAAACTATACATTTTTCTTAGAAATGATTGCCGCCAACATTTGTTTTTGTGTTAAGGATTGAAATGATTAATGAGTCGTTTGACAGTTTAACAGAAAATTGTTAAAGTTTGCGCAACAATTTAAAGTTGTTCGCACTCTTTGATAAGCACACAACTGATTCAAGCAAATATAGTAGTTCCTTACAAAAATTTACTTCCTTACAGAGCCACCTTCATGAGAGACTGTGCAACTCCTCACGGATAGAACAAAAAGCAATTATTCCGTCACCAAGTCCGGTACACCACCGCAAACACAAACGCACCGAAACAATAGACAATCAAGAATCTTCCACTCACTGACCACCGTTCTCCATCCCCCATCCATCAAATGCACAGCAGAGTGTACCTGCATCGATTGCCCCATATTTTACTCAAACCCTACGCCCATAGTTGGGCCGCAATAAAAATCCAATTTACATACAACACGTACACTCCTCCGCAATCAGATACTTTCACTTCGGAAATCTCCGCAAATTGCGGCCGAACAGAGACACACGCACGCATACACAGCCACTCCATGCATCCGTCCCACACAAATCACCATTACCGAGTATAAATTAAAACTAAGTACCCAGTGCCATGCAATATGCTTCCGAAGGTTATTCTTTTTCCCATCCAGGCCCGCAGACGAGGCCACAGCCGAGGAGGGCCAAGACCGGCAGCAGATCATTACAACCTTGCCCGCTCTTCAGGACTACAGACTGAAGTGTACCCACAATCAGAGGGGCCCACCACCAGCTCATAACCAATAATTTAATTTCCATGCACAGGCAACCCACCCCAGTCAGGACTGTAGACCAGGTCTCATTTAGAATTTTTGGCCTCGGCACAGGGCACAGGGCACACCAGGATGGATGCCTCTATATCAAAAAATAAGCCCCATGTCTCAGGTGTAGCAGTAGCAATTTAAAGGCGTACGCACACACATACACGCTCGCACCCTTTCGATTTGGGTGCGGCGGCGGAGTGTGCATGCAGAAAATGGGCTGCGCCGAGTTTCAGGGTGGACTTCGAACCCATTGCCAGCATGATTTGTAGTCAATTCATTTAGATCGGCAACTAGTACCTTACTCCACATCCTGGAACGGCACATCCATGAATGGGACTACGAGATTCCTTTTCGCTTCGAAATGATAATTTATGGCCTTGAGGGAATTACAATTTGAAATTGAATTGCCGTGTTGGCCCTGCTGTTCGGCTGCGACTCAGCTAGCTGTAGTCCTGTGCTAGAGGGCGACAGGGGGTTGACTGGTTCGGCTGCTGCCCTCACACCGGGGACCTTGTAAAGAACGACTCGTCAGGGGACGACCGTCTTCTCACTTGTAGATCAATTAAGAAGGCATTTATGGTCTTGTAAGTGGTTACATAAAATTCGGTATTTTTTTGGTTCACAACTGTAAGGGGGATGAGCACGTAGATGGTTAAATGATGTTGAGCCTTGTTTGATGCATGTCAGTCGGTTAGTAATTTTTGTTTGTCCATACGTATCAGAAGTTGGAAATCTGATACACTCTTTCAATTTATTCTCCTAAGAGAACATAGAACTGACGGATTCCTGATTCTGATCTGATCCAATGACAAAACGGAACGTTTTTCTTTAAATGTTTGCTATGCCAGTTATGTCAAATCCTGTTACAAGAACACATGTTTTCAAACGGTTTTAAATGAGTCTCGGTCAGTTCACAGAGGCCATTGCATATCGTCCATCAATTTTAATTTTAACTGAGTTTGACAACCATGTGGTCGACATCATTCGCTATACCAATGAAGGAGTATAAGCGGGACATTGAAAATCCTGTAATGGTTTTTATTTGAAAATTATATCTTCCATTGAAATATGTTCAAACTTAAGTCTTTGCATTGAAGATAAGTTTCTTGGAGTGTCATTATGACATTGTTCTCCTGCAAGTAACATTGAGATGTTGTATCAAAATCCTAATACTTCTTAATGCAGAATTCTGCTGCAAGGATGCAGTGAGAATGCCAAGACCTGAAACTTAATTATGGCATCCATGTTAAAAACATATGAAATAAGGTCCGCTTGCCTACGTGTCCATTGAGCCATTATTCACTTTCAAAAGTAAAGCAAAATAGGACACACATAGCGTTGTATTTTTGATAAATATTTTATATCTTTATAGAGCTTGGAATTTGCCATTAAACATGAAAAACAGTATCTTGCAAATAGCTGTTTCAGGAAGATTCGCAGTAAGCTATTTTGTTGGCGTAATATTTAACCACATTTTTGCACTTTTCAGTACTTCGGTCATAGCATGAGTAATATCTCTTAGACACGGTCTTTTGCATAATCCAAACAATCCACAAACCACATATCGTTGGTAGTACAAAAACGTCATAAGGCTTGAAATCGTTTGGAATAATAATTTAAAAATGATCCCTGATTAAGAGAAGAATAGTCAAAATTATTACGGGAAAGAAATGTTAAGAAATTACTTCCAATTCAAAACATTTTGCATAACTCTTCTAGACTAATTTCACCCCAACTAGTCTCTAGAGCAATACTCTACCTTTAACAATTTTCAAAACTCGTACAAGTCCTCGTCGGGACTAGATGGTTGAATAGTTTCACACATTAAGGAAATAAAATATTTACGTTTAGCTTTTAAAAAGATCTATACTTATACGAAGCACTTTTGCCACTCTGATTGAGGTATCTCCAAACATGCATTCTGAACGCATCAACCGCTCCTTCAGGTGTCGAAAAACGTTGACCACTCATTTTTTTACGTACGGGAATAAAAAGAAGTCATTCGTTGCCAAGTCAAGACTATACCACTGATGACTCATCAAATCGATATTTTGAGTGCTTAAAAATGTAGTTGTTTGAGCCGATGTGTGAGAGCTCGCATTGTCTTGGTGGGGAGTGATTCCTCTTCGGCGGTTGGTTTGCCTGATTTCTTGGAAGACAACTGGCAAACAAATGGTTGTGTTGCACTCAGAATTGACTGTTCTGCGTTGTTCTAGTTGTACGGTTGCGACATGTCCAGTTTTTCTGAAAAAACAGGCGACCATTTGATTGGATGTGCTTCGTGCGAGTTATGTGTTAGCTCTTAAGAGTAACACGTCTTAACTAAAATTAGAGAATTAAGCACGAATGTTCTTCGGAACAGAACTTTATTGAGCTAATTGAAAATCAAGACTATGTTACTTAGAATAAAATGTACAATGCAAAGGTAGAATACAAACTTCAATGTGCAGTCGGTGCAAAAGCCAAACGTGGGAATGAAGAAAAGGTGTCAAGCGGAAAATGTGAAATGGAAGATTAGTGGGAGACAAGCAAGGTAAATTGAAAAATTACGGGGAATATATAAAGAAAGATGATCTTCGGGACGGAAGTAAAGATTCGGGTTGAGTCTGGGACGTAACATGCGCGAGCAACTTTTGTTGGATTTGGGTCATTTTGAAACACCCATACAGTCGACTGCTGTTTACTTTCGGGCTCATACGCGTAAATCCACGATTCATCTCCTGTCACAATGTCATAGACGTGTTTCCAAGCACCGAGATCATATTTTTGGAGCATTTCTTTCGACCAATTGACACGAGCCCTTTTTTGAGCGATTGACAAATTGTGTGGGATCCAACGCGAACAAATTTTTTTGACGGTCAAATGTTCATGCAATATTGAATGTATGCTGGTCCCACGATAGAGCTATCAGTTGCCAGTTTGCAACACTAGGGTTGCCCAATCCCGAAATACAAAAGGCAACCGTCGTATTTCAAACACTAAAATACATTTTCAAACCAATTTTTTGCAGAAAGTATAACTTATGAATAATTCTTCCCAAAATGTTTGTGCTCAAACCATCCTCCCATATCTAGACTCCGTTAAACATCGCCAAGATGCCAAACAAACTTACTTCGTTAGGAAATCTTGCTAACTAATTTGTTTATCCTTGGCTTAGGCTTAGGTGTTGGGAATACAAATTAATACGATCGGTTTTTGTGTTCAAACAATTTTCTTTCACTGCAAAAACGTAAAAAGTACATCACTCTGTCCGTCGGAATACTGTTTCCCATCTCTCTGGTAATTTTCGAATACCATCTCTAAAAAATGAGTCCTCTCTGGCATCCAATTATTAAGCCATTCTGCGATTCCCTCAAAACCGGTGATACCCTAAATCGTTTTGCTTCCATCGAAAAGGCAAGAAGTTAGAAGGAGGAAGATTTGGAGAATACAGCATATGAGGTAAGACCCCCTCTATTTCAGCGTTTCCATGCAGTTTTTCATCGCTACATGCTATGCCTTTCGGTCGTTTTTATCCATTTTTCAAGCAATGCACGGCTCAAACGCATTAGGTATAGTCGACAACGTTTCTTATTCCCCCGCCCCCCGAGCCTTAGCACGCAGAACATGGTAGAACACTAAAGAAACATGTGAAATGTGGCTAAGTTGGAGATCATTCTGTTTATCAGCGCTGGAGGCATATCGGCAAGAGATACTCTTGCTAAGGACATTTGTCACTGCGCTTAGCATCTTGATTTGCATTTAAAGAAAAGTGCTCCTTAATCCCAACCCGGATATGATTGGTCAAAGATTAACCGAAGAGGTCGTTTTCACATTGAATGGTGTTGCACTGATGCCGCAGTATGATTATTTCTTAGTCGATATTGAAACACAGTTTTTTGCCGACTTCGAACGTCCAAATTTGAGAAGTTTTTCATAGACATTGGTATTCTTTGAGCATTGTCCAAACTCAAAAGAGATGGTACCGTGAAAAATGTAAGGTGTTCAGTCCGGGAATCGAACCTGGGACCTTTGGCGTGTGGGTAGACGCAGTTGCCCACTTCAACACTACCACAACTAATCCTTATTCATTGAGGAGCAGTGACTTTTGGAATGGAATAAAATGATCTGTGTTTTGCAAGTTAGTTCGATGTTTTTTTTTCTTTTTTCGAATTCAAAAACCTAGTGGATATTGTATGTTTTCGCCGTGGCGTTGTGGTATGTCCGTCAACCCACGCGCAAAAGGTTTAGATTCGATTCCCACACGGAACACCTCGCATTTTTCTCGAGACCACCTCTTTCAAGTTGCTGACAGCACCCAAAGAGTATCAATTGTCTATGTAAAGCTTCTCAATTCTCGCCGTTCGGTTTCGGCAAAAAACTGTAGGTCCCTTCTACTCGTGAGAGAACAGTAGCACGCGCAACACGAGTAATTATTGTAGAAGCTAGGCCCTAGTCCCTTGTAGGCTTGTAGAGCCACCTTATTATTATTATTATGTTGTGTACAGTTAATATATGTTATTGCGCAATTATCTGCGTGGGTTAGTAAAGAAGGACAGGTTTCATGTATTTTTGAGTAGTAATTATTTTTCTCCTAAAGGTTAATGTTAATTTTGTTCAAAACAATTGTATGTATTCAAGTTTTATTTATACATAATTATAATTTTGTTATATAGTAAAAAATTAATCTAATAAAAACATATCTCAAGGATAATCATAGGTTGTTTCAGGATATGTTAGTTAAGAGTCGGCCTTAAAAGATTAAGTTGGTGTTGTTTACCAGTAGAAGAGTCATTCGGAAATTAAAACCTCCAGCAATTAAAGGCACCTCACCCTAACAAATATTGAAAAATACCTACGTGTATTGCTTAATAAGAAAGTCAGTTGGAAATTAAATTTCAAAAGAAATTTCAAAACGCATCCTGTCTCCTTTATCTGTGGGGTCTCAAAAGTTCCGAAACTATTTGGTGATAGTTATTTAAAGCAGATGATTTTTTAATGGAAGCCCCTAACAGAGAGAATACATCTAAAGACATTGAATCAAATATAGAGAACTGGGTAAAACTAGGCCTCATAACACTCATCATCCTTATACCGATGCTTAGGAGTACCTTCGTGCAAGCATTAGAGAGTATTGCGGCTAAGTCCCGTTTATCTTAAGAAATGCTAGCATCTTAAATATACTCTCAATAAGTAAAGTTTGAAGACATATAATCATTTCACTCCTTCGATGAATAGTCCTTTCAAGTATATTTTCTTTCACATCTATATAACACCAGAATGCAGTAGGAAAGTTAGGACATAATAAAAAAGTCATCACTCTTCAGATCGGTGAAAGACGTATCTGAGAACTTATATCGAAGATTTCTTCGTTTATTCTTTCTGATGAGGACAGTCTCCTTCAAGCAGAGGTCTTAGTCCACAATGATTTTTATATTCAGGCCTTAAAGAAAATGCTTAGTATAGAGACCAAGTCTTGGTGTAGTCATCAAGTAATAACCTATTCTTGGTAGTAAGGCATGATCATAAACTGCAATTAGGCAACCAAAATATTTGCAAAACAGGGCACTGATATTGACCCGACACATAATGTCGCACTTCGTCCATTTTAAAAATTGTACGCTCAGGAATTAAAGTTTTTGTTATTGACATTTTTTGACAGAAATTACATTTACATACATATGTACTCATACATTTGTCTACATTTTTTGGAAGGCAGTACAGTACATTGTGTTTTAAATTTTGCCGATGTCCAATGATAAGTGCGAAGCTACAAATTAAACAATCTGGGTTTACTTATTACAGAGAACCGTAAAGGACCCATTTTATTTAAACAATTCAATTAATCCGTAAGACACAACAAGAAACCATCAACGATGTCCTTAGGGGTTGTGGGTGACAGAATGGCTTTTAAGCCACTTTGTAAAGCCATATAACGTGGTTAAAGTTGAATTCAGTACATTGTAATATTTTTTAAAAAGAATCTCCAATAACGAAAACTTGTATTTGATCCACCTGTTTTCAAGCAATGCTTCTGTTGTAAACGGTTACAAAAAGGCTTAAGAAAGGAGGTTCCATTCGAATTTTTTTACAATTGGAGTATATTAACATTAGGAGCCTGATGGCTTTTTCTTTTTTTTTTTCTATGGCCCCCTGTATTTCACGTGCAGTTGCATATTCATGCATGATAAGCGATATTTAAGAGACTTGGACATTTCTTTGCTTGTGTTTTTTTCCATTTCATTAATCAAGACTAGTTTGGCTATGGTTACTTCAGCTTGTTTTGATTGATAATCTCATCTGAAAGCTCGTCCTAGGGTTTCTGTTACCATTTGTGGTAATTTTTACTTTAACTCTCAACTTCAAATTGTTGTTATTGACTTGATTGGATTTTTAGAAAATGCTCCAGCATAGTTAAACTCGATTTCGGGATTCAAAATGTTGCTAATTTACTTTTTTTCACTTCACTGATTTGTCTAAGATTTGAGAAATTGTATACATAAATGGGTGTTTGCAAATTTCAGGAGAGCGATTTGAATGTTTCGCTGGTGATTACAAATAAAGTACAAAACCAATGAACGATGTGGAAATGACAGTGTTATTTTTTCTTTTGTGTTTAGTTCGTCAAATCTAAGAGATAGCAATTTAAAAAAGGCAAAATAGCTTATTGCGCATCAGATTGTCGACTCAGGCTGTTATTCTTTGTTGCCACAGGTAGGGTTCCACAAAAATACTGTCTCCACACAAAATAACTATTTGCCCATATTTCCCTTTCTTACCTTTAAAATTTAATAGCGAGTATAATGTACTCCAAATTTACTCTTCAACTTAAAAAAAAAGTTTGGAAATCTTGCTCTCAGACAAAACCATTTTTCGAAAAAATTCCCCATTATTTCGACTTTGAAACAAGTTTTCCTTTCTCTCTCATACCCTAAACTTCAGAAGATATTACTGAAAATACGAGTACATATGTATATGTCATTCTAGACGGAAGAAACAGCTGATTTTTGTCTTGTATTTCTACATCCAGCATAAAATATCGCGATAGAATAATCGGACGCCTTAAAAGGAAAGCGCTGCAAAATGAAATGTCACGAAAGTGTGCAGTGATAGGTGTTCCACACTTGCCTTGTACTGGTTGCCATTGTGGAAGGTTTGACGAAGATTGAAAAACAGGCGGAAAGAGCTAGTCTTAAGGCTAATGAACTCATCACGTCTCTATCGACAGCGCAAATTTTAAGGTTGAAAAGAAGTTTCTATACTTCGCAAAGTCATGAAAATGATGAAAATGAACATGTGAAATAAAACGTTAGGTGTTTAGGTATTTGTGTTTTTGACAAAAACCTTAAATCTGAGTAATCCGAGTAAAAAATTAGCCTGTTTTGGGTCTTTAGTGTCCTTGTGGTAAAACTGAATATAATTCTACATCTAAAACATTTGAAGTTCCTCCAGCAGCATTTATTTGTTTTTTTTTTAACAGAGAGGAACAATTTTTATAGTATTGACGTACGTTGTAGGATTAACGTAATTTTTAAAATATATTTATTTTAGTTTCTATACCAATACCTTAACAGGCAGATTTTATACTTGTTTACAAACTTCAAAACTTTAAAATATAGTATGTAGCTTAGAGTTATTTATTAGACTTCTTGGAAATGAGCCAAAAGTTGAAAGTTCAGGAAGAGTAAATAGAGGGGATACAATTCAGACAATCAAATAAATAAAAATAAATATAAAAGATTCCAATAGATTTAGCTTGTAGATCCTACAAAAGGTAAAGGGGTCTTAAGTTTGATATTTAGAATGAACATTTTTTACAGCACCTTCTCTTTCGAGTTGCTTACAATACTCAAAGAGGATGAATTTTAAGTGAAAATCTTCTCCAATTTTTCTGTTCGTAGTCGCCAATTAACTGTAGGTCCCCTCCGCGAGACAGTTTTAGCATTCACAACGAGTAGTTGTTTAAGACTCTATTCCCTTCTGCCTTGTACGCTGTTATTGTAGATCATTTGGACAACAAAAATTAAGAATCTCATCTAAATGCTAGCCCAAGGGTTTGTCTAAGATTTGAGAAATTTTTCTACTCTCAAAAATTGATGATTCTTCATGAATTATATTTTTCTATCCAGCCTAAATAAATACTTTCATGTTTTTTAATTATACTACGTAAATTTGTTAGGCACATTTGGTATGACACAGAAGTAAGATGCATATCTAAATTAGCTTGAGTTAATGACAGTGTAAGAAAAATGACAGCCACAATCATATAAAGCTACCTTATTTAAAGAAGATTTACAGCTCAAAATTCCATCATTTGCTCTTTATGAAAGTCAACAAAATATTCAGACTTTCCAATTTTTCACGAGACGAATTTTATTTCAGTACAAAGTTTGAACATAATCAAAAACACTGCACTCTCAACTCACTGAAAATAATCAGACTCATACAGGGAACTATATTTACTTAAAAAATATCATTTTCAACATAGATCCATGCCTAAAAACGAAGAAAAGTTCATATCAAAAATTAAATTAACCCTTTTTTTCTTTTTTTTTTTTCAATTTAAAATGCAAATTATTATTAATAAAATTTCCCGAAATGGTGTACTCACCAACCAATTTCATCCAACTACAAATTCATATGAAACCAATCCACACGTGTATCTCACAGCACAGAGTATCTTCCAACAGGAATGCCGCAAACAACAGGCCAAGAAAAAAAAACAATCAAAATCACTTTCTTTCGAAAACAAGTGTTCTTTCTTCACCACTCTCGCCCGCTTAACACACAGACACAAGCATACGCAAGACACTCCAGACCTCGACAAAGCAAAAAGAAACCAACACACAAAAACACCGAGAACTAAAAGACTGCGCAAAAATGAACACCCGAACCGACTGCAAACGGATAAGGGATGATCACTCCTTTTTCACTCTAATGCCACTTAGACTTTCTTAATTACTTTCCCGCCATTTTTCCACCTTTCACTGCAATGACGTGCCGACTTATGAGAGCTCACAATTTTTTCACGTTTTTCAAAACATGTTTCCCAGCAGGTTTTAGTTCTCAAACACTCAAAAAAACAAACGCGTTTTTGAAAAAAGGCAAACACAAAAAATCGCCAAAAACTGCAGGAGACTTGGCCCGGCCAAAAATCGAAGCACAACGCACAAAGGAGTCCGTGAGGCTCTCGCCTTCGCATACGAGCGCTCAGAGTCCACAGAAAATACAATTCGAAAACGGCAGCAGCAGCACACTGCAAAATATCGAAAATTTTGCATGCAAATTCCACCGAAAACTGAAAACATTTAGGAAAGGCACATGCCTTTTATATAATAGTACGACGACGACGACGACGGGAGGGTTGAACACGGCTGGCTGGCAGGACAGAACGCTGCTCCCCCGTTCGCTCGGGTAAGATGGTCTTTTAAATACAGTTGCCAAAGGATAAATGTGTGTACGTGGAGTAGGGTACACACGGGCTCGCCGGCACACTACACTCTGCGATATATCCTTGTTTTATGTGTGTTTTCGTGTTTTGTTTTTTTTTTTGTTTTGACCGAGTTCCACACGCTGGCACTGACGGCGGGCACAACGGTGCCCACCTATGCAGGAGAGAGAGAGTGATGCTGCGGCTGGTTGGCGCTACTATTTGGGGATGGTAGTTTTTCGTTGGTCCTGGAGAGGAGGCTGGCAGTATATTATGTTGCCCCGAATGAAAATCATCTCTCATAACCACATGAGATGCCGATCGGAACGGAGCAACGGGACACATCGTCCACGACAGCGTGCCATGTGTTGAGATGAAGATGCTGTGCTCTGCTTGAGCCGCTGCACCAGCGAAGCATCTCCTGCAAGGGCATCGCTCAAAATTCTGCACTGGGGAGCATGCGCCAAGGTGAGGATGTGAAGCATAACAGGTACACGCTCGCCAAACGGGGGCCATCTCAGTTGATTGAAACGGAAGAGTCGGACGAAATTTGTATCTCATCTCGACGCATGAGGGGTGTCCGAGGTCTCATACTTAACACGAGCAAGCAGGACGCCGGCTTCAGTCACCATCGTTCGCAGCCATGTGCCGGACGAGCGCACAATGCGCCTCTCTTCGGAGCTGCTCCACACATGCACGTCATCCCTGACCTATCTCACGGCAGTCACTGAATCGTGTGTCTATTCCACCCCCTTCCCACACTGCCTGTAATTACTGATACCAGCACCTGATGACAACAAAAGGACCATCATTATAGCCAGCCACGTGGTTGATTTGTTTTGCTTCACCTCTCCTGGCACGGCGGCATTGCCATCACAGATGCGCGGCGCTCTGACAACTCTCTCGCATTCTGCGTGCGCATGTCCTTCCAGCACATAAGCCGAGGTGAAAAAAATTGCCTCGAGCACATGGTTTGTTGTCACTGGAACCAAAACAAAGTCAGCTGTTCCCTTGAATGGCACAATGCCACGTGACTGAGAGGAGGAGGAGTTAGAGCTCCGCGCAGGATCCGACATTTCCCATATAATTCCTTGTTTTGTCCTTTTTTCCTGACGTGGAATTATTATCAAAAAAAAAATATGCCCATGTAGAAAACAAGGCGGAGATCCTGAAGTGAGCCGAATGCAAGTGTCTCATTCGTTATTCGCTCGCCAGAATCGCTATGGTGACGTTGGCTGCGCTCCCTGCTGGCAGGACAGCTAGCTGTTGGATCTGAACTGAAGTTTGAAATGACGGTCTTAAGATCCTTTCTTCTTATGCCACTTATTTGGGGATATTCGACATTGAAAATTGTCTTGAATTGAATTTTTAAAAAGGTCCAGTAACGTCTTCTTGAAAAATGGACAACGTAACGCAGTCTGTGATTATGGAAAAATCGGTGGAAATTTTGATTCATAATGAAACCACAGTCCTCCGCTGAAATCTGAGACCATTGAGCGCAGGTGTTCATGTAGACAGCGGGCAATTTTCCTGCGTTTTTGCAACTAAACGACTTTTTGGTAAATTTAAGCTTACACAAAATCATCTTATATGGCCCTAAACCGTCTAATATGGTCCTTGCTTTAGCTTTTAAAATCGATTTTGTTGTGTGCACATTTATCCACATCCACATCAGTAAACACTGTGCGTCACTCTTCCAGGTCTTTCTCTATTTCTGGGTGTACTTCGGGGCGAATTTGTGCTTTCCATGTCCTCAATATGCCCTAGCCATGAAAAGCGTTGATGTTTGACACGACGCACGCCACTGTCCAAACACTTTTTGCGCGGAACAGACCGAAAATCGTACGCAGACAATTTTTCTGGAATAGACTAAGAATTGGCTTCAGCTACGTCCATTTCTCTGCTCTATAGAGGATGACTGGTATAATCAGAGTCTACATTAGTCTCTCGGACTAGAGCAAAAGGATACAGCAGTCCTACACCCAATTGAAGGTGCTTATGTTGTCCTATCACCTCCAACTATTTGCAAGCCTGTCTTGGAGTTAAGTGATGTTCAGCCGTTCTACCCTCCATTCACACCAGGGCGATTTTTGCCACTACCCTTCTATGCCAGCAAACGCCTTAATGCGGTCTAACTGTACTGCATCAGTTGAAAATACTTCTAAACGATCGTACCTCTAGCATTGACATGGCAGTTTGGTACTATATTCTCCAAGCATGACGAGCAAAAAGACACGTAACTCGCCGCCTTGCCTAAAACCATTTTTCACATTCTCAACGAGTCTTTTGCCGACGTTAAGGATGCAACGGTGTTTTCGCAACTAACCGCTCAGCCGCTCAGGAATTGCCGCTAATGAAATGGACAGCTGTCGCTTAAACTTGCCGCTCAGCTACTTTGCCGCTTGCCACTTATTTCGTGGCCAGGGCCTTATCGTCATTCCACTTTGCGAAACTAAACATGCAACGGTAAATATCACCTCTTTGCACACTGTCACAAACCGCCGTAAAATGTACAAATAGGATGCCAATTTGAACTTTAATATAGAATCTGAAGCACTGAACACTCTGGTCTGAAACCACACAGTGGATTTCCTATGTCCCACGACCCATTTTTGATTTGACGACGTTCCAAATGAATGAGGCGACCTAACATGCCACGGTAAGGCGACAAACTCCTCTTTAGTTGGCTAAATCGTTAATATATTTTTTTCAAGTAATGGACACTAAGAATCCACTCCTCGGCATATCAGGCAAACGAAATAATAGATCAGCAGATTATTTCCAGCTGCTTCTAAACGTTCTGGGGGAAGTGCACTCACCCCGATAAATTCACTTCACGTCAGTCAACTACTTTGACCTCGTCCAATTCGAACAGAATTATTCATGGTTGTTGTAAAATGTATAAACCGCCGTCGTGGCGCAGTGGATCCAGACCCATTGTCCAGTATTTCATCTCTGTAGAAAGTCATAGCCGCTTGTTTTTATTGGGTCAAAATTGACTCTTTACTTTAAATCTCGTTTGTACAGCGGCTTCTCCAAGATCTCCATCTCTTACGTCAGTCAGAGCCTTCTGCCAACTCGCTTGTGTGTCAATAAACTATTTTCATCAATGGCACCCCATACTTGCTGATGAATTAAAGCCAGATGGCGTCATGAGAGAGGGAATCTTCTAAGAAATTATAGGATAAGATCTTACTGACTAGTCCGGTGATTTTTATGTAGAAATCTTTGTCATGAGGAAGGAGACAGAGCGGAGATTGAGCAAGAATTGGACCTCGCTTACACCTTTTGTACAGACTTTCAAGCGGCCTTGAAGTTATTGAAATTCCATCTTACTAACTCCAAGCTTATCAAGGACTGCAGAATGGACCGCACAAGACTTAAGCCCTAAAAAAAATGTTCTCTGCTGGATCCGTGGACGTGGGCGCGGACTGACTTAAGTTCAAGCACCGAATCAGCTGTTTTCCACTTCCCTATTAATTTAACCAAAAGATTAGTGGAACAAATATCTGTGTCATTACCAAGTTACAGTGGAAGAGACAAAACGATTTTAGCAGTACCAACTCCCTTATAACAAACAACAGGAAACGTATACGCATTCCAACAGGTGTTCAACTTTTCACTTCAAGATTGTTGTAAGGACAATGAGTACGAAAAAGAGGTTGTAGGGACGAAGAAGGAATAGAATCAAGGGAACATCTTCTTTGTCATTGCCCAGCTCTTCCAGAATGACAGCTCATTCATTGGAATGCAAGGTTCTAACCTAGCTATGTGACAAAGTAAAGGATCCGAACCCTTACCTCAAGATAATCAATCGGGGTGGTTTTGTTAATCGTATGCTAAATTAGCGATAAGCGCTGCACAGCTCACAGTCTTACAGAGCTTCCACAGTCACTGGGATTGTCTTTAAGCCCTTCTAATTTCGCCAGAAAAACCTAACTGACAGTGTGTGTTGACTGGTTTTTGTGAAGTTTCATATGATTTTTTTAAGTTTTTCAGTTAATCACTCGTATCAAGTTTTTGATAGATACAAGAAAATAGGAGGAATCAATCAAACATACTGTCTCTTTCCTGCTGGGGAACGACAGTTAAATCTGGGTCCACTCTTGTCGTCTGAGATCAATAGCACGCCCGACACGAGTACTTACTACAGATGCTACACCCTGTTCCCTCGTGAACAAAGTCAAGACTTCTTTAGAAAAGGAATAATGAACCTTTGATCGCGGGTGCCAATGGTAATAAGCAACATTTTATTAAAAAAAAAACATGATATAAACAAGAAATATTTTGAAGACTAATTTTGTACACTTCACGTGCTACAATCTAATTCACTTCATTTATACTGGATATACGTTTTATTTGTGAGTTATTTTCGAATCTGAACCATTGGGACAATGGAACAGAGGGCGGCCTAGCCGAGTTGAGTCCCACACAAATGGAGAAGAACCTCAACCAACTTGGAGTGCGCAACTGGACGCAGCTGGCGAAAGATCGTGCTAGCTGGAGAGTCATGTTGGTTGAGGCCCAGGTCCACCCCGGACTGTAGCGCCACAAGAAGAAGAAGAAGACGTGTGAGTTGTTTTAAGAACTTTATAAAAAGCCGCACTGAGTAGTTTCAATCAATTGAAATGAAAATTCCTTGCAGAGATTTTGTTCTGCAGAGACTTTTGATGATTCCACACTTCGAGTTCTGTGGATAATGCTTCATCTTAAAGAAAACTGACAACATTTTTATATTCAAACAACAGCCAAAAACTCGCAGGTTAGGTTTTTTCAAGAACAATGTTTTGCCTTAGAGTGATTCCTTAGAACTCTTTCGATTTATTTTTCATATCTGATTGTATAAAAAATGGACGTACAACTTACAAGAAAGAATTTTTTTTATCAAGTTTTAACGCACTTTACTCTTACCTGCAAAGGGTTAAAAATGTTCTCTAGTCTACTCCATACGTGGACCCAATGCTTTCAGGAAATTTTCTAACGAGGAACGTTAAAAACCAAGTTTGTATGAGAACAATCTGAGTAAGAGGAACTCCTGGTTAACATTTGAGTCATAAGTTTTTTTTTCGAATATTATTTCATTCTTCAGACTATTCTTGAGATATGGGCGATTATTCAAGAAACAAATTCAGATAACACACTTTTCAATACGATTTTCGTAGGCAGTTGTTATCTGGTAGTGTCTGTATAACTGTAGCTCTGCTATGACAAGAAGGTTGCTTCACAGCCACTAAGCTGAAGGTGATCTGCAACACTGGCTTATTATAGCCTTATTATCATCATCAACATTTTCAGTGACCGGCATGTTCTACTAAAGCGTCGTAAGAACGATGCACGCACGAGGGACATTCAGGCCGCTCGATCCTCCTCTATCGACTCAGACATCATCAGGAGCTATACCCCAACGCAACCAGGCGATATTACGGACTTGATTAAACCACTTCGCTCAGGGTCTGCCGAACGATCGCCTATCTAAGGCAACCGCTTCGAAGGCACTTCTCTGAAGACGTGATGAAGGCGATATCCGCTCTACGTAGCCTTTATGACCAATTTTGGTGTTGACTGTCCGGTGTAGTTCAATGTGGGTCCTTCCTAGGTGGAACAGATGAGGATAATCGAACGTTTCTTGTCCATTTGTTCTTGTGCCATATTCCATCGCAATAAGGTTTTGTATAACAAAGCCAACTTGAACAGGGTGGATAAATTTATTATAAAGCTGATTCTGGCACTTGCCATGATCTTGGAGAATGGATTGATGTAGGCGCATGCTACCCAAATGAGGCGTATCATGAGGGCACTTGACAGAATAGCATTTTCATTGCATGTGGTTTTTGTTTCCTTAATCAGACTACATGTATTCAAGATGCGGAGGGATATCCATTAATTTCTCACGTAGTAGGAAGGACGCTGGATAAAAGGATTTTTTTTATAAACTCCCTTCAATTTTTTTTTTGCTAAGACGTCTAAGGCCTGGATATATACTTGATACTTTGCTGTTCCAATCCAAGATTCAGATTTCAGTTCCTCAGAATTTCGGGACAAATCCATTTCAACCCCTTCCAGAGCTTCAGTTCTCAAAGAGAAATGCTGTCCACGTTTACATTGCCTGTCTCTCTTCCTTAATATCTTTTGCTCTCAGCATGTAAAAAATATAAATGGTTCTGAGGGCCACTCTTTCTGAGATGTTTTTGTCGTCCCGCTGCGTTCCACATCAAGCACATACGTCGCTTGACGTCCGCCCACTTTCCGCCCACAATCTGCACTCCATCTGCGGCAAACCCAGTCAGGCAAATATTTAAACTTCTTCTCAGTCGGAAACTTCTTTATTTGATTTTGTATAATTAATACGAAATTAATTTCGGCCATGTTCCGTCTGACTTTGTGCGGTATGGCCGCAGTCCGCGTGCCTGACCCCGTGGGTCTAATGTTGATTTTCGTATGTGCTTCGGTGCCCACCCCACCCGGCAGTGGTCAGTGAGCATCTACCTCGGAGTCCGCTCTTTATTTTTTTTTTGATGATAATTCTGCAGGAAAAGTCTGCAGTGGGCGCCTTTTTAAGACACAACCACGACCTCATCGTAGTTGATGATTTACCAGCCGAATGGGGGAAAAGAAAGGTCGTTCGCTAACGCTCCATCCACTTCACGTCAGCGCTCCGCTCCATGTCCAACCAACCCCATCCTACGCCACAGCTCGGTTTTTGGCCACAGGTACAACCCCCACCCCCCTCCATACAATGTGTGTGCATTCCCAAATGCTTTCAATTAAAAATCAAATAAAATGAGATAAAATTAGGAGAACTCTTTCACTGCTCTGTTGAATGAGGGAAACGCTGGAGCTGGAGCTGGAGCTGGGGCAAAAGGAAAAAACACACTCCTCCACTGCAGCCGGTAACCAGCCAACCACCAGCTTTCCCCCTGGGGAGGAAGGATATAATTATTTAAAAACGAAACCTCTGTGTATGATTATAAATGCAGAACAGGGCACATTTAAATCATTTAGGTTCTGTGCTAATGGATTTCAAAGCTCTAACCACATCATCAGCTCTGCAAATGCTGTTAGCGATGCAGGGAGACCGTCGTCGTCGTCGTCGTCGTCGGTATTGGTGCTCCTGACGCTCTAGCAGAGTGCGATGATGGTGTTGATACACATGAGAGCGAGGTTCAACTTACTTACGTGCTATGGATTTTTTCCGGTAAAGAGTTTCTAAAAACCCTTTCAGAGCGACTGCTGCCGTGTGTTTTGAGCCATTTTCGGTGGTTTTTCGAAAGTAATCCATGAAGTGTTCCCACCACTGGTATCTTAATTAGAGAAACGAATAAATTAGAATTTTCGGCTTGTAACAGTGGCGCGGTAAAATTAAGAACTGATATGAAGGGGTCGTAAAGAAAGTGACGTTTATTCAGAGTCGGGTCTAGTTGGGACTAGATGATTGATTAATAATTGGTTTTGCTCAGTGTAACGGAAGCAACAGTAAAGACCCGCTGCTTTTAAATTGTGATATTATTCCGTGACCGTTTTTGACATGTTTTCCAAGCACCTATGCCTAGCAGAGTAAGTTCTTCGAATTGCACGAAAAACATTTTTAAGCGAAGGCTGATTTTCGTTATACAGCTGAATAATTTCTAATTACTGGAAAACGAATTGAAAGGCACCAAAGGTTAAAAAACACTCCCTTCACCATCCCCAGAGAAACGAAATTCCTTGAAGTTATGTTCGAATCATGACAAAACTGGAAAATGAACACTGAGGAGAACATCAACTCCCTCTACATCTGTAAGGAGACATTCGCCATTAGATGAGGCCACACATCGTCCACTAGTTGTTCGCTGCCATCCTTAGCCCTATCCTTACATATGGAGGTACTGCTTGGTGGGAAGTAGTAAACAACACACAAACACACACGTCATGCCTTTGTTATCTAGCCTAGACTGTCTAGGTATAACTGGAGCACTGTGATCTTCCAATTGCTCTATATGACCTAGCCATCTCAACTGTTGAATCTTTAGCTTTCCGTCAATACCGCTGAACAGTCCATTTATAATTCTTCTGCTTAGCTCACCATCTATGCAGACGGGACCGAAGATCACTCGAAGCATTTTTCTACGTACGCTCCAAATAGCAAAACTGAAACGATTAAAGCCTTATTTGGGTTTACTTTGGTTGGCCAAGAGAAGGTTTCATCTGCCGATTGCTTTTATAGTTCAAAGAAGCAGAGGTTGGCAAGAGTTGCTTTCATTTTATTTTAGCCCCTGTTTCCTTGTCTCAGTTTATAGCGGTTCCCAGGTATACCAGGAATACCTCAGAGTTTTATTTTATAAATTCTTGTGACATTCAGTCCAAGACTTCGGTGTTGGAAAGCCTTTCTCGTTGGCAGTAGAAGGTTGTCCAACCATAACACACACGTGTTATGTTGTGAGCCACACCTTAATATCAGGCTTTATTGTGCCAACTTAATTCGACATTTCCATGCTTAGAAATTCTGCGACGGATACGTCCGTAGGATTGTGCGCAAATTTCAGCAAGCATGCAATGCATGAGTTTTGGTGAGTAATGCTCGGTAGACCTCCGTGAGCCGATATGCCCTGTTTTTCACGCAAGACCAAGTCTGGAGAATACTATGGATGGAACAACAGTGCGTAGCCGAATTCGCTGGAGCGATGGAGCGAAGGAGATGTGAGCCGGTGCGTTAGAGTATTTTTTTTTTTTTTTGACAATCGTGGTCAATTTTTCTGTATGTCAATGTCGTACATGCTCAGTAATTCGGCATAGAAGAGTAATCTGTGACCATTTTGCTCTTTTGCAGTTTGGCGATATAGACTTGTTTCAGCATCATTCTTGAAAAGATTGTGCGTAACTCACAAGAGGCACGATCTTTCAAAATTCAACGATATTGACGAGATTGGACGAACACACCTTTAATGAGGCGTTTGTTGGCTTTGAATCGAAAGCGGCTAAAATGGGTTTGGCGATAAGCGAGGGCAAGGCGGTAAGACAGGTAGGACATACAACATTGGCATTTAGGCCAGAGCATATTACTGGCAGCACAAACTTCGAGGAAGTCAAGGACTTCGTCTAACTCTGCGCCGCGGAATCACTCTTGCCAATCGCTGCTTTTTAGGGTTCCAAAGAGGTTATTGAGTAATAGAGCCCTATCTCAAAGTACTAAACTGGCTTTGTACAACAGCTTGCCATCTCAGTCCTTCTTAACAGCGCAGAAACTTGGACGCTACTTAAACCGACTGCGATGGCATCTAGAAGAGAAAACTCAACGACTAACTCTATAGGCTGTACGACGGCGTACGCCTGGTCAAGAGTCTTCGGATACAACGTTTAAAATGGCCCGAAAAGTCTTTGAATCCGAGCCATTGGGACAACGCAGCAGAGGAAGGCCCAGGCTGAAATGGCTCAAACAAGTGGAGGAGGACCTCAACCAACTTGAAGTGCTAAAGATCGTGCTAGCTGGAGAGGTATGTTGGTTGAGACTCATGTTCACCCGGACTGTAGCGGTAGTAAGAGAAGAAGCTATGAACTTTCCTTCAAGTAAGAAGGTAAACTTGAGTTTGGGGCTATAGGCTGCGGCTAACACAGAAGGAAATGCTCACCCCGTGCGTTTGCGGAAAATTTTTGTTCGCAAAAACGTGGCAGAGTATCGAACTTTGTTTCTTCGCAGCATCCAACAATTGAACATCTCAAGATTATGATAGATATTTATGATGGACTTCTTGTCTTCAAAAATTAAAGATATGGACCCCAATAGTATGTGCTTCCAAAAGGGTGAAGCCTCTTGCCACACGTCAAACGAAACAATAACTCTTGTGGGCCAGAGTTTCAATAGCCGTGATGTCTTACGGTTTTCGCCAGATGCCTATTTTTTTTTTTCCTTTCAATTCCAGCGAACGCATTATTGAAGATTTTCTCTTTTATTCGCGTAAGCTAGCAATTGACAGCAGTTTTGCAAGATCGTGCCTCTATCATTGACTTTTGGCAGCAAGTCCTTTTTGACATTGATGGTCTGCGAGTTCACCACCGACTTAGACAAAGCACAGCAAGACTTCGAGAGTTCATCGTCATCTCAAACAAAAAAGGCATTTTTTTCTAATTTTAAAGTCTTACCTTGCACCATTTGACAATCAATTTGATATTTGTTTTTTTTTTTTAATTTTAGAAGCACTGTTGACGTTGGACACTCAGTCACACGTATGGAGATGTTTTCTCTATCATCTTGGTGAGCCTCTCTC
Source organism: Eristalinus sepulchralis (assembly GCA_944738645.1). Taxonomy (NCBI): domain Eukaryota; kingdom Metazoa; phylum Arthropoda; class Insecta; order Diptera; family Syrphidae; genus Eristalinus; species Eristalinus sepulchralis. Next base: position 35,932,138 of record OX122883.1, read on the forward strand.
TTTCTTTGCTATTAATGGTTTGAAATTTGCTTTGGAATTGGTGGGTAGCCAGCATATCAACGTACAATCCACGGTCACCTCTGCCTCTTCTGGAATTTAACAAAATTTGCAAAACTAAAACCAGCGGGCTCTATTGTCACGTCTACGAGGCACGGCTGTTCAATTTTCGAGCCAAAGGACATCACACCCGCAAAACAAAAACTCCACAAAGAGTTAGAGCCGCTTAAAGATCCCACTCCGAATGTGGTCCCAGGACATGACAGAGCATCGTCAAATAATTTCCAACTTCGAGTGAAAGCTAAATCTAATCATCAATTTGCACCTCGCTCTCATTTGGAGCGCACTTGTTCTCCTTTTCAATTCGATACCCCACACACAGCCAACGCCACTGATGCCGCAGCCGCTGTCGAATTCCATCTCTGAAGCACTTCAAAGCCCCCACGCATTAACGTTTGTGTGTACATCATTTAATTTCTCTTCTTTATGCCGTTTTCAATGTACACTATCTTCTTTCGAATTTCGAATGGTGCAGGTCCTCATTAGAGAATCTGCATTTCCTCTCACGTGGGTACCTACGGACCGTTCGGGCGCCACACACACTGACGCGACGCCACCTGAACAACATTTGCCAACATCCAAATGCGTTTTTGATTTCGCTTATTCAGCGGTGTGGGGGGTAGACGGGTTGCACCACTCCACCAGCGCCGTCGCCACCCACTTCAATTGAAGCAAATCCGTTTCAATTCCACACACGCACACATCCTCGTGTTTTTTCTCTTAATTTTCTATTTACTTTAATTTTCCACTTGAATAAATATTGAAATTATATTATTTTTAGGTCCTTTGAGATCCGAGGGGGACTGCGTGCCACCTCCGCCGGGGAGTGCCATGATCCTTACTGCTTGTGGCTGGGTGGAGCTTAGTGTCTCGGCACCACTGACGACACAAAGACGAATCCTAATGAATTTATAAGGGTCCCCACCCGCAAGAGAAACATGCATGCAAGCGTCTCCTGCAACAGGACAGTGAATGAACATCGCAGGAGGAGGGCGGAATTGATGGATTCGTAATGCTCTGCGGTTTGGTCGGGGCTGTTATACAAAAGTAAGATTCTGTTTCGCAAGCTGTAAGCCGCAACACTTTTCTTGGGAATTTGAAAATGTTTTCCAAAAAGGTTGTATTTTTCGAAAAAGGACATCTTCATTGAGAACTGATGAAGCGTGAATGAATGGGGTGAGATGGGGGAGTGCTTGTCCTCTGTTGGGACACTTGTGGGAACAACTGAGAGCGGAAACGTGTGCGTTGTGTCTAGCAATATTTTGATAGATTTGAGAACGTTTGCCTTGGGGAGCCAGAGCAGGTATATTTGGTGATGTGAATATTTTGTTATGAAAGAGATGATGTTGGACGGACATTGGGGAGTTCCAAATAGTAGACAGATCCCTTGACCAGGCCTTAACAAATAAAAATAATATTTGGTGAGCAGCTGGTTGTCAATGGGCACCAACACTTAGGCAGCATTTGAGCCCAATGTGGCACCGCTCAAAGCCCAGTGTGGACTAGCTTCGTAACTACTGAACAATCCCACACTAATGTGATTGAGTTCACCTAGACTGTGAAAGCTGTTACTCGAGCGGTTGCAAGAACGTGACAGGAGATGAGAAATGACAAAGGATCTGAGAAATCGACTCAACTGCTTCCTTGCTCCTGCAGATCCTGTAGAAATCATTGTGTGGGATGCAGAGGCTGGAGGTATGTAGCCCTCAGTGTCTTGGGGTATAGCGTGATTCCAAACACCCGTAGACGCGCTCATTGTGAGAGCACTTTGTCTAAGTTTACAGACGCGATTTTCTGAAGCTGACAAGGCAGAGAGTGCGTTTCGAATTGACCTTCAGTCAAATTACTTTGGTTACAGTAGAAGAAGGACTCTTGAACCATCTTTTGTTGTGTTCACTGAAGGTGTTTGTTTTGAGTAGGTGACTGTTGCGAAGGCATGGCACCTTCAGGTGAAATTGAGGGTTGAAACTGAGCCTGGTACACTCATGGGTCTTGCAATTCGTTTGGATTTCATTGTTTTCCGGCACCCAAACTAGGTGAATATTAATGTATTTAATCGTCTTATTAAGAAATAGGTAAGTTGAAGATTTTTGAGTGGAAGTTGTGGCCCCCAAGACATTTGATCTCAGATTAGCTGCCGGCGCGGATGATTATATTCTTTCTTGAACTGTAGGATTATTCGATGACAGCGTCTCTTTAAGTGGTTAATCTCTGCCTGAAATATACCACAGTGCGAGAGTTAATAAAGGAGAGACGAAGGCATGGGTCTCTTCAATAGAGCCAACCCCATGCCTTCGTGTATCTTTTAGCCGTAGATATAGAAATTGGATCTTCCAGCAACGTACGTTGGTACAAATTCCCAGTCCGATCTATCCAGTATCATATGCTGGTTGAGAGTTCTTTGACAAAAATGAGTTGGGGAAGGGTGAAGTTGGTATTTCGTGGGGGGGAAGTTGAATTGTTTCTGGAAACCCGAGTGTTCGTATATAAGTTCTGAGAGTGATTGCCGTACGGGCTGCAATTTCCACCCATTGAATATCGAGTGGAGGAAAAAACAAGAGTATATATAAGTTAACACACAATAATATCACACCCGACAGGAAACACGCGCAGACGATTCTTACACGCGCCGCCGTCAATTTTACAAGTCAGCAGCTTTCCCACGATCAACAAGCATCGACCAACCAGCTTTACCACGACCACCGGTAATCAGATCGAACGAAGTGCAAAAGCGAGTATTGCAGTCTCAGCAATTATTTTTATCTTTAAGGTAGTTTTAAGTTGATTCAATGTTCAATTATTTGGCAGTAGGCAGAATCGTTGCCCTATAAGTAAAGTTTTTTTTTATGATCGAAAAACTTTTAAGAGTTTAATTTATATATTATAAATTACCACCTTCGAGGATGTACCCAACAGAAACTGAACCTTTTTTTCCATTCATTGAATCGCTAAACAAAAAACCTTCAAAAACATATTCAAACTAACCTAAAGCTTAGCGACAGCATTTAGCTTGCCTACTTCGTGAAATTGGTTAGATACGGACCTTGTGACAAATCTAATACATCACTTCAGTTTCTTTTGTAGTTACCACAACCAATCGTACAGAACCCGGCAGACAGAGTGCCTCTTGGGGCGATCAGAAACGTGAAACGATTCAACATTATCATTTCTTTATATTCATTCTACATTGTTTACAGCGCAACATCTCTTTGCATCAGCAACCGACACAATTCAATATCAACAAGAAAGACGTCACTTCTGCTGCACTTGCACCATCTCCACGAAATTACCTTCACGTCATATGCAATACAAAATCATTTCATTAATCTTCTGTTCATTCATCAATCACAAAACTTTGTTTATAAACAGCTACTTAATGTACGCCTCATCTTCTTTGGTTTGCGTTACGGTCCAGGTTGGACCTGAGTCTCAACCAATACGCCTCCCCAGCTGGCATGTACTCGCGACAGATGCCACCAAATTAGCACACACAAATGGATTAAGGTTCTTCTCCACATGTGTGCGGGATCGGTTCCTCTTGTGTTTTCCTGTTGATTCCGATTCGAAAACTCCTCGGGCTGGAACTGTTTTTTTCCGAACGCTCTATACCCTAAATGCGTGTTACAATCTACAGGGCCCTTCGTTGAATCTTCTTCATCCACCACGATCTTTAGTCAGGTGCCGCCTCTTTTGCACACCAAGTTGGTTGCACCGGGTGGAAGACTTTTCCGGCCGGAGCTCTGTATATACATCCAATACATGATTCAGAGTTTGATCCGAAGACGCCCTACTAACAGACGTATTTTCGTGAGAAGTTTCTTGGTCGCGTACTTTCACGTTTTGACGACGTCAATTGGCCACCACAACCACGCGACTTAAGCCTTTTAGCAAAAGACAGTATTTACGAAAGTAATCTTCAAAACCTAGACTTATAAAAAACCAACATTACTCAAAAGATGGCGATACTGCCCAAAATCTATAAAAAAGTGGTTTAAAATTACCTTAAGAGTCTTAGATGATAACAGTTCTTCCGAAGCCCAATTTGAATGATATACTTTCCCTATTTTATGCCAAAGTGTAGTCTATATGAAGAATTCAAATTTTCACCAAACCCTTATCGCTGTGAGTATTTTACTTAACTCTACTTTCGAAAGCGAAAAATGGATGACCCCTTACAACCTGAACTTGGAAACGAAACCATAAAAAAACAAATTGAAATATTTCCAATTTCAACTAATCACAAGTCAAATTAAAGATATTCAAACTCAAAGCTGACTTATCTGGAATAATCGAATCTGATACAGAGTGACAGAGCTTATCACACAATTGCAGATGATTGGGCTTTCTCGAAGATTCACTTTTCTCTCGTTGAAAGCTTTTCAAATAAATCAAAAAGCGGGACAGCGCATATCAATACCGATTCCCTTTAGGTCCCAGAGTTCGAAGCAGGCCTAAGGCGTATTTTAGATTTTACCATTTAACCTGAGATCGAGTTGAATTACAGGAAATCCATTTAGTTAAGCCAAACACCACCACCAGACAGTGCAAATGCAACGGTGTACAAACTCTGCGCCGGTTGCGGGGTGTAGAATTTCAAATTAAGTTACAGACTTACCGAACGGGCTGCACAGCATGCTCTCTGCCGGCAAGTGGACCAACACATTTCACATCCTGAGCTTCTGTGAGCGGTGCAAATTATGGATTATTATTACTTTTATCCTCATACATTTGAGTGAAACTTTTCCCAGCAGTTCCCGCCGCAAACATACTTTCAAACCACAATAGCTGCAGGTAATGAAGCCGGCAACAAAGTTGCTCCTATTCGGGGCAAAAAAAAACAAAATGAACACAAACTCCTCCCGCAACCCGGCTGCAACAGCAGTGGCAGAGTATTAAACTAAACTAAATCGTATTTGCATAGGATTAGTTCCTCGAATTCAGGAGATACTTAGGAGCGCCCTAGTGGCAGCACCTCCTCCCCCCATAGCCACTAGTCACAGTAAAGGAGCATCCATCCATCCATCCATTCAGCCACCAGCTATCCATCCATCCATCCGTCCATCCATCACATCTGTATGTTCACGGGCAACCGACGATTGTTGTATATCGAATTAAATACCCGATGGAGGGTTGCTGTTGGCACACAATATGTCGAAACTCGAAACATTTTGTCCCCGGCCTGGTGCCCCGTCTCGCCGGCCAGTTTCGGGGCGCACTAGTTCGACTTCCCACACGTCGGAGTGAGTAGAAAAATTCACTCCGCATTGAAATCATAAATCCGCACTTAACAATCAACAATTCACGGTAACGTGCACTCGTTCGGGCGCCAGTGCCGAGCTGCCCAAGAGGCTCTTGGTCAAGTGGGGGAAAACACAAGAGAAACGAGCAAAGTTTTTTAACGACAATACCCGCTGCCGATCTTTATTATCGACGAGCAACTTACCCCAATGCCCGTGTCGCCCCGAAATTTTTAGCCGTACACCGTGTGCCCACTTAGCGGGAGTGGGTGAATGTGGCATCACCGTACAATAGCGGGCAGCTTGTCCAAATCGACATGGCCACGACCGGGTTTTCGACCAACAACAGCACTGCTGGCTCGGTTGCCATACACGCAAAGTATTTCGCAATCATTCAGATCCTTGTTCGGTATTCACAATCGAAGGGCCGAATTCGCCTCGGACTGAGGACGGCGACGCAGGACGTTGCATGACGTCCAATCATGCAGCCCGGACGGGGACGTGCGAGGATGGATGACGGCCGGAGTACTCGTCGATCTGAAATCCCTTCGTAATCGTGAACAATTTTTGTTCCAACAATCAAAAAGCTCTTAGCAAGGATTTATTTTCGGTAATACGGCGGCGGCAGTGCTTTAAATCGCTCGAAAGGAACTCCGCACAAACACCGAAGCACTGGCACGGGCGCACAGTCCACAATCCTACCAGATGGACGGACGCGCCGGCCAGGGACTCGCACACACAACCGGATACTTGGATGGGCGCGCTGCATGCAGAGTCCGTCATAACTTTGTGTTTGGGCAATTGTCGAGAAGGATCATAATGTTAATGCCGTAACACCCCTAATTAGAGAGTTTATTTGGCCCGAGTGCTGGCACGGCAGCAGCAGCAGTGAAGCAATGGACGGTCGAGATGGTCCGCTCGGTTGGGTGTAATTTCTGTCTCGACCTCTTATGCCCGCCCGCCGCCTGTCGCTGCCGTTGGACTGCAGCAAGAGGCTTTATTTTAGTCCGAGCTGAAGTGAAGGATATGGATGCGGATAGATAATTGGAGGTAATCGTTTTCGAGTTGACTTACGAGCTGTGGGCGGCAGTTTGTGGTCGGGGATGTCTGAGTTGTGGGTGAAATCGAGCGTTGATGGCGTGCCGGACGTGGACAACGTGCGTGTTCGTAGGCAGTTCTAAAGTGCTCACATCTAAGGGAATTCAATTAGTGGGCATGTGGCGTAATTGAATCATTTGCACAGCAGTCCTTCCCTGGGCTTTATGATGTGCTATTGGAGGTCTTATGGAATAGATTCGAATAAATGGGATATTTCGAGGAAGCTGCGAGTACACCTTGGCTATTGATCGTGTGGACAACGGTAGATTTGTTTCTCTCGTTTTCCACACTTAGCTGCTGGTTGGTAGTCTCCTCATTGGAAAGAACCGTATTTCGAGAGCGAAACTGACCTGGTGCTACTCAAAATTTGTATGTATGACAGAGGTTTTGAAACATGAATTAATAAAGAAATCAAATGTATTGGGTTAAATTTTTGTCGCACAATGAATTTAATTGCAAGCAGGTCTTCCAAGGGACCGATTGACTCGATCATCCGGCCGGCCATATACTTTTTTTAAACAGTTCACTGGAGCACTCAGGCTCAAGAAGTGGTCCATTCTAGTGCCAGGCAGCAAGCTACATTCACTGCATGTTCTTTGTTTTTCAAAGGAATGTCAGCAACCGCTTCTACGACGAAACACATGATCAGAGCGAAGACGGGGTATTCGTCCTCTTCACAGGCGCCGCAGAGTTTTTCATCACTAAGCCGTAGCAGACATAGTCCTCAAAGAATAAGATTGTCTTCCATTTTTAAAAAGTTGTTGATTTGGCAGCATCCTAAAGAGTCATGTCACCTACAATCTTGTTCTACAGAGGTTCATCGTCGGAAGCCCTAATCAAGAACGCGAGCAGCCCAAATCTGAGTTGTGAAAATACTTCTTCTAATTCTTGTCTTGTGAGCAAGTTTGATTTATTTCCTGTGGAGTATCCGCAGAATTCTTAAAGAATTCCAAGTGCCTATTAAATTCAGAGAAGACTTCCATTCCTGAACTATCTTGAAAGTGGTTAAAGGGATAGTCCTTGGGCACAGCTTGTTGGAAATATTCCTCCACTTCCACCAGCCCCTTAAAATATAAACCGTGGCCATTAAGATCGCGTAGGTTTCCGCTTGGAAAACCAATGCAAAACTACCTAACAATGCGTAGAGTCGAACGTTTCAGTCCTCCATGAAAGCATAAGCACCAAACTTTTAAGTGGTCTTGGGGATAGCGGTGAAGATTCCATTACAATTCTTTTCTGGATCAAATTTTTGGCCTCAGCTAGTGCTTAGTGCAGGGAAAGTGGACTTTGTATGGGTGTCCATGCGTCAAACTAATGTCAAAAAAGATGCGGTGCGCAAAGTCATCAAAACTCGATTGCGAGTGACACCAAAGATTACTTCCTTTTCGGATCCCTTGGAGATGACAGCAATCTTTGTCGAAATGTCGGGACAAATATAAAGATATAAACATGTTGCATTATTCCACGGAAGTGGCGTATTGGGTAAGTGCGTCGCCTCCCACCCGAAGGTCCCGGGTTCGATTCCCAAATTGAATACCTCGCATTTTTCACGAGACAACCTATTTTGACACTCAAAGAGAAATAATTGTCTATGAAAAGCTTTCAAATCTCGACGTTAGCAGTCCCCACTACTCGTGAGAGAACAGTAGCACGCACAACACCAGTAGTTGCTAAAGAAGCTATGCCCTAGTTCCTTGTGGGTTGTAGTGCCGTTCAAATCATTCAATTCAAACCCGTTCCTCAACGAAGCTAACTTTGAAGAACCAAACCTCTTGATCTCTGCCGATAAGCTCTCTGTGGAAAACGTTCTGCCGAACGTCCCTTAATCAAGAACAAATTTTGAACAAAAGGGTACACTTAGTTGCAATCAGGAATAACTTATAAGGCCTAAGTGAGTAAAGCCGTCGATAGCCGTAGTGTAGATTTTCGCTAACCCACCATAAATCCCAATTCAAGAAATTGGTGTCAAAAGTTGTAAAAATTCATCTCAAATTTCGTCCTTAAGTAGCGAATCCCTATGCACATCTTTAATCCCACTTATTCCTTATTTTAGTCGAATTTAAGTAGGGCCTGATTTTTATTTGGAACGCCACCAACTACACCGCGTTACAAATGTCGTCTTATGCCCTTATCCCAATAAAACAGTCAGGAAACCTTCCATTCGCATTATCTGATCCAGAGAAATCCCCGCCCCCCACTGTCCCAGGCCCTTTTTTGAATTCCAGTTGGAGAGCATTTAATGTAGTCAGTCGCAACCACAATTCGCTAACTTGTTCATTATAGTCTCCCAAAAATCCGCCAGCATGGTCGACGAGTTTCAAGCATGTTTCCTTCTCCCGTTTGATGGCAGATGGCTCGGAAAAAGTAACCACAAGGAAAGCGGATTCGTTTCCCTTTGCATAGACCAAGCGCTTGCCACCTTCACCCACAACCTATGCTTTCCGCCAATCGAGCGGTCACACCACACACGTGCATAAGCAACGCAAAACGAAAAGTATGCGAGGATAGCCTGGATGGCAGAAGAAAAAAAAACGCACGACAAATGTTTGTGCCAAAAAATGTGTTCCCGTTCTTGTGGTTTTTTATCTGAAAATCGGCTTAACCGAAAATTCCAAAATTTGTACACATGTCCACGGGAGGCTGAGGAGTCTTACCACGTCATAGCCACGGCATTGTTTAAAGTCCCAAAAACAGGATATTTGTTTGTGTATTTCATTTTTGCACTTTTTAGAAGCGCCATGGACGCAGGGATCAGTTATCCTTTAAGTAGAGACTGGCGAACAAAAAAAAAAAACACAAATATTCGGCAAACCGATAAGTACGGCAAGAGCAGCGTGGTTATGTGCACCTTTTTTGTTTTTGAGGTTATGTGGTTGGCAATGGAAGCTGTGGACTAGCGATCAGGGTTAGCAAGGGAAGAAGCAGGTTTAATCGGAAAGGATTAAGGATGAGAAAGTCAAGGGGGTTATGGTGGTACAATTTTGTTGGTGCTTAAGACTCGCTTTCCCATAATCAAGTTTATGATTTAAGTAGTTAATTCAACTTCGAAATTTAGATGTTGAAATAATTTTTGAAGTTTTTGTAAAAACAGGACTTGAGTGTTACCATTTTCCAGTGCTTTATGACAGACAAAATTTTTGGCAACTGTATCTTTCTTACATAACCTTTAATGGACGCAACTTTTACTTGGGATGACGGGGCTAACACGGGACTGCTGCTGGTGGTATGGGTACGAGATAAGGTAAATTTTTAATACTTGGCATCATCAACATCAACTTGGACTTGACTTGGACTTGACTTGGACTTGACTTGGACTTGACTTGGACTTGCCCTGGACTTGACTTGGACTTGACTTGGACTTGACTTGGACTTGACTTGGACTTGACTTGGACTTGACTTGGACTTGACTTGGACTTGACTTGGACTTGACTTGGACATGACTTGGACTAGACTTGGGCTTGACTTGGATCCGACTTGAACTTGGACAAGGAATTGATTCGTAATTAGAACGCGGACATGAAATAAAACTTAAGTCTTGTAATAGTCTTCTAAGAGATCGATCGACCGGTGAATCGGTGAGTGACAGACACAGAAAAACGCAAAACATTTAATCCAGAAAATAATAGCTGACTCTGAGCCGCTAGTGCTTAGATGAATTCCGGTAAAACTTACTCTCTTTCCTTATCTTTTGTTACCACAGTTTGTAGAACTTTAAATGTTCTCACACACATTTTTGTTCTTTGTTTCATCGCTTGAAAATGGATAATTTTGATTACTTTTTAACGAGAGAGCAGGCGAGGTATGATTGCAAATGTGAAAAGCTACCCCTCTCCCCCCCCCCCCCCCTTAACAATTGTACAATTCACAACTTACATAACGTGGCTTATACGGGCGATTCCACTTTGCTTAAAAATGCCACTGATGAGTGAATCCAATTGGTTGACAATGAAATTGAGTGGTTGAAGTGAATTTAATTTTAAATCTGGTAATTGATTTTGTTGACATCTCTGTTCTCAAAAAATTTAAATATATGTACATATAAATTGTATTGTGCTACAGTCCACAAAGTACCGGGTTCCGGTTTCTTCAGCAACTCACAACACGAGTGTGAGTTTACACGAATGGTGGGACCTAAAGTTTATTACCAGGCAGGAAGACGAACGTTTAATAAGCTTTTTAAATGCATTAAGTACGCCATCAGGGCTGTCAGTAACTTGAAAGAGACTGAGCCGTAAAAAAGCGAAATAAAAGTTCAATACAGGACTCAAACCTGGAACTTCTTCTTCGGAGTCGAGAAACTTAGGCACTTAATCAAGGTGGACATAAGAAAATACTAAGCAGGAACGAATTTGTTCAGGCCATCAGTGTCCACTGAGTCCGCTCTAGATTGTGATCAACAAATTCCTTTGGAATGAGGGACGATATGTAATCCAATTACATGTGATTTAAGCAGAACGTCATATAAAAAGAGCGGAAACGTTTCTGGTGTCGTAAGGCCCGGTCATTCAGTCAGTATCTTCTGTAAGTGCAATCCGCATTAAGCGTTTACCCGTTCATAGAAATTGGATTATAGAGTTTAACTTGCGCGAAAATTGAGAACTACCGACAACTCATAACGTCTTATGAACATCGATTTTTCGAACAACATTTCTCACTCGGTGCGTATGTAAACAATCAGAAACAGCCTCAGAAAACCCATAAGTAATCGAAGAGGTGCCTTTGCATCGAAACAAAATGAATGTTTGTTGTGTGGCAGAAATTTGTCTGTGGTCAGTATTTCTTCATAAAGATGCCAACGGTTACAGTCAATTTAAAGCGATAATGTCGCAACTATTTTAAGGGCTGCGATTGAAGATTATTGCTTCAACAATATGTGGTAAGCAAGCGATCCTGGAAAACTTAAATTTTAAAGATGCCGCCCGAATTGCGTGAAAAATCGGTTAAAAATTATATCAATGAAACGCAAGCTTGAAATCCTCCTGAGGCGGCTGTGTAATGTCTTCCACCCTTACTGGCAAAGTTTAGACTTAATAAAGAATTTAAATGTTCATCAAAACTGTGTGTATTCTACCACTGTGTGTATTCTATTAAGCATTACTTTCAAGACCGGAAAAAAATGGTCCTGAGTATACGAAAGAGGAATATTAGTTACATCGTATGATAGATGCAACTAGCGTTTGAAAGATGCTGAAAAAACATCACTACACACTTTGATTTGCTAGAATTGACAAAAAAAGGAATCGCTCAAAGAAAACCAAGGATGCGAACCTTTCTGAAAACAGAGCAGTGTTACTAACCACCGTGTCAAGCCCTTTTGCTTGCCACTGGATGTCATATTGATTCCCGTTTATTTGACGCAAACGTACGTGACAGATCCGTCGTTAAGACAACACGCCTCATTAACTAGCCCTTACCTAAGTCTTCTACCAATCATATTTTACTTATACACGTAAGCAAGTGTAGAATAGAAACACCCTTAAAATTGCTCTTAGATTATTTATAACAGTTTCTGTCGGTTTCCAAGGTGGGAAAATATGTAGAAGTAACCCAATAAGCTTTCAACCAATTTTCTTATTTGTTCGCCATTTTTTTTTTTTTTTTGCAATTATTGGACTTGCTTCTCGCATTCTGATGCGAGATAATATATTTTGAAGCAATTCATCACTCTATGACTTCAATTTAACCCAGCGAATTACTTGTCACTGAGCCAAACTCTCCAGAGGTAAGGATAAAGACGATTATCGTAAAATGACACGGCGCCCCCATCGTCAGCGCCGAAAAGAAACAATTCCAAAGGCTTGAAAATTCGCAAACGTTCCACCTCCTTCTGTTCAGTTTCGAAAAAAAATTTCTTTCCTAAGAGGCAACGAGTATAACTCCCAACACTTCCCCCGGAGGCACTTGTTACAAATGCAAAAAGCCAGTGACTGACAAACGTCAGGCTTGTGACGCTCTTTCTCATATTCCCCAAACAGTCTTAAGTTCCTCCTCCGAAAGCAAACAGGTAGTTCATATGTCTTCCTAAATCCACTAAACAACAAGGACCACCCCACTCACCCCTTCGAAGGATGTAAGCGCTGCACATGCTTAGACGGGGTCCGCGTCTCTTATGATTTGAACTGCCTGTCCTGCCACTGGATTGCACGAAGGAAATGGAACTTTACAGCTTCCATTTAAATGACGTTATCCCTGCCCCTGCCGACCGCCTTCCACTAGGTGAAAAATTTTCTAATTTATATTTATACGATTCCGTCACGGAGTCCGTGTGGCTTTGACTGTTCTAAGCGGGGGTGGCTGGGGCGATAGGCGGGAGACGGATTTCACTTCTTGGGAAAGAAATTACTCCTTGTCAGTTGATTACTTCCGACATGGGAAATACTTGATCTCTGTCGCTCATTGCGGTGCGGCGAGGAGACGTGTTTATGCCCATGTTGCATGTTGTAAACAATTCCGCTTAAAAATTTATGTATTCAGTTATCTGAGAAGATTCGGTTGCGGTGAGGACTGGAAGGACATGCCGAGCTGGACCGATGCCAAGTGCGGGAAGGCAAAGAAATTTTAAATTTATTTGCCAAACGATTCTGTCTTATGTATGTGTTTGAGGTTAAGAAGAAATGATGAACTGTGTGGGCTGAGGAGATGTCCTTCAATCTTAAACATGTCGAAGAATTATTTGCATTTTCTTAGTCTTACATTACCTCTTTGGCGACTTAATTACGAGGTTCATATGGCCGCCTGGGTTAAAAGCGATGCATGTTGAAAAAGTCGTATTTTTGTTAGCCAACTTTGAAACTTGAGAGAACAGAAATTAAGGCTGTCAAAAAAAGAAGAATAAATAGTATATTTTTGGTACTTTGACATATTTGACATTTTTTAGCGCACAGTATAGAAAAACCAAACCAAATTCAAAAGTTAGAATGTTTCTTGAGAGTGTTGGATCATTGGATGCCCAATTAATTCGTCAACGTTAATTCAGGGATGCCATAAGAATGAATAATAATATTCTTTAAATCATGGGTTACATCGACTGACGCTGACCAATGTTTCCCCCTTGAAATCTTGACAAACTGTCAGTATCACACCTCTGCGGATCGAGCTGAGTCGCTTTCTTCTGAGAAGAATTGTAATTAATTAAGCTTACAAGGTTCAATTGACTCCGCAATCGAAGGTGCGGGTCCCGAAGCTCGCCACGAGCCACCACCTGTGGATACGCCTAGTCAGCACTCTGTAAGTTGGAAGGAAGACTCGCCACAACATGCTGCCAAACAAACATTATCAGCAATTTCAACGTGAAACACTAGCCAAGTACATAGACCTTCCGCCAGAAATACATTTCATTGTAACGATCAGGTGATTTTTTGCAAGCTTGCGTCTGGGATAGTGCACGTTGATAAAGACCACCGCAACTAATGCTTTTTTAGAGAAATTACAAGCGAACTACTCAGACTGGTAACAACACTAGCCCAGTTCAGATGAAAAAATAAACATTTTGTAACATTTAGAAACTTTGAGTTTTTTTTCGAATTATATACATAAAAGACAACACGCGACCATCCGCTTCGTTCTCGTTTCCCAGTTTGGGACTGAACAGCTTGAATTGGATAACGATTTTGCGAGAAAAATCATATCTTCTGACGAAACGTATATATTTTCATTTTGACCGATACGTTAACAATAGTGTCGAAAAGTCAATGCGTACACAGAGAGTGACAATTTGGTGCACATTGTGGAGTGCTGATATAATTAACGTTCTAATTTGAAAACGAGACTGCAACCTGCATTTCGGTCAAACAAAGCCATGCTAATTTGTGTTTGCTTACTGAAAGTAAAAAACATGGAATTGGACGACATCTAGTTCATGCAGGATAGTGCATGTCACATGGCTTATGCAACAATCGATATTTTACGCACCAAATTTCCACTTTAAGCTATCAGTCCTGTTAGCGACTTCAATTGGTCGCCTTGAAGCTTGGATTTAACCTCTTTAGACTTGTATTGGGACAAACTGTGAAGTACTGATGCTATCCCTGAAATCCGAAATCGATTCCTGAATCCAATATCATCGAAGCAACTCGTAATCCACAGCCCAAAACCATAAACAAGGAGTTTTAGAGTCTGGGTGACAGCATGGGATACTGCTTGGGCAACCGAAGCAAACGCTTTAACGAAGTCGTATTCATTCATTAATAGAAATGTCGTATTTTATTCGCCCTGTATATAGAAGCTGTGCTTTTTTTGTTTTATTTATAACCCATAATTTGACATAATCAGATTATTGTTTCTACACACATATATTTACAACAGTTGAGATTTTGTATATGACCCAACAGTCTACGAAAAATCTTCGTTGGCATTATATCTGTTCGTAGTGTACTTTTTCGGAAAGCTTAAAGCTATGGTACGGAAAAATTAATACGAGAGTTTTTTCTTTAAATGCTCAAAAGCTCAAAGACATTTCCGTTCGTTCGTTAATTTTCAAATATTGTATTTTCTCGAATTGTAACAGAAATCAAATGAGAATCAAATGTTCGGATCTGAAAGCAGATGTCTACCCAACGCGGAATTCAATCCAATGAATTTTTGGCAACACTGGTTTAAACAGCTGACGAAAGTTTCGTGTTTTGTTTCACGGTCAAACGTCTTCAGTTTGGTCTATAATTTAACCATGAATTGTCTTGCAAATTATTGATTTTTATTATCAAAATGCGTGCTCTGTTAAGAAAGTTCATCGCGCGCTTCTTCCATTTTGTGGTCAGTTTAATCGACCCACTGAAGCGGCTATTCTGACTATTGTGACTAAATTTCGCACCAAATTTACATTGTTGGACATTAAACCACCAACACGCTTGTGTAGGGTTCGAACTGAAGAAAATATCGCAGCTGTATCGGCCAGCAGGCTCTTGAAAGTGTGTTCAGCGACGAAGCTCATTTTTGGCTCAATGGTTACGTAAATAAGCAGAATTGTCGATTTTGGAGTGAATATCTGCCAGAAGCATTGCAAGAGCTACCAATGCATCCAGTTGCGGTTCATTGGCTGGTGGCATCATTAGACCGTACTTCTTCAAAAGTGATGCGAATCGTTTTTTTTCCCAAAATGCAAGAGCTTGACTTGCATGACATGTGGTTTCAACAAGACGGTGCCATATGCCACGCGCAACAATGGACTTATTGAGAGGCGTGTTCGGTGAGCATTTTATTTCACGTTCGGTGGCCGCCTAGATCGAGCGATTTAACGCCTTAAGACTATTTTTTGTGGGGCTATGTTAAAGCTCATGTCTATACAGATAAGCCCTCTTCAATTGACGCATTGGAAGACAACATTGAAGCCTTTATTCGTGAGATACCGGCCTAAATGTTAGAAACAATATGCCAAAATTGAACTAAGCGGATGGACCATTTAAAGCGCAGTCAAGGTCAACATTTGCATGAAATAATCTTCAAACATTAAACTATATGGACCGTACTATCGATTCAAATAAAGATTTTATGTATTTTTCTGAATTTTATGTATTTTTTTGAAAAACTTTCCTATTTCTTTTAAAAAATCGAATCAAGGAAGTTTATATGGACATAATCCATAGCCCAATGTTGCCACATGCCGAGGATAATATGCCGTTGGTGTGGACATTCCAAGATGACAACGATCTGAAGCACACCGCTAAAGCCACCAAAGAATGACTTACCAATAACTTAGTTTCTCTTTTGGATTACCTTTTTCAGTCGCCGGACTTAAATCCAATAGAGAGTATCTAGAAGGAAGTAAGGATGTTGTTGGCGCCACAAATTCCAAAAAAAAGAATCGCACCAGTCCGTGCGAATGGCGTAGGAGGCAATATTTTTGGAAGAATGCCTGCGGCGTATCAAAACGATGCCTTAAAGAACGAGTGCAGTTAAAAAAATAAAGTCCATGCAATAAGGTATTAATTATTTAAATAAAATACTCGTACTTGTTGTCTTTCTTAACATTTCGGGTGTACAACTGAAGTGTACTTATGTTTTTTTCTAGGTTTAAATCTGACTTTTCCACTATTTTAAACAATTTTCCAAAAAAAGATTAGTTTTCCGTATTTGTTTTGTATACGAGGTCTGTTTAAAAAATAAGGTGCCAGCGTTTTTTTTCCAATTGTCGATGCAGTTGTGATATGCATATTTTGGTATACCCTTAAGCTCTCTCAGCGATTCGTCCTTTCATGGGTCTCTTCAATCTTTGGAACAGGTGTTGTTTTAGGCCAAAAACTCAAAAACAAGCTAAGCCAAATTCAGCAATTTTGGAACGAACTTCGAACTTCATGCCCAAAATTTCCGAAAAATTGCATTGCTTGAGCCAACGGATATGCCGCCATCTGCAGCAACTTCTCGAATAGTGATTCGACGATTCTTCATAACCATTTTCTTCACTTATCGGTTGTTGATGTGCTGGGGCGTCCAGGGCGACTATCGTCATTCACATCTTCTCGATCTTCTTTGAAAAGCTTGTACCACATGTAAACATTTTTTGACTCAGTATACTCACCGTATTTTAGCACTTAATTTCATTTTTCACACAAAACTGAATGAAAATTCCTTGATCCATTTTTTTCAACAGCAAGAAATTTCCGAACACGCAAAACACAGCTAACAGCCTCTCACAAACCAAACAAATATGGTACATGGCTGAAACAGTAAACATATGCTCGAGACGAGTGTACCAACATATCAAAACGTGTACCCTTTTATTTGAACCAGAATGTGTCCCCTTGAACATCCACTTGAGACAGATTGCCGTGTACTCTCATATATCCAAACAATTTTACAAGTCACATATTCCGAGGTACAAGGCTGGCAACTGCACTGCTGCGTTAAAGATTACAAAAGTCCCTTAAATGTGTTATTTGCTTTTGAGTCGTATTAATAAGGAGTCCTTAACGTAGCAAAACTAGAAATGAGTCCAATCCAATGTCCGAATTGATGGCCAAATGTTCCGGCACCACTATCAAAACACAAATATTGTCACTTCCCCTAAGAAATCATTCATTTTTTCCAAAATAATAAGAATGCCAACACTCGAACGCAATAGATACGTTATGTTTCGTATTTTACTTTTACGCCAAATACCAAAAAAATATCACAGTGATTTTTCTGTCATTACATCTAATGCGAAGACCCTTGATTCGATTCGAACGAACGAAACACAAAAAAAAGAAAAATTAAGTAACCTACCGACGCCCGAGGGCCCAATTCTCTAAGGACTAACTTACAAACAAAATATTTTCATCTCTGCCGTTCACTAGAACACAATTTTACAAGTACACGGACTGCCGCAAGGAGCCCCGGGAAAGATGATACTAGCACTATACGTACGCTCTTAAGAACAATGCCATTGGTATTTCTAGGAAGGATGGTGCCTACTTATTTATATAATGCAACAATATTTCGAATTTAACCTATAACTGCTGTATTTGATCCCAGGTCGCCTGGTGGTGGCGATTGCACGCCGCCCAACCTTACGTTAGTCCTATGCTCGATCCTGCTTGCGGGATGAAGCATTCCTTCGGAAGAAACCTGCAACCGACAGTTGACAGTACATCAGTGAACATTCGGACGGGGATATGTGGGGTACTCACTTGTGAATCACTGGCGAGAGTAGGTCAGCGTCAAGCTTGGAGACCTTCGTGGGTCCCGTCAGGAATGATACGATCGTCCCTACGATCAGCACCGTAAACATGCCGATGGGGCCAATCCAGAGGAATGAGATCCGGAAGAGTGGAAACACGTCCGACTGGTCGGGACCTGGCGGTGGGATGGTGGCGTTCAGGTACGCAGGGCAGTCGTCTATAAGGACTGGCAGTTTTTCTGGCATGAATTTGCCCTGGGCGAAGGAGAACTGCGACCCAAGTGACACTGTTCCGGAGACAAGAGCGCCAGCAATAGCGCCCGCCGTTGCACCTTTATTGTTGCTCCATGGCACAAGCATGCCCAAGGTGAAGATCCCCGAGGTGGTGCCCGACGCAATGCCAGACAGAGATGTGGCAACACTCAGAATACCTCCCAGCTTCTCAATCACCACAACCAGCATAACAGCAACGAAGCCAAAGAAAACGACACTTGTCTTTACCAAAATCGTTGATCCGCGCTCCCCGAGCTTGATCTTGAAGCAGCCCTTGACAATGTCCTCCAGCAGCACCGCCGAGGAGCAGTTCAGCACCACCGACAGAGAACTCAAGCACGCACCAAAGATGCCAGCGATGAACAGGCCGGGGATTCCGGTGACGTCGCCAGCCACCTGCATCACATATAAGGGAAAGAGTTGATCGTCCGTCTGAAAAGATTCAAAAATAAGCATGTGGAACGGATTTCTAAACGGGAATCGTTTACCATAATCAACCCAGCCGCCGATGGATCACATTTCCTGTAGTAAGCGAATATCAGGAGTCCAGCAAAGCAGCATAGCGACACGAAGAGGCAGATGCCGATCGAGAAGAGCAGGATGGAGGTCTGCGCGCTTTTCTTGTTGGGCAGCGACATGTACCGCTGCACCATTGTCTGGTTCACCGAGTTGAACGAGACCCAGTAAAAGTACCCGCCAACGACTACACTCCAGACTGTGTGACGCTCATACAGCGAGGGGTTGAAACTGAAATAGAAGACAATTGAGAGTTGACTCAACGCCGGCCTGGCTGGTATGACTTACTCAAAGAATTTAATCCGACCGCCTTCCTGTGACTTTCGTATCACTTCTCCAACACCGCCCATGTAATAGGTGCCCAGACCAACGACCACAGTCACCGACAAAAACATAACCAGGATCTGCCACGCGTCCGTACTCACAACTGCTTTGATACCACCCTGCAAAGAATGCGCATCACTTTCGAATTATCTTGGGGATCCGCGGATGAAACACTTACCAGCAGAGTGTAGAAGACACACACCACGCACACAATCACGCTGATCACATGTATATTCAGTCCCGTCACTGGAAGAAACGAGAAACTGAGAGTGAAAATCATTGTTGGGAAGGGTGTGCGAAGTACTCACCTTGATTAAATGCAATCGCAGGGACATACAGAATGATGGGCAAGAAAAATATCTGTAAAAAGGAAGAGGGAGAGGGGATATATTGGCATCCATATATATGGAAAATGCAATTTACCTCATCAAGGATGAACAGGAAAGATGCGAAGCTGCGTATCTGTGAACTGTAACGCAACTCGAGATACTGCAATAAATTGCAAACACAATTAATATTTAGTTGATGAACATAATGCGTTTATGTGGCTTTTAAACAAATTTCATAGAAAATGTGTGAAAATTTGATGAAGAACGTGCGACTAAAAATGCAGTTGTAATAAAGGGCTTCAAATCAACTCGCTGCAGATATTTCTAAAGAGGTCTTACGGTTTTCAAAGTACTTAGCAATAACAACTCAGGCAGGATGTGCTTAAGAAACTCAATTCCGCGGAAACAACTGACAACATCTTGCAGTTTTGGAAACTTTGCCCTCGATACTTGCACAAACTGAAAACTCTTAATGCTACAATCATCGCGGCTTCCTAACGTGTCGTTGTGGAAGCTTTCACGGCAATTAAGAACAGGTGAAACGAACTTTTTAAGGTTTAAAAGGCTGT
The DNA here is from genome assembly GCA_944738645.1 of Eristalinus sepulchralis. Classification (NCBI taxonomy): domain Eukaryota; kingdom Metazoa; phylum Arthropoda; class Insecta; order Diptera; family Syrphidae; genus Eristalinus; species Eristalinus sepulchralis. The sequence goes on from OX122883.1 coordinate 35,952,134, forward strand.
CGAGCAAGAGCCGATCGATTCCTCATCACCTGTGTCACAATGTCATTATCGACAACAACAATTTTGAGGTTATAAAGAACTTTATCTATCCCGGAGCAAACGTGAACTGTACGAACCACGTAGAATCGGCCTTTTGCAATCGGTCTTACTTCGGTTCGTCGAAAGAACTGGGTAAAAAAGTCTTGGCTCGAAGGACCTCATGTTCTTCAAAACATATTTTTTACCAGCCCTGCTATATGGGCCGAATGCTGAACGATGATTAAAACTTCAGAGCTTCGTGTTGCTTTTGAAACAAAAATTCTACGTCGCATATGTTGTATGGTCCTTTCTGAATAGAGGAAAAGATGTAACCGCAAACTCTACAGGCGGTATTAAGTTGTGGATGTAAGTAGTTCGGAACGCTATAATCCGTCGAATCCACTGGCTCAGTCATATGGAGCGCATGAACTCCAATGTTTCAGAAAAGAGAGTTCTTGAATCCAAGCTTCCTGCTTCAAAAAGGAGAGGTAGACCGAATCTCCAGTGTAAAGACAATGTCATCGCGGACGCAAGCAGCTTGGTCTTGATTACTTGAAGCTCAGTGGCCAGGATCGTCTATGATGGACGGCAGTAATATCTCAGTCGTGGATCCTCCATGGTTCGTCGTATGGACACCACTGCTCCGGCCCCAAAAGTCTCCGATTCCGAGCCATTAGGACAACGCAACAGAGTACGATATACGCTGAGATGGCGGACACAAGTGGAAGTGGACAGAGGACAGAGACACGTTGATATGAAGTTTCAGCTTAGATGTAGAGGAGTATACCTAGGTGTTCGTAAAGGCAGCATTATAGCACATATGTCTAATTCATCAGCTTTGCAGTTTTTGGTATGTCCCCATGTCCTAGCATCCAGCACAGGAGATGATCTAGCACAGGCATCTATAAAAACAACCAGCACAGACCGTGCATCTCAAGATGCACGGTAATCAATGACTGTCTCGAAATTTAGTTAGACTGATTTCAAGGCTTTAAGTGTTGCCCGAATATTCATAAGAATAAGACCCTCCAAGGTTGCCCTAACACTGGCAGAAGTGTGGAGAAAGTCTGTAGTCTAGACAAACATTTGAGCTGAATGAGCAATTTATCGCTCCCCCGAAGGCTGCTTTGCAGACCTCCAAAAAAACGATTTTTTTCAGATGGGTTAAAGAAGTTGAACCTTGAATTGAATTGATTGCAACTACAAGCAACTACTCGAATTGTGCGTGTTGCTGTTCTCTCACGAGTGGAAGGACCTACAGTTTTTTAACCGTCAGCGAGATTTGAGAAGCTTTTCATAGCCAATAAGTATCCTATGAGCTTTGCCATCAACTCGAAAGAGGTGCTGCCGTGAAAAATGCAAATATGAAAAAGGTGTTCAGTACGGGAATCAAACCTGGAACCTTGGCGTATGAGCGGACGCAATTAATCAATACGCCACGGCGACCGGTTGAATCTTCACTGCACTGTACGCTTTTTACAAATATTCCTATTTTGTATACCGAATACTTATCAGACCGGCCGTTTTCGAATAATTGGTGTACTCCAGTGTCATCTCAAACAAAAGGGTAAATGCACCTTTCCATCACTTATTTGAACCATAATTATCTCGAAATTAGAAATACGTCTATGTAAACAAGCTTATCGTACGCTCCTGTACAAAGATGACATTCAAATATAGATGATATAGATGAACATTTAATAATAGTTGTTAGTCACAAGCTACGTGCACTTCAAAATTCAAATGACCCATCAATGATTTTTGCGCGATTAAGCAGATTCTATGCGTGTTCGAATCCATAAACGTTACTTCCAGCTTGAAGGTGTCAATTAAAATGAAACGATTTTTTTCCTTTAAACCCCAACAGCATCACATGTCATAAGCGTTAACGATCTCTCGTGCTAGCTAATTACCCATCCATCGCTACACAGCACAACAGCCCAATTGTGTCCCTGTCAATCATTGTTAATTTGATTCATGAACAAAACGAAGTAACTTTTAATTAAACTCATTCAGTGACGACAAGAGCAAACTGCAAACAATCTATTCCCAGACAAGTCGCCCGATAAACAGCAGCAGCGTAGATACATATGTTCCTCAATTCACCGATCCAAAGTCCATACAACTAATCTATTCGCAGTTCACTATTGTTTTGATTGGCATAAATTATGATGAGTATTTACACATTTATGAGTGTATACTTGAACAAGGAGCGGATTAAGTGACATTCTTTTTTATACGTACTTCATATGATGAACTGATTCTTAAGGTTGTAAACACTGGTAGGTAGACTGTTGAGACAGTAAGGGCCATAAGCATGACTGGTATCACAGTTAGCCAGTATTCTGTACCAAAATTGTAGATTTCCGCTGGTGTTCCTAGAACCGTTACACCTGATACGTAACTAAGTAAATAATACAATTATCAAAAATAGGAATGTTGAAATTTTATTTGCTTGCATTGGCTGATGGTTAAACTAAAACTGTCAATCCTGATTTACAAATAGGAAAAAAACATGAAAATAGGGCTCTTGTTCAAAAAATGATTTGCAGTGTTGGGTGACTTTTGCCTTACATTGTCTTGAACGCATCTAAGCGATTGGTCAGAACTAGATGAGCTATGATACCTAAAGTGATCAACACTTCTGTATTTCGGTCTATCTCACTACATAGAGTCGTTGTATGGTGGAAAGTTCTGGAGGAGGAGCCCGATCCTGGCACAATTTCCAGAGTTCAACGACTGATGTAAATATACATTAGTGGGGCATTCAAGACAACATAGACAACGTACATAAGCGTGATCCTCATTCCTATTAACCTGCTAGCTGAGAGAGCAGTCCACCACACATTGCTTTGGCTAAATGAGGTTGTGAGTGACTCATATAAAACCGGCCTGTCTTTTTGTCCATGATCGTTTGGCAAGTCATTATGGAAAGACTTACCCAAATTGTCTCCGAATTGTTCAGCTGTGCAACAAAAATCAGTGCTTTCTCTGCAAAAAATGTTTTTTGCGCGATTCAGGGAACTTACTCACTTTCGATCTACTGAAACCATTATTACCAATTCGCAAATTTGAGTGCTAGTTTACATTAGTGGGTGATACTCATCCCGCACTAAGTGAAAAAGGCTCTAAAAGCTGTAACTAAGAGACAAACGAAGACGAAGATGAGGGAAATCAGTATGTTACCGTAAAAGACTACATTGCTTCCTGAAATTCAAGCACATGTTCTCGGTGAGCCATAGTTTCAACAAGACGGCTCCACGACCCATACAGCGCGTGAAACTATGGACTTCTTGAGAAATCATTTTGGTAATTGCACGTTTGGAAACGGTAAATTAAATTCTATCTAGGGAGCTCCAGATAGGAGCATTTCAAGTTTTATTCGGATGTACGCCTTTTATACTGTTGCCAGATCAAAAGGGGTAAAATATTTCTTGCATCTCTTTAAAAAAAACTTAGACATTTCGCTGGATTTTTGGCGATTTCATCTTGCAGCGTCTTACATTACTCCAATTTGCTCACGCAACTAAATCATTTTTCCTTAACTGAAACGCCAACTCGAATACTTAGGTTTATTCACTGGGGTGGACCTATACGGTCTATATGAGGCTCAGCTGCCATCCAACTGACTTAGGCCTGGTGGATCCTAAATTCAAAAGGTTATCTAACACTACAAAACAGAGCTTACGCACGTGCCAACATGCAAAGACTCAAACCTCATTCTTTTCTAGTACACTAGTGTATTCTGTAAATTCTTTTCTAGTACACTAGTGTATTCTGTAAATTCGAAGATTGCTTAAAGTCAACGCATTCTGTGTGCAACTTTCTTATTTTTTCCTTCAACCTTATCTTGATTGACGGTTTCAGTACCTTCAGCCAATGCTTTAATTTACCTGCCGATAAGGCTCATTGCAACTGGAAATGTTGCCAGACTTCTGGATCCCAGCAGATATTCACTTAACTTTTTTGATCCGAAATTTATTGTTCTCTTTCGAGATCCTGTATTTCTTATGTCTTTTGGTTCTTTCTGTTCCTTTATAACTGTTTTTCTAAAAAATAAAATATGATACAAACAAATTGCGCAAATTTTTCAGTTTCAAGACAAACCTGAAGTATCCAAAATATACACCAGTAGCTGCTGACACAACCAGCATGCCACAAAATATAAAATAATCAATTATGTGAAAATGGAAGTCCTGGAAATCCGCGTATTGACGCCTCCTGGAATTAAAAAAATTATATGGATTCTTAAGTAAATATTGTGAAGAACGGTTTATGATGCATGAAAATAAAATCCACTTTATTAAGGAAAAATTAAACAATCCCTGTGAAAGTTTAAACTATCATATACAGCGATTAATAGCAGGGAGTATCAGGGGGCAGCTGAGTTTAATTACATGTTCTTTGCGGGCTTAGCATTGTGGGATTGGGATTGTTTTTTGAACCAACCCGACAAATGGTTCCTTCTTCTTCTAAGGTTGGGTTTTGCAAGAGCAGAGAGAGTGAGAGATGTGAGGTCTTGTCCTAGAAAATCAGTGCGACCGATAACACAATGCGCCATAATAACACCTACGGGTGTTTTGCCTTTTTCTTATTTGCGTAAATGAGTACCCAGTAATTAGTTAGGGCCGTAAAAGCTCGACTATTCCTAAATTTGTGTTATTTATTGTGTTCAACTAGAAAAGATGTTTGGCGAACGTGTGACTCATTGAGGAGTGAAGGGTTGTGAGTGAATTGTAAATTGGAGAGCTAAAGTGTCCCTACACCTTCATTAGGTGCATATTACAGCTTAAGGGACCATCGCGTAAAGAGGCAGACGGCACATGATGAATGTTCTCTAATTTTTAAAAAAATTGTCAAACGCAAAATTGTCAAACGCTGCGCATGCTACTGCCCTCCTGGACGAGGTCTAGAAGAGGTAAATGGAAACGTAAGTTATGTGCATCAATTGAGCTACACATTAGACAATCGCAAAGCAGATGGAAACCGTTGGCCAAGTGCAGCACAAACTTTATGATACCACTGAGACAGTGGCGGCTTCACCATTTGAAGAAGAATAACCAATGTTTCCGCCACTCACCAGAGAATAGGTAAAGAAGACTACGTGTCTTAAAATTTAAGATAACCTTGGGACCTGATGAGTTATCAGCTGCACTGCACTGAACTGAACATGTTTTTATCCAGCATTTTTTTTATTTTTAAAGCTGTGTGTGCAAAGCCAGGGTAACTTTGTATGGTCACCTTGGCCAATATAACATAAGCCAAGTAAGAGAAAGGAATAAATCTAGACCAAATATCACATTTAATGGAGTGTGGCAAAGGGTCAGTCGGACCTGTCTTCTCTTCAACCTGGCTTCGGGGGAAGCAACCTGACTGCGAAGCATAATTGAAATCGACATGATCGGAAGAACGGAAAAAGTTATTATTGAACCCTTCATCCAGATTGATCGTTGCAGATCGACAACAAAAATTTTAAGGGAAGGAAACTAAAATTTTATTATGACATCGCCTGAGAGGATTTTTGTTTGCCATACGAATGAGGTATCTTCTTCTTCTTTTTATGGCACTACAGTTTGCGATGGACCTGGGCCTTAACCAACATTCCTCTCTGGCTAGCACGATCTCCTCGCCTCCACTTATGCACTCTTAGTTGATTGAGGTCTTTCTCCACTTGAGTGCGCCATCTCAATACGATAAATTCGTATATTTCCGCTTCCTTAGACTAGCAGTAAAACCCGATAATAATGTGGAAGAAAAAATATGCGGTCGTTTGCTCAAATTCCATAAAGACCGCTATAGACTGTCAAATTTTCTCAAATCTTGAGGTCTATTAAACCTCTTAACTGCTCAAATATAAAAAGAAGAACCGAACTCCTATAAGGATCCGCACAACTATATCTCTTAGCCACGCTTAAAGGAAAAAGTCTTACAGAGGGTTTTTGGTCTCACATGTAAAGAGGAACGGTTTCGGAGGCAATCTATGTCCCTTCAAGCTGATAAAGTAACACAAGACTTAAATTTGGTGAACTCCGGCGGACAGAATAGCTCATGTGAGAGCAGAAGAACCATCTCTGAAATTCTTTTTCAACTTATTTTATGATATTCGAAGAGGACAAGACCGGATCCCGTTTTTACCCCGATGATCGGTCTTTCGTGACGTAGTCATTTTGTATATCGCCAGTTATTTAACAACAACTTCGAGAAAATGATCGTGTACAGATCCATAACCTTCCAACGGAAACTCTTTAGTTTTGCATCAGTTGTTGTCACTCCACAGAAATTGGATAAGCTTTCACATGGAGTATCTACGTTAACGATTATCTATCTGGTCTAGTCTAGGTTCTTATCTAAGCAGATTGTGCCTCAATATAATGGTATTAATATCTAAACAATAGCTTGCACTGATAAGTATTATCAGAGACCTTGGAAAAGTGCAGAAATGTTAATTTCCACGACGATGGCAGACAGTGGGTTACGTCAAAATAAAATTGAAGTCGATGTTCATCATTGATGTTGATCATGCTGCTTGTAACTACGAATGTTTGAGGTGTTTCATTGGAAAAATCAAAGTGGCGTGCGCTTTCCTTGCAAGATTTCTTTGCCTTCATTTATAGTCAGGAAGAAGATATCTGATAGCGTCACAATCTGCAGACTAATCCCCGTCTAAATATCAACTGAAAAGATATTTCGTTTTCATGCAAAGTATTACGCAACAACTGCATCATTTTATGCGAAACCAGAGTACAAATTTGCAAATTTCTCAAAACAAGGCAATCAACAATTCCAACAAAAACCCCTTCAACAAACAACTTTTAACGAGAATCTGCCCTGGAATTGCCCGCGCAACTGCGACAATTCTAAATAATTTCACTCAGCAGAAAGACACATTCGTCGTTATGATCAAAGGTGATTTCGGGGTAAACGATCTTGCTTCGGATGAGTCATTGGTTTGCGTTGACTTTACAAGCACAGACATTTTGGACAGCAATTGACTGAGTTTACACTTAAAATTGATAATTTACTTCTCAAGGTCAAGTGAGGTCTGCATTCATTTCGCGTACATTTTCGCCGGTCATTATCTATTCGCACTGAAATATAATTTCATTTCGCTTTCGTTGGACTTTGATTGATTGACTGACTTCGACCAAATGGCTAACGTAATCGCAGTTACTGATATTCCCGCGATGTCTCTCTCACAAATCTAAACACGTGTAGATAGCAGTACGCTCAGTAATTGGTGAATTGAGTCGGTTATCTATTGATGAATTGGTATCGTAGTACACAATCGATCACTGGGTACACTCACAGGTGGCCTTGGGTGTACTTACGAATATGGCTTGCATTGTCAACATGACCCATATATATATATATATATATAACAAATGATGGAACACTTTCGGAAAAGAAAATATTTTAATTTGATTTAAATGGATCCCTATCCTAATACAGAAATGCACATGCTTCAAAAAACTTACAAACATTTATTTTGGTTCCTTTGGCATTAATAGCACCTCTTTTCATCGAAGGCGCAAACTCTCTGGCGATATCTAATAGCACTTCTCTAAAATGAGTTCTTTTAAGAGACATTTGCTTGTGTTTCAATGTTCAACATGTCCCGGAGATGCTCAACGGGATTAAGGTCTGGGGATTGTGGCGGATTCTTTCACCAGCATTGATGCTGGGAGTTTGGTTGTTGTTCTGCACCAATTCAAAATCGCCTCATAAAGATATTTTATCTACACTAGGTCTTGTATAACTCTTATGTTAACGTTTTTTTCTTTCTGATTTAAATCAGGACGTTGATATAAACCATGGTGTAAATAATATAATGTTAACAAACAGCCCACAGCAGAGTCAGTAACCAACCCTATTGTATACGCTTTTGTCCTTTAAAAAATTAAATGATGACCCCAAACAGTGAAATATAACAAGCTCTTCTACACTTTCAATGTTGTCAATAACTTGAAATAGATAATGACGTGAAAAAATGATTGAAGAAATGAGCCAGAAAGTAAACTTAGGGGGACGTGTAAATCTGAAGTTCAATAAAATTAAACTCAATTTCATTTAACGGACAACACAAAGGTATCTTAGAAGTCACCTGCACCGCGTTATGAAATTTTATTTCATTGTAAAGTTTAATCATAAAGAAATAATTTTTCAAGTAATCTGCCCTACCATTCGTAAAGGAAGTAAACAATCTCAGTTATCTTTATATCGGCATACTACTCAATTGACTGTAGCCCGAACGCCTATAAATCTGAATCTATTGTAATTTGATTCCACTTTAGATAAGGTAATGAGTCCAAACTGTAATTATTATAATGAACCATGGGATTTTAGTTCACTAACAGTAGTGCATGAAAAATTGTAAATATTACAATGTCTAAATAAGCAATTTTGTTTTGACTTAAATTAATAAACAATACAAAATTAAATGTTAAAAGCCTGAAGATACCTTATACTGTCCATATTTATATGTATATACTCCACTAGTGCAAAAAAACTATAAATTTGTTGGGTTCAAGAGCGGGATGGTCTCAGGGTTCGTGTGATGGTGAAGCTATCATGCTTTTTAGTGAATCTATGTATTTCCACTACTTTTTCTTTTCTTTTCTACTACATTTCTGTTCGCATTCCTCGCCAACGTCCCGGTAAAGGTGAGCGTTCCGAATATAGAAAGGTTAATTTTCAACGTTGCTTAGCACTTTGTTTATAAAGCAAAATTTTATTATATGGTGATAGGCTAGATTGTCTTCCTATCACCCTGTAAATTTTTCTGTAGGTATTAGCAATCTCCTCTCTTTTTTATTAATATGGGTTGCTATCGAAGTTTCACATCCGAAGTCATACCAAGAAACTTTGCACAATTTGAGTATGGTATGGCTTGATTGTGGTCTGTGCTCTCATTTTTTATTTGTAAAATTTTGATTAGTTTACATTCGTATTCTCCATCTCGTTTTCCACTTTTGAATATACGCGATCGCCTCTTGTTCTTTAAGTTAAGTTTACGTTGCTTTCTTCAACTGCCATTTAGGCCACGTCATCGAATGTAGTATTCGAGTTGTGTTATAGTGTTTCAATATCATCTGTGTCCAGTAGATATAATATTGGACCAAAGACACTCCCTTCGGGTAATCCCACATTTAAGCTTCGAATATGCCTATTCCTCTTTTATGACGTTGGTAAAAATTAATTGAACAAATTTTGTAAAAATTTAGAAAATATCTATAATATCTATGGCCTTTGTAATGAGTATAAACCGGAACTTTGTTTTCGTACTACTAAAAATTAAAAGAAATTCGCTAAAGGTTTTGACAGGCAGAAGGTCAAAATTTTTAAGATTATTCTTCGCTTAAAAATGTGTCTTCCATCTTATAAGCCAATTTCAGGAAAAGAGCTTATAATTATCAAAAAAAAGAGTGTGCGTGTAACAATAACATCTTCAACTTTTAATCAAGTTAGAATGATTCAAGTTAATACATGACAGTTTTTAGATTATACTGCATCTATCTCTACTGGTACTATAGTCAAATGTGTCGAAATAAAAAATATACGAAGTTCACGTAAGACTAGGCCGTAACTACGACGACTCACACCGCTGAAAGTCTCGAATTCAAATCCTGTACAGAGAGCCTGACATTTTTTCACGGTACCACCTCTTTTGCGTTACTAACAAATCGCAGAGTGCTAATTGTCTGTGCGTCACGCATCAGCGCTAAGCTGCAAAAGCTAGGCGCTGGTCCCTTGGGGGCTGTAGTTCCACTTAATTTATTTTTTTGTATGATGCGATAATTATGTTTATCCTTATTCAATTTTCGCTGATTGAACACATTTCCCCTTTTTACTTCAAATAGTTAATTTTCTAGATATTTTTTTCTATTATAGTTAGCAGTAAGATTGCAGCTACTGACTGAATTTTAAGACTAATGAGTTGATTTTTATGCACTTATGCATTTTCCAAGCCTCATACTTATTTTCTTTTTGTGAAAAAACGTAAAAAAAACAACTGTCTGACGCTGTTGCAAAAAGTTATAATGCTTACGTTCTTCATTGTGTCATACAAACTTGTGCACACAATTTTTCACTGCTCCTACAACTCATTAAACAAATTAATTTCAATTAAAATTGTTCGCTTCTGTTTCAAGCTGACGTTTCAAAAGGAACCTTTGCCCGAAGTCATCGTTCAGATACATGAAACTTGATAATTTCGATAACTGCCCCAGTGATTAAGACGGTGGTACGAAATTAGATTTCATTTAAGGAGTGCTAACTGATTGAATTCGCGTTTGTCATGTTCTTATGTCATAGCACGCGTATATCAGTTAACGTACTCGTAAATTGTTATCAGATTTATTTTTCACCGTGTAGGCTCCCTTACAGAGCTTCTGTAGGGCAGTTGGCTTAAGATATGATTGTATCTACATATAAGATGCAAATAGTGAGTGAAAAGCAAATTGCACATTTCTAAAATTGTTTTATTGCTGAAGTTTGTTTTTTCTATCCATCAAAACATACAAATTCAAGAGAATATTTACTAAAAGGCAAACAAGTTCAGCAATAGTCGCGTAGTGGTGACTTAAACATACTGCTTCATTCGCTCACTATAAAATCAAGCTTTCAAACAATTCTTTTCAAATGCTTCCAAGTAATTACTCAGCCACAGATTGCTGATATTGGAAGCGAAACCGGCGCAAACTGCTTGCCACATGCGACTTTTGGTTTTGATTGCAGGTCAAGGTCTCGGCCGGTTCTCAGTTTAACTATCAATCTTTTCAGAGCACAACTGAATTTGTTTACAGATTCAAAAGGAAACATGCTAGCATATGGATTTGTTCAAAAAAATACATTAGTCAGCTTCCTTTGTCAAAGAACGGGCAAATAGTTATGAATATTCGTAAATGTTCCAGATCAAGACACAGTTTTGGAAACAGGCTTGGAAGAAAGGAAAGAGAGGAGAAGTCTGTGTGAATTTGCCCTAAATGGGTTGCAAGGACTTTGGGGTATATAACTTAAAAATAGAAAGTTGTGATAAACTTCACAGGCCGAATGTTACAAACTTAACCTCACTTGAATCATTCGTTTAACTCTGAGGTGACTTCACTGCGTCAAGACCTTTGGGTGCATCGGATGTTTCATACTTGTTTAAAGACTCACAATGTATACAACAGATTCAAAAGCATATGTACATATGAGTACTATATACCCTGGGACTCCTCATAGTATCATATGTATACGCGTATGTTTGTCTATCAATGTTTGCTTGTTTGCTTACGATGAGACAACACCGAGCGATGGGATGGAAGCGATTTCTGTGTGCCCAAATGGCGGACAATGTAGAGCGCGCATTTGGTAAACCAGATTGGGGAGTTTTTTGTTTTGTGTGCACCTGTTGCTCAGAGAAGGAATTGTTTACTCCTACTTATATGCGTATGCAACGGCGGGTTGATAAACAGCTCCCTGACCTAATTGAAATTTGCAAGTCTATACAAGATACAAAAATGCGGGTAAGTACCTGTCTACACAGTATTGGACAAAAGAAAATGAAAATAATTTAACTGCCAGACACTAAAAAAAGTACTTTGTCCTGGAAAGTGTAAGATGTTTTCTGGACATGATTCAGATGTGTACGACGATTTCGCCGATTACATTTAAAATTTTGAATTTTTGCATAGATAGTATTTTCAGGCGCTTAGCAAAGTTCAGTAACAGAAACAGAATGCAATGTTGTGTTGAAGTGTGCTTAAGAATTTACTCATTTTCACTATTTTCCACTAGTAAAAGGCAAAGCTGGCTAATAGAATTTGACTAAATTGAATATAAAACAAAATGCACACTCTCCACTTTACAAACAACTTAAGCCAAATATTATAGACAATCCAACATCAAAAGTGGCAACTAATCTGTGTTAGTGTTAAACGTTGGTTACACATTATTCAGAGATAAACCACCGGCCTTGTTTCAATGATCTCGTGAATTATTTTGCTAATCGCTGTTCTTGGTTAACTTAAGAATTCCCAAATCTAGCTTTTCAGTCTGGGTTTTATGTTGTATTTAAACCTGTCCTTTAAAAATGAGTCAATTGTGTGACGTTGCAGTTCTTCTTCTTCTTCTTCTTCTTAGGGAGCAGTGTTGTCCATTCGCTCTACATGGCCCAGGTACCTTAAGCGTTGTATCCGTAGACGCTTGATTAGGCTCATGCCGCCGTACAGCCCACACAGTTCGTGGTTGAATCTTCTCCTCCAAATGCCATCAACGCAAACAGGACCAAAAATCGCACGCAGAACTTTTCTCTCGAAGAGACCAAGGGCTTCCTCATCCGCTTTTAGTAGTGTCTAGGTTTCTGCGCCGTAAAGCAGGACGTTGCAGTTCACTGGCGAAAATGACTTTCTAGGCAACGATTCGTGTTTCTTTCGAGAAGAGAAAACCACAGTTTACGGCAAAATTAAAAAAATCTTGCTCAGGAATCGAAGATACGAATAGTCCTCCGATCGACGCACCGAGCCACTAGGCCGCAGCTGCCACTCAATTTCCCTTTGCATTGTAAAAGGCATCCAATACTTTAATTAATTCACTTCTTCCATAAGAAAATTTACTGAGTATTCTCAACGGTAAGTCAAACTAGCCAATGATGATTTTCAATGATAATTGATGGCAATTAATGCCGTCTCCCAAGATGGCTCTAATACCACAATCATTTCGAAGGTGGATCTCAAAGAATTTTTCAACACTCTGAAGAAAAAAAAGTCCACCGGAATAGACGGAAAACCGAATATTGTGTTGCGTCATCTCCCCGAAAAGGCGGTAGGGATGTACACAATCATGTTCAACAATGCTCTGAGTACGGCGGTAGTGCAACCCATTCCCAGAAGGGACAAAGATTCCTCGCTTCCGAAAAATGTTCGGTCGATAAGTCTCCTCCCTTGCATGAGCAAGGTTTTCGAAAAGATCTTGAATAGAGTCCTGATGCAGGGGACTGACGACAAAAAAAATAATACCGAATAGCCAATTTGAATTTAGGGCGAGGCATGATACTGTACATGCCGCGTCAAAATTGATTTCCGTCATTCGATGGAACAAAAATAAAACCCAGTGCACCGGGGCCTGCCTCGTTGACTTGGAAAAGGCATTCGACACCGTACTAGTATTAAGTTAAAATAATTACCATTAATTTTGTTCGCTTACTAGTTCAAATTGACGTGACAGAAGGTACGGCCATTCGGCAAATAACAATTACTGGAAATAAATGTTTCATGGTCTGTTGCCTTCTGAGACTTTCCCATAAACTTCTCTAGGCTTGAATTTGTGCGTTAAATCACACTAACATGTAACCGATAGTGAGTGAGCCAATTGTTGCTAAAACATATGAATTTTACCTTTATTATGCATTCACAAGCTGCAACTAGTATTGATTGATATCGACGTTTGCTTGTGATGAAGGTGAGGCGAAAGAAAATCATTGAGGAAACACATTAAGGGTTGGATAAGTGAATATTTATAGTACATTGCATGTAGTTAAATTCATTAAGGGCTATACTGCCTTTAAGCTAATATGAGGTGTATAGACAGGCAAACCGTTTTATTTTGTTGTAGCAGTCCTATCAAAAAATGTTGATTTATTACAATACATTTTTATTTTATTTATTCGCAGTAAAATATCCTCCGCTCTGGCATCTGGTTAGGCCTTGTCAATGCGATCTTTTCATGTGAATAGCCATTTCACGCTTTGTTACTGGGCTCTTTGTTAGCCGTGGCATTCTTTTTGCTTATTTACAGAATAGATATTATTTTTTACTTCCGGGATATTCCATTTATAGGTCCCAAGAGTATTAAATAATAAAACTCCTCATTCAGGCATTAAACTGGATTTTGTAAAAGTGAAAAAATGTATTCGAACAAATATAAAACATTTTGTCAATAGGTTAAAATTATTGTAAAATGTGTGTAACTCTCGAACTCTCGAATAAAATATATATTTTGTGCAACGCATGATACGCAATTGAAACATGTATTGGAATGGAAGCTCCTATTTAACAGAGAAGTTACCATGCAACAATTTAACGAGAATCATGCGTATTTAACATACGTATATGTATGTATATAATATTTTTAAGGCAAGGCGACGCACTGTCGTGCGACTTCTTTAATATCATCCTTGAGAAGATCGTGCGTAACTTACAAATCAACACCAGAGGCACGATCTTCCAAAAGTCAGTTCAATTGCTAGCTTACGCCGACCGCATTGACGTGATGCGTTACATGCCGTCATCAAAGAAGGACGCACAATATCGACGTCTCGGACACAGCGTCACACTAGGCAACAGAAACTTCGAGGTAGTCAAAGACTTCCTCTACCTCGGCTCCGCGGTAAACAGGGACAATAACACCAATACCGAAATCAAACGCAGAATCACTCTTGCCAATCGCTGTTTCTTTGGGCTAAGGAGGCAATTGAGTAATAAAGCCCTCTCTCGAAAGACTAAGCTTGCTTTATATAACACCTTGATCATTTCAGTCCTACTTTATGGCGCAGAAACCTCAACCCTACTAAAAGCGGAGGAGGAGCCCCTAGTCTTTTCGAGAGAAAAGTTTTGCTTTTGATGTTTGGTCCTGTTTGCGTTGATGCCATCTGGGGAAGAAGATTTAACGACGAACTCTATGGGCTGTACAGTGACATGCGCCTAGTCAAGCGTCTTCGGATACAGCGCTAAATATGGCTAGGCCATGTAGAGCGCATGGACACCACTGCTCCGGTCCGAAAAGTCTTCGTATCTGAGCCATTGGGACAACGCAACAGAGGAGGGCCTAGGCTAAGGTGACGCATACAAGTGGAGAAGGACCTCAACCAACTTGGAGTGCGCAATTGGGGGCAGCTTTCGAAATATCGGCTGGAGAGGCATATTGGTTGAGGCCTAGGTTCACCCCGGAATGTAGCGCCACAATAAGAATAAGATATGTATATAACATGGAAACAATCAATGTATCGCGAATCAGAGCCACAAGACATTAAATTCTTATCAGGCCTACCATAAAGAAGTTGTCGCACTGAAGAGATTCCTCTCCAATTCGAGTGGTCCTTTATGCGAACACCATAGTTGTATCCTTGAAACCTATCTTCTTCGAGAGCAATTGCTTAAACATGATCATTTTTCCTCCAAACCAGTTTCGTGTGAAAAAATCCTTTAACATATTTAAACGCGAAAATGCCTCATTCAGAGAAGTATTGTAAATATTTGTTCAATAAAGAAAAATTGAATTGAAAAAAAAAAAAAAAAAAATCAGAGAAGTCTTGAGGGCACCGGAAATGCTTAAATTTCTAATTCTAAAGAAGAATCTCATAAGATGCTGACTAAATGTGGTTTAAAATATAATTTTCTCAATTTTCCCGTCAGACAGTAGATATCGCAAAATAAACACTCATTTTCAAGAAATATTCTGATGGCAGATGGTAAAGCCTTACTCCTTAACTCCCTTAAAAACCAATATTTTTAAAATAATTTAAAATTCTCACTCATTTTTTGCCAACTACAAGTGTGTAACACATTAATGTTAATTGGTAACTCCCATATGTTTCGTTTATGAAAAAAATAAAGTGCTGCAAAATTAATTTCTTTTCTATTGCAATTTATGCTTTCCACAACACCTAAGTGGCTGTAGATGTATTCGCAGGAAAATATGTCAGCTCGATTTTTCTAAGTCCGCTTACAACAAGTGGTGACGCCTTGTCACGTAAAAATTAACAAATCCCACATATTTCGCATTTCCTACGCTTGGTTCAACTATGCAAGTTGTGCACGCACAGATTAGCAGATGTACCGATAGAAAGAGTGATTTTAGAGGAAAATTACAATGAATGCATGGAATAAAATTTTGTCCGACTCTAAAGTTGTACTGTATATCGACACTTTATTCTAAAACAGCTCTTTAAAATTGCATTTCATTTTTTTTTAAATTGATAAGTTTCCTATTTAACTCGTTTTGCCCAGTAAGACTAAAACAGCTGGGGTGAAGATGTCCGAAACCATTTCATTATAAGAACACATGGAAACGAACATCATATTAAGTTAATTCATTGTAGAAACTGGAGGGACATACATACAGAAATACTGTGCAACGGAAGGTCAAATCAATATGTCGAGAAAGTAGCTAGTCTTTCGTTTAAAAATTGTCACAAAGCTCCCGTTTATCATATATTCATCATTCATCATTCTACAGGAACATGGTACGAAATCTTAACTTATAATAATAATAATAATTGAGTGGCACTACAGCCCTTAAAGAACCAGGACCGAGCTTCTACAACAACTACTCCTGTTGTGCGTCCTACTGTTTTCTCACGAGTAGAAGGGACGTACAGTTTTTTTCCGACTATGAACGGCGAGATTTTCATAGACAATTGATACTCTTTGAGTTTTGTCAGCAACTCGAAAGAGGTGGTGCGGTGAAAAATGAGAGGTGTCGCCTCCGGGAATCGGACCTAGACTTTCTGCGCGGCGGTCGACGCTCTTGCTCTACGCCACGGCGACCAGCAAAAAATCTTAACCTATAGGACACATTAAATTAGGTGGCGCTACGTTGTTCATAAGGCACAAGACCTAAGCTTCTTCAACAGCCCTCGGCACTAATAGCACGCACAGCGCGTGATCTTATTTTTTCGCAATTCAATGCCGACTTCAAACTGCAAAGTGTGAGAAGTTGTAAAGAATAAATACTCTCCGAATGTTGTTAGTATTTCGAAAGAGCTGCAACCATGAAAAATGAAACGTAAACAAAATTAATATCAGAATTCAAACTCAGATATCCCACGCAGTGATTGACGCCACGGCGCCAAATTTCATATACACTTCGAGTATACACAATGTGCTACGAAATGCTTCGTAAAGGGATTAGAACCACTGTTGTTTACAAAGTAAAGAAAATTATAAAAGCTTCAATACAAAGAAAGTTTTGCTTATCACGCAGAATCCGTCAAACTCAATTGCACACGTAGTTTGAGAAACAATCATTATTTCCATTTGTTTTTATGATGGCATATCATGACATCTATTGAGCGTGAAACAAAAAATATTGCACTAAATATTTGAATTTTCCAGAATTTATTTATTTGTTTCCTTTCAGCGAAGGGTAGTCACTCGTGCATCACATTTCCCATTTTAGAAGACCCGAATCATCGGTAGTCTGGTATATGACTCATTTAATCTGATTCAATTTGAGGTGAATTTTAAATTTATTTCCTATTGCAGTGTATCTGAAGATTTGCAAAGTAAACAAGAATCCTAAGTTCGCAATTTTATTTCACAAAGTCACAACGTATGCCTTATCAAAATTCTTTCGCTTTTTTTTCTGCAAAACCGACTGGTTGAAAGTAGAAGCATATGAACAAATGGTCAGTTTTTTTTAATGTAATTGGAAAAGCTTCGAACTTGGAATACTTTAATTTATTACTCGCTCGAGATATCCAGCGCATGTGTTGTATACCTTGTTGCAAATTACTGAACAAGGGGATTCGTTTTGATCTTTGATGACAGCATAACTATTCGGCTTTTTAATACTAAATCTCACCGCTAGACGTCTGCCCTCGTTAACTTTGGTTTCTCATCAAATCCAACATTATAGAGTCGTCTAGACTTGGCACAACAGGTTGGTTGCTAGAGAAGATTAAGCAGTGATTTTGCGAATTCCTAAGTTCCGAATCTTACCGAATCTTGTTCAAATGTGGAAGTAATTACGAAGTTGGTGTGTAGAGGAAAACCACCAGTGAAGTATGTGTTATGTAAGACAGGACTGCATTCAAATTTTGGGAAACAACTTAAGAACGTAACGTATATGGCATTTAATACAGTCAGACAGCTACGATCCGATGGATTTGTGTGTAAACAGAGTTTTAATTCAAATAACATACTTTACAATATACCCTTTCCAACACATCAGTTAGTATTGATGAAAGTGGATTCATTTAATGTGGTCTGCTTTGACATTTTTAAGGCCTTGGAAACGTTGAACATAAGATCAATGCATGATCCTTATTTCTTCTTCATAGATGCATGCAAGCTGTTTTCAAACAACGAGTTTGAATGACCTGTGAATGAATTCAGCAAATCATTGCCATCTATCTTTTCTTCGGTTGTATATGAAGTGTTTGGAGATTTTCTGCTTTACACCACTTGATAGGAATTGACGTTTCTCCAAATTAGAGGTAAATTACTTTCCCGCTCATTTTTTAAGCTTTTCCTAAAGTCACCATTAATTTTGAGCAAATATGTAGAACTAAGTTTGTGATCAGAAATATATAGTTATAGGCATAGCTTCTTCAGCAAATCCTCGTTCTTGAGAAACATTGGGACCTACCGGTATTGCCGGAACCTAACCACAATTACAGTACATCTACCACTCTTTGAATCCACCACGTTTTGAGTTTCCTTCCTTTTGAAGTAATTTTGAAAATCTTAATAACATTCTGTAACGTTAACGACAGTACGTTTTAAATTTTAATTGAAATGTGTTTTAGTGAGAAAAAAATTCCAACATAAAAATGCTCGTAAAAAAATTCAGTACAATTTGTTTGTCTACTTTTTCTCAACTTCATAATATTTTAACTTTTCCATGCATTTTCCTTTGGATGTACAACAATTAATGACTACATTTAGTAACAACATGCTCTTGTTATAAAGTCATTGTGCAGTAAAAAAAACGACGTGAACGAAAGACTTGAAATCCAGCCGAAGCCTTTAAATTGCTGAGTTGGCGCACTAACCCACTACGATCTACCATGGCGATAGGATTTCTCACTGCATTAAAAATTCCAGAATAATACCCATTATACGCTGCGTCAACATTTCGACAGCAAGTCGTAAAAATTTCAATTACATCTTTAAATCCTTTCCGGGTTCGTAGATTTTCAGAAATTTAAGCCTTTTATCATTCCGATTTTTCTGCCTGTATCTCTATATTTGAGCACTTCTCAAGGACTATATTCATACAAACTCTTAGAATATATTCTAGACTACTTTAAGAATATATTCTAAGAGTTTATATGAATTCGATGTATTGTCGGTAATCGTCAGTAGACGACACGCGGAGTATGCTTAGGGATATAAAGGGATACCAAAATTATCTATGACTATAACTGGTTTTGAAATTTGATGTATTTTCATATATTTTTCCTTAGCCCTTTAAAAAAGAGGCTTAAAATTAACAATCTCTTCATGAAAACATGAATCTGCAGAATAACAGCCCATAAATCAATCTGAAGAAAATTTTAACAAAAGCAACACGGTTTCAGTCTATGTAGTTAGGTGCCACCTCAATTCCAAATAAATTAGTGTCACCAAAATATTTACTGTCTGCTTTTATATTGAATGGTATGGACCCCCTAATCAGAATCTACATATTTTCATATTTTTCTAAAAACCGGCAAAAATTTCTTGCACACCCCCACAATTTCTTTCATGTTGCTTTCACCATGCATGTAGGCATGTAACGAACCGACAGATTTTAATTAAACACACGCGCCTCGTCTTTCAATACCACCAAACAGACACACAGGCCAACATGTGCTTAAACAGTCAATGGCACGTCAATCGACTCAAAGATATCATTGAAAAAACGGCGAAACAACTTATCAACACAAAGCTTACACCATCATCTGTCATACTCACAGAAGATGGACTTTAGTCCCACACTGGCAGGAATCTGCCAAAATATTTTGCATATGTCTCAATCAAGCGAAAAGGGTCAATAACAATAAACCACTTGTCTATAGGGTAATCGACTGAATAGAAATTAAACGTTTCAATTAATAAACACAACAAAGCAATGCCAACAGCAGCAACTACAACGAGAGCACTTAATTTAACATACAACTTGCGGTCGTGGGGCATTTTATGTTTGCGCAATCATTGATAATCTGGTTCTTGCTTCAGTCCCGTGCGTCTCGCCTCACTTAGTTCCGACTCGAGCCAAAAGATAGCATGAACTCGAAAGTCTTCGTTTGAAAGCTGCGCCAGCACGTTTTTTCTTCGCTCTTCTTCTCACTCTCCTTTCGCAAAAGTGTTTCAAAAACAAATGCAACAAGCACTTTTTTGCCGATTTAACAAACTCTGCTGGCGATGTTGTCACAGACTTTCACATATGGAGACCAAAATAACGCACCAAAGATCAATTCTCTTTCCGTCTAAGCGATTGCGGCGCGCTAATTATATGCCACCACACAAGACGCACAAAACAAACAGAGGAACAACGAAACAGCGTGAAAGTTACATAAACGTCAGAAAATATTATTCCGGTTGAAGTTTCGACTTTTTTTTGCATTATTTACCTCAAGTTGCTCTGATTCATGATTATGGAGGGGGTGGGGTAATATTTCTGTGGGACGTCGAATTCACTTGTCGGATTTTGCGGAATGAATAAAATTAGTATCCGGAAGGTGTGCTAGCAAACGTCAAACTGCGAGCACTGCTGATGACGGAAAACTGACGAAAGGGGACAGTTTTTGCGATAGAGTGTACGATTTGCACAAGCACAAGCCTGGAGACCAGATAAAAGATACCGCGCGCCGCGTCACTTTGACGAAAACAAGCGAGAGAGGGCGAGCGAGATGCAAACAGGTCCACAGCCAAATTCTCACAACACGACGACCATAAAAGCCTCAATCGAATACTGAGCGCTCAGAATAGAGAGTAACAGTATTTAAGTCAAAACCCACGACCACCAGGCGAACCTGTAGCTCGCTAGAGAAATGAAAGTTTTTATGCCCCGAGGCGCAGCGCACATTTGTTACTTCTGGCAGAATGACAGTGCGATACGGTGAGCGAAAAGCTTTTTGCATCGCACTTGAGCAGTACTTCTGTTATGGCAATCAATGTGCGGTCGTACGTCATGACGAATGGAATGGTGGACGCAAGCATTTCGTGGATCTAGATTTAGAAAAAATTCCTTCCCAAAATTAGCATGCGAACGTATTCTGCACGAGAAGAACATCTCTTATCAGACAAGCTTCGAGACGACAGGTTAACGAGCAAGTTTTTTTCCTGCCCGTAGAGAGTTGGCTGTTTTGACACACTTTGTGACCAAGCAAGTTTCTCCGGTTTTTATTTTTTGGGGGAATCTTCATAAATCAGAGACTAGATCAAAATCGATGATACCTGCTGTTAGATGCGAGTAAGTTTGCATTCTTGATTGCCACATGGTAAAATTTAACGTCAAACTGCTTGAATGGCACTGAATTTGTAGCACTTTTAACGCACTTGACAACAGCCCTTTATACTCAAGGAAGAGGAACAATAATTAGGTTTGCATGATTCAAAAACCATATTAAATGCAATGATATGGAATAATTTGCACTTGCATTTTGTTTTGTGGCATAAATTGGTTATTTAGCTTTTTAACTTGTTTCTGAAAGATAGGGGTTCGTATCGTTTTTTGTCTTAGCAGCGTGTTGCACTATGAAATGCAGTTCAAAAGGAACTAGCCTATGTTGAAATGGTATAAAATAGACCGTGTCTGACGTACTTAGGAAATTATTATCTATTAAAAGAAGTATGTATCGTGCAGTTGCTTCAATTCAAATACCGAAAAAATAGCCACGTAGGGACAAAGGACTAGCCTTGTCTTTACTCGGGTTATGCGTGTAAATAGAACGCAAGGCGAGATTTTCATTGGCAATGAAAAAAAAAAATTTGTCAGCAACTTAAAAAAGGTGGCGCTGTGCACCTGAACCTTCAGAGTGTGAATAGGCGCACTTGATAATAATTGATTGGTACTACAGCCCACGAGGGAACGGGGCCTGGCTTCTACAGCAACTACTCGTGCTGTGCGTGCTACTGTTCTCTCACGAGTGGAAGGGACCTACAGTTTTTTGCCAACTCCGAACGGCGAGATTTTAGAGGCTTTTCATAGACAATTGATACTCTTTGAGTGTTGTCAGCAACTGGAAAGAGGTGGTGTTGTGAAAAAATGCGAAGTGTCACGTTCGGGAATTGAACCTAGACCTTCTGCGTGTTGGTCGGCGCACTTACCTATTACGTAACTGAGAGATTGGACTAAAACGGTGAATTATTATCGAACATAATGGTGCATATCTGGCTTAGGTCGGATCGGGTTACCCAGTAAGTTAAAACAAAGAAATTAAAAGGTGAAATTAAAATTGTAATTATCGTTTCAAAGAACAATTCATAGCATTTACTTTCCGTAAACGATATTATTTGCATGATGGCCACGACTTCGTCTGAGACGGTCCATTCGGAAGGTCTCAATTTTGAGCGACTGTTTTGAGCTGTAATCTTGTGGATAACAAGAACAGTGCTGGATTCCAATGCGTCATTCGTAGCTCGCTCATTCCTGAAGACCTCGCTCAGACTCTAAAACATATCCCAGAGAAAAAAGCCTAAACATATCGACCGAACTAGGCGGCTTATTTACCGGAGGAAAACGTGAAATTAAGTGTCCATTACAATGCTTTCTCAAGTCGGTTGTTTCAAGCGCTGTATTGCAGTCTTGAAACAAGAGCTTACCAAGCGCTTAAATTTTGTGGAAGCACTTCAGTCCTTTAACATGACGCGATAACGGTTACCATTGACTGTAACATTACAAGTTGCCTCATTATACTGCTACAGTTTCTTCACTACGTGCTTGATGTTGTTGAACCGGTCGATTATCACCCACTTATATTAATTGGGACTCAAATTTGCGAATGGTTCTCGCAGTAGTGGTTCCAGTGATCGTTTATGCGAACGGTAAGTTCATCGAAACGCACGTTTCTGAACGCTGATTTTTGTAATACAATTTAAAGATGCTGTTGTGGTGATCTTTGATTTTTCCATAATGACATTCCAAATGAACTGAACAAAAATTACAAGGGTGTTTAAGAGAAATCAGGCTTGATTAGTCCAAAAAGGCTTATGGAAATTAAACTTAACTATAAACTTGTTGATTCCCCTCACATATTGCAAGTGGATGAGGAAGATCTATTAACACTTACAATGACTAGTTCATGGCGACCTCAATTTAAGTAGATATTGGACTTATATAGAAGAAGACCTCGACCTCAATAACGTGTGCATTTGGAGATAGCTGACGTGGCACTGTCTTTTGATTAAGTTCGCTTATACTGTAACGTTATTCGGAAAGGAAGAATAAGTATCTTTACAATAGGGCCCAGTCCCCGAAGCGAATGAAGTAAGCTTGTACCAGCCCAACTACAGATTTCAAAGCCATTGTAGGGCCCGTTTTATCTTGGAATGGAAAATTCTTCAATTTATGTATGACGACCGCACCAGTGTTTGTTGTTTACAACTAA
The DNA here is from genome assembly GCA_944738645.1 of Eristalinus sepulchralis. Classification (NCBI taxonomy): domain Eukaryota; kingdom Metazoa; phylum Arthropoda; class Insecta; order Diptera; family Syrphidae; genus Eristalinus; species Eristalinus sepulchralis. The sequence continues at coordinate 35,975,448 of OX122883.1, forward strand.
TAAATTGTTTTTGGTGACAATTAACAAGGGAAAAAACCCAGATTAACTTTGTTATGATTTTCAATTCGTTGTCATCGTATCAAGAAAAAACAAACCCTAGGGATAAATGTTATTATGTGCAGTTTAATTATAATGACAATTTCAATCTCACTGAATTTTAGTCAATTGGAATATTGGTACTACCATCATGTTAAAGCCGTTCAAGACGACTCTCGATGTTCAGACCGGTTGTAGTTTTACGACCTATCACTTAATGAGTGTGGAAATCGGTATTCCTGTAGTCATTTAAGAACTCGTGAGGTATCATAGCACAACACTGTATACATAATCATTTCACATTTACTTTAAGTCAAATTGTGAGAAGAACAATCGATCACAATTTTGTGAACTCAGTTAAAAGCAGAAGTTTTCAGAAGTTTATTTAAGGAATGGTACGTTCTGTAAGGACGATACAAAATTTAGAAAATGCTTTGGTGTGCTAACAAGAATGTATTTTCAAATAGAAAGTGGCACACGTACATCGGCACTACTAAAACTGCAAGGAGTAAGGATACTACAGTATCACCAGATCACAGTATTGTGGAAGACATTCTACACATGCACAAGGGTGAAATCCATAACATAGCTTTTGTGGATCGTGTGCCGGTTCCAGCAGTCGGACATCTTTCAGTTTTTCTACTCTTCCCGCAAACCTTAGATGCTCCAACTGAAAGCCACTGATTTTCACACTTATTATAATCAGCTTTATCGATTCCGGGGGAAATCCAATTCCCCGGGATTTTTTTTCTCGAGAATCGATTCCTCCAATCGGCGATTTCCCGGGAAATAAATTTCCCTCGGAATCAACTTCTAATGAATTTCGAAATATTTTGAGAGGTATTTTTTGTGAAATGACTTATACGTTAATGTTTATCCGTTATTGGTTTAATGCAATCGTGAAAAATTAAGCATTTGAATTGAATTTGCACAATGCATTCAATTGCTTTAAGATTAATCGTTAAAGAAAGAGAAAATCCGAAAGCAGAGATCAATTCGTAGGGGTTTAAGAGATTTTTCTAATAAACTTTCGTATAGATTCTAGCAACATTATGGTGTCAACAAACCAGAACCATATTTAAAACCAAAAAATACCAAACCATATTTAAATTATTTGTTGGATATTCTTATTTCCTCAATACCACCTTGTGGTATCCCCTTGCTATGTCGGGATTACTTTCCATTATATCTATCATTTTATTTATTTGTTGCTTGTTAGACGTAGTAGACCTAATTATGAATATCTATCAGTAAATTAAAATTAAAAAAACATGTGGGTTACATTTTTAAGTTTCTCCGAAACACGAACAAAACAAAGGAATTCCTCCAAACAAATACAGGAGAAATTTTTTTGGGGAAATGTCATTATTGACCCCCCCCCCCCCCCCCCCCAAAATTTATTCCCGATACCAACTCTTCTACAGGCTAATATTTTTCCCATTTTCGAAATTGTTTACGATAAGGAAAGGCTTTTTGGGGAAAAATTCCGGGAGGGAATTTTATTCCCGATAAGGCTGATTGCCTCAGCGCTTCCCTTCGCCGGTGTCTTCAATGTACAATATTACGTACGTTCTAGTGAGAATAATCAGTTTTTTTTACAATTTGGTCATTCTACCAAAGTACTGCAATAAATGCATTCACTTATCGTCTAAAACTGAATTGCATCCATTACAACCTTCCATTTCAGGACAGTACTCAAAACTCGAAGCACTCAACTGGAAACAAAGAAAATTACTTAAAAATTAAATAAAAGTACGAAACACTTAAGTTTTCCACTTTTGCCAAAACTTGCGACTAGAAGTGGTGTTGTTTAATCTTGTTTTCTAAAAATGCATTTAATTTATAAAAATAATTACAAACTATTTATTTTTAATTAACTTTATTTGTTGTTATCTTCTTTTATTTCTTTTCATAAGTTTTCCCTGTCATAGATAGAATATAGGTCCTAGCAGTACAGGAATTGTTTTAATGTGACTTTATGGTAGAGCATACTTATCGTCCTTCGACTGTAAAGAGAGAACAAAATGAAGTGCGGTTAGAATGATTGTGTTTGAATGGGATTGTGGAGGAACTCACTGTAAGATGATAGATCGATTTCGTCTGGTAATTCTGTTATGTTAACATCAAATCTGTCTTGAACCTCATTCAAGATTTTGGCGTCGGCTTCATCTGAAACAAATGTTATGGCCAGACCCTTGGTACCAAAACGTCCAGCACGTGCAACACGATGGAGGTAAGTGTCAGAATCCTCGGGCATGTCATAGTTGAATACGATGTTCACACGTTCGATATCCATACCTCGGCCAAATAAATTTGTTGCCACTAGAATTCTCTATAACGGGGTGGAGAAATAAAGAATGTGAGTAACCTTGTTGGTTCGATATTTTTAGAAAAATTTCCAGAAAGAGGCCGAGGCTGCTGACAAAAATCAAAGAAAATAGAAGCTTACCTTCTGGAAATCCTTAAACTGTTGATAACGCGACAATCGCTCCTCCTGGTTCATGCCACGATGGATACCGATGGCTGGGAAGTTCTGCTCGGTAAGTAACTGCGCCAATGCCATACATCTCTGAACAGACTTTACGAAGATAACCACCTGAAGGATATCACAATAGATCACCGTCCTACACACACAGATAAGTTTTTTTTTTTTAAACTTACCTGATTGAATTCAAGAACATCAAGCAACTCAAAGAGTTTTTTGTTCTTTTCGTTCTCCTTCAGCTTGACGTAGTGCTGCTGTAGACCGTGCAACGTAAGCTTTGCCTCGTCGTCAACATAAACTTCCATTGGCTAGATTAAGGTAACGGAAAAGAAACGAAAGAAAATGAACTTAAAACCTAGGATCGTAAACTTATAAGTAACATCAGAATAGTCTATCTAGTGAAGCTAATCTCAGCTCCAGTGTGGGCGGTCACCGACTGCATCTGTATCCACAACAACGTACAACTAGATTCTCCGTTCAAGTACCACAGTGTTGATGATCACGCGAGGAAGGTGAGATTATTCTTCCCTCCCCCATCGTTCGTTTTCGTTTCAAAGATATTCCCTTTCTTAAAATCTAGCTTTTTTGTGATTACTTGTTTTTGGTTTTTCTGTTAACAATACATACGGCTACAAAGGGACCTGCAACATCCACCAACAACCAAGACGAGCAGGCAGTGTTTGTGACCCTTTAGTCCTCCATACCTCCGCCACATGGCGCAAGCGTTGCGAGTGGGGTAGCATAATCGATTGTGGAATGGAGAAGGCGGCACAGGCGCACAGCAACCCTTACCAAGCATTCTGCTCATACACACACACAGATATAGGAATAAGGCTTCTGAAGCAATGTTCTGCACAGCAATGAAAGTATTTTTTTTTTTTCGTGTCGAAAGATATTTGTTATGATCGCTTGCGACAGGACAGTTAATAGAAGTATACGATTGATTTGGAGTTCCATCGAACACAGCCTGTTGTCGTGACATCGCAGGAGTACTAGAACTTCTTCGCTTACTTCGTTCTCGTAAACTCCCCTCAAATGGAGGCGCCATTTGATTGGAAAAACTGACACGCGACCTCATATTTTTGAATTGAGTTTTTTTTTTAGGTTTTTAAGTTCCACACACACACCCCGATGAACTATGGTTTGCAAAGATCATTTGTTGAACGCGTCTAGTGAGTAGTAGCAGTTGAAGTGGTAGGAGCAGGAATTGAGATAATCTTAGTAGTAGAGGTAGTAGTATAATTAGCACGGTGATATTTACATCTTGCATAAATTTCTTGCAGACAGGGCGAATGTCTTTGCTTAGTGTTGCAGAAAACATCATGACTTGTTTTCCGTGCGGAGTGTTTCGGAATATTTCCTGTACGTCGCGTCGCATATCTGTAAGGGGACTAGTGTAAGCGAAAATTTGATGATGTGAGGTGGACACACTTACCAAGCTGTTCCAACATTTTGTCGCATTCGTCAAGGATGAAATGCTTGAGGTGCTTTAGGTTGAGCTTTTTGTTGCGAATAAGAGCGAGGATCCTGCCGGGGGTGCCAACAACGATGTGCGGTGTTACGTTCTTAAGATTGTCTTCGTCTTTTTGGATGGACAGGCCGCCGAAGAATACACCAACCTAAGGCAGAAATAAACATGAAAGCAGCTGACTCCTTGGTGGTGGCGTGTTTATAATCTTACCTTTACGGAAGGCATGTACTTCGAGAAACGTTCATATTCTTTACTGATTTGGAATGCAAGCTCTCGCGTGTGACACATGACCAAAACGTAGACAACATTCTCCGTTGGCTCCAGTTGTTGCAGGGTTGCCAAAACGAAAACTGCTGTCTTACCCATACCGGATTTGGCTTGACACAATATGTCCATACCTAGAACTGCTTGAGGAATGCATTCATGTTGAACTGAAATAGAAAAGGAAATATGATGAACAAACATGAATATGGCAGAGGATTTTGCTTAGAGTCGCTAACCAAATAAAAAAAAAAAACCCAAGCTCTAAACCAAAGTGACACAATAATTGAGGTTAGACAAGCAACAACGCAAACTAAAATTTTACATCTGCCAGACCGCTTGAAATATACCGCCACGTAACTCACGCTAGGGTGAAACATGATTTACATAGAGAGACAAAATCTTTACCCATCATGATTCGAAAACTTATAGCATAAACAACGCGTCGAAGAATATTTTGCAGTTGACTTCACTTGTTACCGCCATATTTAACAAGGCAAAACAAATAGAACCGCTTGACGCGCACTTGCATACATATCTATTTCATGTTTAATGTCTTAAGATCTTATTAAAGTTTTGTGCTACTTATTAATACCTCCTCAATAACTTTGAGAACTTAGGTGTGTATTCAATGGAAATGTATGTTTATGGATTTTTGTTTTATCAAACACAACTTACCCTCCGAAGGATGTTCAAAACCGCAGTCAACAATAGCACGCAATATTTCTGGCTTAAGTAAGAAATCTCGGAATCCCGAACTGTGAATGGACACATAGGTACCCTTTACGTCCTTCTTTTGTGTCTCCTGAGCCTCCACAACTGGGGTCTCCGACTGCTCCTCATCTTCGTAATCCAAAAGATCATCATTGTCGGCCATTATAGATGTTTTTTTTTTTTTTTGTTAACCTAAAAAGCCAACATACAAATTAACTTATGAAACTTTAGACCACATGCGGTTTAAGCAATATATAAGTATGACTTTAACACTTTTAAAACGTTAATGCAAATAAACCAGAGCAGTTGAAGAAAAAATTAACGCCGGTGCGTGACGCCATTTTTTCTGCAACACGGCATTTAAACATTTTTCTGATGAAACTTTTACTTGTATAAAGTTTATTTTTATTTCACTCACACAGATTTTGAAAATATAAACAAAATGAATTAAAACTTACCCTGAAGTTTTGTTATAAACTGCAAAAATGTTTCACTTAATATCGCACTAAATATGCCGCCGAGCAGTGCCGAATGAAATATGTATATTCTCGTGAAAAAGTGAAAATGAAAATGGCGCGTGAAAAGCAACTCGATACTTTGTAATAACGAGCATTTAAGCAATTACACACAAAAAGTGATGCCAAGTTTTGAATTTGAAAATTAGAAATGGTTAGTGTGATGTAGATGGTAGATGCTTAAAAGATTAATTTTAAAAAATGTTTTGCTCATAAGCTGAAAACTTTAATATTGTTTTGTTGAGTTGCCTTGGCGGTGTTATAAAATTTTCAAAAAATGTTTCTTCAACATTTTTTACGTTAGCACGTTTCTATTATGTTATGTGCAGAGACATTTTGGTATACAATGCCAGCCAGGAACTCGAAATACCTTAATTCCTTGCAGAAATTGTAATTAGTGCAAAGAAACCCTTCGAAAAGTGGAGAAGTGTGAAACAGTATGAAAGCACTATTGGGAAAATCTGTAAAGGGAAAAGAGTTACCTTCACAAAATCAAATCTGTAATAGAAAGGTTCAAAATTGTGTCAATATAGCGATTGAGACGAAATTTCCACCAATCTGATGAAGCAGCTGAGGATGATTTGGTTGCAGCAGCTCATCTGTTAATCATATTTCATTATAACATTTGTGTGCTTCAACCACGCGTGGTTTTCGGTGCGTTGTTAAGTCCCGAATTGTACCATTAAATTTAAAATACACCAGGTGTAGATAATACTGAATTCAATTAAGAGCGATACTACCTATCTTCTTTGACGGCTTTCACCCACACTTCTTAAAATGTGGAGACCAATCAGTGTTTGTACGCGAACAAACGTTTTGTGTACCTGACCCTTTAACTCAGCAACTGTAAAGGTTTCTGTTTTAAGTATTTATTTAGCCGATAAATTCACTTCAATTATGCGAGACAGTCGAATTTCAACAATGCAAATCGTATTTTCTATCTGCATTCAAAAACTGTTATAGTTGACTTGATTTGAATGGCATGCAAAAACGCAATCTCGAACTTAAGAAAATGTACCTTGTATACACCGTACCACCTAGAAAGTGTAAGCATTCGAACGAAGACTATGTACAGCGCAAAATACGGGAAACATACATTTGAGCTAATACAGGAACATAGAGAGCATAACTTTGCCTTGGATATTTGATTTTTCTGCGCAACTGTACAACGCAGTGACTGTCTTTCTAGGTGGTTTGGGATAGAGAATATTGTTTGATGTATATAAGTTCTTAAATGCTTTTCAACCTTTTGGATTATACCCATTTATTTAATCGAGGAAAATATGGGAGAATTTTAGCCATCGCAGAAAGGAAAAATTTAAATCAATATGTACACCCCAGCAATCACAGCGAGAAACTTACCTTGCTGAAAAGCTTGACAATGATACAAAAAGTTGTTTTCTTTTTCCCCTTTATTGTTTAAATGAAAATTCAAGTTACAATTTTTACAAAAAGAATAAGTTATATCTACACTTCATGCGGTTTGAAATTATCTTTTACTGTGAATGTAGAATGCCAGCAAGACACATGATATTACACACGTGTATCAAAAAAAAAAAGAAAAGTTTACATGTTGCAACCTCTAGGTTAAAAAACGTGTATCGATTGTTGATTAGAAAATGGCGTCTCTACCCTCAATAAAAGATAACTGCAAAATGGAAGTCACAAAACCATCCCTACAACTGTCCAGGTGAATCCTGTAGAAGAAAGAAAAATACACAAAATAAAGTACCTTTTAAAATAATTTTACACTTTTTAACTTACATGCACTGGACATTTGTGAAATTAATACCAGCCTCAGCCGCACTTCGTTATCTCGGGGGGAAAAAAATATACAAAAAAGTTAATAGTCTAATCTACAAAATATATTTGCATTTTCTTTTTTAAATATTGATCAGCTAATAAGTTTGATAAATCTATCATTTTGTTCAGTTGTCCCTATCATAAATGTCATCATTTATATAAATTTAAAAAAAAAATATTAAGAACCTTGATCCTTACCAAAAAAAATTCTGTGAAATCAATTTCACATGTTTCCGACGCGAACTACTCGAAAAGAATAAAATGCTAGAAAGATGGAATAACAATGGCAACCACGAGGTAGAAGGCGATTTCACAAAAATACGCCATTTTATAACAGTATGAAGTCGAGCAATAGATTTTTCGGAATAGCAGTGTTCAGACACTGAGACTTGAAAGAACAGTTTGATTGACAGCAAATTGGTACATATAGCTTTCATCCACTACACGCTTGACAGACTTCATTTCCGATCAAAGCCTCAAAGTTTGAACATGTGAACAGAGCATGACTTTGTTGATTCATTCAAAAATTTAATAAATAAATTTAATAATAATTAATTTATTAATTTTGTTCCTAAAATGCATTTGTTTCTTAGAAAATTAACTTTATGTGTTAGATTTGCTTTACTGCTTTATTGCTTTCAGGAGAAATTTACATTGTACTGCAACCAGTGTACTTTAGAAATTGTTCATAGACACGTGAGGTCAGAATCAGTGCGATTGAGAATTTATTTCCATCGAAAACGTAAATATTTTCTCTTAAACCTCTATTGCCATATCTGCAAGTAAACATACAACAAAAAGTACACGTCACATGTCAAAATTAAATGGGAGAAAAAAAATCGTTCTTTCTGACAATTCACTATAGTTTTGGGGGAAGTTCTGAACTCATAAAAATGTTTTAGAATCAAATCAGATCTGAAACGGATATTAAGTAGTAAAATTGACAGGGAATTAATTAAAATAAATTACAAATGACTAAAGGAAGCCCCACAAAACAAGCAAGATTGGATGATCTTGTGCAATATGTAACTTTGCACGTAATCAATCCAATTTACCTGAGCGGTGTTGTTTTTCCATTCTTAGCACTCTATGTTACATTCTTTTACCTCTGGATAAATGTATACGGTGTCGAGGAGCACTATGAAGGTGGCCTTGCCACTTTGGCGGCTATAGTTTTCGTTCATATTCTAACGTTCCTTTGCTGCTTCTGGAGTGTGCATGTGTTAACGTTCCTCAACTGCCGGAAGGTTAGTATTTCCATAAATTTCTCTTAATACGTGTCTTATTGGATTGTGTTAACAGGTAAAGACACCACGATTAGGTGTGTTGGCTAAGGTTGTGCCTACTGTCAACAATGGATCGTCGGAAATGGTCAGAATTCAGATGACGACCATGGACGAGAGCACGAATGAGGTTATCTTCTGGTTTTCTTTTCAAAAAACAAAGTACGTATGGGACCCGGAAAAGGCCGTGTTCAAGGGGATCGATTTTCCAGTGAACAAACTGTTGAAAGAGTACGCTAATTCGAGAGGTCTTGAAAATGATGTGGCAGTTAGACTGGCGGAGAAGACCTACGGTGCCAATCAAATGGAAATGGTTGTACCAGAGTTCTATCAATTGTTTATTGAACGTGCAACCGCTCCATTTTTCGTTTTTCAAATTTTTTCTGTTGGTCTTTGGTGTCTTGACGAGTACTGGTACTACTCCCTCTTCACCCTTTGCATGCTCGTTGTCTTTGAATGCACTTTGGTGCAGCAGCAGTTAAGAAATATGTCTGAAATTCGAAAAATGGGTAACAAACCGTATTTGGTAAACGTTTTGCGCAACAACAAATGGCGCCAAGTTATGTCCGATCAGCTGGTACCGGGTGACTTGGTTTCGATTACAAGATCTCAAAACGACAACCTGGTTCCGTGTGATTTGGTTATGATTCGTGGTTCGTGCATTGTTGATGAGAGCATGCTTACAGGTGAGTTATTTACTCACATGGAAACAGTTAACACATGTTACAGAATGTATTTTACCTCAGGTGAGTCTGTTCCACAGATGAAAGAATCGCTCGAGTCTACTGATGATCTAAACAAGGAGCTGGATCCAGAGGGAGAAGGGAAACTCTTTACACTTTTCGGTGGGACCAAACTGGTCCAGCATACCTCGCCATCAAAAGACGGTATTCGTGCCCCAGACGGAGGTTGCATTGGTTATGTTATTCGAAATGGATTCAACACCTCGCAGGGCAAGCTGCTACGTACAATTCTGTTCGGTGTCAAACGTGTCACAGAGAACAACTGGGAAACATTTGCATTTATTATATTCCTGATGATTTTCGCCGTTGCGGCCGCCACATACGTCTGGATCAAGGGTACAGAAGATCCCGAGCGCAGCCGCTACAAGTTGTTCCTTGAATGCACTCTAATTCTCACTTCAATCATTCCTCCTGATCTTCCAATCGAACTGACCCTCGCTGTGAATACATCGCTTATGCAGCTATCGAAATTATTTGTGTTCTGCACAGAGCCTTTCAGGATTCCATTTGCTGGAAAAGTGCAAATCTGCTGCTTCGATAAGACAGGAACTCTCACTAGTGACAATTTGATGGTAGAGGGCGTCGCTGGACTTGATGACGACTCAGCAATCGTACCGATATCAAAAGCAAGTGATCTTACGGTCCTTGTGCTGGCCACTTGTCATTCCCTGGCGCAGCTAGAGGACGGAATGGTGGGTGATCCCCTCGAGAAGGCTATGTTAACAGCCGTGGACTGGACCCTGACTAAGAACGACAGTATTGTGCCCAAGAGAGGAAAGTTGAAGCCGCTTAAGATCTATCACAAATTCTACTTTTCATCGGCTTTGAAGAGGATGTCCGTTTTGGCTGGCTACATGGCGCCATTCACAAATGAGGTTTGCTACATTGGAACCGTCAAAGGGGCACCGGAAGTTATAATGGGTATGCTAAAGGAAGTCCCAAAAAATTACAAAAAGGTTTGTGACACTCCTTTTACATTTTGCACACCACTTTTGAAACTCTTCCCAGATATTTGTGGAATACTCACGTCGAGGAGCACGTGTTCTGGCTTTGGGGATGAAGGAATTCGGTCATCTGGACGCCAACTCTGTTCGTGACATTAAGCGCGAGGACGTTGAGTGCGATTTAGTTTTTGCTGGCTTCGTTATAGTCTCCTGCCCAATGAAACCCGATTCGAAGTTGGTCATCAAAGAGCTTATCCAAGCGTCCCACAAGGTGGTGATGATTACTGGTGACAATCCACTTACAGCTTGCCACGTTGCAAAGGAACTTCGCTTCACCAAAAAACCAATTCTTGTGTTGACCCAAAAAGATAAACAATCTTGGCACTGGCTCTCCATCGACGAGGAAACGATGCACACCGTCGAAGACGATCACAAGGAAATGCTTTCGGAATATGACTTGTGCATCACAGGAGAGGGACTCCAGTACCTGAATGAAAACGAGCACCAGTACATGCTGAAAATCCTTCCCTACGTCACTGTTTGCGCGCGTTTCGCCCCCAAGCAGAAGGAATTCGTCATTACCACACTTAAGCACCTAGGCTACTGCACTCTTATGTGTGGTGACGGAACAAATGACGTCGGGGCATTAAAGCACGCTAATGTCGGTGTATCCCTGCTCAGTAATGTGCCAACCAAGACGAAGAAAGTTAAAGATGTAACGGCTGTGGAAACGGTTGGCCCGCAAGCAGGACTCCACGGCGCAAGAACAAATAGACATAATGCAGTAAATCAGGAAAGGCAGGCAATGACACCAAGAGAACGAGCAATCCAGCGGCATCGGGAGAATTTAGCGGCAACTCAGCAAAATCTGCAGCGAGTACTTAAAGAGGTCGACGAGGAAACAGTTCAAATCGTCAAGTTGGGCGACGCCAGTATAGCAGCTCCGTTCACAAGCAAATCAAGCTCAATTGTCTGCGTCAATCATATCATCAAGCAGGGCAGGTGCACGCTAGTCACAACTCTTCAAATGTTCAAAATCTTAGCCCTGAACGCCCTCATATCAGCATACTGCCAGTCGGTTCTCTATATTGATGGCGTCAAATTCAGCGACACCCAAGCCACGTTACAAGGTCTTTTCATTGCGGCTTGCTTCCTGTTCATAACGCGTTCTAAGCCGCTTAAGACTTTGTCAAAAACTGCGCCACTACCGAATATTTTCAACTTCTACACAGTGTCAACGATTCTGATGCAGTTTGCTGTACATTTCTCTGCATTGTATTACCTTACTCAGGAAGCCACTGCCCGAGCTCCACCCAGGTGTGTTTAGATTTGAATTTGGTTTTACAGGCAATTTACGTTATCTTTCATTTGGCAGGGAAGAGAAAATCAAATTGGACATAGACTTGAGCCCAGATGAGAAAAAAGAGTTCGTTCCGAACATCATCAACAGCACAGTGTACATAATTTGCCTGGCACTCCAGGTGTCAACGTTTGCAGTTAACTATAAGGTAAACTCCTCTACAGCTTGAGCTTATGACACGCTATAGAAATACGTCCATTTCAGGGTCACCCATTCATGGAGAGTCTTCGCGAGAATCGCCTTCTGAGCACGTCCATTTTGGTCTCAGCCGGACTTGTGGTCATGCTGGCACTTGGCATCTCATCAGATCTGACAAACACGTTCGAAATAATTGAATTCCCGGACGATGTATGCATATCAAATTATCGCTGCAAATTTAATTCAATCTTTGCCTTCTTTCACAGTTCCGGCAGATACTGATCTATGTGCTTATCGCTGATACGGTGTTGGCGTACCTGGTGGACCGGATATGTTCTTTTCTGTTCGGGGAGACGCGGCGAAAATCCAAACTCATTAACTACTAGTGGAGGGTAGCGACAATTCTTAAATCCCATTTTCTCTGTTGTACGTTTCTAAGTTATTTATAAAGCAGTATATGATCTTTTTTACATGTTCTTCAATGAATTCGATTTCCTTCTGTTTGAATTATACGTTTGTTGGAATAAAATTAACTTTCTTTGGATGTGTCAGGGTCAAATAAATTTTTGAATTGTATGTAGCAAATGAATAGATACGTTTTTGTTTTCACTTGGAAAAGGCTTTTGATACGTCCCAGTTGTAAGAAAAATGTTTAATACCATCCCGGGCTCAAACGCCTTGAAACCTGCACTGGATGTCGTCTAGCGGATGTGTTATTTTTTTTAATTTGATTACTGAACGATAAGCTGAGTAATCTGCAACTGTTGCAGATTCGTCAATTACTTTGGTAATTATTATTGATTCAGTCAAGAGTGCCTACGAAAATAAGAGTATGACCGAACTTGGGGGTGGAAGGAATCATTGACTCTTAAAGGTTTACAGGTAAGAATTGTAAACGCCATAACAGAATAAAAAAAAAATGAGATTTCCTTCGATGCGGGATTTGAACGACGATGTCATTAAATTTTCAATACCTTCCATACGTCTGTAACACGATATACAGAATACAGTAACTTAGGTGGCGCTACGGTTCACATGAGATCAGAAAAAGCTTTTTCACCCTGATAGTATCGTTTCTGAAAAATTTGAGATGAACGAAAGTTCAGTTCAGGTCTCCAATCTAGGCCTTCCGCAAATACTCGGCGGCACGATATACTTCTTCTTTGAATGGCGCTGTTATCCGGGTTTGACCTCGACATGAATTAACATGACTCTCCAGCTCGCACGATCTCACGCCAGATGACTTCAATTGTGCACTCCAAGATGATTGAGGTTCTTCTCAAATTGTGTCCGCCATCTCAACCTGGCCCATCCTCTGGTGCGTTGTTTCAATGTCTCAGATTCGAAGACATTTCGGGCCGGAGCGGTGGTGTCCATTCGCTATGCATGATCTAACCATCTTTACCATTAGATTAGAAGACGCTTAACTAGATGCCGCTGTTCAGCCCTTCCAATTCTTTATTGAATCTTCTCCACCAGAGGCAATCATCGCAAACAGGACCAAATATCGTGCGCACAAGTTTTCTATCAAATCGATCAAGGATTTCCTTAAGCACTTTCAATAGAGTCCACGTTTCTGCGCAGGACAGAGAGGATCAAAGTGTTATATAAATACATTGAATGGAAAAAGTTTCCATTTTCGTAGCAAGGAACTGTGTACATTGGAAGAACTAAACCAAAAAAAGAAACTAGTTCAGTAGGCAGATGCATTACATGTTTCTCAATATTTGCTCTTTATACCCGAACACGCTAAAAAACACCGCTTCAGGCATGTCAAGCCAAATAAGTACGTCCCAGGGAAGAGCTAAAAAAAGGAGTCCATGCAAGATATACAGTTTTTCATATAACGAGTTATTTGTCGAAAGACTCGGTTTATAATGTAAAATAAAACAAATAAATTATAAGGTGAACGTATTTCATATAATGTCGACTTAAAGAACAATTCTTGGCATTTCCTTTTTGAAAACGATATCATGTTACTCTTAGCCACGGTTATGTATGTATGTCACCGGTGTTCCCTTCGGGAGGTTACATTTTGGGGACGCTGTTTTGGTGTAAGTCCTTTCAAAAATGGCAAAGCAAATTGATAGGAGTCACATGTAATCAGTTAGAAAAAAAAACACCTTTTGAATGATGTCATGCGAACCAGAATACAATAAGAAAAACAAAAAAAAAAGAAACACCCGGTATATGTATCTTGAATGATTTATATTGTGCACTTTAAACAAGACAAAAACACAAGTCCATTGATTTAAGGTTCAAATGTGAAAAAACGTAAATGCCATGTGCTAGAACTATGACGCATGACGCATCTTTATATGCATTAACGAAGTAAAACAAAACTCGGATTGAAGGCACCTAATTCCTGACGCTGTTCTCGGCGATCTCATCAAGTTTAGTGTCCTCAAGCTGTTTGAATTGAATAAGGATAACAAGATACGTGGTGACAGCTGAAAAGATCTGCAAAGAGGAAAGAAATTATAATTTTGAAGAAGATCTCAGTCGAGGGTGTACCTTAAACAAAGTTGAATTGTCTACAACGAAGAAACCATAAGCCGTAAATTGCACCTCTTGTCTGATACTTTTGGTAAGGAATTTATCAATCTGAAATTAAACTGAATTAAATTGGGATCGATATTGGGTTCCTGAGATTACAATGTTTTGATAGTCCTTGCTTTTCCCATAGACTCTTGCTAGAATTTGCGATGTAGTGTTCGCCTGGAAGTGAAAACAAAACAATTTACATGCTCAAGCAGATAATTAATTCTTAAACAGGTTATTCATTTCATCTTTAATATTTGCAAGAAGTTTGTGTAGCCACAATTACAGCCTGGACTTCCCATCATTTTTTTAAAACCAGACTACAGCAGACCTTGAAAAAAAAAACCCTTTTCACTCACCATTTCCGTAGCACGATCACAACTCTTCGTTATTACAATCAGCAGAATCACGTTAATTGTCAGCCAAGAGAAGCAGTGCAAAAGCAGAAGAGCAGATTTCTTGCGATTGTTTGTGAACTCCACAAATATGTTGTACGAATTTGTTGTAATCATGTAGAATGCGAATCCCATAAAGAAAGCCACCATTAGGCTACAGGCCTCGTTCGTTAATTTGTACAACTTCAAGAGTCGGTTGTGTAGGCCAAATGTGAACGCGGCGTCCTCCTCAAAAGACGCAGGTCGGACCAGCTGTCGCCGCAGCCCTGCCATATCATAAGAGTGCCCATTCATAACCATGTTCACAAATTGAAAACGCATCGAAATCATGCGAAGAAACGCCGACACAAGAACCACGAAAGTAGAGCACAGAAAGTTTTGGATCGCTTGAGTTCCCAGAAACGCGTAGTGCACCAATGCAAGGTTGTGCATGTTGATTCTGATGGCAAAGATAAACAGCTGACAAGCAATGACTGCAACGATGACCAATTCTACAGACCCGCAATGATTTTGCACTCTCACCCCGTAGTGATTGCGAATGCTTACATCTATCTTAAGCAGCTCGACGAGGACCTTAAAGAATTTCTTGCCATGAATCGCGCAGAGAATAAACGTCCCGGTGTAGGTTGTGATGCTGATAAGCGCTTCCATGTACTGATTCACGTTGTCTGTCTCGCGGTTTTTGTTCATCATTTGAACGTTTTCTTCGTCGAAGAGGGCGTAAAAGTTGAAGGCGCTGAATGCATACAGAATACTTTGCACGACGAAGGAGTAGAATTGGTTTGGCTTGGACGGTGGCTCCATTTCATCTTCGGACAGTTCCGTGAAGATGGGAAAGAGTCCTGTTAACTTGGAAATCAATAAAATAAACCTCAAGTCACCGACAACCCTTGGCGGTGGTTTATTTTGCCCGGCCACAACATACTTTTTCTCCACTTGTTGAGCTTTAATGCACATCCTGGAGTTGCGGTTAACGAGAGACTGCCTAATAGGAAAGTAGGTTACAGGCAATGAGGTGAACAAATTAATTAAAATTATATCGCCCGAGCGAATCTCATCGTCGAAATCGATGTCCATTAGGAAAATTGATGCCGGAACCTGTTGACGTAAACCTGTTTATGGGTAAGATACGGATGCGTTGCAAGGGGGTGTTTAGTGCTTAGTTTTTACAGGACATTTAAGGCGGTGAGTTCATTTTTCTTAACAAGTATGTGTGTTGAAGGGTTTTGTGGAATTAAGTTTTTTTGTTTAAGAAGCCTGGTGCAATAAAGTTTGAAATTGATTATTTGTATGCATTCTTATCCGTAGGATTTGCAAAATTTACAAGGTGGTTTAAGGAACACTTTCGCAGCTTTCAATCAATGCGAAGGAGTCAATATGCATATCTTGTCATTTCTAAAAAACGTCTTGCAATTGGTTTCAACTGAAATTTATGTATTTGGAGTATTTTGGTAGCTGTGAGAATCTATATGAAAAACGAAAGTGACTTAAGCATCGATTGCCTGAACACCAATAGCTGAGACGGTTTTGAATAAGTAAAAGAAGTGTGCCTGTTGGGAAGTTACTTACAGATTCTCCCTGGTTCTTAAAAAACAATTTGGTGTCGTTTACAAACTATTATATATTACCGTTAACCCCTCTCACGAAAAGGTCTGGAAATTAATCCTAAGTGTTATTACTCGTAGATATTTGCAAAGTGTCGACAACAACTGAAGATAGATCAATGAAATTTGGGAAAGATCTCCGGAATTCCCTGTAAGAGTGTTCATATAACTACATAAGATACATTGTAATGATAAACGTATCCCCTTAATTGAAAAACATATCAGTGACATAAGGATTAATTAAAATTCAAGGAAATACGGGTCATATTCATTGAATCCCATTCTACATTTATAATTCTATTATATCAAGTCTTTAAAATTCTTTTGCATAAGAGGGAATAAGCACCGTTAAGTTGTCATCAATGTTAACGGAAATTGTGGAGTGAATGCATTTCATACTATCTATAATCACAAAATGCACATGCATCACACAAATCCATCACACGCGCCTATATTTATGGCGTGCTCAACAATTGTTCGACAGGGCCTTAGCTTCTAAGATTACTTCGTGCTGATTCTTATTTTAACAAATATGTACATTTGTAAAAATATGAAACAAATCCGACCAAAACAGATGAATCTATTACATAGTTGCAACAATACAGCATTGTATTCTCGACACAAAGGCTTCTTCAAATGGCGAAATTTTTCTTTTCAAGCTGAGTCTTCGGAAATTATCCAATAGCTTTTATGAAAAGCAAAAATAGCCTTATATTATTACTTTTTTTTCCAAATTTGCATTATGTAAGACATACTCGAAATGGGACATATGGAACATAATTTGTACAACTCGCTCTTGTTATTTTTGTGACTTTGCCTCTCTCTAAGAAACTGTTAGCCCCACTCCTTGTTAAACGAGAGACTCTGAAATTTAATGCAAACCAAAGGAAACACGCCTAAAAATTTATTTTTCATCTTTCATCTTGTGTCTATTTGCTTAGATTTTTTCATTACTGTTTTAAATGAAAGCCGAAGAAGACTTGTTTGCTTCACGCGTTGAGTACGAAGGCCGCTTATTAGATTGAATATGTATTTGAGACATCCACGTAGTGCTTCTAAATCAAGGCAAATAAGAAATAACGCGCAATACCTTTGCTTCAAAACTGTTTCTTTCAATATACTCGCTAATTCATTGCTTGCCATTCTGGGTGTATATTATGTTCAATGACCCTATCATGAATTTTCACACAACAATCGCCATATTCCCCATGAAATGAAGTTAAGGGGTGGTGCAAATTAAATTTGTTCAACAAAGTTTAAGGTTATTCAGAGCAGCCAAATTGCATGAAAATTTTACGCTTTAATCCCATTTATCATGTAAAGCCACCCATAAAATACAATCACTTAGTTAACCCCGATGTGGGAGTCAATAAATTAATTGGTTTCACGAGGATTGCAAGTTAATTAGCTTTTTGTCGAACAAGTGTTTCAACACGTTCATTAAATCGATACGAGCGTAGCACAGCTATGACACGAGTATATGTGTTTTAGAAATAGAGGTTTATTAGAATGGTTTTCTTAGCGCGAAAGAGATTGAGTTAGTGGTTTGGCTCATTGAATGATTGCTCTAAAGATTTGGAAAATCTGCAATGGAATTTGTAATGTGAAGGTGATTAACTTTAACGTTGCAGTCCATGTCGGCCGACACGTAGTGCGTAGGTATCTCATTTCCAACTTCGGAGGTCTGCATTTGATTCCGGAAAAACGTTTCCAACACGTTCGAGAGAACAATGCTATTCAAATCGGTAGCTAGACGAATGATGTTGATGGCTGACTAAATAATTGTGTAAATGGATCTTAACATTGTTCCGTATACTAGACATCTAGACATCCATGGACGTTTTGAACAGTTCTTACACTTTCCTTTGCATAAAGATCAAGCAATCTCTTAACGCTAGATACATAGGCAGTTATTGGTACGTCGCCATCTGTTATTATCAGTTTACAAATGTTTATTCCAAGAGCCTACACTACAATGTTTATCATTTAAAAAAAACGATACAAATTATTTTCTTCTCATGAGTGATGATTTCTAGTTACTATATTAAGAAAATCGCTCTTACAATGAAGTGACTTCCACCAGATATTCACACAACATCTGGAACGCCTAAGTTTCTCATCGAAACTGCATGAAAAGGTTAAAACATATGTAACATATGTAAAAAACATGTACTGATTCAATTTTATTAGGAGATGTTACCTTTCCGTTTTTTTAAGTTTCCAAAAAAAGAGAAAAACGAAACCCAATTCCATCATGGCCACCAAAAGTAAGAACTTGTGTAACCTATTTCGCTGCACTCGTTACAGGAGCTGCTGGGTTGCAGGGATACAGCATGCCCCCGATATATACATATATGCAGTTTACCACTTAATCGGGATTATGTTTTTCTTTTCACTTTATAATTTTCCCTTTTCGAAATTTTGTTAACAACCCCAACTCAAACGACAGGAAACACACCATCTTATGGAAAACATTCGCTAAACATATGAATTACTCAAACTCACCTCAGATGAAATAGCCTCACAGGAGCTACACAACACTGACATGATGATAATCTCAGCAATCACCCACGAGGCCGACAGCCCCATCAGTTGGAATTTCTCTGAGAAGGCCACATGATTGGTCAGCGTGGAGAACGCCAGGTAGCTCTGGTTGGTGACGGTGTAGAACGCATACCCCATGTAGAAGAGCAAACCCACTCCAGTTACTGAATTCAAATTCTCAGTTATGTAACGGAACTTGCAAAAGATCTCAATGAGATTGCTGAGCTCGCGCCAGTTCTCCTCATTGCTGCGGGAGCCATCTCTGGTAAACTGCTTCAGCTTATCGTTGACAAACTCAATGCGTCGTGTCACGTTCTTCAGAATCACCCGAAAGTACACCGCAAACGTGGACGACACGCACAGCTGCATGATGTAAACCGTAAGAAGGACGAGCTGGTACTTCTTGTTCATCTGACTGCGCCTTATGTAGTAGTAAGCAACACCGATAACGGATGCAGACATGGCGTACAGGCCGCTCATAAGGACTGGACATGAGTAGGTGCCGTCGTAGCCAGTGGATTCCAGGAACTCGTCAATCTTCGCGATTTCGTTGAGAGTGCGGTAGTGCTTCTCGGCGTTCTGACTCCCAGTGATGACTACGATCGAGTAGCTGATGATGCAGAAGAGGGTTTCGATTGTCTGATTGATCTCTTCGGTGTCGCCAGACATTGAGATGATCTTGAAGCTGTGTGACTCGGACAGGACCTCGATGCAAATGATGCACGACGACACTGCCACCAGGGCGGTGAGGGCGTAGGCATAATTTCGACCGAACTTCGTAATTTCGATTTCACCTCGTTTCACTTCAAAGTGCGGCATAATCGCAAGCATGTGCGCCGGAAACGCAACTCGTCCAATATCGTTGATGATCTTCATGATAGATTAGTTGCTTCAATCACAGTTTATAGTGTAGGTGAGATATGTCCAAGAGAATCGCGACTAAACACGTCTTACCGAAGGGGATTTCAACCGACTTCTAGTCAATTGTGGCTCTAGATTGCTTTCATTTAGTGTTCAGCGTTTTGATTGGTAAAAGGTGGCTCTTCATATAATAGCATAAGCTATGAATATGAAATTGGCCGAAAATTGAATTGAGCAAGCAGGTATATGGGGGAGCAAATCTATGTGGGGTGAGTATCTATTTGAAGGACAACAACGGTTGGGGTGTGAGAGATATCTGACTGTTCCTTTGCTGACTAGTGAGAGTATGTTTGGGGGATATGTGGGTTAAATGCTGAGGCCAATGTGGTGTCACCCTGATAGAAGAGACCCTGCAAAAGAGGCAGTGGCAAGAGTGTCGTAGTGGGTAAGTGCGACGACTTACGCGCTGAAGGTTCGATTCCTGGATTCTCGTTTTTTCGCGCCAATACCTCTTTCTATAAAAGCCTTCTTAGACGTTTGATGTCGGCTATAAACTGCAAGTCCTTTCTACTCGTAAGAGAAAAGTTGCAAGTACACCACAAACAGTTCCTGAAGAAACTGGGCTACGGTACCTTGTGGCCTGTACCTCCACTCAATTTATGTTCTTATTTATAAAAGAAGCATGTCACTCCGGTAGTTGGTTTTCAATTTCTGATCTGATCTGCCACTGATCACTGAATTTTATTGAAGTTTCGCTGAAATTAGGTTTTTGGATACAAGCATATCCCAACGGCTTCATCATGAGTCAATGGCTTTATCCCGGGCCATTGGACCATTTAGGTATAGTAACAGTGAACTTCCTCAACTTTGATGATGCAGATAAGTAGAGAGAGCGTAAGCTGCATTGATATGCGAACGTACTTGCGGGTGGGTACTTTAGTTTAGTTTAGTTTAAAAGGCATTTTTTTATCTAATAGTATTTAAAAACTAGGTACAAAACGCTTAACCTAGGTACGACTGAAATGAAATCTTATAACTACTTACTGGCTCTATGCGGGCGCTCTAAGCTAAACTATTGATATATTTATTTTTGCCCTTCGGCGACATTGCTAATTATTTTTATTTAAATTAATAAAAACTATTTATTATCTTAAAACTAAGAAAACGTTTTTTTTTTAAACTTAGCTATCTGTATCTACAAAAATATCTTAATCTACCATAATATATCCTATTCTAACTTAAATATACTTACGACTAATCCCTTTTTTTTTTGCTTATATTTTATGTACAGTTTTTATTTAATCTTAAACCTAACTTGTACTAAATGTGACTTGGCCGTGGGGGACCAACCCTAACCTACCAGGCTGACGACAGCTGGGGTTCCTGGTGTGGCTCTAACCACCAGTAGAACCCCCGGTCCTTATCCATGTCCATCCTATCACGGATGGAGATGGATGTGCTGAACCGGAGAGTATCCCGACTAACTCTTGCGACGTTGGCGTCGTACAACAGTCGCCTGTCCACTGTCCTTCTCACCACGTGGTAGATAAGTGGACATGCCTCCGCATCCTGTATCGGTCCAATGCGGTCAAGATACAAGAACGCTTCAAGTGGAATAAAACCTTTTCGGCGAGCGTTCTCCTGGTACTCGTCATTTGGGTAGTAGGCCCCAAATATGAGATCATTCTCAGAGGTCATGGCTCGTGCAACATGCCTCCGAATCAGCTTAATAATAAAATTATCAACCCTGTTCACGTTTACTTCGTTATACAAGACCTCATTAGGATATAACTTCTTGTAGTTAGATTCCGGGGTTGTGTACTTCTTGAGACATGCGCGAATACATTGCGGATGGGCACCTTGAGGCCTAGGTTCACACTGAACGCATTTTCTATACCAATCGAACAGCGCCCCATATTGTTAAATTTTCTTATGCCACCACAACAAATTTGTACGCGGTATGACTTTTATACATTTTTTAACGCTTAAGAAAAGTTCTCACTTCGTCATTTGAAGTACACATCACGCCGCTTACCAATTTGCATAAGTCAGGAAAAAGAAACTAACCACCTCATTAGAGCTTCAATCACAAGGAGCTTATCGATCTCTTATTTGTTAAATTTAATTGAATCTTCCATACATTTATGATTGGATTATACACGCATTGCTGAAGGTAATTTAAAGGGTATATGGTATATAATGTCCCTTCTTCTTCATAAGTCGAATCGACAAATGCATATTTTCGGGCTCCGCCTAGTATGTACAACAACCATTTGCGAGTAGCACCCTCTATGTTATCACTACGAAATTACACTCAGCACCATTGTATGGCACAGAAGGAAAAACTTGTCAAGGGAAAATGTCACAAATGGCGGCACTGTTAAAAAAATATTTGTCTAATCTTTATTTTGCAAAATATTAGCCACCTAATATTTTAACATTCAACGGTCAAAACTAGTCGATCCAAGTGAATTTTAAATGTAAAACATTCAAAAATGGATAAACCAACACGTTCACCATCAAAAAATTGGGGACGATCAGAGGGTTCTCTAGTCAGATTGACCAAAATGTTTGTTAATTTACTGAAAAAACACGACGGCCGATTAGATTTAAAGCAAGTAAGTCATTTGGAATTCAGTTAATTCCATGCACGGACGGAAATTCATTGATTTTGAACAAAACACTAAACGTAAACAAATATTTAAAAGTAGCGCCAGATTTTGACCTGTCTAAGGCGCGTCATTTAAAGGCAAAAAAAAAAAACTTGTCATTAAACAAACAATAATTTATGGCTGAGTTTGTGTATTTTAGGCAGCAAAGTTGTTGGACGTTCAGAAACGGCGTATCTATGACATAACAAATGTGCTCGAGGGTATTGGTTTGATCGAGAAAACTGGCCACTGTCGCATTGTCCACTGGAAGTGAGTTTTAGATTTCTCTTTGCAGATGAAAAAAAGTGCTAATAAGGTATCGCTTGCAGGGGTAACATTGGTGTGTGCAATGAACTGCTGCCTGATGTGAATTTCAAAACAAAAAAGAAACTGAAAGCTTTCGAGGAGAGTCTAGATGAGGATATCGAAGTGGCGAGGAAGAACCTACGACTGATCACTAGCGACGAGGTGAATCAATCATTCGCCTATGTCACACGAGATGATCTCATAAAAGCCTTTGGGGACAAGGCCATATTTACTGTTAGGAACATTGAAGAAGCCGAGTTGAATAGAACAAAAGTGAAGCGCATTTATGTCCCACCCCATTGGTGTAGTGACTGATGGAAGTTTATTTTATTTTTTTAGGATACTCTACATATACAGCTGGAGACTGGGAGCACAATTGACGTGCGATTAGTTACCGATAGGGGCAGTTGTTGTGTGAGGGAGAACAATCAGTCTGCTCAATTGGAAACAATCAAGCAGGAGGCAGACGAGAATATAATAAATGCACAAATGTCCTGCAAGAACATCAATAGGAAATATTCTCTAAAGAGATTCTATCCGGATGATCCTAACATTCGTAAGTTGGCACTTAAGTGCAAACTTTTCGACCAATAATGACGTTTGATTTGATTTCAGCGGACTCACCACTGCTGCAACTCAATCCACCGAAGGTGGACTACAATTTCGTGCTCGGGTGTGACGAGGGCTTGTGTGATCTGTTTGATATTCAATCTTTATAAAGTTAAGACGAAACTAGCCAGTGTAAATGTGTATGAAGTAGATGCGTGCAAAGATTTCATAGATTTATTTAAAGAGATTGTGAAATCAATTAAGTTATTTTCTTCCAACCATCACAGTTAAATAAAGGAAGTACGTTACGTGCATTGTACTGTACGTGTTTTTATTGGAAGAGCCTGTCTCTCCAGCCCTAATCGCTTAAAAGCATTTCAGTCTGTTAAGTCTGACAAGTACATGTCATTCCGACATGGATTTGGATTTAGGTTTTCTGTATGCTCCAAGCGGCTGAGATGAAACGAAAGTAGAAACTGTCCACAGTATTCTCAAGGACGTAAACAAAAAAATGCAAACCCCAAAACCAAACTTTAAAGAAAAAATATTCAGGAAAGAAAAAAAAAACAACTAATGTATCCTAAAATAAATTTATTTCTACATAGACACATCATCCGAACACTCCACTTTACGTCTTTGCTTTCTTCCAGCTCTTCTTGCCTTTTCCACCACCTCCTCCCGATGGCTTCATCCGTTTTCTCGCTCCAGTGAACTGTTCGGAGTCATCAAAGTCATTGTTCTTGAATTTTCCTTTTGAACCTTTGCTGTCCTCTAAGTCCTTCAATTCCAACTTGGCCGTTCGCTGAGCTTCTCCTACACGCTCCTGCAGCGCCATAACTTCGTCTTCTTCGCATTTATACTGCGGCAGCTGTTTTCCAAGCAAATGCTCGATCCGCTGATACAACTCCACGTCGTACTGTGTTACGAAGGTTATCGCTCGACCAGACCGCCCAGCACGCGCTGTCCTTCCAACTCTATGAATGTAGTCCTTGCTGTGAGTTGGAATGTCAAAGTTCAACACGACGTCCACGTGGGGAATATCCAATCCTCTGGAAGCCACATCTGTTGATATCAAAATCGATCGATTCTTTGCTTTGAACTTGTTGAGCGCTGCCAAACGCTTATTCTGTGACATTTGTCCATGCAGTGGTATGGCCGCCAAGCCCAACGCTCTCAGCATCAACGCCGTTCGCACTGTGTTGTTGCATGTGCTACAGAAGATCATGAAACAGTTGCCTGCCAGTTCGTTTATGATGTGCACGAGGTACACGTCTTTAAACTTCACCGGAATGAATATATAATACTGCTGCAGCTGCTCAACGGTCTGATACTTATTCGAGACCTCAACTTTCACGGGGTCTTTGAGAGATGCACGCTGGAGTTTCTTAACTTTCTTTGTCATGGTCGCACTGAACAGGTAAGTCCGTCGCTCTCTTGGGAGTACTTTAAGGATTTTGTCAAGTTCCACTTCGAAGTCCATGTTGAGGATTCGATCAGCTTCATCCATGACCAAGTACTTAATGGCCTTCAGATTAAATCCCTTAGTGTTCTCTAAGTGATCTAGCAGACGACCGGGTGTTGCGATGATTATGTGAGGTTTTTTCGCCAGCTGCAATGCTTGCGACACCATATCTACGCCTCCTACTACTACGCAGCATTTCAGACCAATGGAGCTTCCTGCGAAAAAAGAAAATTGGTTCGAACATTAGTTCCTGCTGTGTGTGACTCGACGGGAGCGTTTAGAGCTAACAAACTCAGAGGTAGTGACGAAAATTGAAATGTTGTATTTTCATTATTAATATCAAAATCAGTGTTAACATCATTGTTGGATGTGAGTACGATGGTACACGAATTTTCTTTCACTTACCCAGAGCTTCAAACTGTTCGGAGATTTGAAAGGCCAACTCCCTGGTAGGCGTCAGCACGAGGGCAAAGTATCTCTGCGGATTTTCCAACAGAGACTGTAAAATTGGCAAAGCGAACGCGCCAGTCTTTCCAGAACCGGTTTCCGCCAAACCAATGATGTCTTTGCCCTGAAGTCCCACGGGAATTGCTTCTTTCTGAATTTTTGAGGGGGCTTTCCACTTCAGCTCTTCACACGCTTCGCACAACGTGTCCACCAGGCCCTAAAATAAGTTTAAAACTATCATTTAAATAGATTTGCCATCAGACACATCATAGATGGGTTAATTTTTCAGAAAATATGTAAGGAACTTACCAGACTTTTCCATGTGACTTTTTCATTTTCTGTGGAGGGCTCCTCCTCGGATGCACCTCCATCTTCGGCTTCCTCCTCGTCGGTTAACTCGTTCTCTTCCTCCGACTGATTTTCATTTTCGGAAGAGTCTGACATAGTTAGTAAATTAAAACTTAGATCAACACGTGAACTCCTTGATCAACAAATTCTAAATGAAAGATGAGGAAATGAAAACCACGCTGTATCAAAAAGAAGATAACATAACCTTAAACAATTTGACAGCACTATAATCACGGCGGACAGGTATATTATTACTCTTATGCCCAGACTACATCAAGTTATTTCTTGCAACATTATATATAAAATAAGGAATCTCTGTACAATATTAAAAGGCACGCAGGTGTACGTTGGAGAGGAATTGTCTGTCTTATTACAAATTTTTTATGATTAACTTAATTACCTCGGCAATCACATATATGTGTAAAATTTCATGCATATGTCTTTTTTCCATTTATGGGTAGTATTTATTTTGTATACACGGATGCATGCACCAAATTCATTCACATGTGTATGGCTGCTGTCGGTCATCGACAGAGGGTCTTTTAAGGCATACCGCTGTCACATATGTACTTTTTTTGTCTGCCAATTCTAAATTTCAGTGGTTTTGTCTTCACACTTAAAAAATTCCTTGCACGCATGTTAAACAAATTTTGGTAGGATAATGATTTCTTTTGCTCATTTATATTTTGTACCCGTTGTTGCAAATGTTACATTGCATTTGTAGGACTTGCATTCGTATAAACCAGAGAGCTCAGCAAAAATCCATAAGCCATATCTGTGATTTAAGCAAATGACATTTCACATACTTCATCTATCAACCGCATACAATTTTAAGCGACGACACTTACCATCAATTCGGTTCCATTGGCAACGCGACATTCTTCGATTTGTATTGATCAAAAAAGTGACGTTTCTGAGGCGATTCGACAAAATTTTTTCCTTCTTCCCAGGAGAAGTTTTTTAATATATTCCGTATTAAATTATCTTTTCCAAATTACATTGCAATAACGTTGTAAATCGTCGGCTAAAATGTGAGTGTAGCCAATATAATCATCTGCATACAAGTGAAAGCAATATTAGTTGGATATTTGTGTGTAACAAAATAATTTTCCACTGGTCCGTGTTACTTCAGTGGAATGATAAAAATTTTATCGACTTTTCAAAGTTCACTATACAGTGGTTGTGTGTGAAGAGTTTGATTTTCGATTCATTTTTTTGCTCTGATTCATTGAATTAGTAGTAAATGGGAAGATTTTACAAATCCCTTAGATCTGTTTAAACACTGTAGTGATTACATTTGTGCGTATTTAATTCAGAAAACGAAAACTTTTCTCAGTTATAGATTGAATTTGAAACGAAACCGAAACGAAGAAGACGACGACGACAACGGCACCATCGACGGTGATATTACATAGGAGGGTGGGGATTCCGAAGTACACTTCTTCGAGTGCCACCACAGCTCAATTATTTCATTATTGGAATATACATTTCAATCTGAAGGAGCGGCATAAAACAGCAGCAGCAACAAGAGACCCTACGGAACGGAAGTAAGTCGTTGACGACAGGAAGGGACCACGACAAAAACTTTCTAAATTTTGTGTGGTAGAGAGACAGGGGATTTTCGGGGGTGTTTAGGATGAGTGCTGCTGTTGACCCGTGGGTTATAACCCAACGGGAAAAAATCAAGTATCAGGAACAATTCAAAGCGCTGCAACCACAGAATGGATATGTTACCGGTGCGCAGGCTAAGGGTTTCTTTTTGCAATCACAATTGCCTCCGCTCATATTGGGTCAGATATGGTAAGTTTGACATACATACCTTTTTTTCCAATTTATTTGTTCCTTGATTTACGACCCCAATATATTTACTTTCGGTAGATTGTTCGGACTTTTTTTTCCGCGATATGAATGAACTTATACGCCCATTTGAAGTCAGTGGCATTTTGTTATCACCTACTTTCATGGCTTTGGTGGGTGTCGGGGGTAGTTGTGACCTATGCGAGTGCAATAACTTAGAATTGAGGGTACACACTGAATGCATGTACACACATACAAATACACATATATGAAGTGAACAATCGGAGACAACATTCATGCGAAATGTGAAACCGTCTAACATCGACAACTACGAGGAATCAAAGGCGAGAAACAAAAATGAGAAAAATGTGAAATGTGTGAATGATTGCTTTTTGCAAAAGGGGGAGGATATTTGAAAGCAAAATTTTGTTGCTAGACCGTCTTCATTTCTGAATCTTGGCAAACATTTCTTGTCCACTTTCTTATGCACTAGAATCGAAGCACTGTTAGTCAGCCGACGAAACAGTCGTTGACCAGTTGTCGTTTAAAAAAGTATTCTTTACTTTCAGTTCTTCACATGAGTAGCCCACTCCAGTGAGCTCATGGTGTACTTGTTGCAATTGAGGAAAATGTATACGACATGTATTATCTAATGACGGGGGTAGATAAATTGCAGCTGGATGCTCATCAGTTCGTTCGTCTTTTGTTCTCAGTCGTCTTATGTGGATGGAGTTCCACTTCCTGTGTCAGCATGTGGGTGTCTTCATGATGTTTGATGGAATACGTTTTAACATTCAGTCTTTTGCATGAATAGAATATTTTCCTGAGAATGTTTGTGGGGTTGGCTGCTGCTTTCAGGCATGGCTTTTATGTATTCAATTCCTTGAGTTTCCGGTATGTCTTTCTGCTAATGTTGGAATGCAATTTACGATCCTGGGCTTACTTACTGACCGCAACTTCTCATTCTCTAACAAATCCCTGACAAACCCTTCTTCCTGCTGACAGAATTGCTCTTGTATGACCTTCATCAATGCGGACAGGGATTATCTCAAATGTTTCTGCGACACAAAATGGCTTTCTCTGACTTTAATGAAAAAATTGTCTTCCCCGAAGCTACGTCGTCAATTATTGGTTAGGTTGTGTGTCAGCACCCTCCCCCTAACTTAATACCCAAAGAATGAGCAGATGCTTTTACGAGCAGCCATTCTAGGCGTCAATGTGATAAATATTGCAGGCAAGTGTTCCTTAACCGCGACCGAATGACAAGAAAAGCGATTCCTTCAGCCATGAATGTGGATTATAATTCATATTTCGTGTATTGTGTGGAGTTGGCTCTGCGTTTTCTTCCTCGACTATTCTGGTGGGTGGTCATCGATTTTTGCTTCTTAATGTGTCTTAGGTTAAGGCGGTCCCATTGTAGAAAGGGAGAAGTTTTGTGCTGGGGAGAAGAAACTCAAAGAAGCTCACTGAAAGAATTAATTTTTTTATGCTGATGACTAGTGGTCTTTTCGGGGATTCTTGTTTTCTTCGTGGCTTTTGGATTTTTTTTTTAAGTGGCAAGGCTTTTAGAGAATTTTTCATCTCCTTTGTTCGCTGCTACACTTTGGTCCATCCACATTGCTTTGATTTTTTTACACTAGTTGCTGCAAGTCCTTGCACCGCTGCCCTAGCATGGAAGCAAGAGAGTGCATTTATCTGAACACTTCCCTCCAACAAAACTCGTCACTTATCATTACATATCCAGTGAATAATGGTAAGAGACACTAGTGCAAAGAATTAGTTTTTCCCTTTTTCACGCATCTTGAAACTGCCAGTCAGCGAACGCTCATTACCTAATTTTCCGAAAAAAAAAAAAACGGGAATGAGTTCTGTCGGAGTGCTAGTGATGTTTATTCAGTCAGTGTAGGGTGGTTCACTCCAAACGCACGCTGCATTGTTGGCCATCTCTATTGGAATTTATTTGCTCCACTTTTTTGTTGTAGTCTCTTTCTTCCTACAGGGGAATACAAGCATTATGTACGTTACAATGATGGAAACGGTATCGTGTTCCGCATGTTCGCTTCATGGAAGTGGACAACTTGCACACCATTGACCTGGAAAAATATTTTTAGTTTAATGCAGTCTTTCAATTGATGTGGATAACCTCTACGCACAAACATCGTTTTCCATTTATAGCCCCTAGCTATGCATTTCCACGAATCCTTTGATATTTCCTTTTAATTGAGTCTGTCATTGCAGGCAAGGTGAGGTTTGTGCTTTCAAATACATATCTCCGAGCTAAAGATGCTCCACATAGGACAATCAATTTAGTGGGTTGTAGATAGAAGTGTATATATCTTGCTAACATACATATTAATACGATTACTCAATTTGCGAATTGAATCTTGAATGTTCGGTTTATTAATTTGTTGAGGGTCATTAATTGGCACACATTTTTATCATCTGCATGTCACATTTGTTATTTCTATTGTAATTTATGGCATAGATGT
Organism: Eristalinus sepulchralis; assembly: GCA_944738645.1. NCBI lineage: Eukaryota > Metazoa > Arthropoda > Insecta > Diptera > Syrphidae > Eristalinus > Eristalinus sepulchralis. The sequence continues at coordinate 36,005,195 of OX122883.1, forward strand.
TTGGTCTTAATGCACAGTGCACTAATCTCTTAAAATAAATTAAACTGGTGGCATCTATGTATGTGTGTATCTGGAGTTCCGTTTAAACGGCGATAACCAATAAGTTGGTTCCCTCAAGATCGAAAATCTATGAAAATCTGTTCCTCGTAGGAAATTCTGTCCGTGTTAGGCAGGGGACGAGACTAATTATCAAATGTTCTCCATATTCTCTCTGACTCCCCTCGATGTTAATGGGAGACAATTGAGCTTAAATGCTACTCAATCGAAACCGCACAACACTACAATGAGTCCTGCAGCAGAAGTTCTTAAGTTTTTTTTTTTGGTTTACTTTTCACATTCTTTTTGGCTGACTGATGCCAAACAGGAGTTTATTCATTTTTTATTCGGGTGATAGATTGATGGATAGATCCGAAGGATATCTTGCATAACTTTATTCGTAGAAAAGTGCGAAATTGGATCATGTGATCACCCAGATCCGGGCTTTAAATTATTGCATAGAAACATTTGCGATTCGGTTGAGTTCGCCGAATTTTTACCAAGTACCAAATTACACCTTGCCTTAAAGAACAATCAATTTTTGAGGGCAACATAATTCATGCATTTAAAAGCTAATCAGCTTCTAACTCTCCCCACTATAAGGGCTTCAACTGCAGCCACCGCTTCCACAAAGAAATCAAAATTATCTTTTCGCACCTCCTTTTTTTGAAATGTGAAAACAATGTCTTCCGCTGCGAACTTTAAATGATTCTCAATTGTATGTCTTCAACATAAAAGTTTACTCTTTGTTTTCTAAACACAATTCAAACAAACTGAAGTTCCATGCGAAGTGTACAACTTCCCCCCTGACATATCAGTACAACACTCATACATATACACAAGTCATAAGAACAAAATCCCACTTATTCATCCTTCAAAACAATTTTCAATCAAAATGCTATACCAACTCTTGTCATTGACTCAGCATATCTTATCATTTCCACTGAACCATTTAATACTTGCTTAAGGTCACATTAAACAACAAGTGATTCACGTGCGCGTAAATGAATCGTTCCTCCCACCTTATCGCTGGATTTTGCTTCGTTCGCAGACTATCAAAAATATACAAAATCAACACCAATGTGTCATTAAATTTTTTTTTTTAGAAAGAATGCCCACTTTTTCCAAAATTGTCATTTGAAATAGCTGATTAATAATTTTCTGGATTTAGGGCACTTGCTGATACGGACTCCGACGGAAAGATGAACATAAACGAATTCAGCATAGCATGCAAACTTATCTATTTGAAACTGCGCGGACTAGAGATTCCAAAGACACTTCCGCCGACCTTGCTGGCCTCTCTGTCGTCAGCTGTTGGTACACCAACAATGACGCCAACCGGTAGTTTAAGTCCTATAGATCCGCTGAAAGCCATCGCATCACAAACTCCACAAATACCGATGGCAGCGGCTGCAGCAGGAATACCAATCATTCCGACGCATGTTGCTCCAGCAGCCGCGGTCCCAACTGTTCCATCAGTTATGCCACAGCAAGGAATGCCAGCGGTACCGATCATACCGACCGCCACGGTCCCAGGGGTCGTACCGCCAATGATGCCGGGGCAGCCGTTGATTCCAGCAAATATGCATGCCGCCGCACCAGGAATGCCGATAGCACAACCACCAATTGCAGCCATGCAACCAATCATAGCCGCTGCACCAGTAGGTGTGCGCGGAATAGTGCCTATGGTTGCTCCACAACAGCCGGGAATGATAATACCCGGCAAAGTAACGTCGCCACCCACCGCTGACGCGAGCATATTGCCAGCACCACCAACGCCTCCACAGAGCAATCCACCAAGTCGCAATATGTCGATATCCGAGAGAGCACCATCGATTGAGTCACCGTGAGTGCCGTCTTTCATTCGATTATTTGTTCCTCTCTGAAAGTTTTAGTTTCCAGGCAAGTTGAGTGGGCAATCAAGGGGCCAGCAAAACTGAAATACACCCAAGTCTTCAATTCTACAGATCGTGCTCGCACTGGCTACCTCACTGGAGTGCAGGCACGCGGTATTCTAGTGCAAAGCAAATTATCCCAAGCCGTTCTTGCTCAAATCTGGACTTTGTCTGATTTGGACTGCGACGGACGCCTAAGTTGTGAGGAATTTATCTTAGCCATGTATCTGTGCGACAAGGCCATGTCGGGAGAGAAGATTCCTGTGACATTGCCTCCAGATTTAATCCCCCCAAGCTTTAGGAAAGTCTCATCACGACATGGCTCCGTCTCCGGTTCCAGACAGGGATCATTGCCGGGCTCTCGTCATGCGTCGATCTCATCTCAAGGCGCTGTCGAGGCGGACCCCCTAGCTGGACTACCACAAAGTAAGTTTTCTTTTGTGGTAAATCACTGGCTGTCCGATAAAGTGCATCTATCTGAATAGCATCGTTTGAAGATAAGCGCAAGGAGAACTTCGACAAGGGTCAAGCGGAATTGGAGAGACGAAGGAAACTGCTGATGGAGCAGCAGCGGAAAGAGCATGAGGAACGCGAGCGAAAAGAACGGGAGGAAGCTGAAAAGAAGGAGAAGGCTCGTCTGGAGGCTGAGAAGAAACAGCTGGAGGAACTTGAGCGTCAGCTGCAGCAGCAACGCGAAATTGAGATGGAAAAAGAGGAGCAACGTAAGCGAGCGCTAGAGGCTAAAGAGGCTGCAAGAAAGTAAGTAGACATGGGAGAAGGCGTAGGACTTTAGTTGAATTGACTTTGTTTTCAGGGAGTTGGAGAAACAGCGTCAGAAGGAGTGGGAACAACAACGAATCGCGGAAATGCAAGCACAAAAAGAGCGTGAGCAGGAAAAGGTCTTGAAGCAGAAAGCACACAATCAGACTCTCAACGTAGAACTCAGCACTTTGAATGAAAAGGTACTTGCCCCCCACTACACGCATTTTCAAAAACTAAATGAAAACCTATTTTATATAGATTAAGGATCTCTCACAAAAGATATGTGATACTCGTGCTGGCGTTACAAACGTAAAATCTATCATCGACGGAATGCGATCGACCAGAGACACCCAGATGTCCGAAATGGGCCAACTGAAAGCCAGGATAAAGGAGCAGAATGCAAAGCTGCTGCAACTTACACAAGAACGAGCTAAGTGGGATGCTAAATCAAAGTCTGGCCACTTTACTGAGGCAGCCCATCAGGAACAAATGAACGCCGCGTTCGCAAATAAACAGGTAAGTGCTCTCTTCTGATTTCCAAGCAGGACACCTTTGAATATCTCTTTCCCTCCTCCAGCTTATCATTAAGTCGCTGAAGAGCAAACTGGAAAATATTCGCAAGGAAATTGAATCCAAAAAGGAAGATATCAACTCCAATGATATCCAACTAACAGAAATCAAGGCTGAGCTCCAGGAACTAATTAACAAATGCGAGGAATTGTACTCTAACTATGATAGTCAACGAAATCAGGTGCTCGAAATGAAACACAATAAACGCAATGAGACCTACTCCACCACATCCGCATGGGACACGGCACCCACCTCTGCATGGGGTGCAACGGACGCCATAGAAGAGCAATCGGTTGTAAGCTCAGCAGTTGATACGTCAGCCCCAGCCCCCGAAGGATTTGTCAAATATCGTGCAATCTACGAGTTCAGTGCACGGAATACCGACGAGATCTCGTTTGTGCCAGGCGATATTGTTCTGGTGCCACTCGAACAGAATGCTGAACCAGGATGGCTGGCTGGCGAGATCAACGGGCACACTGGCTGGTTCCCAGAGACTTATGTGGAGAAACTCGATATCGACACAACATCTGCGCCTATCTCTAGTTATAATGCTCAGGACACATTCAACGACAATAACCAACAGTTTAGGTGAGTCTAGCGAAAATGCAAGAGGTCTCGCTCACTTGTGTTCTTTGTTCTTTGATTGTAGCAATTATATTGAACCTGCCACAACGACAATACCAAGTGAAACACCAGCGGCAGTTCCCGAAGAAACGTACAACGGCGACGTGGAATATTACATTGCAGCGTATCCTTATGAATCCACAGAGGTGGGAGACTTGAGCTTCACCGCCGGTGAAATGATAATCGTGACGAAAAAAGAAGGCGATTGGTGGACAGGGACGATAGGCACCAGAACAGGAATGTTCCCATCGAATTATGTACAAAAAGCTGACGTTGGAACGGCAGCAGTAGAACCAACACCAGCAGCGGCCATCACCGACTCCTACAATGAAGCACAAGAAATGGTGAGTTAGCACTGACCTGAAACTGAAAAAATTTGTGTTTTGAGTTCAGTTTAACATCTTTGTTGTTTTCTTTTTTTTGACTTACGAATACGAAAAACTTTATGTTCTAAAAACCAATTTACAAAAAAACAAAACATGCGTGTGCCTACTAAAGCCTCTGCATTTTTGAAAACATCTACTAAACTAACAATTCTAAGTGAACCCCCATTTTCCCATTTCACTCTATCATCTAGGATAATAACGTAAATGGTAACGCTCAAACTCAAGTCGAAACCCTCAATCAAATTGAAAACGAGCCCCCCGCACACCAGACACTAACAACCGCTGATCAACCGCAGGCAGAAACAATAACTGAAAATGATGTTGCAGAACAGAAGCAGCAAGTAATTGCAACTGCAGCAACACCAGCAGTCACTGCTGCAGCTGATGTTGCTGCTACCAATGATGAATCCAGAACACAAGAGGAACTCGATACGGAAGTGTCTCAGATAAACACACAACAAAAGAGTATTGAGCATTCGGATTCGTTCAGTCGGCCCATGTCCAGAACATCATCCATGACACCTGTAATTTTCAAAGTTTATTCTCTTTTTTGCTTTCATACTGTTTCCTTGTATGTTTTCTCATCCTTTTGCATATTCTTGAAGCCATATGTACTGAGTTTGTGCTTTTCAATAATTTCTGTTTTTTCCTCTTTTGAATATTGTTTGAGCCTTTAGTCTCGCCTCCTTCTGTCTTTGGTGTGAATGCTATGCACTTCAGCCCACAATAGACGCTTGAAAATAATAATGTGTCTGCTTAATCAATAGGGCATGCGGGCTAAGAGATCGGAGATTGCACAAGTAATTGCTCCTTACGAGGCGACCAGCAGTGAGCAACTGTCTCTGCAGCGGGGCCAGCTGATAATGGTTCGCAAGAAGACCGACTCTGGCTGGTGGGAAGGTGAGCTGCAAGCCAAGGGACGTCGACGTCAAATCGGTTGGTTCCCAGCGTCGTATGTGAAAATTCTGCAGGGCGGGCGTAACAGCGGACGTAACACGCCCGTCTCTGGAAGTCGAGTCGAAATGGCTGAAACAATTTTAGGTAAGTGCTTGTGCCTCTTCGCATTTCATCCTATTCTATTCTGACACTTGTTCTCTCCCCGTTGCACAGACAAAGTGATTGCGCTATATGCATACAAGGCGCAAAACGACGATGAGCTCTCATTCGAAAAGGACGATATCATCTCAGTGTTGGGTCGTGACGAGCCCGACTGGTGGCGCGGCGAATTGAATGGACTATCTGGGCTGTTTCCCAGTAACTATGTTGGACCATTTGTTTCATCGGGTAAGAAGGATGCCAAATAGTGTTGTGAACGGCCGTTTGCAAAGTATTCTAAAAACTCTATTTTGTAAAGGAACATACGTGATATTGTATATTTTCTTGACATTGTTTTAAGCGAACTCTTAACTTTTATATAATTTTGTATTCTCTCGCCAATCTCTCTCTCCCACGTTCTCGTCGTTCTCTTTCTCTCTAATGATATGTGAGTTTGTGTGCTCTTGCTTTCTATTTTGAACTGTGTTGTATATTTTAAATATTAGTTTGTTTTTATTTTTTCTCCAAAAAAAAAACAGACAGAAGTCATTATTACATTGGTTAATTCTAATCATTCCTAGATCGAAATTGCAATAAAACGAGCCGAAAAAACTCATAACATACATAAGCGAATGTATATACATATATATATATGGAATTTCCGATACGTAACCATAATTGAATTATGTTGAAAACTCAAAAAATAATATTAGTACATTTTTTTTTATTTTTTATTTACTAAGAATTGTTTTTTTTTTTTCATTTTTTGTAATGTTTAAGTTATAAACACATATACAAAATATATTTTGAAGTTTAAGTGAATTTTAGTTGTTTTTGTTTTATTTTTTTTTGTTTATGGAATCACATTTTGCTTTTTGTCAATTAGGTGCTATTTTGCCGTCGCTTTTTTCTAACATTTGTTCTATCCTATTTTTAGTACAGGAATACAAGTCTTCCCTTAATTTGGTCGGCAGACTGAGTTCGCCAAGGCTTGCGTGGGTACCGGGACAGCACGGAATCACGGGAGACGAGATTGCCGATGAACTTGCTAGGCAAGGATAGAAAGAGGCATTCGTAGGGCCCGAAACCACCTTGAGGGTACCCGTCTCCATGGTTAGGGCTTCCGTTGACGGTTAGATCTCCCAACAGCACAACCAAAGCATGACTCTCCAGGATGCAGGCTGTGCAAGTGCATGCTCCAAAGCGTCAAAAAGAAATCCGTTTTTTTATTATCTCTTTATAGAAAAGGCTACAGACGACTTGTTGGTTTACAAACGGGACACTTCACCTTCGCTAAGCAATTAAGTATACTTGGGCTTAGTAATGGTACCCTATGCGACGCCTGTGCAGAAGGTGGTGACACTTCAAAGAACATTCTCTGTCAATGTCCCGCCTTTGGTCCGATCAGGTGGCCGCTGTTTGGCGCTGACATGGTAGGAGTTGAAAACCTAAGCTCTCTATCACAGAGTGCATGTTGGTTTTCATTCGGAAGATCAAGAAACTACATTAAATGTAGGTTGCTGCTATGGTAGAACAATGCAGTTGTAAAGTCTGGGCCCTCCAGTGCAGTGTTTCCCAACCCCCAACAAAAAAGAAACCTATTTTTAATGATTTAAAAACGAATATCCAAAATTTGTTTAATGTTCTTCATTTCGGTAGATTTCTAATACTTATTATTCTCTAAGTCGTGGGTATTAAATTGCAACGAGAACATATCATAAGTATTTCGAATGTTATTTCTTTATCCGTCACTCTCTGGCTGACTGAATATTCATCAGAATTCTTATTCGTAGTGTTTTGAGTCCACCGGATTTTCCTTACCTGATACAAATAGCACAATTGAATGTGAGATTCAAAATTCTCAAAAATCGATCTATACTAAGGTGTAACTACTTGAGTTATGAGATTGGTTCCAACAAATTCTTTCTTCAGTTTCCAACCGCTTTGATACATACACCCAAACCTCAATTCATATTGAGATCACTCTCAACTATTAACGTGGGCGTTGTGGATTACATAAGTGCGTCAACTTAAATGCCGAAGGTGCAAAGTCCGATTTATGAACTGAACACTTCGCGTTTTCTACGACACCACCTGTTTTGAGATACTTACATTGCCGTTGAAAAGTTCCCGCCATTTACAGTCGGCAATAAGCTGTAGGTCCTTCAACTCGTGACAGAACCATATACCATTGTGAACTGTAGCGCCATATAATTTGTATGTTTCTGCTATCGCTAGTATGCTAAAACTAAATGAAAAGTAATCCCTTTTGACTCCATTTTAACCAAAGATCTTTCTTTTCAATGCTTAAAATTTTCACCACTTACGTCCTTTCTTTTTCGCCTGATTTTTCTTTGAGACGTCTCAACTTTGGACCACAGTCATATCAAATTCTTAAAATAATTCTGCTTATGAAACTATGTTGTTTCACAATGCAAGTGTAACAAAACCAACTGATATTTCGGCCGAAGAAGATGACAATGTAGCGTAAGCGCAACTTTGGAGCGTGTCGGCTTCTACTTCTAGGTTCGATTCCTGGACCGCTTTTCTTCACTGATCAACCTCTACCACGTAGCTGACAACAGTTGGGGATTATTTATAAAAAAATTCAAGAGTCGTCATTAAACTGAATATAATTTTAGTCTACACAGCTTGACTGGATGTTGAAGAAGCTAGAGTCTGATTCCTTGCCCTACACTGTTTTTATTTGTCTTTTTTCCACACCAATAGTAAAGCACATACAATACAAAATCTTCATTAAAAATAGAAAAGGGTATTTTGAAATAACAATATGAACAACTTTTCTTATTACAGGAAACGTATAACGAGTGACTGGAGCGTAAGATTTAATCGACAAAAGCGTATAAACAAATTAAATTAGTAATGTTATGAATGTAGTAAATTGAAGAAGAAAACAAAAAAAAAATATGAAATGCAAAAATTAGAATATAGTTTACGAAATTTGCATAGATACATAAACCTATTTGAATCTTTTTGTTTCATTTTTCATTCAGTTTTTATTGGAAGGTTATTATTCCCCAATATTTAGGACCACGAGTGTGGTTGGCAATTTATTTGTACAACTCTTAGATACGGTCGTTCAACCCAAAAAAAAAATAATAATTTTGAATTCAGTGAATGACATTACATTCGCTTTTTACATTATTATCCGCTGAAAATGGAATTATAATAATACCAAATTTTTATAAACCAAACATTTATAAATGAAATGGAAATGAAATTTCGGAGGGAAAAAATACTCTCTACTTCCTTTTATTGAATTTACATGCTACATTACTTCCCTTGTTACTCTAAAAAATGTTGTTACTCTAAAAGAAGATCTGCAACATATTGTATTTTAGATTGGTTTATTCTCTAGAGAAAACGGATGTAGTTTGGCATTATACACTAATTTTATGTATTTATTTTTTAATTACTAATTCCATAATTTTTCAATTTTACTTTGAACATAAGGGGTTGCCAACACCTTTGAGAGTAGTCAACAAATCTTAAAATTTGTTTTAAAAATTTTCTATAAACATGAGCCCAAAGAAATAAAGTCGTATTGTGTCATACCGCATAACTTATGAAATTAATCTAAAGTGGCACATTGAAGAATCAGAAATAGATTGTCGTTCCGGTAATTGATAATGATCATCATCATCAAAAAGGTCCACAAGTCTCGTCGGAGTAGAAGCAGTTAAACAGTGTCTTGATCATATATTCGACTTACTCTCGCTTCGTTCTTCAAATCTTGCAAATTCAATACGTTCCAGAAGAACTTCTTTCAAAAGTTCTCCGTCAACTCTAACTTCAGCTCGAGAAGTGATGGAGAAAGTAGTAGTAGTAAGTGAAGTAGTCTTCAGTCTTCATTTTTGCAAGTGCATCAGTTGCTCCATTGTATGAAAAGAGCCTGCAACAACTTTCATAACCTGTGAGGAGATTTCTGTAGTAGAAATTGTTTGATTCACAATTGGGAACAGCTAGCGAAAATTTCAATTACTGTGTTATTTGGAACTCAGCTTAAAAAAACAGTGCTTAAAAAGACTTGTTAGAGAAGAAGTTTAATAATTTGGCGTGTGCTGCATATGCCAATTTTTAGGTGTTCCTTGTGTATATTCAAGGAATAACTAGGGAACAAGCCATCAGAGAGACTGCAGTATGCAGCAGGTACTTCTAAGAAGAAATCCAACAAGATGAGAATAAGAACACTGCTATGTTTGTTGTGAAAGTGGTACTTAATTTTTGGACTTTTGTCAGTGTTTGTGGATCAAAAGATTTTGTTACTCTACGCTGAATCTTAGAGATTGGGCTACTTTGGACGTTCTTTATGCCAGCAACCAGCAACGTTCTTAGTGCCAGCAAGAAATAATTTAAAATTTCAAATATATCAGAACAGGCAGAACGAATGTGTTTCCACATGTGATTAAGCAATCCCTTGTCAAAAATGAAACCTTCCTTATCTCTAATTTCTTCTACTTATAATTTATATCCGAGAAATAGGTCTTTTAATCCAAATTCAATGAATTCAAGTCTTTTAAATTGCGAATATGTTAAAATTTGTGTAGACATACATGTATGTGAGCTACTAGCGCTTCTAGTCAAAGACCAACACTTATTGAAAAAAAAAACTAGTCTCCTTGTTCCTTAAGACGTTAACTTACTTTCATATTAAGAGAAAAATATTTAAATCTCAAAAATTATAAAAAAAAACATATATGCGTTCTATACATAATTTAATTGCAGTTAAAAGTTAAAGATAAAGAAGAAAAACAAAACTAATACATTTACATACATATACTATATCAATGAAAAATAATAAATAATGAAAACATGAACTAAAACAATAAATGACAATTTTGTATTTATTTATGTGTATTTGAATAAAATTAAATATGTACAATATATGATAATATCAGCTACCCCCATGTATGTATATCATGATTTTGACTAAAATTAAAAAAGGAAATAAAGACAAATTGCAAAAATTAATATTATATTACATGGAATGTATTATTCAATGAAATTGATGAAATTTAATAAAAAACAAAACAAATAGTTGGAATTTAATATATATTTTACAATTACTGTGTGTGTATGGTCGAATGAGGACCAACATGCTTAAGTTCAGTATCTATGTAATTTAAAAAATCTTCCGTTCCCAACAATTTACTTTGAATAAGAGATTGAACGCAATATTTTTTTATTTTCATATAGTTTTGGTACATTTTTACAGTTAACAATCATTTAGAAAATTATTTGTTTTTCGTCCGTTGATATTCGCCATTAAGTACAATAATGTTTCTCTGCTCTGCTAGAAAGAAACTGCAGGGGTCACTCAGAATTTTATTTTCTTCAAATCGCTACAAAGTTTTAAGACCCCTGTCGGTCCAATTTGATGAGAAAAAAAGGTTTTCCATTTGTCAGCTTAAAAAGGAACGGCTAGAATGCGTGTTTTTTATTGACTTACTCGTGATGCAAGTGTACAGCAAAGAGCTTTGGGGTCAATAACAGTTTGGATAGCATATTGTGCTTACTAGATTAAATACTTTATTAAGTAACTATATTGTAAGCACAACCTATGCTGAAGGTAAACGTACCAATTCCAAAAAAGACTACACATATTTCTTTTAGTTTTGTTTTTATTCCATCATTGGAGAGTCTAAATTTGAGAAAAAAAAAACAATAACAAAATCATATATGTTTGAATGTTTGGGCGAATCAATTTTGACTTTTGTTTTTTTTCTACAATTTAGTCTTTAAACTTTTCGGAACTCTTCAAAAAAAGAAAAGAGGCTTCAACTATTCATATATATATGTACCAACCTTATACAATTTCAAAAGTTTGTTAATTTAGAGTAATTTCAAAGTTTCGGAAATTGTGGCATCATCTGACGGTCACACTGAGAACAGAAAGACATTTTGGCAGAAGAATATTCTGGTTAGCGCCTATTTGACCTAAATTAAGATTTGAGTGAATTGATAAATTTAAAATTTAGGGCTGCTTGGTTCAACATGAGACTTTCTTAAAATTCTTAGAAATTTCAATGCCTTCTCAAAAAAGCGAAGTACATTATCTGTTTTAAAACCGCAGTGAGACGTCATAATAAAGTACTCTTACGCTTTTAGTCATTGTGGAGTACCAATATACCGATTACCATAACAATAGCCGCCTCAGATGTTTGAGAATTGAAACATTTTGTACGTTTTGTCTAAAACCTGGCTTAGTGACTTTTGTTCATTTTGTTCAAAACTTGGTTTAGTGACAATCTAGCCTACTGAAAATCGCCAAAAACTAACTGAAACAATCAACTCTTTCGATTCCAGCATGTCTCTTTACTGAATATCGAAGGAAAACGTACGGCGAGTTGTCACTGTTCCCTTTTGTTTGGGGTAAATACGCGTTTTAGGATTGTTTCACAATTTAATGGAAGTAAACATTCTTTATACATATCTGTACTTCATTAAGTTCATAACTCAGGAATTTTTTGAATTACAAAGCAGGTGAAACTGCACAACTTAAAACGTACATTTAGCATATGCTTTCGACAGAAATTAGAAATTCGTGCTAGACAAAGTCGTTTGGGTTTAATCGTGATCAGCATTTATTTAACTACAACAGTTTCTGTGAGGAATATTTCAATCTGATATGAATGTGCAACTGAACTAATCTTAGCAGTTGCTATTATTTTCTTTGATAGTTCGACGGAAATTTATTTTGCAATGAGGCTTAAAAAGAAAATAATTTCTATCAAAGAAATTCTTCGAAATGTATTTCAGTGGCTGAAGTTCATTAAGACATTGGAAGTTATAGTCTTTGTGAGCTCCTTCACAAGCTAGTGCAGACTACAAGTATCCCAAACTTGATGCGATGAGAATTAGCTCAATTTTTCTTATTTGAAGGCTTATCATATTATATCGTATCAGTTCGGTTTCACTAAGTTCGATGTATTCGAAGTTTTTTTCATGATATAAACTTGGATAGAAGAGTCTGCGGACGAATTTAAATAACCGATTTAAAATGTTTTTTGATTGGTAAAAATTTTAATTTGGATTCATGCTATGCTTAATTCCACATACAATTCGACTGTTCAGAAATGCTCAATATTACGCTCGGTGAAGGGAAACTATTACACGCCGCATTTAACACGTCTAAATAGGATATAATTTAAATTATATGAAAACTGTGAATTCAATATTTACACAAGCGTTTTTTAAATATAATTTTCCAGTACTTAAAAGCAGAAATGTCAATCCTCATTCGGACATACACTTTACATTGCTCTTCAACTGTTTAAATGCTTGAAGAAAAAAAAATCTAGAATAAAAATAAAAATTTAAAGCAAATGAAATCAATTGACGTATTAAATGTGTTATTAATTGAATTAAATATTTATATATATATGTTATCATAAAAAAATATAAAAGAAAATATTATTTACGCAATAACCAACAAGATCGAACTCAGAAACCTTATTTTAATCAAAAATGAGAAAGACAGTAATAATCTCAGACGATTAGTAACGTTCAATGTGCAGCAAGGCACTGAAATGAAATTGTTTTGTAAATAGATTCAATGTTCACATTTTTATTAACCCGTTTTCAATTGAGTATGTGTTAAGAATTTCATTTTTTTATCAATGTAAATCAAAGTAAATCCAATGCAAAAAAAACATCATATAAAGAACATCAAAAACTAAGCAAATCATTTGTCGGTGGATTTCTGATTTTTACAAGTATTCATTTGGTTTGTATGTAAATAAACATAAGCTCGTTGAAACGAGATTTGTCGTTCACAGGATATCTATGTGTGTATTAAATGGCGTCGCCTTATATTCAAATTAATCTTAATAAAATATCAATGTGAATAAGAATCGCTTTTAATTGTAAAATATGAAAAAGATAAGATTATTTGATATATGTATGTATATGTGTACATTAAGTAAGACATCACCATTTTGTCTTTATACAAGAATGCCTTCTTCGACGAATTACATATGTATGTATGTATGTGGCGCTATTTTATCTATTCAATTTCAATTCGAAAATCAAAGCTCGGATATATTGTGAACCAACCCAATCAGAAGCAACTCCGCTCTATTTTCCTTTTTTACTCTTGGTTTTTACTTATTTAAGTTATAACATATTTTAGAATATCTCTTTATAAATATATATGGAATATATCTAAGATGCCTTCAAACGCTATGGATATTTGTTAAGTATTTGATAGTTATCTTTTGCGTTTCATTCATGTTAAATGTTCAAATAAACCGCAAAAATAACTTGCAATACATAGTCTTCGTTATCTTCTTGCTAGAATTAAAATTATATAGGTACATATATCATTAAACATAAATATATACATACATATAAAATATAAATAAATACATGTATTGATTGAAACATAAAAACAAACAAACCCAACAGAACAAAAACAATAATGCAAGTTAATACTTAAAAGATCCGATGCAATAAATGTAAACAAATTTAAAATGGCAGTGTTTTTCATTTTGATCTTTGAATGGATATGGAGGGGGGGTTATTGAATCGCCATTCATTTGAGAAAAATACTAAAATATATGATATTCAAGTTTCCAGATGTCACTCCATTTGCATCGTTGCCATTATCAGCGGAAGCAAATTTGTCGTTTGTTTGTTGTGTAAGTCTTTTGATTCCTACGTTGAATGTCTTTAATTTCAATTTAAGTTTTTGGTAACCATTTTTAATCGAAATTTGGCCCAATCGAAACCTAAACTCAAAAAATGCATATCAACACCGTTGTGTCGTACTCAAACACCCTATAAAATGGCGCGAGCAAGTGTTAGCTTGCCATAGGTCTTATTCAGTGTAAACTCTTTCAGTCGAGAAAATAGTGACTTTTTTTGAAAGTTCAGCCTTTATGCGACATACCGCCGATCAAAGACGTGGTCCTCGACCCAACTTTAGAGACAACTCTTTACTGCCTCGAGGGCCTTGGTAAAAAATGTACCCGTTTTTGTTCACTTTTACTCTGCCATTATTGGTTACTATCTTGTAAGATGACGCTCTCATACCTGTTGAGAGTCGTGGGTTTGAACTTAAAGAAGTAAAATTATTTTGTGCGAACTGAACAACATAATTTTTGAATTTAAAGGGGCTCGAAAAACTATGAAAAGAATCAACGACTGAAGAACGTCAAACGTTTATAAGTTTAAGTCAAGTTGCCAAGTAAAGAAAAAATATCAATAGATTGTAGAAAATAATTTATATATACAATGCAAGTGTTCAAGTGATCAAGTGTCTGATTGCAGTTTTTAAGTTTTATTTTACTATTTATTTTTGCATCTTTTCTGGTCTTGAAAGGACTTCTGCACTTTTACATAAATGCAAGAGATGCGATTTGGTGAAACACTGCTTTAAAATGAAAGAATGCCTGAAACCAGCTTGCAATACACATACATATACTTCATTTATACCTATCTTCTTTTATTAGCAGTCTTACTGTCTTTATTCTCTACAACTCAGGCCTTATGAGTGGAATATGGTGGTCCGTGCAGGTATGAATGTTTGTCCCATATGCATATAAGCTTGGCATCAGTTTAAAAGACGGACTTTATATCAAAAAATCATATTTATTGCCGTGTGAGGAAGATAGTTAGTCAATGGATCAATACATAAAGACGAGCGGCAGAAAAGGATTGGTGTCGTTCATATGGAAACTGTATTCTTGTATGCAATCTCCATTAAGTACTCTTCATCATCATATTGGCGTTTGTTAGTGCAGAGCATGAATCCAACGTCGGAAGGAAAAGCAAACTTCACATCCATCATCATTGGCTGCTGTTTCCAGCACGTGCAATATATTGACAGCGAAAGAAAAACTCACCAACCGAACCCGATGTTCACCCTAAGATGGCTGCAAGCAAACGGAATTTAGCTTTTTCATCTAGAAACCTCCTACTATCACTTGGTGAAGCCATAATTTCATATTTTAATAGTTTTAATTGTTAGTTTTAGCTGATTTTTTATCCAATGGCGCTCAACGAGATGAGAGGCAAAATACGTAAGCACAAAAATCCCCCTACTTACGCTTTGACAATGAAGTGTCCTTTTTTTACATTATTCCGTAGTATTCGTATTTTATATGTTGAAAGAGTTTCGTTATTTATCTCAGTCAGTTCTTAAGCACACTTTAAAGTAATAATTCCTTTTTAATTTTGGAATTAATTAAAATATCTACGTACGTGAAAGAAATTTTTTTTCTTTCTTTAAGATATCGTTTTAGCGTACTTTGTTCTAACGTGCGGTGGTTGAAAAAATTTCACACACCCAATCGTGGTTCAGACCTTCTGTGTGAGAAAACTGACTATCAATTCTTTAAAGAAAACGTAACCTCCTTTACGATTTCAATACTTGAGCCCCTTGTAGCTAAGTGAAACTTTAGGTTGAAATTTGATATATTTTCCCATGTTATTCGTCTGTTTAGACTGCGTTAGCAATACATTTCTGAAATAATTTTCGGACATTCTTGGTCACAAAATATTCGGAATAATAAAATATATATAAGAAAGTTAATATTACCGATTTTGCGATATTTGTAGGATATAATGCGAGTACATAGTTTTTAGAAAAAAACTCATAGTTTAGGCAGAAGGCTTCCTATGTAATCAAATCAAACGTTTTCGAAAGGAAAGCATAAAATATTAAAAATGTTACACATATAACGTAGTTCGATGAAAAATATTCTTTTTAGGACTTTGGAGACACTATGTTTTAATTAAGAATTGCCTAATGAAGGAACCTGGTTAAGAAAATGTACGTAATTAACCTTTAATTTAAAGAGTTTCGCAGAATAATGTCGATATCCACCGCTACAATTATATCTTACAAAACAATAATTGCACCTACTCAAATTTTATCAAAACTGTATCGAACCAAAAGATGATTAGTTTGTTTCCTAAACTTTTAGAAAAACAATTTGCGCTTACCTCTCTCATAACAATCGAGTTCACGAGCAAATAAAACCAGACACAACATTTTTCATAAAGCTTTTTGTTTTTATTTATTCATATATGTACTAATCTTTTGTTGCTTACCTAATAAAAATTGATTTTCTTTCTGTCTTCTGTTTTTTTTTTGTTTGTTATTTTTTTCTCATTTCAATTTTCAACATTCAAATCATAACCAATTCACTTAATGGATAATTTCTTAAGCCTAAAGCATGAAATGAGAAATGGATTTAATTTTGAGTAGTCCTCAAATCAAGTGAATACCACAAATTTTGTGCTTAACGTGTTTTCTTAGTTTTTAATTTTTCATTTTTGCATTGTTCTTGTTTTTTGCTTTTTCTTTTGTTTATTCAGTTTTCATTTATTAACAAACTCTATCAGCATATTTCATGTGTATATAATTTATTTTATTAATTCTCTATTTTGCATTAAATACAGGCGTTAATTGTAACACAGTTTGTTTGTTGTTTTTTTTCTTCTTTAAATGTTTGCAATCGTGTAGTAGTTGTTGATGTTGATTATTTTAGTTTTATGTTTATATCATTCGTCAAAAGTTGATTTATTGTCCTCAGTAATAAAAATTATACAATCATACATAACACATAATTAAATTCCTATTTATTCTCCATACTTCTTCTGGTGTATCAATTATTTTCATTTAAATTTAAATGAGAAATTAGTAATTAAAAACAACAACAAGGAAACTGATTATATTTTGGGCGATGATCTAAATTTAATCGTAACTCATTTACTTCTTACAGTAACTTAATTATTAATTAGTTCTCTTAAAATGTATGCTTTATATGATACTTGAATCGTATTTTATCCTCTGGGCATTTCCCCTGTTTCGTTTATATTTGTTTTTCTCTTTTCAGTTTTCACACAGGTTTGTTTTTTCAATTTGTTTTTAGCAGTTTATAGTGTAAATTGCTATATTTCTTACAAACATAAACCTTTAAATGTGCTATATATGAGTATAGTTATATGTACACTTTTTTACAATAGGTGCAAAGTGTGTAAAAGGAAGTGTTCTACGTACACATGCTATATGTTTAACGAATTCAAAGGAAGTGTGCCGATAAATTTAAACATTTTCATATGGTCTAACCTATGTTACATCATTTATACACGGAGCTCAACAAAATAGATATGTTTGCCGCAGGAATAAGTTCTTCATGCAAAAAGTAAGAAATTTTAAAATAATTAACAGATTTGGTCGAATGAATCTATCTATCTATTGACGGTGAAGTGGAATTTATCTTCGTGGAGTGGTTTTTGAAACTGTGTACACAGGTGAGCTATTATTTTCAGTAGCAAAACGCGTTTCAATTGAAAGGTTCAAGGTCAGTAATATAAATGCCACTGATTTAATTTTTCAATGTTTAATTTAAAGGACCTTTGTGGAAAAAAAACAAATATGGAACTATTTCCACAAATGAAATGTTAATTTGTAAGACATCATAACGACATGTATCGTATAAATGAGATGCATTGAAAAATAGACTGTAGTTCCCGCCAGCAGCTTAAATGTATGATCTGGTGTTCCTCAGTTCGATGAAGAGTCACCGATGATAGACACCTTAGAAAAAAGAACTTCAGGACTGCCCTATCTGTTGATACATTTCAAAGCATTTCTGCATTCAACTGAGTTTTTAGCTACGCCCGCCTTGTAAACGTTCAGAACAAAAAATTGATCACATATTTTTCAGTTTGAACGTGCTCAGCTGACCCTTAACGATTATAACGATTAAAATTCTACAATGTCCTGTATTTTTCTGACAACTCGATTGTTGCTAAAGTGAATCATACGCGTGTTAATCGGATCGCAATTTTTTCAATCTCATATCATCATCTCATTTAGATGATTCAGTTTATTGTGTGACAAAATAATTTCCAACAATATAAATACAATATGTATACAATATTTTTCATGTTGGTTTTGCAAAAAAGATTGCTGCAGTGAGTGTGGAACGTATTTCACATATGAGTGAACCTGAAATCCTCCCAGTTAATACTTGTCACAGGAAATTGAAGTTTGTTTTTCTAACCAAGCTTGTCTTTTTGTGGATATATTTTGACTAGTAGTAGAAATAGTAGTTTGAAAACTTGTCTGTGTATTGTCTATGTAAATTCACCAGGAGGAACCATCTACCGGAATCCAATATTTCCTTTCCCGAAATGTGTTCAAAGTGAATGGTAACCGCTTCCCTTAATACGATCAAATCGTACCCCCTATATAGACATATCTGCTTTTGTGATTCGCATTAAAATTCGTTAAGAGTTAAGATATCCCAGTACCGAAATCAAACGCTGTTTTTTGGGATCAAGAGGCAATTGAGTAATAAAGCCCTCTCTCGAAGGACTGAGCTTGCTTTATATAACAGCTAGATCATCCCAGTCCTACTCCATGCTGCGGAAACCTGGATGTTGCTAAAAGCAGATGAGTAAACCCTTAGTCTTTTCGAGAGAAAAGTTTTGGGTGCGAATTTTGGCCCTGTTTGTGTTGGTGGCATCTGGAGGAGAAGATTTAACGACGAACTCTATAGGTTAATTTTATTTGGAAATCAATTCTATATTTTTAACTAGTTTCGTGACAGCATAGAAGTGGTATATGCAAGAAATAGAAAAGAAGGTTTACATTTTATTTTCCATCAAATTTAGAAAAAAAAAACATGCTTTGGTGGGCTAGCATTAACTGAATTCATTTTTATTAATTATGGAAAAAAAGGAACACACCCACCAATGGTCACCAAATCAGTATGTAGTATCAATATTTAGTTTATTCGTTTAGACTTGATTGCACTTACAGGCAATTAATAACTGAAATGATACACTTCCGAATATAGCAATCTGTAATATATAACCGTCCAATAATGTTTACTTACAATTGTGATCGAACATTTTCTTTTATGCGTTACAAGTGACTAAAGGTTTTCAGATACACATTGAAGGAGTTGGAAGGAGAATAATAATTTAATACCAAGGATGGTGGAAAAGGCAACATTTTTTAAATCAGTTCATTTTGTTTTCTTATGAAAAATTTGTATTAAAGATCGATTGTTTGTAATATTTAGCTTTGGAGTCAACTTTACTTTTTCCACAAATTGTTTGTACGGCTGGAAATTATTTGAAGGAATTAAAAATCAAAAGCACACGAGAGTCATGAGAAATACTTATAAAGTACAGTTTTGATTTGAACCATTATGTTATTACAAGAACACTATCTATGCAGTGTATACGATTAATAAACAGTGATGTAGACAATTTCAAATTTTGTTGTTAAAATTACTTTTTAAATCTTTGACACTTTCATGAGTATAAGAAAGAAGTGATAAATAAAAAGTGGTTGAATAAGGTATTGGGTATTTCAAAAGGACGAGATCGCACTATCGGTATTCGACAGGTTTTTGTTGCGAATTATATCACTTTTGCGAAATGCTACAATATTTTAAATCGAAATTCAATGATTCATGTCTTAAAGATATTTTAGAAGGAAAAATGTGAACTTTTTGTTATCGAAATTCTTTAAAATAATTTATTTACTTACGTGGGATTAAACACGGCACTGCTTTTTGGAATGTGGAATGTCAAAGAGCGACCGCCTTATTTTTTGTACAAGAATGTTATAAAAAGTGAAATGTATCCCACATGAAATGTATTAAACAACGACTGCGGGACCGTACTGTTTGGTATTAAATGAGTAAACATTGAAATTGCTTACTCAAAATGTAATATGGGTAATGCGCATTATAATATAAATTGTATACTGATCCTGACGGAATTTAGTTCTTTAGAACACAACTTTACATATTGTTGTCGGTGGTGGCAATAGTCTTTGCCTTGTATTCGCTCTATATTGTTTTATCCAAATCTATACTTACAAACTCTGCATAGTTTTAAGGTTAGCTCTTAGTTTTTGTATATATTCATCACATGTTCAACTATTTTCCCCTCTTGTGAATGTCTATTTAGGACGCTGTGAAACATGTTTCTTTTTTTCAAGCAAGGTTGAAACTTTAAATTTTATTCAACCTCGTAATTTCTGATGCTTAAACAAATTAAAAAATATTTTCTAAGCAGCACAAGTAAAGGAAATGAAAACAAAAGTGAAGCTTAATATCTTGCTTTTTTCAAATTTAAAAATGTATTTGGTCATGTAAGATAAATTCAAAGAAAATATTAAGATAATACTTCTATGGATTTATTAAAAAAACAAAATTACGCACTGTGGTGTAGGTAAACAAATACAAAATAAGAAAAAAATATTGAAAAACAAAAATGAACGTCTTATATATTTACACATCTTCTATTTTCGCATATATGTAGACAATTGACAATATAAAATAAATATTATATCGATTAAAAGTGGAATAAAATGCAAACTTAAATCAAAGAAAAACTAAGTACCTAAGTGTAGGAAAATCAATATACAGCACATGATTGATAGGAGATGTAGCCCTGGTCTGGGACTACGGAAAGGTTAAGGAAGTACCATCTTTTTAAGTACCGACCGTCTATTCCACGTGAGTTTGTCAAAAATGAAAAACAAAGCTTTGGTTGTATGTGTTTGAATCTGTTAGAATTATTGCGGTTAATCTGATCTGACTTGAGTTCTATATTTTATGTCCTATGTGGAATCTTTGTCCATTTTAAATAGATATAAAAATAAATGAATTCTTTATTTTTTTTTTGGTTTTTGTTTGCTATTTTTCAAGGTTGTAAAATTTTGTTTATAATTGTTTCGTAACTCATTCTCTGTACATTCTCATTCATTTTATATTTAAATATGCTAGAGTTCTAAGTAAGGTGTGATTTCTTTTTTTTGTGTTTTTTTGATAATTTTCTTGTCATATAGTTCTTCTTTTGTTTTAATTGTATTTAGCCTACAAAATCAATTTCATTTCTTTTATGATTACTATACTTTTTGCTATAGAAAAAATTCAACTATTTGTTTGGTTGTTTTGTCTTTAGAACACATTAGTTTTTTTTTTTCTCTTTTTGTTTCTTATTCGTTAGGATAGAATTTGATTTTCTTAGATATACAAACGTATTTGCTTTAATCTGCCTGCTGCGAGTCATGGTTGCATTACAATGTCTCGGTAGGTGTATATGTAAATATATTTCAGAGACTGCCAGCGGCGTGTAGTGGTTTAAGTATCCTCTTGCTTTTTATTTGCGTCAGTTGCGCCGGGAAACATTCTCTCTCTCAACATATTTAAGTCACAATGCATCAATCTAAAGTCATTCACACATACCTTGCTCTCGTTTTAAATTGAACTAAAACAATAATTTATATCTAAAGCAATTCCCTAACCGCATACTTAGCAATTGTTCCCTTCGCCCTCAAATAATGCTCTCGTCGTTGTTCCGCTGTCCAGTTGACGTTGTTGCCGCCGAACCGTGTCCGCTTGCTGAACCACCCCCCAGACGCTTGTTGGTTGCTCCTGTGGCATAGTTTGTCACAACAATATTCTCGTCGTCGTACAGATCGAAGTCCTCCTCCTCGTCGTCATCCTCGTCGTCATCGTAGTCGGAAGTGGAAGTTGATAGCAAGGCGGTGGTAACTTGATTTTTACTTCCCATCCGACGAATTTGCGCACGGGGAGTTAATTTAGGCAGCAGCGGTTCGCGGCCACTGCTTGCCGCCGACGGCGACGTGAGGAGCTTCTCACTGTTGGTGCTTCCTGTTAAATGTTTTGCAGTTCCAGCCAGAGCGGTGGTCCAATCGTCTCCGGCCGGTTCACAAAGCGACTTTGAGTAGTGATGAGTCTCCTCGGGGATAGTGTCTCTAGATTTTGATGATAATGAGTATGATTTTGAATTTTTTTTTTCACATTTTGTTTAATGGTTGTGAATCGTTTGCAAAAATTGAATTTGTTGTGAAGAATATAGAACAAATAATTTTTGTTTCTCTATTAAATGCAATTGTGTGATAATTTACAGTGGTAAGCGGTGACGGAGGGTCTAAGAAATGATGCCAGATGTGGATTAAGTTCAGCATTCGAAGGTGGTCGCTTAACAAAATTTGTTACTACGTTTAGTAAGCAAAATAGGAATTGAATGAAAAAAAAAACAGAATCAATGAACTTTTTAAATCGCAGCAAAGCTTCAACAATTCCAAGTCTGACCTAACGTCTCACCTTATGTTTGGGGTCGGATTTTATTTATTTGCAAATAAAATTGAGTAAGTAAAAGGTTGGGAGGATAAGAAAGATTTTCGATGTTAGTCGGGAGTAGATACGAAGATATATTGAATATATATTGAATATGTACATGTTTTAATGAACGGAAACTCCCACGACTGCGGAGAGTGCAGAGGGACCAGCATTCTTAACATTGCGTACAAAATCCTCTCTGTTGGTTTGAATGCCTGAAACCATTTGAGCACAATGTGATAGGCAATTATCCGTATGAAAGTCTACAGTGCGGCAGACTCTAGAAAAAACCCAAGAAGTAAAAATAAATCAACAGACACCACCTGTAAGTTGATTTTAAAACCGCATATGAAGCCTTCATGAATAATTTTGGCATTCTAAAATTCACCAAGGCAAGGCAACGTGCTGTCATGTGACATTTTTTACATCCTTTTTCAGATGATGCGAAACTCACAAATCAACACCAGGGACATGGTTTCCCAAAAATCTGTTGGCTTACACGGATAATAATGACGTGATTGCAGACAGTAGTCATTGGGTGCTTCTTAAATTTAAAACGGAACCACCTAAAATACGTATGGCAGTAAATGAGAGTGTAACAAAGAATATGTTGCCACCAATAGAGGACAGAGATACAATGTCGATGACTGGAAGAGAGCGTAACAATGGGCAGTAAAAGGCTTTTAGGTAGTCCAGGACTTCGTCTACCTTAGCTCCGCGGTATATAAGGAAAACAAAATCAAGCATTAAACCAATTCTGCCAAACGTTGTTTTTTGGGATTTAAAGAAAATGGAGAAACAAAGCCCTCTATCGAAAGACCATGTTGGCATTGTAAAACACCTTGATACGCCCAGTCTAGGGCGCAGAAATTTGGAGGGATGAGAAAGTCTTTTGTCTTTTCAGGAGAAAAGTTCTTCCCATGATTTTTGGTCATTTTGCGATGATAGCATCTGGAGAAGAAGACTTAACGAAGAACTTTACATGCTGCTCTACGGATAGCACACATAAGAAGGCTAGGTCATGTATTTGAATTTGCTTTCAAAATATGCTGAAGCTGAAAAAACACAAGCTGTTTTACAAGTCAACTTTGACAGATAAGCGTGCGAGGCTTGGTTCTAATTATTGTCTCAAGTAATGTTGTGAATCTATTCTTTAAATCATAACGGATAGACTTAGATCAATTTGGCAACTTGTCTACTCTTTTCTTTTGGCACGTTTAGTACTTTTCAATTCAATGCATTGCACTAAACAAACAGCATTTGAAGAGAACATGCAGGAAGTTATGGGATAGAAGATCAAAAAGTTGTCGTCAGAGGTTTAGTGAAAAGTTCTCATTGTATCATCAAAAAAGCAGTTTCTGTTTTGGAAAAAAAAACTTACAAGTGTTAATGGTGATTAAGTGAAATAACGATTTTTAAAGCCAATTCGAAGCCAATTTGCAGTTGGTACAATGTTTGAAAAAAACTATATATGTTGATATCACACAATTGCATTTTAACGGAAAAGTTTGAAACTTTTTGTTTGCGAATGTAAAGTAAAGTATAAAGAAAATAACAAAAGATTAGACACATTAAGTAGTAACGGAAAGACAAAAAATAATAAAATTAAAAAAAAAAAATAAAACAAATAATTAATTTTTTTTGTTTTGGAACTTTTATTCACATAATTAATTTAATTTAGCGCAAAAGAAAAAAAAATTAAAAAGTAAACATGCATAAAAATGACGATTAGAATTATACAACAAATAAAAACAAAAAAATGTTAAGAAACTACAGCTATTGCATGCATGCATAAATTCCTTTCAAGCACTATAAATGCATTAAAAATAAAAAAAAAATAATACAAGTATCTAAGGTCTGCACGAATTCAAGTGCAGACCGGAGGAAGTCTTGTAACCCCATTGTTAGATATATGACAATTAAAAAGCCGCCATCTACAGCTAGAAACCAATTTTAATTTTATTTTACATTTTCCATAAGAATTACTACAACCATTATTTCCACCAAAATTTAAGCGGTGAATAAGATTAGATTATTTTTTGTTTTTACAAGTATATACTTACATTTTGTAATTTTAATACTGTTAGCTTAAAATTATTTTAAGTGTAGGAGTAAATTAAATGTATAACGAGCAGTAGTTGAATATTTTAGTGAATTTTTTTTAGGCGCGAACTTGTGAAACTTATAGGGGAAAGTGAGTTACTATTTGTTTTGTTAATTATATTGTTATAATTAAATATATATAGTTAGAGACTACGGTTATTAATTAACATTTTTATACTGTTGTTCAGGTCAGAGTACAAATTATTTTTTGAAATTAGTCCAAATAACATTTACATTCAAGGTTTGCGAATATTTTCGAGAGTTAAAGGCTAAAAACGAAAATGTAGGTTATAGACTACAATCGAGACTTTTATTCATCGATTTCAAAATGCTCTATCGTGCTCTCAAGCTGTTTTCTTAGTGTAGATGACTATTACTTTAGAAAATGCAAGACACTTCATAGTACCACAGTTTATGCGTATAGGGATATCAGTTGAAGATTGAAATTTTAGCTATTGTGTCCAATAAACTGATTTTTTGGAAGTCTGGGTTGCTTACTTTTAGGTGAAGGTAGTGCTTCAGGAAAAAGATGGGCATTCTTCTTAGAACGAAGTAGTTCTCCATATGTAAAAAATTGCTTGCTCTGAAGTACGCTATTCAATCAATTTAGAATCCATTACACAGTTCAGCATAAACAAAAGCTTCAAATGGTTCAGATGGTGACTAAATTCGAGACGATCCCTTCTGTAATAGCATAAACGTGCAAGATACACCACACTGAACACGGACTACGCTTTTCTTGTGTTTGAAAGAGAGTCAGAGACATTTTATTCTCCATAGAGAATACGTACATGAACACGTACATCCATTTAATCGAGAATCGTGGTTACCGGAAAAAGACTAAGATCATCGGTCAAGAAACGTAAACTTCAGTGAGGTATCACAATCATTTTGATTATTGAAGGAAATACTTAAAATCCTTCAAGTTTTCTAACTATTTTGTATGATATTTTTAGTTTAAATTAAGTTAAAAACGGTTGGTTTAACTTTATAATTAGAATTATATACGATTGCTTTGGCAGGTGTATTATAAATTTTCACTGGGTCTGAGCAATTGCCAATTGAGCCAATTGAACCAGTTCATGTTCATTCTACTTTTGTGAGTGGAGGAGTGTGAAAATTATGTTGAACAAGTTTTCTGTTGAACAGTCTTTCTTTCTAAATTAAATAGGGCCAAATACAAACTGGTATTCATTTAAAATGATATCATATGTAGAAATTAATAGTAATTGCAATAGATGGCTTCGGGAAACCATATCTCGAGTTGAATATGTCCCACCGGAACAAACTTTCTGCCGTTTGAGAGATAGTATTTCGAGCTAAAAAAATCGCAGAAAGTTGTTCATTTCTTAAATGCCCTTATAGACAATAACAAAAAGAAAACACACACGTCATGTATTACTGTTTTTTGATGAAGGCGAAAATGGAAGGCATACGTCTTTATTCAGACCATCATCATCAGGTTTGCTTGTAAAGCTTATGGTTTTCATACTGCAATAGTACATCATTTGCATTTGTGATTCTCTCGGTAGGATAGGTTACTTTAGGTGTGGCGACTGAGCCTAACTTAGAATGTATACATTTTTGTGAACAAGCACGACACTTAATATATCTAAGAATTTGCTGAGGCAGAACGATTAAGAAACTTGCGCAACCTTGACGAATCCACGTGGTTGCAAAGCCATCCCGTCTTCATACCTGTTGAAGACGTAACGTTTTGTATCTTGTTCTGGAAAAATGTTTGATTTAGATTATTTCGATGTCAAAGACGTACCCCACCTTGGTCTTCCAAATTGGTCAAAAATGTCGATAGAATATGGGAAAGCAATTAGTCGGTTTTGGTTATCCATGTCAACATTTCACAAAAATCTTGTTCCATTTAAACAGGGCTGGAAGATCAATGAATGAGTACCACAAGAGTTTACATCAAAGAAACTCATGAATTTCCATTTGCAAGTGAAAAATGGATCACTTACGACAACATAAAGTGAAAACGGTCACATCCGAAATACGACGGTGAACCGGCGCAAACACTGGCGATTCCAGGAGTTACGGCCAGACACTCAACAACAAATTTTAATGTACCCACAACGTATCACATATAAATTCATTTTCATTAAATATTTCAAAACCGTACCCATAGTCTTTCAATTTTGGGGCGAAAATTATTAAATTATAAAAAAAATAAAAATAGTTTGACATAATATAATTGTGTTGAATTCGTTGCTTATATTCAACTACTACTCTCTTACATGCGAAACAAAAAGAACAACGAAGCATTACCGTTGTATAAACAGCATACAAGGAAACAAGTCTAAATGCGATTATCCTTGCATGAAAGACTAACCTACTTTCTATTGTGTTAGATTTTTCTCTTACAGTTTGTTAGTCTTATATGCGAACAAAGAAAAAAACAATATATGATATATCAACGTCTTAAAAAATAACAACACTGACTTAGACTAAATTTAGCAAAGAACATGCATGCATTTGAGGCGAAAAAAAAATCGGCAATTGTACGGATAAAATCATACAGATGGAGTGTTATGAGTTTATTTGGATGATGACATATTATTCTGATCATTATCGATAATATCAGTATCGTTTAACCTTGGATTAAAGGGTAATATTTTACTAGGCCTCCGTCCTGTAAGAATTAGTCTGCAAAATATACACACATATGGAAAATTTAATAAAATGCGCATTTACACAATTCTAATTGTTTTGTGAGAGAAATGGGTTCGTTCTCGTTCGTCTCTTTTCAACTCTGAAATGTTTTCGTTATGAGTTTTGTTTTTGTGGTGTTTAGGTTTTTTTATGTGTGGGTTGTTGTGTAGTATGTATTGTTTTCATGTGGTGGGCGTTGGACAAAGGACATCAACATACCTTTACAAGACAAGAACGAACAAACGACTGAAACAATGACTTATAAATAGAGATACGTGTGTAGGGACAATCTTAGACGTGTTTCTGGCAAAAAATTTTAAAGTTTTAATGTGCAGTGAAATGAAAAAAAAAAAGTAAATAGCTTCAAGTGGGTGAAATTCAGGGATTTCTCTTATGCTGTCAAAAAGCATACCTACAGGAAATTTTAGCTAAGCATACCTACATGGTTTTTAAACAAGGTGCTTTTGAAAGTTCACGAGAATCCATGTGTTGCCTTAAATGGGAAGAGGTAAGCATTTTATATTGTGATCAGACTAAATTAACTTTAGTGCTTCTAGACCATTATTTTTTCTGAACTCAAGTTTGATTTATTGTTTGGCTGTTCCAAGAGATGTTAGTAAACAATTTGTTTTGAACAGAGCAGTTGTCCAGTTCCTTGACTCCTTAAAAGCCATTTAAGATGTGTTTCTGAGATTATTATTTATAAGATGTATTTAAACCCAACCAAAGATTTGATTGCAATCTAAGTTTCAAAGTAGGACACCAGCCAGACTACTGTAGTGCGGTCCCTATAAGTGGACAATCCTTCCTTATATTTATATTCATTTGTTAAAAAATAATCTTTTTTACGCCCTTTATAATGGCGCAGAAAAAGAAATTGAGCTCCTATTAGGAGCAAACAAGAGATTTCGTTTCTGAAATAATGAAGCGTCATCCCTCTGACAGACATTATAAAAGGTCGTACGGAAACGGTGAAATTATTAAAATTTGTTAATTATTTTTTTAGAATAAAGCAATCATACCTTTCATTGCCTTTTTATCTTTCGCTTTCGAGTTACATTTTAGAAATATTAACTGCCTAGAATAAGCTTCTTAACTCGGCATTCGGAGTTGGCTTGAAGCAGTAGGTCTCCCCGACTAGCGCAAACGCATAACATGAGTTTTACTGCAGAGGCTGCGTCTTAATTCGCTGTGAATTGTAGAAACACCGCTTTGATAGATATAATTTTATCGTGACATGTAATGTCGTCAGGAGCGTGCTATTCATCGACACATCGAAATCACATTCTGTGTGTTGGTAGCTCATTTTAAATTACGGTTATCACTTCTGTCAGTGAAGAACTTGTCGATTGTTTAATTGAGAGAGACTTTGAACGCACATGCATGTGCAATACAAAATACATACTTCACACTAAGTTTAGCTTGATCTGTCAAGTTCACTGAAAATTGAACCTCTCAGATTTGCGCCATTGCCCGTGGAGGACAAACTGAAAATTGGATGATTCTCGCAGGGATACTCGACTTGGGTAAATTTATATTTTTGCGGTAAAATAAGATTAAGCCGAAGTATCTTGATTCCTAAAGAAATTTTGTATTTTCTTACATATTGGAAAGGGGAGGGATTAACCAAAATATTTTTGGTTCTCTTTTGATGGCCGCTTGGGCTTTGTGAATAAGCGCATCGAGTAACTAGCTGAAGGTCCTAGGTTCGATTACGGAACTGAAACTTCGCTCTTTAGAGTTACTGGCAACACTTCATTTATGAAAAGTTTCTTCATTCTCTTATTTTTGTTTCTTCATATCTTGTTCGAAGTCAAAAAAAAAAAAAAAACTGTTGGCCCCTTACAATCGTGATAGAACAATTGCACGCATAGAACGTGGAGTTACTAAAAAAAACTAGGCCCCGAACTCTTGTGGCACTAATTTTTTTTTATTATCTGTGTATTCTTAAACTTCTCCTTCCTCGTGAACCATGTTATCACAAAATACTGACAGCTAAATGATGAAACAGCTAATATCTTCAATCATCCTTATGAACTACTTTAGAATTGTAGTCGCGAACTATGTGAATTGTTTTAGAAACTAGGCGATTTTTACTAAGCTACCATAGGGTTAATTTGTTGTCTTAACCAAAGCTGATATGAATAAATTCTTTCGTTCTGGGATTATATATATTACGATGAGTTTAACCAACTGTTTGTAATGTAAGGTGTAAAGACCTACCCGAAATATTCTAATGCTTTGACGTTTATGTATAAAAATTTTCGAAATGTAATGAAATGTAAAAGGCTCAAGAGAATAGACATAAAATATCGAAGAAAGAAACGTATTGCAAGTTGAATAGCTAAATCGTTATTAAAATCGTTATTAAAATCGTTAATAAAATTCGGGTCTAAAACCCGGTGCATATGACTGTTATGCTATATACTATACAAGTGCACGTAGTTATATTTTGGGACAAAAGATTTACTCACAATTTCTAAAAACAAAGAAAAGTAAAGTAAAATCTATGATTTTATGGTTTATCTCATTAACCAAGATAACCACGATGAAAATGTTGTTTAATTCATCCTTGACTCTCGCCTAATGTAGCCTAAAGTCCAAACTAAGATTTATGATTGAAGTAATTCCCATGAATGAATGTTTCAAAATACTGAACTATTTACGAATAAAATGAATTCATGTCTAAACTCATTACCACCGTATTTGAAAAGACAAGTTTACATTGTTTTCATTATGATACAATTCAATTTAATGATTTCCGGTTTTTTTTTTATTGTTATTATTCTTTAAATTAAACTTAATACAATTAATTAAGCAACAGATTAGTTAAGAGCAACATACAACAAATAAATTACATAGTTATGTATATATGTACATGTATAATATTAGAAAGCACAAAATACAATAGCTTTGACTGTTTAACGAGTATAAGCAGCTGTTAACAACACCAACATAATTGCGCTTAAATCATTCCTTAACTTGTTACACAAAATATACATAGCATACGACATTTTAATTTTTGTTTATTTTGGCTGTTTTGTTATTTAATATTATTAAGGCAGACAAAGGACAGGTTTTAGTTAACTATGTTTTATGCTTCTTTTTAGCAGTTATGTTAATATGTGTTACGTGTTTGTGTGTGTGTGTGTGTATAAAAAATTTCTATTCACATTCGAGATTTAGTGTTTTGTATTTTGTTTTATTGAAAAAATAAAAAATAAAAAATAAAAACGTCTAGCCTAAATTTAGAGCTAAACACAGAGAAAGAAAAAATATCATTGTGCAGTTTATCGAATGATTCTAAGTTTGTTTCGTTTCGTTTTGTAGTTTAAATTAGACAAAACAAATTTCATAAACAATGTTTGTAAGAGTTTTATCCGTACTTATGGCTTTTATTTGTAACAAGGCACATCCTGGTGGCCGGTTGGACGGGGTTTTGGTAAAAATAGAAAAAGAAAACTGTTAGTTAGTTGGAAGATACAAATATACGAGTAACTAATGACACACCCAAAAGAAAACAAAAGAGAACGGGATTTTGTGATATGACATTTATGAGAGGGCGTGCTTAGTGAGGGCGTTGAATGCGTGGTGTCTGCGAATTGAGTTTTAGCTCGTAGCTAAGCGGAATGTAGATTCGAAACACTCAAGCGGAAGGATTTTCAAGTTTTTTTTTTTGGTGCCAATTTTGTACATTGTTGTTCTTTTTTTTTCAAATGTTCCCTTACTTCTTAATGGATCCTTGAATCTTTGGGCAAGATCTACGGGAAAATTTTTCGTACGTTACAAGTGGAAACGAAGACGATCTGAAGATATGAAATAGATTAAAAACAATTAAATATTTGTTTTTTGTTTTGAGGTGTTTGGAAATAAATTACGGTTGACTCTGAGATGACATTCATCTGTGGCACACTTGTCGCTAAAAAACGAATGTATCTGGGAGACTTTGTCTGCAAATCAGATTTTAATTCTTATAAGGTCTTAGCTAATATGTAGTATGCTTTTACATTTAAGTGAATTTTTTTTTGTAAAAGAATATAGTTAACCGTTATCCATATATTTTCATTTGTGGAGAGTTTTGAAAATCTTCTTCTAACCTTTTTTCTGTCTGTCATGTAAAAGAACTACTGCGATTTTTTCTACAAGTCTCGACCCACTGTTATTCATATTAAAGTATGTGATTTTCTAGTACTGAAAATATCACTTTCCTCTTGCCCATTTGCAGGGGATTTGTGAGATTCGTGTTAACCCGGTCAACACAAAGAATGCCGAACTTTTAGTTGACGAAATTTATGATATTGGCCAATAGGAGATCTAAAATATGTGAAGCGACTGAATATTTCAACCGAATAAGTGCTTTAAATTTAAATTAAATTGTTTACAAGAAAATTGTTTAGCGCGATGCTTGACTTTAAGCTTTGCCGTGTGACCGCTTTCAGAAGACATGAATTCGTCACGTCACACCAGGGACATGAGTCAATACGAAAAGGTATTCCAAAAGAGCATGATTAATGTATAGTAAGGTGGATATGTGAACCTCATATTACATCATATCATATTACAGTCTCTCATATACAGCCTTTGATATTTTCAATAAAGTACGTAAAGGCGCTCCGCCACAGCGACAGCCTACTATACTCACTTCTAAAAAGCGCTGTTTCTCAGACGGCCTAAGGAATTTGGAGCAATGCTTTGCCAAAAGGGAAATATATTATTGGTTATAATTTATTCGTAAAAAAATTGGATTATACAACTTCTAAAATCGCATTCAATCAATATTGCTGGGTTTCAAATCTGAAATGTTGTCTAGGGAGCAAATCTAATTTATGATTTATAAATCTTTTTGAAAGAATAACACACTTTACAATTTCCGTTTTACTTAAAAGGAAAAAAGAACTCAACGTCTGATGAAAAAGTGTTTGAAGTTACACTTTTGTAACTGTATGAAAGGACCTTACAAGTCAAAATCTCCACAGTTAAAACAAACTGTTTGTTTTAAAAAGGTAACCCTGCAAATTGGCAACCAATTTATGCAAATTTGTTGCATTTTACTAAGATTAAAACAAGTTATGATTAAAAAAGTAACCAAACTTTAGCTCCGACAAGATTGCTGCTTAATTAAAAATTTCACGTGTTAAACTTAGCGGCGAAATACGAAACAAAAGGCTACGGTTAAGGACTTAACCAAATCAAAGTACAAAATCTTCCATACAAAATTCAAAATCATTTCAGACAAGTCTTCTCAAAATGTTACACTCTGTGGCATGCACGTTAAAAAAAGCAAAGGACCTATTTCTCGGTTAATTAGGTCAGCAAACAGAGTTATTGCAAAAAGGAAACATTCCAAACACTATACAGACCATGTCCACACGTTGGTGAAACGAATGAAATTCGAAATTGAATGCAGGCTTCAACAAAAAAAAAAGAAACAATAAAGAAAAAAATTTAAACAGCAAACTTAGAATTATTCGATAAAAGCAATCAGATACAAAAAAATATATATGCACAAAAAGCAGCACATGCAGTTACAAAATATTTTGAAAAATCAAAACATTTCAAAATTAAAATAAAAAAAAAAACAACAAAAAAGGAAATTTTAAATTAAAAAAAATATAAATCAGAATAAACAGAAAAAATAGTAGGTTTCTTGGGAGAAGGTTAAATGGCATTTCAATTAAACTTACCCGCTCAACTCAAGCATTGACCCTCGTCTAATATTTCGCCGATGGCTGGCCGTTACCGGGAATGGTCCAGCGTGACCACCATCAGCCAGCCCGGTACCCGAAATCGATGCAGATCGCTTGTCTGTTCTAGCCGGCGCCGTTCCAGAACCACCGCCCGCACCGATTAACGCAATATTCTGCTGTTGTTGCTGCTGGGAATTACTTAAAGGCACCAAACCACTTGTTAAGGCAGCAGCTAACGATGGATCCGATCCAACTGTAACATCACTGAGATCGACAACAATCGCGCCAGACTTAGGTATGATTCCAGATCCTGAACCGGAACTTTCACGGCGGAATAAACCTATTACGGACTTGGCCTGTTTAGGTTTCGATAGTCCACCTAATATTTTGTTTCATGTTGGTTTTATTTGTTTGTTGTTTGAATCGATGGATTTTATGATTGTTTTTTTTTTTTTTTGGTTTTGAGGTGGTGAATGATCGGGTTTGGCAGTGTTGTTATTATTTGATATTGGTTTAGATTAAAATTTGTTTTTTTTTGTAGGAAGTGGTACCAAACATTGCATTATACATACATAGAGAGAAGAAAAAAGAGAAAGAAAGAAAACAAAATAAATCAACAGAAAACTAAAACCGAAAACTTGAGCAATACAAATATGGTGCAAGCAATCTTAATATAATTTAATAATATATTTTTATTATTACGTGGGCAAAATAGACTTCGAGAAACCGCTCCGTCAGTGCAGTCTTTGAAGTCTACTTTTTCTGTATGACAATAATTAGTATTCTTATGTCATACTTCCGCATTCAAACATTACATTCATGTCCACTTAAAAGAACGACCACAACATTTAATACCACAGATTTATGTTTTTGGCGTAAATTAATATGTATATACAAAAATGTTTTAAAGTAATTTTATGTTTAAAATTATTTATTGTTATTTTTTTTTAAATTTTTCTATTGAGGTTCATTCTTTATTCTACGTCGAAAATCGATTGGATTTTTGAAAATCAAGCTCTAAGTACAATAAGCAAATCAGATTCCTGATTCTTTAATAACCTCTCCGTCAAAATACCTTAAAAACTGATATCTGCATTGCGAGTCTGAGGGTACCTAAGGACGATGGATGTTGGGAAACAAATTATTTAAATCGAATATTTAGCGTTTCTTCCCTTCTTTTTTCATTTCGAAATACTCAAGAAACACATTCACAGTTAAAGACGCCAATAGGTTGGTAAACTGCAGTGATATACAGTTTCGATCAAAAACCGATAGATGATTTTCCGCCTGATTGGTTTGAGTGGATTTTTCCAAGAAAATTGCTAATTGTTACATTATGTAAATATTGCTGTACAGGGTGAGCCATCTACTAATTTTGTTTTAAGTCATAGGTATTGGTACGCAAGTAGGTGTTACCTGCTAGAAATCTCAACAGAAAGTCTGTGTTATATCTTCACGGATCAAAATTAATTACTTGGGAAATATTGAAAACATATTTTCAAATTGAGTGCTCTATATCCCCAGGAATGCAGTTTTTTTGAAAAGACCTTTCGCCGAAATGACGCAACCACCGCGACTGCTGTAGGTACGTCTCTGCAAAACGTTCAAGAGACCCGTGTGTTAATGAGCCCGTCATTGTACGGTACGCATAGATGAGTATGTGGCTACTTTAACTGGGAATGAATTTCTGAACAAGAATTCCGCATCGATCTCGAAAGCTCAACATTTCACGCACTTGACTGAGGAGGCTTCTTCACTAAAGTAATAAAAATTATCTTTTCCCGACGAAGCGCATTTTCATTTCGACAACTAGGAAAAAATGCAATATTACTGTCATCGTCGAAAGGCCAATACATACGCAGAGAGTGACAGTCTGATTTATAGTTTGCAATGAAGCTGGAAATAACGCTTTACAGACCTGACTTATTTTTTTCCTGAAATTGAAAACATAGATTTGGACCGTCTTTTGTTAATGCATGGTGACGTGAAATTCCACGCAGCCCATCCCACAACCGAACTTTTGCGCACCAAATTCTTAAATTTTGTTATAAGCCGTCTTTTCAATGACTTAAATTTGACCGCTTTGGGAAGCGTGAAGGTCCGCCCATCCCACATCAATCTTTTGCGTACCGAATTCTCAAATCTTTTTATAAGTCGTCTTGGTGATGTCAATTAGCTGCTTTGCTAACGTCAAACAAGGAGACCGGCAATAAATGGAACCTACCTAACTACATCTCAATTTTTTTCGTCTTATTATACAAAGGGCCAACTTTAGCTCGAATTGGAATCCATTCGGATTCTATGATCTATTCCACAGTGGATGAATGTTTTATGTATTTTCATTCGCCTTTAAATACAGTATAGCTCTTTTTACCAAGATATTTGCAAAAATCTACAGTGTGAACCTGAGGGACTATAATGGACGCCCTCTCTAATTCTATTTCCTTCCCTATCCTAGAATTCTGTTAAGCCTTTCGGAATCAGATTGCAGAATTAAAAAAATTGTTCTTTTTATTTAAGTGCATACGTAAAACTAAATAACCTCAAAGTTGCATTTATAAAAGGAAATAAATTTAAAAAATATATATATACCCAGATTTAAACTGATTACAATCTAAGTCTGTTTAGAAATAAGGACAAAACGTATGAATAACATTACATAGGAAACATGCTCACGACATGTGATTAAATATATCAATCAAAAGTTTCCATCAGATTACGAAAATTACGAAAAGAAAAGCTCACAACTACATATTTAGAAAATGCCAATTCAGTTTCAAACAAGGAAACAAGTTCAAATGAACAAATCAAAGGAACAAACAGAATTTCCCACAAAATAATACGAACTTAAACAATTTCTTCTTATGTACACCCATCATGTAGGTTTATAGATGCAACTTGTCTGAAGGACATAAACGTAAAACAAATGAATAAAATAAAAATAACTGTGCTATTTCCTTAGACTCTAAATGAACCGTCATTCCGTAACCTAATTTGCAAGAAGAGACGTTTGTCTATGGCACAATGGTTTGATCAAAATTACCTAGGAATGTAGCACTGGGTGAGTTGTATGCTAGGTACTCCTTGTTCGATGCCCAGGCTGGGAACTCGTTCTGTTGAATTGCATCGGATGCTTCGTCCTCCTCTCGCTTCCATGGCAATTGGGATTCTGTAGCGGTCGGGGTGGCTACACGTCGCTCGCAATCTGAATCGCGTGTTGTATTGCGCTCCTCCTCGAGGATAACATTCTCTGCAACTGATACGAGAAGAATAAGAAGAAAACAGATTGATTAATACATGGCTCATGAAATGCTGCAATGTGTTAAAAGTGGACAAAATAAAAACAAAAGATAATCCAAACAAACAAATCAATTCCGAAATATTGTGTAATTCAGCATGCAACACAAAAGAAGACAACTTTGCTGCTGGGATATCTTATACTAAACGATTGCTTGTGGCGTCGTGTTGGCAAATATTCTCGTGGATAAGATAACTTTAGGATGAATTAGGTATACACATATAAGTTTACAAAATATCGTTACATAAGAAAATGACAAGAAAACTCGTCGATTATCATGCTAGAAATGTGTGAGACCTATCCGCACCTATTCGAACATCTAAAGGCGTTTTCTAGAGTCCTGGTTTCAAGTCATTGGTAAAGTTTCACAGACTTTTTTTTAATTTGTAAGTTTATTGTGTGGGTTCGATTACGAAATAAGAAAAAAAATCACCGCTGAAACCTCAGTCTACACTTGGACATTAGAGAAGACAATACTGCCGCGACTAGTTTTTTTTTCCTGTGAAACATTACACATTCCCAACACCGGAACCACCAAGGAAAGGTAAGAACAGAATTCCTTAAATCTATTTCGTTTTTGATGAATTCACAGCAGCTGTCTACTTCCCGCATGATTTCGAATTTGTATACTGTACCTAAACTTGGTATTTAGTAGATTTGTGTTGTTGCAAAACATTGTATATGGGCAATCGAGTTCATAACCAACGTTTAGGCGGACCTGGAGAACAGATTCCACAAATAAACAAAACGACCTGAAGTCAGGATTTGAAATTAAGTTTGTATATGCTAATAATTTAATTAAGTTTAAGTTGAATTCCGCACTCTGTGATTCTTTTGATTCGAGTGTATTGAAGGATTGGGAGTACACTTGGGTGATCGGAAGCGTTCACAGCACGCACCGAAGGTATAGAGGAAGAGAAAAAGAGGGGGTAGCGATGCACATTGGCCTTAAGTGCCTGTGTGGGCTGTAAAATTTAGATGCAAATTTACAATAAGTCTTTAAAATTAACTGTGCAAAAATGGGCTCAATGGGCTTTCGAAGCGAGGCGTGTATTGCGACTAAATTCATTGAAGGGAGGAATACAGCGCAATTCAAAGGAATTAGAACATAGCAACGATAACGATTTTCTAAACAATTGGTAATATTTTTCTTTCAAATGCGTTTTATCGCTCAATTTTGGATTTTACCTAGTAGGTGTGGAGAGGTCCTTGGGCCACCCAATCAGATATAAGAACAGTTTGTGTCGAATACGCGCCATATATATTGTAGCTAAATCCGGGTGGAAAATAACTTGCTTAGTTTAAGGAAGCCTAGAAACGCCACTTCAAATATGTTCTCGCTCTATCAGGCAAATTGAAAATCAGTAAATTATATTTCTCACGAGAAATAACTTTGATTGGGCAGTAGTTTTTAACAAAAGGAAACGTGTATTCTTCGTTAGACACACTTTGAGTGCGTAACGTTAACAAACTTCGGGTTCCCGAGTTTTTAACTTCAACTTAGACTTTTTTAAAACAATATTTACTTAACTATAATGAGGGACGGAGCAAAGAAAGTTGATCTATTTATATCTGGGTACTTGTGGTAGGTAAACAAACCTCTAACAATAAAATGGGCCATAATTAAGTCCTCTTTTTCCTCCTGAAAATGTTTTCAAAAGCTTTTGTGTATACGCTCGTGTTGAACTGAAACTCCTCATACGTCATTTGCAATCGCTCAGTATTCTTATTCTTAGTTTAACGTGACAGTCAGCGTTGCCAACCTTTTATTTCATATTTACACAAAAATCATGCAGCATGCTTAACTGAATTGAAATTTTGTGATTTGTAACAAATACCAGGGAGAGCAACGTAATATAAAGCAATTTTGCTGAAAAGTAAGCTTTAACATATTGAATTTTAAATTGTTCAACCAATGCACAGACACTAAGCGGAGGTAACATCAAAGAAATCAAGTTAAAATAAACATTGATAAAAAACGAATAAATTGTGAATAAATGAAGATAATTAAGTCAGGAAGTGTCTCCTAGGATCTATTGCAACCAACCATCTAATGCCAGTGCCGTTTTAAAATCTATTCAAAACTCAAACGGAAGAGAAAAAGAAACTGAACATCGTTGGTGTGTTATGTGTTTTTGCCTTTGTATAAATGTGTCGTTTAATACGTTATAGAAAATTTGAACAAACGGAACGGGTCAGCCAATTGTAAACGAAAATGAAAAAGAAAATAATGGGAAAACAAAGAAAATCGTAAAAATGAAAAACAGCTAGTAAGACAATTCTCTAGGTTCTTGCTTCAGCGTACTAAATATTATTTGAAAAAAAATCTAATAGCACATTCTAGATAAACAAATAATAAACAAAATGAAAATCTTTAAATAAACAAATAAAATCGATTTTTTGTTTAAATTTAATGCATTCTTTTTTTTTAGATTTCTTTGTTTACCAAAACTGTGGTAGGAGCGGTCCCTACGCCACGGGAGGATTAGTTCGGCCGCAGTTGGCCCAATATCTGGTGTGAGAACTTTTTCGGGACTATCGTCGCTCTTGGATGCATAATGCTTAACAATTCTTGCTTTGGATGAATCAAAGCCTGGTAGGCTTGTGATATGCGCTATCAGTGAATTGTTATTCGCAAGATCCGAGTCCGCTGTTGAGTGTTATATACATAAATAGTTTGTTTTGTTTTGTTTTTGTTTAATCAAAAATCATTTTGTTCAACATTTCAGTATGGTGGTGATTGAATTTACAAATAAATAGATGTACATTTTTTTTTATTTTGCGCAATGTTATGTTGTTGGATACGAAGTAGAAGTTTGTTTATTTTATTTCGTAAAAAAGAGGATGAGAGAAAGATACGCAATGGAAAAAAGAAGAAAAGAAGAAGAGTAAAGTTTCAGTTAGAGAAGTGTATTGAACAA
The DNA here is from genome assembly GCA_944738645.1 of Eristalinus sepulchralis. Taxonomy (NCBI): domain Eukaryota; kingdom Metazoa; phylum Arthropoda; class Insecta; order Diptera; family Syrphidae; genus Eristalinus; species Eristalinus sepulchralis. Next base: position 36,044,323 of record OX122883.1, read on the forward strand.
AATGTTTCAAAAATTGTATTTCAAAACGGTTGTATCTATTCAAAATTTTTAAATAAGAAAAAAAAATCAATTAAATAAATTATCAGAATCAAAACAATGAGACTAGATGCGAGCTAAAGGATTAATCTTAATCTTATATACAAACATTGTGATAAGTTCTTTTTGTTTCTTATGAAAGCGCATGTAACAAAATAAAGCGTTACACTACGATTAGCTTGGGTTTTATGGTTTTGAAATGTTCCCCACGAGGGAGGTTTTGAAATGTTTCTGCTGTAGTATAACAATTCGTTTCCTACCTACCTTTACAACGAAACGCTTATACGCTTAAAAACTAGATTGATAGTAGCCTAATGAAAACTATATGCATGTGATGCTTTTGGGAGTCGCGAGAGCGAAAATGAAGTGACACATATGGCATGGATCTAAATAAAATAAGGGTTTGTTTGTGTTTGTGTAATTTTATTTTGTTTTTCTCTCGTTTTTGTTCGTCTATCTACCAAATTTTTTGCTTTCTTAGGAACTTTTTGTCAGTAATGGTTCTGATCTGAATTTACTTACAAGACTCAGCTCGGGAAAAAATTATTTGTAGCCTGTTTGTTTCCCGACAAGATCGAAAGCGAACTGCTTGATTGAGAGTAAGCAACAATAAATTGTCTGAAAACAGTTTCTATTATGTGGTTAAACCTTATAGAGATAGCCCTCAAGCGTAGTCTAACCGTGTACTCGGCCCCCAAGGCCTGAATGTGATAAGAGCTGATGAATCAGTAAGAATTAATAAAAAACGAAAAATCTGGAGACATCCATCCATCCAACTCAAGTGGTTAAGTCAAAATAACGGAAAGTATGAATTGAATGCTTGCAGTCTAACAAGGCTGTCATGAACTAATAGGAGTTTCGATTAAGTTGATTTTACAACAGAGAGCGCTGCTTAATTAATCGTCCAGCGAATAATCGTATGGACAGGCGACAAACCGACCGATTTTTTGCATCTATTGCCACAAAAAAGAGAAGTTGTATCCAACAATGGGAAATATTTGAACATTTTATTAGAAATACTTTTTTAATTGATTCATTGACCTCTGAAAATCATCCTAAAATGGGCAAAAAAGATGAACTTCTGGAAAGAATGTTGAGGTGTTGATAAAGATAAATTAGTTTTTTATTCTCAAGGAACCCAGTGCCCTTTTCTTACAGGAATCCACGAGCAAAAGACTGGCCGATGACAAGCTGAAAACTGTGTAGGGAAGGTAAATAAATAACTTTAAGACGATTTCTGAGTTATGAGAAAAAATATTGTTGAGAGAAATGAAGTATTCACTTGAACCATCCAAAAAACTGAAAGCCTGCGAACGAACGTATTGTAGGTGGAGTAAAATATACAAAGAAATCTTCTCCTAGAGTGAACTGTTTGGTTGTACATGTTACACGAGGAATACTGGTATTCAGCGCTAATTTTTTTAAGTGATAGTTATTGATGGGTTGTCGCCGTGGCGTAGTGGGTAAGTGCGTCGACCCACACGCAGAAGGTCTGGATTCGATTCCCGGACAGGACACCTCCCAATTTTCACGGCACCACCTCTTTCTAGTTGCTGACAACACTCAAAGAATGTCAATTGTCTATGACAAGCTTCCAAATCTCACCGTTCGGAGTCGGCAAAAAACTGTAGGTCCATTCTACTCGTGAGAGAATACTTGCGCACGCACAACCTTGTGGGCTGCCACTCAATTATGGGTGGGTAGGATGTTTTCAATAGTAATATCTCATACGTAAATGAAGTGCCATTTTGCTCGTGCAACGGTAACCTTACATTAATTTGCTTCTTATAGATTCTTTGAGACAGTATTTGCGTTTCAGGAGAAGACTAAATCACGAATTCCATTCGCTTAATGGATGTAAACGTTTGTTGAAAAACTTATGTGAATTTTATATTGAAACCGGTTAGACCAACAGTCTTCGATTGTAAAGCAAGTTAGGCAGGGTATTACCTGCGCGATCATTTGCGATCCCTATTACATCAGCTATCTTGCGCAGCGTCAATTGGCGGTATGTGTATACGAGATCGTCTAGTCTGTGGTAGGTTAGTGGAGCCATGCTTATCAAAACCCGATGTGAAACTCGTTAAATCAATTTTTAACAATCACCATCGACGAGAGGTTCACCGAACAATGGCATCTTTTATAAAATCCAAGAAACACCTCGGTCAAAGAAATATTACAATTCGACTGAAAATAAAATAGCACGATCGGTGATGAGCCTTAGTACTTATCGGACAACCGTAGTACAACACTAGCAGAAGCTAAAGAATCTACACTCCAATGAAACCTGAACTACAGTAAGAAGATAACTAAGGCAACTAGTTCTCCGTTAACTTTCGTCATTTCTGTGACCACTGTGGCGGACTGATGTATGTTCGAATCCTGAACTGAACCTTCGTCTTCCATTTTTCTTGGGTTTCTGAAAACACTCAGGGAGTATCAGTTGCTAAGAAGTCGAATTCGGCATTAAACTGTACGTTTCCTCCATCCTTTTTGAAAAAAAAAAAAACAATAGCAGGCACAGAATAAGAGGATGGTCCCTTGAGAATTTAAGAGCCAACTGAAACCTTTCCTGACATCGTATTCACCAATTCACCACCACCTACCAAGCGGGTATATTGTTGACTTTAATGCTACTTCAAAGGCATTTGTAACGGTACAAAGGCAGGGATTTTCAAAAAAAATAAACTAGCAAACATTTTCCACGTAAATTGGTAGAAAGATGAACACAAGCCAATACTCCTATCAAATTTTGTTACAACTAGCAAACTACTTTTCCAATTGGTTGCTTTAAAATATTTATATGTTGTGTGTATATGGTGACGTTGTATTTGTGAAATTATAAAAACAAAAAAAACTTAACTTAAGTAAATATACAACCAGTTTAACAAAAATCAATACGAAAACAACGATACATAAATAATACAAAAAATCAGTGTATACGAATACTCCTCAGATTACAAAACATCAGATATTTTACACACAGATGATTGTAATTAAATTTTATACAAAAATAAGAGAAAAAAGTATGAAAAAAGGAGAGAAAATAATCTGCCAAATAGAATAACATCATTTCCACCTCATCATCCAAATAGAACAAAAATCTTTGAAAAATTGTATACTCAATTACGATTTGTTATTCTAGAAAGCAATTCGATATCATATTTATCACAATTTTGCTTAACCAAAACAAAACAAAAAAATTCTTTCTCAATCCACATTATTGATAATTTTGTTGTTCTCAAAAAAGGATATGTAAATTAAGAAAAAAGTATAAGGATGTACTTAAATATTCGATTTGAAATCAATTAAAGAAAAAAAAACAAATAATTGTAAATGGTCACTGAGAGAAAATATAAACGGATTTACTTACGTGATGACTTTGCAGTGAATGTTAGCCCGTCGTCCCAGTCATCGTTGGCTCCGCCCGAATTGGCATCGTTTAGTTTCGAAGGATATTCTTCTGCTGATTCATTTAGGACTTCATTAATGTAATCTATTTTAATTTTTGATTTAACGAAAAACAATGATGTTTTTTAAAATGAGATATGTGATTAATGCCATTGCCCCAGAAGCATCAATTTTGATAATTTTTGCGGTTAATTTTCTCTTTTTCAAATTTTTTTTTTTCAAATTTCTCACTTCATATTATATTTTTGCAAATTTGTTTTACAACATTGTTGTTAGTTCTTTAGACAAAACATTACCACATTTCTTAGTTGTTAGCGCTGGAAGCGATGATGCAATGATTGTTAGTAGTACTCACAAATATATATAGTTTACTTTCAGAAATAGGTTGAGATACATACAATAAGTAAGTAAAACATGCGATTATTCTTAAAAAAAAATATATCATATTTTGTTTGATCAATTAGTCTGGTTAAAAGGAGGTTTGTTTTGTATATTTTTTTTTTGTAGTTGTTTACATTCAAAAGAAGGATTTAATTTGGGATGCGAAGATAAACTAAGAAAACGTTCATTGCTCAATCCAGAAAGCGAGCTCAAACGAAAGTTGGTGTGTGAGAGAGGTCTACAGTGTGAAGAGATAAACGTTTTAGGCAACGGATTGATTTACTTTACATTTTGACCAATTTCTATTTAAATTCGTGATAGAATATTTGACGTAGCGAATTTTGTGACAACCATTTATCGCAGTGATAATTATCAAATTTAGGATGTAACTGCTTTGAGACGGTAGTCTGGTAGGCCATTGTAAAAGATGTGGAGGAATTCTAGACGGCACACACGCCGCACTAGTAAATTTCGATAAATTTAAAGAGTAAAAACTGTACTTCGTTTGTACAATGAAACTTTTACAATTCGAAATCCCAAAATGAACAAAATATATTGGAAACCTCGTCTTAAGGAATGTACAAAAAAATATTCAAAATGCAAAACAAGAAAAAAAACTTATGGAGAAATTTGACTTGAAAATGTTCGAGCTAAACAGATTCTAGCAGGTGCCCTCAGGCACGATCAGTGCAATAGCAAAGAGAATGAAACTTTTAACGAACGATTTCTGTAGCTGCTGTGGGTAAGAAGAAGAAATCGAATCAGTCGAAGATCTCATTTGTAACTGCCCATATTTCAGCGAATTGGTGAAGGTACAGATCTCTGAGCTCCAGCAATTTATAGTCAGATAGGCGTGGTTTTGGTGAGCGTATGATTCCCTTCAGTGACATCTTCTGCTGAACATGTAACCCTATCCAGGGCATGCACCTTCACGTCCACTGGACGTTATTGCTTCGATTCTAAGGGGGTAGATGTTATAAAACCCCACAAAATCTTATTGAAAGATATTCAAAAGGGAAAACTAGTGTTGAAAAAAAAACACTTAGAAGAAATTAGAGGAAATATAAAGAAAAGTTCCCAAACCTCTAGTAAGATTCTTCGGAAATTGAGAGCTCTGTGTTAAGTTTTTATTAAATACGATCAGTCAAGCATTGAATAAAAAAGAGCATACTCTACACCGCTGCCTAAAAAACAGGCGTGAACAACTGCCAGGGAGACAGTTTCAAGTCGAACGACAAACGTTTTCATTTTGAGCTGAGTTTGCATCAACTTTAGTGTAAGCTGCATATGTCAATTTGCAAGCAAAACATATTTTAAAATGATCCGACCCAAAAGGCATGGGAATGTGAGATTTGTTTTTCGAAGGACATACTACAAATTTGTAGGATCAGAACTACTTTACAGGGGAATATTCTACATTGGTTAGTTTTCGCAGCATGCAGGGGGTTTTCGAAACGCACAATAGTGCGCTCACATATGTACATTAATACATAGTTTTCACATGACATTAAATTTTTCTTTTTCTCTTTTCTTTTCAACTCGATACTGAACAAGTTGTAGAGTTCAAACAAGAAAAGAAAAGAAGAAAAATTTAAGTATTTAAATTTTCTTTTTTTATCTCCATCATTGCGTTAATTTAAGTGCATGTTTTTTTGTTTAAAACATTTTTTAATGTGAATCAATCAATTACCTATTTCTAATCTACGATATTTGTTTAGTGAATTGTGAGAATGTTTTCTGATTAGTTTTTTTCGTAATAGAGGTTCATTCTTATTCGTACCATGCGACAACTGTTTGGTTGTTCCGTTCTGTTGAAAATCGTGGAAGGAGACGTGATTTTGTTTAACGCCTTCTTGTTGCTGCAAAAAATTATTAGAAATATTGTTTGTTTTGAATGATATTGTTGTATGTGCCCAATGAGTTCGTATGTGAATGGAAAGTACCTTATTTTGACCTCTTTTACTGCGTTTGTGATGTTGACGATCTTTAAACATTCGCCGGAAATTCATTTGCAATTTATAGTTGACCTAAAAAAAAAAAATAAACAAATATTGAAAGTGGTATTTGCAGATTTTCTTTTTGCAATTTACCTGTGTTGACAGGTCTCTGTCGTCAACTGCATGTCTACTATAACTCAAACGGCGATGCTGTAAAAGTAACGAAAAAACAGATTAGAAACTGTCTCCGTGAATTTTGAAAAGGTTGTAAGGTACAATACAGCAAACTAATCAACGAAGGAACCCCAAAGTGAGAAGTTCTTAAAAGGAATAACAAAAAACCTCAAATCAAGGACTTAAGGATAACTAAAAAAATAACCATCTAGTGCACTGTTAGTTAATCATTATTAAAACAAAGAGTAAAGCAAAAAAGTGATGCAACCCAATTGCGTAAACAGTCGTTACAGAACAGAACAGAAAATGCGGGAAAATAATAATTGCATATGAAACGAAAGAAGAAACTCATTAAACTTAAGCCATTTTAAGAGTTCAATGAAAATCGAATTGGAAATGAAAATATGCTGCAGTTGTGTTAGATTAAAGAGGATTTTTACGATTGAAAGTTAGTGGTTTTGTTTTTAAATTGAAACTTAATTTTATCTGATCAATGCGAGTACAAAATAATAGAAAAAGAAATAAGGAAACATGAAATTGTTACGTAAAAAGAAAAGAATAGCTTAAGGAGAAAGGATACAAATTTCGCTTGAGCTTTAAGTTGAATGCGAAGAGGACACTTTTCTCCACTTTTGTATGTACCTGCTATAAGCATTCCGATCGTATTTGTGTCTAAACATAATATATATTGAAAGAGGTGACTTTATTTGGTTCGGAAATGACATAAAGCACATTGACATCAATGACTTACGAAGAAAAGTGAATTGGGGAAGAATAAGGGTCCATCATCACAATTTAAACTTCACAAGGCATAAGTGTAAATGTAAAAATTTAAATAAGCAACGAGTCTCTGACTGTAAATGAAAATGGCGAAAAAAATTGTTTGGTCGTTTTTGAAGAATTCTTTAATTCGATGTCGACTTGACCCAGCAAGTAGTATCACTTTTGCAAAAGAAGATAGACTTTGTGTCGGTTTATCTTCGATGTTTAGAACTGAAGTTGATCTTTTTCAAAACTAATCGACTTCACAATCAGCCAAAATTTTGTTAAGAAACCGTTTTAATTTTTGAGATGTTTGATGTTTTATAGAGGTTTAAAGGGACTCTTGGTATATGTCCGCATTCTGCTATGGAAATAAAAACAACTGTCATAAAAGTTGAATTATACTCCGGAAATAATTAATGTGTTTTAAATTCCGAGTTCTCATACCTTCTAGCAGTCGTCACATACCTTCTTCTATACTGTTGCTCAATGAGGAATGTAAAATAACTTGAAAAAGGCATTGGGTTATATTGGCTTTATACCGTTTTTCGGAAGTGGCTTAAGGTCATAGCCAAAATATGGCCTTATGTATGTCTTCTTAGGAATGTTTCATAACCTTCTGTTTCGGCACCCAAAGCAACATAACCCTTGGAGCCTTTTACATTTTTTCAATGGACCTATACATTTGCTGTTTAAAGAAACGGTTGCTTATAAGAGACTTTTAACTTTTTTTAAGCTTAAAGCAATTTTAAACTAAAAACAAAAAATAAAAACACAAAGAAATTAAATAATAAAAAGTAAAAAAATAACGGTAAAAAAAAGAAAAAAAGAAATTGTGCGCAAAAAAATTAAAAAAAAAAAAAAAAACAACAAATTTGCATAGAAAAATTAATATTAAATAACCAACTCTAAAACCATGACAATTAGAATTGAATAAAATTAAATTTCACATCTTCCATAACAGTTACATTTAGTTACACAACAGGAATTTATTATCTTTTTTTTGCACTTTCGTGTGGATTGTTTAATTGATTTTATTAGACAACAAGGTTTAATTCAAAAGAAGTGAATAAATACACATTCATTGATAAACATTAAAAAATAAATATCATCCAATTGCGTACCATCGCCAAAGATGCCTGATTTTTGTTGAGAATATTTCGTTTTTTTGTTTTAGAATTTTTCGTATTTCGATTTTCGGTAATTTGCATAGCGGATTTGCAAACATAAAACAAATTATTGTTGAAGCCAATTACGAGTTTAATTACGTTAATTGATTTTTTTGTTTGTTACATAATTACGAAAATTTGACAAAAAATGGGAAGAGAAAAAATGAAAAATATATATTTTATATTATTATCTATTCATTGGAAGCCGTAGTTGCTAAAAAATAATTTGTGTGTGGAGGTAGATTGTGTTTTATTCATATGTGTGTTTTCTTGTATGTACAAATTTAAATTGAAGAACGGAACTGAATGAAAAATAAAATTGTAAATTATTCAGACAAAACTAAAGAGTTTAGTCTATATGTGGAGCGAGAGAGTGTGGTGACTGTGGTCTATTTAAGCGCAATTACTTATATATTCCTATTTTAAGCAGTGTTTTGTATAGTTTTTGTTTTTTTTTTTTTCTTTATAAGGAAGAGTCAACCTTGTGTTTTTTGCAGGTATAACATTTCATCAAACGACTTGAAAGGGACATGATTGATGTACTTTCAAAATGTGGTTGTCATGAAATCTTCCATTTCAAATGAGAATGAATCGGTTTTTGTTCATTTTCTAAAATTTAGATTTTTTTTAAAACAAGCAAAACGAATCCATAGAATACATAGTTGGTTGGTTTCAAATGCTAAGATGGCAGCTTCAATATCGAAGTATTTCCAAAAAAACGTCGAGAATGTAAGACTGCACTTTCCAAGGGCAAGAAAAATTCGTAAGGTATTAAGTCATATTAAAAGTAAAAACATTTGAAGCAAAACAAATCATTTTTCAAAACAAATCTCAATTAAATATTTATTGGTCATTATTTGCTATATCCGGGGTAACTTCATAGTTCGATCGGTATAGAACTTTTGTGATTCATCAGCGAATAATTGAGCCTAGAGATTTTCAGTGGCTTCTCGGTCGACAAAATGTTTTACCATCTAGTACCAAAAAACCGTGGAAACTTTTATATGACCCTATATTTGAAGCTGAATCGTTAAATCATGCAAGTTGACTCTTCCTTATAAACAAAAGCAATTTACAAAGATTTTGAAAAAATTGAAAAAAAAAATCCTAAAGAGAACAATACATACCCTCCTATATGGTTTCAACTCCTCGGCCAGTAAGTGATGTATTCTTGCATCAGTAAGATCTTTCTTGGATGGATTGTAGTCCAGTTCGTGCATATCCAAATTACGTGAGCAGGTACTTTCTAAATTCGTCAGACTTGGACTAAAAAAGAGCACAAACAATTAGAAATGACATTACACTATGAAGTTAACATAAAAACATAAAGCATGGACTTCTAATCATTTCCCATAGCATAACTCTCAATCGAATTTAGAAAAAACTAATTTCATTAGTCAACATATACGTATAAGCCAATTAATGTATTTGGACGTGTCTTTCTCTCTATTAGAAGTCCATCGATAATAAAGCAACAAATCAAGACAAAACGAAAACTACAAAATTAACAAACAGAAACCGACAAATTATACACAAACAAAAGACGGAAGACACTAGCAAATACTCTACGTAACAGTAGTACTTGCTCAAGTATAGTCGGTAAACGAATTTTAAGCGTTTAGTGCATCTTACGATATCCGAAGCTCGTCTTGCAATGTCGATTTAGTTTTGTTATTCAAGCCAACTGGTTGTAATTTATATAAAAAAAATTAAGAAAAAAAAATATTTTGGAAATGCAAAAGAAAAAACTCTGTGGTCCCTAAAAAAATGTATAAGTACGAAATTATGCGTTTGGCGGACACTGTTGAATATAAACTAAACTGGTGAAAGTTCTTTCACAAGCAAATATATCGTGTGTCAGTACAAATATTTGCAGATAAGGGATAAGGATGTGGCTACTCATGCGCGCTGTTATTCTCTCCCGAGTGAAAGGAACCTACAGCTTTATGTTGAATTTTAAGGTGGTTCTTAAAAACAATAACTGGTGCTTCGAGGGAGCGAATCCTTGATAAATAATAATAATAATAATTGAGTGGCACTACAGCCCATAACGGACCAGGGCCTAGCTTCTACAACAACTACTCGTGTTGTGCATGCTATTGTTCTTCACGAGTAGAAGGGACCTACAGTTTTTTGCCGATTCCGAACGGCGAGATTTGAGAAGCTTTCCATAGACAATTAATACTCTTTGAGTGTTGTCAGCAACTCGAAAGAGGTGGTGCCGTGAAAAAATGCTAGGTGTCCCGCCGGGAATCGAACCCAGACTTTCTGCGCCGCAGTCGATGCACTTACCACTGCCTTACCCAATCCTTGATAAATACATAAGTCTTTTTTAGAACTTCAACCGTTATAAATGGTGTTTTTGAAGTTTTTACGCCACAAACAAAAATTATTTATTTAATATTAATTTTTTATTAATGGCGCCCCCTATATGTCCCGGGCCTTATTAAGTGATGTCAATATGTGTAAATCCTAATTAGTAAATGACACTTAATTCTCCTCTCAGATATATTTCTTTCCGAGCGTAGATTGCTTGTCCACAGAAGCTGATGGGACGAAACGAGAACACACCAACATTGTGTCTTTTGAAAATCTTAACTGGAATGGCGCTATAAGAGCACAATCTAAGATTTAGTTCTAAAATTACACACGTTTAGCTGCGTTTTTCAAAAGTAACCAAGAAACAGGAAAAAATCGATGATATTGAGCTGTGTGTTGAAGTTTTTTCAATTTGTATTAAAACGCTTCGATAGCCGAAGCCTAGATCCCTAATTGCACGCGAGATACATAGAAAGAGATTTGGTCTAAACTATGATTGTCAGTGAGAGAACAAATTTAGTCCACGTGTGGAATGTGGTAACGGCAGATGATATAGGCAAATTCTTCATGCATGTGAGGGACTGTTGTCTTCTGCTGAATTCATGTCATAGAACGACATGCTGAATCGCAGCTGTTTCAATTTGACTTCGGTTGTTTTTCTGTCTGAATTTGTATATTATTATGTATTATTATAATTGGCGTACCCTTAAGTGATGGAATAAAGTCACAACACATACATATTGATTGAAGAAGGAACTTATATTTGTGTGGTACTTTTTGAGTTTGATCCTTAAGGCAAGGAGATGAGCCTTCCGTTCTTGTCAAAAGAAATTAATGTTATTTTTAAATATTTAAGAATTATAAAGAAATGAAATTGTGTCTATTTTCCTCTTATAAATAATCGTCATATTCAAATTTATGAAAGAAGTAACAGTTCAGTTGGGCTTGCTGACTAATTTATGATACAAGCTAACTTTGATAGAGTCGATCTTTTGACAAATGTTTTATTGAAATTCCCTTCATTTTAAGTGTGTTTGCGTACAAGCACAGACATTTAAGGGAGTCGCGTAGAAATGCTGCCAGAAATGATCAAAACAACGGTAAACATTGGGAGAACAACAAGCACAAATTACTTTTGCTGATTCCACGGTTTTCTGAGTCTGCCGGAGAATATCTGAGTCTACCAGCTTGACAGAAATTATCTCTCACTACTCATATCTTTTGGTAGAAATTGTTATATTTTAAAAGAAAAAATTTCGACCATAGTTTTATTGAGCTATTGACCAATTTAAATAAAACGTCAATATCGTTTCAATTGTTAAACTCAAACAAAGTAGAAATTGTTTTTCATTTTTTTACTTCGCATGGTAGTTTAAAAAAAGAAATTCAAATTCAGTTGAATGTGTGAAGTTAAGAGACAAGAACTTTATCAGAGGCTTTCTTACAATAAAGTTCTGCAGGAAAAATGCATTTTCATTTCATCAATATAAAATAATGCACTCAATCATAAACGGGTCTTTTCGAAAGAAAATGTGACTTGATAGAATATTTTGCTACTAGAATCTACATAAATCAATGTCCAACAAGGTGAATTCAAAATGCCATTTGCATCGTATACACTAAGTGGCACGAACATTTGTTTGTTGCAAACTTCTGTACAACTGCAATGTCTCCAAGCTTAAAAAATATAACACAACAAATTACCTGAAGAAATAGAAACTACTTCAAAAATCGTTTTAAAAATTAAACTTCAAACTCCGCTACTTCAGTCTAAAATATTTTGAAACTACTTTTTGTTATTTACATGCTTCTACTGTAAAAAGAAAAACGGAAAGTTCATATTCAGAAAGTCGTTAGTCTTTCGCTTAGATCATCAACAATATGCATTATGATTTTTTCGAAAATAAAAAAAACTGATTTGTTAATTCACTCCATCAACTCGATGTTTGTAGAATAAGAACGAATTTTGCATGCACTCCCTTTACTTAAAATTTTTTTGGACATAAAATTCGTTTACCAAGTTGGAAACAATGTCTGCGGCGCCCACCTTCCACCTATACAATTACTGGTGTAATTCCTGAATAGGGCACTCATCGATTCCGTTCCAGAAATTTGACCAATTGTCGATGGATTTCGTCTCATCACTTCCATTGCGTCACGCATTGTTAATTTGGAGTATGTTTCAATAATTTTTGGCTCGGCACCCTAGAAAATGTACAAAAACAAAAAGAAGAATTTTTTTTAAAAGAAAGTTGGTAATTTTGAGGGCATTTTAAAAGAATAGGGAAATAAACAAAATCACCAATTAAAGCCAAATTACAAGTGAGTTCTTTTTTTTCAAATAGTTTTGATTTTCATTCTAAAGGCCTTCATCATCCTCTTCGTCTTTTGTGAGTTTTTTTGAGCTCTGTGGCGTTGGTGACGGTGCCACTAACATTTGTTGCATGCGAACTGTGTTGCGATTTTGTTCGATTGTGCTTTCGAGCAGTTGTAATGGCATATTGTCGAAAAATTGATTGTTGACGGTTTGAGGAGGCTTTTGTTCGTTTGCAATGGATTTGGTTAAAAAGATTTACCACATGCATAAGTCATATGGGATTACTTACCTTCAAGTCTCTGATAAGAAGTGGACGAATGAAACGATTGTCGAATCGTTTGAACTTGTCACGCACATTGTAATTGCCAGTCTTTCCAACAATGTCTTCAACTCCTGCCATAAGATGGTCCATGAACTGAAAAAAAAAACAAGTCAAGAATTGAACAGAATTCTCTTTGCGGTAATTTTGAAGATGCTCTGGAAAATCGCTACTGAATCGCTGCAAAATCGATTTATAAATTGTGATGAAAACTGAATTATTTTTGAAAAAAATCAAGCGGCAACGGTCGTGGTGGATTCGGCAATCAGCGGGCGCAGTTGCGAGGACTGACTGCCAGGAATTTTTTGCTCGGCGTTTGGTAAAATCGATTGGGAATCGTCTATTATGTCCTAATCTCCTATGCCTAGACTCTTAATTCGATCGTGTACTGTCAATAATTGGACCATATAAAGAAGCAATCGCTCAGAAGCGGCCGGCTTTGTGTCAACTCACTTACATAGATTATAATTCTGGAGTTCGGTTGGTTGATTCTTATTTATCAACCATACGGTCCGAACTTAGGATAAAGTGATTACTTCCTGATCCTGTCTAATGAATGATTTGCGAATGGATATTGATTCGTAAGTTGCAATAGTCGACTCTTAATTTTCTTTAATTGCACTTGCGACTTTTTGTAGTCAGCCGTGAATACTCCCAACAAGCTTATCGCAAGTTACTTAAAAAGTTAAAACAACTGCTACCATTTAAATGATGACTTCAAGTAAGCTGACTCCAAAAGCAAAATATGTTAAATTGTTTTTTCAACGAGATTGAAACTGATGGGAAAGTGTTTAGTGACATAAAATACGTCATTTGTTTTGAATAACTACTTCCAGAAACAACGATCAGAATGACAAAATAATCACAATTTTCCGGACGAGCTTTGCATAATTTTTCATTCATTCCCATCATCACTTACCCTCTCATGGATTCTCTCGTTCATTGTTGGTTTCCTCTTGGAAGCACGTTTCACATTCAAGAATTTCACCAGTGGCTTTATGGTTATGCCTTGCAAGAACACAGTGAAATAAATCACCGCGATAGTTGTGGTCACAAACATTTCCTTTTGCTTTACGTGATCCGCATCGATCAGCAGCACCAGGGCAAAGGCAACAGCACCGCGCAGACCGCCGTAGGACATCACAAATTGATCGACATTCGAGAGCTTGTGCAGACGGAATTTATTCGCCATCGCAGTGAGAATGATGACACCTGTAATGAGCGAAGAACGCGGTACGTAAATCAAATTGTAATATTGGCGACAGCTACCTACCAATCACTCGATACACCGAACAGAAGAGGATTGTCAGGACGATGAAGACAGTGTTCCAGACGTGCTCGTCGTTAACCGTAGCCACTCCGAGGAACATAAAGATAATCGTTTCCGATGAACTCGATAACATTTTGAGCGCGTACTTAACGGTGGTGTGCGACTTTTGGGATATATTCGATTCGACGTAATTCTTCATTGTTATGCCGCAGAAGGTTATCCTGCAAAGAAGAAAAGTGGGGTGGATATGCAGAGCTGGCGGTATGTGCAGTAATTGGATGCTTACGCCAAAATTCCACTCATGTGGAAAATTTCCGCATTCAGATATGCCAGGTAGGCCATCACAAATATGAAAATCGGTTCGATGACGCGAACGTTATCAGTGAATCGTGTCACCAGTCCAGTCAAGATGCCCCATATAACACCTGAAACCAACGTCATAGAACAGTGAATTTGGTGGAGAGAAGAAGAAGGTACACAGTGTCAACTTACCAATGAATGTACCTCCTAAGGCGACCACGAAGAACGACGCGAATCCTCCCAGGACATCGGAAACAATAATATTGTTAATGCCAATTTGATTATACACCTCCATCATGTGGTACATAACAACCTAGAATGGAGGAGATGAGGTATTTCCTTATTAAGATACGTACGAAAATGGTTTGGGTAAGGATTTATGGCAAAGGAATGACTTTTAAATTGGCTGTTGAGGCTGAGGAAGCGGATGGGAATTACCTGTCCCCGCAGGCCTGTTCTAATGTTTTCAATTTCAACAGGAGAATTACGTTATAGTCCTGAGATGTCAATTGGTTTGTTTAAACGTGGGTTCTTTTTAGTTTATAGTGGGGCTTATATAAAACGCACAATATGACACCTATGATCGAGAGGTGTCTTTACTCCGAGAAGTCGTGAGGTGTCATTTCTCCAAAGATGCCAATTGGCGGACGGTTACAGTCAATTCTAAGCGATATCGTCGAATGACAATCGCTTTTTTTACTGGCGATAAGGATTATGACTTGAACGATATGTGGCTCCAACAAAACGGCAACAACCCACAACACTACCATTTCTGGCCTAATTGCGGTTTAAGTAGCGTGGTAGCGTAGTTTTATGTTTTGATGACATCACCAAGGCCACGAAGATTCTGAGTTAAATTTTTTTCTGTGGAGCCACGGATAGGACCGCGGTTACGAGAAAAAGCCCCAAATTCTAGACGCATTAAATAGCTACATTGCTAATGCTGTGGTCGAGATACCATACGAATTACGGTGAATTTAAGGACTGGTTAAAAATTGTTTTCAGAGGCGTCCGTTGCTTTCAGAAGAATTCCAAAGATCTTCAGCTATCATCAGTTTAGTAACCACAGCTATCACCTCAGTTGTAGATGTTCTGTACTTCGTTTCGTCAATAGCCCAATGATTTTTTTAACTTTAGTACACACATAAAATGAAAAGAGTCGCACTTTTGTAAACGAGATAATAGATTCTACCCTCTACAGCAATCTTCACGACTCAATAAACCAGCAGTTCAGTTAAGACTTAAGACAAAGTTATTGAGGAACGTTTATAATTGGAATCGCCATCAAACAAGGTTCTTTAAATGTCACACCTCACTTCAATAGGCAGGATTATTTTTAGGTGGAGAGGTTGGCATCATTCTCCTCCAATTAATAATCTACAGTAAGACGGGATCATCCCTAACATGGTAGCCATCAACCACTTCAAAACATATCCCGAAGAAAATTGCCTTAAAATACGTCATTCCCATCCATCGGACAACTTGAAGACTATTTTAAAGTTCAAATTGAAGCACAAAGGCGATGTGATCTACTTCTCATCCCACATCCGCACTTAGTAATTTACGAACATCCATTTCAAATATTTTAAAATGTCAGAAGAGCTCAAGTATTTATTGTTTTGCTTCACCTCTCAAAAAAATAATGAAACGTATACTGCGAGAGGCCCATTGTGTAGGCCCTCCTTACTATGTATATCCCCCTTCAGCAGGATTCTCCCATCCAGGATTTGTCGAACGGATATACACATCCCCGCCGAAGCAATTCTAAATGAAATATATGTACTAAATGGTTTTTTGGTATTCTCCCAAGCAGAAATCGAAACGAAATGTGTACTCGTGTAGCATTCACACGACCTTGAGGTGAAGAAAAATCAATACAACGACGACGATGACGACGGGAAGAATGTGCTGCCTGAATTAATCCGAAAACGAGTATCCCTCTGGACAGAATGTCAAAAGGACGAACTGAAGGAGGCAGCAACAGCCGAAAATAGGAGCTGCCGGATTTGTATCCCATCGTTCGTCTTTCGGCTTATTTCAGTTTCCTTTCCTTTTCTTGCTGGCTTAGGGGGGAACTTTTTTACTTTCACTTTCCATTTTGTTTTCACTGATTCCAGCCTCTGTGCTCCAGAGTTGGGGGACAGGACCGGCGGAGGATTTTTGAATAAACGCAAGTGATTACATTATTTTTCCTTTTCGGTGGTCTTTCGCAGCGCCATAAAGACGACCGACACACATACAGTAGATGTGTCCTTCAAGGAGTTAATTTTCTGAAGATCAAATCGGCGTGCCGGGTGCCGCCGGAATGAGTGTGTACTCATGGACCATTTAAACACGCACATTCATGCACACCTCCCATATGGGCCGCCGAAATGTTTTACATTTCTATGGCTCCTTGATGCTCCTTTGGTTTGTGAAGTGGGCCGAGGGAACTGAATGTAAATTGACATTCAAGAAGGTGTGCTTACTTATGTGTGTGTGTATATGTGGGAGGAGACTCTGAAAATAGTTAAGCACCAAGGGTACACACGAGTATTTATCTTAACCCTTTGATGGGTGTAGGGCGGGCGCAGCCCCTACGCCCTGCGCTTGGAGGGATGTGCCATTTATTTGAATTTAACGTAAACCTTTGTGAAAGGTTAATGTTGACGGCAAATAAAAGAGTGCTTTGAAGATGTTTAATTGGACGTTTGGGAGCAGGGGTCATTGAATGCACATTTTGGATGGAATCGAAATGTGTGTTATCGGCGACGATAATGGCAGTGACAATATTGAAGTGATTGGAACATTGAAATCATTTGAGTGGGGGTATATTAATGGCTTGTTTGTTTTTCGATTTCGAAAGTAAAACTTAATAAAACACATACAGCTATAGGTTTTTGGTGAAAACGCTGATTCTTTAGTTTGGACGCGCCATTAAGTGTGAAAGACAATGTCTTGAAATTACCTCCTCGGGAAAACGCGCAGCATGCGATTTTCATTAGCAACAATTGCACTTACAGCAACAATTTTTTTTTTGACATTACGATTATGACTGCAGAAACGAATTTACATTCTTAAAATTTCTTCAGAATTTTACCGACAACCAGAATTATCGCCTAATACCCTAAAAGATGTTTCCTTTGAATCACCATTTTTGAATTTGCATATGCATATGCATAAACAATCCATTATCGTAAATGGCAACAATTCAACTAATATTGGGACACTTTGAATGATGGTTGAGTCTATTAGGTATCGGTTCTCAGAGTAACTAACATAAAACCACGAAGTAAATGACCTCTTACTTCCTCAAAAGATAATTCTTGTTTCAGATTGTGTTCCTTAAAAAGCATATTCTAAAGTCAGGTTTTAAAATCAGCCGTCTCATCATTCATAGCGTAACCTTGTTTGACTGAAGGTTTTTTGTGCTTGCGCGTGTAAGAGGCGGTTTTCACAGTGAAAACCCAATTAGCTCATGGTGCCATTTTTAATCTGCAATGGGTTTTGAAGAATTTATTGATGCAGCCTATATTTCATTCTTAAACCCAATATTGAGTTTTTGGGAAAGCTAATAAATGTTTAATAGTAATTTTTGAAATGTCCCCGACAAACCCGAATGTTAATTTGCTTCTAAAATCGTACAGAACAGGGGCATAAACGCACAGTCTGGTTGCTGCAGCAATGATCGTTATTTGGGTTGTTCATTTTAATGGTATGTTCTCCAAGAGATCAGTACCCAGTAAGCCCACTGGCAACAACAGTTGAAGTCCTGAAGACGATTTCTGTAGCTGACAATTTTATATCCAGACGGTCGATAGGATAGCTCGATACAGCATCACGGCTTAAGTGTCCTCCCGCTCACGTTGCTGATAGGAATACGCGCTAATTTTTACATTTTCTGTGGTTTGCTTAGAATTTACTGTTCGGTTTGGAAAAAAGGTTAAAAAAAACTAAAAAAGTTTGCGATGTTAATCTGTAGACTCAATCGCACGAAACCCTAGGCAAGTGAGTTTACATGACGTCCATTACCGAGCACTCTGATGGGTTAGATATACAAATCTCCTTTCAAGTCTTATTTGTCTATTCGTTCAGTCACCTGCATAAGTTTAGAAGCGCGAATGTAATATTTTGTATTTAAAAGTCAACAAATAAAACTGCTGTGTTGATGTTTGGGAAACATTTAAGAGACTTCAAAACTCTCCACTCTAAATCAGTTTAGGGATTTATCATCAATAAAAGTAATTAAAATTGTAGTTCAAACTTACCGTCACAGCATCGTTAAGTAGCGATTCCCCAAACACAACAATGTACAGAATCTCGTTAACATGTATCTCTTCGAACACAGCCAGTACAGCAACAGGATCAACAGCCGATATCAGTGATGCAAATATGAATGTATCCAGGAGTTTCGGCGTTTGACTTTCGTCACCATAGATCCCCGTAAGGCCGCAAGCCCACAATGATGAACCTTTAAAGAAAAATAAAAATTCCCCAATAATCGATTGAAATTGACAAAGGATATAGATTTTCTAATTCAAAAGATGCTATCTCATTAATCTTGTTACAGATGATGACATGACGTATGACGTAAATGTCAACTCCTGCCCCCGACACAGATGGTGTCTGTACGTGTGTTAATAATAGACCTCTTCACACAATGGCCCCCACACAAAAGAAAATAAAAGATAACTGACAAGTAAGGGTAAAATAAAATAGGTTATGTTCGCTTCTGTTCAAGTGCCGTTCGCCTGTCAGAAACAGTTCAATAATCCCTCTTCTCCATGTCATGAATGGCGATGCGTTGGTGTTCCACCATTGTGGAATCGAGTTTGAAAAGAACGACACAAATGCTTGATACCTCCGATACGTGATTATGGATTAGTTTTGACATTTCGCTGTGCAAATTCAAATCTTTTGTGTTCAGAAACCTTTTTCTTTTGCTCAGGCTGCTGGATGATCTCTGCCCGTTTGGGAAATAGAAAATAATTAGGAGCAACTGCTAAGTGGTTGTTAGGAATTCAAATGATTCGGCAAATGAGACTCTTTCTAATTAATTTATTTTTCGCAACTGGTTCAAGGGACTCGGAGCGGCAGTTATGGAAAATTCCTTGAGCTTCCCACGGGTTGAATGCCAAAAGGAAAACAAAAACACTGCCAAATTTGGCATGGAATTTGTAATGACTCCTGGGAATAAGAGGTTCGCATTTTATCTGCGTAAGAAGTTAATAAGGATGAGCGGGTAGCAGTGGAATTAAGCATTGTGGGTTTGAGGATTGACATGGAGTGATGAAGTGTATACTTCCTTACTCAAAAAGAGTCGAGTGGTGGCGACAGAAACTGCATTCTGCATAAAGGGGTGGGTTAGTCAGCATATTTCTGCTTATTTTTTGTGTGTCTGTTGCCGTGACTAAGAGGTCTTTTGCGTGATTTAATTTGTGTTACAAATCCTTTTCTAAGTTATTTTTTTCTTGCCCCGAGCAATCGTGTTTTGTTGAAGTTCAGTTCAAGTTCTCATACAGTTTCTTGTCTTTCATTCCAAGTCCTTGTCAAAGTTCCTGTCAAATTCTTTGTCCAAGATTTCATTCCAAGTCCTTGTCAAAGTTCCTGTCAAAGTCTTTGTCCAAGATTTCATAAAATTTCTTGTCCAAATTTTTTTGAATTCCTCGTCGAAGTTCGCTTCAAAGTTTATGTCCATGTTCAAGTCGTTGTCTATTTCCTTGCCTAAGTTCTAGTATTAAAACAATTTAGTGGAATAAAGTTCCTTAAAACACACCCCCCTCCATAAGACCGTCGTTTTTCCATAACACCTCCTTCACTTCATATGCCATCCTCCAACCCTGAAACCCCATCAACAACTATATTTAACCGCCCAAACGTTAATCTTTTATTATTCATGAAATCTGCCCATGGGAGATTCACTGAAAAAGGACCTACAATTTGATGCCGAATCCGAACAGCGAGTATGAGAAGCCTTTTCTAGACAGTTAATACTCCCTGAGTGTTATCAGAAACTCGAAGAAATTATAGTAGTAAGAAAGACAAATGAAAATCCAGACTGATCGACGCACAGTGATTGGATTCAGGGTCGCGAACTGGGCTTGATTAAAATTCAAAGCTTCTTGTTTCATAAATAGTACACTTTATTTTTTTTTATAAAGGGTGGACCAACCACCAAATTTGCTTAGCTTAGCTTAACTTGACATTTCTTTGTTTCAGTGTTTGACAAATTCAGCCATGAAGAGGTACACTATTGGGCAGTGTGTTAAGATTGTTGAAACCTTTTACGAAAATAATCAATCAAATCTAAATGCATTTCGTGCACTTTGTGACTTTTTTGGTCAACAAAATCGACAAAAAGTGTTCGCGAAAGTGTGGGAGAAGAAGAAGAAGACATCGTGCCCAACAATTGAACATCACAAGAACATCACTGATGCGAATTTTCAATAAAGATTTCAATTTACGCACTTACAAGGTTCATTTGGCTCAAGTGCTGAAAGCCTACTGATTCTTTCAAGCGTCGTCAATTCGCCGAATGGTTGGTTGAACAAAGAGAAGTGAATGGTGATTTGACAAAGAAATCATTTTCCGCGACGAGGTACACTTTCAGTTCAGTGGATTGGTTAACAAGTAGAATTGCCGCATTTGGGCAAATAAGAATCCACGTGTAGTTGTTGAAAAACCAATGCATCCACTGTTTGTAACTATTTGTGCGGTCTATGGGCTGACTCTTTCTTTAAAAATTAGGTCGTCCCAACAGTAACTGTGAATGGTGTTTGCTGTCGCGAAATGATTAGAGACTTCTTATGTTCAGGAGGATATGGACCTGAGTAATATGTGCTGTTGCCACTTGGCTGTGTTTTCTCACGTTGTGGCAATGTGAATTGGCTGCAACGATCATCTGATCTGGCACCCTTTGACTTCTTTCTTTGGGGATATTTAAATAAAAAGTGTACGTCAATAAACTTAGAACAATTTTAGGAGTTAAAAGAAGTGATAGTTCGGCACATTAGAGGTATGCTTCCCAAGCGACGACGAGTATTTGGCCAATATTTTGTTTCACATATAATTGTCGATGGGGTTTGGCTTTATACATACATATATTATGATATATAAACTGTTTCCGATGATTACCTCTTACTAAGACTTATGTGATTACAACTTGCGACACACAAATCATAATTTATCAGCTTGGAGCAAAAAATGTTTAACATTTTACACCCATTTTTTCTTTTACTAATTTTGGTAAAGGAAAAAAAGAAACAGTTGCTCTCTGGAAAAGTATAGTATACATCGAACTGAGTTCTTTCTGCTCTACAATACTTTTATAACCGTCGTCTTTCGATGCTAAGAAATTGAATATCAAGACACACAGTGTCTGCACGCTGTTATAATTGTCAACAAGATACTTTGTATAGACAGACATCAGAATCTAATATAGCCATTTGAAATGTCTAATTCCGTAAGATTTTCGGGCCTGGCTTGTTTGTTTCCTTTGTATTGCATTTCTCTTTCCAGAAACACATTCAACGTTTCCAATAATCGTCCAGACACTATCCACTTGCTAAATTTGGTCGTTTGCTGTCAAAATCCAGAAATGTAATCTCAAATAAGTCCAATACCGAAATCCCGAAAATATTTATTACCTCTGAAGTAAATTGTCGGACTCCAAGGTTAAGAGCTCCAAGGTTCAAGGTTGGGTTTCAGCTCCAATTTGTTCACCTTCCATAAGCTGTTAAACTGTTATATAATTTTAAGGCTTAACAGCTTATGCAAAAAATCAAGCCATGATGTAATGATCGAAAGGTTTGTTTGTTTACAATTTGTGATCTTATTTTGGGACCTTGCTTTGCACTAGCATCTGGAACTTTTATCTTTGGTTAATATAAAACCTGAAGTCAGTAAAATGCGGATGAAATTTCGAATAAATGTTTTTCTGTCCTAAGGCTTGTGTGCAAACAGCTGCCAAGCATAATTTATTACTATTTGTTCTTCAATCAGCAATCACTTCTCTCAAATAAACCAAATTAAATTATCCTCCTGTCAAACAAGCACAAGCGCACAATTTTTCGCTATAATTTATTGTTATGTGACATTTTGGGACGCGATTTGATTATGCCACCAAAATGAAATTAAACTGATTTGCTAGCGCCATGCAATCATCTCTCCATCATTTCACTTGTTGACGAATTCAAAGACAATCTGACATGAAACAATTTAGTAGAAAGAACATTTGTTGTGTCATTTATCAAATCATTGATCCAAGTTTGTCGGTTCTGGACTTGTCGGTGGCGACAACGATAACGGCTGCGACGGGCGGTCTTTAAGTTTCAATTGATCTTGTTCCCTTAGGCGTGAATCAGAGGAATATTTCACACAACTTGGGTTTAGTTGTGCGCAACGCACAATCGACTCTGTCACGGAGTCAATCTGTTGTTTATTAGCACACGAGTGTGTACCATCTGCAGTGACCGGCGGCGATGTGCGGCGTATACTCTGGTGCATGGAAAAAGCTCAAGTGGAATTCCAATTTGACCCAGTTACCCAGTTACTGCGTGTTTGTTTTGATTTGTGATTCTATAGCGACTGCTTCGACGAGGGCATGCATTTTGAATGAAGTTCGTTGGCGCACATTTATACGTTGCATGCAATCAAATGCAGTTCCGAAGTGGCAGTTGACAGTCTAAATGACAAGAACTTAATGAGCAATCGGTTTGCATTTGACAGCTGATGATTAGGTCATGTGTGACAGATGACAATTAGGCAAATTAGAGTCTGAAATGTTTTGAAAACCAATCTCTGGGTGCCTAAGCAACACATTTCATTCGAGAATGTCTTTGGTGTCCAGTCATGCGTTCCTCACGTCCCCCTATTAATCAGCGTTTATCAATGGGCAGCCGCGTCTCAATTGAATTGATCTATCAGAGCTATCGATGTCGTTGTCTTCGGTGTCTATTTCGATTTGATTAAATTATCACAGATTGGCTATTTTTAGAAACACGCCATAAATATAGCTAAGGAGCTGCCTTGATAAGATCGGCTCTTAAAAAACGCTGTCATCGTTAAGCAATCATGGTCAAGTAGCCGTGTGCTGATGGTCTTGATATTATAAGACCATTTCGCTGTCACCTATGAGAGTCGTTATCGAACTTCTGTGAATGGCAGGAGCAGCTGGCTCATATCGGTTGCGAAGTGATTGTCAGAAATTTGACTGGGACATGAAAGAAGGCGATGACAAAGTGTCAAAAAATAGCTTTTTTGACTTTTGCCCTGTTCAATGGAACCTTTCGGGTATTTTTCACCTCGTGATTGAAAATACCTATCTGTTCTTTGTACTGTGAATATCACGATGATCACGTTATGTGAATGACAGACGCACTGAACTGCAGACGGTGTCCATTTTAATAGATAACAGCTAAGGTTGGATTCTTTTTTTGAATAGATAATTCTTTTCTGTAAAGATAGTGAATTCTAATTCGCCTCATCTGTGATGTAATCGAGTGAGACTAGGTACTCGAGTTTTTTTTAGCGATGGATGTTGAGACACCGTTATATCTACAAAAACTGCCAGCTTGGTATGCTTTATGAGTTGGTGGAATAATTGATTCGTACATTTTAAAAAACCATGCTGGCCAGCAGTTAACAGCCAATGATAACCGCTATAAAGCCATAATTACTGACTTTTTCTTTCAGCAATTGAACAACCATGATTTGCAGAAGTTTGTACCAGAATTGATTTATTGAAGAAAACGTTTGGTTACTGTATATTTACACGTTACGAACCGATGAATTGGGCTCCAAGATAGTGCGATTTAACTCCGCTTGGCTATTTACTGTGGTGATATGTGAAGTCGCTAGTCTACGCCGATAAACCTGAAACGATTGACCACTTGGAGGACAACATTCGCTGCATTAGTGTGCCGATATACTGCCTCAAATCTTATAAAAATATTGGATCTCCAGATCAGACAATGGATCCATTGTGACACACCGACACAAAAATTCCTGTTTATTCTGGAAAAGTACCTCCAAACAGCTCTCAGAATCATTGATACTTTGTTGTTTTTGGTCCATTGTGTGCAAACGCGGCACCGCCTTCGAAAACAGCTTTCTCATAGACAAATGTTCATGCAAAATAGTGTACACACTTACTTCTGATGTCTTTAAGGTGTCAGTTATTTCACGATTTTGTGTGCTTTTTTGACGTTTTCAGGTGTAACCACCTCACTTGCCCTTTCGGAGCGTTCAGTATCATTGGTGTCTGTACGGTCACGTTTAAATTCAGCATACCATCGACAAACAGTTGTTTTTGATGGAGCACAGTCCCCGTTTGACCTTCCGAGCCATTGCTGGGCTTGCACGGTATTTTGTCCCATCAAGGAGCAGTGTTAAAACGACACATAAATTTCTGTTTTTTCCATTGTTTTAAAAACCCCAAAAGAGCGCAAAAAGATCCATTGTAACTTGTAACCAAATAATCAGATCGGAAAATTTGACATTCGGATTTTGTTAGTAGCGCCCTAAAAGCACTGCTGCGTCAATAAGTAATATCTTCAAATTGAATCATTGCACACAGAAATGTAACAGAGCGTTCTCTTTCTAAATAATTTGCCTTCATTGGATTAACTCATCAGTGAGGCAGGGCTTAAATCAACAATGTAAGAGTGTTAATCACAGCAGTTGACAGTTAAAAAAAAATTAACAATAACATGAACAATTCGCAAACTGCTCGACAAACTTGACACTCTCGGGTGCAAATTAACGCCTGTTGAATCAGTTGGTTGGAAACAGTATTGCAATTAATTATATCAACAGCAATTAAGGCCAATTTCCATCCAGACATCTTTTGTATTCACCGACTGCCAGAGTTGCCGGCCTGTCTGTCGCCACTCCACCTGCTTACAATGCCCGTGATGCAAATATTTAAATTCCGTTTCCGGGTTTTGAAAGGCAGTTCCAGTCAGTTCCTCATCTCATCTTTTCAAGCCTCCTCACGTCGTCACACACAAAAGGTGCTGCCAACAATGAATTGCGGTCGGAATTCATCTTGAGCTGAATAGCTGAATGATGACAGTGTTCATTAAATGGATGTCGATGATATCGATTGACGGCAGAAGCTACGAGACTGGGGGATGAGCAATAAGTTATGACGTTGTCGTCAGTGTTGAGCCTCAATCCGGAAGAATGGGGTCCGCTATTGAAATTGTCGTTGTTGTCGTCGTCATCATCAACGTTTTTGTTGGGCGCGTTCAATAAATGAAATTGAATCAATTAAAATGTGTGCCAACGTTCGGTTTGTAGCCCGTGACTGAAGTGCATTTGCTTTGCCAGCCCCTAGATGCTGGCGGAGGTTTGGCGGCACCGCTATTCTAATCTTGTCAGAGACGTGCTGCTTTGCCAACAGATCAATTTTATTAGTTGATTCATGAGCTCTGATAAATGATATGATTAATTGGATTCGACACATACGAGTATGGGTGGTGTGCTCTTTGGCAAAGTTAATTATAAGAAAAAAAAATGCCGCTGGCATTGGAGGAGGGAAACGGGGGTGTGCCTCCTAAGGGGCAATGTATAACGAGGTTCTTATCGGATTTGCGTGCTGTGGGCGGCTGTGATGAGGAGATACCAGAGGAGACAATTAATTATGTTGACTTCTACTGTATCGCCGAGGAGCTTTCAAATAAGAGGGTATTTGTTTGAGTCTGAGGCGCTGACTTGAAGGGATGACGAAATGAAAAAAAAAATGTACCCTCCCCTTACCACTACAAGTAGAGCCGTTGCCTAGTTTCGCATCACATTACAACTCTCCGGCTGTGAAAACACAGCTTGACACACTGAAATTGTAAAGAATGAAAGAAAGCCCGCTTACAAAAATCATTCCAAAGAAGAAAACCAAAATGTCATATTCCTCGTAAAATTCCAAGTTCATCACTCCCCCAGAAATAACAGCCAATCGGTCATAGTTCCGTCTCAGTAGACGCCCAAGGCATTCCCCGACGCCAATGAAATAGCTCATAAAACATTCTATCCCCCCGCACATTCAATAAAATATCCGTCTAATCGAATTGCCTTTTCACTTAAAATGCAAAGGACACAAAGAAGGCATTCAAAAATAAGGGAAGATAGAAAAATGATTGAAAAATTAATTAAAATGACTTACCAATCGTCGCAATATTAAATATCGTGCCGACAACAGCCATTAGCAATATCGTTCCTAAATTATCAAAGAAAAGGCGGTTGGGCATGAAGTACCCGGCATCTAGGATAATTGGAGGGAGCATGTAGAAGAAGAACGTGTTCGGCGTGAGTGGCGACACATTCACGGAAGTCGCAAAGTATAGTATAACGCCAATGACAACGCCCACAACAATGAGAAGGCATGACTCGGGGAAGATCTTGTGTAGCTTTGGTGTCATGTGGAAACCTGAAACGAAATGGAAATGTATTTTAGAAAACAAAAGTAAAAGAAGAAAAATAACAGAAAGAAATGGAGGAAAATGCGTGAGTCGTCGAGATTAATTGCCAAATAGCATGAGGCCTTGTATTAGTTTTTTGGCACGACCTTGAGCTTTGCAAAATTGAGCAACAATTTTCTTGTTTTCCTTTTTTTCTACGAGTACGGTGTGGTGACCTAGTTTCTGAAAATGAGGGTGATCAGGTCGGCGTCGTTGGAAGTATTTAGGATACCGATTAGTTAGAGGAGTGGAAATCGTCACAGTCCATTAAATTAATCGTTTTGTTCGTCCTACGAGTAATATCTTACTAGTGGCGGAGACATACAGTTTAATTCCGACAACAGAACTGAGAATGCTCCATGATTATAGTTAGGCGCCGTTAAAATTATAAAAAAAATTATAAAAGTTCAGAAGGTATTCAAGGCCTACCTCGGCTGCCGCAAGACTAGATGCCTTAGTTACCCAAGTACCAAATGAGATCATGCTTAAGTGACAATCACCCCATCTTGGCTTGGAGCGAGACCTTTCTAAAACATCTGCCGCTTTCTGGATCGGAGCACTCGGTTGAGAATGCAAATCCACACTTAGCCGGGAAAGTCCCCTAACCGCCTGGTCTTAATCAGTAGGGTAAAAAGACTGATTCAGACCAGCCAGCACAGTGCCCTTATCACAACTCTGCCCGCGATATGGGGTTATACGAGTAAGCCAGCACGATACTCCTACAAGGCTGACTACCGCACGGTCAGGCTGGATATAGAATCTGGTCAAGCTCTCACTACCAGTTAGGTTCCCTCGGGTCTGGTACCCGCCATTCCACCACAAAATAAACTTTGGCTCCATAGTGATTTCATATACACTAATAATAGTGTTACGAATGTGATTTTGGATCAAGTGATTCATAAATCCAATCACATCATCTGGAAGTAAATAAGGACAACAGCAGAACTATCGAAATCAAGCGTATAATCACTCTAGACTCAAGTGGGAATTGAATAACTAAGCGCACTCTCGAAAGACCTAGCTGGCTTTATGTAACAATTTGATCAGCTGCTCTATAGCGTAGAAACTTGGACGTTATTTAAAAGGGTAAGTTTCTGGTCCTGTTTGAGTTTATGGTATCTAGAGGAGAAGATTCACAGACGAACCGTAAAATCTGAACGGTAGCGTGCATCCGCTCAAGCGTCTACTGATGGCTAGACCACGTAGAGCGAAAGCGATCCTGCAGAATCTCTAAATCCGAGGTAATGGGAGTAAGCAACAGAGAACGACGTCTCTGAGACGGCTTATACAAATAGAGAAACACCTTAAGCACCTTAATTCAATGGCCTCGCTCCTTCAGCAACTACTCGTGTTGTGCGTGCTATTGTTCTCTCACGAGTAGAGAGGGCCCTCAGAGGCCCTCAGAGTTTTTTTGTCGACTACAAAGGCTGAAATTTGAGAAACTTTTCAAAGACAATTAGTACGTTTTGAGTAGTGTGAGCAACCCGAAAGCGGTGGTGCCCCGAAAATGCGAGATGGTCAGTGCGGAAATCGGATCTGGGACCTTCGGCGTTAGAGTTAAAGCATTTACGCACTACTCCACGGGGATCACTTGCGGTGCGAAATCGGAGACAGCTGACAAGAGGTCTTGCTAGCTGGAGAGACATTATGGTTGAGGCCTAGTTCGGAGTGTAGTGCCACTCGAAGAAGTCCAGGTACCGAACCCAGATTTCCTACCTAGGATTCGACGCACTTACCAAATAAGCTGCGGAGACCACCAATTTGAAGTTAGTTCTGGCAAATTGCCACCAGAAGATGCAAAAAGTTGGCCCTTACTAATAATTGAGTGGCACTACAGCCCATAATTTTGGCCCTTACTGCTAAACCAAAATTGCAGTGAATCAGGGCCCACAAGGAACTATGTGATCAACCGCTGACTGAATTGCATTACAATGTAACCTTTTAGAAAATTACGCCGAATATATGTCAATAACGTTAAATCCAGGCTTCAGAGTGATAGAGGGGAACATTTTTACGAGTGTAACTTCTATGCTTCGCTGATGATCACGCTTCATCAGGGAGTCTTATTGAATCTTAACAACGAAGCACCTTTTTTAAGGATAAAACAACGCTCATCATCTGTAACAAGATATCATAGAAAATATGCAAGTTTGAGTTCATCTCACAGGTAGATGATGTTGCTTCTTTCTTTGTTGGATTCGTTCCTCTTAGATTGAAATTTAGTGTGTGGGCTAAAAGCGGCTTCCTATCTAATTCATTGTGAAAGCGCATTAAAGGATGTCTTTGACTGACTTAAGGCACTGGTTGAAGGAACTGAATAAATTTAGAACATGAAACTCGAGACAGCTGGTCCTGAATTAAATTGTTTGTGTCCTTAAGCAGAACAACTGCACCCTTCCACGAAAAAAATTAGATCGGTATTTATTAACCCAACCAAAATAGCTCGTGGGTCCACCACAGCAAAGGAATTCCAAAATGAATCCTTGTATAGTATGTCTAGCGCTTCCGGCAAAGATTCATTGTCTCATAGCCAAACTCAAATGAAAATAGAAATAGAAAACAAAATGCTTCTTCACTGCCCGTCTTCATTAAACTTAAGAGGCAATGGCAAGAGCACATCTGCAAGGACATTCCCTTCAAAAATTATTATTCTCCCCTGCAACCATTCAAAAGAATCCTTGGTTGCCCTTGAAAATGATAGTGACCACACCCGCAATAACTTTTCAAATCATTGCCTCGAGAAAGGGGAAGCACTGCTGAATTACTTGACAATGTGCAGCGTACACCGCCTGCCCCACACAATCACTAGTGAATGTGCTGCGTTCACTTAATAAATATTACAATCGCCTGTCGGCATCGGCATTCCGGTGCTGACGTCAGGCCTAGAAACAACAAAGCCGCAGAAATCGATTTTAAATGGTAACATGTGCATGACCACAAGGTAAAATGTACTCGGACCCTGATGGGAGAGAGTGCGCCCTCGTAACGAGCGTCCGGGTGTCCTTGGAATGAGCCAAGGCTACTGTCGGACAAACGAAGGCACAGCCGTTTGCCAGCAAAAGTCCCAAACTCCCATACACAGCACATGCCAGTGCAGACGACGCCATAACGAATATATCACTTCCTGTGGGGCGTATCTGGTCGTTAGGCGTAAATGGCCCCTCGTGACTCAGTGTCGAAAACACGACCGACTGATGGATCAATAAAGGGACACACAAAGAACGAGGGAAAGGTCAGGGAATGAAATACTTACCGATTTTAGCGATACTGGCAGAAAGGATCCACACGCCAATGATGAACGGTGTCTTGACTCTGTCGAAGTCCACCTGGGCGATGGGGTACCGCGTAGGTGCCTCCTCACCTCCCTCGGAGCTCCTCGGATGGGCCAGTGCATGCGACTCGTGAGACGCATCATGGGATCCAAACAGAGATGCCTGCAACAAGAAACGATAAAAGATGTTCATGAGTACATTTAAGCGATTGCATGCGGTAATAAATTGACTAATTGCAGCTTCTAATGGCTGGCACAACTGCGCGACTACGTGATGGGAATGGGAATAGAGATATTCGCTTGTTGATATGCACGAGCGGATGCTTGAATTGCCCAACTGGAGGTGTTAGGAATTAATTAGAGCTGCAAAATGGGGGACTCTGAGCGAACCTAATTGTGGATTTTAATGATCAACAATGGGAGTGAGGAGACACGGTTGATGACCGACGATAACTTGACTTGAAGACAAGCCAATTCGCTTCTATTTCTTAACTAACAGAAGTTGAAACGAAAAAACTGCCAATAAAAAGCGAATTCTCATCCCTTTAAATCTATTATTGCTATATAGGTAGATGCAAATAATAGAGGATTTGGCACATGAATATAGAAAAAATTTGACTAATTCCGCACGTTCCCATGACCGCTAGGCTTAACCAAGACGGTTTCAGGTTTGAAAGGCTGCAGTATATTTGTAGCTCTTCTATAATCCTCAAGGTCACTTTGGGGTTCAGATTTTGTGTTTCTGTTATCGGTATCCAAAAGTTGTAAGACCACAAAACGTGAAGTAATTCTTTTCGATGAATGGCGGTCGCTTTGAAAACAGATCAGCTCTTTGTTTAAAATTTTGATCTAAATCTAATGTCACATTGACTTCTCAATCAAGCAGTGAATCGAAGCAGTAGGTTTAAGGGCCTTCTGCTTAATTGGGTAGCAATACAGCAGTCAAGGGACCAATGCCTAGCCTCCACAGCAACTGTTGTGCGTCCTGTTGGTCTACTCATAATATTGGGCTTATAACTAAATTTGCGCGGTTAGCCAAAAGACGGCGTAACCTGTATTATTCCATTGTTATTACTCCATTGGAGCATGCGTTGGAAAACTACTCTCCTTATAAGCCGATGATCGATTCAATCAGCATCACTGACGTATTTATTAAGAAGGAATTGTCTTAAATTTAAAAATTGTCAAAATCAATTGAGTTTTGTAGAAAAACTATTTAATTTTTTTTTGTTTTAAAGAAATTTGTTTCTATTTCTTAAGGAGTTTTCAACCATTTTTAAGAAATGGTAATTTATCATTTCATTTTTAAAATCTTCGCTGAGTGTCGACGATCAGTGTAGCCTTTCAATTAACAGATTAATAAAAAATATTCGTCTTAAGATGGTTTTTCTTTTTAAAATTAAATTCCTATTCCACTTAATTGCTGCAACAATTATTGAGAGTGCAATTTAGTGCTAAACCAGCTGAGAAAACTCAAATCAATACAATAGGGGCAATGACTTGTTTACAATAAAAATTCTCTTAACTTAGTGAACACTTATACAAACGCATTTTCCAGATAAATACATATGTAAAAGAGGCGTCTTAACTAACTAAAGAGTAAAAAACGGACTCTCAGGTTCGTCAGTGCCACGAGTATGCAAATTAATTAAACATCCAAAAAACTAAGCACTCCATTCTGTCCAACGACTCCATTCTGTAAAAAAAAGTACTCCCTTAAAGGAAAACAAATTTTCGTTCCGTCTTTACGGCGACTTTATCAAAACAAAAAAAAATTACATCTTACCGTAATTAATGCAAATTTCTGAAACAGAAAGGTATTCAATTCAGATTTTCCGCTTCACTTGGCCACCTGAATGCATGAATTCTTTGGCGTCATGGTGTAGATTCATGCGTCACTTCATTCACAACGCCCAGTAAATCGTCGCTGCGTCACTAGCACACCACACCACATATAGAAACCCTAAATGGAAAACATCTGACTGAAAATCTTTACCAAGTCTACTGAGGAAATTCGTTCGATACGCAGTCTACGACATTTCATTAGCCTCGAAGGGACCTTTTTATGAATTGAATGTTTCAAATTGTATATCGTCATGTGTGGTCAATCTGTTACTTGAAGGGATGATCCCAAGGATTTACATAACGCGACCTTCGTGTGAATATTTGGCACAAAAGCAACTGACGCTTCTACATGGAGAAATATACTTTAGCAATGACATTTATTATGGATGCGTTGTGTGAATAAAGGATATTCGGAACATAAATCCCTGGGGTTTTGGAAATCTGTGATGATTTGCAATTTCATAAATAAATCTCATCAGTGGATATGACGGTTGGGTGGGGAATATTTGGAAATGTCGAATTTGTGGTAGACGGCACTAAATTTGGTGCTGCTTGGTTTAAGGTCAAACCACAATATGAAATGCACTCGGGTTAAGTTTCAGAGACAGATGACATTAACTGCGTTCTCGTGATTTATGGGAATTCTCTCCTTTTAAACGTACATTTTGTGGATATTTCAGTCGTAAAATAAAAACGTGTATTTGAGATTTTGGCGACCCAGTCGATAAGTTAGTTGCGGTTAAGAAATGCGAATATACATGGATGTATTTGAACTGAATGGTTTAGGCGGAGATATTCTACACATGTTCGTGCTTATGTATTTATATTTCGTATTCGAAAAACTTTGGCAACTATTGTAGTTATCGGTCAAATGACATCTCTAAGACATAGCACTCACTTTAGGAATAAGTTTTCAATAAGTTTAAGCGTACAGCTACTCATTTCGTCCCAACAAGTCAAGACTTTGAGCAGAAAACAGCTGCCAATGTCAAAATAATATATATTTAAAAAAATGTTGAATGGCCCATCCTTTATGTGTTCAAAATTTTCACTCGCCTTTGTCGCATTGCAATTTATTAGAATAACTAGTTTTAGTTAGTACTACTAAACAACTCTATAATGCTTGATTAATTTTTAGACTGCGCATTTTAACACTTAAAATTTTCGATAACCCCTTATGACCGAATAATTGAAGAGTACATCAATTCCTGCCAACCAATATACAGACCTACTTACAATTAAGTTCAAGTGCAAATCCAAACGCAGTCACATAGGAATTTTCAATGAGTTCTCCTCCAGAGATTAAAAGGAACAAAATGAAATCAATGTACTACCACTCAGAACAGATAACAAATTGAAAGAACAAAACGGATTCAATAGGTTTCACTTGACACCGATTAAACGGCTTGACGATGACTATTTGTTTGCGAGCTGTCGTCTGTGACCTGGTTTTACGGTTGCAATTTAGAGTTTCAAGGCAACGAGGGCGCAAGTGAATCCGTGTGTGACAAGTTACCTCGAGCATGAAGAGCACGATGAAAGTTTGTGTAGCAAGTGTAGGATGGAGGGAAGGATGGTGGAACTGTAATCAATTTTTTCTCTATTAGTTTAAGGTGTAGCCCAGTTTTTTAGTTTGAATAAGAACGACCCTACGAATTTTACAGATATCCTCGTAGGTAAACAGCTTTTAAAACCTGATACGGGGATGTGATACTTACAGGTGTTGGGTGTATGTCTGCGACCGCAATTAGATTCCAACAACGCGCACATTGATGTCAGCGAGAAAACATGTGGTTTAGGGAAACAACAGAATCATCAGCTCATGAAATTGCTTTACATTAAGGGACTGTACTCTGGAACTGAGTAGAACACCGTAAAGTGGTTGGGTGTTACATGAACAAACAACGAATGTGGTTTTGGAAGATTGACTGAATAGAAGTAAAAGGCAGTTAATGAAATTTAAGAACGCACTTTAGGAGAATAACTAGTTCCTGCAAAGTTTTTCGGAACATATATCAATGTAAATTTCATTTCTTTCCTAGATCAAGCACTTGTGTTGACAGTCAGACGTGGACTATGCCCAAGCGCAAAGTCGAAAAACAACCTCTCATCAGTTTTGTGGTCTTATTCGCTATCTATAGCGATTGTTCAAATTCAAACTGATCATCTCTGCCACCTGTTCTTGACTTCTGTTCGCTTTGAATCAATGTCCATTGGTCAGTTCAAAGAACCGAAAAATAATAATGAGAAGAAAATTTTCATTCCACATGATTAACTCCGTTTTCAATTAAATTTTGTATTCTCTTACTTATTACCTAGTACAATGTAGTTGTGATTTTCAATGCCATGTTATATCAGCTCTTACTTATCCAGGGTCTGTGCAATTGATAAGTTACCGTCAATAGCTTAAGTGTTGTGAAAATGGGCCATGGTATATATGGCAATAGGTCCGATCGTGAAATAATTAAGAAATTAAGAAATGACAGGAAAGTAATGGATGGAATAGCTTAGCTAATAAAGTACTGAACATCATTCTTCAAAAGAGCGTTCGTAAATTATAAGTCGACACCAGAGGTACTGCTAGAGTACACCGACGACATTGATGAGACTTGACGAACATAGCTAGCCGCTAACATCGACGAACGATCGAAGTGGCTAAAATGGGTTTGGAAATAAATGAAGGCAAGAGGAAGAATATGCTGTCATCAAGGAAGGACACACAACATCAACGTCTCGGACAGGGCGAATCACTACGCAGCAGAAAGGTTGTCAAGGACTTCGTCTACCTTGGTCCAACAACATCAGTACCGAAATCAAATGCAGAATCATTCATGCCAATCTTTACTTCATTGGGCTCCAAAGGCAATTGCGTAAAGAACTAAACCCTCTCTAAAAGAACTAAACCCTCTCTAAAAGAACTAAACTGGCTTTGCATAACATTGATCATCCCAGTCCTCCTTTACAGCGCGGAAACTCGGACGTTGGTAAAAGCGGATGAGGAAGCTAGCGAAAAGTTCTGCGTGCGTTTTTTGGTCCTGTTTGCGTTAATGGGGTCTGGAGGAGAAGATTCAACGACGAACTTTATAGGCTGTACGGCGGCATGCGCCTGGCCCAGCGTCTTCGGATACAACGCTTAAGATGGCTAGGCCATGTATAGCGTATGGACACCAGTGTTAGCTGGAGAGGGATGTTTGTTGAGGCACATGTCCACCACGGGGTGTAGAAAAGAAGAAGACGAAGAATAAATTGCTCTAAAAACTTGCATATTAACATTTAGATAACAGAATGGAAACCAGAGACAGAAAAAAAGAAAACAATCTCGCGATACGACAAACTGCTTATTCGACTATCAAAAAATACATTGTTTTTATTCAATGAAATTAGAAAAAAATTAAGCGCCATTTGTGCGAGTAATACTACTAGAAACCGATTATGAGAAGTGGGTCTTTTTGGGAGAAATCCCGAGAAGTGTTCAGTACTACATTAAGAAGACTTTTTTTTTTTTGCCAAAACAATACATCCACCGAGCAAATCCGAACAAAGTCTTACGGTCGGATCAAATCAAACTTTATTTGTTCGGTTTCAATGGAAAAATGTATGTCAAACAACCATTGAACACAGAATTCTATTCAGATTAACAAAAAGTATATTGAACCATGGTTGAGGGAATTTAATACTCTGAGGGTGATTTTAAGCACCGAGTGTTGGTTAAATTTTTCGTATGAAGACAAAATCTGTGCTACAGTTTTTTTTAAACATCTTTAACACACCTTTACTAACATTTGCTAAAAAAGACATGCCTCTTAAATAGGAGTTTATGGAGGATAATGTTCCTAGGATAGATAATCGTTTCTTGAAAATAAAGTCGATGTTATGGAGTGACAATCGCAGTCTTTCGATCTTAACATTAGAAGACCCGTCTTAAGCGCAAGATAGGATATTACATAAGCAGATTTTTGTTCAAAAATACACTTTATACCACCTGCGGTTTATAGCAAACAAGTTACATCCATGGGACGAAAATGCGAAGCAGTCATTGGAAACAACGGTGCAACAACCAAGTATACAAATACAAAGGAAATTAAACACCTCTAGTTCACGAAATATGTACATCGGCATCACCTCTCCAACTCTTCGTATTCCTGTGCTGTGCCCGGCAATGTTTTCAGCTTTCTATAGTATAATAACCTTCTCCCGATCCATGTCTATCTGAATTGAGTTTGTTCAAGAATTCTCTATCTAATCAAATGTATTCTTATATTGTGCTCTACAAATGTAAACATTTCTAGTCTTTTAGTTGCTGGTGTGCAACAGACTTAAGACTCTTCGAAGCATTGTCAAGGAAAAACCCCCCAACACTCACACCATCACCACCTATCAGTAATTATAAGCAAAAAACAACGTTCTGTAGATACAAGTGTCACTGTTTGAATTGACTTCGCGCACACGTCATAAAAAATATCAAATTCTCATAATTAGTGCGTCGCAGATACAGCGCTTCCCGCAAGTCCCTTGCCAGCGCTTAATAGAAACGCTAACGCGTACATCGCCTATTATGGGGAGCATTGCTTCTCAATCGATGTTCAAATATGGTATCACATACATTTCCATTGAATTATGCTCTACTCCAATAGTTCATCACTCTTAAGGTACAATATGTGCCATCGGATCCGGTGCTTGGATGTCTGCACGAGTGCGTGTAACAAAGTGCCTGATTGTTAAGTTTCATCAAATTGGTCTTGTTCTCAGCAGAGGGTCGATGTTATTGGATTTTGTTTATTTCAATGGCTGTACTTGCGCACGAATTGAACCTTCATTGATAGGCAATATCACTTAATTTGGAAACCTTATTTTGAAGTCCGTAGATAAAGCAATCATTTGCTAGATGATGTTTAACAAGAGAGGAGTGATGAGGCGAGGATTTGTTAATCGATGTGACATTTGATGGTGGACAGTTTTTTAATTTTTTCAAGAAAAGGGACTTTTTATCAAACACCAAGTTTAGTCCCTCGAACATAGAACTTAAATGTATTGTTATTTCCAAAAATTATTCAAATTATTTAGAATTACTAGGTGAAGGACTCGAACTCCAACTTTTCAAAATGCTATAAAAATACATCAATTTTCTAATACGTGTAAGTAGTTTTCAATATGTCCTTTAGCTCGAATAATAGCCTTAAAACGGTCAAAGAAAGCATCGCACACTGCACTCACGAAACGGCACCGAGACTTGCTGAAATGTCCACGGTCAGACCGAAATGTGTGTTTGTCAAAAACTTCAATACTGCCTCTAAGACAATTTCACGATATACGATCACACAGTTTAAGAATACAAGTGGAGAGCGACTATCGGCGGTTATGACGGCCTAACCAATTACCAATAGTGTGGTTTGCCTTCTGGTGCACGTTCGAAGGTGTACAATTTCGAAGGACCTCTCCAGCAAGTTAACTCGGTCTCTTTGTTCGTTGACATATTGCTCCATAACAAATGGCGACACATCGGAAAGGACAATATACAAGATTTTGTGTGCGTAGCAACTCCTTCGCTCTATCGACTCCAACTTTTTACTGTCGCGGCTGAAGGTCATGTGCTTTTTGAAACTTTAATAGCTTGAGTGCAAGCTCCTTTCGCAGTTCATTTTTCATCCGTTACAAAAGCATGCATATCTTTCAAAAACAATAAAAAACACCCACAACCACATAACTCCTCTAAGTTATGTTCATTCCAACAAATTGATTCGGCCGCCACGTAAAACGTTACCACCATCATGTTAAAATGTTGTTCCTATTTTCTCTCCATTGTCACATTCCATGTATAATTTTCAGTTTTAAATTATTTCACACAACCCTTGCCAATTTCAACTTCAAATCCCATTACAAGCACTTGGTACGCTTTTTGTCTCATCTGTCATTGCGAATGCAAATCATGTTATTCAAATGACACCTGCATCAATGCAAAGTGACATTGTACTTGTATTCGGATTCTGTGTCATTTAATTGAAACCACATGCACTCCCCCAGTTAATCGCGCACCCAATTACCACTCAGATGGCATTAAATTATTAGCACTGACCGAAAAACCCCCCAAAGCCACTGAAGCACAGTGCAATTTGGGTCATTTGAATACACCCCTCTCGTCCAAAATTGAATTTCATTGTTGGATGATTTTGGTGAACGATTTAATTTGCCAAAAATTTTATTCGTGTTCACATAGTCCGGTGTGCTACTGTCACGTGGATTGGTTCGTTGACATGCCGAATACTCGTATCGAAACATGTGCGCCGTTCGTCGGCAAGCGGTAGTAAGACAAAATATGACCTAGGAGACTGAGAATGCGGGAAAATTGTAAAACAATCAATCGTTGTTGTCGCCGTTGGTCGATGTCAGCTGTCAAACTAGCAATAAAGTTAAATATGTCTATTTGCCGTTGACTATGACCTTGGTTGGTGGGGAGTGAACAAATGCATGGCCATGTTATTGATGAATGATGCCTTCAGGAGATAATTCCCGAAATTTTAGCAACTTTTTGGTTGACATATTGCAGTCATAAAAAACTCTTGGTTGTCTTGTTTTTTTTTTAAGTTGCATAGCGTTGTGGCCAGTGTGGGAAACGCTTTGTCCCCTTGCTTAAGTTCATTGTCAAAGTAGGGTATAGACGAGCAAATTGTTAATTCAATAGCACAGCTGCCCCTATAATACATAAGCAATGTTTAACTATTCAGGACTATACCATAAATTCGGGGCCTAAATGGCAGTATTCTGTTCAACGTTTAATCTATGAATGTACCCTCTTAAGTGCTCTTCAGAGTCTACTGCCAAGCCGCTACTTAATCTATCACCATCAATCTATCGATGATCCATCAAACCCTAATGGCAAACCACGCAGTTAGCGGAATGACTTCATCACTTCCCAAAGTCTGCAATGTGGCCCTTGTGCTGCCTCAGTCATAAATCTGACTGTTGAAGCTATCACACCGCTTCGACGTTACCTAACGACATTGAATGCTTCCCACCACACCGGTCCGGGGAGATCAATTAAACCGAGAATCAAATGATGAATGAACACTTGGCCACGTTAGATAAGACAACACTCCAACAGCCCTCGCAACAATTGAGCCTTTGCGCCGGACCACGACAGACACGACTAGCAGTCTGTACTCAGTAAATTCCAGTTAATAGTCAATTTCTGGTCGTAAATCCGTCCCAGGGTGCATTAATTGACTTTCTCACGGCGCACTGCGCCGGCTCCCTTGTGTCGCAACCCTCCACTCACTCACAAAAGACTACATGTATCTTTGGATCTCTGGCATCACTGCGTCAATTAATCGAAATTAAATGTACTGGAACGCTACATGTTCATCGATACATTCTATCGACTGCCAAACAGTTGTCTACCGTCGTCGTCCGTTCTTCGTGTGTCTGTCGACGCAGTTCCCGCTTGTGTCATCATTCCGATTTACCTGTGCTGCCGGCAACCAGCGGATGCCAATGAATCGATAGCGATAGCGAGCAAATATTTACCGTGTCCATTCCGTACTTTGTTTTGGACGCACACGCTTGTGACGGAGTGGGTTATTTTCACATTTGGATTGAAATAGTTCTTCTAATGAACTCCACAGTGCGGTCTGAATGACTGGGAGCGATTAGCGATTACGTATTCGACACGTGGACTCGTTCGAGCGAATTGAATTCGCAGTGGCCCTGAGCTTGCGGTGTACCCGGCTTACTGAGATCGTGAGTTTGAAATTATACGTGTGCTGTGGTTCTTTTCTGGATGAGTTTTGTCACGAATTCATTGCTGAATAAAGTTTGAGATTACTTTACTGACAGGGAAACATAGGGAGAGAGGGAGAGAGATAAGCTGAATGCATCTGAATTTAAATGAATTAAAGTTTTAAGTTGGGGATTCGTTTAATTTGAATGCCCAAATGCTCAACAAAATGTGACAGCAATCATCGAATAGAGTGAATGAACAGTTTCTAGTCTTACCTCGAAGAAGACTTTCAGTATTCCTTTAGTTATTAAATTACGCCTTCGTTTGACAGTATTTATAGAGAGGAGCTGTATAGCGCTTTATCTAGTTTCGGCATTCCCGTAAGACTCATCCGGGTTTGCAGGATAACGATGGATTTAGACAAGGCGATGCACTTTTTACAAAGAATTCGCGAGAAAAACGTGAGCCTTCAACACTAGAGTCACGATCTTCACAATCATATACTGTTTCCATATGCTGATGAGATTGACACCATCGCATGGAAACAACACGTTAGTGGGGCATTTGTAAGTCGTGTAAAGTGGGTCTTGCGCAACTTGAAAACAATGCGGTTTATGAAACAGTTTTATCAAAAGCGGTGTCTGAGATTACAAATCGCTTCATTAAGTACAACTTTGAGGTAGTGTAGGCATGCACAGTAAACTCCGCAAATGTCACAGAGAAAAGACAAAAGATAACTCTTGCCAGCCACTGTGTCTTTAAGTTTAAAAGGAAATTGAAAAATTAAGCCCTTTCGGGAAAAAAGCTCTCCCTATATGAACCCCTCAGTCTTGTTATATGGCGCAGGACCATGGACAGTTGGTTCTGTAGATTTTTCGACCCTTCAGCCGGCAAGTTTTTTAGCATCAAGATAGATTTACAGAGGCTAAACCATTAGCAATCGGAAGATGCATGATCGAAGTTATACGATAAAAATATCCCAGCCAGGCTTCGTAAATTTGTTCCGAGTCATCCAACATGTGAGCTGTTATGATGAAGCACAACTTTCTTTCTAATGACCCATTCTGGTCGTTCTTTCTTAATTCAAACGGTGGAGTTGTGCACAACAGAGGATTGAATTCACTGCTGTTTCGCCACGTTCTTTATTTATCGGCCTTTGAACATGATCGCTTCACATTGGTTATTCTTGTACCAAACTCATGCCCGTTATGAATCTCTTCAAAATTATTCCATGACGTTTCAGAAGAATTTAATTGTTGCTTATTCGCACAAATATCGAGCTATGTACTCCGGAGGCATGTTCGTTTAAGTTGATTCCAAGCTCTCTGCTCTGGGTTCATCAATAGCGAAATTTCATCAAATCTTCCAGTTACAGACCGACCGGTGTGGGGCGCACTTTTGATATGTATAGAAATTTCCGAAGCGGAATCAAACAACCAGATCCTGGTTCCAGCGTTCACCCACATCACATATTTTTTGGTTTTTACATTTAGTGCGATATTTCACTAACATGAACATTAAAAAGTGTATCCTGGTATATCACCTTTCCAACAAGTGTTCGCTACCACAATCTGCTTGTTTTGAAATATATTTCACTAGCACCACATAGTAACAAAAAATTGCGGAGACTTTTTATGTGGTTCAATATTTTTTGTACCATAAAATATGGATCGTTGAATGTTTTCATATTCAAAATCCTCTAAGCTACGCGAATTTGCAGAAAATAAAGTTTACACGAACAGATTGCTTATGATTCGAAAAAAAACAAATTTCAACCGAAGACAACACAATTACCTTTGGTTATACATCGCATCAATTTCAATCCAGGTACTTTACATATATCGGATATACCTTTAACCTCATTACAAATGTGCATAATGATTATTTGACTGTGCGATTCGAAAGAGAGGTTAAACGATAAATGTTTTACAGGCGGATTGTCGGCTGTTTGAAAAATGCTGCTTAGCTGCTACGAACGAACTTGGTTTCCCCGTCAAATTTGCAGTATTTACCTCGTCTGAGGCATGTTATTAATGATAACACAGAAAAACTGTCAAAACTCCCAAGAATCATATCCAAAGAATTCATCCCGTCATATACAAACAATTGCCAACCTCTATTTTCGTTAATGAAATTTTAATGAAATAACAGATTATCATGTCAAAACTTTGGTTTGTAAAAAATGTATCTTATCTTTGAACCTCGCACCACATTGTGTTCCTTTTCCTTATGTATGTCAATCATCTTAACACCCAGCATTTTCCAACAGAACATTGACCAGCAAGATTAATAGCATGAATCGGCACAAGTACCAGCTCAACTTTATCACACCCACTAACAGGCAACCTTGCCAATCTCCTGAATCCCCCGCATATGCCTTTATGTTTCAAATCACCTGAATGGAGCGCCGCCAAATCAGTGTCAATTATACCTATCTAGGTGTCAGAACCTCGCTAGCCGACAAAGAGAATGAAATTCCCCCCTCAAATCAAAATAAATTATCTAATTGATAAAATGGAAAAATACAACTCACCGACTCCAGTCCCCTGGATAGGCCCGTCTCACTGGCTGCGTCACCAACGAAATTCGGTCGTGCTTCAATGCTGTGCACGCAGAAAATCAGTACGTATGTCATCAACACAAGCAGAAACTTCTTCTCGCTCAGGATCCGCAGACCACTACCCCTTCGTTGCATCCACCCGCTTTGGCATCTCGTCACAGATTTGGCATCACCGTTAACAACTCTCTCACCCTCACTTTTAAGTCTATTCTCTAGCACCATTCGGAAGTTGGCCACGCATGCTGACACCCAGGCGGCAGCCATCACCACCCACCTCCAACTGACAAATTGACTGAGCTCTACACTCTCGGACACACTTAAACATTCACTACACGGTTTACAATTAGGAATAGTTGAGTTAGGATTACTTGTATGATTAACTTTAGGACCTATGTTTTGTTTAGACTTAGTAGCACCATCTGTAAACGGAGAAGTCGTCGTTGTGAGCACACGCGGCTTCGCTGTATCAACAACACCGTTGTCACTTTGACTTTGACAATTGTCTGACGCACCATTGTCGTTGCTAATTCTTTTACTGGGAGTTGGTGTACTGCTGCTCCAGCATGCGCGACGGGCCAAATTCATTTCCTGCTTGAGCGATGACGTTGCACTGTCAAAGTCAGTCTCTTTCATTTTGTTCGTCACTGGATAGTGCTCGCTCGGGGCGGCAGACATCTTGTTTGACGTTAGAAACTTCTGGGGGGCGATCTTAATTGCGCTAATCAACATTGCTGTGAATGAGTCGCTGTGAAGGTTTTGAGTAACACATAAGGGTGAACTTTTGTTGTTGTTTTTTTATTCTTTATTTTTGATAAACTGTTGTTGATGTGTTGCTTTGATTTAGTACACTGAAATGAGAAGAAGACATTTTTGAGGGGATTAAATAGGAGTCTTTTTGAGATAGCTGGCGAAATTTTGACATTAAGAAACTTTAAAATTTTAAAGTAAATTATTAAAAAGTAGTTCTCTATATTTATGTAAAAACGTGTTGTCGCTCGAGTGATCGAAAATATGGTTAAGCCTCGTTTCAATCACAGCTCACGCACCTGGGGACTTTCTTTTTTTCACAAAAGAAATTCATACAAAACATGGACTTATGATAGAAAACAAAGAAATAACTAGGGTATTACTGTTTGCCAATAGGTTACTTTAGCACAAAGTCCTGGGGGACATTTACACGTGCTTGAGTTATTCCCGAAACCAAAAAACTTGGAAAACCCAAAGTATCAACAACAAAAAAAGTTCAATGAAGTACGTACAGACAGGGGTTTTACTGTCCCCTACTTAGGGTCGATCAAGGA
Organism: Eristalinus sepulchralis; assembly: GCA_944738645.1. Classification (NCBI taxonomy): domain Eukaryota; kingdom Metazoa; phylum Arthropoda; class Insecta; order Diptera; family Syrphidae; genus Eristalinus; species Eristalinus sepulchralis. The sequence continues at coordinate 36,087,843 of OX122883.1, forward strand.
TTCGGAGTAGGTGAGAAATGAAGTAATACAAGGTTTCACTATATTATTGTTCTTTTTAGAAAATATGTAATTTCTATTTTGGAGATTTTGAGGGATTTTAGTCCTTTTATGTTTACGCCAAAATAAATAAGATTTTACCTGCATATCATAACGCCATGATCTAAACTTTCACTACGGTAAGCAAAAATGTTGATGTTGAGAGTGACGTTTTTCGGGCGTTAAACTATATACAATTGGTTGTAAGAAAACACCTGATTTTAGGCCTAAAAGAAAGCTGCGTCTAACTAAACTCACATAACTGGTCTAAAATACTCACGGTGCTGCTGCTATAAGTCGTTTCAAAGACGTATTTTCCAATCGTGGTCACCGTTCTCGTGACGAAAAAACTATAATGAATTTAAATCTACAAAAAATCCTCACTGGAATAGATTAAACTTGAATAGATGTGAGCAATACCAGAACACTTTGTAAAGACTGTAAGAGACAAATAAAGAGCTTCACAGGGTACATATAATGCTAACCTGTAAGCCCTTAAATGGAAAACCCTGTACCACCCGTTATATATCCTATGCATTCCAATTGTAAGTTGTTCGAAAAAGTTCAGTGACAAATTTTCAAGAAGTAAATTTAAATCGGAATGCCTCTGATAATATTACTTGCATCTAAAATGCTAAAGCTTGTGTGAAAAGTGGAATATTACGCTCCATTTTATAAAAAGACATTATGAATATGGCACAAAGTTATTTACTTTTGAAAATCAGTGAAACTTTGGAATTAGTAAGACACTATCGAAAGCTGCTAAGACAAAATTGTTTTTGTTTTTGTACATCTAACATTATTCCTTTCGTTCGATAGACAGGTCATAAGAAAAAAAGGCTTAATTATTGGAAATAACACAAGCATTCAAATTTTTTATCACAACGCCGTGGCTGCTGTGAGGTCGTATTTAAGTGCGTCAACCTACGCGCCAAAGATCTTAGGATCAATTCCTGGACTGAACAGCTTGCATTTTTTCACGGCGCCACCGACTTCGATTTGCTAACCACATTCGATGGAGTCTATAAAAACACTTCTAAAATGTCGCTCTTCCGAGTCGGAAATAAACCGTAGGGCTCATCTACTTCCGAGAGCCATTGTATGCACACCTGTCGATGTTGAAGGAGCACGCTATTTATACATTTTATCAATTCGAGTTATGTCAAAAAGGTGGAAAGAAGTTCTAGCTAGCGATAGACAGTTTTTTCAATAGGGAAAGCAAACAGCAAAACCTTAGTTACGCACCAAATATTACAGGCTGATGTACATGAATACATCATGATTCCATTTAAACTGTTCCGCTATATTTGTCTGTTACATTAGGTAGTTCCATTAAATTGCAGCTAAGTTTGTTGCAGTTTTCGTTAACATTTCATGCATGACTGTAGCAAACTGACAAACTGTTGACATACTTGATTATTTGAAATTATCTAAGCACACAATGTTGGTATATCACAATCAAAGCAGATTGCTTTTCCACTGTTTACATTGTATACAACAACATCTCTCAACACACATTGCCGGCCAAATAAAGACCAGTTTTAAAAAGCAGCCTTTTCTCTCTTTCTCTTATGGACTGAAAAAAGTAACTAAAAGACATAGTCATGTGCACGTAAGGATACAAAAATATTCAGTTTCACATTAAAGACATTTAGTAAAAAGTGGCTTTTCTTTTACACTCGCAAGGCGTTTAGGAATGCACGAAATTAATTTTGTTAAAATGTCACGTACCATTCTTTAATAAGCTCAAATTATGGCGAAATCAATATTTTGGACATGGATTTATTTATAAGTCGCGTCAGTTCTTGTGCTTATCAAAATTAATAAAAGTTCAAAAAGGAAAATATCTAGACGGAGGCATTCAAAATAGATAAGTCGTGGGTTGTAAAACATATATCTCACAGCGTCACAAATCACTATTCATCGCTCAAAGAGCCCCCAATTAAATGTCCGTTTTACAATATTCTGATTTGAGCTAAATTTAATAAGTTCTCATAAAGTATTTTAAGGTTCGGCAATGATGTGTCGAAAACTAAAAGTAGAACGACTGTCCAATCTTATCGAACGCAAGATCGGGAAAGAAATCAGATTCCTATAAACCAAATGAAAGAATGATAAAAAGCAAATATCTAGACTCCATAAACTACATTAAGACTTTATTGTTCAAGCCGATACTGGATATCATAACTGAAATCATAAAATGATACACAACGATAAATCAATTAAATTGATTGAGAATTTTGAAAAAAAATGCAATCGCGTAATTAATTGCTCCGTCTGAATACTTTGGTCATGCGTTCATTTGCCTGGGGCATGAACAAGTAAATGACGACGACCTCGAGACTTATGTTATAGCTGGGTAGGTGGCTAAGGGGTTTTACGTGATCACCTACCTATCGGCTTTATACAAAAGTACCAAAGGAGATTTTGTCGTAAAGTTAGTCATTTCTCCTTAGAAGGGAATAAGTCCTCACAAACACCACTGCCGTTCTTTCTGTTGCAGCAGACGACAACATCAGACTGAGTCAGACTAGAATCCCCATAACTATCTAAGCAATCTGTGTCAAGTCAGTCAGCACGGTACAAACAACTTTAACTCTGTCCGCGATTTTTCCGCGACCGTCCTCCGAAGAATGCTGAGACACTCTTTTCAACCGAAAAACGATTTTTCAGACGAGTTGAAGAAGTCGGAGCTCTAATTGGTGCATGGAACTCGACGAAACGAGCGTAGCTCCTTTGCCAATGCCTGTAACCTTAACAGGTGAATAAACTGCTGTAATTACAAAAGTGCACAGCTTATTGCTCTCTCACAAATCGACAGGACCTACTGCCGACTCCGAACTGCAAGATTTGAGAAGTTTTTCGCAAACAATTTAAGTGCAACTCAATAGGAAAACATTCCGATACGTTTAATTTAACGTAAGACTGTTAAAACTAAGTGCTGTTTGTCACTTTTTTACTTTTGAGGTTTAATGATTGAGAAACGAGTAAGTAATTGGTTTTGAGGTTCATTAAAGTTTCCTTTCCTATTTAAAATGAATTGTATTCCAACTTCAAACCTCCATAACAAACCTCATTGCAACGATTAGTTTCTCATTCTCTTCTCCGTTTCATTGCCTCGAAATTGTATTTTTAAAAAGAAATTAGCAAACATGTCGCCATTACCTCTTTTTTTTTTTGAAATCCTGTCAAACTGTCACCACATATCAAAACTCAATTAAGTCAAAGCAAACACGAAACCAAATGACAGATCACTTTCACTCGAACAAACAAAAAGAAAGAAAAAAAAAAAACAGAAAAACAGAAAAACTCTTGTAAACAAAACGTTCTACACTTCGAACGCGCGCCAGCGCCAGTTATACCCAACTGACCTATCGTAATTTCCAAATCAAACTAAACATTAGAATTTGTATCTGCAAGTGTCGAGCGGTAGCTACCTATTTGTATCTCCTCCTACCTCGACGGTGGTTATCTGTGACAAAACCCTTTTGCCGAACACGAAATGACGCGGTAATTGACGTATACGAACACATGTTCAGCCAACGCACTTTGTTGTCGAAAACAGAAGAACAACAGTAGATATCGTTACCTGTTCTGGGAATAAAGGCGGTGATTTTGAACGCATCGCAGAACCATTCAAATATCTATTCTTAGGATCTAGCGAGCGAGACAGCAGCAGCAGTGCCGTCGGTGATCTGCTGGGGAAGGCGAAAGCGCCATCAATTACGTTAATTGCAATACTCTCCATTTCAAATGTAGACTAAGCAATTAACAGGAACTCTGTCCACATTCTGAACCACTAAAAGCTGCGCTAATTTATGATAATCATAACGGCAAAGTGTTATAATTGAACACAATCCATAAGCAGGCCACAAAGAACGGAGGCGCGGATTAACGTGTCACACAATCGCGGCTGGGATACTGGAAAAACCCAGTTAGTTTTGAAACGCTTTGCGGTATCTAATCACGGCGTTAAAAATAGATTTACAAGAACGAGATACCCACTAGCTGTGAAGGTGTCTTAGCTAGTTTTCTTAATATATTATCACCGATGCGACAGGCAGTAATTGCGGTGTTGGACTAATGATTACTTAAGTGGATCAGCTCCATGAAGGGGGTGTAAATCACGGCGAATTCTGGAGGTGGGTGATAAATTTTTAGGGATTTAGAGCGAAAATGACGTCCTTGGGTGTAAATTTTAACTAAGGCTGGAGCTCCAAGTCGATAGTTGTTGAGAGGAATGCTAAAGGCCGATGTAAAGTCGGAGCAAATGGCGGGGAAAACGATAAGATTAGAAACAGACTGACTTTCACTGCAACCCAGTGTAAGTGTATTGCTAAAGGAATTACAATTTTCAAATATAGACAAATTATGAGCAGTCGCAAGGTTGTAAACTCGGAATGAGCTCATCGTTGCAGTTATCTTGAATTTGAATTTTGACAGGAGTTACACACAAATGGAGAATGCCTTGGCAATGTTTACGAAACTGAGTGACAGCAATTCGGCAGATTTGATTGATTCTTTGTGCCTATGATGTAACATCCATTGGAAGGTGAACAAAAAGCATACAACAAATTCTGACAAACGAAACCAAAATGTGGATGGAATCGCAATGAAAATAAAGGTATATCGACGATATATTTGTCGCTACCATTCACTCGCTTACAGTGTTTGTGAGGACATACGACAAGATGCCAATCATCATCGGAATGTACAATTTCTTCTCGATGCAGCGCGATCCACATAGTTTTCGACTTGAAAAGCAATCAAGTCAAGTTCGATAAAGTTGCTCTCGATAAAGGTAAGCGCCGGTTTAACACCTCAGAATAGACAACATCCAGTTAGTCGAATGAAATGGAGATCCAGACTTGATGGTCCGTATGAGTTTTTGCTGTTGAGATGTTTCTTTTTTTTTAAGAAAAAGAAAACCTATCTTTTGTGTCGATGATCATGATCGACATTTTACACGCTTTCCAAATTCTTAGTGTAGATATCACTTATTGAGTCACTCTTAATGTCTTGCTATTTCATGCTGTTTTAGAACGACAAAATAATTCATCTTCACCGTTAATTCGATCTGAATGTGCGTAAAATTTCAAAATTTCAAATTTAGCTGAAGTTTTACAGTTGTGATGAATTAGAAACGCGTCTTAGCAACAATTTGGCCATGACTGTTTCTCATTTCACACTGACTCAACAGAATTAGTAGATTTGGAAGAATTCCATGGTGAAATACGAAACTATTCTACGACTAGTCATCAATTAGCATCCTCGGCGGTAAGGAGTTGAAAGGTAGTCACTCTGTCTCCAGTTCTATATCTTCACGCCGAAGTGTGATATGAACCCTCATTAACACATTGTTATGGCCGGTAAATGTGCTCGTGAGCATTGGATTAAGTAACGTGTTAAAAGAACTTTAGTGATGCTCTTTTGATTAATTATACAGAACCGACTCATTTATGAGGTTCTAATGTGCTTGTGATTAGGTCGGTTTTCAGGGCTAATGAAGTTAAGACAACAAGAAGTGAAACGGATTATTGAATGAATAGGTAAAGGTGGTTAAGTTTTGGTTGGATTTCTAGGCATTCTTTGGCGCCCATCGAAATCTGTTGGTACTACAAGGCGACGATCAAATTTCAAATTACGTCAAATTTATATTAAGTTTCAATGAAATTTATGGCAAAATTTCAAAAAAAGTCTTCTTTTTTGAGCGAAAAGATGGTTTCTCCGATACATTTTTAGTCATTCATCATCTCTACTGATTTTGCCTTATTTTACATCATTTGGATGATGTATCATTTGTATGATGTATAATTTGTATGATGTATCATTCCTTACAAAGCCAGCTATGGTTTATTTAGCCACCAAAATTGGGTGAGTCGAGGTTTAAAAAATTTACCCCACCTTTCTTTCTAACTAGTCTTCACAGAATAAATTAAAAAAAAAAACAGATACGATGGTCAAACAGATACGAGGTGTGGTCGCTAGAGGCTGTCATTATCAAACGATCTTTATTGCAGACGAATCTCCACTGTTTTTGCCATCTTTTACAGTTAAAATAAAGTAGTTTAAGATTTCTTATTCATGCATTGTTACTCGATCATTCGCAAACTATCCAAAAAGGAGTAATCAAGCGACTTTTCATTTTAAAAATATTGGACATTAAGAAAACATACCTATCTTACTGTTATCTCACTGTTAAAGTGAACGAGGATAAAACAAAATATATACTGTCGACAAAGAATCGATCCGTCGAACAACACCTCGATCGGAATGTTACAATGGACAGCTACAACTTTGTGGTAGTTAAGGAGTTTGTCTACCTCGGGGCAAACGTGAACTCTACAAACGCCACCTTAGTGAAGATTGGGCGCAGAATCACCTTTGGCAACCGGTGTTTTTTCGGTTTGTTAAAAAAAAGCTAGAGTTGAAACGCCTGACTCGAAGGACTAGATAATGCTCTACAAAACGCTAGTCCTACCCGTACTCTTATACGACGCCGAGTGCTGCGCCATAAAAAAACGACAGAACAGATTCTTGGTTCCTTCGAAAGACCAATTCTGAGACGAGTATATGGTCCTGTCTGCGAGGAAGGCGAATGGAGGATAAGACAAGAAGTGGATGTAGTCCGGAAATCCGTCGAATGAACAAATCCGTGAATGAACAACGACGCTCTAGCTAAGAGGGTCTTCGAATACCAGCCTCCGGGTTCGAGAAAGAAAGGAAGGTCGAAGTTCCGGTATAGAAATGATTACGGACGTTAGAGAGCTTGGTCTTGAAGCAGCGTACCCGGAACCGTCAAGAATAGGAGGCAGCTATAGCTCAGGCTTAGACCCTTCATGGGTCGCAAGTCTAATAAACAAACAAATAAACTTATCGTATCCGTTTCGCAACAACATGGTGATTTACCCAATTAAACCGCTTGATAGTTTTTGGGACGACTGACACTACAATAGCGTTTTCAAATTGTTCAGCTACATTACGAAAGTCAGCATTCTATAAGAAACGTTTTTCGTGCGATTCGAGGAACTTACTGTGGTTACAGTTCGCATATTAAAGCTCCAGTTAACATTAGTGGATGTTACTTAACCACTTAGGCCACATTCAGTATGCAGTATAGAGACTGTAGCGATTATAGCTGCGAGTGCACACGGAGACCGTGACGATTTGATTCGTCGTCGTTCTCAGCAGTTTATTAACTGAGTATGTGCTTCCTGAAATTTATCTCGGTAAAACTCCTTCTAATAACACAGCACCTAAAAGAATGGACCTGATAAGAAACCATTTTGGTGATCAGTTGATTTGATGTTTTCCTACATTTAATTGACTGCATAGATCGTACGCATTTGGACTATTTTCTCTGGGAACATGTAAAGTCTTATGTCTTCAGGGATAAGCGAGCAACAACTGACGCCTTGAAAGGCAAAATTACTCGTGTTATCGGCGAGATACCAGTCGTTATGCCCAAACCAGTCGCCCAAAATTGAACCTTTCTAATGGACCACTTTAGACGTAATCGTAGCCAAAATTTATATGACATCATTTTCAAAACGTAAATGCCATGAATTGTTCTATTAAAAAAAATGTAATTCACTTTCAAACCAATATGTTTTATTTTGCATTATAAGTCAAACCTTACCATGAATCACTCTTTAATGTTGTGCGTGCAATTTTTAGATTTTTGACGACTCCGAACGGCGAAATTCGAGAAGCATGTAATAGGCAATCATTACTCTTCGAGTGTTGGCATCAATTCGAATGAGGTGCGGCCGTGAATAAATGCAAACCTGGGACGCATTTATGTACCTACAACGCCACGACAGTTTTATGCATACCATCTATGTATAATAATCAATGCCCATTCTTTTAATGATATCGTCACAAGAGAGAAGGAAAACTATTTTACTTTTCCTCTGACTCATCACTTATGCTGTGAATGGTTTATGACTAAGAGGAATTTATGTTGAGAATACATACCCACAATTAAAAAAAAATAATGACAGTGAATCACATAGGTATTGGTTAGTGAAGTCCTAATCTGATATTACTGAATTGTCAAATGATAGTATAAGTCAATGCAGCTGAATATTTTCTGCGATTTCTATTTTATGTTTGTCGAGAGCTGGGGTTAAGGGATGTTATTGAAGCTGGTTTGACAAATATCGAAAAATGACTAGTCGACCAGGCAATCATATAAAAATCAAGTTATGACAATTCATAAAAAGTAGAAAGATAAAATGCGTCATAAGCAAACATTTAAAATGTGTGGAAACGACTAAATATACGATACACAGAGCAGAGAAGAAGAGGTATTGTGCTTCCAATTAGACGATCAATTCGCACTTCCACTCTCACAGAGAATACGGTCAGACGTAATTTTTCCACTCACTAGCCTTCAAATGATCGTACTTGGATTCACTCTGTAGATCATATTCCATCAGATTCTTTAGTCTTTAGACTGTGACATTGTTAATGATAATTTTAAGGATTTTTGAAAAATCGAAAAAGTCATTGTCAGCCGGATAAATATAGCAGACCAATAAAGAAATTTGAAACATTTCACTTGGGCCGACTACTTTTTACTCTTGAATCATAGAAATTAAATCAAATTGAAAAAATTGGTCAAATTGAAATTGAACTGTAAAAAATATCAGAGGTTTCCGATTTCCTCAAATAGTGACCTAAAAGCAATTTACATTTGAGCGAACATTGTATTATCATTAATCTTCATGGACAGTTAAACTTAACCTGATTGACAGTTCTTACATAAGTTAAACTAAGGGTGACGTTAGTTTTGTTTTCTTTTTTACATACTTGAGAACTTATGTGCTCATAAGGACCCCAGCCCCCAACTATACTCAACTCATACATATGTATATTCCCCCCATATTTATCGTTGGAATATTTGCAAAACTAGGTCAAATGTTGAATATTGACTTTCTTTTCCTCTCCTCACTCATATCTTTTTATGACATCACCAAGTGTATTTGATGACGAGGTAAAATTACCCAATCCTCCCCCCAGTGTATTTTTTCCCCATTTTTGGCACTGTATCCACCAGTCACATTTTCAAACAAATCCCAAATAAATATTCGCTTAAGTTGAGCAAAAATGTCTGATCAATAACAACACAAATGACTGTCACGGATGACATTTTTTCAAATTCCCATTAACGTCTTCCGGTTAGTTCTTTCATTGGTGTTGAATGACTAGGATGAGTAATCAAGCAACTTGTTAACTTTCACATCGAATGACTGTCACTTATGCCAAATGCTTAAATGGATGTGAATCAGAGATAAATTAAATTTAATTCAATTACGAATGACGAAAGCAACCCTTTTATACGTCAAAGTTAAAACTTGGCATCACTTTCACTGCCTGCCAACTTAAAGGGTTGTTTTGTCCTTTTCAAAATTTGTGAAATCACGTGAGTGGATGGATGTAATATGCTCTCGTTCACAGGCTACAAAATTTGGATACGTCATTGTTGCGTAAAAGAAATTGTATTTTCTTTGGATTTTCAGAGGAGTCTCTCCACTGCATAGGATTGTGTTAGGATTTCACGTGTAACTCGAGGAATATTGCAAATGGCAAATGGCAAATTTATGACGAAAACTTCTGACAAAGGCTACAGTAACTGAACGCCTCTTAAGATTGTGGTTGAAAAGAAACGGCTGTGTTTGACATAAATGTGAAAATAACATTTTGCGCCATACTCACGTGGATCACATGTAACAAATTGAATGAAATGGGGCATATCCCGTTTAGAATTTAATAAAACTTCAACAAAAGTTATAGAAGGTTACGTATCGTGAACTTTTACGTAAGAATGTTGTCAATATTCTGAATCACGTCACTGCATTGCATGCAAATTGTGACTGGATATAGTGAACGAAGGCAGATTAGATATCCGTCATTGACGTTACTGGCACGCTTGACATAAAGCATCTGAAACGTAAATAAGTCAGAAATGCGCTGAATTGACGCACAAATATCGTATCTAAAGATGTCATAAATGAATAACTTTGATTTTCGTATGAGATAACTTCGATTTGAAGTGAAAGAGATCAAATCACGCGAATTAGACTCTTTTTTTTGAGTAGGATAAGATTGAAACGTTGTTTACTACAGCGAACGCATCTAATTCGACACTAGATTAGATAATACTCAAAAAATTATGGAACTTCAGGGTAAATGACATTAATTGTGTCTTGCGTTTATCTAATCGCTAATTTAATTGTGGTCAAGCTTCTACATTATTTGTTCGTTTCGTTCGTCTGATTAGTCTTACAATTGATTGGGTTTTTAAATGACAAATTGGTAAAGTTTGAATTCATGGCTTTCAACAACATTTTGTAATGATGTAACAACACCTTTAACCGGCGCCAGCAGCCCTATTTTATTTATTCGCACTCTGCTTTGAAAAGGGAGGGATCGCACAATTTCGTATGCTACAAAATTTATTTGGTTCTAATTATAATTCTTTTTTCACAAATGTCCGGCGTGACGTTGTAATGTTAATAGTAGCATTGAATTTCGTCAACTGAGAGCAGAATTAAATAACCAACGCAGTGAAGTGAATGAGACGCACAATCATTTACAAACTTATTTTAAAAAATTTTGCTTTTCACTGTAATCGAAATTAACCTTAAAGTTAACAATTTTTGACAATCGTGCACAAACAAAAAAACTTACATCATCAACCTGACAAAATGAGCATGAACACATTAAGCAACCTTACCGATCACCGTATCCAAGTGCCTAGTTACGCATTCAAAAATTTTGTCATTTTTGTTTTCCTGTCATAAAAATGTTGATCACAACTATAGCATGTCTCAAATTCCCATAAATTCGTGAATTAATTCAAATAATCGCATTGTGAGGGCCCAAATAAATATAAATTTGAGTGTTTCTGGAAATTATGCCTCATTTGTGTGCCCAACCACGATGTGAGCGGGCCATCATAATGGTACGAACTTTTGTTGGACTTTTATATTTACTATCAATTCGCGGTTAAATGATAATTTTTCTAAAAAAAAAAGTTCCGAAAAGAAAGAAAAAAAATTACAAAAAAACATAACTACCTAATTGGACCCACTTACTGTAAATGAGTTGACATTTTCAGTGACGGAAGCACAATGACATTTTAAAGAATCTGCAATTTGTATTCTAGAAAATAATAAAAAACATGACAATTGTCAACCGGTAATCATTTAAATTTTGACTGACAAATTGAAACGATTTAAGTCTGACACGACGGACAAATTTTATGGCCAAATAATTCGATACATTACGTTTTTTTTTTGTGTTCAACTCTAACGGTAGGCTAATGTGCAACTACAATGACTAAATCACGCTATGGGTCATTTCTCATGAAAACATTCGTTTTTTTCTGGCAAAATGGAAGATATTGAGTTCAATGCCACTAGACTTTTCAACTATTTCTGTCAGTTCCTCTCTGATCAGCAGGTGTAAACACAAAATTTGTCAGTGTTTGTACTGTTCAAAGTGTCTGTTTCTTTTTGAATTAATGCTATTTGCAGCATTTTAAGACAATGCAGGTAAATATGCGTCATTGTTTTGGTTAGGAGTGATCATAAGTGAATTGCAGCTAAATGGTACAAAAAAAAAGTACTTTGAGATGCCGTCAAGTTTTAGATGACGTCCTCTAAATCTGAAGTTAGTTTGAAAAACACACGAGATGCCATATTTAGTCAACCGTCATTCGGTGTTCATTGTTCGTCAAATAATTTCCTCCACCACGTCTTCGTGTGTACATATGTGCATTTATGTAGGAATGCCTGACTAACGAGTAAATTGTTTATGACGCTGAAGGAAACTACGAAAACTTTGAGAAGTAAAAATATAGTTGTGACACATACATATTTTATTCTTGAACGTAATGAATCGCATTTACCCGCGTTTAAGCAAATGAACAACAACTTAAAAATCTGGAATTAGCTTAACACCGGAAAACAAAACAAAAATACACTCAAATTTCTTGCATCTCTAAGCACCCCTGTGCATGTTTATAAGGTAAAGTTCAAGTTGATGTTTTCATTTTTTTTTTGTTCTTTATCGCATTTCACTCGCTACCGAAGTTGTTGCATTCTTTGGACTGAGGCATTAAAATTCCAAAGATACACTAAGACCTCTGATAAAAGAACGTTGTCATAGCTTTAGATATAGACTTTTACCTCATTGCAATTCCTTATTAAAAACGCTTTAAATTGGAAAGCCACTGTGACATTAAGTTCCAAGAATGGTATGCTTTTGATGGAATATAAATTCTTTAATGCTAGGTAAGAACAAAAGACCCAGAATTCAAGTTTCTTGCAAATTGGAATACCTGAGCGGCACGCATGTTGTGTTTCTTGTTAAAACAGATTTGTTTGTTGTTTTTGGACAGTCAATCGATTTTAATATTTGCATGTGTGCAGAGGTGGTGAATAATTGCTTTGAATTGAGCGATTAATTATTATATGTTACCTTTGGAGCTGCTGACGCCGAAAGAGTACTAAGATTCTATGAAAAGCTTTTCAAACTACGCCACTTGGAATCGACATTAATGTGTAGCTTCACTCCAGCAGACACAACACGAGTAGTTTCCGAAGAAACTCGGCTCTTACAAATTGCATCGCAATTCAATTTATTTTATTTATTTAAGTATGAAATCTTTCTTTATAAATCAACAATCGTATTTCAAAATGAACGCAACCGCTAATCTCAAACTTTACACATTTGAAATTAGTCTCATCTGCCCAAAAAGGATATTAATTAATAAGTAGCAGCCACTGTCAGAAAACATACATATATAAGCCCGGAAAGTTGTGAGACAATTCTTAAGCGCATTTCACAAGTGCCGAAAGCTTCTTAAAATATGCAAATTTTGGAAAATCTGCTACAAATATGCACTTCTTGCTTTGCCTTGAATTATCGAAATTTAATATTTCTTCAAATTAAATTTCACCTTTCTTTACACAATTTAATCATATTTTGAATTTACAAGACGAATTAAGCCGGTCGCGATCTACACGCGATCGTGTGCTTGACGATGTACCGAAATAAAATATTACTGTTCGTAATTAAAAAAAAAGAGTTCGCTGTATTTAGCTTAAAAAATATTAAATTGAAGATATAGATTTTGTTTATAAGAATATGCCACTATAGGGTGACATTCAGCCAAGCCAAATGAAATTATGAAAGTGAATTCGCTGCTACCTGCGAATCATATGAAAGAAATTTGAATTTTTCGGTAGTTTCTCAATCCATAATACGCTAGTCATATAAAAGATTATTTAAACCGTAAACCTTAGCATAAGTTTGCGTACTTTTTATTTAACAAATGTTGATGTTAAGCGATGCTGAAATCAAATGCTTTAATCAAGTTATACTTCCTGTTACTGTTTCCTTGGAATCAGACGCACAGGATCCTGAAAACAACGAAATGCTGAGATCCCGAATTGATAAAAATCACAAACATAAGAAACCCGTTTTTCCATATCTCCAAAACATGACAGATTTGGTTTTATACAAGTTTGGCTGCGAAAAAAATGTAAAACTGCGAAATTTTCATATTCAGAAAATAGTCTCAAGAATTAAAGGGACTCTGGACGAAAGAAAATTAAAATAAATGGCGAATCACTAGCAAGGACTTTGTTTGATGTGTTCAGGTGAAACGTGTCAATAGAAAATAAATATTAAGTGGAAACGTTTGCCAGTACTGTTTTCTGGTTCTGCATTTCTAGGTAATTTTCCACTCGTCAAAAAATTTGATTACTGAACAATCTCCCTGATAAAGATCATCTACAAACATTGTGTGTACACAAACCCTTTGATAAGCCAAAGAAAAATATCTGTATAACCGATCGAAAATAATTCTCAAAATTTTCATTCAACACTTAACCTGTATTTAACACACGAGATGCCTGCTAAAGCTAGGTGAAGTTATGTAAACTAGAAAACAATACACAGTGAGGTAATGACCAATCTAAGGGATGAATAAATTACGGCAACGTTAAAGTATCTTATATAGTTTTCTCATCTGATACTTGAATTCACACATGCATATTAAGCCGAGTTTCCAATAAAATGTGTAACATATCATACCACAATTTATCAATTGTCAAATAATCCACGGAGACAAGACGTCAATTAGCACTTTAGTCTGTCAAATCAGCACAGTGTCACCACTTCAAACTCACTCAAAAAACTGTCACCAACTGAAACGATGTTCACTTGCAACATCTCATACCTTCACACGTCAACGCAATACAAGACTGAGCAAGTGAATCAAAAAGCACTTATTTCGCATTGGAGCGCAGCCCCATTTTGGAGGAAACATTTAAAAACAATTGAAATCACAAATAAAAAAAATTAACAGTCAAGTCGTATAGATAAAGATCTCGGCGTTCGTAATCGCGACAAGTAACCAAGCCACCGTACCGGTTACCACCGCTACCGCGCGTCGTCTTCGCAATGGCTTATCGCATTATCTTCGGCTGTCTGGCCAGAAGGAAAGCCATGTCATAAACCAAAACGATACGACTCGCTCTAGCTCTCAGGCAGTTACCCACTTGTCGTCACCCCGTAAATCCCTAATCACAGCTCCAATTACTTTTTAATTAATATATCACCACCTCGCGTTTGATTAGTTTATGCGTGCTGCGATAGCATCTGTAAGCCTAATCAGCGTCAATGCCCCTGGCTGTCGGTCATCAGATAAAGGTGTCTTTTTTTGCCCGGCGGAATTGGTTTTATTAACGAGCTTAGAGCACGTGGTTGGGGATTTAGCTGAACCCAACAGATTTTGAAGGCCCATCTTGTGGAAAACACGGGCTGGTGCGCCACTTGTTTGTTTGAAATTTATTGACACCTCTTCTCGGTGATAAGATTGTGCATTGTTGTAAATCTGAGCGGTTTATCGAATTTATCGGTTTTCAACGCAAAATGTTCTCAAATCTGGTTCAAGTGGCAGAGAGTTAGCCCGTAATTCTGGTTGCATGCTGTTTTTTTTCGCGTAAATGTTACATTTGCCTATGATGTGAGCTCGACTGGTAGAAAATGCAAGTCGATATGTGATCGATAAATCGAAAATATAGACAATTTAAGGACCAAGTTAAGTTGATTGTTTGACGGAAGAGTGAAGGCAAAGGATTCAATACAATCCGTAGAAGTTCCACCATCTTTTTTTATACTTTGTTTTTTTTCTATTTATTTTTTGCACATGTTAATTTCGTTTTGACGTCCAGAAGCGAAATGTTATTAAACAGTGAAGGTATAGAAAAAAGTAAGGAATGCCAAAAAACCTCTTTAAACTCGATCTTTAATCTTTGATGGTTAGAAGTTCCTGCTCTTCCTGTGAAAGCGGCAAAAGAATGCGAACAGCGTATAGTCGATATAAAGATTATCTCGCATATGAACAGGCCTACACAAATTCTGCCATATCAAGACATTTTATCTTATGTACTTAATGTCGTTGGAATTTCTAATCTCCAATAACAAGAGGTTTTTAATTGGAGTAACAAGTCTAAATAAAGTAATGAGTGTTGAAGTTAAAGACTGAAAAATCTGAAAAATATTGAAGTTATCTGCAATTATCTGCAATCACTCCTGTCAAATGTGAAGGGCTTGTCGCCGTACCAAATGTGGTGTGAAAAAGCACACCGATGCTGTCAAGTTAATAGAAATACATCTGCTACATACTCACATTGTCAAAAAGCTTAATCTTCAATCACTGATTGAGACGATTTTGTACAAGTGATCTGAATAAGTTTAACCAACATATAAAATTAAACTTTAAGTGTGGCAGCCGAAAGATCATATCAAACTGATTGGAAATAGAAAACTCTTTTATTTCTTGAATCAAGCGACAATTGCTATTTTTGAAATTCCTTTTTTGACCTGTCATCTTTCAATAAGAACATTTTTGATTGGAAGGCACTAGAAGGCACAAGTATTGATTATCGCAGAATAAGTAGAGCAGCAACGATTAAGATTTACAGTGATTGTGAATTCCAAGAATATCATGGCAATACTCCAGTTTTTAGTGATCTTAATCAAAAGGCGAGTTCTAGATCAAATTTTCGAATATACTTAAACGATTTGGAAATTTCAGATAGCGTAGTGATAGGTATATACAAATGCGGTCCAATGAGTACCAGGCCTACAAGAGAAAAACAAAAATATGACAAAGTGGCAATTTAATTCTGAACATAGCCTGTTTTAACTCGATACTCTTAACCCATTGAAGCTTCAACTTCTGTTACCCGTCTAAAAAACACTTGCCAGGCGAGTGACATATTAAGGTTTGGGAACAAAAAGAAGTCACTTAAACTGGAGAATACCACTGATGGGGCAGCAGTTCGTAGCGCAATTCAATCAATTTTCCCGTGACAATGGCTTTGGCATTAGCCGTCATGGTAGAAGAGCATGTTTTTCTTTGTCAAATGATGTTGTTTTTTCCGCAAGTCGCCATCGAATGGACATAATAAATTGGCGTAGTAGAACCCATGAACAACTTGTCTCCAGAAAGCAGTGACCATCACCTTCTTAGACAATGGGCCAGTCTTATACTTGGTGTAAATCAGTGGATCAATGTTTCTTTGGTGGCGTCTGGAAAAGGCGCTTAAACAACGTCAAAGCACCCATCGCAAAGTCTGTTGTCTCATGTCATGCAAGATATTATCTAAGCGGTCTTTTGAGATACACATCTTTGTTTTTTGCAGGTTATCCTCCATGGTACTCGTTTTCGGAGCACGTGGACGTGGCCGAAATTTGACCGATGTGCCACCAAGTCCAACCAATTTTTGTGGGTTGCCATCAGAGGAGAAGCGTACACATCAACCAAACGCCTTACCCCATTTCCTCTCCAACAGAAAGAATTCAATCACCGACCAGAAACGCCCTTTTTATAAAAATTGCAGACACAACTGTTTTGAAGTGCCGTCAAAACAAAACGAGCGGGTACTGACTCGGAAAATCGATGCCTCTTATTTCTTTATGCCATGTGTCAAGACAGAACAAAAGTAAAACAAAATATAATCGGAAACCTGGACAAAGTGTTAATGTAATGTATTTTGACCGATTGTGTAACATGACGCCGATCGTTTATTTAAAAACGTGTTATGTCTTTGTTTATATCGTATCCAATTTCCTGGCAGTGCTGGTAGAAAATTCTTTAACTGAGTTCGCTGAAGTTGTCATGTTTAGAACTCACAGACAAATAACATTAAATACAGAGCACGAACTTTCCATTTTGCCGCATACCTTAGTTAAACTTAACCTCAAACGGAAGCAGAAAAATGAATATTTCTGATAATAGCTTTTGTGAATGTAAATTTGGACAATATGGTAACTTTCTGTCCAATGCACTGTATACTTCCCATTGAAAGAGGTGGAGAAGTTTTAGTATCGTATCATATCAGGGTCTTTTTCATTAGTGATAGGAGAAGCAACATTGAATTTTCCTTCAGGATTGACTAGGCTGGATACATTTTAAAGCAGCTTGTAAAATCAGTAATAGGGAAAGCCAAGTTTTTTGTCAAAGCTTAGTTATCGGATTTAACTCAGCCCTTGTTCCAACTCTCACCCATGATCACGAAATTTGTGTAATGACCAAAAGAATAAGTTCTTGAATACAAACTGCTGAGATGATGTTTCTTCTTGCTGTTGCAGGAGTTACTCGTCTCGATAGTGACGTGAGTGGATGAGAAACGCAGTAGTGCGGGGGAAACTCAACGTTGAGCAGCTACTTTTTCCCGCGGAAAGGGTTATATTTCAATGGCTTGAGCACGTGGTAAGGATGTCCCTTTCATTCCGATTTCCGAAACGTCTAAGAAGCGACTCCATCAAGTGGGTAAACAATCGGCAGACTTAAGGCGAGGTGATTCGATCAAATCCATAAAATGACTTAGTTGCTCTTGAAAATAGCTCCTGATAAGTTAGAATCGATTGCGGAGAATTGCGGAAGACAAATACAGAAGTATCTTACACCTTTCACCAGAACACAGTTATGTTTGCATGATGGCACACGTCTGTGATATAAGCAACAATCTGCAACTTCACAATATGTCTCATAAATTAACCAAATTTAAATTTACAAAAATACAGCTCTTCCTTAAATGTGACAACTCAACCTCGAAATAAATATTGCCAAGTTTGTTTAAATAGCCCCACCTGTCACACCGTATCACTGGCACAACACAAAAAAATCACACACGCCCTCGCCTTAAGCGGCATAGACCTCTAGCATTTTATAAACAAACAAAACAAAGTGCTGCCACCACGGATATTAACCCCACCGATCGCCGTGAAAAGTAAATAAAACCGTCCGTCCTCAAAACAACTTCCGCCTGTCCTGCCAATAAAAACAAATTTTCCACACCTCCACACACCCTCCAAAGTTCAATATTAATTCCTTTCAGCTACCAAGACCAAGTGCAGATGAACACCAGACAAATGCGCTGAGAAGTGCGCGTCATTCTCTCATCGGATCGTCGTTTTCGGAAAATTTAATGCAAAATAAAAATGATTATCCAATGGCTGACGTTGCCTTTGGCTAGCCGCCATTTGCCGGATGAGCCGACCACCGCCGTCAAATACCTTCTGGCCATGGATAGACAAGGTACAGCCCGTGGCGGCGTACTTCAACTGCAGCAATGCGCGCCCGCCTTCAAATGCGTTTTGCTTTGGGGAGAAATTATAGAAATGTTTTTCGCTCCTTCCTTTCGTTTTTCTCTGTCTATGGACGATAATTTATTTTCGATATTTTTGGACGAAATACCTCTGCAGCAGCAGCACCGACTGCGAAGGCAGCCGCTGCCTGAAATCAGTTCATCTGGGGCGAGCACATGAATTGTATAACTTGTTGGCAATAATTTCACGTATTGATGAGCAATAACACTGTCGGCCATTAAATTAGAACAAGAGATACAAAAAAAAAAGTTCAAGGACTTTACATGATTGCAAATTGAAATAAAATGTAATCTAGGAAAAGGAAAGTCTTTTGAAATGGTCTGTATCCTGGCTTAAGGTAGAAACAGATTTGTATTTTTTACTTGCAGAAGAGTAACACAAAGACTGCACATTTTCCAACGATTTTTCATAGCTTCGACGCCGATGTCCATAAGTAAAAATTCGGTAATAATCTAAGGTTTACCAAAATAAGTGTGATATGAACGAGTGTCCTTATAAAAAGTTTATTCATCGAGGTACGAGGTCCTTCAAAAAAGAAATGCACAATGTGACAAAGTCATCGATTGATGGCATAGGCGCTTAAACCTTTCGGCAACCATCTGGAGCACTAATCCCATAACCCAATATGTACAAAGGAACGTGATCTTATTGCAACTGACGCCAAACATTTGATAAGTATTCTGAATATCTGGAAGGAAAAAATGCGCCTCTTGGACATATAAGGTCGTTTCACGTGCAATCATTGAATGGTTCCCTCATTCTAGAGAGTGCGTATGGAATGCTGTGAAAAAGTGTGAAAATTTCGAAAAAGTTGAAGAGCGAGACTGCAGACAGTATCGCTTTAGACAGAGAATGGTAAGAAAACCTACATCTAAATTTATGACCACTTAACCACTCTTTTTCGCGAGAAATTGTATTGTTTTTAGAAAACAAGATGATCTGATTGGATCTCTAAATCAAACAATTCAAGGTCACATCTTATCAATATTGTAACCAGTGTCAACGGAATCACTGTTGGAACAAGAGACCATTTGGTGCGACGACTGCTCTAGACCCAGTATAGAGAATTTAACTTTAAGTGACAGATTGATCGCTATGTTCTGTTGCCAGGGGAGAACAGGAGCCCCTAAAACTTTGATTCATTTGATGGGGTTCGCTTTCATGTGAAAGTATCATGATGGCTGTAATTAATATCCACAGTCGAGGTTAGTGTACCGTGCTGACTGTAGTAAAAATGTTGTATTTTCTCTTCTTACTTGGACTAGACGGTAAAAGGAAGTGAATGTAGAGTTGCATTGCAAACGGATGCTGTGACCCATAGAACGGCAAAGACGTTAGACTGACACCAAGGTGAAGTGTTGTCCTTCAAGCTCAAAACTTTTTTGGTACTTTGGTAATTAAGGCATCTCATCTTACCTTAACTGTACCTCTTGGAAAAATGGTCCCCTGATAGAAGGCCATTTATTATAATTTGCGCATGTAAAAGGTATTGAGCCTGCTTTAAAAATCGAGTCGCAGCACGGGCCGAAACTAACGGAAACAGAAGAAAATTCGCTGCCGATGGACACTGGTCTTAAATAACTTGTACAATGGGCAAAAATTAAGTTGAGAAGAGTATTCCATATTCGTGAGATGCACCTAAAGACCGAGTCCCTAAGCTTAAATGTACATCGAAAAGTGGGCTAAGGGTAGAGGGATGGCTATTCCGTGTAAGGCCTATATTGCGGTAAGTTCTTGATGGGGATATATTCAAATATTCATATTCAGACATTGAAGCACATTTTGTTAAAAAAAAACGTTTAAAGTGAGGTAAAGACGAGTCATTTTTGGCTGTTCTAAAGAATCTTTCGCCCAGGCAGTATGACTATTTTCAAGGATTTTTATCTCTAGCTTTTGGATTCAAACCAGTAAGAGTAGGGAGGTTTTTGAAGCACCAGACCAGGCTAGGGCGAATTAAGACATTATATCGACATTGTACGCAAGTCAAAAGAGGTGAAATACTTCTGGCATCGTTTAAGAAACCTAGACATTTCGCAGCATTTTCGGTGACCTTAAATATGCAACAACATACCGAGGATAAAAAGTCTTTTGGTTCTAACGATACACGTGCGTTCAATGAGTGAAAACTAATTTTTAACTCTTGAGTTATAGTAGACTGAATGAGTTTTGAATTCAATGCATTGAATTAAATATTGTATTACCCTATTCGATTAAGCCACCCTATTTGATTAAATGTGCTTGACGTATGCAACCGAGTCTGCGGCCGAAAAGTACATTTAGGAGCCAAGGGACGAATATAAATATGATCTGAGGGTATTGTCATCAGTGTTTAGGCACGTTAAACTCAACTCATAACTCTACGCGAACAACATTTGTAGATATTAGTAAACACTTTCTGGACTTCGAGTGCGCAAACAGACCTAAAGAAATGTATTCAAAAAGATTTACACTTTTCCAAATTTCTGGGACTTTAAAATTACTTTTTTGTTTACTCTTTTTACATGAGCTTTCACATGACCTTTTGTAAAATCATTCGTACAACGTACTGAAGTACAAAACAAACTTCTGTCATTTTCATTCACAAATAAAGTTTCAACTTAACCAAAGTATGCACGTTAAACTGTCATAGCCTGCCTAAGTCGTCATTAGATTCCCTAAAATTTTCTGTATGCACTACTTTACTCAAACAAACAGACCTCTACTGGGCCCTATTTGATATGTCAATGATTGTGACATAGTTTCTTGCTAAAATGCTTACACTTCACTTGAGCGTAGATTTTTTTCAATTCCATTTAACGTTGCCTTCCTGCCGGTGGCGTCCCAGAGATGCTTGATTAATTACAACCACATGGTTATTAATTTTAATTGCACGACACTTCAGATTTTCAAGAAATATCACGGCGCTACAGTAGCGGAACCAGGCTAAACACTGATTATTACATGTTTCGTTTATTTTTGTATTTTCAAAAATATTTTCAAATTTATTCGGTAATGAAGCGCGCAGAAAACTGTAAACAAATGTGATTATTATTTACACCAGCAATGGCTGGCTGGTGTTATGGGTCAGTTTGGAAAAAGCGTAGATGGGCGCTGAAAAATTGTGTATTCGTTGCAATAATGCATTGCATTCCTTTTAAAATAAATGTAATCATCAAAAAAAGATTAAGTTGAGATTAAGGTATTTAAACAAGTGACCTTGCGAGAGAATATTAATGATGTGTCACTGAGTAATGAAGACAGCGTTCAGTGTCCTCATTTGTCAATAAAGCGATTCTTAATCATGCTGAATGTGTACACAATTTACTTGTTAAAGGGAAACGACACAATTGGGACTTCCAACTTTTTTGGGAGAATTTCTTGAGTGTATAAATAGAAATTGTAAATGAGATTAAATCTACTGAATACATATTTAAAAATGCTCTCAAATAAGCGTTACAGAAGAATGTGCGCTACACGAAATAACGACGATTCAAAATCGGTCACGTTGCTTTTAAAATTTAGAGATTAATAACTGCATTACGTTAACAACCTAGTCTGAGCTTAGGGAAATTCTGTGGAGCCCTAATTAGTTTGTAAAAAAATATTCCAAAAAAACAAAAAACAAACATCTTTTGGCTCATACCACAATCCGAAGTGGGAATAAGATGGTTTAATGCAAGTAACGCTAAAACAAAAGTTGTCTAAATATGTTCCAATGCACAAATTACTAAATGATTATATTAATAGTTAAAGAACGTAACTTGACTGACACGCAGAAGTTCCCGGGTTTGATCTTTCTACTGCTTATATCGCATTTCTGTAATGGCAAAACCTCTTTCGATTTGCCGACAACACTCCTTGTTGTAAAACTTTTCAAATCTTGCTGATCTGAATCAACAATAGACCTTATGTGCCTCTATTCGAGAAAGAACCCAACTATTTATTTCGTTTTTCGGAAACTTAACAACAAGGCTACGCAGCAAAATCGAGGTCAGAACCAGATGTTCACGTTGACAACAATAACACTTCCAATTGATTTTAAATTGCTGAAACAGCACACACTTGATGCATTTGAGCAGGAAACTGCCAGAAGAATGGTCAATTTACGAATAAAAATGAGACAAAATGGCTTTACATTATGAAATCAACCGATTACATTTGCCCAACCATTCCTCTGCCTACTCGCCGCATAACCAATGTATCGCACCTTTCGCTTGCAATTGCTTATCGTCGTTGACACACCTATGCATCCTATGTATGTATTTTACTTTATTGAAAAATTGAACGTATGATAGGAAAACTGAACGAGAATGAAATGAGACTTTTGAAATTTATTTGTTCTCAGCATCTGTTTTTTAGACACAGATGCCACCATGTACCGAAGAAGCACTTATAATGGAAAACCTATCTTCATATCTGTGTCCTTTAAAGAAATTTAACATAAAATTAGCAGATCAACACAAATCGACGTAAATCGTCTCAAATTCAGATTCAAAACATCGCAGAAGGAAACGATCGCATCAATTGTCAACTTTATGACCATCTCCGCCTACGCATCCGATTCAAATTGATCACCATCACTGCGAACAATACTGTGTATCAACTGCTTTGCTGTTCATAGTCTTAATTAAGTTCAATGGATTTCTGGTTGAAAGTGGTGCGAACTGATCTTAGTCCGGATGTTTTCTCGCCGTTGCAATTATATCTTGCAAGGAATATCAACTCAATTGATGACAAATATCTTGATGCGTTACAACCAACAAACTGATTATCTTTGCCTTGGGTGTGACCTTCACGCATTCAAGTGTTTTTCAGGAGAAATCGGTGAATTTATGGATTTAATCCTTTTGTCAGGAAATAAACATGTATACAGATATAGGCTGACTAAACTTTCTTACAAGCTAAAAGACTGTCATGAGACTTTGTGTCGGCAAGTTCACTGGGATTAAATTGAGCAATTTATGTGCTCCTCACTACCATGTCAGTGATAAAGATAAGACTAGAGAACAGACAGGTTATGAAGTTGATTTAAAATTTGCACCAGATTGTTGACAGGTTTCGACTTCTTTGATTATCTTCGATGTGTTCGAAAAATTCCAGTTTAATGTCGTAAAATTTGATGGATTTACACCTGGGATAAGAAATACGTGTTACAATGATTTTCAGACGAAATCACCCTATTTTAGGTGTTTCGAGAGGTTTCTATGTGTTTTAACTAATGGAACAACAACAGTGAGTCAGTGCACTTTATCAATCGAAATTCAGAAGTTACTTTTTCTATCAGTTTTTCAGAGTAAGGCGAAATTGTTTATCCCAATCTATAACATATAATTTGGGTTTAAAAACCTGAGGTCTCTCTTCACCAGGTCTCGAATTTCTAACAAAGCTGCAAGTGGAACTTGATTATTCCTCTCATTTTGGTCAAATATGACTACTTCCGAGCTATAGCTTCTTTCAGACGACAGACCGTTGACAAGACAGGCCCAAATTACGATTTTTGTCATACCATTCCAATCCGCCATTCCTGGGTTAGTCATAGCTTTCACCAACTCTAGGATTGCTTGACAATGCCGTAAGTGATCCAATTTTCATTACTAGTTTCTAACAATTTCAAAATTGGAGAAACGTTATTGCGATTAAGGAGTAATTGCAGATAGAAATTTGTTCCATTAGATACTTTGACGTTAACTCTTGTGGAACCTATACATCGAGATTCTTTATATGGTTTCAAACAATTGTGTGTGCAAGTTTTCAGTCCATCAAATGAGTGCTTACATATCGGTCATACTCAACGAGTCCCATGAATTCGTCGATATTTTCCACAATTAACATTTCAAAGCGCGTGCACTTTTGACATCGAAACGGAAGGAATAAACAGGTTGGAACAAATTTCGCGTAGGATAAACTATTATATCATGGAGAACATGGACCTTATTAACGTCTTTGTTCTGACGTCTATTAAGGAAAAGCAGCAAAATATGACTTAATTCATTCTTGATGACTACCAGCATGACGCGCGCTCAAGAACTGAACCATTCAATCACAAAACTGTCCAAAACATCCATTTTAATACGAAACCGTATCTTTTCAACAGTCTATCGTAAGTCTCACTCCAAAACAACGCGAGCTCTTAATTACTTAAGCCACCTGATAGAGCAATAATGTATTTCCGCCTACAACACCTGAAATGTAAACTGAATTTTGACTTTGTTGTTTGCGAATTGATAGTCGAGCGAAATCGGAAATCATTTCGCCTTCACAAATCCTCTGTAATGCCCTTTCTCGTAGCCGTCTCAGGCGCAAATAAATCTATTTGATATGTTGAAATAAAAGTTCGCGGAAAATTGAAATCAATTCTAAACTTTGCCATGACGCATGGCGCATTCCAAAGCAACGAGCGACTTTGCTTATACATACAATGCAAATGCTGATACTGTGCAGATTCGTTGAATTAGTTAACGATTTCCCCGTATGTACAACGCTCAACTAAAGATCGAGAAGGGTGAAATAGAAGCAAATTTTGCACTGATATGAGGTTGAACCGCTGACTAATAATCGAAAAACATGATTGTAGAGTAAATAGAAGAAACTAATGGACAATATACACACTGACCGGTTGTGCAATGGAATTTTTTTATCAGTATAAATATCTTCCACTCTATTGAGATACATTTGTGGAATGTTTGGCAGCACTTAAAGTGTATTGACTGATGGAGGTACTCAGAGACTGAGCTTCCGGGGCAATTCATCAGAAGGTGTGAATGACTATAACTGACGTGTCAAAATTATATTGGAATTGATTTTGTTTAGATATAATTCGTACTGTATGTACTTTGAAGTTACACTGAAAATACTCAGATATGAAGTTAACTATTTATCGACACAACCAGTGGCGGCTGTCTCTCTCATTTTCTGTTTACAAATTTAAGGTTAAGGGAAGCTGGGCCAAATATTGTTCTTGTATTCTAAAAGGTGGTGCCGTGAAAAATTTAAAACGTTCAATTAAAAAATCGGGTCTAAAACTCTTGCATGTGAGTTGACGCACTTATCCACCCCACCATGATGGCCACTTTAACTAAGTAAAGAATGTTGTAACGACAGCAAAAAGAGTACTTCGACAGCACTATATATGTATAAAGAACTCTGTACAGAGTGGATGAACTTTGGAAGAGGAATATTGGTGGTGTCCTGATGGTGAGGTTTAATTAAACGTCCTTTGACAAGTTAGCCTCTGTCAAATTAAGATAATCGACTACAAGATCTATTATAAGTGTGCAAAAAACACTGCACATGGTTCCTCATCGTAAACAGACCGTGGAGGGCTAAAATAAACTCAATAAAATTCATTCAATTCATTAAGAGATTCCATCAAACATTTTTTTGGCATCTTCACAAGACAAATAAATCCATTTCACAGCACCGATTTTACGAGCGCTCCCATCATCTCTTAGCATCAGATTCGTTTTTCACAGGCCGGCGCAAAGCAGTAGTTAATTTCAGATAAAAAACAACTTAATCTTTTACTTTCTGTCGGATTTAATAACCGATTCGTCCACTTATTCATGTAGGTCGTGT
The DNA here is from genome assembly GCA_944738645.1 of Eristalinus sepulchralis. Lineage (NCBI taxonomy): Eukaryota > Metazoa > Arthropoda > Insecta > Diptera > Syrphidae > Eristalinus > Eristalinus sepulchralis. The sequence goes on from OX122883.1 coordinate 36,114,129, forward strand.
CGTATCGCATACTTTACCATCAAATCTTCAATCCGCCGCCGATAGAACTTCTTCACAAAGACGCCCCCTTCGTTTATGACGTGCCTTCAGTTTCGTGAATGTTCCCCAAATGTATGTACATACGTATGTATTTATAAGCTCAGTAAATCGCAGAATCTACAGGAAATAATTTGTTTCCCATTCCATCAAATGAGGGAGAAGCGAAGAGTGATAAAGCACAAAAGAAAAAAAAAACATAAAAAGTACTTCATTTTGTTTTTATTTTGCGTGAGTCAGGCGAAATTAACTCACACACAGCACACCAAAAGAAAAGCAACAATCCCACCGGTTTCTTGGCTCTTGTTCGTTCGGAAATTTTGGACATGACCTACTATAACGCCACGCACCGTCTCCATGCATGAGTGAGCACATGTGAGCAAGAATGAATCTCCCAAGACGAGTGCGTAAAATGTGCAAAATTGCAGCACACACCAGGCATGACCTCTTTTTGTTTATAGGTTATGTGCTAATTAGCACGACGTGCGTCGGCGTTCTCTCAAGTGTTGTTTACTGGGTCTGGTGGCTACCACAACTTTTGAATCGAATGCCTCTTAACGTGCGTTATCTTCGCGGTGTTTGCCGGCATAAGTCAGATGGCTAGTGTGCCTTGCGAGTTCTCCGATAACGTGGTCTTTCATCAGCCACAGATTGACATTGGGGCCGTGGAACTGGTGCGGTTGAGTGTGGTGGTCTTGGGCTAGTCATCGGAACGATCAATCACAGGGCGGATACGAGAGCCATCGACAGTGGATTGGTGTTAATAGTATGTATGTATGCGAGGGTATCGGTGAATGATTGTTGTGGATATTGAACGGTACAATTGAGAAACGCGGTTGTTTTGACCAAACGAGCACTAGTGATGTGAGCAATAGACTGCGCTGATATTCGCATACATTTAAATATTTTTTCAGGCAGTTGATTTGGGTGAACATCTGAAGCGCCAGCTCACGTAAGTGCCCATGCAACAGACCAAGAATTGGGGATCGCAAATAAGAAACCTGAATACCGAAGAGGAAATTGTTCAGACGTGTGATAGACATTCCAAACATCCGCGGTCAACAAGTCAACAGGTCATCGCTGCGATCAAATGTCTTTGATCGCCTTTGCATGCCTCTCAGCTTATCTCTAAATTCACAACGGGTGTCTATCGAACTAATCTAGCGCCACAAATTACATAAGACGAAGTTTGAAATATTTAAATACAAACGGTGACGCATAGTTATATTGAAACCATTCGGACCAGCAATGTGGGTAAAGCAACGAACAAACACATTGGCGACGTATACACGTGTGTACTTCCTGTTCTTACACTGACGTCTGGGAAGAAGACCTAGCCGCAAGCGGATACTTCAGTCTTATTGTTTGCAAAACGCGTTTTATTCGTTGCTTATCGCCTTTCTATGCGGCATTCGAAACGTCGCTTTTAACTTCATCAGTGGTTGGTGAGCCTGAATTCTGGATACCCCTCTGCTTACCGCAATACGTGGTAAAGTGAATGTCTTAGAAGCGAAACAAGTTCTGAGTATAAATCATTCATGAGATTCATTCTTGTGAATCTTTGCAAATGAACGTATGGAATTGTTGTTTGCTTCTTTTTTCTTTTTTTTTTTTTCTATTTTGAGGGGTTGGAGTTTCGATTGACCCTGATTTCTGTTTTAGCCTTCGAATGCTGGTCGTGTGTGATGATCACATGTTGAATTCGTGATCAGAGAATGATCCGAAGAGCGGTAAGAAAGTGGGTGTTTGTCTTTTGCTAGTATGGAGTGAAAAAACTCGAATACTTTTATTTGAATGTATGGACCACTAGAATAGCTTCCAGAAAAATGCTACCAAAATTTTTATATGTAATATTTATTTATCCAATTAGCGGAGAATATTTTATAAGACTACTGCAGCGATATCAGTTGTCATAGCAATCACCAAACGTTTCAGAAACTGTCTCCTTTAAATAACAACCGTGACACGTTCGTCGGACGGGTTTCTGTAAAATACATCTCCTATAGACACTTTGCTTGGAGCTTTAGCAGTAATTTGTTTTTGTTTTTTGTTGACAACTGTGAAATTTGAGTTATTATTTTGGTATTTATTTTAAAGTTGGCACTTCTTCACTGTGAGCTGCGCCAAACTATCACTTCAAAATATGCTTTTGTAAGCAGCTAAACGTATTTTTTTCTTTTTGTGTAATATTCAGAAATTCAGTAATTTCTGATGCCGCAGCTTTGAAAACATTGCAGAAGGCCTTCGGTAAGCAAATTCTATCGGACTTTGAATCATGTTTTAAACATTGTGAAGAACTTCTGCACAAGTGTATTGCATAGGGGGATGATGACTTTGTGGGGGATAAAATGACTCCAGAAGATTGTATAAAGATTTTTTGACTAATTCCGAAATCATTAATTCCGGATATTTGTTTTTTCCCTAGAATATAAATGGAATGGACGGTAAACGAGGGATAAACGCATACGCTGTTTTGGCATCGAGAAAGGACGCATATTATCGATTTCTCAGGCAGATCTTCAGCAAAACATGATGTAGTCAAGGTTTTCGTCTACCTTTGGCAACAGCATTAGAACCAAAATCAAGTACATTACCACTCTTGCAAATTCTCTGCGCTCAAGAGGCAATTGTGTAACAAAGGAACAAACTGTTTTTATAACACCATGATCATCTATATTAAAAGCGGAAAGGAAAGAGAGGAAAGTTCTACTTGCGATTTTTAGCCCTGTATCTGGAGGAGGAGATACAACGACGAAGGATCGACAAGCGTCTACGGATCCCACACTTAAGATGACTTGGTCAGGTAGAGTGGATGTATAAAACTGCTTCGGTCAGAAGAGTATTTTAATCCTAAACACTGAGTCAACGCAACAGAGGACGACTCTGTCTAAAATGGGGAGAAAGACCTCAATCAACTTGAGGTTCAAAATTTAAGACAACTGGTAAGAGGCTTTAATAGCTGAGGAGGCGTGTCGGTTAAGGCTTAGGTAAACCCCGGTCTGTAATGCCACTCAAAGAAGAAAAATGCGTACTGCCCTGAAGATAATAGCCCAAAGAAAACGCAGCATTTTTTTATAAATCCGTCAACTGTACACTTCTTTGTTGCTAAATAGTCTTCAAATCGGTTTCGGGAGAATGACATGACCGAACTGTAAACAATGAATGAATGATAACGGATGCTAGGAATCTATGTCTGGACACCTGCTAGCCAATGTCGAGGGATCGTAAAAGATAAAAGGCAGTAATAGCTCCTATTAAGATCCCTAAGGATCACTGATATAACTAGTAACAGACAGTCACTTATCACGCTTGAGTGAATTTCCGAATACAGGTGGGATTCATACAGAATAGGTGCATCATTTTTGTTTACTTAATTTAAAAAACAGTTAAGAAGGCTGTTTTTTTCATTGCAAAAAAGTTACAAATAAATATCAACTAGGGCGGGGAGCCTGAAGAAATTTCCGGTAATGGCAATAGAAACAACGCGGCAGACACCATCCTTTATTTTGATCATACTTGACCATTTGTATGATCAAAATAAAAGATGGCAACACAATACCAGTGGATCCTTTACGCCACTGAATTACTGTCGCCTTTTCCTGGTGACTTTTGAAGGTAAGCTCTTGTTACAGCCAAGGATAGGGATATAATTGGGAAGGCAAATGCCCAGTAATTCTGCGAATATCTTTCAATCCCAACCCATTAATAAGAGAAAAACGCGGATACAAACTTTAATTGCCTTTCAAGTCTTGCAACCATGTTGACACTTACTGCAAGAAACACTCAAAAATTGAAATGTCAAAGGCAAAGCGCACCATGAGATGCCACTCCCATAAAGAAATTTATTAAAAACTGTCCCCTGCACTGCGCACTGCACACATTTACAAGTGAAAGAAGTGAGCAGCAGCTAAACATCACTTAAGGGATGCCTGAGCTACAGGGTTCATTATGACTTTCACATGGACGTTGAAATGCGTCATACTTTGGTGTGAAGCACTCGCTCGGAGTCGTCTGTCTGCACAAAAATTAGACACACAGGAGACACATGTATAGGAGGAAAGAGCCTCATCAGCTGAAAAAAAGAAAATAAGAAGATATTGGAACAGCAACTGTAGGTAGGTCAGTTGATTCTGTATGTGTGTGTCGCATACATTGGTGCGACGAATTTATTCCGAGTTATTTTGTTCTCCTCGAGAATTGGTATTAATGTAAAGAAATCCGGGATTACGTGTTCGTTCTTCTGCCTTAATGGCTTCGATATTGGGCACCAGCTTTGAGTGCACTTTCTAAGCACTTTAGAGGTTTGGGTAGTCAGACAATCAAAAGTTGAGGAAAGCAAATTTTTCAAATGTAGCAGGCTCTTTCAACGTTAGATGACGTGCACGAGTTATTTTGTCATTCTATTAAATTTAAGTTTATATGCTTGAGGGACAAAGAATGATGCCGAAATGTCTGATTATATCTTTTAAAGAAATTCATTGTAAAAACCCCATGTGATGACTGCATGCCGGACTGTATGATTATGATGGGAATGAAAAATGCGGCACTCCTTGTTGAGAACATCTGCTGGTTGCGGACGAAATAATTTATTCTTAGAATTTTTGTAAAATTGGTGTAGGAATTAGTGACACCGACATTCCAGGTCAAAGCATCCAAAAAGTCTGGCATTTGACCTGAATGGAATACAAAGACAATTCCTCTTCTCAAAAAGATCTCTATCCTCGAAAAAAATACTCAAAGACCCAAAGCCAATGAAACCTTAGACAACGTGGCGGTGACACAAGACAAATGACAAACGTTAACCACGTCTGCGTATTTTACACAAAATCAAAGAGAATGAATATTGGTGAAAAACAAATTCACAGTGCCTGGAAACAATAGAAACCCAACGAGAATACAAATGTAGACACGAGCGATTAGAAACAGAGAAAAATAGAAGAGAAAACATTTCCTCGTTCAAAGGCCAACCAACTAGTGCAGGCCGCACGCGAAAAGTCAGAATTCACTCGAAATCGAAAAACCGGCAAAAACAAAATGAAACGAAAAAGACTGCAAACCCATCACCATCGCACTTACCGACACAAACGAACCGACAGACAGACAGTTTGAGTATAGAGTGCAGCTAAAATATTCTTAAGGTGTTGTGAAACTTCTTTCACGCGTCTCCTCTTCCACGATACACAATGCTGCTGCTAGAGATTAACGCCACCAAACTAGATTTCTGAATTGTATTCCGTGTACTGCTGCAGCGGCGGTTTCTTTGTAACAAATATACACGGGCGGGCAAGGGGCACATAAGCGCACATATGAACATACAATAGATAGAAAACTTGTGGCAGCCTTAAGACGCCAACCAACAGACAAGGCAGACGAATAGTCAAGCCACACAACTCACACAAATTACAGATAGATGCATAGCAATTTTAGTTTTCTATAAATAAATCGGCCTTTCATACATCATCTTTTTCTACTTTCTTGGTTTTAAAAGGCGAATAGGTAAGCAAAACGCGCGCTTCACACGACAAAAAATAAATCATTCACAAAGCTGCCACTCAGAGATGGGAGAATTTCATTTTTTCTTAGATCTTGCACAAATTTGAGCCCTAGACACTATCGAAGCTCTCCGTTATTGGGCCAGCGATGGATAAATCAATCACTAGAAGCTAATCAAAAGTGGTAACAAGGACATTATTGTTCTTCCTATGCACGAGAAACAAAAACAAACATAACACGCGATAAGCGAACTCACAGCGGAACCGGTGTCAAAGTGACAACTGAAAAGAGAACAGAATACACGGCGCCGCCAGAGAGACCAATGGAAACAAGTTTCATTAATTTTTTCTTTTTGTTCTGTGATTGTGGTGGTGATGATGAACGTGTTCAGGCAATTCATTTGAATACAGTTGAAGGAGGACTGCTGTGTTTGGCACATTGTTTTGATATGGGACCGATTAGATTGGGCGAGCAGTTGTTTTTTCTTCCCAATTTTAATAAATTAAGGCTTTCGCAAGGAAAACATAATTTTGCTGCTTTCGACAGCCTTCATATTCAGGTTTTTTGTCCCGTTCATAGTCTGGTAATAACTTTTCCCATCTTTCAGAGCATATAGATATGGTCTGTTGACTGTTAAAGACGGAAACGAAAAATTGCAAGATTTTCACGGATAGTAAGCCTTAAAATATTAAACGGCGCAAGGAATCACGGAAAGTTAAGCTTTATTACATTGCTTATACCCATTTGAATGAGTTTGTTCGAAATATTGGCACTTCTATTAAACACTACGTAGAGTTTTTTTTTCCTTTATGACAAAATTGGTTGCATATGAATTCTCTCCAGCCAAATGGCACACTAAAAAGATCTTGTATTAAATGTGAGCAACTATGTTGAGAATAAGATATTCGTGCAATTGGGGCAGCCTCAAAAATCTGCTTGATCTATCTAAACAGTCGCCAAAACTTCGTGTAAACCGCCATAATCCGACCTTATCAAAATAATTTGGCATCACTGTTTAAAACTGACAGAACACAATATCACTGCTTGCAGTTTGTTTATGTTCAATGCAATTTTGAACACATTTTATCTATTTATCTCAAATTTTTCTTTAATTTCTTTTCCAAAAAATGACTGATGGTTCGTACAACTTCATTCCTATCAATATCGTATAATTAAATATTTCTTCTTTTCCTAACAGAGGATGTAATAAAACGTCGACTGCTCATCGATGGCGATGGCACCGGCGACGACCGAAGACTGAATATTCTGCTCAAAACCTTCATCAAATGGTGTAACACAACAGACAGTCAAGAAAAGTATAAATAAAATATGACTTTCACTTCCAATCAATCCCTATTCACTAGTTTCTTTCTGTAGTCAAATATTCTATGATCGTTTAATGGCACAATTGGCGCAGTGTACATTCGTGGCATCCAAGTCGGAGAACACGCTTCGAATGATTAATGAAGAACTCAAGAACTATGAATCACTGTCAAAGAACATAGAAAGTGGCATTGAAGTAGCCAAGGAGGATTTAGAGACTTGCAAATTGAATCTGATGTACGCTAGAAAGGTGCGAAAGAATCGCGAAGAGTACGATGCTCTTGCCAAAGTGATTAATGCTGCACCGGATCGTGCAAAAAGCGAAAAACAACTTGAGGCACTCCGAGCGGAGTTGGCTGCGTTGCAGAATGAATCGAAGAAAATTGATCGAAAACTAGTGGAGCGACAGAATAAATTTAAGGTTCTCATGCAGTCCATACGAGAGTTGGACATGTCCACTCGCGAAGCCGCCGAAGACGACGACTGTAAGATTGTTGAGCCAATGGAAGTGGAGGATGAATTGGAGGATATTATCGAATACCAGGCAGTTAGTCCGCATCTTCTCGAGTAGAACTTAGAATTTTTTTTTATTGTTATGTAAATAAATTCAGATTTTAGTACTAAATGTAGGAATTAAAGTTTTTTTAAAGGATGAGGCGGTAACAGGAATATAGGAAGTCTCTACAAAACTCAAGAGTTGCGGTCGGTTAAACCTGAACTTAGAGCATGTGCGGAAAAATCAGCTGTAATGAATTTGCACCCCTACATAGGGTATTAATTTGATCGCTGACTCTGTATAATCTCCCGGGGAATCAAGAGTTCATATTTAATGACATACAAATATATATATACATACATCCAACCATAAGCAGATGCCTCATAAAACCTTTGAAATGCGAAAATCAACCTATGACCTTACGTTTCCATTAGATTCCATCGATGCTTTGGGAGGTACACAATACACAGCATCAAGAGATGAAAACTCCATTAAAAGCATTGACAGCTTACCGCGTTTTGCTTTCCCAGCTTTTAAGCTTTCTTCTTTAGAGGTATTTGCACCCGAATTGCCATTCCATAGAATGAGTGTCTCGTCAATTCATAATGTGGCGCCCAATAGTCCACCAGGAGAATAGTAATGCCGTGTCAAACGATGCGATGTTTATGCAAGTTTCAAGGTCGTGAGGGAAGTGTGTCATGTCATGCGAGTTTTTCGTTATAGACTGTACATTAATTACAGGAGAGAGGACAATCATTTTCGATCCATGGTTTCGGGTGTGCTTGTGTGTCAGTTGTCTTTTGTTATCGTAATTAGTAAGTAAACGTTCAGTTTGAATTTCAAGCTGTTGTCAAGTTAATGTTCTGTGAAACTCGACTAAACTACATACATACATGACCTTTAACGAGGTATTCTGGGATGTGATTTGTTCAAATTTAATTTGCCCACGATAATTGGTGGGGTGATCCCACGCCAAATTGGTAGCCGGCTATTTGAATGTAATTCGTTATGACCACTCAGAGGAATTTATTTTTTGGAGCCGAAATGGAAACATTCGTTCTTCGTTGTGTAGTGATACTGGACCTAGAAGTGTTTTTCATGACAACGTGAGACGCATTAATGGAAGCATAGGGGTCACCTTGAAGAATTTAAGTTCTACACTAAGGGAAGGCGTGGCTACATGTTGAAGTTCATGTGGTACAGAAATCCTTTAGAAAGTGAATGATCTGGTCCATTCGGTCTTGTATACTTGATTGAATTTAAGAGCAGAGGAAAAAGACAAATAAATTGAAGGATTCACTCTTCAACGGCACCACGACCAAGGTTTTCGAATACCTAAGTACATATGTTAGCGTTTAACTGAAATATATTAAAACCGGGATGTTCCGGCAGCTCGCAGACTGACACTTGGCTTTAACCTCAAAGTGTTTTCTGTTTCCATTTGGAATGACTCTAAGACCTGGTCATGGTGGTGACTGAGAAAAACCTTAAAATGTTGAAAACCACCTCATTTATCAAAACGAAAAGCTCGAATACGGCGACAGCCGAAATCATGACAAAATTCACTGTGAACAGAGGAGGTGTGCAATTACGAACTCAACAATTCCATTTCGTGATTTTTATTAAAATTCTAATTGCACCGAAATCCCAGACGATTAAATCATGCTCTTGTTGGTTTCCATATCTTTTCCACGACTAATGGTTGATTTGAAAATGCTTCCAATCACGATATTCCCTAAAACGAATTCTAGTTACCAATCAAGCGTCCGTTAGCAGAAGTTCGAAATAAAATTTTGCCTGACAGGGTTTTGATTTATATCGTGCATGCATGTTAAAGACTGTAACCCCTTTTTAGCGGTAGGTGGTCTGATGTAGGAGTACTCGTATTTTACGGCTGATGGCGCCACTGACTCAGAATATGTCTCGTGCATCACGGTTCCATGGTGTTTTCAAATTGACTGTGTTCACGGTGTCGGTCGTTTTCTTTTAACAACTGCTGTGACGTGTTTGTTTCTTATAGTGATGAAAAATTCAGTTTTTTCTTCGATGAGAGCACTTTAAATCGAAGCATAGATCCGAGCTGGATTATGATTACTATATGTACAAAAATAGTTCATTTGGCTCAACACGAATTTGGATAACTGAAGGATTTATTTATAAAAACATGAAGAATTTGGCGCAACCGTCTAAGACGTCTCAAAGTCTAGCCGCAGATGTAAAAATTAAAATTGGAGATGTTTAAGTAAACCGCACAAAGATCCATCAAACAACGTGCCAGAGAGGTAAAAATTGCTCTTCTTTGGCGAACTTGGCAAGGGAACAGTAGTTACTTCAAGGAAGTTCATATCGATTCTTTCTGCACGAAAGGTCATGGTCGTCTTTCTTCAAGGATCCAAGAGACTGAAAAGCAGAAGGGGAGTGAGTTAATATAAGCACATGCCAGCAATATGCTAATTTATTAGAACAATTTAGCTCGTGGATTTGTAGAGCAATCACGCCTTCGCAGTGTTAGATTATATGTCCTTTCATTATGTCGCTGTTGCAGTTGTTTTTCCAGAATAATTAAATGCAATCAATTTCTGATTCACTCGACTTTTTTTTTGGGTCAGTTTTGATATGATTCCTCGGCCTTTTAATAACTTAATTAGTCAGCATACTCGATAGTATGGAAGCATAATAAAAGGGCACATATTGCACACATGTTTACAATTGAGTTTAAAAGCTCTAAAATTAGGTTTAGATCGTCCGCTGAACGATATATACGATTATGTAAATCGTGGTGGCGGCTGAATTATGGTCTTGGGTGTCAGCTGCCTCCGTTCTCTTTTTCCCTGTCCTTGAATCTTCTCATCCAGATTCCTTCAACGCAAATGGGACCGAAAATCGCACGCAGAACCGTCCTCTCGAAGAACGCAGTATCTTCTATACGCCTTTAATAAAATGCATGCTTCTGGTACATACTGGCATAATCAGAATGTTGTACAATGCGATCTTGATCTCTATAAATTAATTGTCTATTGAGCCCAAGAATTGACACAGTAATTTTGTCCTTAATTTCGGTTTTACTAATGTTTGTCCCAGCATTTTGTGGAACCGAGGTAGACTACCTCAAAGTTTTTGCAGCCAATTGTGAGCTCTGTTCGATCGCCTAATCGATTTTCTGTACGTTCCAAATACAAGAGATCGTGACACTTCAATTACTACGCAGCTTATGGTGTTCTGCCATGATCGGTGTTGTTTCGCCATTCATCGAGTAGCGTTTGCAAAACGCAAAACGTTTGCTCGAGTAAAAGATTGGTATTTCTCATGTATCGACTGCAGTGGCTGGCAGCGCAGTACACCAGCAACTCATTCAACTGGTTGATTTCGAAATTTGTCAAACGTCGTGAATGTAGCTTAGACCCATGGTAAGCCATCCGTTTTGACACATAAATGACTTTATTTTCTCCTTATTCATCCTAAGTAGTTGTTTTTGAAATATTTGTGACAGTTTTGACACAGTGCCACGTTTTCATTCCCTTAGTTGTGCACCAAACACTAATTTCAATTAAGTATTCTTTTGGATAAAAACGACCACTTTGAAAAAAAGTGTTCTGGAGATACAGTTCCTCAATACGACACTGAAATATCCGATGCAACTGGCAAAGCAAAACCCAAACGCAAGTATCAATCACACGAAATAAAAAAATATTAGGTTATTGACTAAGTTATCACCAGCAAATAGAATCATTTCAGTGTCTTATATCCGAAAACCTCGCATTGAAGTTACTGCGGTCAAAAGTATAATAATCGACCTTTGTGGTCATTAAAAGCTTTATGGGCTAGAATTACGAATACACTTGTATTTAGTGTTTGGTGATGTTGAGAAACGATTATCATTGTTATACTACTGAAAGATAACAAAACGTTAAATTCCGTCCCACTGTCAAAAGATTGTTTGAGTATTGCAATGAATAATATGCCGCAGTTGTGTTGCATCATACTGACACCCAGCTGCACTAATCAATGATGACTCAGAGCAAAAGTTTTAATACATCTAGAGTACTCATATATGTTATCCAACTAGCATTCGTTTTGAATATTTCGTTAGAAAAGTTTGTTGGAAATAGTAAGACAACAAAAGAGTCAAATTTGTTACCGAAAAAACCGAAGAAGACAAAAAAATACTTTGTACGTATTACGGTACCGAAAAATTACAAAATGTAAAGTATTTGAACAAGATGGTTTCTTTTTAATGAAAACTGATTTCTGAAAATCTACCAACAAACCGCAGAAATAGAATTTTCCGATCAACACCCTCCATTCCATTTACAGAACAAGTTTCCAATTAATCCACCTTCAAACCGCGTTAAAAGGCCAGTCCCTAAATATAACTCCATTCCGAATGATTGAACTATTACACTATTAATAACCACTTACCACTAACAGCAATAAATAAGTTATCGTATCCAATGTTCCGACATGGCGTGGCCACAACTCAATCAATATCCGTCAAACTCGATTAATTCAAATTAACTATAGTATCACAAGCACAAAGCATCACAATTCACGTAGAATTTGCGACAAAAGAACAAAACTCCCCCTTAACCGAAGACGGACACACTAGAACTCACGGGCTCAGATCGACTCGAGTCTCGCGTGTGAGTTCGAATCTCGTCGTTAGATGCTGCCCAACTGTCGGCGGATATTCATTTTCGTTTTCCTTTTTCCCGTCACTCGCGTCACTTCCTGGTGTGCTTTTCTTTGTTATTTCTTTGTTACTTACAGTTGATAAAGTAAATTAAATTTGTTTTGTTTAGAATTTTCACACGGAAACCGGTTTGAAGGATCTGTCATCAAACACTGACTAGAATACAGAGTATGTGTTGTGCAATTGATTGACGATAAGCTCTGCAGCTGTAGGTATCCGTTTGTTCTGTAGTTTATGTAACCTCAAAAGGGGAGGAGTGGACAAAAAAAAAACAGAAACCTTGTCCTTGCACTTGGTTATGTGGTTCTTCCCCCCTTCAGTGGTGACTGGTTTTTCGATTTTGGTCAAAAACACATTGGCAGACGCACAAATACGAGTTCGCGCACATACACGTAGGCAGTCGCCCGCACAGGTCCGACAGCTGTGTACAGCTATCTGTCGCTTCGGACGAAAACAACAACAAACAAAGGGAGCCTCCAACATCCATTAGATTTAAGATGATGAGTCCTTGTTGCGGGGGTGGGTATATTCGGGATATTTCTTGACTGCCGTCCGGGAGAAGAATATTTTAGGCTGGTAATGTCAAAACATCATCGTTATTGTGCTTTCCCTCAGATTGGTGTGTATTCGGTTCGTTCGGCAAGTTTATGCAAGGACACATTACCTTGTCGTAGGTTCTTCTTCCTTTGCCGCCTTGTCGCCCGTGTGCGCAAAAAATATTTCCAATTGACACACGCACACACAGAATGTTGCTCGTTGACCGCAAAAATAATGACACGTAGCGCTCGGATTTGGACGAGTGTTACTCTCAGAGATAATCGCTGGCCCCCAGCACAACACTAATGCAAAAGAACTCGATTATTATGTAACTGCGGTGCGATGTAAGGAGCTCCTTACTGAATTTTACAATACGCTCCCATCATGGTGGCGAGATAGACAGCCATCCCATCAACATCCCATACGCCCTCGCATTCGCCTTTGCCTGCTCCTCCTGCCATCCGCCGCCGCTGCTGTTCGGTGTGCGCTACTGTGTGGTGGTTTGTTTTCGTACAGATGGGGGTTATGCAAGCAAGCCCAGACGATTCCGAAGTTCTGGGGGGAGGCAGCTCTCCGGCGGCGTGTAGAAAAATCAATTAACGACCAGTACAGTGGATTTTTCTGCTGTTTTTCGCTGAATGAGTGTTATCCTGATCATTACCAAACAGTGAGTCCGGTTCGATTTCGCTTCGCAATCAACATGGCAGAAGGAATGCGAAAAAGCCGATTGCCATATATGTAGTTCAAAACAGTGGGCGGTGTTCCGGGGATAGAAAGAGGGACGAACAGGACAGGATTTTGCTGTATGAAGCACACAACCAATGTGTTGGAAAGGTGTACACCGGACTTAGCAAAATTTTTTTCGATTCTTTAGCTCGTTTCCTTTTTTTTCTCAAATTAGTTCTTCAGGACACAAAAATACACAGAGGACGACGCACTCACTAGAACCGAACACCGCACAAGTTTTGAAGCAGATTTGCTGTTTTTATGTAAACAGCAAATAGTTTGATGTGGTTTTTGTGAAAATTTGTAAATTTATTTTCATAAAACAGGACGACGGCCATTTCTCACAGAGGCAAAGCGAATGACTGAGAAAATTCTTTCGTTAGATAGGTACGAGAAAATTTCGCTATGTACCGTGTTTCTTTTTCCGGGCTGAATGTATCCTGAGCTTTCCGCTTTGCAGTCGTCGTGGATGAACGGGGTTTCGTCGAAAGCTCTCGTTAGTTTCAGCCAAATGGAAGTCTGTTTTGTTTTTCCACGTTTAGCGGTTATTTTGACGAATCAATGTATTTTTTTTTTGTTAATAAATGGATTTTGTCTGCTTTTTAATCTTTAATGATGGGATGAGGAGGCTGAGCTTTTTTTTAGGTGAACTTGGTGTCAAAAATCGAAGGGCATATAAATAAACCTTTGAGCGATATTATATGTTAAGGATGAACAATGGTTTACAGAACAAAAAAACAGACATATTTACGTCTCATCCCTCCCACGATGAAATGGCTTTCTGTAAAAAAATATTTATTTGTTTTGCAACACAAAGCTATCTTTCGAAAATCTCAGCTGATTTATAAAAATATACGTCTTTATCTCCTTGTAGAATATGTATTTCACAAAACTATAGTTTACCTATGCACCTTTCGTCTAGTGTGAAGGGCTGTCATTGAACCGGCCGTTACTCTAGAAACCAAAAACAAACCATGGTTTCACATCAAATTCTCCTAGAGTTTATGTCCTCATGCAGACCAACACGAAGGGAAGACAGGTATCTCCAGGCAGTAACACATTAGGCGCGAGTAGACATCCATTTCTTACTCCTATACACATATCTCTGTCTCCCACAAAACCTCTGAAATTTTTTGCTGACGCCTTTCGATTGGGTCTGAAACGTTAGCGGCGTTGGGTTTGATAAATGCTGTTTATTTTCTGGCAAATAAATCTACCCTTATGAACTCAGAAATGGTTTAGGCTGCATTGTTTCGGTTTTGTTTGCAAAGCCTCAAAAATACTTGTCGTATGTATGGAGATTCGAATGTTAATTGTTGCCTTACTATCATTGTAGATGGCAAGACTGTGTCTGACACCGATCTCAAAGTGATAAATCTGGTTGATGGTTGATTGATCAGGGGACCGACAGGTCCCTTTATGAATATTTAGGTGAGGGAACCGCTTGCTTGCTACAGAATAGTTTCGCACCGTCAAGAAAATCAATAACCTAAGTCCCATCTCGGACGTATCAACATGTAGGCTGTGCCTTCTGTCTTCCTTTCCCAGCTTTGCTTTACAATTTCCTAAAAACGATCGTGTTGTCATAACTGGGGCATTGATTGTACATCCTTTCTAGGGGATCATAAAAGTCATCCTTGCAATCGCTACCTTTAACCTCCGTTGGGCGTGAGGCGGATTGTTGTGAGGTGCTGACTTATATATAAGCTTAAGACTTCTTGCCCAAATTTGCCTCATACAATAAATTTGCATCCGGACAAGGCAGCGGTCTTTGTTCATTTTAGTAGTCGTAATTCAACTTCTTTTTGCCCGGCCCAAACTTTAATTGTTGTCCTTTTTTTCGTTTTCCGTGGTCGTCAGTCTGTCATATCCGAGGCTCTGTTGCTGGTTCTGAAACAGTTAATTTTTACACGATGGGGAAGTAAGATTACGCGCAATCACACATCCTGAAAGACCGGGGTCTGGTTTAAACCTCAGGACAAGGGGCCGCTGCATATATTGGTTAATTTTTATGCAGTTGCTGTAAAGGCAAAAGCGCCACGGGGAGTTCCTATGTCACCATGACTTTTGCAATCAAAGAGATCGTTGCCAAGATCACGCCAAGTCGATGACATTTATTCACACCGAGTAGAAAAGTCGTTTTTTATAAGCAACGCATGCCGTTTTAGGTGTCACGTTACTTTAATCATCGGTTTAATTTTGAACGAACTCTAATAGAATACACGAGCTGTTTCACAACTGCATCTGGCTGTCATTTGAAAATCCAAATTGTAAAATGGTATTGTTTTCGTAAAATTCAAATTTCTACAATAAATAGCCTTTTTTCAAATTCGTGTGAATTTGATACTTTTTGTATTTAAAATGGATGATAAAGACAAAGATAGACTTTTTATAGGAAATTTTATTCATTCCTTCATAAGTATGAACATCATGTAAATTATAATCAATTCATATTTTTTATCGAATTAATTTGCAATAAGACTTTGGAAATGTAACATCCGTCTTAATTATCTGTGGTGGCACGACTTGCAGCTTAATTACGATCTTGTGCGGAACAGGCATCTTCATTTTACTCTATTAATTAAAACGAACGTTCTATTTGTTTGAGACTGGTCACTTTTCTTTCATTTAAAACACAAAGAAAAGTCGTTTTTTCTTTGATTTTCCATTAAATTTTTTTACTTGTAATTTTGGTTAATGTAATCGATTATAAGAATTGTGGTACACGGCATTTGTTACTCAACAAATACGTCCCACATGACGTTTTTTGACGAAGAAAGACTGTTTAAACGACATTCGCAATACCGAATTTAGGGAATCGTTCGACAACAGGTTGTTAAGCGAATTTTATGTTCAAGGTGATTATCGTCTTTACAGCAAAAAAGCCGTTCCCTCTTCTCTTAAAATGTTTGAGTACATTAAAGTTTAATTACAAATTTTAACTAACTCAGTAATTCAACTTCCTAAAACATAACATGTAACTTAAGATGATATAAAAACTGTTTTCCATATTTTGTTCACAACACCTATTTCCCTATAAGCCTAGAGACGTTGCCCTTAATTTGCTTCCTTATCCATTCGGCAGCACGCTCTCTACGTGCTTATCACTGATCTCTTTCTATTCGCGTTGTTTACATTTTTGTCAAAATGTCATTGCAAACAACCGTTAACTGCGACAAAAATCAAAATTAAAATGTATACTTTCCCTACAATCCCATGATGGCAGCCGTCCACTTTGTCATTACGATTCCCACGAAAACTAAAGAAAATCGCTGCAGAAGAGATTTTCCGCCAGTAACACCCCATCCATTGGGAACATCAAGCCCATCTGCTCAATTAGCTGCTAATCCGAGTGATTCCGGTGATGTTTGCGACACAAATTTGGGCGCCGAAGCGCGGAATAATGCTTTTCCGACCATGGTAAACTGGCTGCACAATCAAAGGAATTGATTTTATTAAATTGGATTATAACGGTTATGTGCTTTATAGAAGATGAAGCGGACGCGGGCCACCGATAACCACGTACTCGGGGACATGGCGAGCGGCAGTACCGGCGTCAAGTGTGAATTGGCCACGGATCTGGAGACAGGTGTAGGTTACATGTCCTGAACGTGAAAGTGCATTATAATTTGTTTGCGTTTTAGATGAAAGAGGCGACGACGGGGGAGGGACTGTTGCCATCGGGAAACGACACGAAAGCACAACACCATACGCTGCTGCGTCTTCCACCCGACACGTGCATGGAAATTGTTATGAAGGAGCTGCTCGCTGTGTTTCAAATCGATAACGCCGTCTGGGCAATGGACAGCGACGAAGAAAGGCTTCAGGTGATGGCTGTCAAAGTTCAATTAGGTTATTTTCTCTTCAGTGGCGCATTGTAATCGTAATTGAAGTCGAAGCTGTCTCCTAGCGGGGGCATATTGAATGACATTGGCTTGCGTTCTTTGTTCGTTCTCTTTGAGAGGGAAGGACTTCGTTGCATAACGTGCCTTCGTAATGCTGAGATGAGGCAAGAATAATGAAGTCCAATCCTTGAGATGGACGGTGAAAATTATTCTTTGTGTATTATTTGAATTCAGAGATTGCAGCGAGAAGAGAGAATGGAAGTGAATTGGAAAAAAAACATATTTCTTGAAGGATACGGCTTGGATGTTTGTAGATTCTTGCAAGCATTGATAGGGTTTATAAATGTTAATCGATTATATTATTTACGAGAAACTTACGCTGTCACTTTATCGACACAAGTTTTATATTCCGTTCTTTGTAAATTTACATATGAACAGAAATTGCATCATAAATTCAATGATGCATCTTTGGGCCATTTCTTAAACAGAATACCGTTTGTTATGTACGTTTTTTAGAGAACGTATATTTTGATAATGATGATTCGAAAATCAATGATTACTCAGGGATACAAACTTCGCTTGTAGTGTTATTTAATCGTTAAAGCTTGTGATGAACATGTCTACACACAAATCTATGTCAATTTTAATTCTATCCACATGCCACTTTTAGGTTTCCTTTACAGTTGACATGGTGGAAAAATACGAAAACATACTTGAAGTCCTTGCAGACTGGGGTATTGGGGAGCGAAAAGGCACAACAGTTACTGTGATGAATTGTATTTCGTTTATGTCATCAGCGAAACAGGACAACGACGAGGACATAACTCGTGGAGAGTAGGCATTCTGAAATCACAGTTTGCAAACAGTTTTTTTTTTTATTTGAATACCTTCCAGGAACAGCAATCAACAGAAACAAACCGCTTGGAAGCGATTTATGGCATCTGTACGAAGGAGATTGAGTGTTGTTCAACTTGTGCGCGAAATACGTCAGGATGCGTCCATAACTTTCGACTTTATTGTGCTAGTTGTTTCTGCAGCGTAAGTTTTCCTTTACAACTGTGTGTGAGTGACAATAAACTCTTGGTACCCAAGAGAGGAAATTATTGGAACACATTGCAAATATTTTCTTCTGATAGAAGTTTTTTGTTTTGTTTTATCGCTCTTTTTGCACAAAATGTCAGTTCCAAAAAAATAATATTAATTTTCAATTAATTTAATTTCAATTCTTTTTTGAATTCTTTGTTTTATTTGTAGGCAAATTTATTAGCAAACAAATCTATCCAAAAATACTTTAGGGAATACTAGTAAAAGAAACTAAATAATATTGCAATTGACATTTCATTCCGTACGAGCATTAAGTTTGGGCCTTCAGGTTAAGTTAATTTTTTGGATGGCGCTACAGTCTAGGGTAGACCAGGGCCTCCGCAAACATGCCTCTTCATATAAACCGATCGGGTGCTTCCACTCACGCACGTTAAACTGATTGAGGGAGATAACCCGTACAGTTCATCAGCACCTATGGGACGACACTAATTGAAAGGACCTTTCTCTCGAAGCGACCAAGAATCTCCTCATCCGCTTTAGTTAGTGTACTTCCGCCATACAGCAAGAATGGAACTATCAAGATCTTATATAGGGAAGCATTTGTAAACCTTTTTTGTAGACAGCACATGCTTTGCCTTTCCCTAGCTATCCGCAAGACCTATCTAAGCCGCCTCCTTCCCGATGCCCAAAAACGGAAAATTTCTTCCGACGATGTCAAGGTCAGCGGCATATGTAAGCAGTTGCACTGCATTTTGGAAGATTTTGATACTGGTATTGACCTTTGAGCTTCGAACGATTTTCCCGCTTTGTCTTAAGCTTTTTGTGAGATCAAAAGATTCGTTAAAATCTTCACCGACCTTAACAGAGCAACGGCCTTATCCATCCGCATTTTGTAAAGACGAACGAGTTTTGTAGGGATGCCAAAACTATTCCTTATGTCAGATAAATAGATACGTGGTGGGTATCGAGTTGGAACTCTTGGGTCTTTTCCAAAATCTGCCGTAATGTTATATTTGGTCAATTCGTACTGATATTATCCAAATACGATGTAGTCAGAAGACTTTATAATAGGGCCTAGCTTCTACAACAACTACTCGTGTTGTGCGTGCTACTTTTTTTGTCACGAGTTTTTTGCCGGCTCCTAACGGCGAATATCGAGACGCTTTTCATAGACAATTGATACTCTCTGAGTGTTATCAGCAACTCTCAAGAGTTGGTACCGTGAATATGCGAGATATTCCGTCCCAAAAACCAAACCTAAACCTTGTGCGTGTGGGTAGACGCACTTTCCCCCTATACCACGGCGACTACGCCTAAGAAGACTTATTTCTCTGTAATTGGCGCAGTTTAGAGGGTCAAAAGAGACCCTCGATTGAGCAAAAGATTCTGAGATTCTCATCCTATTCGAATTTAAGATGAGTTGGTGTATGCACCTTACCAAATCATAACCAGCTGCTTTTAAGGGCTCGGCAGGCAGCCCCTCGGCACCAATAGCGTTATTCGACTTTAGTTTAACGATTGCTGCTGTAACTTCAATCAGTACGAGATGGCGAAATTTCTGTCCAATATTGTCTACAGTTGATGGGTTATTCTTTCTGACGGTGATATCTTGGACGTCATCGCAGTTATACAATCTGCAAATGTGTTCTTTCCGTATTCCTAAGCATACGAATATGACATATTCCTGTTTCAGTTTAAAATATATTTTTTAACTCTTACTATCTTTTGTTTTTTTAATCTGTTGAAAGAGGTTTCGAAGGTCGTTGCTGCAGTAACATCCATCAAACTCTTGATCGCATGCTTTTATGCTTTTTCTTTTTTCTTTCTGAAAAGCTGCTGCTCTTTTCTTCATTTTTGCTCGTAGAACTCAAGGGCTGTTCACGTCTTTCTTGCAGCGCCGGTTCGTATGTTTAATGTTTGGCTGAATGTGCTCGCTGTCATTTATCATGGGGTTTCATAAGTTTCTTTCTTTCAAAGGTGAAACCCAGCGCATCAGTTGCGCTTTTTGGCAATATTGCCACTGGTCTTCAGCACTTGAGAGGTCGAGGAAGACTGGTTCTGCGATTGTAGCCGTATGATTTTAAATTTCTTCGTGAGGACCGGGAAATTCTTTTTCGTAGTTTTGGTACACACGGGTAGTGATCGATCCAAATTAGTTTTAGCGTCTTTCTTTTTGTCGCGTCTACTCTACTATAGAACGATTTAGTGAATAAGTTAGTCGCAAGTATCCTTTTTTCACACTTGATATCAACACCGGTCAGCATACTGCTATGCTTTCTTTTTCAGGATTCTGGCGGCGTTCGGTTTGGTTGAAGACAGTTCTATATTTTTAGCCGCCAGTATGCTTATATCCCCTTTAATGGTATAAATGACAGACACAGTACCACATCAAATGTAAATGAAACTTCATCCTCTCAGGGTCCAATAATTGCCGCAATCTTTGGGACCGTTATTAAGGATTCTTCGCTGTGCGTGCTTGGCATATGTAACGAGATGATAGGGGTCATGACGGCAACTTTAGTTGGATTTGCTTTTGGATTGATCGTGTGCAGCATCGATGACCGCTACGGAATTGGTGAAGGTGTAACAAACGAAATGTTAAGTCGCTGCGATCTTCATTCGCTCGTCGTAGGAGTCTTCACGGCAATGGCCTCGGGAGCGGCTGCTGCTGTTGGAGTTCTGGGTGCGAATATTGGATCATTGATTGGAGTTGCCATATCAGCTTCCCTTCTGCCACCAGCCGTTAATACGGTAAGGAAACATTACGCCAGAAGACTGATCAAGTTTTCAAGCAACAGAAAAAATTACTCTGCAGGGACTCCTATGGGCTTTAGCTATGCTTTTCCGATTCCATGAAAACGATAGTTCGCGTTATAACTCCGTCCTCAAAAGCAGCTTCTATTCTAAGAACCAAGCAACCGAATTAATGATTCTAGGATGCATCAGTATGAGCCTCACTCTTCTAAATGTCATTTGTGTGTACATTATGGGAATCGTTGTCCTTAAGGTAAGCCTACGTTTCCAGTGCCCTCAGTGACTATTCATTCTTCTTCTTCTTCGTCTTTTCAGATAAAGGAAATCGCTCCAATTAAATCCCAAAACAACAAACAACGACAGTTTTGGAAGCAAAACATTAAAATAGCTCGTGACTTGTACAAGAACGGATTAGAACCCGATAATGAATTTTCTTCGCTTCCGACTGATGAGAAATCGATTCTGAGCTGGAAAAGCAACATCATCAATTCGTCGTGTTATCAGAATACCTGGTCACCAAGTGGAAATCAAATCGAAGTGGACGGCATTCAATTGCCTCTCGGCTACCAAACAGTTTATCACTCCAAACCGATTGGTTCTAGTGTCGATAAGCGTTTTGCAATAAGGTTAAAGTAAGTTTATGCGAAAATTGGACTCTTATTCCTATTTGATGTTGTTTTAGGACCACGTTTGGTGCCCAGCGAAAACAAAATAACCGCTCTATGGATCTGGGACACTATGCAATTTTAACGGAGAATGTATGTATGATTTTTTTTTGTTTTAGAATTAAAATTGAGTTGAATAGAATTTTTACTTATGTGCATCTGCGGTCTGTAAGCTGCTCCTCAGCTGTAAATTAGATTTATTAAGTATAATTGATTGATAGGTATAATTGAGTGGCACTACAACCCACAAGGGACCAGGACCTAGTTTCTACAACAACTACTCGCGTTGTGCGTCCTACTGTTCTCTCACGAATAGAATGGACCTACAGCTTTTTGCCGACTCTGAACGGCGAGATTTGAGAAGCTTTTCATAGACAATTGATACTCTTTGAGTGCTGTCAGCAACCCGAAAGAGGTGGTGCAGTGAAAAAATACGAGGTGTCCCGTAAGGGAATCGAACCCAGACTTTCGGCGTGGCAGTCGACGCACTTACCACTACACCACGGCGGCCACAATCACAAAGATAGTCCTTGATTATTTGCTGTTCAAGCCAGTACCACATGTTTCTTATGGAACGGGCAGTAAATAATTTTAAAGGGTAAAGAATTCTTAACTTGTGTATTGCTTATAGAAACAGAATGCAAAGCGGTGGTCCTTGAGGAAGAGATAGAAATGTAAGCCACGTTAGATTAGAGATAATGCCAATTCCGTTTATTGTTAGAAGAATATAAATTCATTTATCTATCTCAGGTACGAATAATAAAAATATTTCTGTAGGTATACTAGTTCAAGTTGCGTTCAAGTAGCTGACTTGACTGCTGACTGCTGAAATTCGTCAGCAGTTCGAGATAAGTTGACCCGTTACAAGTTTGAAATATATTCTTTCATACCGCAGATTGCGAACTAGGTTCAATCCTCATAGTCATGGGCATCCCTCCCCGTTGTGGTACGGGCTTGAATTTGGAAGCAATGAAATCCACTCTAGTTGGATTGGAACAATATATATTTCGGATTTCAATATTCTACACGGTTGCGTTACCGGTTTCAATAACTGTCCGCAAATAAACCAACCAACCAATAATTTATTGGTACTATGGGGTAATAAGTTTGTGAATCCGTAACGACCTCAAATTCAGTAAAGGAAAGAGCTGGTAGATGGAAGGGCTTTTTTCTTCCTTCTACTTATCTTTCCCACTGATAGGTCCATAATATATTCAAAAGTGTTTACACGAAACATCTCGTATAGTAATAGTGATAAGGCCTAGAAAATTTGATCTCTACGCTTCGAGTCAAGAGATAAACAAAATAACATCGGTTTTTAAGAGCGATGCTGGGATAGATTTTGACTAGAATTTCATTTCGAAATTTAACAAATCCTGAGGGGTACATTTATACACATTTCCATTCTACACTGTAAGCGCCGAGTGAATTGTATAGATGGATTACCGTTAGCAGCATTTTAACTTATTTAAAACATGAATGCACGTCCGCAACTTGTCATCAGTGTAGCCCAGTAGTTGCACTGACTTGGTGAAGAAGGTGCTTTTCCTACTAACTGTTACGACATGGGCTATTCTCACCTCTGGTATACGATTGAAAGAATCACACAGCAGTGTTTCTCATCGACGACATCCGGTAGAAGGTAGAAATAAATCATAAATCAGTCATTGACTCGAATTGTAATAAGATGAGAGTTTAGACTTCGAGAGGTACACCAAGGATGTGGAAAGAGCATATAAAGCTATATTCGGGAATGCTTTATCTTCTCAATTTCTGTAGATGATTTTGTACATGTTTTGCCACCAGGATGGCAGATTTTTTAGTACAACCCATCTGCGATTGGGTTGTTTTCAGTCTTCCAGTACCTGTGGCGATTAGAGTTAGCTTTCGTTTTTCTTTCATTCGATCTTTGTGATCTGAAACAGGTGGTAATAAAAATTGCTTAAGCACATTGGATATTCCAAAAACATCTCTGAACTTTTCAAGGGCCTGAGTCTGTCTTCTTAAACGCGCAGACCGCGAAAAAGTAATTCTTTAGGTGCACAAGTTTCACTTCCTACCATCATTTAATCCAATATACATCACGTGTCTTGAGTTATCCACCGTTTTCTATTTACTTTTAGGCCTCACCCTTACAAACAGTTTCTTCGACAATAGAACGTGATACAAAAGACAATCAGACTCTAGTACAATTTTCTACAGGATCGAGTACACCACAAAGCACAATGGAAAGAAAGAAACGTAATTTTATAGTCACTCCAGTCACTGCGAATGATTAAAACACATGTTAATTAAGTGTAGCGTTGTATTTGTTCGAATATTCATGTTGACTTCTATACAAGTGCAATGTATGTACATACCTTTATGTCATTTTTGTATAACAGATTTTTTCGCAACCATTAACATTAACTTTTCTGTTTTGATAATAAATGTAGAAACTAATTTGTAAACTCTTTCAATTCACTTTATTTTCCAAGCTAAATGATTCCAACAAATAAGCATCTCTTACAGATCAAGTACTGATGGACCCTGACGGTCTGCCTTCACTTGGGCGCGTTGTCGTTTAACCAAAAGTCTTTCACGAGCAGCCTTTTCTTTTCTATGGAATTTACAATTAGAAGATGTTAATGATGATGGCTAATTTGAATACGAACCTTCTACGAATCTTCTCTAGGGTTTCTTCCGTGGGCTTTGGTGCTTCAACTTCAGACTTTCGAATGATACTGCGGATTTTCTCAAGCGCATCGGCCAGGTTCATTTGCTGCGAGCGGGTCAGATCACTTTTCACGACGAAATATCCTTCTTTGCTGATCTTATTTTCCAACTAAATCAAAATCAAAAAAAGGTCTAAGTAATTCAATTTATTAACTTCAGTTTCGAGTGCATCTCTCTGAAGCAAATTGCAGAGAAAATTTTCAGATAGCAAAGGCTAAGAGGCCGTATTTTGCGAAAAACACTTCGAATTGCCCTGCTTGGAATACCAAAGCGGCAGATTGATAACTTGCAAGTTATGTAGATTTGAAAAATTTTTTGAATTCTATTAGAAACCGTTGTTAGCAGCAAAAGACAATTAGTTGATAAATGCTTTGTATGTGGATATTATGGATATTCGCCCTGATACAATCAGACTCTGAATCAAATCTGACCTCATGTTTTGATTCAATGTAATAAAGGATATGTAGAATGCCCCACTTATAGGAAAAGTCAACGGAGAAGAACGAGTTTTGGTTAATGTTCACATTTCCAAATAGAATATTCGATATGTCTGCATCATTCAGACGTTAAACATTTCAAAATTGTGAATTGTGCAATTGCTCAGAGTCCCAGACTTTTAATGCTTCCACAGAGCACAAAATACCTACTAAAATGTCATACATACCTCAACTAGTAATTTTTGTCTCGTCTTTTCCGGTATCCAATTGGCAGTGGCTAACTTAAACCTCACATCAACTTTAGTGTTTACGCAATTTACATGTTGTCCTCCTGGTCCAGAACTTCGACTGTAAGTGACTTCTAACTGATCTATTGGTATGTACCCAGAGAATTTGTCTCCTGTGGATAGAGGCTAAAAAGGTTTCCGATGTTAAATAATAACATGCATGGCACAAAAAGAAAGGTGCTCCATACCGCCTTTGGTGTGAAGAATTTGCTATTTGGGTACAGAACATCAAGAGACAAATCACTTTTGTAGGAAAAATTCCGTTTAAGGACACTGTAAGAGGCGTGTGTGTTATTGAAGATAGGATTCCGTAGAATCGAAACAACACGCCCACATATCGAATTCATGTTAGAATAGAAACAAAAATTTAAAGAAATATGTGTAAAATCTAAAATTTTCAACACGGATGAAATTTCCTAACCAAAGAACTGTCACTTAAAAGGTGTGTTTATGTTATTTGCTTCTAGTTGATTAGCGCTGTTTGATTTGATTTAATAAATTAACTTTCGTAGGATCCTATTGAAATGTTAATGGTTTTGTACATTCCTTACGAAAGTCTGAATAATTTCTAATGATGGAGCAAAAAACAATAAGGTCTTTAATTCAAAGATGTATTGTTTTCATTGAGCTAGACGTGCTTAATCCTAGCGAATCTACGAACGTGGTCCATATGAATCTGTCAAAAAACAGCTGTTTAAAACATGCCATGCTTTGTTGACATTCCTTTTTGCCTGTACATCCTTCTCGTTTCAAATTGTTATCGTGCCGTGCAAATATGGAAAAGCAACAAAAGGTAAATAAAATCCATTTAAGAATTCATGAAGCAATTAAATGATTTACTTTCGCAACCAAGGACCCGCAAGAGCCACCACGAAAGATTATTAAAGAAAATTCTACTGAAATCATATCTGGCGGTCATGTGTTTTACAACCCAGTGCAGGAATTCAATCGTGATTTGAGTGTCTCGGTTTTGAATGTTTTCTTCAAGCGTCTACAAAACGAAAGAAAACAAAAAGCTGCCCGAAAACAAGAGAATGGTGTAGTTTATGAGGACAAATCGTACGTTGCAGGGGAGAAGTATGAGGTACCTGCACATTTATTTCCATGAAGTGACACACTTAGATTATTTATTCCTTCCACAGGATGGCTTGAGAATATTGGAAGCCCTATCAGCAACTGGATTGCGGAGTATACGGTATGCAAAGGAAATAGCAGGTGTCAAAGAGATCATCGCCAACGATTTATCCAAGCAGGCAGTGGAATCCATTAAAGAAAACGTAAAGTACAATGGAGTGGAGCATTTGATAACACCTAGTCATGCTGA
The DNA here is from genome assembly GCA_944738645.1 of Eristalinus sepulchralis. Lineage (NCBI taxonomy): Eukaryota > Metazoa > Arthropoda > Insecta > Diptera > Syrphidae > Eristalinus > Eristalinus sepulchralis. Next base: position 36,140,501 of record OX122883.1, read on the forward strand.
TGCGATGTATGTTCAAACTATATGCAATTTTCTTCTAAAGTTGAGTGACATCTGCTTTTAGGACTCTAATGTATTTATCGACGACTCCAGAGAAACGCTTCGATGCCGTCGACTTGGACCCATATGGTTGTCCCAACAGATTCCTTGATGGTGCCATTCAAAGTCTGGCGAGTGGTGGTTTACTCCTGGTCACCGCTACAGACATGGCTGTTTTGGCTGGCAATACACCTGAAGCTTGTTTTGTAAAATACGGTTCTGTACCCCTCAGGAATAAATCGTGTCACGAGATGGTAAGCAACTGACCATTTGATTTCATTTATCACCTCACAAGGCATTCCTGTATGCGTAGGCACTGCGAATTCTCCTACGGACGATAGAGGGACATGCGAATCGATATGGAAAGTACATAGTTCCGCTGCTGAGCATTTCAGCAGATTTTTACATTCGAATCTTTGTTCGAGTATTCCTGAATCAAGCGGAATGTAAATTCAGCATAACGTAAGAATACCCACAGCTCTGTTTCACAAACTAACAGCACTTATATTCCTGTAGCAAACAGTCGATGATATATCAATGCACTGGCTGTGAGACCTTAACACTGCAGCCTCTGGGTGTAATCAAACCGAACCCGACTGAGGCAAATCCAAACCAAGTTAAATTCGGTATACCCACTGGTCCAAAGATTGGGACCAACTGCGAACATTGCAATCAAAAGCATCATGTAAGTGTTAATTTTGTGTAAGAAACTAGAATTGTGTCACGATTGCCTGTAATTTAGATGGGTGGGCCTATTTGGTCAGCGCCAATACACGACAAAACATTTGTTCAGGAAGTGCTAGAAGAAATTCAGAAGGACCCACTTAGCCAACTGGGAACAAATCGACGACTCATGGGAATGCTCAATGTGGTTGCAGAGGAACTTTCTGATGTCCCCCTTTATTACTCCCTGGACAAACTATGTTGCGTAGTAAAGCTGGAAATAATGCCCATTTTGAAATTCCGTTCAGCACTACTGCACGCCGGCTACAAAGTGTCCTTTTCTCACGCCTGTAAAAGCTCAATCAAAACTGACGCTCCCGCTTCTGTGCTGTGGGATATTCTGCGCTGTTGGAACAAGCGTCATCCTGTAAAAGGCGAACGAATGCTTGATGGAACTCCTGTTAAAGCGATATTAAGTGTCGAGCCCACAGTCGTGTACAATCTCGATGAAATTCATCCACTGGCCAACCCAGATAGTCGCAAGAACGCAATGTCGCGTTTTCCTGAAAACCCTTCCGCGCACTGGGGTCCCGGTACCAGGGCCACAATCATGTAAGTATACTTGTCACCTCCACCTCACCGCATGCATGCAATTTTCCCGTTTCAGGATTGGTGAAGACAAAATCCATAAAAGCTTCCGAAACCAGAATAAGAAGCAGAAACAAAAGTCCACCAGCTCACCAATCGAAGGTGAGAAAGATTCCAAACAGCTGAAGTTGGAGCAGTGAAATGGAATTCAATTTATGGACATTTTTTTTACAAATAAAGACCGATCCAAGTGTTATCCAGAAAAAGTTTTATTTATTCTCAGTTAGTAATGGAAGAAGTTGCCATCGGCTGGCTGTCGTGAAAATCCATGATTGGTCAGTTGAGTGCGGTGGCCGCTATTGATGAGTTTCAAACTGTGTGGCGATATCTTCTCTTTCGGAGCACCTTAAATAAAACAAACATATCCCGTACGATGTGATTTAAGAAGGGGTAAGAGTTCATACTTATCCTAAGGGGATGACCAAGTGAATCTGGTTTCTTCATTATTACATCTTTGGTGTTTCTAAGTACACGAAAAGTTGGAAGTGAAATCGTTTCCCTCTGCAAAACAAAATCAACCTTGTCGGGAAACACTTCAAAGCCCTGATCATATCTTGATTGCAGACTAAAATCCAGTGAATCCTTGGGTATATTCGGGTTCGGTCTGTAGCTTCGGGATTTGCGCACGCAATTCAAAGTCTGGTGATAGAACAAGCGATCGTGTGGTTTAAGCCCAGTATACCAAATACCTTCCTTTGCTATTGGTGGCTTAGGTAGCGGCTTGAGGAGAATTCCTTCACCATCCAAAATCGGTGCGTACGATGTGTTTCGAAGTTTTAGAGTCATTTTAGAGAATTTGAGATTTTTTTTACAAAAGAAATGTGAAGTTAAGGGAGTGTTCAAAATAAATACGTTTTTCTTTTAGCATGAGATTCTTCAATGCCTTCTATTGTTTGTTTGCTGTCAAGTGACTTGCTTTTACTGGTGACATAGCAACGTGAAATGGGTCAAACACTTGTGAACGTCGCACAATCTGTTTCAGTATCGTTTGGAACTGAAAAGACAGTTCTCGAGCAAATTACCAGAGACTATAGATACAGACGACGGCGTGAATCCTGACAAAATCCTGCGAAACCCATCATTATTAGAGACGCAATCACACCAAGCCATCGGTGAAATGTTTACTAGCATCAAAATGGAAGCAACTCAAATTGGTCTGGCAGTAAGCAAGGGCGAAAGAAAGTATAAGCTATCATTACTGAAGCAAAAACTTTGCGGCAGTCTAACCATTCGACTACTTCGACCCCGCAGTAAATATGGACAATACAAGTACCGAAATCAAGCATGTAAACCAAACCCTTGCCAAGCGGTGCTTAATTGGCCTCAGAATATAAGTAACAGAGCAATCTGTGGAAAGACCAATCCGGCTGTGGTAAACCCTGTTCTGCTCTGTAGAGCAGAAACCTGGGCGTTATAACATTCTCATGTGGAAGCCTTATTTTAAAGAGGAAAGCTGCCTTGAAGCTATAGGCGGTTATAACTTGTGCCTACCAAATACTAACCCTTAAACACTATGCACCAGTGATTTGCTCAACGCGTTCCTTGTTAAAGCAATTTTCTATAGCAAGTCTTCTGTAACCAGCACGTCTCTTTAGTTGACACGGTTTCTCGCCAACAAGTTGGGTAAGGCCCTTATACACTTGTCTGCGCAATCTTTGAGGTTGAAGATGCGGTTATCCACACGGCTGTGTTGCCCATTCTTTCTTTCACAATTGTGGATGTTATTCTTTGAACTACTATCTTCATTTTGACAGCCATAGCAAAAAAATTGGTGGTGGCCACAAACTGCCAACTGTGACCCGCACTTTTGTAAAACCATATATGTTGATTAATTTGAATTTGCAGCCATTAAACTGCCCGCCAACAATAACACCCGAAGGAAAAAGAAAAAAATAAACGCCTGTTTGTTCTTTTTATGTAAATGTTGAATTTATTGAAATTGTTTAAACATAATAACTCTGCTTACCACTCGCATCAGCGGATCGGTCTGATTACCACCTCCGTGTTAAAAGAAAATTAACTGAAGAAAAAATAAAATTATGAAACTTACCTTTCTCCGAGGGACGGACGGACGGACCACCTGTGAATTACCTTATTCGAATCAAAAACGAACCAGCAACAAACGGCAACACATTCGATTTCAGGGATCAACAGGAAAACAGCGAAAACCAGATGTACGAACTACACATACTCTCTTTCCCAGCAACACGGATATCTTTCGGCTTCTCACCCAATTTGCTCGAGCGACGCGTGTGACACACACACAAGCAATGCGGAAACGGCTAACTGCTAAGCAGCAACTGGTAGTGGTTGTGTGTTTTATAACGTGGATATCCACATGAAAGAAGTTTGATTTGATTGTCGTTGATTGTGTCTCTGCAATTGTACTGCATACAGCCGAAACCTCAGAAGATCTGTGTCTGGGGCAGCTAACTACATATGACAGCAACAATTTCTCGCAGCAACAGTGAAACCAATAGTCGTGGACGGCACGCGACATTTTCCCCAACCAAAAATAAAGGATGCGTAGCTCGAATTCAATTTTGTGAGTAACTGGCAAAAGGCACGTTAGTATCTGTAGTTTCTTGCATCTGCTTCGATTATGACGACTGCTTGCGTTCTGCTACCGACTAATCTGCTTATATTTTTTCTGCTCTCGCTCTGTCACTTTCATTCTTTATTTTTCCCTCTATCTCTCTCTCTCTCTTTCCCAGCAATGAATCCCTGATATCATACACGAGTGTAAGGTGATAGATGTTTGGCAACTCGCATCACCACCATTGTCCTAACAGCAATCATTTCTCACCACCCACCTCACGTACGTGACCTTGACGCACACTGCCGACGCGTGAAGAGTCAGTCAGCTGCAGTAAGAGGCTTGCTGCAGGCGCATTATTACTCTTATCAACAGAAACGAGATTCGAATCAGCAGCAGCAGCAGCAGCGGCAGCAGCAGCATCACACGCAACATATACAGACAGGAACGTCCTGCGTTAGAATTTGAGTATAAATATTTAGTATCACGTCTTGTACAAAAGAGAATAAATGTTTGTTTAAGTTATTGTTTCTTTGTAACAAAATTATTATTTTTTTTTTTTCTGAGATGAAGATGTGTAGTATTCAACAAAAGAAATATACGTACATATCCTTGCACGGATTTTATTTTAAATAATTTTGTATTTTATTTGAATGTCTACACAGAATAGAGTATGTCAATCGTCTTTCTTTTATTTCGACTTTACATGATGGTTGCCAATTGAGTTTTTATGATTAAATAAATGCAAGAAAAAGGAAACAAAAAAGTATGTCATCGGTAAAACCAATAAGAGATACATTAATCTACAGCTATTCCCTCTACGGTGAGTGCAAATTAAAAGTCAAGTTTTTTTAAACATATTTATTACACGCTTTTATTTACCCTAACTTTTATGTGTGGTCTGAAAGGCATACGACCGCTGGCCGTATGTTTGATTGGGTGGTTGTCGCACCTCACAAAACTACAATTATGAAAAATTAAAAAAAAAAGAAAAAACAAAAACGTATCTGTGTTGCATCATAATGCCATTAAACCTAAGTCTACTTGATTCTTGTTGTTTAAATACAAAACGTGCCGACTATACAAAGGCAAATTTTATTTGTTCTTTCTCTTCGTTTGTATCTTTCTTTCTTTTGTTTTGAATTTTGTTTTCTTTTTATTGTTTTCTCTGAACTGGACTGAGTCCAGTCGTTTCTGGTATGATATTTTTTTTTTTTTTGTTGCATTTTTAGGTTATCCTCTAATTGTTTTTCAAGACAATTTTACAATGAGTCTGATATAGTTGTTTTCTTTTGGATATTTTTATGATTTCTTTATCGGTTTGTATTGAAAGAGTATGTTACTTAAATTTAGATAAGAGCTTGTATGAATTATAAGGAAATTATAATAGTTGGGTAAAAAAAATTAAACAATATGTAGAAAACTATAAATACATTTATTTGTTTTGATAGGTTTTTATGTATGTACCTGTGTATGATGGTTGATCGAGAGGTCCGTTCAGCAATTGCCGTCGTTCTGTTGTTTTTTGAAAAATTTGTCATTGTTTCTGAAAAAAAAAAGTTAAACAGCGATGAATTTAAATAAGTATGTGTCTTGTGGTAGATAACGTAACTCGAAATTCCTACAACCAATTGAATATGGCAACAACCTGAATGCCTCTCAGAACATTGTATTTTCCAATATTAAAACCTCTTCACCATGGAAATCAAACCTTTTTTATGGGGGAGTTTAAAATAAGTTTGTTGTTCTTGGTAGAACGTCAGTCAAATGTAATAGTGCGTCCTAGGTACATTCCATGAACCAAAACATGTTATATAACGTCTATCATTCGAATGTATTCTCTTATTGTAACGAAATGAAAGAAGAGGAATCAATACTAGCCTCACGTGCCATTGTTACACAATACGCTCGAACTGCTGCTAATACTACGACCTGAAGTATCTTGCTTTACCGGAGATGCAACTTTATTACCCGCATTTCAAAATATGCGTAATGAAATCAAAAGCATGATTGTGCCTCTCACGCTCCTTGTTTAATGTACAACAAAAAAGAAAACCTCAGATTCCCGCCTGAGGAAAAAATCGATAAAAAATCACTATGACACAGTTGTTCCTTTGAAGGAAACATTTTCTTCGGAGAAAAAAAGGTTGATTCCATTTAGGGTGATTTGCCTTTCTTGTCACTGATTAACATTCTAATTGTCATAAAACAAATTATGTATCCCTTTCAACACATTTTGTGTGTTTAAATGAAGATGCATTTTGCTTGATCAAGTTACAGAAGTTCCACTTTCTATGAAAGTTTTCTTTTTCATGATGTCATCTCTATGAAGTTTCTACCGGTGCTCAGACCGCTGAAACAGCTTTTCAAGGCAGTAAAACTCCAAAATTATAAAACGATTAGATAAGCACAATCGAGGTAGTTGCCAAATTTTTCGCGTTTATGATTCAGATAAAGTGCTTCCAAATTATATTGTTAGCATTACAACAGTAATTCAATGTCGCATATACAGTTTTGGCCAAAACTATAGCAACTCGGACTTCCACTGTCGTTTTTTCAGCATATTTTCACTTTTATGACACAGAAATTTAAAAAATGTTGTTTTTTGTTATTCGAGTGATATTTACTAATTGTAGAAATAAAGATGGAATTTGTTCAATGAAAAATATAAAAAAAACAGGGCCTGTACTTATTCAACATACATTTTTGGTTGGCCAAAACTAAAGCAACTCTACTATCTTCATACTTTTAAATAATTGTTTGTGCTTCCCCGATGTAGAAAATATATTCTTTTAAAATTTCTGATAAAAATAGAATAAAAATAAGATCATTCGACTATTGCACGTTAAGTGATACGTTTGCTGATATGCTTTTTACAATCAAATCGTCGTTTTTTATTTTATTCAAAAGAAATGGCAAGAAACAAGTTCTCAGATGCTAAAAAGGAAATAGTAATTAGTGAATATAAAAGTGGTAGTTCCCAAAAAGAATTATCTCAAAAATATTCAATCCCAAAATCGGTAATTTGTCGTTGGATAAAAAACTTCAACACACATAATAGCGTAAAAACTATTCACCGAGGGGGAAGACCGAGAATAACAACCCACCGTGATGAGAAATTGCTTCTAAGGACTATTAAAATGAATCCCTTTATGTCATCTAGGGAGTTAAAGGCAGAATTAAATTTGGAAGCAAGCGCTAGAACAATTCGCCGAAGAGCTGTTGATGGTGGTCTAGCATCTTTCAGAATTGTAAAGAAGCCATTTATTTCATCCAAAAATGCACGGAAAGCACGGCTGAAGTTTGCAAGTGATCACATCGACTGGAGCATTGAGAAATGGAGAACTGTGTTGTTCTCCGACGAATCAAAATTTAATTTAAAAGAATCGGGTGGCTTTCGACGAGTTCGTCGGCCAATCAATCAAGCCTTAAATCCTCGATATTGCAAAGGTACTGTCAAGCATGGGGGAGGGAATGTTATGGTTTGGGGATGTTTTTTCAGGATTTGGAATTGGTTCGATTCATCGAATAGAAGGAATTATGGATCGATTTGTGTACAAAGACATCCTGGAAAACGTTATGCTACCCCATGCTGAGGAAGAAATATCATTAAAATGGATATTTCAACAGGATAACGATCCGAAACATACTGCCAAAATTGTCAAGGAATGGTTTAAGGCTAAACAAATTGAAAATATGGAATGGCCAGCGCAGTCTCCGGATCTCAATCCCATAGAAAACCTCTGGGAAATCGTCGATAGGAGAGTAATGCGTGAAAAATGCAAATCTTCGGCTTCACTTTTTCAACAGATTAAAGAAGCTTGGAATAGCATCCCAAGTTCCATAATTTCTAAACTTATAGAAAGTATGCCAAGAAGATGCGCAGCAGTCCTTCTAAATAAAGGCTTCGCAACAAAATATTAATTTCGTTCGAAGAATTTACAAAGTGAATTACTTTTTGTTTAAGTTGCTTTAGTTTTGGCCAACCAAAAATGTATGTTGAATAAGTACAGGCCCTGTTTTTTTATATTTTTCATTGAACAAATTCCATCTTTATTTCTACAATTAGTAAATATCGCTCGAATAACAAAAAACAACATTTTTTAAATTTCTGTGTCATAAAAGTGAAAATATGCTGAAAAAACGACAGTGGAAGTCCGAGTTGCTATAGTTTTGGCCAACACTGTATATCATATCTTGACAAGATGTCAAAAAATATATCAGATTCAGACATCTCTATGCTAAGCTTAATTTTGAGAACAAAATCCGCACGCGCAGATCGTAAAGACCGCATAACAGAAAAGAACAGCTATAAAGTGTTATACCCCAAAAAAAAACTGATCTCAACTTTATGCAAATAAAAAATATTCATCTAGTTCATTTCCGAATTCATTGAAATTCCGGAGATGAATCGATAAATCCCATAAAGTCAACAAGTTTGCAAATTGTACAGTTTAGTATCAGTAACAAATGATGTTTGCCTTCAAATAAAAATAAAATCCTTTAAATATCATAAAACAAAATGATTTTTCATGAGTATCTCCAAGTGGTTGTTGATTCTGAGCAGGAAATTAACTTAAAAAAAAAAAATAATAATTGAGCCCAGGGCCTAACTTCTACAACAACTCCTCGTATTGTGCATGCTACCGCTTTCTCACGAGTAGAGAGTCGAATCTAGACTTTCTGCGTGACGGTCGACGCAATTACCACTACGCCACGACGACCACAGGAAATCAACTTCCATTTTTTAAAATCAAACATTTAATGCTCAGCAGTGTCAGCTACTTGAAGAAATAAAACACGTTATGAAACAGACAAATCTGAATTGGCAACTTTCCTCGTAAGTAGTGAAGTACAGCTTTTTATAAAGCTACTGAAATGTGTAAAACGTCAAAAAGAAAACAAAATTGTGAATCCTTCTTGAGCGCAACACAAAAAATGTGGTGTAACATAACATCGGAAGGTAGGCAGCATGGGTTCGCACAAAACGAAAACAAAAACCTCCCTTTGGTGACATTCTTACCTATTTATCATGAATGGAACAGTATTTCTTATTAACTCGAGTTCTTTTGAGTCCCCCATTATGGAGGTTAAGAACAAAATTGGCTAGTAGTCTGTTTGGACGATGAACTTTAAACTTTTCACGGATACTCAGAATGCTGACACAAGGTGAGGCCACAGGATAAACATTTGTAGTTTGTCATTCTTGCAAAACAAAACGATTTTTTTTTGATATGTTTGAAAATTTGGAAAATTGACAATTTTTTTTAATGTATAAAGCTTGCGAAAACAGTTCTTTTAAAACTGTCCATTACTATCCGTTGTTCATGTCAAGTAGGATATAGACCTTCCGTAAGAGCTAAAAAGGATAATTTCGGTTCAATGTCAATCACTTCTTTGCTAATGTGAAAACGACGACAATTCGTTTGCCAATCATGTAGAAGCAAAATAAAAGTATTTTGACATTTCTGTGCTGGTCAAACAAGACTTGTTCCAGTTCCAGTATGTATAGACATTGAATTTTAATTATCGTCATCCCATAAAATTCCTTGTAGAATTATGTTTGAAGAATTGTCTACCTTGGCATTGTCACTTAAATTTAAAAGTCTGATCATCCCTAAAGTTATCATTATTTATCATACCAATTGAGAAGTTCTATCTACGTCCGCAAAAATTATAGGTGACCAAGAAATCTCTCAGATACACACAACACTCTCTCAATCAAAGGAGGTCATCTCTGGCAAGAAAATATGAAGCATGAGTTGTGCTAGAAATTTGTCGCTTTGGCGAAATAATGGTGCATACGGTGAGTGTTACAAAGAAAAAGGAAAAAATATTCGTAAGTTTTGTTAGGGTTACAGCCGCAACACTTCAAAGATTATAAGTGTTCCGACAATAAAAGCTAGTAAGTCTCCCCTTCTTGAAAACAATGAAATAAAAGCTTCCAATCTGGTAGTGAAAAGCTTATGCAAAAGTGCCAAATGAATCCGAAAAAAATTGTATTCCATAATTTAATTATACCGGCTTTATGTTGAAGTGCTTCTTCCCATGAGGGTAATTGAACTCTAAATTAGTTATTACGATAAACATGACCACTGAGTGGTAAACATGCACACGAAACTTCTTTGGAAGAAAAGAAATATGCAAAGTTTAAATTGAATTCGAGGGTTTCTAAATTAACTAATTTAAACGTCCACTGAAGTGGAAGGAAGCTACTTGTGGGCACTTTTTGGCGCCATTCACATCGTAATGTGAGTATAAAAAGAAACCTGTCTCGCAAATTTAACCATTTCGTCATTGACAAACCTAATATATTAAAGATAGTAATTTTTCAACCACATAACGTCGTTTAAGAACTTTAATTCACTTACATTTTCCAGTCGTCTATGTCCTGCTGCGGCTGCGACTGCGAGTAACACTTCGTCCATTGCGACTGTTACTGCGACTGATTGATTTCCTCACCGGGCTTCGTGAGAATTTGGTCCGACGTATAGGTGAACGACTGGCAACTGATCGAGAGCGTGATCTTGGTGAGTAGGACGGTCGACGTCTGGGACTGCGTGAGCGACGACGAGGTGATCGTGAACGACGACGTCGTCCACCACCACCACCGCCGCCTCCACCACCACCACGTCCATTGCGTCTATTCGGTGAAGTTGGACGTCCATATCGTGCCATCTGCACACGCAACTCCCTGCCGTCTAACATGCGACCGTCCATAGCTTCTAGTGCGTCTTCAGCATCCCTCTTGTCATAAAATCTACAAAGACGAGGGAAAAACAAAATGCAAATGAAAAAAGCCGCTCATAAAAAAGCAATCATTCGTTTAATGGTTACCTAACGAATGCGAAGCCTCTGCTTTCACGGGTATACCGATCGCGTGGTATGTAAATGTCTCCAACCTCACCGCACCGCTCGAACACCCGCCTTAGGTCCTCCGGAGTGGTGCGATATGTTAAATTATCAACCTAACGTCAAAAGAATGAACATTTTAATTGCAAATCACAAATGAATTCATTTTTTCTTTCACTTAAATCCAACGCTTTAGACGAAGAAAAAGACGCCATTTTTGAATTAAAAAAGAAATCAAGCACGAACTACATATACTCACTTTTAGGGAAACCATCCCATCGATACGCGGCGGTGGCCGGTTATTATTATTGTTACTGTGGCTCATAATCAATAACCTTTTGCGTTTGTTAGTATGATCCCGCCTTTTGTTGTATTTTGAATGAACTTTATTTTGTCTTTATATTCAAGAATTAATGGACCGCGGAAAATTAGAAAAGTGCCACACCACACAACTCACGAATGAAACAATTCACTTGGAAATGGCGATTGAAGAAAGGCCGACGACGAAGAACGAAGAAGAAAAATGAGGCGAAGAGAAACGAGACTCGATTACTTAAGCAATGGCCGCCTTAATTGATTTTTATTGCTGCATTAAGGTGGTGCTTGCACTATGATATAAATGTCTGCTGTTTGCAACGATGCGAAGTTGAATAGAAACTGCTCAATGCCGGCAAACTTAATGTGTTGTAAATAAAAATAACATTCAATCAATTTTGAACTTTTTCAGATATAGTTCGGATAACGAAGATCCGTTAACGACACTGACTAGATTACAGTTAAGCAAAACATGTGAAATAACTAATTTGTTAAGATTTTCGTCGCATTAATACTTTGAGAGTGAGAAAAGTCCCATCCCACCACACCTGAGGTGAATTAACTATTTGACTACATCATGATTAATGATGTAGGGAGACATGTATGTTTAACTCTGGACAAATAAGGATGTGATGTCGATTTGAAAGCGAAGCGAAAATTGTGATGATTAATCATTATGATGTCAGTTTAACAGCGTAACGTTACAAAAAGTAAAAATGAGTACTTCACTCACTGAATCGAGCATACCTCTTTTCCTTATATGACAGCGTTGTTCGCGTACAAGTCCTGACTGATTCTATAAATCAAAAAAACTGTTAAAACGTGTGAAAATAAACAAAGTAGACAACTTTTGACAGATTTTACAGTTTTCAGAGGCTACCATATTATGGCTTATGTTACACAAGCAAACCCCGACTCTCTCACTTACGCTTTCTTTTGCGATGAATCGACATTTTTGTTATACACGAATAAAATTTCGTTTTTTTTAGTAATAAAAAACTGTTTTTTGAGTGCCCGATCATAGCCGATGTTAATGCATATTCCTTAACATAAGTTTCCACCACTGCAATTAGTCAAACAGCAGCCCATCTAACCTCTAGCTTAGATTAAATGTCATTTTCAATAAATTAAAATCCTAACAAACTTCGCATGACTGGAATCAACTTCGGTTTCTTGCTCTGCAATAATTTACCATATATGCGTGGCCATTTTGACTGATGTGTTGCCGAAAAAACGCGTGCAGTTCGGGTATCACGTCGAGGAATTCTTTTGTTATTTTTTGTTAAATCACACACGCAAGAAAAATAAAAGAGGACTCCCCAAGATAATTTTCTAATTTTCTCCAAGTACGGAATTAACTTGTGATTCATACATATAAACTCATAAATTAAATCTCAATCTCAACAACAAATTATTGCAAGAGCGAAATGGCCCAAGACAGCAGCAACAGCGAAATGTCTACAAAGTTTTCAACATTAAATGTGAATGCAGTTGAATTTGTACCGAGTTTTAGCTATGGCGGTAGTGCAAACCCTCTGATAACATCTTCAGCTGGCAACACAATTAACACCAACAGCACCACCACAGAGCCTCAGCAAATATCGGCGGATTCTTCGCCCGATAACCAACCGCAATCGTCGTCTCCAGTCAAAACTCCAACAATACCTCAGCAGTTAACACCAGCAGTTGCACCAGCTCCTATTATCACCGAGAATATCAATGAAAAGTTCTCAGAAAACAATGGTAAGTACTGTCGGGAGCGAGAACACCTCGCTGCCCATATGATTTCATAACATATGAATTTTCATTCTTGCAAAAAAAAGTGATTTTTCCAGTCACCCACCTCGACGTAGTCGACGTCCTCGTCGCTGTCGGTATCGTTTCGGCTCTCACATTTTGCTTGGGCGAGAGAAAAGTCCACACCTAACCGGTTGACAAGTCATTGGAGGAGTATGTGCTCATATGCTGACGATAATCGATGAAGGGGACATTTTTTTTCCCTGAAATCTATGAAAATGATAATTTTCGTCTCAAAAAAGTATGCCCCACAATTGTTCGGTCACTTGTCAAGTGGTAAAAAAAGTTTTTTCTTTCTTCATTTGGTATTAACCATATGAAGAACATAACCTTAATCTTTTTGTCTTCGACTGCATTTGACACGTCTTCGGGTTTTTTTTTTTTTTCTCTCCGTGTAACTTTCTCAGCGTGTTCTGCTTTTCGGTTCATTTGAATAGTGTTTGGCATTCTGGACGGGGATCAGAGTTGTTCGGTGGTCTTGAGAGGTGATCGTTGCTGCACGGTAGTGTTAAATTAAAAGAGTTTTGATTGCGTTTTGTTCGACTTGGCAAGTGACAAAGTGGAGATTGATTTTTCCTAGTGACAACCTACACGAACGTTGTGGTCGTTGTGAGTGGCAGAAACTGCTTTTACCTGGTTATCACTAGGGAGTCTGATCGAACGGAGAGACCTCAATCTCACACTTTCACTTGCAGAATGGGTATTGACTTTATTTTAATTTTTTGATTTTATATGATTTTAGTGGTTATTTTGTGAGTGTCCTAAGTGTAATCCTTGTGTGTGTTGCTGTCCCGCTGATGTGTGACTCACTTATGCCCCCCTGGGAAGAAGGGGCTTAGCACCTTCTGTTATCTACATAATTGCAGTACACGTGATAAGTGTGGTCTTTATCTTTTGTTCGGGATGTTCATACGATGTCAGGAGTAAATTTGGTTTTAAGACCTTGATCTTTCCGCGGACAGCGATATATTGATGACGTATCAGTGCCTGAAAAGTACAGTTTCATGTTTCGAACTCTAGACTCTGGCTAGGTGCGGGAAACCTTCAGTTTCAAGATTATGTGCTTGCATTGTAATTTTTTTTTTGTTGAGTGTATGGATTGACGACAAAAGCGCGTGTACTGTGGTTTGATCTTTTCGTGGGAAGTCTTGTGAATTTCATGTGTGTTTGGAAACGTGTCAACTGTTTTTTTTTTCTTAAAGATTTCTCTGCTCTAAATTTGGTGGATATGACAGAATCCTTGATTAATTGTGCCTCAGGTTTTTTCACAAATATTTTTTCGGTTTCGAAGAGAATGAATTATATTCGCGGATTGGTGAAATTTTTTACAACAGGTTTAGCTCTGATGGCGATGTGTTGGAGTTTGTTTTTTGTCTGTTTTGCACTCGTTGATCATTTCTCGATATTTAACAAACACATTGTTCTATATAGCCAATTTTCACGCGACTACTAGTTTTTGCTGACGCTTGGTGTATTATTAGCGCGATTCAAGGTGTTATGCCGTGGAATATGACAGAGAGGCGAATTAAGCGATGCACTTCTCTCTATAACATAGTCTATGACTGCAGTGTGCGATTATCTTTCTAATGACGCAAACCAATAAATTAAACAAAACAAATAGATACATATACACAAACCTGACAGCATGTGAAGCTATTTCACCTGTTTTATGAGGTTATGTTAGGTTGCTTGTGGGATTAACAAGGTTTGAAACATCTTGACTTCGATTTATTTGCTACCAATGGGGATCAAAGCTATACCATTTCCGACTTCAAAAAACGCCTTCAATTTGCAGTTTGAAAATATTTTTCCAAGGTGTTCTCCCATCAGTAGACAAAAGTATCCCCAAAATGAAGAAAGCTTGGAAAAGGTTTATGAACAATAATTTTGTTAAACTGAAATTGAAAATAATTGTATATAAGAATAAATGACGTTAATTTTTCATAGCTTCTCAGGTAAAGTTTTTCATGTACTACTCTCACAAAAAAACTCTTATTTGGTTCAATAGAGGCCGCTGTTACGTTGTGGTTTAAAGCATCGACCCACATGAAGGAGGTCGAAACATCCACATCTTTCGAGTTACTAGTGATTACTAATTATCAATGAAAAGCTTAACAAATCTCGACGTTTGAGTGGCTATACACAGGTCCCTAAAACTCGCGAGAAAACAACAGCACGCACAACAGGAGTCATCGCTTTAGAAGCCTAACTCTGATCCCTTGTCAGTTGTCAGTGCCACTAAATTATATATTTATTATTTTCTATTTGCACCCGCTTTTTAGAACATTCACGCTTTGCACTTGATGACAGGCAGGAAGTTTGTCCTATGTTAGGAATCTTGATCATTCTCTTACCGTCCCTGCAATTCATTCGGTTATCTTGTAAATGTAATTTGGCAGAACTATGGTAATGGGTTTGTTGACGTCCACTGCAAGACCAAATTTTGGTTTTGTGTTGACTTGATTTCCATACTAGGGGTCAGTTTCTCTTTCCCGCCCACTGGGAATCGAATAAGGGATATGCGGTGATATGATGAGCGGTCTTGGGTTGGCCGTTACATTGTCCCCATAATGTAGTCGGAATCTCTTCTAATCAAGACGTACTTAGATCTTTGCAAACATTGTAAATGTATATGACCATGTCGTGATCTACCAAAGGTTAAGTAGTTATTACAGACACCCTAGCTTTATCCCTTGCCGTTGCAGCACCCAGCGTTGTCACATGCATTTCAATTTATTTATTTTAATTGTTGACATTTTTTCAATTCTTTTTAAATTTTTCTCATTAGCAGAAAATGATCCAATCGATAGCTGGGATGTCGAAGACGATCCTGTTATTACGCCCGAAGACGAAGAGGTTGAGGAAATTGAAGACGGTGATGCCGAGGGAGAAGCAACACCAAAAATATCCAAAAAGAAACTACCAAAAATTGAAGACACTAAGAGCAAAAAGGAACACGTCAACGTTGTATTCATCGGTCATGTTGGTAAGCTAATCATCTTCCTCCACATGTCCTCAAAGAATCATAATAACACATTTGTTTCGCCAACAGATGCGGGAAAATCAACAATAGGTGGACAAATTATGTCACTCACTGGCATGGTAGACAAGCGAACATTAGAGAAATACGAACGTGAGGCACGCGAAAAATCCCGTGAGAGTTGGTATTTATCTTGGGCATTGGATACAAACCAAGAGGAACGTGATAAGGGCAAAACCGTTGAAGTGGGACGGGCATTTTTTGAGACTGAACGCAAACACTTCACCATACTGGATGCACCGGGTCACAAGAGTTTCGTACCAAACATGATTGGTGGCGCCGCACAGGCCGACTTGGCCGTGCTGGTGATCTCGGCTAGAAAAGGTGAATTCGAAACTGGTTTCGACCGCGGAGGACAGACTCGAGAGCATGCAATGTTAGCGAAAACTGCTGGCGTCAAGCATTTGGTGGTGCTGGTCAATAAAATGGATGATCCCACAGTCAATTGGGACGAAAGTAGATACAACGAATGCAAAGATAAAATTCTACCATATCTCAGGAAACTGGGCTTCAATGCAGGCAAAGATTTGACATTCATGCCATGTTCGGGTTTGACTGGTGCGGGAATACGCGAACAAATACCAGAAAATCTTTGTCCATGGTATAGAGGGCCTGCATTTATACCGTTCATTGATGAGTTGCCTTCACTTAACCGCAAACTAGATGGACCATTTATTATGCCCATTGTCGACAAATACAAGGACATGGGCACAGTTGTCATGGGCAAAGTCGAATCTGGATGCGCAAAGAAAGGACAAAATCTTTTGGTCATGCCGAATAGGGTAAGTCTGTTTTTTTGCGACTCAAGGTGACATGGAAAAACAATAATGTGCGCTCTCTGTTTTTCTTTCAGACGCAAGTGTCTGTTGATCAATTGTGGTCCGACGATGATGAAGTGACATCGGTGGGTCCTGGCGAAAATGTCAAAATTAAACTAAAGGTTCGTTGTTTGCCCTTAAACCTACAGTCCTCTTTATACTGACAGCTGTGTTTGTTTCTTGCAGGGAATTGAAGAAGAAGATGTCTCTCCCGGTTTTGTCTTATGCGATGCCTCCAATCCAATAAAAACCGGAAAAATCTTCGACGCCCAAGTGGTGATTTTAGAACACAAATCAATTATTTGCGCGGGTTATTCAGCTGTAATGCACATCCATTGTGCGGCAGAGGAAATCACAGTCAAAGTAAGTTCCAAACATTTCACTTTCGTCACTTTAAATTGCGCGCAACAGGTCCGGCAAATTATATTGTCTTCACTTTCATCATTGCCAATTCTGTTTTGTCTAGAGGTGTAGGCAGTGGGAATTAGTTTACATAAATTACGATTTTTTTTCTTAAAGACAAATTGATAGTGTGTGTTTTTTTTTAGCTATTGTTATGCAACTGTGAAACTTGACTTTGATGAATTATGCTGTGCGTGTCCACTTGATTTCGTGCGACAAATCAACACATGTCCTTACATGTTTGCAAGGAATTCCGTATTTTGCATGTTGTTTTCTTTAACCACCATATTCAAGCAGTTACTAAGCAAACCCCTTGATTTCTGGTGTTTTTACCCAGAACGGCGCAATCTGCAGCACATACGAGGACGTAACATATTTTGAGATGACATTGAATGGCATTCACTTTTTCAAGGACCACACTTCTATTTATTTTTTTCGGTGAAGTTTGTGTTTGCCGGCAAGGCTATTCGCATACAAAGGATGAATACATATATACACACGTGATGTCTATCGGGTCATTCCTTTGTTCTAGGTACACGATTCACGACTCGCGTTTAAATCTCTGGCTAGCCTTGCTCCAAGCAAATCTAAAGCTTTCTTAAGATAATTCGAGCTCGGATTTAAAATTTGTGGTGCATAGACCAATTTCCGTCCAACTTGGAGAGAAATGTACGCAATACACGCTTCTAGCACACCGAAAGGTCACACCTCACCGCAATACACGATCTTGTGGCGTATGTCTTTTCTAAGGGTTTAAGGAGGGTATTCATTGCCAGGATCGGGATGTCTCCAGCTGCTAGCGTAACTATTTTAATAAATACGCACTTGATCCAGCGGGTCCTAACGAACGGAAAGCCGTTATAAAAATTGAGAATTGACATTGTAAAAAGAACGTGAACAATAAATCCGAAAGAAAGCAATACTGAGATACATGCGATTCGTTCATCCGATCCTTTCAAAAGCCGGTTTTGTTTTAAAACGATTAAGCTGTATTCATTTTGCTTATAGTTTCTCTCACCTGTACGGAGAGAGAACACATGATGTATCTATTAACCTACCCAGTTATTTATTTTAGATTCAACTTAACATTTTTAGATTTGCTTCCTTCTGAATCCCCTGTCTGTAATCAATATAAGTTTAAGAACATACAATTATTGAGAATGAACTTCCTTAACTATACCTGGACACATATGGAGAGACTTTTTTCAAAGCGGAACATTTTTTTTGTGGGACGTATGTATGATTAGTTTGCATGAGTGGATTTCGACACTCTTGTTTATTACTGCTGCTTGACCTGGTTCTAGATTGGACCCCTGAAGGAAACATGTATTTTTTCTTATATTTATCGACTCAAAAGATATTAACTGTTTTAAGAACATACTTCTCAAACACCCTGATCCATTAGTGAAGGAATAATGGCACGCGCAAAAAACTCGTTGCTGAAGAATTACCCAGCATGAAGATAATGAATCTGTGTATTTCGACCCCTCTTTAACGAGCCTCTCAATATAGCAAACTGACACATCTATTGAGTGCTTCTTCTGACTGCCATTCGAAGTAAAATTGAACATGGAACAGACAAAAAATATTAAAGATTTGTCAATATTAGTTGTATGTACGTACGGCAAAAAATTAACATCTTAAAAGAGAGAGGGAACATATTATATATTCTGACAACGTCATTCCCATTTTTGAAATGAAAAACAAAAATTCTCAACTGCTTGTTAATTAGTTTAGTTTGCTTAAGCCCACAGATCTCCCATGCATGCATTCTTTAATTCAGGACAAGCATTAATACAGCCAAACGAACTCTGCTTATATAAATAAAGTCAAAATAATCATTAAATTAAAGCTGAATCAACATGAATAAGTAAAAAAGAAGAGAAGAAATTTATAATAAACTTTAATTTGGTAACAATTAGGCTTTATTTTCAATGGAAGCTCAAACATTGAGGTATAACATACAGCATTCAAATTAAAAACTTGCATCACCTCTCTAAATTAAACACGTATAATCTTAATTCTTTAGCGGGTTAGCGAATACGGGTAGATAATAATTTATCAGACCCAAAAGCATGCATTTTAATAAAAACATTTGTAAACTTTTATTTTTCAGGCCCTCATATGTTTAGTTGATAAAAAAACCGGCGATAAATCAAAAACACGTCCACGATTTGTTAAACAAGACCAGGTTGCAATTATGAGAATTGAATGTTCCGGAATGATTTGCCTTGAACAGTTTAAACTCTTCCCACAAATGGGAAGGTTCACTCTTAGAGATGAAAGTAAGTCCTCACACACCATTCTAAATCCAAAGCGCTCATATTCATTGAAACTTGTCTTTATCTTTCTTTCAGATAAAACTATTGCCATTGGCAAGGTGTTGAAAGTGATCGAATAAATTCGTAAACATTTTATCATGCGACACAACCATAACACTTCTTTTTTTGGGTTCGTTATCCTAGATATTACATTGCGCGCAGATGAAAGTAAACAAGAAAGAAGAAAATAAAAGAAAAACAAAAAATACAAAAACGAAACTACTTACTACTTTGTATTTATAGAAAAAGGATAGAGAGAAACAAAACAAAATAAATTAAAGAAAATAAAAAAAAAGGAAATCACACGTACACTCCCGACTACACGTATACACATTAATTAACACTCAAATTTAAATAGTAATACAAAGCAAAAGGATGTAAAACAAAATGAAGAGAATAATAAGCGAGAGAAGAGAACATTAGTTTTTATTATTAAATGAAAAACAAAAAAAGGGAAGAGAAGAAAAGAAGAAATTATAATTATTACTATTAATTATTATCTAACTATATTGAACAATAATGTGTGAAGATGATGGCTTTTCTAAGATATTTTTTTTACTGCTTAATACTTTTAAATTTGAATGCCGTTATATAATATATATTTAAAACTATTGCAGGATAATAGTTTTTCTTATTATGTCCATTATTGTTTTTTATTTTATTTTCGATGAGATTTTTTTTCTTTTTTTGAACAAATACATTTTAACTCCCGATTTTCTATTTACATAGAACATTTTTTTTGTTTCTTTAATTTAATTTATTTTAGTTAAACTCTGGTGATGGGTCTTCAGTCAATTTCGTGACATTCGGCATGTATCCTTATTGATAAAAACAATTCAACAAAACACATACCATAAAGGCACTGCTTGGACTTTTGCAAATATTGTTTCAGAATAGATCAGTGAGGAGTTAACGTTTGCTTAAGTCAACGGAGAGCAGTTTGATGGAAGTACGTGCTAAGCGACATTTAACACTCCTACAAAGTTCCCAGAGTTTTAGTAGTTTGAATCCTTTACTATTTTTATTTGTTTATTAAGCTTGGAAAACATTTTGAGCATAACAAAATGTGTTTGTTTTGAAATACTCAATTCCTTTTTTGCGAGAGGCACTTAAGAAAGCATTTTCAAAATCGTTTTTACAAAAGTTTGAATTTTCATTTGTTTCACAATACCACCGCAGTACTGAAACCTCAAGCGTTCTTATTTGCATACATACGTAACAATGCTTAACACACAAACGATCGCTGTACAAATTTAATCAATCAACACTCCATAGATTGTTGATTTGTTTTGAAGCTAGTCCAAACATAAGCATCAACTAATATGATTAACGCAATCTTTTTTATCTGAGTATTGAATTCACTAGGCATCGTTTAAATTTCCTTACTTTTGTCAAGCGAATTACTGTCAAATTTCCTTTATGTTTACTCTAGTCACGCATGTTTGTGTGCTTACCGAAAGTGAACTGACGCAACAGATAGTGATCTGTTTATGCCTCCAGATCCTTTTGGATGTACAAATAATTCGTATAAAGATCGTTAAAGAAGTGCAGATGGTGCCTGTGTTTACTCGTGCATCACGGGAAGCTCCTGTGTTCGTTATATTTACAAAGGTATTCTTGTAATTCCTAGGAAGAAACATTTCGTCCACGAAATCATACAAATTTTCCCATTAAATGAATAAATTGAATATAAAAGCGAATGGAAAATCAGACAGCTGAATTCAATCACAGTATGTTACAAAATTCTGTTGTTGTCACACATATTGCCGTTAAGTAACTTCTTCTTCTTCTTTTTGTGGCGCTACAGTCCGGGGTGGACCTGGGCCTCAACCAACATGCCTCTTCAGCCAGAACGGTCTTTCGCCAGTTGCCGCCAGTTGCGCACTCCAAGTTGGTTGCGGTCCTTCTCCACTTGTGTGCGCCACCTTATCCTGGGCCGTCCTCTGTTGCGTTGTCCAAATGGCTCAGATTCGAAGACTTTTCGAGCCGGAGCAGTGGTGTCCATAAGCTCTACATGGCCTAGCCATCTTAAGCGTTGTATCCGTAGACGCTTGACTAGGCTTATGCCGCTGTACAGCCCATACAGTTCATGGTTGAATCTTCTCCTCCAGATGCCATCAACGCAAACAGGATCAAAAATCGCAACTTTTCTCTCGTAGTGTCCAGGTTTCCGGGCCATAAAATAGGACTGGGATGATCAAGGTGTTATTTGAAGCAAGCTTAGTCTTTCGAGAGAGGGCTTTATTACTCAATTGCCTCTTGAGCCCAAAGAAACAGCAGTTGGCAAGAGTGATTCTGCGTTTAAGTAACTGCCAGTTTAATTTACTAATATGTCAGTTTACGGCAACCGTTCTTTGAATGAGTAATTCAGAAAATGCAAGTCTAGAAGCAATGATTAACCATAGAATTTTTAATTTTTCATTGCATGGACATTTAAGAGCTTAAATTAACAAGATAGTTCTTTGAGAACTCGTATTTCGATCTATTTTTTTCAAGTGTTAACATTTTGGAACGGACCATTAATGTTTCTTCACAGGCACTCTAATCACCCTCTGTCCTTTTTCTTTTCATTTGGAAAATGCGATGAATTCAGCAACAATCATAACGAGCAGATCGACTTGATAGTAGACGTTTTTTAATTGATTATCCAACACCATCTCTCATTTCAATCTCTTTCTTTTTTATGTAAAGGGTACTTGCTGATATATTAAAATGTAATATGTGTGAAATGTTTTGTTCTTACTCGTCTATTAGGGTCTGCTTCAAATATTCACTAGGGATTCTCTAGCATTTGACTTCCGACGAAACTTAACACTGCTCAGAGAACATCGCTGCCGTGCCTTGAAATCCGACGCATTCTTTGCGGCATCACTTTTTCCTTCTTCAGTTTTATAATCGAGAATCGACTTGATACTGAAGATCCAACTATAGACATTTTGATATATTTCAACTGAATGCAATATTGAATGATAAGAGTTACCCATAAATCTCTTTGATACACAAGTGAAGGTTTTAAAAAGTAAAAGACTTTTGAACGTTTCAAACCAAGGTCACATGGTGCAGACCGATCGTGGTCTATAATCTGCTACCAAAGGCTGTCGGTCACTTAACCCGTGATTCACCCATTTATACTAGCATCGTAGTGGTTGCGGTTTAGCTTAGTTTTATGTTTTTTGTGGCTTGAAGCATTATATAACAACCGGGTGCTATGGCCCATTCAAAACATGAGTTGTTAGAAAGGCAGCGGCCCTTAAGTAAGGAGAACTGACGCCTAAATAACATGTGAAAACCACGTATGATAGGAGTTATTGCTTTAAAAGAGAGACCTAAATGCCCTGGCCAAATTTTGAGTTTGTAAATCCTATTTACGTAAATCAGAGCTTTACGATGACACCTTAAAGTACTGATAAAATAAATTTATAATTCCTTCAATCTGATTAGTTTCTGTAGAAATCAATTATTAAGAAACTATAGGCGAAGGAATTAGTGAAGTAATAGCTGCGTATGCCTAGACCCATTCGTGTTTAAATAAATCCAGTCCTGAAAAGAGATGACTTTATTGAACCAAAAACAATCTGCAGAAGGCCTTGTGTAGGGTTAATAATTTTTTACCTTGGCCTTCCATATATTGCAGTGAGCACTAATTATTTATTAATGTAATTTTCAAATCTTTTATCAATTAAATGAACAGCTAATAGGTGAGTGTCATAGCCCCTACGATTTGATAACATAATTCCAACAAAGTGTCGAGAAAATTAATAAACCCTTAAATCTGTTACCTGTGGTGCACTGTACACTATCTACCCCATTCATATACTCTCCCGTTGATTTAAGCACATTAAAGTAAAAAACACAAAACAAGCAGCCATCATCGCTTACTATTTTAGTTTAATTGCATTTAGTTTTTCCTTTTTCTTGTGAGATCTTAATAAAGAAACAGAAAGACGAAGAGAAACTGAATAGCAAAGCATTCTTCAGAGCCTCCTTCTCTTTGCGTGAAATATAATTTCACACACAGGGGTGAATGAATATATTTTATTGACGTTTTGAATCATGTTATCGTATATTGTTTAGAATATCTTTAATAGATTTTTTATATACAACAACACGTATTCGTATGGTCACGTGCGCGATGTATACGCACCTGGCTGTGTGATCGATATATGTTATAAATAATTTACAAAACCGAGTTTGTAGATCAAAAGTTAAAGGGGCGACAGAGGACCGTATGTGGAGTACAGACGGAAACAGAGACGTATAATCATAAGACCACAAAGTGTATAACAGCTAAAAAAACAGAATTCTATCAATTGCTTAACGTTATGGCTTAATTGTAATAAGACAACAAACAACTTTAAACATTGTTTTAATATGAATACAAAGAAAATAAAAAAAAGGAAGAACAAATTATAAATTGACATACAAACAAAATTATGATAAAATTTAAAAAATTAAAATGAGACAAACAAAACAAAGATGATGAAAAAAAAAACAAAAATGAACAAAACTAACAAAAAAATATTTATACACATAAATACGCTGAAGAATTTTTTTATTAACTAAAAAATATAAAGAAAAATATTTAAAAATGAATCATTCCAGATATTTGTATCGCAATTATTTCTTCTTATATTTGCCCATTCCGCTCATTCGTAAGGGGATTCGCCTAAAGTATTCCTTCTCTTTGTCTTTAAGTTCTAGCCATGTTAACGTAAATCTATGGGAAACTAAATTTGGATCAATATGTCTTTTTATCCGAGGAACGATTCTCGAATTCTATAATTTGATTTGGTTGGACGTAATCTTAGACAGATTTAAAAAGTCTTTGATGTGTGATAGAATCTGAAGCACAGCGAGTGCAATACCTGACGTTATTAATTTTTTATATAATGTTTTATTGCCATAATACGAATATGTTGAAACAAGTACCAAGGTATTGGAAGCACAAAGCCCACTGTAATCCTCCATATTGTCAACAACATTTAGGATGTGTGTTAGTCTGTGTATATCTAACGACGCCTTTACATTTGAGAGAGTGGTAACTGCAAAACAATTTCGATCACCACAGTTCCGGGATCATGGGGTTCTGGGACACCACGGGATCAAAGGGTTCCGGGACACCACGGGATGTGGTTTTAATTGTTGTAGTTCCTTGTGAGTATTTACAAGTTCAATTCATTGCAGGTTTAAAAAGGTTTTCATCAATTCATAACAGTTTGTTTACGTCTCCAATAGAGTTAGCGACCGGTTTCGTCAAGAAGTAAGGAGACTTATTGATTATTTATTAATTTTGTAACTGCAGCGCTTAAAGGTTTACGTCTTCTAGCCATAATTGCAACATTTAAGTAGAACATCCCAATTTCCTGTAACACATCTAAGCGGCTCTGTTTGCAAAAATACAAAAAAAAAATACAATTTCAGTTCCAATGACCAAGCAAATGCTACTGTAAGCCTTCCGCGAGTTTACTTGAAAAGGGAGTTATTATAGAATAATCTACATATATTGAATGTACCACCTCTAGCACTTTTCCTAAATCTTATCTGTTGTAACGCAACTTACACAACCCACTTTCTTCCTTATGTTCTCGTACTTTCTATAATAATCCCCAGCTGCTGTCGTGGCTTACATGCAATTGCAAATTTGTGATTTTGTGCACAAACAATTTTTACCTGGGCACACATTTCACCTGGATACCTGTCGCACATTATTAGAAACACCTTTCGTTCGGTTGAGACTTTTTTTTAACGATATTGAGTAAAAAAATGTATACAGGTGAGGAGGGGGAGTTTCCCCTATACCTTGTATCGTTTCACAGCAATTTGTATCGTTAAATTTTCTGAACAACCATGCCATGAGGAACCTATCGGCTCTCGTCACTAGTTCACAAATATCCACCTCAAAAGGACGGACCAATGCACAAATTCGTCGCATTGGCCATCTTAAGCCTTACTTACTTGTGTTATATAACCCATCGGGCGTATAGAGCGTCAACCACGCCTGCGCAGCATATCTACTTCTGCCACGGTTTTGAGCTCCCTCCAACTCGATTCTTCTTCAATTGTACCCAGTGTCGTTTTCCCGTTCTGTCTGCCTGGGTAAGCAGATTTCACTGCATGACTTACTCCGTAATGGAATTGTCTTCGCCAGGGTAGGATCTATCCAACCAACACTGCCATTTTCTCTTCTGTTTCAACTTGGTTCTCAAACTGTTAACATGGCTTATCCAAGCCGTGAATAGCATTCCGAACGATCCTAAATATATGTTAGAAAGCTGCAATGTTTCTCGATTTTATTTTGAGGGCCATTTTGTTTTGCTTAGTTTTTAGATTTTGGATGAAGTGTTGTTCCATTACTTGTGCAGAAGTAGGCAAATATTGTCATCGTAATCTTGACTTTATCTCTATTTCAATAAAAAAGGCTCAAACGAATTAGCCAGCTGCATTCCTCCCCTTCAAAAATTCACCCGCAATACACGCCTCGCTAGGAATGCTCATCAGTTCACCCTTAAGCCCACCTTCGGACGTACAGTTAAGTATAGAGACTCGTTCTTTAGCCGCACGACACGAATATGGAATGCTCTTCCCAGCTCAATATTCCCCTCTCATTACAATCCACAGACATTTAAAACCAATGTGCACCCCGGTACCTCCTCTCCCTTTCTTCCTCTATACCTTCGGCCCGTGCTGTGACTTAAATCCGGGCACTTAAGGGTAGTCGTAACCCCTTTAGCGCGCGCCAACTATAAAAAAAGGTAAGATGTCATAGTCAGATGAATGCTGTAATTTTCGTCAGTCCGTTCACGCGGACTAAATGGCTGATAACCACAAGTAACAATAGTGTTGACAGTATGCACTCCACTTTACACCTCAAACTTCTCTAACAGCCTATATACCCTTTCATTTTTTATTTTTTCGCCAGGCCGTCCTTTTGAAGTTAATGAAATAGATATGACCCAGATCTTTCGTCTTGGTAAACTATAAACATTTTGTGTTTTTTTTTTTGTATATTGTTTCACTTTTATCATTCTTTTTCATTCAATTTTATTTGAGTTTATGATGTTTGGTGTGAAATTGCCGTGAAAACTGAAAATCACAAATATCCAGAAAATCTAAAAAACATAATCCGAAAAACAACATCACATTATATTAATACCTCTCCCTTTCGTAAGGTTTTTTGTGTTTCAAATATTTTCCAAATTTCGTGTCCTGGGTTTTTCAAGAACTTGGCCTGGGATCAGATAATGTTTTTTTCGCGTATGAGATTTTCGAGATGTGTGATCGATCATCGATCACTAACGGTGAACATGAGGGAATTGCACAAAACCTTTTCGTGCTGTCACAAAAATTTATTTGAAAGAATAAAGGGCTATTTTAATAAACTACAGGTACTCTTGGAGTCTTGTCAGCAACTCGAAAAAGGGTGGTGTCGTCAAAAAGTAAGAGATGAATGTTTAGTTCAGCAATCGTACCTGCGACAGCATATTTTATGTAAAAGAAATTTGGCACGTGCTCCAAACATTGTAACCTGAACCAAATTGAACCATCAATGCAGTGACCTGTATCAAATACAAATTGACTTGATCAAAAAAACAAAACCCCATTATCTACATAGAGAGTACCTACCGCATGCAGTTAACCACGAGAATTAATAAAGTAAATGCCTTCTTCATTTAAATTCGATGTTTATTGCAAAAACAGGCCTTAACAGTTTAGCTCTTAGTATCTAATAAAATCTCGAAACATAAATTCACATCGTACACGTACAAAAAAAAGAAACAAAAAACATTGCTATGTCACATCAAGAATTATGTATTTACAAGGAACAGCAGAACAGTTTCACTGAAACTATTCTCTCGCCAGAAGCGGTGTGACCGGTTTATTTTTCGCCTTCTTCTTTTTCTCGCTGATGTCTGTAACCCGTTGCTGCTGCTCTCCCTCACCGTACAAGTCCAAACTACGTCCATGATACCAGACCAGGACGTCAAAGAACACCCCGATGCATGTGAGGACTATAAAGGGATATTTCTCAAAATCATTTCTACAGTAGATGTTGCCCGGTGAAACTTACCCACTGCAACTGTGTTTATTAAGTAACGAAACCGTGTCTGATCGTACAATTGGCAATTTCCTTTCTGGCCGCATTGTTTCGTCCACAGCAGGCATGTCGAATCGATGATGCGTCCGAACATAATGGGTCCAGGAATCAGGGCAAAGAGACTGAGCATCATCAAGGTCAGGCCTTGAGCGAACGATTTGTCCTCGGTGGACACTGCGCGGTAGTTGACTAAAATGTTACCAATACGCCCCGACGCCCCGAACCAGTTGATGATCATGGAGGCAATTGAGAAGATCCAAAATGACATTTCGCAACCCTTGAGGCAGACTCCCGGCGTTAGGATGTTCTCCATACTTTTAGTTAAAGTGATCCAGGCTTCTGCTGATGGTGTTGAGGCAGCAACAAGACTCTCGGATTGAAGGCCTTCGGTGGTCGACAAAGAGCTGAGCTCACTACTCAACCATGTCGTCAGGGATGTTGATGCGGATGTGGATGGCGTTGTTGATGGGAGTTCATCTGTCCAGCTTCCATGTTCAGCAATACATAAGCAGTTCGAATAAAGCTAAAAAAAACTTGTTTGTCTTGTGTTTGAATTTCTCGTGAAGTTTGAAAACGTACTTTTTTGTCTGGATTCCAGTCTTGGCAGCCAGCATGACAGGGAGAGAAGAATGTTGTGCCCGTGTCCCCATGACACACCGGAGAATACGATACACCGTCACAAGAGCAGTTTGAGTTGCAGGTTGTTGTCAGGTTTAATCTGCGATAAAAGACGTGTCATCAGTTTTAAGACACCAATCTAAATGCAGGATACTCACTTTCCATCAACAATGACCGGCGAAGTGTCAGCACAATACATGAACAGATAGGATACCTGACCGAGAATGTAAATGCCGCCAACCACTACGTTCCACATCAGCACCTTGCTTGGAGCTGGCTTCTTCTTTGAGATCACCAAACCAGATGCCAACAGGCCAAACACCATGCCGGTAATCGTAACCGGACCGATGATGATCGTGGCATTCTGTGCACTCTTGTGAAATTGCACTTCCATGTATTTTGTGAGGAATGTCATGTAGCCAGCTGCGCCCAGAATGTAGAATATACCCGAGATAATGTTGTACATTAGCAGCTTGTTGCGTAGCAGTCTCATTAGAGCTTGCGGGAAATCTGTGAAGAAATTATTGAAGGCATGTTTCATATAAATAAAGAATAAGTGGATCAAAAGCTTAATTCTTTAGACCCTAGAGATTTTAGTGCCACATAGTTAAGAATTGAGATGAGTTCAAGACGAAAATTCTTTTGACAAATTGAGCAATATAGTAATGCCCAAAGCTCAACACTAAAATTTGTGTGTGAATCAAGTTCAACTGTCAAGTCCCATGTGAATGATCTTGAAGGTGTTTATTTTCTGCATGTCTTTCGTTAGCCGTGACGGCACTAATAAATATTTGAAAAGTAAACAATATTTTAATCCGGCAAAGTTTTTTAGCGCAAACGTGCACTTTACTGATTAGAAACCAAATTTCCCTTTAGTTCGTTTTGTCGATAAATCCTGAAGATAAATTTCTTCAAAATTAAACGAGCATGAGTATGAAAGAAATTATCTCCTACAGATATCCACAAATTACGGGCAGATCGATAAATCCAATGACTTGCGAAAAGATAACGCCTCACATTCCTACTCTGGGAGCTCTCACTTCACTTGTGATACGCAATGTTGCAATAAATGAGCACACCACTGTTCCACACAGACAGATTTCAGATGCAAGAACTCACCTTTCAATTTCGGAAAATCGGAATTCGGGGCAGAGCTCTTGTTCAAGGCGGCATTCGATGAGAATCCCCTGCCCAGTGGCAGGCCCTCCTCAAGCATGAGTTCTTCGTGTCGAAGAACTTGGGGGACGGTAGAATCGAATTTCCTCTCTTTCCGCTTTGGTAGCTCCTTGGGAAACATTCCGATTAGTCCGGAGAACAGCAGCATGAACGAGCCCAGGATCATCCAGCCGAACCACCAAGCTCCCAGCCATCTTGGGTCCTTGCGATCGATGAGCGGGGTCTTTGTTGGGTCGATAAATTGCTGCAGCGACATGTAGCCTGTAAAGTGCGATCAACATCAACCGGCATTCACCAGGAATAGTGCAGTTGCTTACCCAGAAAGAATCCAACGATAGGTCCAATCATCCGCAGTGACATGGCCACGGCTAGCATCAGTGGCGTGTTAGTCTTTTTAGTGTTGTCATCCAGATAGGTTTGGCCGAGGGAGTAGTACAACGTATTGCCAATGCCAAGTACAAACTGCGACAAGAAAATCAGCACCAGGGGCACGATGGTAAGCAAGGTGTCGCACTCGCTATTCTGCTGGTTCGAGCCGCACAGCTGCTGTGAGTGTTTCAGGTTGCTTTCCTAAGGGAGAGTCGTGAGTTGGCGGGATTTCAAGGAGGTCAAGCATTGTTCACCTACAACCAATACAAGGCTCGTGTGATTGCTCTGATCCTGGCTGTCCAGGTACTCCTTCGTCAGCTTCAGAGCGTCCTCCCCGGCGCCATAGATAAAGTGCGGCAGTGCTATGATGAAGCATGACAGGCCGCAGAACACAATACCCCATGCTATCCAGCGAGGTCGATTCCTTTGTCCGCCTGCGTACGATAAGATGAGCGATAGCAGTATCTGAGATATTTCGTTCCCGCTGAGAATGATTCCTGAAAGTACACGAACGTGTTGCATTAGACGTTTGATTACAGCTTGATTGACGATGTCGCCCGGGTGACCGATAGCACCAGGTGCGACGATCCACTCACCTGTTGTCTGACTGGGGATCTTAAAACGCTTCTCAATGGTGGTGAGGGTCACGATGAAGTACATATAAGACATGGCTTGGATGGTCCCCAGAAGACCGTAGACCGCCATGAACATCTTCGTGTTGGCGAACTGCTGCATCCATGGCGGGTGCCAAATTGAAAGGCCGCACTGTTGCTCCTTCTGTTGACGTAGAGTGGGGGGCATTGATGCGTTTTGTCGTCGACTTGTGTGGAATGCAGCTGCTGCTGGCTAGCTGATGGATGGATTGACTGATCCGGAACGAGCTAAAATTTCAGCTTGATGTCAAAAACGATTCTATTTACAGACTAAATTGAGCCTATTTCAAAGACTTGCGGATGGCGGAGAAATCAATTATTTTATGGTTAAAATTCGTTGAATAAAGCGGTTTATTAGATAAGTGGCCATGATAACGATATGGGCTATTTAAAATTGATAAGTCGTATTTACACATGCAGTTTTGACTTTACGAACGAGTCAAGTAGCTAAACAAGTGGTGGGTAACATATTCTTTCGAATATATTCACCGATACGGTTTTAGATATAGACTATATTTTAAGTCTTCTAGATTGCAGGTTTTTATTGAGTTTAAGTCCCTCCAAAGAGTAACCGGACAGAAAAACCAATTGCCCTCATTTAGCGTGAACTGTTGAATTCACTCCGTTTCAATTAAGAAGCTGCTGCAGGAAGATGGTTGCGTTGAAGGGCTATTTAAGTGCATCTATCCAAGGATTGAGAATGTTATTCATTCTTTAAACTTTTCGCTCTGCCCCCTGCCAATTGCTAACAAATCGCGGAAAATGGCATTGATTCCTTTTGTGCTCTAAACATTTTTTTAGCACGATATCAATTAAACTTTTTAAATGTATTCTCAAAAACACTTCGAAAAGTTGTCATACTCAACAGATGTACTTGACCAATTTATAGGCAAGTTAGAAAGTTAACTTAAACGGTTTTTTTAGTTTGCTATTTTTAAACTTAACGTACCTCTTAAAAACAATGAGAATAAGATTCAAAAGCAGATCCCTTGTTTTCAAAAAGAACGTTCAACATCGCTTAAAAGTGGGTGATTTTTCAAACGTCAGCGTACTTTTTTAAGACATAGTTTCTATTTTAATGAAGATTATAATACAACTCGGTTTCTTACAATAAATTGTAGCAAGAAAGAGCCAACAGGACTGCAATCTTAAAGCATCAGGAAATTTGAAGTGTACTTCTTCTCTTTAAAAAATTTATGATTTTTGAGTACAGAAGTCTATTTTTTCACTTCTTTATTGTTGAGTAGTACATTGAAAACATTATCTTTTGATGAACAACTTTAAGCCTTTTAAAGTGGTTTAAAGTAGATCAAAAAATGTGTCTGTGGAGGTTGATGTTCTGGCACTTCTTAGTTATGAAATTATTATCTACTCGTATATCACTATTTCATTCTTCTTTTGAATCTTAATATGCACAGTTCAATATCGTCCTTGAGAGTGGCAACCTTCTTCACGTAAGTTGTCTACAAATTCATTAGACACTTTGCGGTCTTAATTAAAGATTGACTGAGAGCAACCAATTCTGCTCATTATAGTTTAAGTTTCATTAAAGAATTATTCGGGACTACATCTCACTAGGGACCAAAGTCTTGCTTCATCAGCAGCTATTCGTGCTGAATGTAAAGTAAGGGCTGACGGCTTTAAAATGTAATATCTCCGGTTATATTATAGGGTGAGCCGTCCTTGAAGTTTTTTTTTCTAAACATGGATTATTTTAACACTGGCAACTGTTAACAGCTCGAAACTTTGGTAGGAAGTTAGTGTTATTCCCCTGAGGAATGGAATTGGTCACTTTACGCTTTAACAATATTGGAAAACATTTAAAACTAATTTCCAAACTCCTTTTTTTGACGCTGACAATTGGCCGCCTCATTCTCCTGTGGAACACTCACGGTAAAGGACAGATTTTATATTAAAAATCTATATACCATCGTAGAAATCATTTTGTTACATGTTTGTATTTGTATCGTGTTTTTGGTTCACTCTGTACACCTGACGATAAAATGCATTTTTTGTAAGGCGAAATTTCGGCATATTGCTATCTATCAATACTATCCAGTATTGTCATCACTCAGGCCAAAAGTTCATCACAAGCTGTTAAAGTAATGAAAAATAAAGAACAACAAAACAAGAAAAACAATTTTTGAGCGAGATATAAAAAATATTAAATTGTGCTGCGAAATGTAGGAAAAGTGGAATTTTCATCAGTCATAAGTCTATATGATCAATCTTTCATTTTATTCATTTTATATTTGATATTTGGAATTGGTTTAAAAAAGCAACGTTATCTAGTACATCTTAAACCAACACCAAGTTCTATTTGCGACAGGTGCCATACCTACACAACTAAATGTACAAATTTTTAATTTATTCATCACTCAAAAATATATTTTCATATCTTCGTCGAAATAAATCCCAAACGGGTCATACGTAACATACATTATGTACTTTAGACTTTTGGACTTTTTAGTGCATACATCGATTTTTTTGTGTGAGATATTCTTGTGTGAATTTTTTTCGCACATTCTTGCATGTTATGAGCAAAATTTAAGTGAATAGTTTGGAAATAACAATAAAGTAGCATTTGCAATACATTTCAAAACTTTCACAATGTCTCACAACATTTTAGAACTGATTGGATTTATTTAAAACTTTTGTACAACTGACAAGTAATAACCCGATCAGGGTGATAATAAACAATAAGGTGAAGATTATTTTTATTTTATCTCACTCGAGTATTCTATAAAAGAGGTTGCTAAATGCCATTCACTACTTACCCAGTCTCGGCTGGTCATTGAATTAGTGAACTGTGGTGTAAGAGAGCGACCAAGACGACTGCAAGTATCCGTGCCACAGGGTCGTCTCTATCTATCGTCTTGCACAATAGAAACGCAGACCAAGGTAAGACCTTATCTCAAGCCTATTGTTGTTCAAGGAAAGTACACCTCAGCATGAAGAGGTGTAAGAAAGGCGCCTCTTGTGATAACATTAAAAGAAAAATAATCTGTAGACTAAACTATTCCAGACTTGCTCACATTGATAAAAACGTCCGTTCATAGATATTTTATTCGGTAAGTGCATATATTGCCGCTGAACAGTGGCGTAAGGCGGGAAGTTGCCTTTACTTTTGAGAGAGTGGTGTCAGAATTCAAAAGGTTCTCTCAATGAGTTGGCATTATACAATCATCATTCGATTGAATGCCATAAAGTTTTAATCTTCGCGTACGTAAATCAATATGTGAATGCCTTGATGAAGAATGGGGTGACATATCAAATGTAGACTGAATTTTTACTAACATGCACCTAAATAAATTTTATTTTTTTACGAATTATCAGCACTGAATTTTTTGTTTTTCTTAAAAATGTAACTACGCAAAAAGATGCAAGCTAAAGATTACTTAACTTTCTATTCTTCAATTTCAGAATATACAAAAGGTGCCGACTTTGCAACAAGTGGACACATTTTTGTTAATTTGGAAAGATATTTTCTGAAATATAGGTATAGGTTCGGTTACCACTGCGTGTCTTATAGGTGTCTGATATTTGTTTGAAAAAGACAGACATCAATAAGGACACAACAATGAATCAAAATCGAATATTGTCACATAAGTGCCAATAATTGAGAATTATGCACTTAAATACAAAATTAGTTTTTTATTTAGTTTATTAAATAAGATAGAAAACTTTGAGGTAATATAATTTCTTGAAAATATTTACTAATTAACACTTACTTAAGAATACAATATATAACACTGTTTCTTGGAATCAATCAAATCATCAACTTAGGTTATATTTCGACACTTTTTTGGTCTCGTTAAACAAATGTTTATTTCCTATAAGTTGACACATGAGCATTGTGTCAATTAATATGATATTGCTCTATACGTGTCTTTTTACTTCGAAGTTCCTTCTGAATTTCTTCTTGTTTTATCACTTACAACCTACCAAAAAAGGAAATCATTTTAAGCTTTAATTTCAGACAAAAATTGTGATTTAACAAATTGTGTACATTTTCTTGTTATTGCCGCCAAAGTACACATTTTACAAATAACTTACTTTACTGCTACGCTATTTATGGCCTCAATTCTGAAGCAGACTATAAAATATGCATAGTCATCAGTAATGTGACCATAATTCGGATGAAACGGACTTCAGTTGAAAGTTATAATGTTCTTGAGTTCAAAATTCTATCATGAGTCGATCCTTATTAGGAGTAAAATAAAATCCTAAATAAACAGAAAAATATAGGAAGTGCCACTAACAAAAATTATTAATTTCATATTAATTGTTTTGCTAGTGGCGCCCCTATATATCCCGGGATGTTTTTTCTACCAGAATCCGTTCTTAGCGGTTTGTTGATACGAAAGTTGGACGAGCGCTTCTTTTCGTTGAAAGTTTCAGTAATATTCTTCTTTATCATTGAGGTGGTCGCCATGCAAAGTAGGTAAGTGCGTCAACCCACACGCCGTAGGTTCGATTCCTGGACGGAACACTTCGCATTTTTTCACGGCACCACTTCTTTCAATTACCTGACACCACTCAAAGAGTACTAATTGTCTTTGGAAAGCTTCTTAAATCGCGCCGTTCGGAGTCGACAAGAAACTGTAGCTTAATTATTATTATCATTAAATATTAATTTAATAATATAATATTCAATTAAAAATATGTATTGAATCGTAAATGTTATTTTTTAAAGAGTAGTAGCGTCTTTGCTAAAGTTACAAATTATGCCTCAATTGAAGCGATCAATAAAATTGAAGTGTCATAACGAAGTCAAAAAAAAAATAAGCAAAAAAGCAATCGTCCATTTTGAGTGCGTAAAACATTTAAATGCTCTCAGTTTTGTTGATTTTTCGATATTTCAGAACTTTTTACTGATTTTTGTAATTTTGTCCAACTTCGATTTTTAGTTAACAGTCTTAAAACAAAATGCAACTTAAAATTAAACCATGAGAAAGCTTTTCTTTCTCGCAGACAAATAAAAAGAAGTTATTTTTTAAATCATTTCTACCATTTGCAGCTCAAGTCTACATAAGCTTTAAATTATTTTGCATGTGCAAGTGCATTTCAATTTTGAATACTAACATTGCTTGAGCGCAATTTGTAAACAGTAAAGAAATGCGATTATGCACATCTAAATAGTTGATTTGTTTTCAAATAATGTATGTACGTATTTACTTGTGATGTGTGTACATATCTCAACTGATGTTTGATTTGAGTCAATAGAGATCCGTATGCAGCAATGATCTAGCGTTTGATGTCACGTACTTTTAAAATGTTTTTAGATTTTCTTAGAATAAGGTGTTACAGAAATGTATGAATTTAAATGTCAAACGTAATAGTTTTCACAAATATATGACAATAACATTTTTTAAATAGAATTTTTTGCACTTTTAAGCCCTTAAAGGAAAGAGGGAAATTCAAAAGGTAACCAAATACGAGTGAGCTGTTTTTGGTAAGGATTCAATAAACGAATAAATTTTTATTGTCCTCTTCATTGCATTCCCAATTATCATGTTTCGGTTATTTACAAAAATCATTAAAAAATGAATAATTTAAGCCAAATGGCCAATTTGAAATCTTTTTTGGTACTAGAATATTTTAATCGGGAGAAAATGTACTCCCAATAATCAGTTAAGCTGCGAGTGTAAATATTAATTAATTCTTAGTGACATAATTTGTAGACACTAAATTGTTTTCCACCCAAGTAACCCGCAATAACAAAGCAGATGATAACAGGTTGTCGCCTCTTGGTCGCACTGAATCAACACGAGAATGTCGACCGAAAATATACAACAATATCAATTGCAGTGGCCGTTGACACTTACACAAATTTCTTTAAGTGATATTTACATTCGAAAATTTCTTTATTTTCCTTCGTTCCTCTTTCTTATAAAAATATATAATGAGCAGTGCTAACAGGGGCTTAACTTCAGAAGAAAATGAATTGTAGAAATAGTTGAAATTCTTCCTAATACTTTTTTAATAAATAAACAGTGTTTCTATTATATGCATTTACTTTCGTATAATACTAAAAACGCAACTCACTGAACAGAGTGCATGTAAAGTTTTAAAAATGAGAAGCATTAAAAAAAATTAAATATAATTCTTCGTTTTGGAATTGATGGGATTGCGAAAATTGTTGCTTTTTTGTTAAAATTTGCGATACGAATTTATTAAATGTGGGGTTTCATAATATCTCATAAGTTTTAGGTTTAAATGTAAAAGATTAAGTACAATTTTGCGTGGACTTTAGTGAAAGCCATGACGAAGAAGGCATTCACCTGAGTTTACTTTGATCTCTAAGCTTACAGCGGATTCAAAAATTAAATTTCTATAAATTTTTCACATGCAAAGCAAATATGAATCCAATTTGAAAATTTACGCAAACGCACTTAAAACAACCCATGCAACAAATCACGTCATCAGGTCATTTTAAAATTAAACCTCTCTGTTCTTTCAAAAGATTGATGAAATGAAATGATATTATGTAAAATTACAAATTCAAAATAAATTTGCTCTACACCTTACAAGGGACCAGGTCCTGGCTTCTTCGGCAATTAAACATGTTGTGCGAGTCATGGTTCTCTCACAAGTAAAGGGGAACTACAGTTCGATTCCGACTCCAAACAATTTTGAAGTGTTTAAAATACAATTAGTGCTCTTTAAGTGTTGTCAGCAACTCGAAAAAAGTGGTATTGTGAACAAATCTCCAGTCCAGAAATCGAACCTGAGACCCTTGGCGTGTGAGCCATCGAGTCCATTCAATTCAGGCCAAACGAATTTATTTTAAAATACATGTGATGTTCATTTACAATACATTTATAATATTTTTTTGGGGCTTTGAATCTGATAAATTACATCTGAATTAATTTATGAAATTAATAAAGAAATGGTTGGAAAATGTAATCTAATTAATTCTATCATAAAAAGGAATGACTAGCATTTAATTCATTATAGCATCGATATGACTTGCAAATATCTGCATAGACGTATGTTAGGTTAGGTTAGGTAAGAGCGGCTGATTGTCAATATGCAACCAATAATAATAATAATTGAGTGGCACTATAGCTCACAAGGGATCAGAGCCTAGCTTCAACAACAACTAAGGCGAAATTCTGGCCTCTTGTGACACCGCATGGAGAATTTCCTTTAGTAACTCTAAAGACAGTGTGAGCTAAGTATGTAGTTCTTGAGGTGAACCACACTGATGTCACTGACTTCACCTACTTTGTCAAAGAAGTATCTCCATAAGTCATTGTTTTTTTCTTTTTGCAAGGACTTGGAAGTCCCAGAGGAGATGAGAAATGTTTTCAACTCTTACCTGCAGCTTCGGCAGAAGTAATTGCGAGGAATGAGGTAAAAAGAGCGTTTGGAATTGAGCTGTGGTCAAATTGGTATTATTAATTAAAAGACAAAAGAGGCCCTTTGACCATCATTTGTTTTCTTCTCTCTACGTGCGTGTTTTTGGTAGCTGTTTTAATGTAGAAATAGGAATGGATTGGATCATCATATTCGGGCAAAATTAAGGATTTGGTATCACAATTTGCAAGTTCAGCCTTCACCTGTATATCACTATGTCCTAGTTGATCTCCGCTTCTCAAACCTATAGCTTTAACTAAATTGTGGGGGCATGGTAACACGTAGTCAATTTTTATCACACTTGACACCACGTGGGAAGTTGTCAGTCAACAAGAAATATACCCAGCTCAGATTTTATAGATTCGTTGTTTATGCTGATAGTTTTGATTAGCATTTAACACGAACAAAGGTACTTTTTTATTTGCGGGCAGATAAGTCAGTGGAGATGCTGATCCTGCGGTTCGATCTTTTGTTCTTGTTTTAATATACATGATCAAATGCTGATCACTTCACACATGTTTTTTGGATATATGTTGCCACAATTGAATTTCATTCCGTTGTACCAGTATCGCAATCGCGTAACGCTTCGTTGTGTGGGATCCTTAAGCTAATTATAAAAAGTCAGCGATATATTTGACCTCGTTTTCAAACTTGCTCTGGTGATACATCGTTTAAATGTTATTACTTCTCCTTCAAAAATTGATTTGGAGTGTTTTCACCTTCCGGATTTCTTTACTCAAAGTTGCTGTCTCAAATCTACAACAAAATTGCAGATTCTAAAAACTGGCAATTGCAAGATTATCATCATATTTGTAGAAACAGAAGCTATTAGTTTTAGCATGCATTTTTTTTGCAAAAATCTGCACATTTTCCTTTGATTCCACAAGCTTTTCAAAAAAGTAAAATATTCGTAAACAAAATGTGGACTCAACGCAGTGCAAGCTGCTTTGTAAAATCGAAATGACATATTCTTCGACTATGGCCTCTTGAAGTTGTGATTAACAAACACATGCATCTTTCCAAAATAATTTTCAAGAGTTT
The DNA here is from genome assembly GCA_944738645.1 of Eristalinus sepulchralis. Lineage (NCBI taxonomy): Eukaryota > Metazoa > Arthropoda > Insecta > Diptera > Syrphidae > Eristalinus > Eristalinus sepulchralis. The sequence continues at coordinate 36,179,243 of OX122883.1, forward strand.
TCAGATATTGCTCAAGATCTACCCACTTGCAAAACGTAAGTACACATGGAACATAAAACATGTTTTCAGATGAACTTGCAGAAAAATCTTTCTCAGCAAAATTTAAATTTTCCACTTTTCAAGCACTGTTTCTGGCTATGGAAATACCTTCGACACAGTCCCACATTGCAACCACTGATTACAGAGTGTAAAGTGGGCAAGATCACTTAAAAAAATCACATTTGTTCTTCCCCTACGTTCTTATTGTTTTAGATTAGACCAATTTTAATAGATGAACGCACTTTTTGAAGACAAAGAATAATGTGCCTTCAGGCACGTGCCACATCCAACTAAATAAAAAAGTCCTATTGGACGCATGAAGCGAAAAACGAAATGATCATGACATACATCAAGATGTTTTAGAACACTCAATCGGATAAAGGATGTTTTCTACAAGTCTCCTCACGCTGCAGTCCCCCTCTTTGAACAGATATTAAAACAAATGATGTGACGGCACTAATTTGACAGCACGCAGCCCGGTAATAGAAGCATGAACGCGACTTTAAACGTTCCTAATTATACAAAAACAGCCCGCCGCATAAACGAACGTTTTAATCAATTACTTCCCCTTAGACTAATTCCACCGCCATCCCCACACATCTCCGATACCAGCGGTTTACCTTCGCAAAGATCTCAACACTCTCCAGACGTCACTTATATCACAATTACAAAATTCTCTCTGGCGCACAATTGATTTCAGCACATTTTTGAAAGTCACACCTTATCACGCACCTGCCAAGGGACACACTAACCCGCAGCGCAATTGAGACTCGAAGTTTAGTACTGCTTCGATCTTATCGCCCGTTGATTTCGATAAACTATCTAAAATCATTAACCGTCATAATTCCACCGCGTTTTGTTGGACAACGTTACCGCCACCAATACCGCTATCCACTGAATTGATTTGCTAATGGAATAAATATTCCAAGAAGTAAATTGCACTCGAGCCCCCTTCTTTTGTCAGCAAGCCACAGTGATGATGATGAGTGCGCCAAACTTTTTTTTTTTATTGTTTAATCCCGTCCTTAGTAAATTCGAATAGCTCGTCCAGCGGCTCACTGTGCTCAGCGGAGATGTGTGTTCTTTCCCAGCGAGCACTCTTCCTATACTCCTGCGACTGTGTGTGCCCCGCTGGTGCCGATACTTTTTCATTCCAACGCCACCGCCATTTGGTTGGTTTTCATGCGTCCCGTCAGTTATTCTCATCTAGTCTGTAGTAACGTTTAGATTAAAATAATATAACGGTACTGCGCATGTGGAATTAAATTGTTATGACTTTGATTGGATGAGGAGAGTGCGAGTGCGAGTGCGAGTGCGAGAGCGAGCGTTAGTTACTCGAAACGGCGAGACCAGTCATACAGAGCGCGCATCATCGCAACAAAAAGAGTCGCTTAGGCGTGCCTTCAAGGAAAAAAAAAGAACCACACAAGAGCGAATATCATTTTTTCGGAACATAATACAAGTGATGACAGTGACATTTTAATCAATTGCGCTAAATCGCCGGCGAGCAGCAGAGATTCGGACTGCAGGCAGAGCTTTTATTTATTTATTCTTGTCTTAGTTATGGTTCTTTTTCGTGTCTGTGGGCTGGGAACATACGACTGACTCTGACGTTTGGTGACACAGATTTGTGAGTCTTTTGTAAAGTTAAACGCTAACTCATGCCTACATATGCATCGTTTTCGAGAGCAGAAAATATGAAAGAGCGCATGTAAGGCGTTGCAGAGATGAAAAGATATAAAGTGGACTAATGCAATGTAAACAGTCAATTATTTGAAAGAGAAATCTGTGCGGCGGTGGGCTGCAGTTAGTTTCGATTTAAATGCAGATAACTGAATGCACGAGCCTTGTTTCTTTTGAATCGTGCTTACCCTAAATTGGTTTCTCGATCAGTCTGAAGTTCAGAGGGTACTGTTTTGTTCAACCAATTGAACTAAGACTGAGAAATTTAGCCTCTTTATTTTGATCGATTGTGAAACGCTTGTACGCTTGTTGTATATTTGGACATATTATTAAATAAAGTAAGTAGTAAGCTATGTTAAGGTAGGCAGTGTACTCTATGGTATACAATGCTGAAAGTTTGTGTTCACATTCGATCATAAGTTGACTACGCCGAGATAGGACTTGAGATGTTGAGCTAGGAAGAGAGGTAACACTTTTTGCAAGCTCTTATGGCTGTGAAGAGCCATAACGGGGAATTGGAATGCAGTTTGTAACGGACAAAATAAATCCAGTCGTGAAAAGACGGTCCTCATTGGGAATCCCTGATATGAGCTAAGGAGCACTCAACAATTCGAGTTTGCAGCGGACATGCTGCTTAAGTCCAATCGTGGGAAAAAAACCATGATCATTAGAAATCCCTAATCTGAGCTTAGGAGCATGCGGCAATTCGACATAACTGATAATGTAGAAAAAGCGTTTGGATACAAATTGGTATTTTTAACCACATTTCGCGATGTTTGCCAAGTGTTTAATTGATTGACATTCAGACTTTCTCAAATTCTGTCCGGGAAACAGTGTAGATGACAATGTAACTGAAATAATATTCCGAAATAGAAAAATGCAGGTGTTAGGGAGTGTTCGTAGCCCCCTTCTGTACTTTTTGTACTCGTATACTAATCGTATACCAGAAGGAGAAGCCGCGGTATAAGGCACATTTACTGACACCACCGCTATAAAAGCTGAAATAGTCGAAGAGTCGACATCGACATACACAAACTGATGACCATTTAACGAATAGCACTTAATAAAACGAAATTTGTCTACATTTTTTATGGACCGGTAATAAGTAACCAGTTTTCGAAATCCCATTTCCATTTATATAAGGTAACTTAGCGAAGTATCCTGGGATGTAAGTCAAAAGGTAGAAGTTATTTAACCGTAAAACAGACAATAATCAGGTAAAGAAAAAACAAAAACAATTCATGCTCAGTATTGAAAGCATATGCTAAAATCTATTTAGACATATGGTATACATCTTTGAGGACGTACCAAAAAACATTCACTGTTATCATGCAGTCATCACATCAAGCAAAGCGCTTTTGGAAATTTACGATAATGCATCTCTTAACAATCGAACGGCGGGTTAAAACTATTAAAACTTGCCACAATTGAGTTGATTTAAACAAGGCCATTATGGATGCTTGACGCAATGATTATGGTTTTCACAATCGACTGACTATGCGAGCAATTGGTAAAATTGGTAAAATTGTGAAGAAATTTGAAAAGAAGTTATTGATGTCGTAACGTCTGTGTTGCTAATGATTTTATTGTTTCGATATCGTTCGCAGAAATTGAAAGTCTCATACATCTCACTATGGACTTGAATCTTCGTCCTTATACAACAATTGAAGACTGCTGACCATTGACAACGCTTCTTATATGTTGGAACAACAGAAAATAAAAGCCGACGTTTGAACTACAACAACAACGTGGTTAGTCACTGAAAGGGTATGTAAAAGAACGACATTGCCGCATATTGGACTCAGAAAACCAACAAATGATTGAACAGGTGAAAAAGACTCGAAGTGACTGTTTAGTGCGCTTTATGGTGGACATTCGAAGATGCCAATGATTGGACAGTACCAGACAAGCGATATGGACGAATGATAACCGACTTTTTTACCGGCAATTGCAGGTTATGACTTTAACCGTATGTAAAAGCTTCTAACAAGTCGACGCAATAAGCCACACCATAAGACCAATTTTGGCTTAAAGGCCTTCCCCCGTACTGTAGTTTAATGTTGTGGCCACGCAAATTGACTACCAAGATCATTTGAGACAGTCAGATCCCTAGATCATGAATCTAGATACATTAAAAACAAAATTATTCAAGTTATAGCAACTGGCGAAGTTCAAACTTTTTTTATATTTGAAGTATTCATCAAAAATGTATTGCTGTTGTGTTTTACTACGTATGTACTACTCGTATGTACATATTATTTGATAGAATATACCCCCATGAATAGTTTACGAAACATAAATACAGTACCTAACAAAATTAAGATCTTTCAGAAACTAAAGGAAACGATCGATTTCCTTGTATGCTGTAGCTTAGCCCATTTTTAAGAGGCTCCTTTTAGATATAGTTTTTAAATACTCGTTAATTTTTTTATTCTACTGCAATTCACAACACCATATTTCTACTTTTCTTCAAATGTTAGGGGCACAACTTAATCATTGATTGTCAAACGACAAAGCTTATCACTGCTTAAATATAATAGCTTCCTTTACTAACTTCTTCTTTCTTTTACAGTATTGATTAAAGTGAACATTTGTTCTTTTGTGTTTTCAAAATACATTTCGGGTTTATTTTTATGACAAGTGCTTTTCGAGGGAACGATTTTAATTGTATTTGGCATAGATTGAAATTGCCGCTAACTCGTGACTGGACACCTGTCGCGATCCTGTACATATTGTGCTAAAATCAATCGACACGAGACTCTAGTGGAAGTAGGTGTTGGGTCTTTCTATGCCTACTTCTCTAATTGTTTCTTTTATTTTCGTATGTTTTTTTTTTCTGAGATTTAGGCTTTTGTGGATTCTTGGTTTCGGGGCATCAATTCCAGCCCGCATTTTCAGATTTGTTGTCTCTTGTTGCGAAAATTATAAGCACATTGTGTATTTGAGACGGCAAAAACGATTTACGCGTTTATGTTGAAGAAAATCAAGTATTTCTTGCGCATCGAAACACATTTGGAACAGTATAAATATAAATTTACCATTAAGTAAATTGAAATTAATATTAAAATATTGCACACTTAGCACTACTATAGAGTATCAGCCCTATACGTTTGAAAATTTCACTATTAATGGTTTCAGACTGTTACTTCTGTTGCCTCTTTTTTTTGCAGTACAGTTTGGTTCTATCCTTGAGCCTTCATTATCAAGCTTCTCCAGCCAACACGATCTTTCACCACCTTCCTCCACTTGCACACACCAATTTGATTAAGGTCCTTCTCCACTTGTGTTTGAGAACGTCCTGTGCTACATTGTCCCAATGGTTCAGAATCGAAGACTCTTCGGGCCGGATCTGTGGTCTTCATACTTGACCTAGCCATCTTAAGCGTTGGATCTGAAGACGCTTTACTAGGTGCATGCCACTGCACAGTTCGTACAGTTCGTGGTTGAATATTCTCCCTTAGAAGCCGTCAACACAAATAGGACCAAAGATCACACGCAAAACAAAACGACCAAGGACTTTCTCATAAATTTTCAATAGAGTTTGTCTCTGCGCCATAGAGCCGGACGGGGATGATGAAAGTGTTATATAGATGAGAGAGATGACCTTGTTACTTAATTGTCATCTGAAGCAGCGACGACTATTCTCCGTTGTTTTTCAGGAACACTTCATTGATAAATTTTGGAGTGGTATCGTCGTAAAATTTGTTTTTCTTGATTTTAACGTTAATGTATTGATCTTCCAGAGGCTGTTTGCTTTTGCTTTTATCATTACATTTCAGTGACCGGAATAGTCAATAATAAGCTTGACTTATCCACTTCATCAACAATCACACAATCAAAGTAAAAAATAAAACAGTGGAAGAATTTAACACAAAGTTCCTTCATTCATTTTGTCAATAAATGTTTAAAACGAATCCTGATGAAACCCATCTCAGCAGAGATCCAACATCATAAGTGGAGCGGGATGGGCCACACCCTATGTAAACTGGAAAACGGATATTGCAAGCGAGATCGACCACGCTGAGCTTGGAGATGAACCGCGGAGCATCGACAGGCCGGCAAACCTTGGCCTAAGGTCATTGGGGTGCTCCAAGACAAAGTTGAGTGAAGGTCAATAGAAGCAACCCTTTAATATATGTAATTAAAACGTATTTTCCGTTGTATTTGTATTTATATTTGTATATGTCTGGAGGGTTAAGTAAATATATACATACAATATACAATACTTTCATCTATAATATTTATTTAATTTCTCAATTAATGTCCAAGGCACAGTGTGGTTTCTGAAAGTTTTTTTCTTCATCTACAGAAACATATTTAGAGGCTTAAGTTTTAAAATTTTGGAATAGTTCCCATCTCCGATGTAATGCATAACATTACTTAACCTGGCTTCGGAAAGCCAGCAATCATCCCTTGATTAGTGAGTTCTTTGAAATATCATGAAGAACGCGGCACAGAGTTCATACTTGACTTTCCAGCGCTTCCCTTTTAATTTCCCTTTCCCATTGGACCTTTGAAATGCACAAAAATAAACTGATATCAATTCTTTATGTTGTCTCCTCGTCGACTTGTATTAGTGGTTGACAACATTTAAAGAGCTTCTCAAATTTCACTGGATTCAACGAAAAGATGTAGGTCTCCTCTAGGTAGTTGTGTTGGGATAATAGCAGAATTTTAAAAATAAAAATAAATAAATTAGGGTTATCGAAATATATTCTCGTTAACCACAAACTACTCTTGTCATGCATTCTATTGTTCTCTTATAAGTAAGAGGGACCTAAAAATAATTGCCGAGTCTGAACGGCGAAATATTAGAAAATATTTCATTCACATTTCGTAATTTTTGAGTTTTTGAGAAAATTGAAACGGCTGGTGTCGTTAAAGATTGTTAGAATGCGTCTTTATTTCGCTTCAAATAGGGCCAAAAACGATAGCCAAGAGAAGTCAGTAACAAAATTAGTTGCGGGTATAGAGTAAAGATGATTGAAAAATACTCATACAAAAAATTACGATGTGAATGAAAGAATCAAAACATTTTGATAAAAACAGTGTTTTCCATTTAATCCAAATTCAAATGTCCGCAACTTCCTTCTATAAGTTTCAACGCTGTACTTAAGCGCCTCCTTCGAAAAAAGTAACAAACTGTGAATGCTTATGCAAAAAAAAAAAAATCCCTGGCTTACTAAATTACGGGCAAAAACAAATTTGGTGGCTCAATAGTCCACAAGCGACCAGGGCAATGCTTATGTAGCAACCACACGTGTTGTGCATGTTAGTGTTCTCTAACGACTACAAGCCATATACAGTTTATAGCTGATAGTGGATTCTAAACGGCGATGCTTAAGAAGTAAGCAAATTGGCTTTAGGTCAAGTAGACTCAAGATTAATGCAAGCTTTCCCTAATCCACTCTGTTTAGAGGAATGTATTCTCACTTAAATCTACAAACACTGTTCCAAAGTTGATGAAAAAAAACAAATTTTGAAGCACCCTGTTTATGATGCATTTAATACATAGTCACATTTATGTTTCTAAACATTTTTTTGTCGATTTTTTTGGAAAGAGCAGAACGAAATACGAAACAAAAAAAATGAGATTGGCAAAGCCTTGTTTGCCTTTCTTTTGTTCAGAAGTGATAACAGCGATATTACACTATCGCTATCAGTTTCAGATACTAGGGCTTCACCTGCTTCACTCGTTAGTCATTCCGCCGAACACAAGCTCATTGTAACACTAACGAACTCGAACGCAGGTTCATTCGGAAATAATTGAAAACTGAGTGAAAATATGTCTAAATTGATTTAAAAAAATAAATACAATCTTCGAAACGAAAGTCCAAAATTAAGAGAGAAACATGAACAGTGCACAGAGAGAGTCAGCTTTTCCAGCGCTGGCGGCAAATGCGAACAACATCTCGAGTGGTTGGTGACGAAAACAAAATCGAAAACGGGAGTGCCCGTGACATTAATTTCTGTGTGAATTTTCTTTATCAGATTCAATCGATTGCGGAATATCCAAGCTGGGATGGTGTCGCGGTCCTATGTGCCAAAAGTTCGCCTCCCTCAAATGGTTTGTCATCGTATTGTCTGTGGCTGGCATTCTGCAGGGCGCTGCCGTGTCTTACTTTCGCATATCCGCCAAACAAGCAGCCGTCGCGTATGGCTATGATTCAGTGATTGTTGGTATGTTGTGCTTTTAGTTTTATAATTAAGTGTTAACACAGACAAGGTTTAGTGCATTTTCTTTGACTCTACTTGCTTCTACGAATTTGGTGACACATTGTCGATTAAGCCGCTATAAATTTTCGTTCGTATCAACTTTCGGGCCGGTTCTAAATTGTGGGGTGGGTATCGGTGTGTACATTTGTAGATTAATGTTGATTCATAGATAATGTGTTGACATACGCAGGTACTTTGAGTGTAATTTGCTACTTTGGACAGTTGGAAAATCTTCACTTCCGGTTCGATTAAGACTAGGGGAGTGAAATGTAGTGACTTGAGAAGATACTACGTCGCAGGTTTGTTTCAGTGAACAATTCAATCAATTTTTACGGAGTCTTCTCTTCTTTAAATGCTTCTTAATTCAACGCACATGTTACGCAGTTCTTTTTCAAACAAAATCGTAAGCCGCGTGCAAATTGTGCGAAACGCTTAAAGTGTGCTCAAATACCAATCTGCGAGTGAATAAGATGAAATTTAAATCAGCGACTATACTTCACATTTTTGGTGCTGTACGCATAAGACAGTTCCCAGGTTCGTTTCCTTGACTGTTCTTATAATCCTCACGGTACCACACCGTTCGAGTTGCTGCCAACACTGAATGTGTAATATTTGTCAACGTAAAAACTTTTTTATTTCGGGGCGGTCGCATTGTGATTCCCCTTTTCACTAACTCCTATTTCAGTAGCAATTTGTTTTCAAAGATGGACAGTCATGATACCATTTTTCAGGATTTCTAATATGACGATACCAGATAGGAAAATTTATTGATAAAAAAACTACTTGCCAAAAAGGCTGTCTGTGGATTATAATCTTACATCTGCAAAAAAGCGGTCAAAATAGTTACACTCCAACATTAATCTTAGTTTTTTAAACATGCGGTTATTGCGATATAGTAGGAGGCATATCTAGAGCCAGCGCCTTAAGTTCAAAAATTGCATCATCTGGTTATAACAGGTGCTATGCAACCTGCTTATTTTAACACTAGCACCACTCGTAATGCTTGCATTTTGCACGCCAAAACTTCCACATTTAAGTGAAACGAGTGAATAATTCCATAACCTTTTCATGACCAGTAATTCATCCCACAATTTGAACTCCCTCGAACACAGTGGCGGAACCAAATACATAGGCAGTATTCTAGACAGGAACCTAAACATTAACAATTAACGTATGCGAGAGCATTAAAAACGCTACCGATGTTTTTGAGAACTGCAACAAAATCTCTGAAAGATAGTCCTTTGAATGTACACTGCGTATATTTTTGCAATATGGTGGCGGGGTTTCTCAGAAAACTTGCAACTTTAAGCAATTAAATTAATTCCACAAATCTGCTTGTCTTTCCGTAACACACACATGCAACCCAAACAACTGAAATCTACTGATGGAAATAATTTCTAGCACCAAAGATCATGTTTGCGACTAGAATTTACTTTCCTTCTGTGGCATTTAAAATCCCCCTAACTGCGAGACAGTTAATTTATTACCTAAATTCAAACGTAAAATTCGATGGTTAAAAATAGATGAAGGGACAGGAACAGATCGAGCTATGCTGTTCAACAAGATCTCATGACTTCATCATGGCTTTGCAGTCGTCTTACTGCGTCCAAAGTTATATCGGCTCTTGCAAAGGCGATTGCTTAATATTTATGTAAATTCTTATTGACAGTCAAGCACCCATGAAGGCAAGAAATGTCAATCGCAAGTCATGGCGAATCGAGTTGATCTTTGCAGGGCTCTAACTTGGAGTCTTCAAGGCACAGGAACATCATCAAAATTGAGCTGATGAAGTTGTCAAATAAGGACAGGAAATTTTGTATAGGCATCACGGGAATTTATTCCCCCTCTCTGTGTTTTGAAAAAAGAAACTGGGATATTCTTAAGTTAGCAAGCTTTAGGTGGCGATCAGTGGACAAAAGTGTCATTCATCAGGTAAAAAGTGTCAAGCTTTCCAAGGTGCTAAGCATGTCCATCTGAAGAATCGTCTTAACAAAATGAGACTCACTGATGACAGAGCTGTGACGATGGGTGGGGGGGAAAGAGGGGCACATATCCAGTGTTACTCGTCATGTATAATAGAACGCTTGGAAGTAATATTTTCCCTGATCAATGGCCCGGATTAGAAGACTCTTCGATTCGAACAGCGTGTTGTTGAATCGCTCTGTACGTCCTAGTCATCATAAACAATGTATCCGCAGAAGTCGTTCTTCAGTCTTGTTTTTTTTGAGTCTTAACAAAAATATAACCAAAGATCGCATGCCGAACTTCGATAAAGAAAGAACTTCTTTATCCCCTTTTAATAACGTCCGTTACTTAATGACACAGTGAACTCAAAGAAACTGCGATTGGCACGAGTAATTTTGATTTCGGGACTACTGTTGTTGTCTTTATTTATTGTGGAGAGCATGTAAACGAAGTCCTTGACTGCCTCAAACCTTGTCTATTATGACAATAAATCTAAGACGTAGTCGTACTCGTTAGTACGCATAATTGAAGATGCGCTGCGTTCGTCCAATCACGTCAATACTATCCGCGTAAGCCAGCAGTGTTCGAACTTTTGTATCAACTTAAAACTCACATCACCACAAAATACATTTATTTCACTTTTCAGATTGGCTGCTCGTAAGCAGTGTCATTTTTCAGGCAATATTTGCCATTGTCGTCGCCCACTGGGCGCACAAATTCCATCCCATCAGCTGGCTAGGAGGGATCACCATCATTCAGGGGCTAGTATGCGTTCTCGCAATAATCCCAGCCATCATGACAGTGTAAGTTTAAAAAAGAAAGGTCCTTCAAAGAACGCCCCTCAACCTTCAGAACTCTCACTTACAGCACCGCTGATGTAACAACAGCTGACACGTACGCCAACACCTTGTGCCCCGCGACACAGCAGCTTAGCGCAATAACCTTAGAGATCGATCAAAGTCGCGCGGGAACCCTGGTGCTACTTTTCGTCCTTCAATTCGCCATCGGATTGGGTAATGCGGCCTTCATCGTCATTGGGCTTACCTACATCGACGACAACTCGCAGTCAATCGACAGTCCAGCGGTAATTGGGCTGGCAATCTGCGCAGGGATCACCGGGTTTCAATTTGGTTACTTCATAACAATGATCGTAACCATTGCGTCTGCAAGTTGGTGGCTAGGTTGGGCTATTCTGGGGCCCTTGATCTTTGTCGCTGGTACCTTGTTGGCTCTGTTTCCCAGGCGGCTGGTGAAGACCCTTCTGCATCAGACCGCGCAGCGAATCATTGAGGAATCTGCCCTGCGGAACTTTGGCAGCCGAATGTCGACGTACATCGATGACACGAACTTTTTTCCCTCACTTAAGAGGCTATTCACAAACAAGCTTCTGATCTGCAACATCGTTGGTTTGATGTTCATCCTCGGGGGCGCCTTTAATTACGCCGCGCAGGAGGAGAACTACTTGCGCTCGAGGTTCTATATCCCCTTCAGCGAGCAGGACGGTTTGATGGACGAGTGGAATGTAAGATTCGTTGCCTACTTCCTGATGCCTCCCTGTGCTGGAGTAGCTGTGTTGGTATCCGGTCTTGTTATTTCCAAGCTAAAGATGTCGGCGAGGTAAACTGGATGGCTAGATGATGAATTTGTTCTTTGTACTGATTCCTACCCCTCTCTCTTTCCAGAGTCATCACGTTCTTGAATATTCTCTGTGGACTCTTCTTGGTTGGAGTGTTTATTGCGCTGGTGTTTATCAAGTGTGACATCGGCAGCATTGCGGGGTTCTATATGAACAAGCTGGGACCGCCCTTCTGCTCGATGCGATGTTCTTGCTCGCCCACTACCTTTCTGCCAGTCTGCCCAGAAAACAGCACGGTCACGTACTTCTCCCCCTGCTACGCTGGCTGTCAAAGGCATTCGGTTATCAACAATGTGGCAGTAAGTGCAGGCGCATGGATTCAGAGTTCCCAAGAATAAAGTTTAACCTTTCAGCTGTACGAAGGATGCACCTGCGGCTCCAATCCAGATACGTCTTGGTCGCAAATGAGGGCTACGGAGGGCGCATGCAATCAGAGCACATGCAAGCAGATGTGGATCCTATTCCAAGTCGCCAGCCTGTCGATGTCTTCGGTGCTGGCTGCAACTTTGATCGGGAAAGTCATCATCATTTTCCGCAGCGTCCTGCCACAGGATAAGGCCCTGGCATTGGGTCTGAAAATTCTATTCGTCGGAATCTTCGCTTTTGTTCCAGCCAAGTTCGGATACGACGCGGTTTCCAGTGAGTTTATGCCTCACTAGCATTTTTATTATCACTTGCTCATCGGCTAATTCATTTTTATTTCAGACAAAACGTGCATCTACTGGAGTCAAAACTACACGGAATGTCTGTTTCGAGACAATCCTCTGCATGGTAACCTCCTCAATCTCATCACTGGCGGCTTGATCTTAGTCGGGGTCTTCTTCGACGTTTTGGTGTTCGTCTTCTCGAAGAACCTCAATGTCTACAACTGCAAGGTGACCGATCCCGACTACAGCGCAGAGCCCGCGAATGCCCCACCGAACCCCGTGACAACCCTTTACACCCCTTTACCAGACTCCCCGCCTGAGACGCCATCAACACCGAAGCCTCTCAGGCAGCTTCGTCCCGCGCCAAAGCCGTTTGTCTTCCGCTCGCCCAGCTCAGTGACCGAATCTTCGGTGGACACACACCAACCGCCGACGCCAAATGGGAATATAACCTACGCCCAAGTTGTTTTCCCAGCTGGAACTAAAACGACGAAAGCTGGCGATGAAAGCCTTGACTTTAGGATGCAACCGGTTCGTGCAGACCTGCCCTCGCATCACTTGTCCGCGCAGGATGTCCGGGCACAGTTGGGCAGCTTGAAGTCATTTAATCCTGAAACTGTCACAAGTGACCGTAGTTCGTCGCAGCAAAAAGCGCCAGCCGACGACGATAGTCGTCCAAAGAGCCCCGAAACTGATTTTTAGTTTTTATAAAATATACAGAGCGGGAATCCAGTCCTTCTAAGACGTCGCTTAGTTTTAAGGTGATTTATTGTGTGCGTCACGTGTGCAGGCACATTCTATGAACAATCAAATAAACTTGTTTTATGTTAGATTAAGGAATTAATGGCATTTTTGTCTGACGAGACTTCTTCTTTTTCCATTAAAAAAGATTGCAAGTGACGTTGGGAGAAGTCGCTGTAGTTGGAATAGAGGTAAGAATTTGGTTGGGAACTGGTTGGTTGCAAAAATCCTAAAAAATGTAATCCATCCATTCATTGCAAAGAATTAAAGGGGAAGGACGCACAATTTCACATTTGCTCAGGTCTTTTATTGAAATTGTTGACAGTGGCAATACACTTATACTTCAATTATACACTTTAATAAGTTCCGCATGACGGCTTAAAGAAAATATTTTCAATTTAGGACTTGATGCAGGAAATCAGGCATTGGCAAGTGACTTCTTGGTATTCTTGGTGTATGTGGTCGATCAGTTAGTGTCGTTAATAAATATCTTAACCCATGTCTTGTGATGCTTATGGAACTACCGTGATATAGAGGGAAAGTCTAGTTTATACTCCTGTCCTTCTTTCTTTTCCTGTTTTAGGTGCTGGCAACACTCCAAGAGTTCTTTGAAAATTTTCTTAAAGGTCATAGTTTAGATTCGGCAATAAAGTCTTGGTCCCTCTATTCGTTAGAGTGCTCTATTACGCGCTACACGAGTAGTCACTGAAGAACCTACATAGGGTCCGGTCGCTTACAGACTATACCGCCACTGTAGTGAGTAACTAAGTCGACTTCCGCGCCAGAAGTCCTCGAGTCAATTCCTTGACTTAACATTCACATCAAATTGTGCGTCTAGCTCGTGGACAAAAATCGAAATGCTTATGTCTACTGTCACGTAAATAATTTCAATCCTTTCAATGTTCCACATACGCCCTAGTAGCTAAGAATGTTTCACATACGCGCTAGCCCAGCCACTGGGCCCGTTATACAGCTTCAAATACAGTTTTTTTGGTTTTACATATGTTTTCAGATACCCTAGAACACATCCTTCAGTCACCTTTTTCCGAAATCGAAAATTTGAAGTTTTGGTCCGGTATCGGCCGTTGGAGGCGTGTTTTGAAGCATCAAACTGTTACCTTTGGACAGGCATTGGGCCCGTTCTAGGCCTTCAAATATATTTTCAGTTGCCCTAGAGTTCACCCAGTCACTTTTTGGAAATCGAAAATTTAAGCTTTCAATTTAATTTTTTAAGATCCGTTATCGGCCGTTCGGAGTGTGTTCACTTCAATTTATGTGTCTAGCTAAAATAAACGTAAAGCTGCAAAATACAAAATTATTCAATAAAAAAAAAGAAATATAGTATTACAAAACAGCCACTGGAAATAGCATTTCAAGCGCTGCAAATACTTGCGTTTTTCGAGATAGGTGGCTAAAAGAGCGATTTATGGTGAGGTCTGATTTTCAATAGTCTTTTTGACAGATCTTTGTGACGTTGTGGTAAGTACGTCGACCGCCACGCAGAAAGTCTAAGTTCGATTCGTGGACGGAACACTTCGTATTTTTTTTACCGCACCACTTCTTTCGAGTTGCTGAAAACACTCAAAGAGTATCAATTGCATATGAAAAGCTTCTCAAAATATCGCCCTTCGGAGTCGGCAAAAAACCGTTGGTCCCTTCAACTGGTGAGAGAACAGTAGCACGCACAACACGAGTAGTTGTTGTGGAAGCTAGGCCCTGGTCCCTTGTAGGCCGTAGTACCACTCAATTATTATTATTATTTTTGACAGATCACGCGTGACTCCTGTCAAACTGCTTTATCATTTTCTTTTCGAGTTAACGTAGAAAGACTTACACCACAACATTATTTCCAAATTGTTCAGCTCTGAAATGAAACTAAACTTCTGTGAGAAATGTGGACTTGACTCCAGTAAGCGACATATAAGAAACTTTTCGTTGATAATAATTCATTCACTCATGCTGTTAGCGCAGTCCAAAAAATTGGTGCCGTGAAAATTTCAAGCCATTTGAGCCATTTTTTAAGGCATTCAAGCTTTTAGACTAAGGCATTCGAGCCGGTTCGTTTGAGCCATTCAAGCTCTTGAGTCGTTCCGATGAAGTCGAGACAGTCAGATGGGGACATTCAAAGGGAAGTAGTGAGGCAAAGGCAATCAGTCAAAGTCAGTCAGACGGAACAACTCAAATTAAAGCAGTCGCACTGAGGACTAAACGGACTAGCGGTTTAAGAGAGAGGCAGTCAGAAGGATTTAAAAACTGAATAGTTAAACAAAGAAGCGGGAGATGTGTCAAGTCAATAAGCAGACATGAAGATAATCAAAGTTTAGAGAAACAGCTGTCGAATCAAATCTATAGCCTTCGACGTGTAGGTCGAGGCACAAGTCCACTTACCCACAGATCAGTAGTATGCACAACACGAGTGGCTGCTGAAGAAATAAGGCACAAGTTTTTCAACAACCACTCGTGTTTAATTTTTTTTTAAATTTAGTTAAAAGGTTAAGTTTGATAAGATAATTTTGTCCTGAGAATCAATATTATTTATCCCATCACTTTTATCTTTCCCTTCTATCATACCTACATATCCAGAGTTTTGATACACAATTTTCTGACAAACCTGATGCTCATGAAAATGTAAATTTTTTAGATTTTCCAAAATTAAGATTGATTTACGTCAAAATCGAACAGACAAATAAAACTCGATTTTTGTTCTAGGTTTGCGAATGATTTTTTTTTGTTTTATTATCACGTACATACATATATCCTTAAGAGTATTAAATATATTTTTATATTCTGTTTTCTGTTTCTTTAATAATTCCTACTGCAGAACGTGTGGATTTTTAATAAAAAGTGAATGTCAATATAATTTATTTATCTCAATTTATTTTACAAACATTTTTTCTTTTTCTCCTCAATCTCCTCCTCCTCCTTCTTTAATAGTTTCTTCTTTAACTGTGACAATGAAATGTTTATTAAGCGTGTGTAAATATAAGTATATTTGCAACAACACTTGACCTGTTTGCTCTTAAGTGTGTGTTAATTCAAAGTCTATTTCTTGTTCTCTAGTAACTACGCTCGTCTATTTGAACGTGCATCTTTTGATAAGTTGGAAATTGAATTCCCTATTGCTGACATCAAGTATTCAAAACAGATCAATGTAAATTGGCTTGTAAGCCTTGTTTTGAGTAGCGTTTGCTTGTGGATTTCTTTTTTTGGAAGTTCGTTGAGTATGGACAATATTTTTTGGGTTTTATTTCTATGATTATAAAGAAACGTTGCTTAAGATGTTTTTCTTTTTTGGATAGACTTAAACTAATTCTGTGATTAATTCTAGTTCCAGCACTGATTTCAATTACATTTATTTCTTAATTTCTTGTTACTCGTGTGTGTTTTGAAAAATTTGAATGCAACGATAATGAAATAGAAAAATATTCAAATAATTGCCTGCGCCTATGAGTATGCAATATTTCAGATGGGTGCAATGAACAAAATGATTAAAGCTCTCGTGTTTAGTGATGTGCAATGAAGAATAAAAATAAAAATTAAAGAAATTTAAATTCAAACTTTCGGATAGTTGAATATTAACTGTTCGCTTCAGGTATGACATTAGAGATTTTATAGAGAGAGATTTTATTCAGTAGGCTTATCTTGACAATGAGAAAATAAATTAAATATAATAAACAACAATAAGAGAGAGTTACTTGAAAGGAATTTGTCGTGAAAATTTTTTAATGTAGTGATCTTCAACTAATGCGCGCATATGTGCATTCGAATTTGCTTCTACGTTTTTTTTAAGGCTTCGTTTTCAAACCAAATCTGTCCGTCATCTGTCTCTTCATATCTTCTTAAGTTATGAAGCGAAATTCTTCATAATATTAAATTGATGTATGTATGTATGTAGATGTAATTGACCTAGTGAAATTATGCCAATACATCGGTGGACGATAAGCAGATAATTAAACCGGATTCTTGGTGACATCCAAAGAAAAGCTACGCATCGGGCATATGTCCTTTGTTTGCAAGAGTGAGAGTAAAGGATAACAATCACGCACTCAACGAAATTAATTATGTGAATTGAGGGTGCAGTGGCTACCTTTTGTGTTGTTTTTCCCAGCCCCAGACGGAAGGTTTGTTCATTGGCTCAGCCACATTGAGCGATTGAAATGTCAGAGGATCTGCGCAGCTGAAAGGAGACAGGCCGGACCTCTGGTACAAAGATCAATTTATCGCGAAAGTTGGTATACTTGGAAGCTAGCTTTATCCCGGCTTCTTATCCTCAGTCGATCGTTATTCTCAGCAGCAAAAACTTCTGCGTACATAATATGCCGTGTTTTGTGTAAAAAACCACATTTTATCCATTTTACCCAAAGAAACCACATCATAGCTCAAATTCACCAATCCCAAGAGGAAACTATAACCTCAGCGACATAGAAAACAAAGGAAATAGATAGATCTCGTCAACCTCAGATTTCAGTCCATACACCACCACGTCCACACAACACACAAACAAAATGTAACAAAAAATCAATCCGTTGTAAGAGTTCCTGCCAAAAGCAGAAATACTCTCAAAGGCCGCTAGGTGAATGCGATAAAGACGTTGAACCAAATTCATTCGCAAAGAAAGAATTCATTCAACGGTTGGTTGCACCAAGTCCAACAATGACACAAAAATAGACCAGGCTCTGCAGACAGTGGTCACTTACACGACTCATTACGATATAATCGAAAAACAATTTGTTTCCTTCTGCATTTCGTGTGAGTAATGCGCGCAAGGTCACGCCGCAGCGGTTGGCAAGGATTAATAAAGAATTAATGAAATGAAAAACTTCTGTCTCGACGACAGAATGCCTGTGGGTGATGGCGGCAATATTCTTTGGCCTGCAGCCAGAAGTGGACAAGTGTGGTAATTGAAATGTCGTTGTAACTAGATGAAAAGAAAAGAAACAAATTCTTCTTGTTTATCTCGCGCTTAGTGTTGGTTGTGGAAATCGGGTGTATGATGGTGGAAAGCGAGGTTAAACGGTCTTCTCTCTTGTCAGGAAGTTACGGCATTGAAGATGAAGAATTGGTTCACACAAGGTTAGTAGTGTGAAGAACGATCGAGTTTGTGAAGTGTCGCTCTCACGGCTAATCACCGAATTCAATAAAATGCCGAGTGACTAAAAGTAGTTCCTATAGATCTTTAGATAACAGTACAGTGTTGTAATATCACACAAGATAAAAGGACGCTTTGTTTAAGGGCAGAGAAAACGAAAATTATCTTCGACTTGTTTTTTTACATTACAAATCTCCTCATCTGCTTTTTAAGTAAGATGCATTTCGTAAAAGGCAGTTAAACACCAGTTGAACTCCATCGCTCGGATAAAAACGTTCAGTCCCAGTTTTAACTTCTCGCACAATTCTCCTAATCAAAAAAATTGTTTTCATCAAAACAGACCCCTGAGGCGTTTAATTGTTCCTCCAATCATTTGTGTTGAGCAAAATTTGATTCTCTGTTATCTTGTCTCCCGAAGTGCTAGTCACTCCCAGCACGAGCACTAATTTGCACACCCCTCTTTTCTTAATTATCTTGTGATTTAATTAAAGCCTCAATCAAACAAACAAATTATCAAATGTGACGACACACTTAACAAATCGGGAGAAATCTTGAAAAAAAAAACAGCGTTCACAAGCCAGATTTGACGCATCAACGAACAAGATTGTTTTAATCACCAGAACGAACGACCAAAAAGAGTTCAAAAGATTTCAAAGGTTTGCCCTTAATTCAATGTCGACACTACAAGACACCAAATAATGCAATCCACTTGGTGTCGTTGGAGTCTTAAGTGAGACAAAAGTGGGCTGCTCTGAAGAAGTGACACGTGTGACGAGGCACGAGTTGCGGAAAAAAAACAGAAATAAAATAAAATGCAATCGTGTAAGCTTGAGATGTTTTTGTGTTAAGCACTCGAATGCCTTCGCCGCTAACGCTGCAGCTGAGGTCATGTTCTGGAATAAGATTTCGTTATCACATTGATGAGTTGCATGTGAACGAGTAATACTCCGCTTCAGGGCGGAGGAGTTTTAATCGAGATAAGAGTCCTGTCAGAGTGTTAAAATAACTAATTGCCACATGGCATGATAAAGCGACGTTTACTGTGGTAAGTTGCACGTAGATGTTGACGCAAAATGTATTTTCATGTAATGAAACCGTACAGTCTTGACGCCGCATTCGCACATTGTGTGATCTTAATCAAAAGTCACACGAATTTAAGGAAAATGTGACAAACAATAAGGTATTCAGGGATTATGAGAGATCCGGAGGCGCTGAGCTTTGAGAAGGTCTTCAACTGCCAATGACAATGGCTGAACTCTATGTACAAACAAGAAACTTTCCGAAAATATTTTCTAAATTCATTCAATTACACCAGGGAACTATGTCTACTGCTTTAATTTGGACATATTACATAGTACATCCAAATAATTTCGGACAAAATGTCGACACTTATAATTGTGAGGTAGTTAAGAAGTTTATCTACCAACGACATCTTTGCGGAGATCCGTCGCAGAATAAACCTTCGGAACCGATGCTAATTCGGGTTGTCTAAGCCACTAGGGTCGAAACTCCTAACACGGAAGAACAATATTATGCTTTACAAAACGCCTATCCTGTCAGTCTTGTTCTACAAAGCCGAAACATGGACAATAAGCGAAAAGGCTGAGTGAATCTTTGGTGCCTTGAGAAAAAAACTCTACGGCGGATCCTGTCTATGAAGAAAAAGATACAACTTCGAACTCTACGTGCAGTAACGAGGCCACAACTAAGAGTGTCCTTGAATCCCAGCCTCAAGGTTTGAGAAGAGGAGGAAGACCAAACCTCCGGTATAAACACCAAATGATGGCGGATGTAAGGGATCTTGGTTTTTGCAGACTTTAATGGGAAATAACATTGACCTCGGTTAAAATGTTTCTAGCATTTACAACAATTACTCGTGTTGTGCGTGTTCTCTCACGAGTAGAAGGGACCTACACTTTTTTGCCGACTCCGAACTGCGAGATTTGAAAAGCTTTTCATAAACAATTGAACTCGAAAGAGGTGGTGCCTTGAAAAAAGCTGGGTGTCCCATCCGGGAGTCGCACCTAGACCTCAGGAACGCCACGGCGAACATCTCGGTTAAAATAGGGCATTTAAAATTCGCAAATTTAAGATAAGAAACCATTGTAGCGGAAACTTTAAAAAACGAGATTTTAATAGCGCTCAAAACTTTTGACGCATTTTATGCGAAGTTTGGTAAGAAGCGAATTTGGCGTTAGGGTTGTCATAAAACGACAGAAAAGTTGCCAAAATCAGTGAAATCGAATTTTGTATACGACTTTAGTGATGTTACAAGCAAGAAGCATTTTTTATACCTGTCAAATTACAAATGCAAGAATTTCCTACAAAGCAGCATTACGCACACAGATCATCTGCAAAACTTAACCGATAGAGGAACCGTTTTTCCTCCTCTATTGGAGGATGTTGCAGTGTCCATAAATTACTGTATGGAGTGCATTTCACAGGAAAACTGAGCCACTTCATTTCAGTAATACCAGTATGACTTTCAGAGAGGGACAAGGCGATTATGATTCAGGCTTGAGTTTAAGAAAAAGAAGATTTATTTAAAACTCAAAATTGAACATATATGACGCAACTGTTCAACAATTAAAATAATTTGAACTGTTATACAGAAGTGTTTTACAAGATTTTCCACAGGAATAGGTTTGAATCTGGTTTTATGTTGAAATATCTAATATATCAACAAAAGGCTTAGTTGGGACTTGAAAGGGGGGATTACAATTTGGAGTAAAAACTTTTTTTGTTTGAAAATACAAGTGTGGAACTTGTTACCATGAAGTAAATGAAAATAGAAAGATTCGGCTCAGTACATTAAATTTTAGACCAGTAGATTAGATAGTTTAACGTCTTTTTGTTTAGTATTTAAAATGATGAAATGAATTAATGCAATAAAATAGATTTGAAGAAAGGTTGAAAATTCAGTAAGTGTCCTTTGACGGGTTAACTGGCAAGCGCAAAATGGGCGATTAGGTTTTAGCACGTGTATTTGCATATACCACACTCTGACCAATAGATCGTATACTAGGTAATCATATTTCACTTATTTTCACTTATACTTCTTGAATATTTTCCCATTTCCGTATCGTTCACAGTAAGAAATGACGGAACATGAGTTTTCGAATGGCATCGCGCAAGGCAATGCGACTGACATTTTTTTTATGTAAGCTGTTGCTTATGCTCGATACGTGCCTTCTTGTCTTAAGACCGACTAGAAGCGTAATGCGCATAGTAAAAAAGATTATCATTTACATTGGACCGTTCATAGTGAATAGGTCTTTCCGACAAGTGTTTGGGATAAAAATTGGAGTAGCTTCGTCGGAATTTGCATTTTCTCTTCCAATCCTTTGTCTATTTTATGTATTACTTTACTTTTGAACAACAAACTTTCAATCTCTATGAAAGTACACTATAATAGGTCTTATGGAAGTGAGATTTTCTGACTTTCATACATTAAGTTGAGTTGTTGAACGATTACGACGTAATCACCAAAAATCAAATCAATCAAAACAGCATCACCGCAAATAAATTTTTTTATTACAATCGGATCAACCTGCCATTAAGCTAAAATCCCTGTTTGCACATTTACCGGGGCCATTGAACTATAAAGACCAGATGATGCAATTTCGAAGCAATCAGAAATAAACAAAAATATTTCTCGTCACATTCAAATTTCAGATGATTTTCAATTCGAAAATTGACAGATTAGGGTCAAATGTCTAAAAGATTAAGAGAATTCGAGCATAACGCGATCTTTTTGATTCAAACCACGACTGGGCATGACATTGAACGAGGCTGTTGGAAGCTCTTAGTGAGTGATGACGACAAATCACTATCCGATGAAGCTACTCAATCATTGATAAGCCACTAAAGAAAAACACTAGATCACAGATGAATTTTACAATGTTGACTATATTAAAAATAACAATGAACGAAAAATCAGAACTGCAAATAAAAATGTAAGCCACAAAACAATTCAAATATTGATCAGAAAGTTGTAAACATCGCATTTGGTTTCGAAGTCTCACGCAGCAGCCAAGTGATACAATGCGATGCCAACAACTCACTCGAACCAAAAACGAGGAAGAAAAACAAAACAACCAAAGAATCAAAAAAAATACAAAATTAAACAAAATGCGTTTTTTTCAATATATAAATGTATGTTTTTTGTTTTATTTAAATAATGATTGTGATCTAAATCTCATTATAAGTTTTAAATAACGACACAGAGGTAAAAATGAAAAAAAGTAAAAAGGAAAAAAATGTGAAATACTATGATTCTAAGTTTATATAGTCATTTGTTGTTTTTTTAAGCGAACAGTTTTCTTTTCTCATTTTTTTTTTCAATAATAAGAACTTAATGCTTATTTATTTGTTTAAAAAAATAAGAAGACTAGGAGTTTCAACTACATTTTCTTGTTTCAATAACATTAAAAATACTTTTGTATTTTTGCTTTTAATAAATTCTCGTACATATGCTTTTCTTTAAGTCTAAGATGTAAAATAAATAAGAAATCAGTTTTTTTCGGTTATTCATTCTCTGTTTGGGTATAAAATAAAAAAACAAAATGTATGTTTATTTTATAGTAGTGCTGCTAACTAAATTGTTTTGTATTTTATTTTGTTCTAAAAACATCAGTATTATTTGTGTTAAGAAATATATTTTTATAGAACCTTAGATCTAGTGCTGGAACTTGATTGTGTGTTTATTTTAAATCCTTTTTTCTCGTCTTTAGAATTATTTCATTTCAAAGTGTGTTTCTCTTTTATTTGTTTATATGAGTAGTTTTTTGTTTATCTAGTATATATAGTGTGGTTTCTGTATTTTTTTTTAGATTAAGATGCAGGTTAGTAATTTGAAATTTTAATTGATTGTTGTTGACTCTTTGAAACAGAAATAGGGCCCTACAATCTATATCCATCCAGTATTTTTTTTTTGAACGCCAACTTTAGTATGGTTTTCAGTGTGTGTGAACAAAACAGAAAACAAGACAAAAAAGTGATGAGATGATCCTTGTGACGAAATCGTGCAGAATCGTAAGAAACTGAAAGTCACACACAGGCACACAGCCACCTATCATTTCTATAATAAAAACAAAAACTAGAGCAACTAACAAAAGAACAATTTTAAATCATAGTAGATCACAGAATGTGTTGTTTTTTTTTCTTTTTATTTAAACATTTTTTTTTTACAAAACAAATAACTCTTAAAGGATAGGTGTTTTGTGGGTGTGTGAATTGTCAGTGCCCCTCGATTCTGTTCGATGCGAACAGATGAGAAATGTAAATTGTAAAACAAATAATAAACTGAACAGTCCACACACAAAAAGGCTCTTTACAAAAGTTGACGTTTTTAAGGACGCGATTAGATAAGCGTGCAACCATCTTGAAGCACTTTTTTTCCATAGACTATTTATGTCTCTATAGGAATATACATTTGTTTCATAATGTTTTCGTTTCTTTTTCTTCTTCTTCTTTTATAATTTACAACATTTTATGTTTGTTCTTGTTTCAAAGAGTCTTCAAAATCAATTTCAAATTTCTTTTTTTTGTGGTTTTTTTTTTAGCAATAAAGACATTTTTTTGAAACACAAAATTTTGAGTAATAACATCGTTTTACTATTTTTTGTTTTCTTCTGTCGTTTTTTTGATATATATACATACATATAAAATTAAATTTAAAAAAATTAAAATTGCATGAACAACAATAAAATAAAAAAAGATAGTTACATAGTTTAAATTACTTAAATACAAAAATAAGGAATTTTTCCTCTTCTTTTTTTTATAAGGTTGAGTTATTATTTACATTTTGTTTAAGACTTTCTAATTAGCTCGTTTTTTTGTATCATATTTTTTAAACAATTTCGTAAAAAAATATATATGTACGTATATAGGAGAAAAGAACATTTCTATGAAATGAAAACGAAAACAAACAAACTAGAACGTTTCCCTTTTCGGTAACAATACGAATATTATATCAAATTTGTGTCCTCTCAATCAAAAAGAACGTATTAAATTTGTTGCTTGTTTTGTTTTCCATTCATTTTCACTTTCATGTCAATTTCGTAGGTCTTTCTTTTTAAAACGTATTATTGACTGCTCTTTCGGACAGACTCCCTTTGAAAATTTACAACGTCTTTTACAAAAAAAAAGAAAAGAAAAAATTGATGTATTTTATGCAAATTATTATCACATTTTAAGAATTTTTTTTATACGTTAAAAAACTGTACAAGAATTTATATTTTGTTTTTTGAATTTATAAATCTGTTATCATGCAATTCAATTAGTTATCCTTATATTCAGTTTGATTTTGTTGTTTTCTTCTCCTTCCATTCTCTACTTTGTGTTATTTTATTTTTTTTTTAATATCATTTGAGTAAAATTCTACTTCTAGTGCACAAAGTATTATTTTCATTATGTTTTCTTCTTTATCCAGCGGTTTTAATTTGATTTTACTACACTCATTTTTATCCATCGTGCGTTTTTCGTAAATTGTTTGTCTCCTCATAAGAATGATATGAATGAAAAAAAAAACGGTTTAACTGAACAACGACAAACTACAAAACAACAAAATATAACAATATAACACGCCACATAATTGAAATATAAAACGAACAGATAGAAAAGCTCTCATTTTCTTCGTCGTGTTACTTGTTGCTTGTGTGAAAAGTTGATTTGCTGAGATTACATACAGTTTTAATATTTTTTTTATGAATGCGATTTTTGTTGTCGTTTTGTTTCATTTGCAAAACGTCATGCTAAGCGCGCAACAACATCCATTCCACTCTCCCTCCGCCTCTGATCATCGGGATATTGCTGTTAATTTTTACAGTTCTTCTTAATTTCACGAGTCTTTCGTTCATGTTTTCCTATTGCTATACGTTTCTTTTCTTTGGACAGAGAGAGGGAGAGAAAAGTGTAATCATTGTTGGGAGGATACAAACTGACATATGTTTTGTGTTTTTCTTTTCTTTCTCTTGTTAATTATTGATTAGCTGTTATGTGATTATAAAATGCATTTCTATCCATCATTATCTTGTATCCTTCAGTTTGTTTGACAACTCCCCCCATGTGCAGCTCTTCTCCACAAACGAAAAGCTGCACATACGTCACTTAAAAAAAAATTTCATTTCTTAAATTCTCATTTTGTTGTTCGTTTTTTGTTTTTTTGTTTGCAAAAAAATCCCAAGACAAAAACTCTATTGTTTGTTTTTTGTGTTGTAGTTTTTGATTGTCCCAGCGCTTAAGACATTGGTCCGTTTGTTGTTGTGTTTGCGGGATTAGCAGCCTGTGGTGTTGTTTGCTGCGGCTGCGGCTGTTGTTGCTGCTGCTGCTGTGGTGGCTGTTGTTGATTTTGCTGTTGTGATGGCTGCTGCTGGGACTGTTGAGTAGTTGTTTGCTGCTGCTGTGGTGCTTGTTGCTGCTGGGGCTGAGCTTGCTGTGATGGTGGTTGAGCAATTGCACCAGTTCCAGTTATTTGCAATTGAGTTTGCAATTGCAGCTGATGGAGAGTTTCTTGTGGCATGTTTGCCTTGAGAATTGTGTTCTCCACTTCTAGTTGATTGATTTTATCCATAAGTTCGGATATTTTCTCTTTTAGCACTTCGACTTCTTCTCGAACAGCTATCATCAGATGAGATTTCACCAGATCCTGAAAGAGCAAAAACAAAAGTGGACATTAGAAAGGATTTCTTATTTGAAGTCAGTATTACGTTAATTAAAGATTACTACGAATTTTCAGTTAGATCCTGGGTTTCAAGGAAATTTCCCAATATTTCAAATTCCAAATACAAAAATCTAAGTTGATAACTGCTTGTAAAGACCGCTTATCAAAAGCCCAAAATTTGAAAAAGCCAAAAACCTTGAAAAACTGACAGTTTCGGATGGCTTCAAGCCCGAAAGGCCTTTAATTGCAGATGGTCACATTATCAGAATGCATTGTGTCAAAATGGCTTTAAAATTTTGTCTGTTGAGTTACAAGACCGGACGCAAGCAAGCAAGCAGAATTTCACCGCATTTGGATAAGTAATAAGTACAATGCTTAGGATGGCAGATCCAGCCTCAGAATCATTATCGAACGTTCTGGTGCGTTTCTAATAGGCGTATCGATTCCATCAAACATGAGGAATGATGTAACGAATCATTCGAAGGATTGTCTTGTAATATACGTGTGACCGAAGCCGAACCCAGATAAGAAAGGTGCTCATATGTTCAATGATTCATAATCTATTAGAAGGCAAAAATCACGCCAGTCAGCAAATGTGTACAAAAACAAAAAAAACCAATCAATGACACCATCACCTTTTTCGTTTATCGAGTATCTATCGATTGAGTAAGACTGCTTGGATTCCATCAGCAGAACACAACAAACCCTGGCCCTGACAATCTTATGAATCATATCCACCCCCGGGGCACGTATCCCATGTGGTGGCATTCTCCACATTCACTTATGTACACGATATCTAACGCTCGCTTTCAAAGCGTTTATCTCGCCTTTATTGAACTTTCCAATGAATGAATCACGCCTCGTGTCGCTTATTACGATAAAAGTGTGCAATTGTGGTTTCAAAGTGTAGTGTAGAACATTCCACGGCAGCAGTTGTTGCTACGTAGATACTCCAAAGTCTGCTGATACCTGAAATGTGTATTCATGTTGTCGAATTCTATTTTTGACTATTTATAGACGCGCGCAAAATTTGAGTGACTTATCAGAACCAGGTCTCTGTCACTAAAATCAAATGAAACTTGCACTACAGAAAAGTTATTAACAAAAAACGGCACAAAGTTGACCCAATTTTCGAGAGGTAAACAGAAAATTATGTGTGTGTGAAACAGTAAATAGAAAAGCTTAATTAATTTACTAGCGCATATCACAAAAACACAAAAATAGTAAACACCGTGTGTCGCCTTATCATTTTTAGCACCTGCATGTGAATCAGCTAAAAATTCACACGACAGACGGTGCGAAAACAAGATACACACACACCCATTTTGTGTATTCACAAGTGACAACAATTGGTGTCTGTTCCACGACAGAGATTATCAAAACAAAAATGAGTACAATTTATGGACAAGCTGCTGTTCTTCGCAATCATGTAGCACGCACTCGTCATCATCAAGGTGAATCGGCACATTGTCCAGTTGTTTGGTGTGACTTCAGAATTCAGTCTTTCACACACTCTGGCACATTACAAATCATCTCATGAAAATAATTTTCGCATTTTAAAAATAATTCTTTGTTCGGTCCAAATTTAGATAATCCGGAGGAGGTGGTCGCCTCCAAGTCAGACGAAATTTTCCGAACGACATGAATGCTAAAATTTATTTATCGCCGCAAGGGGTATTCGGCTATCTTTAGACTGAATTGCTTGATGATCAGGTTTGACCAAGAGATCTAGACGACGATGAATTGCGATTTAATTCTGGTGGGACAAAATTTGCTTTTTTTTTAAAAAAAAAAGAGACGAAGACCATTTCTGAATTAGAATCATGGTATATCATAAAGTTTGAAGAAATAACGGCAGATGTGTTGCTCTGCATGAAGAAATTGT
This sequence comes from Eristalinus sepulchralis, assembly GCA_944738645.1. NCBI lineage: Eukaryota > Metazoa > Arthropoda > Insecta > Diptera > Syrphidae > Eristalinus > Eristalinus sepulchralis. The sequence continues at coordinate 36,206,807 of OX122883.1, forward strand.
CAGGAGAGGTTACGTCAGATGTATACAAAATTCATTTGTTAGCAGAAGAGCTTTGCGAATTTCATATAAAGTCCACCCGGGGGGACCCAAACGAGATGAGTGAATTGACGCCTGGAATACCTCGACGAACATCTGTGTGACTTATCGCCGAGGCTTAAAATAAAACAATTTCATTACTTATCTGTTCGTAACACTCGTCATATCTTATCTGAAATATTTATCACATCGATAAGGAATGTGCACCTCACCGGGCGAACATGAAAGTCGAATGTTTGAAATTGTAACTTTGAACTTTTCCACGAAATTTGTCCCATTTGCTGGGAATTCAGTTTTTATTAAACAGAGCGATAATTATTTTATTGCTGATTACTTTATGGATTGTTTCTCTTCCTCTTTTCCATCCGTGCAGTAGATCAACAGCATGTGATGGGGAAAACCTGATACATTTCGGTGTTTGCACAACTCGTTGAAGTTTGTGTCACACAATGAAGTGGGAAAAGTTGTTTGTGCGTTGGTCGAGTGAAATTGAGTAACGTTAAGCATGCTTAACAATTTATCTAATCTGAGGACAATATTAAAGAAGGTTGAACTGGAAAATGTGGTTTTATTCCCACAAGAGGTGTCATTTTGTATTTATTTTCGAAAGTACTAATTTTGAAGTAAATCATTTTTCACCAACAATAGCGGATGGTGAGATTAAAAATATTGTGTCCGGAGAGTTTCTATTGTTTCAGGTTTTGCGTTGTTTCGAAAGCATTGTCCGAGGGTTTTAAAAATAAACCAACAAAATGTTAGGTAAAACTGATTTTTTATGTCAAATGACACACCTGTCGCTTCTTTTTAAGATTTCCATAGCCCGGTTGCGAAGCTGACTACAAATAAACGGTTGAAAACGCCAACGCATTTTACCGGTTTAGTAAAATACTGAGCTTGAGAATGCCAACACATCTTCTTTAAGATTAAATTGCGGACAACTAGGGAGAATTTAGCGGACAGACGAATAATTTATTAAATATACATTTTTGCAAGGTGTGAGATTTTATAATTCTGTGATTGATACGCAAGGAGGAAGTAACGTGACGTTACAGACGACAAGGAATAAGAGCATAAGGGATTTTTTCACTAGATCACTCATGCTTTTGTTTTCAGCGGCTGGGAACCTACACTTTTAACGAAAACTCCAAGGTGAAAAATCCGACAACTGTTTTTCATAAAAAAAAATGGTATTGAGTGGGGCACAGGATGTCGGAAGATGCTTTAAAAATAATCTCTGATAATCTGCCAATATCATACCTCGTGTGAGAGGAGCTGACAACTTAAAGCTTAATTTGTCAGAATACAGTTTTGAAATTGCATTTTTCCGCGAAAAGTTATTTACATTTTAAAATTAGTTAAATTCAGTGCATTTTCTCATATTTTTTTTTCTTTTGTTAAAAAGTTAATTTCTTAGTTTGAAATATTTTTTCATTTTGATTTTCTGAACCAATCCTATACCCTCCAATATCCTTCCTCCCACTTCAACTTATTCATCAGTGTAATCTACGCGCAATTAGTCTGCCCTTTCGATAGGAAAATGCGCACTTTTTTAAATAAAATTATTTTTTAGAAATTTTAGTGAAAATTTCATGATTACACTCAGGGGGGACAAAATAAAATTCGCCACCAGAAGGTTATCCGACACCAGAGGGTAATCCGCCTACCACGTCTATACAAAAGTCTACCGAAATATCCTTCGACAAGCAATTAAAATTTAATATCGACCTCAAGCAGCGACCTTTGCTATCGTTGAATGTCAAGAGCAAGACGGTCACACCCACATTTAAATGGGGAGGCGAAATCAAGACAAAGTTGCATGAAAGACTGAAGGTTAAATTTTGCAATCATAAATTCTTTTCATTTTGTGAGTTTTCAGAGGTCGTTACATATTACAATCATCTCTGTGAAATATCTAGGAAAACAGGTTGATTAAATTCATATTTGACATCTGAAGAAATATTTCATTCTTGCACTGAATATGATGTCCTTTACAATAAAGGATTCACGAAGGTATCTCTGACATGCAACTGTTTATATTCTTCATCACCAACATATGAATCATTTGCAGGACACGTGTAAGAGTCTAAATCTCTCTTTTCTCTTTCTTCAAAATCTCACTCAAAATGAGGTCATTTAACTTCAAATGTGTTGAAAAAAAAATACAAATCGATGTAACGTTGTGTGTAAAATTAAAACCCAATTACAGTTTCGCGAAAAACGAAACAAAACGGGCAAGAAAACAAGTTTAACTATTAGATTGCAGTTATATAAAAATCAATAAAGCGGAAGTGCTTTTTAGGTGAAAGTTACGATCAATTAAATTCCAATCGAATTTTGAAAACGTTTTTTTTTTTTAGACAAACAATGCGAATGAGGTTTAGGAATATGAAAAAAGAACAAAAAGAATTCTTTCCGTGTGTGCAAAACTGAGAATTTGATGAAGAATCTAACCCGTGGCGTGGCTGTAAGCTGCACTCAGCCACTCGAGACTTTAATTCATGGTGGGATGAATTAAGAAGGTACGGAAATAATCGAAGGACATGACAAGACTATCGAAAAAATGTATTTACTCGTAGTTCGTCATGCTTTGAAATGACAGTCAAAGTCAAGGAGAAAGAAAGGCAAGGAAAGACAAGAAAAGAATGTTCTAAGAAAATCGATGCGCAACGTTTTTAAGTCTCGTGCAGACAATTCCTTAAGTCGGCTGTCACGTTGTGTTCTTTGCACACGTTTTGTATTTTGTGTAACACGAGAGTAGGAAAATTAAATTAACTACAAATAACTTAGCGTTGCATTCTACATGAAAAAATGTATTGGAATTATAAAACATATGTTTTTTTGTGAGGTTTTAGGATTGAGGGAATGAGATTACAATTGATGGCAACATTTTCGAACTCATGTATTTGAAATTTGTGTGCCTCATGATTATATGAGTCCACTTAAAAATGGGCAAATGAACGTCGTCATGAGGAGAATCATGTTCAAACAATGGACAAAATTGCAACAAATATAAATGTTTTTTAGAAGATTGAAAATCGAATCGAGTAGAAGAAAATCATTTGCGTGTTGCACCGCGTGAATACCTCATCCGCAAACGTTTGAATTAATTTCATTTATCGCAGGGCAATGATGCTGCTTCAAGCAATTGAAAAGTTATGGGAAAGTCAATCTCCATCTGGAGTAAGAACCAACTCCGAAGTTAACTATCCATCAATTTATGGACAAGTTGGATAGGTCTGAACAGAATATCATCTGGTATCGTTGTCAGGAAGGAGCCCATGTCCAATGTATGTATGCAAAACCTTGGTATTACGTAGTCGGGAGACGACATAGCCAGATGATTGAATTTAAGGACTACAAAAATTACATTTTGCATTTATTAAGTTCGTCCTTTAAATTTAAGAAAACCAAGCAAAGATTTGGAAGTCAAATGTATACCATTGACAATAGTATTTTCTGCTTTGAGTGGCATTACATACCGGAGTGGAACTGCACTCCGACCAACACTCACGAAATGTCGAAAAATAATTTATAGGGTTGGCAAAAGACAAGTTTTCCCACTGGAACGAAATAACTTCATTCTCTAATGTATTGCCCACTTGGAGCAATGACCTCTGCCATCTGTATGAAATCCACCAACCCAATTTTATTAACCAATATTAATTATTTCGGTCTTAAATATCTAGAAAAATGAAAAATCTAAATTTAACCGTAGTACCAAGTATCTCTTCTAATCGCTAACTAATTTTAGACTTTGCAAAAAATTATGCTTTGGACTTCGAGATACTTTAAGAAAATGCGTCTCAACAGAATGTAGAAAAAACATTTCAAATTCCACAGGAAATGATATGAAATTCAGGCAACACTCGTAAATGTTCTCAATTTGCTGCGATATCAAGAATCCGGTCAATGTGCTGAAATGACTGATAGCTAATTGAAGGTTGCCAGCCTTCGCTTATCTAAAATCATCTATCATTTATTTCGCACAAAAAGCAACGAAAAAGTTCTATTCAACGCATAGAACGAACAAAGGCAAACAAAGATAAACTCATTTCTATTCCACAGAGATTTGCACTGCACTCGTGTCTCTGAAGATTTCGAATTTCCCTCAAGGGAATTTGCAGTCATTTCGATTTGATTAAATTTAAAGGGGGGAAAGTATTATGTAAAAAAAAAATGTCTTGTAAAAAATAAAAGAAAATATCCAACTAACAAAACTATCTATTTAGCGTCTGTACGCAAATTAAAGTGTGTAACTCAAGTGAAAATTGTTTAAATACATACTTTTGCATTTGGAACCATCACGTAGCATGGGCTGTCTTGCCCCTTTTGCCAGATCTCATAGAGCCAATTTTCTGGTTGACGTAGCGACATGGTACCCATGTTTGTACTATAGATTTGAATTTTTTCACACAGTGAAAATAAATATATTTTCGTAATTTTTACGATTTTTTTCCTACAAGTATTCGCGAGATCAAGCAAATTTCTCTTTTTTTTTGCAGTTTACGCTTTTGTCTTTTCTTTGTTATAAATCACAGATCAGTTCACAGAAAATTCACAGAAAATAATTTTTTCTTTTTACGGCTGCTCGATTTTTTGATGCACTTTTGATGATGAAACGACACCACACGGTGGTTATCTAAGCGAACTTTTTAGTGCGGAGAGCAGATACAATTTTTTCTTCCTTCAGCCGTTTCAATTGAATTTAACCGGCACAAGCACAAAGTTTCGAAAAATCCAAAAACAAAATAAATTGAACGGATATTACGTGAACTTTCGAAAAATCAAAATGTGTTTCTTTTTTTTTGCGACGATATGGTGCACTTCTTTTCTTCTTTTATAAGTTATACTCGATATAAAAGCGATTTGTAAAAAAATATATGTATACTATGTGTAATTTGAAAGATATATATTTTTTTGTTTGTCTTTTAAGAATGTACTGTTACTTTAGCAAGTGTCAGACGGCGACTGAAAGTCTCTGCTCGTACTAAATGCTTTTATGAAGAGCTAAACCGAGACGATGTATCTGTGAGCGAGCGCGCATACACATTTGAAAATTTCGATCGATTTATGTATTCTTCAACATTTTACATTGTGAATGTATATGAAACCGTCATTGGTTGTGTGGCGGTTTTCTCTTCTGTTGTGTGGGTAAAATTGTAGTTGTGTCGGCTTTTCGTTTTTTTTTTGCACACACTACACATCCTGGTGGAAACAAGTGTGCAGCACAGAGAGTAGAACGAACACTTGTATACTTGTAGCAGACACTTTGCGCAGGTACTACTATCTCTCTGTGAATACACCACAAAGTTGAAGAAAAACATCTGATGGGAAACAGAAACATGCACAGATTGACTGTATATATGTACATATGTACTACTAAGGTTTGTGAAAGAGAATGTTTGAAAAAGAGTATAACGTCATAGAATTATTTTGATTCTTGATATGGTCATCGAATTGTACATGTTTCGTTGTTATGATGACGACTGCAACAAAGTACACCGCAACCACTGTATTCCTATATAGACACAGAGACATGCGAGAAATGTACATATGTACCTCGCGGAGATAATGTTTACTCTGTAGTATTTAATTAGGACGTTTGCCGATGCTGCCGAACGAAAATCACACGATTTTGTAGCTTAATCTCGAATTGATTGTTTGAGGATGGTTGTAATTAATCACTAGAGCAATAACTGGCTTTATTTATTTAGGTTTTTTTCTCTCTCTTCCCATAAACGACGAGACTGACATTTCACTTATATGCTGCTTTGGGAAGAAACTGTTCCAACGATGATGTGTAGATTTAAAAAAATCGGATTTCTGAAAAAAATCTTTTCTTCACCTAATCGATGAGTTTTCGATAGAAAACCTTAATTTTTTTTACAAGCATTTTACTTTAATTTTCTTGAGTAAATAAATTATGTAGATGCGAAATGTCTCGCCCGTCGTCGTGTCGCCGTTTCTAACTATCTCCCTCACACACCACCTTTGATGGCAATTATCGAAGCAGTAGTCGTCGGTGTTCGGTTTTACTGATTCGTTTCGTTTTTCAGTGTTTCGTTTTTTTTGGCACTTTTTGATGGGAAATTAGATTATGTACACATATCGCCTTATGCAGGTGTTTGTGTAAATAAAGCACGCAATTTTCGAGTGAGAGAAAAAAACGAAAATCAGATGGTGTAGAGGAGGAGACCATTTCATTCACTCCTGGCACGCATAAAAATTCGTGTGTAAATTTTTCTGTATGTACACCGAAACTGGTTTAAGGTAGATTTTTTGATTTTCTGCTTCTGTTGTTGTCTAACTCCAGCCGCATGAACTTTTCACGTGATTGATAACAACATTTGTGGTTGAATATTTAGTTGATTTAAAATGCAGTTTTTAAGGGTCTTGCTAAATAATTGTAGCTTTGATTGCATTTTATTACATTTATTCATGCATCTTCAATATGAAATACACACTTCATAGGTTCGTATTTTAAGTGAAAAGACAAAACCTAAAGGAGAAACAAGTCTAAAAAATATGTTTTTAAAATTCAAATCTTATGTAAATTGCCTTGCCTTTGACCCAATTTTTTTTCATCGGTTCTATCAATTCGAAATATTCTTACAAATATTTGCTCTGCCTACAAGGTGATTTCGTCAAATATGTGATCAGTATTAATGTGGGAATATTTCCCTCTCAAGGGCAATTCCAAGGAACGCTGTTACCATATGTGCACCACTGCGGAGCTGGTTTTGCCTTGACATTTTTTTACGTTTAAAACTTTATGGCACTTTTCATGCACAAGCAATGCAGTAAGAACGTTTTCTTTTATCATAGCATTAACAAGACAGAATATTATTTTTATAGCTGCAATAAGGAAAGTTTTTTTCTGAGACATTGGAAATTTACACATTTTGCCACATAAGACTTGAGGAAATCTACCGCATTCTCATAACATGATGCGAATGTTTAATTTCTATTCTTTTGCATATAAATGTTATTTTTAATATTTGCCAGACAAATACAATAAGCTCATCTGTTTTTGAATATGATAAAAATCGGTAAGACTAAACATAGAATCATGGAAACTTATTTCCCTCCTTTTGAATTAATTCATGCCACAGAATAAGAACTTTATCAAAAAACGTGAAATTTCAAAGTCTGAAAAAATGGTAATTTAAAGGCAAAAAGAAATCTACTTAGTATCGACTCCGAGCTTTGTCCATAACTTGCAACTTGCTGTCAGCAACTTGATGTCATGAAGATGAATTCTCAGTCTAGAAATCGAACCTTCACAACATCCAGCGTGCGAGGCACGGTTCCCCTTACGTCTAGCGGATATATTGTCAAAACTCACAAAAAATCTAAACGTGTAAGAGGAGTTTTGACAAGTGGCCTGGAAAAACCACCACATGGCCAACGTTTTCTTAATTTTATCAGACTTCTTGAATTGAAAGTACTGCGACATTAAATATACACATATTGTAACCCCTTCTTTGATGTTTGAATGCTGATATTTTCGAGTCCAAAAAGTTTCCTTGATGGGATGTTTGTCTCTGAAGGGTAAGGAACGACAGATTGTAGAAAGATCTCTTCTTACCTTCTCATCTCATTCATAACTAATTTGCAGCAAACCCAGACCTATGATAGTCAAGCAGGAAGAGTACCTTATGTAAGGATCTGAAGCCATAAATAGGTGAACTAAGCCAAAGCACAACTTGTGAGCAGATGATATCGAAAATTGTCAAAAAGTTAAATTTTAAGGAAAAGTCAGTTAAGTAAATGCCAAAACCTACTATGTTCATAAACCAGTTCTGTGGTTCAAGACCTTCCTAGCACTCTAAATTTTCCCCAGTACATAAACACCCAATTTAATTTGTTGGTCATTTACCTTGGAGACATGCAATCTTGCTTTGAGCTGACATTAAACATTCTGAACACATGTCTGCACAAGTCCCTTGTTAATTTTTTTGTAAGTACTTAAATTGTGAGTACGTCTACCACTTTATGGGCCTTTGAGAGACGAATACAAATTTGTTTTATCTAACGGAAGGGAGTAATAAGATTATTGTCAATGCTTTATCGAATACTAACCAAAAAGATTGTTTTCCAAAAATTTTAAAATATAAACTTTGAGTCTCCATAGGAGTCAGAAGTTCAAAATAACAATTGTAGAATTTTTAATTTGTATTAAAATGTTTTTCAGATTTCGATTCAGAAATAGTTTGGAGATTTTCGCTTTTTCAATTGAAAATAAAGCTTAAAGTTCCTCTCTTGTTTTTATTGTTTATTTTTGCTGCCGAAACGATTAAAATTTGGCAAAAGGTCTTCGACGAGCAATTCTATCGAAGACAACAGTTTATGAGTGGAACTCAAATTTCAAAGAAGTTCAAGTGAGCATTGAAAACGCGCCAGATCACTATCCACATTGCCTCGTGAAGAAGATGAAATGGAAGGAAAAGGACTCAATGAATTTCATTGAATGAATACAGATTTCTTTGATTTATTTTGTAATTGGACACATGAAGGTCCTAATCCTTCATTGGCAAAAGAGAGCAGCCTTGTACGCAGTAGAGAGGCAGCTAAGGAGAATGTTCACACATTCAAAACTCAGTGTTTTAGAACAATCGCAAGCTGACATCATCTTGGAACCTCATGTCTTCCCTCTAGCGCAAAGAAAAGGTATTAATTAAACCTAATGAGTTCGAAATGATCCCCGAATTGGACCTTGGAGACTTTCAATGTCCCCCCAAAGACGAAACAGACATTAGGTAAAAAGAATTGAGTTCAAAATTTGTAGAGGGAACAGAACAGCATACAAGGGACCAAAAATCACAAAGTTTCCAGCTTATTTCCTGCGCACAGCTATTTTTGGAACAAGTAATATCCGTCAAAGTAAATTACTACATTTTGTGCACGATTTCAACGACTCTCATATAAGGGTGAGCAATTCGTTCGACAACATCACAGTCATAAGATGACAGCAGATCCGTTCTGGAATCATGCCGAACAAAGCGAATTGTCGGGGCTAAAAGTCACAGTAAACGACTTCAATGTCGAAAGCCATTGAAGATGAGAAAGAAGTCGAACAAATTAAAAATCAGATAATGACATTTCCTTGACGATAAAGAGTGAGCACAAAGATCGTTGACATTTCAAGTGAAAGGAAGCGTGCTTTGAGACTGCAATCAGAAGTGATTTGGAAACGACTACACTTGCGAGATAAACAGCAATCAACTGGTTTTTGAGATTTTATTTTCGTAAGTGATCTAAAGCCGTTTTTTGATCAGATTGACAGCAGCAAGCTGCAGGTGTTCAAGTGCTATCAAGATCTGTGATGTTACCAGTGCGATGCGACAAAATGTCAAGGAATCGATTTATGGAGTTGTGATGGGAGGTTATGATAGGATATACAGTAATCTTTGAACGAAGATAAGGACAACACTTTCAATTTTTTTAAACACAAATTAGCAATTCGTCTGACTAATTTCGTAAATGATTGGATTTTCAATAAGGGAGATAATCAAAATTAAAGTTTAAGGCCAGTGCTGGGAGGCACGTTAGAAAAGTAACGGTTAATATGAAAATTAACGGTTAATATGAAAGTAACGGTTTCGGAAAATGTATAATTTTTCACTCTTACAAAGCATTGAGTGTCTGAAGACTGTTTGATCTTACTCAAACCGAATACGAATACGAATTGTTAAACCACGCCAGAAAGAAGTAACAGGACGCAGAGAATTGACATTGTTATAAAAAACACATTTTTCATCTGCAGTTAATAATAATTGACCGGCACAACAGCCCACAAGGGACCAGGGCCTAGCTTCTACAACAACTACTCGTGTTGTGCGTGCTACTGTTCTCTCACGAGTAGAAGGGACCTTTTGTCGACTCCGAATGGCGAGAGAAGAAGAAGGAATTTGTACTTGCGTTCATATTTTATAAAAACATTCAGTTTCCATATACAAAAAACATATACAAAAAAAAAAAACTTTTTTTGTTTGATGACTTATGCGATCCATTTTTCCATTGATTTGAATTGACACATCTTGTTGGAAGCATCCAAGGTGAGTGAAACCTGCATCTGTTAACCATCTGTTGACACAGAGCAAACAGTGTTCTATTGCCTGACAACAAATCGCCTTCTCCAAGCGCAGCGCCAACGAAATCGAATGTTGTAAGCAATCAAGCAGATAACTCGACTTCGAAAACACAGATTAGGTAAATAATATGACATCAGCTTGCCTCCTCCTCCGTCTGGTCACTAAATTCAGTCTCTTCTCAAATCTTATCTCATTTACAGGCAAACAAAAGATCAACACGACACTCATTGAAACAAGTAACAGGTGAAGTGCAGCAAAATTATATTTGCTCTCCAGCCAATTGTTGACAAATGTCAAACAAAAGCACTCCAGCGTCTACTGTGTTTTCTTCATCACCCATACCCCACAAGCACCACTCACACCCGCTGTTTACACAAGAGAAATTTCTTCTGAGCCTGCTCACCGGGCGGCTTATTGGGAGGCACTTTATAAACGGCTCAGGCACCGCTCAGCGGTCTTGATAAACAAAAAAAAATCTTTTATGACAACAAAACTGCGGGAGGAAAACAATGAAAGCCCCCCGCGTTAAGTGGAAAACAAATTCCGCATTCATGTCTCCAACTATTACTCAATTCGCTGCAAGTGCGCCGCGTGCCACACCCGCTGGCCTGTCGACTGCTCCGTGCTCATGTGTACGCTCGCGTTCAATTAAAAATATACAAATCTCATTTTTATTTTATTCAAATGCCCTGTTATTGTTCATCAGCCCACTACCCATAGTCAAGGCTGAACCGCACAGATTCCCGCATGCCGCAGAGCGCACAGCGGGAAGAGGCGCCGCCACCGCCAGCAACACAGCAGAGGAATGGAAAATTACCCAAAGGGGTAGATGAGTGAGGCGGCGGATGAGAGGTGACTGGGTGGTGACACACTGGTGCGCAATTAAAAACAAGTCCTCAATGCGCACGCCCGCTAGAGCCTCGCCAAACCGGGATGAGTGGAAAATTACTCAACTAATTCGAATTTGAATTCCAATTCGAAACGCATAGTGTTTACAGCGATCGCTCGTCGTCGTTACACGACTCTACCTTTGATCCAATTGCTGGGACAGCGTGAGTGGCAGTTTGTGCGGGCTTTTGTTTTGATCACGCCTGTGAGTGTTTGTGTTTATGTTTTGCCAGAAAACAAGTGACAAGTTCTTGAGGAATTCAGCAACAACGGCTGATGATCCTCGGGCGCGGGAAAACAGTCTCCAATAGCGATCTTGTCATTGGATCGCTGCCAGAATACAGTCGCTACAAATTATTTTTTTCTCTTTTCGCGTGTGATGTGGTGGTTCCGATTTCGTTCAGAGGGAACACACAGTGAGGCTTTGTGAGGAAGCAAAATTCTCCTGGACGACAGTGTGGGGGATGTGGATCTCGATTAAGTATCAACGTGGTGGGTAAAATGTGTGAATAAAATTTCGATGACAGCACACACCCGTGAGAAGTGTACACTTTGATGACCGTGAGATTAAGAATTCCAGAATGATCATTTATTGCGTCGCAGTGTTGTCGGGACACGTTTCGTGTGGAAACTTCAACATGCTTTTTTTCGCATTTCGGCAAGAGGTCAATGTTTCGAAATTGCAGATGTTTGTGCTCAAGTAAATATGAGATGTCTGTTCGGAAAATATGTGTCTTCGTGGTTTTTAAGAGCAATTTCCGGGATGGGAAACGAGATTTTATACAACCGAAAATAACCAACGATTTGGAAGAGAAAAGGAAAATGTATCAATTTGAGACGGGTTCCGCATATTGGACCTGTGCTTTTCTTTCCTTTGAGACATCCGAAATTGCTCAAGCAGAAAAACGTGCAAATGCCCTTATTACAACACAGAGTTGTAGAGTTTTCTTTTCCAGGCTAAAGGAAATAATTTCGAAACGAGAAAGAAAACTTGGAAGGGTCGTTCTGAATCCCGGTGGTCACCCTTATTTATCTACTTTATAGGGGAGATAGTTTATCTGAGAAAAATGTCTACTGCGACAGTCCCATCGTCTTATAGGCGTCAAACCCCTGCTGATCCTGTTTTCAGTTCTTGTCCGAGTATTCCTAAAAGGAACGACTTCAAGATCATATACAGAACAGGAAATTGAAACAACCCAATATCAGTTATGGAACGCTGCCTTAGCCAAATGGCGACTACTAAGCCAACAGATTATCTCAGTCAGACATGGCTGTAGATAATCGTATCGCTGTTGATTGTTTACGCATTAGGCAGCGAGTGGATGATATCCTCGATGGTTGCAATACACACCGACCGAACTTTCATTAAGTTAATGCTCTTGATAATTCAAATCTTATCACATCAATATTTATGAAGGAAAATAAGGAAATTTGTCTCATGTCAAACGTCAAACACTATTTTATCGTTACATCATTACTTGGTGTAGACATGCTTGATGACGGTGTCAAAGTCTGAGTTTGTTGCAAGTAGGATTATCTAAAGAAAACGAAAGCATCTGACGCCTTTTCTGAATCACAGTAAAGATCACAGTGATAGTTTACAGTATCCAACACACAACAAGAAAATCGCAAATTAAAAAATTCTCGTTGTCTTAAAGGTACCGTAGCCAAGTCCGCTTACTCGCAATGAAACCAGAATTTTCAGCTTAAAATGCAACTCGGAAGAATCGTCAGCCAACCTATGCACAAATTGATTAAATAAAAATTGGGTGGCAATGCCGTTCTCAAGAGACAAGAGCCCTGGTTCCGCAACGACACATGTTCTGCAAAGAAGAATTTTGTGCCAACTTCGAACGACTAGGGTGGAGGGTGGCCACTCGAAAGGATGGGTGCCGCTTAAAAAAGCGAGACATTTATTCTGAGTCATGGAATATGCGAAACGTCTATTCCAAGAATTGGTTCCGACGCCTTCGGCGTGTAAGATAAAGCACATACCGATTTCGGTGACCCCTCTAAAATCTGTTGTAGATTGTCGCCACAAGCTTTGGGTACTTATGTCTCGAAGAGTGATTGACGCGATGCCTTTTTTCTAACATTTTACTGATTGTCGGACTAGAAGATGCAAGCAGCACCAAGGTATTAATTTTTTCGAACAAAAACAATTTCCAAGTACATTTTCAAAACTTGTTTTTAAAGGGCGTGCACCCCTCCTCAAAACCACAGTTTTCAGCGCCGTGTGGTCTTTGTGAGAGAAGGACATACAAGCCCAGATCAGATTAGTCCCCTAATCACATATTTAAGGAGATGTCTGCTGCAAATCCTTACTTAATCTGGGTTCAGTCGGTCGTCAGTTTTGTCATGCTGTCCATTCATTAATCTTTTGTTGGAAATTTCCTTCTAAGCAAGCGATGTTTGAAGTTGAGATTAGGTAGAATGTTATCGGTCAGCAGTTGATATCCACTTTAGAAACTTGCGCCGTGGGCGCAAGACGGGAGACAAATAGTCTTTATCGAATGCGACGGTAGATAATTGCATTTTCATAATTGTTTTAAGGCAAAACCTAACCGCCACCATTAAACCTTTTTTTTTTTTCAAAAACACAGTCTGATAAAATACTGATATCAGGCTTATTTTAACGATATACTCGCAAGGATATTGAAATTGAAAGAGGTCCTAAGGAATTACTAAAGTACTGAATCTCCAATCTCCAGGAATACTCGTTAGGGCTTGTTCAGAATCTGCTTTTATAATTCCTGAATCTTATTGTATCGTCAAATGGAATATACCTACAATTGTGATTAACGACAGGAAACGTAAACAATCAAGGACAAGGCATTCTCTCAAACAGGTCTTCTGGTGACCATCTAATCACCCGATGACGAAAAAGGAATTCAAGGCTAAACAGAGAGAGAAGTTTGAAAGAGAACGTTAGCACAAGTGTATTGCATCGAGGTGGACTTATTTGAGGAGGATGAAATAGGGAAAAAATAAAGATGTTTGATTAAGATACAAACACCGGGAATTACTTCAAATGCTGTGCTGTTAGCATTAGTTGATGGACATCACTCCTTTCTCTTTCTCTCTCTATCAGTCATCGGTTTTTGCAAGAAAACATTGTAAGGGTAAACTGTACGTCAATTAGATTGAGGAGTTTTGTCACTTCACTGGAGTTTTCAGACACAAAACTTGCTTCATTGAACCGTCAAGCAGTAAACAACATTTACATTTACTCTTACATCATCAGCTTCCGACACATCAGCGCAAAACATCTGAAATCTGATCCGAACAAATGTGGGATAGTGGCTTAAGAGGTGCTGTGCAATGTCATCGTCCTCTCCACAGGGCACACATCGCAGAGGATTTCAGCGTAGAATGCGAAGGTGCCGATAGCTGTTGGTACGCTGGTAAGCCGTCTGTAGTATTTTCTGTCAGATCTTTTACAAAAGTTGGGGTTTACGGAAAACTCGTGTCAACGCAGGTTGTTCACTATATCCTGCTATCGAGCAAGGCCTAAACGAGGACGTGAGTAGTCCCAACGCAGGTTTGGGACCTAGCGTACCTCCTCTGATCCTTATCTGGCAGCGGTCATCAACATCTGCACACTATTGGCTTGGCTCTCTCTACAGAAACAGCTCTATCTTATCTCAGTGGCGGATGGTCCGCTCAGAAAACCACCCAATACCACAATTCCATAACTTCCCCGCTGTCGCTAGTGATAATTTTATCCTCTCATACACAACAGAGATGACTCAAATGTGGCTGAAACTTCTTCTCAAAAAAACGAAAACTTCAATGAGGGGTCTTCAAACGTCTTCGAACGGATCATTCGAAATTTAACTCAAAACGCTTCAGCGTCCTTTTCAATTGTCACTTGCCACCTGTGACGCGGGCAAAACCTCACATTTCGCCTAGGTCTCGTGGTTCGAAATCGAATTGCCACTGCGGTTAGAAAACAACCGTGTGTGGGATCATTTAGTTTTTTCCCGATACAGCAAATACAGCCTCAGCTGTTGGGCAACAATCACGAATCTGATATGTGAGATGTGCATGCAATGCCGGGGGTCAAAGCACGTGTTATATTCTCACGACGGCTTCTACTTGCATGTTGTCAAGGGAGAAAAAATTGAGAATGAAGGAAAAGTGACACAAATTGACTTTTGAGACATCCTTTCGCGAAAATTGATGTTTCTTGCGTAACACGTAGAATAGGAGAGACGTTTTTAGGAGAGATGATGACGTTAATGACGCCTGCTATTGTTCAAAGATTTGTGCGGCAATTTTGTGTCGCCTTTGTCGAACTCTGTCTGTTTTTTGTCAAGTAATGGAGGAACTGGCTTTGTTTCTTCTTATGGTCAGAGCATTGAATTGTTTGTCAGACTCCATTGCAATTTTCATTAAAGAAAAACAACAGTCATTCCCGAAAGACCCTTCACCTTGCGCAAAGTAAACGCTAGAAAGGTAAACATTCTAAGCACTCCCCCACAATTCCCCGCACACCACAAAGAACACTCATCCCACATTCGATCTTCCAGAATCATCTCTACACTCTTTAGGTCAATTACCTTTGAAGCACACCACCTTAACCTACAATATTATGCTCCAATCCATCAGATTTAAGTTTTTCTTTTTTTGTACATCTGCACACTATTGGCGATAGGTTCCAAGGCAAACAACTCCTCATCACGCTGATAACTCTGTACACTTTCCTGCTTCGTGTCTGAATTCAAATCGAAGCCATGTTGTTGACCTTTTGTGAGTGCGTTCGAGAAGCCATTGCGCACCACTTGGTGTTTGTCTAGAGAATTTTATGATTCCATAAGATCATCGTCTAAAAAAATAACAAAAGCCAACTTCAACACACTCGCGTGTTTTTTTTGTTTTTCTTTGCGAGCACTAGTGGCAGCAATCAATCCCGCGGATTGCATGTCTCCCACAATTAAGTGCTCTTGCTGTCATTTCTTTTTTTGTTTTGCCTTGCTTGTGCTACGAAATTACAAAATCGCCTCCCAAATGTGCCCCCTTCAAATTCAAATGGAGATTTTTTTTCCACATTCCGGCACATGTCTGAAACGCTCAGGAGATTGCCGTTTAGTTTCATGACACTGTAAACGGATATCTTCTGGCACACAATTGTTTCGAGACGCAGGCGGTACCTAGTCAGATTGCCAAAAAAAAAAATACAGTCGACCTTTCCAGACTGTTTCGACCTTGACTGCCTAATTGATTCGTCGGTGTTCGCGACGAACGAGTGCGTGGCCACCGCTCAGACGGGCTCAAAATGCAGATTCAGACGGGAAGCGGGAATGAAAAATGAAGCAATCAAGCACTTGGCACTTAAGTGGCGTGCGTGACTTGGGTTTACCTGAATTTTCATTTTATGACGACAACAACGAGCATCGAATCGCTTTCCCAAAGGTACTGTGTTTCCGAGAATCAAGTCCACACACCACGTGGAGTTGGTGTGGACGTCCTAAGTGAAAAATTATTGCACTAGGGCGGCAATAAAAGCGGAAACGAGTTGTCCAAATGTCGTCCCTTTTGGCAGACATACGCTTTTCTAAATAGCAATAAAACCGATAGACATAGGCGGAAGATTTCTGAATGGAAGTGGTCAAGGGGAGGTATTCTTTGAAGTCTGATAGTTTGCTTCATAAACAAATAAAAAAATAAAATTGCCTAGTGAATTATTTGATTTAGATTTCTAGGTGTGAGAGCCGATGGATTTCTGTTTGATGCATCCTTGTACTGCGAGGATTAATTAGGGAACTCTATAAATGAGAATTACCTGAGCAAAGTTTTGTAAATTCTGGCAGACAGCCATCAGTAAGAGCCATTGCATGGACAAGCAAAATCTCAAAAGCAACGCCAGGTAGTGTAGTAGGAGGAGACTAAATGTGAAGGAATGACCCTAGGTGACTTGAATAAGGCTTCAGAATTCTGTTATCCCATCAAGAACCGAGTCATGAAGAGAGATGAAGAGTTGGACAAATGAATAAGAGATGACTTAGTTTCGAAATGCGATCAACGATACGAGTCATATAACAAGGGACAGACCAGAAGTGATCTTTGAAGAAGATTCTTTGCAGTGGAGGTGTGTTGTCCATACGCTTTACAAAGGCTAGCTATACCAAGCACTGCATCTGTAGACGCTTGAATAGATTCAGGCTGTCGTACAGCGTATAGACTTCGTTGTTAAATCTTCTTGTTATTAAACAATTAACGTCAGTATGGTCCTTGGTCTTAATCAGCATTAAACAAATAACCAAACCATCACTCGTGCGTGCTATTATTCTCTCTCACGAATGGAGGGAACCTATAGTTTCATAGTGGCACCGAACAGTCATTAGCTGAAATACTAGTGAGGGATACTGCATCCAGAGTTTGAAGTAGGACTTCTTAAACTGACACTGCACACCACGAAAGTATCAGCCAAAGATCGCACACAGATCCGTTCCATTTACCAGTAACTCCTTCCAGACATAATTTAATTCGCTGAAATTTAATACTGTAATCTTCTCAGTCAAAGGTACTCTCACCAAACACTGATCGCAATGAACTTGATTGCAAAATTTCCTTTGAAAATGTGCACACAGCAGATTTCCGGTCTCATTGTTATTTTTGACTACAAACCACCAGCCCACATCCGTTCACTCGAATGCGATTCAGTTTCATACAGAAATTGCCATGAAGATGCGCCGTCTAGGCGATAAAGTAAACAACAAAGACAATAGCCCTTCGCGACTGACAACAACATTCCTCGGCGATTCCATCAGCACCTCGGCGAAACTTTGGGCCATTGTCTGGTTACTTTGTGCACCAGTGAGTGCTGTCACGCTGCAGCCAATTATTGATAAGGGAATTCCATCGGCGAGCAGGGTAATTCTGCACCAGCCCCCTCAAGGATTTGACTATTTTTAGTTCTGCTCGGTGCACAGTTCGAAAAATAACTTTTTCCGTACAAATTCACACAGCAACCTTCTGTGAAAGAGATTTAAATTGCAATCCTCCCCTCGAGGAGGCAATATATGGGACAGAGAGTGCTGTGAATCTCGATTCGACTGTTCATCGGAAAGTGTGCCATAAAATCGATGGCCTGACATTTGTTTTTGTGTTTTCTTTTCATACGAATGGGGGTTGGGACACACACACAATACAACAATTGAACCCAGTTCTGGCAGTTAACTCAGCTGCACGCTTCCCTCTCCGCACCAGCACGTGCAGAGTTCAATCGATTAGAAGCTCACTTTGGGAGCTGGGAACGACAATGGCTCCCCGGCGTGGTGGTTGTGGCGTGAGGTCAACCGTGGCGCTCCAAAAATACCGAATGCAGTCATAGTCAACCGCACGTGCTGGTGCTGGGTAAGTCTGCATGTAAGTGTGTAAACGAGTCCAGATACGAGCGCGCGATATGCTAATGCGTTGGTTCGGCTTTCCTCATTGTGCTACGTCGTCGTTGAGTCAGCAGCCGACACACAGTAGTTCACAGAGTCACTGAATAGGAATCACCATCGATGCCGTGCAGGAATCTCTGCTCCCGGTGTGCACACCCATGTGGGAGCCGTTCAGGCGTGAAAACATAACTTTCCGAAAGCACGCATGGCCAAAGGAGGGGGAGCGAAGAAAAAGAGTTCAAGGGCGATTTGAACAGTCTCTCACCAGATGGATATGGCACATAATTTGTTTCCTCTTTCCTCGTCGGTTGGCCGCTTCAGCATATAAATCGTTGCTGCCTTCCTTGTGCGCATTTTCTTTACTTTTCCCCCCATGATTTATTCGTCGTCTTCTTCGCCGAAAATAAACACACACAAATTGCCTTTGATAGAGTGGGGAGATTCAAGCCGATCTGTGGATGGCCGAATGGAGAGGACCGAATAATTCTTGGAAAAGTTGGCTTTCCTCCTCAAATAGATACGCCGTAATGCGAACGAGCTGTGTGCGGAAGACGAGCACTACGTCGCCTGTGGGATTTTAATTGAAACAAACCATCTTGTTGTTGGCCCGCATTCAGCCTCCGGCTGAGATCAAAAGTGTCTTTCAATTTGTTTTAATTATCGAATAAAAGGGAGTTGCCGGCCGCAACGCTGTGTTGGCTTGAGAATTATGTGTAAAATCATTTTGGGCTACATACGCAAAGGGAATTTTATTTGTTTCCTCTTCGACATGTTCGTCAAAAGTGTGTTCTTACCTGAAAAGAGAAAGAAATTAATTGCGTTTAGTAAATTGAAATTCATGAGTGTTTTTGTAAGAGAGTAATTAGAAAGTCAAATGGATCAGGATGGGAGGAGGTCGGGCAATTGCGAAAGCGTGTCCATTCACTTTCGCCATGATGAGATCACCATCGGTCCGACAGGTTGCCGTGGACCGCATCTCTGATTTGAGTGTAGGTTACAGGATATCGATCAAGTTTCGAAAATTGATGCCTCCTTTAGGAGATGTTGTTAAGTTTTTTTTAATGAAGGTTCGTTGCTGGTAACGATTAATTAATCGATTGCATTAATGAGTGATCGGCAGAGAGATTCGCTACGGACCTAAACTTGTTTCCTAACAGAAGTTGGATTACATAAAATCAGTTCGCTGATTTATGAGGCTTGATAGGACGTTAAGACGACAACATTAAACGTAGTGAATGCCCGGAAACAGGGACTGATATATTTTGAAATGCTGCTTAGGGTGAGCTTTTACTTTTCGAATTGTTCTCGAAGCTTGCAATTATTGCCAACTGTCAGCATAAGTGTACGAAAGAAGAACTACAGAAGTGTAGTTTGGTGAAATTATTCAGAGAAAATAAGAAGAAAATTGCAAATTGGCCATATTTCTATTAATCCGGATCGTTATAACGATCTTTTTGTGGGAACCTGTTCCATAAAATTTCTAGCTACACTAAGATGCGTTTTCTATTTACTTGTGCAGGCATCCTCAATTGTTGTTTGTGCTAGCAAGAGTAAATTCTCTATTATGATATACGAAGACACCGCCCTACGTGATACACTGGCTTGGCACTGCAGTAGTTCGGCCGATCTTGATCATTCCCTGTCCAACGCAGAGTAGAAGCCTGGAAAATCCCAAGAGCAGAAGATATAATCTCTTCTATAGAAAAGTTCGGCGTTCAACCTTTGACCCTGTTTTCGTTGATGGTATTTAAAGAAGAGTACGGACTGTACAGCGATATGAGTTTAGCCAGGCGTCAACGGATTCAACGCGTAAGATGATGGATAGGCCATCCCGAAGAGTCTTCAACTCCGAACCAGCGGGACAACGCACAAATAAGGAGAACGCCTAGGAGGAGGGCGTTAACCACCATAGCGTGCAAAATTGAAGGCAGCTGGATAATAACCGTGTCAGTTGGAGATGCTTGTACTACCTGCAAGCTTCTCGATCGAGGTTCTAGAAAAGATCAGATCATCTAGGAAAGGAAATTGCAGTGCTACGATCAGTTTCTAATCTGGTTATGATTTGCACTTGCAATATCCGGGAACAGTTCAACTTGTTCTCACGAAATACCGATCTCAACCTCCTCTAATTTACACTAATTACATTAGTGTGAGACACCTCACTGGCTACACAGATAGCTCACGCTTTAGGGTTATACTAAGGGAAATGGTTTAAGCGGTGTCAAAAAGAGTCCAAGTGTGGTTGCCCATTCCGCTATCACCCAACCTAATTTGAAACCAAAATTTCAGTATTTTTCTGCTCACAGTACTTAAGAATCTCCTACCCAGCCGCCTTTTTGAAACCTACACTCATCTGCCTTCACAAGTCCGTCTAATGAGTATATCTCACACAGGCTCCCCCAACCGGGCGCCATTAATGAGCCGCTAACCCAATTTGTCAACAAACGATTTCATATTTTAAGACCGGATTAGACAGCATAAGTCAAAAAAAACCTGACTGACTTTGTTTGAACTTCGACAAAGTAATCGGATACTCTCCACCAAGAGCAGACAGCAGCCCATCGCACTTCACCATCATTGACGTTCGAACATTCGAGAGATGATAATCCGTAAAATGTAAATACACACTGCCAACGCAATGTAATCGCATTTAATTTCTCTATCCCGTGCTCGCGGCGACAGAGAGTCAATAATTCCCTTATTGACAGAAGCAATACTTCGGACGCCCGACTCGCCGCCGCCGGACAAAATCAGTCTTCACCGGATTCGATGACTAAGCTTGTCTCTGTTCACAGTGCAATGCGTCAAATCGCATGTCAAGTGATTTAATTAGCCTTTTGCCACTTCGCACTGACTTATTGAAAATATCGGCCGCATATATACCTGTCAGCACCTGTTTCCCGCTTCCCCATGAACGGCGCAAAGGGTACTCGGCGGTATTACATGACTAATCCCGATTATTATGCAACTCAGGCGACACTCCGCGAGCAGTAAACGGGAGCAGCTGCGCGCCGATGGTGGTCTTTCTCTCAAAACCCAACCACAGCTCGGAGAGCTCGAGAGTCTCGTAACAAATTCGAGAACATTTTTTATTTGTCCATAAACGTGTGGCGCGCGGTGGCGGTGATGACATTTTGCTGACATTTGACAATATCTATGGCAAATGTGACGTCAATCTACAGTACGTAGGTACGTTTTAATCAATTTTATTGTCTCACATCTTCGACGTGCAGGGCGGGGGCGAGGAGGCGTCTAAATTGATTCGCTTTATTTTTATTTTATGAAAGCGAAGCAATCTAGGAATGTGTTTGCCGAGATTCTATGCTCAAGGCCACGAGTGTGTATTTTTCCTTGTTTCGTTTTCTTTTTTCTTGTTCGATAAACACGTACAAGATAAATTTAGAGTAATTCAGAGCTGTCTGGCCGATTGGAGCACATAAGTGCCTCCCCGTCATGCAGTGCGTAAGACCCACTCGTTCGGTCTTCGGCTGTACATAGATAATGAACAATAAATTACATTTTTCAAGGTTTGTTTTCGGAAAAACGATGTAAAATGGGCGGAGACTGGAGGGGAGCATAGACGATGTAAACAGTGTTGTTTTGGTGCTGCCGGCGTTGTGTTTAATTCTGGCGAAAATGGAAAAGTACCCAAAGGGTAATCATAAATTCTGCCAGAATTGGCATTTCGTAAACATCGCCAAGATGATCGCACAGAGGAGAGATTATTTTAAAGTAAATTTTATGGTGACGGGCTCTGCTGTGAATGTAAACAGGGGATATGCGAGCAATAAAACGAAATGTAAATAAATCTTAAAAAAAAGAAAATAATTTCGGCGGGGAATTATTGTTTCCGCGTTCGTAAACATTTCGTGAACAGTTAATTGAAATGTATTTTGGAATCTTTTCGAATGGACTTAGACATTTCGTGAATTGATTGTTGAGGGCTGTTCTTTAGTGTGGTGAGTAGAAGAACATACGCAATGAAAGTGGGGACATTTTGTGTGGGATTGCATTCAGATTAAGTTATAAGGGAACATTTTTCATTTCCCTATTCGTGAGTAATACAAGTAGACACTTCTAAGGTTGGCCATTTTTTGTTTTGCTTTGCAGGTATATTTCTCTATTTCTGTAGCACCTTCATTCACTTTCTGGGAGTCGATAACAGCAGGTGTCCCATAAAATACGGTCGGCGCCCATTATAAATTTGTGTCTGCTCGGTCTGGGGAAAGGAGGAAATGCTAAGCCCTGCACTGCACATACTCCTGCTCCCAGGAAAATGTCAAAACTGCTGCCTTACACGGCTGGCGCTCAGAAAAACAGAAATATTCAGAGGAATAAACAATCAATTTGAGAGAGCAAATATCCAAGTCAGGGAAGAATGATCGCAAAATGTGATCGGGGCCCTAATTGACAAGCAGTCTAGCTTTATTATATGTCAGTCTGAAGAGCTGTAGACTCAATTAGTTCGCGTTTTTTTTAAATCAAGTTGTAGGTGCATATAAACGGTACGATAAGTACCTATTATCACCGTCGCATGTCGATATTATAGCTATGTACAACTACGGTGTAGTATATTCTTGTTGACGACTACTTTCAAAATTTCAGCCGGATTGGACCGAAATCTTATCAGCTGCCTTTCGAAAAAAAAATAAGCAAGGAAAATCGCGTAGCGAAATCATAGAGAGCTTTGATGCAGTGCACCGCGACTCCTCTTCAATTGTGACCGCCAAAAATTGGTTTAGCAAGTTTCAACGACTGCTTTTAATGCGCTTGGACCAGGTGCCCAGAAAATGGTTAAACGTGACCATAATCCACGATTTCGTACTGACAGACTACTGACTTGTGGTCGCTGTGGCGTAGTGAGTAAGTGCGCCGACTTACACACCAAGGTTCGAGGTTTAATTCCCGGACGGAAGTCGTTTTTTGGGGTTCACAACTACCTCAAGATGGGCAAAACTGTCACAGTACTCCAGAGCCCATTTGAAGCCTCCACTCAACAGCCCCTTCGAAACCGGATTGCGTAAAAAGTCGACTCATTTAAGGGCCACGACAGCGCATCGGCTCACACCTCCTCCACTGTTACGACGTAATTTGTCAAATGAGAAAACAAACTGCGGCTTAGTTCACCGTTTTTCTCAGATTTAGACTCGTGCAGCTCTTTCTTATATTTCCAAACGTTAAGAACGTCCACCGTTATCCTCAGATTTAGATTCGTGCGGCTCTTTCTTATATTTCCAAACGGGAAGATATTTGAGTCGAATAAGGTTATCGCCGCCACGGATGCCTTTTTTCCAGATCCCCAGAAAACTTATTTTTTAGACGGGTTAAAGCAGTTGGATCATTGCTGGATCAATTATATAAAGCTACAAGAGACGATATTGAGAAATAAATCGCCACATTTTCAAAAACTTCGTTTTTCCTTTGTAGGCTAAGTACTTATTGGACATGTAAAAGGGTACACAGATTTTAGTGGAATTTTTACTCACGTAAAAAACAAATATTTGACAATACAAAGAGGGTTTCCTGAGGAAAAATTTTCACTCAAAAAAATTTGCTCTTTCACATATTTGTTGGTCCATTGCGATATGTCCATTAATTCTTTGGGCACTGCACGGCACGGTGAATTTTTTGTTTGTTACTAATTCACGAAGTAAACAACAAAACATTAACCGCGGTTTATTTAAGGAGAAAATTGTATAAATACCTTGAAATGTTTTGACTTCGAGGTGAAGTCGTGCCGGCATAACCTTTTAATGTTCATTGCCCCATATTTGACCTGAGTTTACCCTTGAAGTAGTATCTGCTATTTAGAGTACTGCATTGATTTTCGGTAAGCTGTAGAAATTTGATTGTTTCAACAAAATTAATTTATATCAGAGCTCACCTTTTGCATCAAAAATTGACCAATAAGAATTTACTTGGCAACAATTTGCATTCGTTCGTGAGATTTTATTGCAGACCTTGATGTCAGTGATCCATAAACAATTTGAAAACACAACGAATGGCGAAATCGTACTCAAGAGAGAATTGAACTGAATACAAAAACCCCTAGAGGGGGTCTTTATTGCTTTTCAAAACACCGAAAATTCACACCCAGACCTCCCCAGGTATCAAAGCGTTGGAATGAAAGCCAATGATTAGCTCATCAATTACCTCAGCCACCGTGTTAGGAAATGTCTTAAATCTTCTGTCTAATTCCCACTGAAACAGAGGACTTCCGAGCTGTCAGCTCGACACGTCCCATAAACACGACCTCATTGTCGAATACGTAAGTCTTTCGTCGCAACACTTTTATGGCGCTACACAGACACGGAAGCACACCTTCAAATAGGAGATCGTTTATTGTTTAAACTATTTCATCCGATCGATCTCAGTCCTGCCGGATGTGAGACGTAGACGTCTTACCGACGAAGCAGACGAGCATCAATCTCCCAAAGCAGCTGCTCACCGCGGAGTCCTTCTACACAAAAATACTCACCCCGGTGGCGCGCACATTAAGGAAATTGCCTTGGCGCTTTTTTTTTCTCCTTCTTCTTTCGCTGACATGTTAATCGGATTTCTATTTCTGTGTGACAATCTTAATTACATTCGTTTTGATGGGGACATATTGGGGGCCCTCAGCAGCGGCGGCTGAAAACAATCGAGATCAACGGCAGCGTGCGTAAGTGATCCACTTTTGCACATGCGAGACAACTAATTTAAAATTAAATGTGACCATCCAACACATAAAGCGACGCCACCGCCGCCGCTCAGACCCTTTCATCATAATTCCCCCCACTCGGATTTATCACCAAATAACTCAGTGAATTGTTGCTTTTCTATGAGCAACATAAAAGAAAGGCGAAGCTCCGCGCGCCGCTAAATTTAGGCCGCCGAAGCTAATAAACTTATTAAATCGGGGACACCTTCCCCGATTCGTGAAGTGAATCACACCGCCTGTCAGAGGACTCCTTTCAAGTTGTCGTAGTTGTTGGGATTTAACTATCAATTTGGTGTTGCACAACAAAGACTGCAGTCGTGTGATGATGTCCTTGTTTCATGTTTCGCCTAAACACGTCGATAAATCAGTGCAGGCAGCAATGAGGACCGGGGAGACATCAGACAATTTGCGCGGGCGTTTGTCTATTTTATTTCGAACATAAATCGGCGGGGACTTGATGTATTTTTTATGCGAAAAGAAACAATTTTATTAGTGTATCATTTGGCGGTGTCTGACTAATCGCCCATTTTGCGATGACTTTGAGAACACGGCCACCACTCGGCGCAATTGCTGATAGATGCTGCGTGCCAAGAAATCAACAGAAAGAAATTTGTATTGACTTCCGTCCTCACCTTGGTCAGTCTCTTTGCCACTGAGAAAAGGAAACGAATAATTCTACAGCAAAAAAAAAATAATTGTCGGGAAATTTTTCCGTTTCTCCGAAATCACTTGGTTTCCCCGACACTCGCAGCACTTTGTATGTAAGTGCTCCCGCAAGCAATAAAAGCAAAATTGTTTGCATTTCACTCTGAATCAACGGCGCGACCTTCACTCAATCGCTCGTAATCCCATTCGCCAGGCACAAATCAGTTATTTTATAGCGAAATATCAAGGTGATGCGCCTCTCTTTGAAAGCCGATTTCAGAGAATTTCTAACGCGAATGAATGTTTGTTTAGAACAAAAAAAAAACCGATTAACATTGGGGGTTTGAATAAATCACAACTTCACCCACATAAGTGGCGGTACGAGGATAATTAAGATGTTATCTTGAAGAGTCTGTGGGATCGGTTTCGTGTATATTCCACTCGACATTTAGAGACTTCGCCTTGACCACACAGCAAGTGGAACGTGATGAGATCACTTTCATCTTTCGGGAAAGGAGCAGATGTTCGTTCTCTTTAATCTGCTCTAACATCGATCAGAATTTATGAGGTCTTTTCTCTTATGAACTTTTTTCAAGTTTCCATGGACTTAATTAATAGGAGCAGATCATTCAGTAGATCAATCTGTTGCAAAACAGTCGTTTTAACTAGGGAAATTTATGCTACATATGCTGGTAGAAGATGGAAGAACATTAACGTAATTAGAAGATGCTCCTAGTTTTAAAAATGTGTAAAAAGAGAACATTTATTGGGTCAAAGGTCGCTTTAAAGTCAACGACAAAAAGCGATAAAGGGTGATCCAACTATAATGCACAATTTTTGTGACACACTTTAGACATTTCTCTTTTTACTGTTTGACAAATTCGGTCCAGAGAGGAAGTAGCAGCACGTTAAGATTGTTGTCTTTTACGAAATCAAACGTTCAGATCAAACTGCATTTCGTGCACTTCGTGATTTTTGTTTGGTAAGCTTAATCGGCCAAATCTGTCCACAATCGGTAAAATTGTATAAAGGTTTTAGAAAACAGGGTCTGTAAAAAATTTTAAAACACCTTTGATGCACCCCCAAAGGAGTGACTGTTTGGTGCGGTTTATGAGTTGGCGGTATTATCTGGCCGTACTTTTTCGAAAATGTGTTCGGCCAAGCATGAAAACGGATTTCTTGTGGCCAGAGACTGAAAATATGGACGTGGACGACAAGTTTTGCAAGCTATTTAAATTTATTACCAAAATTCGTGGCCAGTCATTGCAACTTTAAGCGAATTAAATCCATTTTTTGACGTCCTTATTTGCTTGCCACATCAGCAATTCAGTAAAAAAAAATTTAATATAAATTTTCGCTACACAATATTCCAATGTCAGTGCAACAGAAGTGCGTCCAGTGAAGATAATATCGCCACTGCTAGCGCTTCCGTTCAAGAGGACCTAAATCATAGTCTCACACGACGTTCTCAACATTTGAACATCTCTGTGACGAATTTTGAGAACTTGGCTACGGCTGTACAAGATCAAGTTGACACATGAACGAAAATTCTTTGGGTCATTTTAAGTGTCGACAATTAGGTAAGAACACTTTTAGGAGGTAAGAAAATTTTTAGGCAGAAGAACAGGTTGTACAATCATCTTCAGCGATGAGGCTTCCGACTTCTTCTGCTTCTGATTTCTGACCGAATGGCTTTGTCAACAAGCAAAATATGGCAGCAAACAACACGTGCTTCACGAGGGCCATTTTGTTTTTATTGATGATGCCAATCGCCATTTTACTGTGAATGGAAGTCGCTTTCACATCATGGTAAGTAATTATTTCTGACCTCAGTTGTAAAGTATAGACTTGGCCAATATGTGGTTTTAGCATGACGATGCCACAAGCCACTCATGTTACACTCAATTTGTTGAAGGGTCAGTATGGCGAGCCCATTAATTCCAGAAATGGACCGCCGTCGCATGGCCGCCTCATTCATGTAATTCAAGCCTTTAGATTATTTTTTTAAGGATTGCGGTAAGTCATTGGTCTATACCAATAAGCCGGCTACGATAAATGAACTCAGAGCCAATATTGAACTTAATAGTCAGAATTTCGGCAAATTTTTGTGAAAAAGTGGTCAAAAATTGGGTTCAACCACTGGACTTCTGCTAGCATGCCCGTCGTGGTCGTGCCATCAAACGTTTTCGAATACATAATACATTTGTTTTAGATGTCTTAATTCGGTAAAAAAAGAATCCCATATGGACCTCCATCTTTTCCAGGACCGCTCTTATTATGCCCTAAGAGTGGTGAAAACTTTAATTCATCAGCAATAGAATGATTGTTTTGAAATTTTAAGGCATAAATTTGACAATCTAACATGGATAGACTGCCGAATTGAACAAGGATTCCCCATAATGCTAATTTGTCCCGAAATAAGATTGTAGTTGATCACAATTTTTGTGAGCGAATTTTGTTCAGCGATGAAGCTCACTTTTGATTGAATGGATACGTGAATAGAGTGATGATTATCCTCTAGCGAATGTTGAGACACCGTTAGGTCCACAAAAACCGACTGTTTAGTGTGCTTTGGTGAAATAATTGGTCCGTACTGCTGTAAAAACAATACTGGCCAGAACGTTATAGACACTTATGACCGCTATAGAGCCACGATTACGGACGTTTTGATTCATTAATTGAACAGCCATGATGTGTAGAAGCTAAGGTCTCAACAAGACAGCGCAACATCCAATGTCACACATCTCGAGCTACAATTGACTAATTTGAGGAAATGTTTGGTAACTGTGTAGCTTCACGTTTCGGAGCCATGAATTTGCCCTCAAAATCATGAGATTTCCGCCACTTCTGTGGGGGTAGATGAAGTCGCCTGTCTGCACCGTTAAGCCCGAAAGGAATGACCATTTGAAGGACAACATTAGCAACCTTGTTGCCAACATCGTCAACGAAAATTGGAGCTCTAGATAAGTGGTTTATCGTTAATGAATCATGGTGACAAATGTAAACAGAGACTCTTATGAAATTTGTTTCTTCCGTTGACACTCTGATTTGGTTCATTTTATACGATTTTTTGTTGTGTTGTAAAACCAAGACTGCTTAAAAATCGTATAATCGATGACTTTTAAATGTTTTCGTACACTGCTTCACTAAATTCCGCCTGTTGAAGACAGACATGGAGATGTACCCTAACGAGCATTTGTGTTTTCAATGACATTACATCTTTTGCCAGGAGACAAAGAGACCTCTAACATTTTGTCATGGGAATTTAACAGAAGACTCCGCCAGAAAAAAATGTTTACGTATCCGAATCTGCATTAACTGCTTCCAAGCCCTCAGTCACAACCATTTCAACAGGTTCTTCAGAACAAATCGCGCTTCTCTTGTGACCTTCTTTGAGAAAAAGAGTTCTGTTTCCAAATCCATTACGCATGCCCCGGCTATGATGTCATAACACGATTATAAACACAAACACGGCTGCACGACGCACCACTGACTTAATTTAAGCGTTTTCTTGTTGTTTTCAAGTCCGCAGCCGAAAAGCAAAAAAAGTGAACCAAAACAACACAAAAAAGTCCACTTTTGCGTGTGTCTATGGCTTAAACCCGTTCCGCGTTACCTTTGCACTTGTACGAGCGTTATTAAAACATTTTTTTTTCTTATAATTTTCCGGTTCTCCTCTTTTTTTTGTATCTTCAAAGTCGTTCAAAGTCAAGTTTGAGTGTCTCATTTGTTTGAATCGACTCCTTCCAGCGATACCGCCAGCATTGTGTGTGCTTCTCAACATCTCCAGACAACATCACCCGCCGCCAGCTAACCGCACCGCACACCATCACCTACTGCTATTGACTTAAACTCGTTTTCGACTTCATTTCTCATAACTTAGGCGAGCAGCTCACAAAAGATTGCAACAACAAAGCGTTCATCTAAGCACGTGTTAATTAAAACAAAACGGGGAAGAAAAAAAGGCAAAAAGTCGTATCTGGCGCCAACTATTTCTGCACTTGACTCGAGACACCCTGTGGCCAGAGAGAAGCGGAGGAGCTGGACGCGCCACCAGTGGGGACGAGTTAAACTGGTTGGATTAGCCTTTTCAAATGCGACGTCTCTATTTTGAATAAACAAAACGTGCATGCATATGGACGGGAGAGTAATACACAGATGCCATGGGCAGACCTCTCCCCCACCGACCAGTTGTTGGTGTGTGTGTATCAGTGCGCACCCGCCTACCTACTTCTGGAGCGCACACAAGCTGGGGGGAACCGTTTACTTCCATGTGCACCATGCAAATTGATTTGGGTGCCTAGTGTAAACAGAAGAAGGAGCTGACACGAGAGATTTATTGTCGGAAACTATGTGCAGGCGGCTTTGGCTGCAAAAGTGGGTTAACACGTGGTTTTTGACGCTGCGATGCCAAGTACGTATGGGAGGCATACGTGAGGGAACCTGAGAGATGTGGCCCTTCGATGGGAGGCATGTTTGCTTCTGGTGCGGTAATGCATCGTGGATTGAGGTAGTAAACAATTGGTTTTGTTGCCGCCTTGTGAAAGGTGCTGATGGATTGAAATATACAAATCGATGACGACTGGATGGAAGCTGTGTTTAGTTTCGAAATGGGATTCTGATTAAACCCCCTCCGAGATGACGGGGGATCAAAGGATATGATTTCTTCTATGTGTGAGGAATATTGGGATTTTGTTTTGAAATTTTATTATGCATGGTAGCATAAACAGAGAAGAGGGGGAGAGCACAGACTCTGGATGTTATGGCAAGACTGAAGCCTTAAAGTTAAAGCACACTCCCTGTGGATATAAACATTGAACCAAAGTCTTCCGAGATGGAAACTTGTTGTAGAGCCGCAGTTGATGGTGGTGAGAGTTCAAAAAACCGCCCTCAGGCTCACTTTAGAGGACGAAACGCAAGAACTCCGTTCCTGACCTGACTTAGACAAGGTCAAGATAGCATGCTAGACTGAAATCGACCAAATCTGCTGCTGCTCCGCCAAGCTCTTTAAATTTGCTAGATATGATGGAGTTAAGCGAAGGTACAAACTCATCCTTAATATGACACCGAATCGGAGGAAAGCTTGCTCGATGAGTGTCCTTCGCGTTCCTTATTTCGAAAGGACACCCCAATTCAATTACCGGGGAATCAGTACCCATCTTTCCGATAGGTCTATATGTTTTGAGTGCTGTGTGTGTGTTTTGATAGTCTATGATGGATTTTCACACTGGAAACGACCCAACGACATCCATTACCTATTTTACGATTTCAGGACCGAATTGGTCCCGCTTCGTCGATGGCATTTGTAGAACACAACCTAACGACGAAATCTACAGATTGTGAAACTGCATGCAACCAGTCAAGCATCCACGGATAAAACAGCACTTAGGATGGCTAAGGACAGTTTGTAGTGTTAAGAACAGAGGAAAATGAAAAACCCTTATGAAACATGAACTGCTCACTTTCTATAGCATTTCATCTGGCTTTAGTGCCTTCAGAGAGAAATCTCGCAGACCAACATCAGAACATCATCTCCACGTAGTTGACTGGGTAGCTGTCGCATTAATGAGAATCATCTGCAAAGAGAAAGCCCAATCCAATCAAAGTTCCTCAACCGCCTTCTCCCCGGCGTCTTTAGCAAAGTTTCCACAACTTAGACAACTTAGAAACCAAACAGAACACATAAGTGGATTTCACATGAAATCCCTCGTCAAAGTCAACAAATGAAAATAAATCCTCAAGAAGAACACAAACATACATCCCACAAGAGGATTACATCGCTTGTCTGCCTATAAAACTATCAGCTCTCTTCAGAATGTTGACATCTGGCCCAGAAAGTTGTGAGCTTCAGTCAGCTTTTCCACTCAAATATCACACAACCCCGCGTCTGCGTGCATTCTGACGTTTATCTCGGGGGATTACAAGACACCATTTTTATTTGCATTTTGCTTGTGTCAATTTGTTGTAACGGTTCACTTTCTTCTTATCACCCTATCTCATCCATAAAACAATAACCAAGTTCTGTTTACCAGCAAATCGTCAAACAGCGCGCTTGTCAGCCATCAAATCTGACAGATTTGATAGATTTCTGACAGCAGACGCATGTCATAGATTTGCATGTTTCAAAGTTTCCTCTCCTCCCAAGGTTCTCAACTAATCCGAAGGCTTATCCAGTACAACCGGGCCGCTGCCGCCTGGCCATGTCATGTCGCAAACCGGTATTTGACTGATGTGTAGCCTTAATAGCTCGCACTGACGTCCACTCTGAGCCAAGCAATTAACTCTAGTAAATGATTATTACTAGCATAGGCCTGGGGGATTGCGTCAATTCAATTTGTCTTTGATATTTCTTAATCTAAATTATAGCCGGCACACAATGGCCAGCGAGCTGATCTGGTACTTTCCACAAACATGATCATTTGTGTCGGCATTTGCAAAAGACCCCGGGAAAGGGTGGGGAGGCAAAACGACGACGTCAACCGCACAGCAGGTAAGGCGGTGACTGATGAATGTGTGTGGGTCTGCCGGCGTTCTTGTTCTAGACGTCTCATTATTATGCTAATTGCGTGTAGCTTGCAAGTTTGTGGAACAATGGCATTGAGGGGAGAAGCCTCCGTATTCTGAGTGTGGTACTCGGTTGCGA
This sequence comes from Eristalinus sepulchralis, assembly GCA_944738645.1. Taxonomy (NCBI): domain Eukaryota; kingdom Metazoa; phylum Arthropoda; class Insecta; order Diptera; family Syrphidae; genus Eristalinus; species Eristalinus sepulchralis. The sequence continues at coordinate 36,239,204 of OX122883.1, forward strand.
AATGACGCTGAATGCAGTGGAGTTGTTTGGATGTTTGTAGCGTTATTGTTCTCGGCGGCACGCTTGCACGAAATGATGTTATGACCGTATGGGGAGATACAGTTGTGGAAATGCATGTGACACTTAACGGGGTGTGGAGCTTTGATAGCGCTGTCACACAGAAACTCAGGCTTTGGGCTGAGATTTGATTTAACAGCTGTCAAAGTTAAATAAGTTCAAAAAGTGTCCAAGATTGTTGGAGTAGCGGCTAATTGATTTTGTTTTTTCGTGTTGTCATAATTGGGTGAGTTTCTGTGACAGCTGTCAAAATAAAATGGAATGAATATGATCAACTGGAATTCATGACCATGGAATTGCTCGCAAATTCAACGTTTGTGACATAAATGTCAAAGTTAACTGCACCGTTAACAAATGTAAGAGGAGACTGTCAGCTGATTGAATCTCGTAACATAAATCACTGTCAACATAAATGAATGTGTGTATTGGCAGTTATGATATATGTTAAGTAGCTGTCACAGAGAACTGCAACTGTGCTGAATGTCGATAAACCTCATTTGGCACATACCACAAGCAAGCGGCTTAGCTTATAAATTTTATTACGATTTTTAGGACCGAGCCGAGCATGGCGTAACAGTTGCGCATAAATGTCAAATTTAAATGATGTTGTGATAAAATGCAAGAAGATTATTTTCATTTTGTTGTAATTTGACGTGTAGCGATTTTTTTTGACATTTGTTATGACATGACATTTAATTTTCTTTTTCACCAACTAGGCGTAATATTTTTTATATTTTTGACTCGTCAAAGATTGCTTAGTTATGGCAAGAAATGGGAATGCTTGTTTTCGCCAAATTTTTGACGCCCAAGATCACCTATCCCTTCTGACAGGTGTCAAATGTAATTATCAGGTGATCACAATCTAGATGGACTGACGTTATTAAGGGGATATTTGGCATCTGTCAAACTCAACTGTCATTGGAAGGGACGTAATATTAGTTAAATATTTGCCATTGGTCATCGAATAACGTGTAGAATTTATTAAAAGTCCAAAATGCTTATTTAAACGTGGCAAAATGTTCTTCAGTGACAGGCTAAAAAAACAAAATTGGCTAAAAGTACCGATAAGTGGTCCAAAACGAAAGACAAAGCGACTGTGCTTTATGTGTGCGATAGCCTGACGGTGTCAGTTTTCTGAAGAAGAAGATGGGCGCACGGTTACAGCTAATTCGAAGCGATTAAGTCGAATGGTAACCGATTGTTTATGACCGGCGATTATGACTTGGGCGATGTACGACTGCACCAAGACGGGGCAACAACCCAAACACTGTGACCATTTATGATTTTATTGCTTGAGAAGTCGCGTGTGAAAGCCGTCGAAGTATGAGGCTTAACCCAGTCAATTAAAAAGTTGACGGAATCTGTTGTGGAGCAACTTGCGCAATAAAGTACCAATATGAGGTCACAATTTTTATCTCTCATTAAAATTGTCACAATTTTACCCATGAAATTAGATTCTATTATAAGCATACCGAGTAACCTAATTCTATGATTTAAAACTGTCGGGTATTTGTAATGCATCAACAAACCTCGGATTACATATTTCTGATTTTTAAGTATAGTCACATTTCTCGAACATCCTTGAGAGACCCGGAAAAGATCAAACAGCCGCAGAAAAATATTTAATTTTCCAACTTGCATCGATACACTAATGTTAAATTATGCACCTGCGTCATTGCAAATTATCTTCCATTTAGCGGCGAATTTTCCAAACATGGGAGTGCTGCCCGATTACAAGGTACAGAGTGTGAGCCTCACTGGCGAGTGGGAGTGAAAATGAAAGTAATGCAGTCCAGCACATGACGCATTTGAGAACCTTGGCAATTTCAGGAAGATTAGTCAGAATATGCAAAAATCTATTTCAAACTCTTGACCAAATAGCAACTGACCTCATTTCGAATGGAATTTCAAGAGCTATAGGCTCATAACTAAGATTAATGTTTGCCGATCGTTGTCATTGCAAAACCTTCACGGCCACATTTGTGTGGCAAACACGATGTGCCAACTGAGAGGCGCTGCCCAATATGGCAACTATTGACCTTGACAAACCCCTGCGCTTATCGCATAAAATTTCAAAGTGGACCACACTGCTGTCACATCAAAATAAGTGGGTTAGGCGTCTATGCCAAGCCCAAGAAAATCTGTTTAAAGCCGATTCGCTTCTTTTGGCCAGAACTCCGTACGTCGGATGCGATCGTCTGCTGATAAGGTCTGAGAAGGCGTAAGACCGTCGCAACTGCATTAGTCACAAAATCCAAGCTCTTATCTTCCGACAGCCGCCGATCGTGGGAACACTTGGCGGTTCAAGAGGCCTCCGCCAAACTTAATCACGATTATTTACACTCGCTGCGGTTGAGTCAAAGACCCATTTGACACGAGCTTACACGCCCCTGAGTCAGAGAGCTTCGTCGTCTACCCAGTCTCTAGAATTACCAAGCCGACCATAAATAAAAACAACGTAACCGGATACGTAGATAGGTTAACTAGTTAATATCTAATTGCTCGGCCGCTGGCCTGGCATTTAATTATTTATGCTGTCGTAGAAACGACCGACGACGACGACGATGTACGTATACCGATTGTGGGGTTCTTATGATTAGAAGTCAAGTCAGGCCGTGGTTAATGCCACAAAAGATTACCAGGTACGCCCCTGTAGATGGAGATGCGGCAGACAGACGTACTGGCTGCGCTTTTGAAGGGAAAACTCTAAGTTATTCAATTGCCGTCGTTCCAATGGAAAATTTTATCCGATAGCTGTTGTGTATGTGCCCATGTATACAGGCGCAAGAGAGCACGTTCGCTTTTCGCAATCGACTCTATGTAGGTCTGGGCAGCGCTTGTTTTAATTGTTATGTGCCGGGCGGGCGGCGGTGTGCGTTGAATATTCATGCTCAACTAATTGTGGTAACGTTGCGCTTACATTTGGATGTTTCCTTCGACTGTAGAGTGATGAGTGGAAGAGGGTTTTTTTTACTGGAAAGCGGACTGGAAACTGAAATGATTGTTCAAATGATGAACTTGAGTGCGGAAATCGAAAGCGAAAACGGAAAGGGCTTGCGACGAACGAAGATTTTGATCTTGATCTTGACAGTGAAAAAATGTTGTAAGATTTTGTTGATGATGGTGACACATGTTGCTACATTACACAACTGTCAAAAAGTTTTATAATTAATTTAGGTTGGGGTACAAATCTGCGTGGAATACAAGTGATGCCTGTGCCAGCTAAAAAAAGTGTGAGTAAGTTCACAGCCAAAGACTAGTTGCACTACTTTACGATAGTCCAACTCCCACATCTAGCGCACGCGACGTAGAGGCAATTCGCTCATCAGTCACTCAATGAGGTGGCTAAAAATGAGAAAATGCCTTTGGAAAAAGATTCTCTACTAAGAAGTCAATGTACGAGGGAGGTCCGATAAGAGCTCAGCCTCACCGACTAATAGAGCCATAGTAGAGGACAACTCTCAAATTGAACCCCAATTTTGTGTTGGCGGGTCGTGGAAGTGGTTTTGAACTGGAGGTCTGACCCGAATAACATCAAACGCCTCTATGCTTTTCATCTGATATTGTCTTGATGAATAGAGAGGTCTGTCAAAACCACCCTTACAAGTGGACGAAAGCACGGTCGTGTGCGATTGCTCTGAACTCATAGACTCTACAGTTACATGGAATATCTGGTTTTCTAAGGTCATCCTAAGGCTGCAGTTTTTTAGCAGCAACACATTTCTGTTTATAACGAGGCTCAACAAACCCAAAAGGAAGGTAGCGTGGACAAAGTGTCCACGCCAAATCAAGTCTACAAACAAGGAAACAAAGACTTGTGAAATTCTCTAGCTACATACGCACATAAATATGTCACCCGCAAACACCCTTTGTTTACCTCATTTCCAGCGAACAAAGACGGCAGAGACTTGCGCGTCAAAGAAAACAAAAATTCATGAATCATTCGATATCAACCACAAAAGAGTTCGCCATGAGTTCTTATCTCGAAAGCCTGTTAAAAAAAGATTCCTAAGACCAGTCAAAAGGCGTGCGAAACTACGATATCAACACAGAGAGAGAGAGGAAAAATTGAATCATAGCAACGATAAGTGACCATCGGCTCCCTTTGCGGCATCCACTTCAGTGGGATGGTGGGTGATAAGAAAAAAATTATCTTTAACCTTCATGGTTTCATTGGTTTATCTGAAATGGTTTTAATTTGAAAAAATTTTGTACGTCAACTACAAGGAGCATCGACAAATTCAAGGGTTTGACATTGTATATATTTTATTCAGACTAAGAGCTGAGATGAGGAATAAGGGATGATAGACAGTTCAAGACAGCAATGTGAATGAAAACGCTGCTACGTGAGGTATGCAGGTAAAGAGTGATTTTTTAAAAGCTATGTTTAAAAAAAACACATAAAATTCAGAAAAAACCATGAAATTTTTATTTGAATCAATAGTATGGTCCATATAAATTAATGTTTGAAGATTATTTCATGCAAATGTTGATCTTGACTGCTCCTCAAATGGTCCATCCGCTTAGTCCAATTTTGGCATACCCTATCCAACATTTCGGCCAATATCTTACGAAAAAATGCTTCAATGTTGTCTTCCAATGCGTCAATTGAAGCGGGTTTGTCTGTATAGACATGAGCTTTAACATAAAAACAGTCCAAAGGCGTTAAGTCGCACAATTTAGACCGGTCCCGAACGTCAAATAAAATGTTCACCGAACTCGCCGTGCTGACGGTGCCATCTTGTTGAAACCACATGTCATGCAAGTCAAGCTCTTGCTCTTGGAATATACCACATTAGACAAATAAAATGTTTGGATAGGAAAAGACAGATGATGGACTAGGATTTTGCAGTTTTCTCTGAGACGAAGAAGAGATCCACAGTTCATTGTTGAGTCTAATGAAGCTTAAGAAGCTCCTCATGGATGGGTCCCCTTGACTTTTGCCAACAACGTTTTGACTGGGGAGTGAATCTGGAATATACGGCGCGCGAGTCAAGAAAATTTTCAAAAAGTGGAAACAAATTATTTCCTCAAGGACCAGAAGTCATACAGAGTTGGAAATGCTCTCATTCGCTTTAGGATGAATAAAATTCATTTCGTCTGGTCCAGTCAGGTAGAAAATTTATAAAAGTTGTTGGTACTACTTTTTTTTTTTATTCGTGGAAAGCTAAAAAACTTTAATAGACATTTTTTGGTCGCCGTCCATCGGTAGTTTCGGATTCTAAATAACTCACTCAGAACTACCTCCAAGGAAATCTTATTTTATCGATTAGTACCCCGTGAAACAAACGCTTTGTATTACATTATTACTGCGTCACAAGCAGTTTAGCGAATCCGCGTTTCTCTGTTGTTCCTCACATCAAACAATATTCGCGCTACTGCATTATTAACAGCAGTCCAACAATCTTAGAACTTAAACATGTATGGAACATAGTCTTCTGTTGTGAGCTCTTTTTTTCGTTACCGATCACATTCGAAGACAATGTGCCCGACGTTCTTTGCCTCACTTAAGCAACGAGAACAAGACGGACGAAATCCCAGTTTCATTCGAATAGATGCTCCCGGAAACCTGACAAGTCAAAAACTGTTTGAAAAAGTTAGTAAGTTCGTCGTGCTACCGATTTACCTAACTTGCTTAAGGTTAACCAATTCGTCCATCTCCCTTTTTGGGATGCGTTCCACTGCTGTCGCCACGCTTTCATACTGCGGTTTATTTCGCGCTTCTTCGCATGATGTCTGGTTGGTAATATTTTTGAGCGATTACCCTAAAGTCTTCTAACTTTTTACGCTAGAATATCGATGGGCACCAGCATCACCACATCGTGGTGCGTTCTTAACTCGCGGTGCACGTAATCAACATACCAACTGGACGTTATTCATGTACGATGTCAAACTACTTATATCTCCATCATCCACATAATTGTATGGCTTTTACTGCTCCTGTGAGCATAAATCAATAGTCTTGCTCTCTACCGCCGAGCAATTATCATTTTCGAGAACTTTTCGCAAACGAAAGCGAGGTGATGCTTGAACTTAAGACAAGCATCATCCATCACTCCTAGATATTTCATATAAAAGGGCGAGCAATATTGAGTAAGCTATGGAGAATCCGTACCAAACTCGGACCGATGCTCTTCTAGAGTTTTTTTTTCGCCAAATTTACCCTATGGATGATGATGATGGTGATCCCCGAGTCATAAGATTCCGCATTTGCCCACTGCGTCACAATAGAAAGAAAAAATAATTAAGCCGCAGTGAGGTTGTGAAACTATGAAGTACTTTCACATTTTGTGCAAAAAAAAAAAAACACGATCTCCCTCACTCAGGATCAAATTTACACGGCTTCTGTACAAATTCCCCGCACCCACATAATCCACACCACCCACATCAACATTCCAATCTCTCTTATTTCGCGACGAAACGCTCACTGAACTTGATCTCCATTCTGCAACCTTCACCAGCCTTTCATCTTCCGTTTCAAGCCCATGTAAAGTTTCCACGCCTCCCCAAGCCTGTACTTTCGATTTATCATTATAACTTTGTGTAATAACCCACATGACGGACGATGATGACAAGAAAATCATAAAAAAAAACCAATAATATCGAACACAGCCGCCCTAGTGCCGGTACAGTGATTAGCAACTTTCTCTCAATAATTTTGCGTAACCTTGCGTCTTTCCTCCTCCGCCCACGGGCCCTCCTCCTTCAACCAATGCAACAACCAAACCATGGCTAATTTATTTATAATTGATTTTTTTTTTGTTGCCAGAGACGCACGTACAGCCGCCCACTACTCTGCCGGGGTGGAGAGTGGGTGCACATAAAGCATCGCTCGTGTAATGTAGTACAGTCGAAAACCTTGAAGCAAGATCCTACAGCAGCGGCCTACATGCCGTGGGGAGATTATCTGTGTGTTCTAATTCTGAAAAGACCCTGTAACAAATGCAGCACGCAGACGCGGGAGGAGGGAACTGAACGAGTGTCTGACTAAAAATGAAAATCAATTGATAGTTCCGCGTTGGTCTCTCCGCCTCGATATGTCGATGCGCATCGCACAACAATTGCGTTGGTCTCCCACTTGTGTGCGTCCGTCCGTAGCGCGGTTGTTTTGACCTAAAACCCCATCATCGGCATTGTATCATTGATCCGCAACGACTCTCCGTATGGGAAACCCGGATGAAAGTAAAAAGACGAGATACTACATAAATGAGCAGAAGAAGAAAAAAAACGAGGCAGAAGGCATACAAGAGCTAAGCCACACTACAAGTGAAGTGTATCTTTTCGTGTGCAATTTTGTCCGATTTGCTTTATTCTACACGGTCTCGTGCAAGTAACCGTATAGAGCATGGCGGAGGGGCCATGGGGGGCCAGGGGGGAAATTGCACCAAAGTAGGTCATCAAGCGAATCGTACACACACAGACGTTCCTATCGTCATTCACTTGTCACACTGTTGCTCTCAGTTGTTGCCTGGTGCTACTGCTTGCTGGTGTTCAGCCCATTGGAAAAAGATACACATAAAAATGGGAAAAAAGGCACAAAATAAGCGACGAAAATCATAAGCTGTGTAACATTATACGGACTCGGCTCACGAGGGATCTGAGGTACCGAGCGAAAGCGTGCTGTGTGCTGTGCGCGGCTAGTCAGTTTCGTTGGCGTAACATCCTTGTTTTTCTCCCCACCCCACCCAGCAGTTGTCGTTTCATATCGATTCGAAGATGCATGTGGAATTAATTTTCTATTCCTCATTCATAGCTGTGCGACTTTAAGGTGCTCCTCCTATGGGCGTAGTGTTGAAAATTGTAATTTTTTGGTTTCATTATTTCATGGGTGCCTTCAGTGCCGGAAAGTCATTGAGCACATTCCCGTATGTACAGAAGAAACAAAATTTAGTGGGATTTGATGCGGAAGTGTGGGGAGATTTTCATCACAGCTCGTTGCCCGGAAGTGGAGGTAGTTAATTATAAGTACCGTGCCCATCAAAACCTAGTTGATAATGGGTTTGCTTCTTCCTTTCGACCAACAATGGGGAGATTGTCATTGTCTTGAGTTTTTGGGCAAAGATGAGAGTGGGACCTACGTTGAAGAGGGAATAACAAAATGCATTTCTTTCATGGATTAAAATGGGAATTAATATCAGTTCGCTGAATATAACAGTGACAGCTTTGTCTATACTTCTGTGACCTCTGATTTCAATTTCGAATGGGCTTATGCATTTCGAGAATTGAGTATTGAAGGCTGTCCTTTAATGTGATGTGTTGCGGACTTGCATGAAATCAGACACATTTGGCATAGCCTCCTCAATAATTTCTCCAAAGCTGTAGGCACAAGGGGGAAGTTGGACCAATATCTTAACTCCCCGCAATTGCCAACCATTTAACATATAGTAGCCTATTTTGACAAATCTGAATGCCTAATATCAGACAATAAAACTACAATCAGGCATCTAAGAGAGTTTATTGTCAGCAGGTACCCAATTTTTTGTGGGATGAAATCCCGCGCTTGCTTTACTTGGCAGCCCACCAAAATAAAACCCTAAAACTATACTAAAGGTCATACAGACGAATTTATCCATTTGTTCGCTTTGCAGTCATTTTCAAAACCAAGTTAAGGGTGTATATTGAGAGGACGGGTAAAAAAGCCTGTCCAATGTCGTCATATGGAGTAGTAAATCATACTTGACGGTGCTGTCAAAATTTCAACCAAATTGGACTCGTAGTTTTGTTTTGACCGTGTGAAAGAAAACTGAAAAATGGAAGTAACGTTAGTGAGTGATTTGATTGTCGTTTTTGAAGAGGAAACGCGCAGCGAAATGAAAGAGCAACTTGATGCTGTGTACCCTCCCTTTGACACCATTCACCGACTAAAGACAAGACACAGCAAACAAAACCTTTGTGTGTTCGAAATAAAACGGGAAAACTTGTCAAACTTAATAACCGTCCTTAAGGTTCCAAACCGTCAGGTCTAATCCACAAAGCATATAAACTTTCAAAGGTGTGAGGGCTATTCTATCTTTCTCGATTGTCACTGTCAATATCTGGTTTAACGAATTTCACCGTCTATTTTTCAAAAGCTACGCCTAGGTGCGACAAAAACGGCTATCACGATGGATAATGTGACAGATATCAACGATTTTGAACTGGCAGACTGCCGATTCAACCTGCGTGAGACAAATGAGACCTCAAAACACTTCGTGAAATATTTGACACAAAGAAGTGGTCTTCATGATGCCGCGTTAACTCACTTCGAATGAAAGCGCATCTGTTAGACCAGGATAACAGACACTGACGCCAGTTAAGCGCAATTGCAAGTAGTTTTTGCGTCATTTTGTGACCGTTGACGAATTATGAAACCCCTGGTACAGCAGAGGATGGTCATAATAGTGAACTTCGCCAGGCGAATGTGCTTTAAAAATGACACAAATGGAATGATGGTAATCACCATTATTTTCTCGGATTCACAAGGTATGATGTAGGACAAAACTTTCACCCGGTTATTTTGCAGAAAATTCGGCTCCTTTGGGGCAATGGCAGTGCATCGGATTATGCTACGAACCGATAAACCATTCAGTGTGTTCTTCACTTCATAATACTCATAATAATAATTGAGTGGCACTTCAGCCCATAACGGATCAGTTCCTAGCTTCTACAATAACTACTCGTGTTGTGCCTGCTACTGTCCTCTCACGAGTAAAAGGGACCTACAGTTTTTTGCCGACTCCGAACGGCCAAATTTTAGAAGCTTTTCATAGACAATTGATACTCTTTGAGTGTTGTCAGCAACTCGAAAGAGGTGGTGCCGTGAAAAAATGCGAGGTGCCCCGTCCGGGAATCGAACCCAGACTTTCTGCGCGGCGGTCGACGCACTTACCACTACGCCAAGGAGACCAAACTTCACTCTTCAGGCAGAAATTTGAGTCAGTTGAAGGGGTCATCAAGGCTGTGTCCAGAAATACCAGACTTTTTCAAAATTATAGGTTTTTCTTTTTATACCTAGGCACTTAATGGACTGCCATAGTTAAGTAGACGGAGCGCCCACAAGGTCTCTGCTAGCACCTCAAAGACATCACACTTCCTCAGAGGAAGTTCGGATTTTGTAAAAAGCCCATACTGTCTTGAATATATTTGAAAAAGATTTGCTTAGAATTTTGTCACATATAGTTAAAAATTAAGCAATAGAAATATACACTAAATGTAACGATTTGTTGAGCGTATAAAGAATATGTATTGATGTTGCGTGCTATGCCGATAGAAAATTTGGCGTACATTGTGGTACGTTGTTGGGGTTGCTCTGTGAATAAATGTCTATTCTCTTAAAACTCAAAATTTAAATGATTATACGAAAGTTTTTACCATTCCCCACCCAGCAAGTTGGTCAAAATTAAGGACTTTTCGAAAACCATTCCTCAATGATAAAATCAATTTCCCCTTTCCAATGAATTTCTTTCAAACGATAATTACTCTGAAAATAAAAAAACAAAAACCTTCTTTTCGAAGAAATTTTATTTTTTTTTCAGAGTTGACAATAAAACTTCAAGTCGAATTGAGTGAAGCAACAGCTGCTGAGAGCTTATTCATCAGAAAATGGCATGTTGTCGCGGCTGAAGTGAGCTGAATTGTTTGTGCGACGATCTGCAGCTGAATTGAGGCTAACTGAGCACCTGTTCTGATGCCGTTTGTTATTTTCAATTTAGATCAAAAGATTTAATTAAATTAAGCTTGTCGTAAAACAGTGTTTATGGATGCAATTATTGGGCACTAAGCGAATTGAGATCATTCACAGAATTGGCACAAAGAAGGTAGCTACGTGAGTGCACCATTAACCTGGAAAAATCAAATTTAAGCAGTTGCTTTTGAGGTGAACAAAATTATTGTTCAATGATTTTGAAAAAGGAAATTCAAAGCAATCAAGAGAAGCTCAGCGAGGAGTTGAATGTTTGGACCAACCGCATTGGTTTGGACATAAAAATTTAGTGCACGCAATTTCTGGGAAATTTGGAAAAACTTAGATACAGTGGACAGTGGGACAACGCACCAGAAGACGTCTTTGTCTTAGATGGAGCACACAAGTGGAGAAAAACCTCCGTTAAATTGAAGGGCAACACTGAAGAAAGTCTGTTGGATACCTCTCCTGGCTGAGACTTTGTCCATCCCAAGAAGATGATGATTGTGCTCTCTACTAGAGGTGACCGCACAAGAAAATTTCATAGTGGCCTTGTGTGCCGCTGGCAAGAATGCAGAAAAAAATGACAGCTATTAGCTGTTCGATTGTCATAGATCCTTGCCAACCGACCGCAAGGCGCTCAAATTGTTTAGGTTCAACATAAGAGATCTAAGCTCTTCTTATCCCTCAAATATAACCTCGACTAAAGTGATGAGTGTCTCATTCATTGAACTATCAGCAGCAACTCACAAAAAACCAAAAAAAAAAAGTGTCACCACACTAAGAACAACAAAATCAAGAAATCTTTCCACGTCGCAGTACAAATTCCAGTCGCTAATTTCGGCGACACAAACACCGCCCCTTCACTCGTGGCCTGACCACAATCAGCGAGGCTATTTCTTTTTTCCCTCACAAACACTTCGACGACTCCAGTCTGCCAAACCAGTTCCGGAATAGTTCTGGACACCAGATAAGACCGGTTCTGTTTACCACAACAGTGAGCACCCTTCTCTGTTCGTCGATATTGTTTGTTTACCTTCGGCTTATTGTTTCTAAATTTTCGAATTACCTCATGTGTTGACAAACCACCCCCGCAAGAACGTCGCCCAGCCAGCAAGTCCTTATCAACGCCTCGCCAAATAAACACAACGGTGATCAGTCAATTGTTTACCACTCGGTTTCTTAATCAAATCCCATGGCGTCAAGATAAAACGTCGAGCGAGTAAGTCTACTAAAGCCCTCGCCTCTAATCAGCAGAACACGACATCATTCTCGCGCTGCCAGTCAAAACATTTCGGTGCCCATTCTCAGGCCCGACTGCTTGGGAAGAGATAAAATCTAATTAGCACACAGCACCATCGCGTCGTCGCCTTATCAGCCACGCACAGCGGACAGTGATTTGTTGACCTTTCACATCAAATGGGAGAAGCGTTTCGATTTCATATGCCACCGCTACGCCGATCTCATCAAGGTTTCGATTAGAAAAGGGAACTAGATGTGAAGTCATAGAAAGGGTGACCCAGTTCGCAACCGACCGAGATGAAGGCGGCCGCCGTCAGTCGTGTTGGGCAACTCGAGCGCACGTAAATCCCATTTCTCTGACCTCGAAAGGGGTGCCCACATACAATGCACAATCCAGTCGGCGACAATAGACAAACGCTTATCAATCATCAGCCGGTTCTCCAGTGAAACCGCCGCTCGCTGCGTTCACCAAGAAATCTAGGTTGCCCGAGTCTGCCGTCCATCTCCTGGTTGGTGACGACGATCTTTATTGATACACACGGCTTGAGCGGTGTGCTGGCGGGTGCCGGGGAAGAAGGATGCATGTCAGCACTTTTTTAAAAATAAACCTCAGAACGCATCGCACTCTACGCCACTCGCATAAGGCATCCGTCAGCATTGTGCTGATTTTGTCAATCAATTCGTATGACATCGGGCTGCACGCCGAAAGGATGTTGCGTATCCGCCAGAGTGAACGCGAAGAAATCGAGATTTCTCCTTTTGATGTCGAACGTTCTCGACGCTCTGGACGGCGATGGTTGTGCGCGTCTACCCATCGAGAGCCAATTGCCTCTTATGGACACAAATAGGGAGTCCTCACTGGGCCCCCGTCGGTCCCGGTGTTTATTTTTAGAACAGAGATCGCCGAACATTGTGCGCGCACAGAAATACGCGCCTAGCCTGTGCGCCGGTCACAATGATTGCGCCAATTAATTTGTGTGACATTTATTGAGTTAACGCACACTGGCCGCACGCTATTCGCATCTCTTCTCTGTTTGGCTAACCTACACGCGCTCTGCCCGCAGTGTGCACGCGTATTGCAGATTGTCAGATGCTGCCTGATCATCACTAGAAATCGCTCTTTATGGAGAGTTCCTCTTCTGTGCAAACAGTAGGCCGACGATATTAATAAATCCACTGCGGCTGTTTGCGGCCGACCTCCCTTGTTGCGTAGTCGTCAAAGGCTTGTTGAGCGCCCTGGTAGATGGTTTTGTTATCTTAACTCCAATTGACGGAAGTATGATTGAAGTGGCCTGGTAGGGTATTTATAGAAGCAATAAATTTGTTGACAGCGTTCATGATCGAGGAGGGAGTGAAGGGAGTGAAGGGAGTGGGGAGGCGCAGTGAAGGGAAACTGTGTGGCAGACAATAAACAAGGGCAATCAGTCCTCGCTTTGATCTAGATAATCCTTATCATATGACGGAGAGGCTATAATTGGGTTGTTTTTGCAGCTTGGTTGGTGTTGGCAGTGCTAATGAGATAGGTGCTGAGTACATTTTAATTCCTGAGCTTTTCAGATAAAGAAGGGTGATGCCGGTGCGGTGACGATAGCTTAATGCCATTGACACCTTTATCACGTAGTTGAAAGTTTGTCCAAAGACAGAGAAGATGAATGCCAGCAGATATGCTTAGAAGGCCAGAGTATGTGAAAAAAGAAACAAATTTAAATGAGGAAGTGGTCCCTACTGACATAAATCACCGTCTTGAGCGAAATTCGCATATTGGACAGGAATTATACTTAAACCGGCTCAGATTGGCGTGAGGGCACCGTTTACCTTGATAAATTATCGAATTGTCCACTTCAAGAACCATTTGTAATTGGAAAGGATTCTTGTGAATTGATGTCCAATGTAGCGAGGTGGCGATTTTCGCTATAGAATGACATCTACTCCACGCCAGAAGGAGCTTTCATTTTCGGATAGAGCATAAATGGAGAAATGAACCATACTGTCAGAAATTGTGTAAACCACCCCTGTAGGAATTCCTCGTTTGATGGCTTTAAACAGTTGAGCGGGTTCTACCGGTGCTACCGGCCATTATAGTCACACTAAGCTTTCTGTCAAATATAAATAATTGCTAATCTTCACTTAGACAGCTTCCGCAAACAATGTGTTTTCACTAGAAAGTGAAGAGAACAGTAGGTGTTTTGTTAGTCCACATGTTCACTGAAGTAATGATCTCGAATGCTGTCACTCTTAGTGTTGTCCCTCAGTCCAAGGACAAACCAAGTTGATTGAGCTCATTCTCCATTTGTGTGCTTTATCTAAGACCTGTAACCAACTACAATTATTAGGCATGAAGTCAGATTTGTGTAGAAGTTGGGCAATGTGCCTTCAGATTCCTTAAATCCTTAAACAGTCTGAGGACATTTGTTGAAGATCTGGCATATCTGCGAATTCGTTTGCCCTACTATTCCCTGGTATATCTCTATGCCAGTCATGACACTTATGGGCAAAATTCAGTGGCAAAAGGCGAGGCAAAAGAGACGTACATGTGATTGATTACAGGTCTATTTAATGGGAACTGCCTGATGGGTACCCTTACAAGAAGGCAAGCTCAGACTGTCAGAAGAGGATGTGGACGACACATTTATTTAATACATAAGAACCTACACATCTCTCGCAAAATGTGGAAGGACAACGATTGAAACAGAATTCTACAACAGCCCAAATGAACTAGCTGTCGTCAGCCTAGGAATTATGACTCCTTAGGGAAACAAACTGGCTAAACCAGTAGGAATTTAAAGGACATATATTTGATAGCCACAAAAAGGATTAAGTAAACAATAACAAATAACAATAATGATATGGAAAAAATTAGCTTAAAGTTCAACTTACCATAGCTTGTTCGATTTTGTTGTCGATGGCAACTGCACTGGTACCAGATGCACTAAAAAAAGAAAAAAATAATAATTATTAGATTTTTTGTTCAAATGGACGAAGAAAAAGATTGAGTTGAAAGATTTTAATTTATTGTGTGAATAACTTAATTCTTATATGGGGGAGCTCAGCTCTTAAACAATTGGGGAAATACTTCGAAGTTCTAATTGACTATTGGATCCAATTTTCTGTGATAATGTTGGCGATATTTTTTGATTTTGAGAGTCAAGAGTAGTTTGAAAGTTTGAATATCCTGATACTAGTACTATGTGTAGAGCACTATATTTAAAATGTACGATTTAAAAAAGAAAAAAACCTTGATGATTTTCATTGCCACCGTGGCGTAGTAGATAAGGGCGTCGACTCACACGCTGAAGGTCCAAATTCGATTACCGGATGGAACACCGTAGTTGTAGACGGAAGGTCCTGGTCGCTTGTGGGCTGTAGTGTTATCAAATAATTTTTTTAATGATTTTCGTCTCTTATTTGCTTCAGGTACGTGTCCAAAATGCTTACATATACGTGCACCCCTTTTGCCATGAGATGATTTTTCACGGGTAGAAATATTACCATCATCGTCGTGGTGTCAATACACGCTTGAGAAATCTTTAGGTCAATCGCAACAAGGTAAATTCTTGAGCTTGGTTCAACCACCTAGATCTGAGTCTTCTATGCGGTCACCTATTTAACGAAATTGCATTCGAGGCGCCCATCGGATGTAACAATGATTGAGATATTTATGCCAAGTGAGAAAAACATCAAAGTATAGTCCAATCCAATCGGAAAAGTAACTACTCAACATTCAGTTCCTTATACATTGTTGTATATCTTACCCTATCCCGGCAGTTTGTCTTATTATTTTCGTATTTACCTAAATTTCATGTCCATAGGTGAAAGTTGAAACTCATACCTCCTTAGAAACCCCTAACCTTGCTTCGACACAAAGCTAGACTTTCTGTTTACAAATCAGAGAATCTGTTTCAAAACTTAACTTGAGTGCTCAATACTTTAGGAAATCTCAGTTTTACTCCTGCCTGCCATCACTAGTGGGAAAGGCCCCAAGATACTTAAATTTTTGCGCCCGCTTAGATGGAACTCCCGATTCAGCATGCCCATCACTGAAGCGGCTTTAATTGTAGGGGAATCGAAAAAATCTTAAGTAGGTAATAGTTTCGCGGCATTACTTTCATAGCGACACAAATGATTATTTTCTGGAAATTTGAAAGTAATTTCCATGAAGTATCTGAAAGCAGTTTACTCCTGCCTCTCAAGTTGATTTGTGCAATTTTATTCAGACCACAAAAGTCCCGCCTGTTGTCGTCTAATGACCAACATTCTATTGGAAGAAGATCTGAATGGTTTCGTGCGTGACTTAATCACATCATTCAGATCTGCTTCCGATGGCATGTTGGTCATCAAACAATAAAGCAAAAATCTCTTAGTGGATGGCAGGATTAAGCGTCCATCTAGGATTTTTTTACGTCGCGACCTCATTCGAGTTGCCGACAAGACACCTAAAAAAACAAAAAACAAAAAAAAACTACTTGAGACTATGAAAACAGTTTCAAATTTCGCCGTTCAGGGTCAGCGGAAATTTGTAGTTCTCTCTAGTCAGGAGAGAACGATAGAACGTCCAACTAAAAGACGTTGCTGAAGAAGTTAGTCTCTGCTCCCTTGAGGACTGTAGCGTTATCCAATTTAATAAATTCTCTGGTTTTTTAGAAGGTCTTTGTGTTTGAAAATTTGGCACTTCCTTAAGTCTTGAATAATATGGTGATTTAAGTGTTTTAAACTAATGATGATAATTTAAGTTATTTCTCTGTTTACTAAAGCTGTAATTTTTTCTATTGTGTTTAGAATTACAAACTTTTTGCATCACAACTTTCTAGTGTATCGGTGTCGAAGGCGGAATAGGCTTTACAAGCAAAGCATTTAAAGACGCATAGGAAGACTTGCCAGTGTGTGCTATACACACCAGGTATCGATTTATGTATTTCCAAAAGTGAATCTCCTTCTCTCAGTACCCTTCATGGGATGGGGAGAATACATTACTCATAGAAATGATAAATTCATGACCAAATGATGGACGGACTCTATACTCACTGGTCTTTGAGATTACTGTGTCATGGGCATGGCTAATGTGGACAGTAGTCTTGAGTTTATCTAAAAATATTCTCCTAGTCAAATGTCTCTTAATTCCAACCGCCATTCCGATGTGGCCATTTTCTGTTAAGTCCGCCGTGGAATGGAACGATTAGAATACCTTTTGCTGCCCGAAGATATCCATTCACTGCGACAGAACTGATGAGATTTGGCCAGTCTGCCAGTGGAACTCTATCCAATCAATTCGGTAGTTTCGTCCTTCAAATTTACTGCAATCACGTTAAAAATATAAGCATGTATCACCGTATCACCAGCTACGCTTCCAGCAGGTTTCAAGTTTCACTTTTCATCTCGAGGACATACATAACATCAACGAATGTTATAATTTTACGACCAACCTTTAGTGATCGTAAAATCCCGCCTGGTGATGATCATAAGTGAACGTGCCTAGAGAATAGCATTCATCCCTCTACTTATGGCTATCACATTCGGCCCACTTCGAAGCCCGGCACCTAGCCATGCATGGGGCGCGATGAAACTGATATGCATGCCGGCACAGTATAAACTGTTGCGAATTAACGTTTATGAATTTCCCCGTTTGAAGAATGGTTTAAAAGACGCTTTAGAAAATGCATCTAAAACGAGCGATGAACGGGCAACAATTTGTTTATTGGCATGTCATTTAGTTTTGCGGTTTCTCTTTGGGTTTGCTTTGTACTTTCTTCTGTTCAAATGGAAATGGTTCATGGGAGAGGTGAAGCGAGGTTGAACCTAACATATGGTTGTGAGTGTGATTTTTGGTTTGGAAAATTCTGATATTTACTCATTTGAAGTCGAGGTGGTAGGGAAGGTAGAAAATTTTAAGGTTTCCTGTAAAAATTGTTTTCTCTACTTTGGACGAAATAACTTCAGAGATAATTTCTTTTTTTTTTACCAACTTATCATCCTTCAAAAGCATATAGATGCAATTGTTTATACACAGCAATGAAAAAAACACGCACATAATCACCTAAGAACCACAACTACTGCAGGGGTTTTTTTTAGCATTCTTGGTGACCCTCTAACGGTCAACATTGAACAAAAATACAAAGGAAACCCTACATCACAACAAGAAATGCAAATGAAATCGAAATTATTGTTCAACTACCCACCACGTATAACCACCATTACGACTCATCAAAAACCCCGATTGTGACCATGAAGGGGTCACAATCCAATTCCCGTGGCATCCTCACCCTTTAACCTCTTGCCGGCATCAATCACGTTTTAAAAGCGATATTGAGACATCCCCAGCCATTCAACTTAGCACTTCATTAAAATGTACAATTCCGTGAAAATCACATTGATTGCGCCGCGATACGTGATTTCATAATGGACTCGTTATGCACTAGCTGTGCGCCTCTACGATTTAATCATCGCACACAGCGATGCGCGTCTGCTTTGCCGGCAGAGACGACCCATCCATAGATGCCTGCAATAGCACCATGCCAATCAAGCATCTCCCCGAATGGCATGTTAATTGACAACAACAAGTAATTTCGTGGATACAAAATCGCTCTCATCGTGGATCTCCTTGCGTTTTACAACGCGACAACTTCGAGCTGGTTAATTGATCTCTCTGTCGGCTAGGGAGGCGCGTGGCGTGGATCGCATGCGGTGGCGATGGTTTCGCAAGCACGAATTTAATGATTTTGTCGAAGATCTCTTATGCAAATCCACCACCAATCCGGGCCGCTAAGCCTTCCCAAGGCAGAGAGCGATTTTATGTTCGCGCATTTGAAACGTCACCTCCCTTCATAGTCGTCGACGAGCATTGGTAGACAGCTCGGTGACCTAGACTGGAAATAAAAACCTCGCGCAGCTCGGTTTCTCATTGCAACTGACAGCAATTAATTCTTATCTCACATTTATGACCGACCGATACAAATTGTCTTATTCGAGCGACTAAAACCAGTTCCCGTTCCCGTTCGAACAGAGCCGAACAAGCGCGTCAGTTTTGCTGACAAAATTCATGGCTAGCCTGCCGGAGTCGTTTGAGCGGCGACTGAAACAGGGTGAGATATAAATTATATTGCAAACATCATGAGCGGTAATGTAAGCGCTAAACGTGTTTCCTTCGCCCCTCCCCGTCACCCCGCCGACAAATAGAGACTGAACCAATTTTTGACACAAAACCTGTAATGTACCTCCGCCCCGTGACAGAAAATTCAGACTTGCTTGTGACGCTTCTGCGGCGTGGGCCGGAGGGGCTAAAGCGCTTTTTAATTGCTATACCGTGCTCGTATGCCGTGGGCTGTGGCCTAATGTCGGATGAAGCATAATAGTTCTTTGGAAGAAAAAACAAAAACACGGATTACACACGACTGCTGGGGTTTCGTGAGTCGATGTAGCGGTGTATGCAAATTGATTTACGATGGAAATTGTTTGGCGAGGGGACGGGGGCGCCAAACGCCATTCAAATGACAGCGAAAATTACTGGTTCGACTTGTAGCATTGACACGAATTTCACGGATGGACCTGCTGCTGGTGGGAATGTCTGTCGGAAGGCGGCATAGGTCTGCGGCTGTTATTTGCGTGTGACTGAGTAATATAGCACTCGTTGTAAAAAAAAAAAAAAAAAAACAAGCATTGGAATGAAAATGAGCTGAAATTCGTATGAAACCTGAAGTGATGGTTACATGGCGCTCGTTGCGAATGATTGTCGGCTGACTTTTTGGGTTTCTGTGAATTGTTGAGGTAAGAAGTTATTTTAAAGAAATAAAATTGGCTTGTCTAAAAAATTATTCGAACAATTTTCAAGCATGTCAAACATCATGAAAAAAGGCTAAGACTTAATTCGAGATATGTTGAGAAATTCGTTACCTCTTGTAATGTTAGATGCATCTGGCAATGCTATAGCTTGTTGGAAAGGTGACATCTTAAGCTGAATTTCGTTAGAAGACATTACGAAAATTGCTTTTTTTCGTAAAAAGCTATCTACGTTTACAAATGAATGAAAATTCGAAACATAATCGTCATATTTTGCCTTTCTGTGAAAACGTCGAAAGGTCTCTTAAAAAATTATGAAGTTTTAGGAGACGACGTGTTCGCTAGTTTTCGAACCGAAAATTTAGATGTTAAAAATATGTACACTAGAAATCCCAGGGACTTACAGTTCCCAACGTTCGAAGATCCAAAATTCTGAAACCAGAAACGTTCGAGGTTGGAAACGTCCCAATGTCCTAATATACGATATCCGATGTTCGAAAACCACAACAGACAAATATTTTGAAATTCCGAGATCCTAGAACAGAAAGTCCAACAGTTCGAAAGTCTATAACACCCGAAATCTTATACCATTCCAAAATCCTAAACTTCGACAAGGTTAAGAATTCTGCAAGCCACAAATCTGAATATATTAAGGACCGAGAAAATCTTTTTTTTTTCAATCAGGTTGAAACAAATATTAAGATCCTAAATTTTGAAAAGTCCTGAAAAAATGGTTACCGAGCACATGCTTCTAAATCGGCTCAGAAAGGGTTCACTGTTTTGAAAAAGTACGTAAAATGCAAAAAACGTTCGTAAACTTTTCTATTGATTACGAAATCTAGAAATTTTTGACCTGGTTCGAGTCATTTTTTTTGTCACTCTCAGCATTTGAGTTTCGAAGTTCAATCCATGTTTATAAGGGATTTTGTTCAAATTCCTAAATGCCACCCTTAAAATTGACACCTGACACCCAACAACCAAAACTATCATCAAATTCAAAATTTCTAAAGAATCAATGAAGGAACAGCAAATGTAACATGAACAACTACCTCCAACAACCTGAGGCGTCTGCAATTCAATGCAACTTCCACGAACTTGAACTGACATCCCTCACGACATGCTTTGAGTTACAACTGATTTCAAAGAAACGCGTCATGACAACACAGTCAAAGATGGC
Source organism: Eristalinus sepulchralis (assembly GCA_944738645.1). NCBI lineage: Eukaryota > Metazoa > Arthropoda > Insecta > Diptera > Syrphidae > Eristalinus > Eristalinus sepulchralis. The sequence continues at coordinate 36,260,110 of OX122883.1, forward strand.
TTGTTTGACAACCCAACACCACTGTTGACAGCGCACGGGTTCCAAAAAAGCAGACAAAAACAAACAACATCAGCAAGTGTCGTCCCAACTCAACAAACAACACCCTCACACACCTTCGCAGAACAGTCCGCTGTTCCACATTCACAGTGTGGCACACTTCCACAGGGTGTGCTGCTGGTGCTCATTGAAAAAAAAAAAAAAAAAACTTTGAATTCATGCATTCAATTTCATAAATTTATCACCTGTGCGCTGAGAAGGGGGCGAAGAAAATAAAAACAAATATCTTGTTTACCGTGTCGTTAAATTGTTTATTAGCGTTTCTAGTTTCTGCTGGGCCGCGAGAGAAAGAGAGAAACAAAGTCGTGACATTAATATTTAATTTTGCAAACTCCGTGCATTTCAACATCGAGAACGGCCAGGTAATGAACTCGAATGTTTTCGTTTTTGTTTTCCACTCTGTCGCTGCTACAGTGTGTTGTGGGCTTGTTTTGAGTGGAGGGGTGGTGCTTTGGCTATTCACTTCCTACCGATTTGCATAATTTTTCACTTTAACCCCCTTCTCTGGCATTTTGCGTTCTTGTTTTTTTTTTCAAAATTTGTCGTATAGTTGCGTTAAATAGTCAGAATTTCAATTTTTGATTCAACGAGAGGGAGTAGGGGGATACGCGAGGGAAATAAATGAATGAACGGTGAAGGTATGATGTAATATTGTCCTTGACGAACGGGTTTTGAGTGCTGTGGGAAGGCAATTACTTCGCAAAAGCGAAGGAAAAGGATTTGCTGTCAAGAAGGCAAGGTCAGGGTTAAATAATGCGGGTTTTTCAGATTTGTTTGAGGGATTTTTTGGTGAGTCGTGTACAGGCACTTCGTTGTCACTTTTTAAGTAGTCTTGTATGAGTTAGAAACCTCTTTTAAAAACGTGGAGTTTTTGAAACGCATATCGGAGGACTATAAAATTTAAAATTGCTCTGAAAATGAAAGTTGTTTTAAAGGGAAACTCAAAAAATAGTCCAGGCAAATGTTTTCTTATTAATTTCTGGAGATTTGTTTGAAAAAAAAATTGTAGGTCAATATTTATCGTCATCGTAGCCACTATTTGGAGAAAGGTTCTAACACCAAACCAAGAAAAAGAACCCTTCACCCACGTTTTACAATCAAAGTGAAGTGAAGATCTTTTCCCTGAGGTCATCCAGCACTTCAACCACAGTCCGAACTAAACAGATTTTTTTTGTTCTTCCCTTTAGAATGATTCCTGCAACATAAAAATAACTCTTCCCTTGGTTAGGCATTCTTTTTACTTTGTAGAGAAACTTTGCGAACTATTCTTCCTGGTAGCTGATTTTGTACCAAGTTTCTCCGGCCCATTACAGAACTTGCTAAGTTATTAAATTCCGCAGCAGTTGCTCTTGATAACAAAAAGGAAATTTTTTAGCAAGTTTCATAAAATTATCACTTATTTCTTTCCCTTTTTTGTGGACACTTTGAAAAAGACTTCGTGTTTTTCAGTACAGCACCACTTGCACGAGTGATGGAGTGAGCATTTTGTGCTGATATAGGAAGGATAATGATGCTGTACCGCATACCGTTTTATGACAAAACCAATGAAACAAGCAGAAAGGTACATACTGAGTCGCGTTCCCTATTATTTTGAACAGCTGTATATATATTTGCCAGAGGAGGCTTCTTTTCAGTCAATTTCGTATGAATGTTGCCGATTTTCCTGCTGGAAAACTGTGTCACTGTCGTGACACTTTCAATGTCCACCAATTTGACAGCATCATATTTTGTGAGTAAAGACCAAGTACTGTCATGGGAAATGCAACCATCGATTGAATCCCTGAAAGTAGACGCTGGTAGTCCAACGAAGACTGAGGACTCCCATCGATGGTTGGGACAATCGAGGGTAAAAGTGGAGGTGGCACAAGAGCACAACCCGTGGTCACTCGGCACTCAAACAAGTTGAAAGAATGCCCGAACTCTCGTTGTAACTATCCTCTTTATTGGTTATATCTTCGATCGAAGACTAAGAATCTCGAGAGCAGAATTCAAGTCGACTGGACTATGCAGAATGTAGATTTACATATGCTTTCTAACATTTGCAAGGAATCCTCAGTATCGATTCCTGCACCTCGAATTTTTCACGGAACCACCTCTTTAGAGTTGCGAACAACACTCAATGAAAAGCTTCTCAAATCTTACCGTTGACTTTTTGTTTGTCCGCCTCCCAACTCCTGCCGTGGGCATATTTAAACTGCAATAAAACACGTCGATGTGAACCACTTCACCCTTGATAACGATTTCAAGTAGAAAACATACGCCTCTGTGCAATCGCTTGCCGTACCGCCTTAGAGAAGATTTTTACATACCCTCGAGAGAATAAAACAAATCCGGAGTGGACCTTATTTTATTCCAAATTTCAAACTCAAACCCTCAAATATATTCCACATCCGACTGATAATAATGGAAATTTGTACGAATTTACCCCGTCCAGTCGCCGATTTGAATTGGAAAATTTTGACCTTGAATAAAACCATTACTAAATAGAATTACTACAGTCAGTAAGTGAATAAAACACACTTGCGAGTGCTAACAAAATCGATCGTAATCCCCATTTCAACAACGTTTCGTCACAGATCCTTCACTAAAATCAGATCAACTCGCAGCACAACAAACTCAGTCATTGTTATGAACGTCCATGACCCAAATCTTTTGTTGTTCCATCGAAAATATCGTTTTCCTATTTTCTCACTGTCCGTCTCGTTATCACGCAATTTAAGCAAACCATCCGCTTGGAGATTTTATTTGATGTTTACCTGAGTAAACAAAGCGTCGCCGCAGGTCGCTGTGTGCACGTCTTGAACCGCAACGAGATGTGTCGAAAACAAAGTCTGAGTTCCCTCTCTCTCTCATGCAGGCCGGACTGTCCTATCATGGATCCGCCGGTATTTCCCACAAAATGAAAACACTTTTTATTCAATATTTACTCAACTGAAAACCATTGACACACTATATGCACACAGAGCCCCGTCGTGGCATATTCACCCAAACACCGATCCCGTGTCGGTTGATGTTCTCAACACGACGTGAACCCCTCAGCGAGGAGTGTGGGCCGATAAAGAACAAGTGCAGAGAGGTCCCCCCATTCAATGTGCGGCGGTATCTCTCGTCTCATCCGGCTTGATCCAATGAAATATGGGACACAATGGAAAATATGAGTCTCACCTTACCGATGGCTATCGGGTTGCACAGCGCACCGCCTCCATGTCCCCGGAGCCAACGTTCTCTGCCAGACCACTCCCGGCGACTATGATGGGAACATTTCTCTTTTGTGTGTGTGCATTCTGGCTGAATGTTGCTGTGTAAATATCTTCAGCAATTGTGGACCGGAAAACTGAAACGGATATCTGACGGTTGCAAGGGGACGAGGGAGCGGCCGCAGCCCAGAGGTGGACAACTTAAAATGCCATGAAATGTTTTCGCGGAGCTTTGGCACACATTTGCCTCCTAGACAAATCGGGTCAATTTAAACGAGTTTTAGACAATGATTTTTTTTCTTCTCTTTTCTGTGGGTGATATTCCACATGAATGAAGGCAGGTAGGGTTTCGCCTGGGAAAAGGGATGAGGATCTTACAGGTCAGCAAATTATGCAAGATGGCGAATAGTTTCGTCATCCGGTGACCTTCGTGGGGACGGTTTACAAAGTTGACTCCCGTTTTTCGAAAGGAGCCATTTCCGAGAACTGGTTCTGCTTGAAACATTGAGCGCCATGAAACGGAAATCGTTTCATTTATGTCATTTAACTTTGCACATTTGACACACGACTTCCTGAAGAGAAGTGCGTTCGTTCGGTAGAACCCTTCAGACTTTGTAAACATTCTTCAGAAAAACAGAGATGTAACTTACGCCAAGACAGGCAGCTTTAAACAAATGCCGCTCACTTGCTTGTCATATGGACGTTGATACAGAGAACTCAACCGGATGTATAAGCGCGCCGGCAAAGCGCCCCAACCGAATTCGTCTATCCTAGAAATGCAAACAATACGAAATCTGTTTACACAAGAGGAACTTCGCAGAATTTCCCCCCCGTTGATCGAAAATCGCCCACAACTGATGGCCCCTCAGAAGATGCAGAATTCAAGTGCGAATCCATACAAAGAACATTCGAAAACATCGACAGTGTCTGTCTGTTTGCACTTCCTCAAACTGGAAGAGGTCTTTATTTAACGGCTAATGACTTTGTAGCCGAGTTTCTTGCACTTAAATGAGTTCGCTTCTGCAGTGGAAAGTAAAAACAGCCGCAAATCGGGGACGACAATGCGATGAATCAGAGACATTGCACTTGTCACTGTGGACAGTGGACAGCCATCCGTCAGAGCGGCGACAACGCAGTGCAGCAAGCACAACGATGACCCCGGCAACCGACGCAGCAACAACCTGCCGTGAGGTTAATTGCACATGTTTCCTTGCAAGTTACACACTCCGCGTGTGTGTGAGTGCACATTCCAAAACCGTGAAATCTTCTCTGGCAACAGTGCAATTTCCTCACTCCCCCCGCTTAACACAAGAAAACAGGTCAGATAAGCAAGGATCTTCAGACATTCCTTGGTGGCGCACAACAACAAAAACAGGATCGTTGTGCCAGAACGAAATGTTGTTCAGATTTTTTCAGGAACGTTCAGCGATCAGTTTTCGAAGGACAACTACCGCGAAACACAAGCGAAAGACGCGCGAATGCAATTCCGATTGTGTCTTTCATCATTTGCCTCAGTAGGAACCATTGCATCAGCAGCAGCGGCCATTCAGACATCTAAGTTTGGCACGTCTCACACCATCCCATCGACTGATCTATTTCAACACAATTACTGATGACGTAGATAGACAGCAGCAGCCAGATAGGTGTGGTCAACAATTGCGTACAACGATCTCTCAGCGCTGCGCGGATTACAACCGAGCGTTCGTTGTTGCATCACACTCGCGCGCACACATAGTCCACGACGCGATGGCAGCAAGCAACAACTGCACTGCAGTGCAAAATTCCAACGAAATTGCATGCGCTTTGTAGTTTTTTGTTTGGGCTGTATAAAAATAGCTGCCAGAGAAATGCTGTGCAGTGTGACGGTGCGCAGCGGTGACTTAGAAAACTTTTCACCTTCATGCTGTTGGCGAATTTGTAAATAGACTGAATTCGGGTTGGACGTGCTGCGCGAAAACAGATGTGTCGCCACTGTGCAGAGCAGGTGGAAATAACCGAAGCTTACGCTCAAATGATGTAGATGTAACCTAGTTTTGGAGGCCAAGAGGCAGATAAATCATCGCCTCTTCTTCGTGAAATGACGTGTGACGAACCATGAGCTCGATAGAATGTATGATTTGTGATGAGATATTGTGCGTTGTACGCATGGAATGCGTTTGCATTTCAAATTTTTGGGGTTTTCTGCCAAATTCTGTCACTTTAGATGGTTTTCAATGGGAAGAGGGTATTGAATGCCGTTTAAAATTCTAAAAGTTTTGTCGTAGTCGAATTTTTCGACTTTCAAAATTGAATCAAATATATGGTTGGATTTTTGAAGTTTGGCAAAATGTCGGTACTCAGGGTAAAGAATCGATAAAAAATTACTGATAGTGACAGCTTGACCAGAGGCTATATTCCAGTGCCACTGGAGATCAGGAGCGAATGGAACTTGTTCCTGCCTAAACGTGCGTACCTCTTGTGAGCGTCGTGATGGCTGTGATTGAATACCAAAAATCGTGGGCAGATCTAAGATGAATACATTGTGTTGACCGTTTTGTTGATTGTTTAACGCACTAACCAAAGAGGGGGTCCCCTGTTATGGAGACTACAAGCTTATATAACTCTGTTCCGCCCAGTGCTTAAAAAATTATTCCCAAATAAGTTCATTCATCTCAATATTACAGGAAAATTTATAAAAGTGTTTGCACAAAAAAACATTTTCAACCATGTCAACAAAACGACTGAAATGAAATTAAAATGCTATTTTCAGACCTTTGTCACTGATGAGTCAAGTTATAGGCTCGCGGTCCACAAACAATCAACGAGCCATCATCAACTGCACGAAAATGGAAAGTGGTCGTTAATGTCCGTTCCGCACCAGCTGACACGATTTCGACGATAAATGACTTGATTGTGCCAAGAGCTCTACATTAATGTCGGAAAAATGAAGATTGAAACGATTTAAGTGTCACCCTTAAGATTTAGTGAATTTTGCCGAGATTTCAAATAGCAAGGTACGAATGAAATACTATTGTCGGTGTCGGTTTTAATACTTCAATTGGGAAAAGAAAAACATTTTTGAAAAAATTTCCATTGTATCCGCAGAGTGACAGTTTAAGGTGAATTGGTGAGTTATCAAATTGAAACCGTTTTGGTTGTCGCTGGGCGTGCCAGAACCATGTAAACTGACTTTGCTGATTTTAGACATGAGTTTGGGCGATCTCTGGTTCAGAGAGGATCGCGCATTATAGTACACAGCCCAAGACACAATCGATCGTCTGTGCAGCGAATTCCCAAAGTATGTTATCAGCCGTCTTAGTAATGTTAATTGAGCACCTTGAAGCTACGAATTAAAGCCTTTGGAATTGTTGTTTAGTTGGGAACCGTGAACGACCGATCTTTGTGAAGGGAAACTTTTCAAGCACTTGAGACCAATATTCATCCATCCGGGAGCTACTGCTTTGACTTCGGTTCAATTTATTTGAATATTATAAAACCATGAGGCGATACAACTTTTGGCAGAATTGTCAAGGAAAAACGAAACCAATGGTGTCTAGAGTGGCTGTCATGGCGTTGTGGGCAAGTGTATCAATTGACAGGCCGGAGGTCCTAAATTTGACTTTTTCACGCCCCGTCTCTTTTGAGTTGCTGACAACACTGAAGGATTACGAATTTTCTATGAAGAAGCTTCTCAAACTTTGCAAATTGGTCTCATCTCTATCTATGAGAAAACAACAGTACACATGACTCGAGTACTTATTGAAGAAGGTAGGCTCTAATGGCGGATTGTATTCTCTCGTGGACTAATGCCATTAGAGATGTATTGCTTCAAGGGGGGTGTACTAGTAAAAGGATCGCGCTAAAAGAATGACTATGTACCCTGTGATCACTACTGCATGTCAATTTTTGAAAATTCCATAAAAAAACTTGGAAGGTTGCATCTAGGCAAAGATTTTTATTATTTGTTCCTGTTTCCCAACTCGATGCAAATGTGTTTTTAGGATAAAAACTTCTGTTTATACATACACACAACAAACAGCTTTACATACACATGTATATGCTGTGCAGTTCGCTTACTTAGACTGCACATCAGCTCATTTTTGTCGTAGTTAAATGACTATCCTGATTAAACGATGTACTCCACTGGCCATCTTTTTTGCTTTCGTTTCTTTTTTAATTGAGCAAATCTGTCCTTGTTAAGTGGTTGTCCTAAAGGGGATGTTCCAATATAACGAAAATCACTATATTTTTAAGTTTGAGTACATGGAAAACTTGCAAATGAAATACGCCTTAAAGCTTCGTTTTCGCAACGTTGGTTAACAAGACTGAATAGAGTAAATAAGGATTTCAAACTTTATTCATATTTATGGCCTACGTCAAAGTTCATCCAGGCTCAACACATGGTGGACAATTTTACTAGATTTACAATTACACTAGATTAAAAAAAATAGAAGTATTTGAGTCTAAGACTATGGTGTTTGTAAACTCAGATGTTAACTTTTCGACAAAAAAAAAATCTCGTTTGTAAAGACTCTTTAACGCATCGCTTGTCATCTATAGGTTTTACAAAGTCCCAAGTGTCAAAAGCCTAAAAATTAAAAGTTACTCCTCATCGTCTTAACGGCAGCGAGTGCAGAGTTCTAAATCTTTTTTTGCCACTCCTATCAAACTGGTCAAATGACCGAAATATAAGCCTAGGTTACGGATACAACAATTGACTTAAAAAGGCCATTTTAAGAGTTCTATCACAAGAACCAGTGTGTTCGCGTTAGAGATGAACTTCTCTCGGGAAAGAATTTTTAAGTGGTAGAAGGCAGAGTAAAAGCCAGTACAGTGGGCAACCAGGGGTATGTCATTTTCTATACACCTTAGAGGTTAGGAAAAAAAAGCATAAAATGTTTATAAAGTGAGCATTTTAGTTAATTTGTATACACCTCATGTATTTTTAAAAAATAAATTCGCGGGCTTTCAGAACGGAAACTTTTGTTGGCTATAAGAAGTTTCTCTCAAATTTAATCACAAACATGCCATCTGTGTTACTCAGATTGGACACTTGTGTTATTGCGGGAACAACAACTGAACGTTGACTGATGAGTAAACGCGCAGGCAGACTGGGTGCACTCTTCAATGATTTTTCGAAAAGTTGCTTAGATGAGGAAGAAATGGAAACTGACCTTTATTTTCTGCATAGGTACCTGCCTGGCATTATCATCTGCAGGACATAGTATTTTGACAACTGGGGTGATATAGAAGATACTCCCCAAGTAAAATTTTAAGCTCTCTGAGCAGTTCCAATTGGGTAGTCGTATAAATGGTCTGGTAGGCTGCGGTAGCCAAAGGTCCTTTACTAGACTAAGTACCTGAATAAAGCAGGCACATTCCTGTTCTGATCGACAATTAAACTTTTTACTTTCTCTGAATTCAGAGATGGCAGAATCTGCAATGCATCGTTCAGATGAAGATTTGTATAACAGCTTTATCATCCCAATCGTTCTTTAGCGCACATTAACTTGGACGCTACCTAAAGTGGATGAGAAAGCCCTTAGTATTTTTGAGAGAAAAGTTCTGCGTGCAATTTTTGCTTCTGTTGGCGTTTATGGCGTCTGGAGGAGAAGATTCAACGACGAACTCTATAGGCTGCTCGGTGAAGTGCCTACAAGTGGATACAACGCTTAAGATGGCTAGGCCATGTAGAGTGCATGGACACCACTGCTCGGGCCCAAAAAGTCTTTGAATTTGAGCCATTGGCACAACGCAAGTGAAGAAGGACCTCAACCGACTTGTGATAGCTAGAGAGGCATGTTGGTTGAGGTCCAGGCTCACCCCGGACTGTAGCGCCAGTAAAAGAAGAAGAAGAATATTGTGATTGTAACTGCGTGAAATAGCAGTGTACCAGATTAATGCCCATTTCAAGTATCCACCTTTATGAAGCTTCTTCTAAGCACTTACTACTCAAATATCGAGAAGCCTTCGTACTTGTCCATGAAAACTAAGAATCGTCGTCGAAATAGTGCCAATTGTCAAAGCTGGGCTGTGGGGAAAATAGTTGAACAACAAAACGCAGCGATAAGGAGCTCTGACGGAAACGCAACGCAATGCAAAAATGGTAAGGAATCGAAACTCAAACGAAGTTTAGACCAAAATTTATCCTACCCATCAACGACTCCAGGAATACTCTCAGACACATCAAGGTTACCTAATGGACTGCATTTACTTAACTTTAGATTAGACGAGAAGTATTTTCCATTCCAACTGAGTGCGTTCAAGAGATCAGAATTCGTTCAAATTAGGGTTCTTTTTAGTTGTTTTATAAATGCTAGGTAAAGGGGGTCGAGAAGTCGTATTGATAGAAATCGTACATAAATGAAGCTTCACTCAGAGTATCCTAGAGAGTTATTTGAGATTTTAAGGTCAATAAAATGCAGAAAATCTGGTGGATGCTTATTAGTCTTTTTCAAAACTTTGTCATCTTGGGCGACTTTGATCTTTTATCAAATTTTTACACATGCCAGACGAAACAACAAGATATTCTTCCCTTCATGCGGCCAAACCTTAGAACCCCAATATATGAGTCTCAAAACATTTCCCTTCAAAGTTAAGCAGAAATATCGATTTTCTCACACACCAAGTGCATCTCGCAAAATGCCAATTGGTGTGATGCTACGCACATTCAAAGCAATCGCTCGCTTCTGTCTTTGTCTCTCTCATTCTCTCCTCCTCAACACTTCATCCAATTTGAAGCACTCAAATTCAGGAAATTTACAAAAATTCAATTTGTAAAGATTTCTTCGTTTTCAGTCTACTCACTCCGGATAAAAGTAGTCGATGTACTTCATAACCACCTCGCGGACAATATCTTGCTTCCCGGAGGTGGTTGGATACAGCTGAAAGGTCATAACGTCTGTCTTCATTTTACGCTGCCCCCGACAAATGATCAAAAAGTTCTCCTCGGTGCTGGTTATGTTTTATTCCTCCTCAAAGATTTATTTTTTTTTTGCAACTCCTGTGCCCCGTCCTTCTAGTTTCGCAGCGACAAACGACGGAGGAGGTACGCGAGGTATAACGTTTTTCTTTTTTTTTTTTTTTGGTTTCTGTGCCCTTCTGTTTCTCCTACAACTGGGGGGCGCGGCAAAGACGCGGTTGAGCAAGTATAAAAAATACAAATTATTTTTTTCCTTATTCGCCTTCTGATGCGAAAACACTCTCAAAATGGTTGATCACTGAAACGTGGTTCGGACGGTGGGGAAGACACAGCGCAGAAAAAAAATGGAATATCGATGCACGGCGGAGCAGCAGATAGACGGGAGACGTTTTTTCTCGTTTTGCTAAGTCATAGATTTTTCTTTCTTTTCTCTAACAGAATATCGCCCAGACTAGGTGCAACTTTCTTTTCATTCACAAACGCACTTATTTTTCGCAAGAGATACACACAAATTGGATTTTTCCTTCGCACTGCCTTTTTTTCTTGCTTCTCTTGATTTTGCTCCGCTCGGGCACACTTGAGATTTGTTTTGATATGAATTTCTGGGACTGCACAGCACTGAGTAAAACAAAAGAAAAATTTAAAAACGGGAAAACACAAAGCTCGCAGTAATTGGGAACACGAAGCGAAAACAAAATGAAATTGTTAACTCGGCACGAGACTGAAATTTCAATAAATTTCGTATAATTACACACGACCGTTGCGCTGGTGTGCGCTGTGTCGTATTCCAATGCAAGTGCGCGCGACTGTACTATACAGCCCTCAACGGGTACATTTGGTGCGTCTATGTGTGTGTTGGATTGGATTGTTCTCTCTTCCCTGGTGGTGTGTATTCGAGGCGAGAGAGCTGAATAGAAAGTACAGTGTGTGGAAGAATAGCCTAGAATGAATCTCATCCAGCAACTCTCACAAATTCAAGCAAAGAAAGAATGGTGTGTGAGTGTGGGGATTTGAATGTGTGCACCACAAACCCATGAGCGAATGTGTACGAACAGGAGACGGTGACTTCTGTGGTGTTCTGTTGGTGTATGCCTCTTTATGTGACACAGACTCGATTTCCTCTCATGTGCTCCGCCGCGGTGATTTTACGAATCGTAGCAAGATGGCGACGGGTTCTTGCAGATCCTAAACCACCTTTACCACGGTCACCACCGGGGAAGTGTGTGCTACGGTCGGAGTACGGTGTCGGGGATGGCTGGTGGCTTGACTAATTTCCTTTTCTTCTCAGAATGGCGTTCTCGTCCAATTTGGTCATGTGGGAGGAAATTAACGAAAACATTTGAAAGGAAATGGTAAATTTGTAACGGTGAGAAACTGTTGGCTTGGGGCAGTAATGTTAGTGCCGATAGGAATGGCAGTTAGGGCAACCACCATCTTACTTCATGTTATAGAACGGCCAAGTTATTTCGAGGTGCTGTTTTGGTAGTTGGAAATTCCTACTTCGGGAAAGAGAGGGTGTTTTTGGACGATGAAACAGCTTTAAGTACCCCTTGGGTCTCAAGGAGTGGTTCTGTCTCTTGCGGTTTAGCGTTTTGCATATTTGTGGCCTTAAGCAAACTTTAAGCTAAATTTGTAGTTCTTCAATAACTGAGTTTTGACTAGAACTTTCAATTTCAGGCCAGATTTCAAAACAACTTTGAACTTCCTTCTTGTACATAAAATAATAAGACACATTGTATAGCTTACAGCCACTTTTTGGTATTAACACGGCTTGGGCCCTGCATTTTCAAACATTTTTTCGATGTCTTAAGCAACATTTTGGGATGTGTATTAGCTCCCTTAATTATGATCTTACAGCTTTGCGACATGTTTATGGTCGCAAAAAGACTAACTTGAATTTTTGGGTTCAAACTTACTTTACCCTGGTCTTTCAGTTAGCTTTAATTTCTTTAGAGGGCTATACATCTAGTTGGCACACCCAAGAAACTCTGAGCGCCTATTTGCTGTCATAATTCAGTTGTTGACATGATGTCTGGCAGCTTAAATGCACTTAAAATCGTTTTGTGGTTTTAAGATGATTTGGAGCTCTGTCTTTGACTTGACGAAAGGACAAAATGTTCCAAAAACAACTCATTTATTTTAGTCCAGAATACCAGGGAACTAATTGGGCCGACATTGGACCACAATTCCGTTTTAAGTTCATTGGAATCGACCAATAATGATTTTTAAAAGCCAAAAAACCTTCAAGATTTCTGAACTAGAGGATTTTTCCAAACCTCACACCATTGGCTTCTTGAGAATTAAAACACATGTATTGTAATTTTCTGAGGCCAGTAAAGTTGCTAGAAAATCCAAAATTTGGGCCTGCATCAGCGAACTGGCAACATTACCCGACAGCTATCATTACACTCTTGGAAATAAAAATTAAGTTAATTTCTTCAAAAGTGTAATGTACCTTATTTTGAAATTTTAAGCCTAATAGCCATGTTTGTACTTATGCATGTACATTTCGATTGAACTGGTAAGCGATAAGAAAGTCAAAACACAGTGGGGTTACCAGGAGTTATGCTTCTTTGAAACCAGAGAACGTTTAATTGAAATGTTCCCTTCATGATGTAAAATAGAAGAGACTTAAATAACAGGGCAGGTCTCTATGAACCAGAAATTGGCAGACGCCAATTTATTTTTTGACACATTTCCCAATTTCTTTTGACATACTGAATACTCTTCGGGAAATAACTAGTTTGTCTAGTTTTCATAAAAAAAAACTTTAAATTTGCTTTAGAGGCCTAAAGCAAGTTCCCATGGAAGTGCATTTCAATTCTTTTTCTCTTTCAATATCTCAAAATGAGATTAAAAACACATTCAATAACTTCATGGCCTTGAAACGCGTCCATAAAAGTCTCTCCACTTCAGAGATCAACTCCAAATCAAATCCAGATGAACCTGTTTTGGAAAATGTGTGTCAACAAGAGGAACCATCCAAACCGTCAAACCCATTTGTCACCACGATACACAGCCGATATCAAATCGACATCGCCTCGCCTCGTAACCCACACACAAACTGTGTATCAGAGCATGTCTCAGGTGGGTGACAGCAGTACAGTTTAACAAAAGTACCGTACAGAACCAGTGTCAGCGAGTTTAGACGCCTGACAGCAGCCCAGAACCAGGAGGTCGCCACCGTTCGTCCAAATGCCAACACACTACACAGCACGTTTTTCACCACACAAAGTACCGCGTACAGTGGTGAGAAGCTGGAAATCGTCAATTACCCAGCAGTCCGATTAAAATTTTGTGAAAAACCTTTTCAATTCGATGTCCAGTATAAAAACACTAAAAAACGCGCGGAAAAAATCACAGCAGACAAACAGAGAAGACGACTTTCGCGTTTGGAAAAACGCCGAATAAACCGACAGCCGAAAACCTCAGACAAACAAAACGCAGTGCAGCAAAAAGAGCGAACTAAGACGACGAAGCGGATGCGGAGCAAAACGCGCACGAAAAAGCAGAGGCGGCGATGTCGGAGAGCTCTTCGGCATAACTGAATATCTGAATAAATACGATTGTCTTTTTTCCCGCTGCTGTTCTGCGACCGGACGCCATTAACCGTGGTAACAGAGCTCCAGCAGCAGTAGCGATTCGCTCCGCTAGACGGATCGAAAAAGTGAAGCTTCGGCTTCGGTGTGGTGAAGCCCTGCGAGCTGCTGGGGCGGGATATTCCGCTGCTGGTGCAATGCTGGTGCTTTATTTTCTGCAGACTTAAGCGCAGCACCACATCCAGGTGATGTGGAAGTGCCCACACAATGGCAGTCCCCCTTTCCCTGAGCTGAATGAAGGGAACAAGCAGGTATTTTAGCGAACGACCGCAACGTAAAGAGGTTTCCCACTTTTCCCTGCACGCATGGCATGTAAACAAAACCGCCTCATCAGGCTGTTGATCGGCGAAAATCAGACGAAATATGTTGGCCGTTTTCGATTGAATTTGCTGAATCACCACGCACACCAGGCCTCGAATTCAGCTCACCACCAATACTAGCAGATGCGTACGCGGCGACTCTCTCTCAAGCGAGCACGACATGGCGGCCGACAGAACTTCTCTCTTTGCGAGCGCGCAGGGAGATACCTGTACACAGTCACAGATGAAAACGAAAAACATGGCTGCTGCACCAACACTCGGCGGGCTTCACCACCACTAACGCGCCTCACTCAATAAAGTGTGAGTGCGCGAGGTGAAGCCACGTTTACACACATTTTGACACGACCCATCAGCTGATTGCTGAGTGTACAAGTGTACGTACATGTGTGTTGACGGAACACGGCCTCGGTGACGACACAACGAAACAGCTCCCGTCCGGGTTGCGGAAGGACGGGGAGGAAATGGATGGCAGCCAGCACGCTCACTGTGCAGCCCTGCCCGATGCGAGGGGAGAGCATTGATTTGTTTGGGTTCTTCGTGGAGGCTCGAACTAAAGGAATGCATGCGTACTGCGCCATATTGGAGTGGAGTCGAGCGACCGAAAGGGACGACATTTTGCAGACACTCCCGACGAGTGGAATTCAGATTTGCCTCTTCCCAGAATGAAATTCCCAGATATTCCCCCGCATTCACGAGAGTGCTGCTGGTTTCGAGGAAATATACAATTTCCTGCACGAGGGCGGCAGTCCTAGTCCAAGGCGAAGGAATTCGCATTGGGATGGAATGGGGGGATGGTATCTTTTGGCTGCGCGTGGCGTTATAAATTATTCGTCCTAGAAGATTTGTTTTTCTTTCAATTGAATCGGAGTGAGTGTTCGAGGGAAAACTATTTTTTGCGTGGAGAAAGAAGTGCGGATGTTCAATTCGCACACGGGTGGGAAGCCAGTGTAAGTCATTCTGGGGAAATCGGTGTTATTGACTTGCAATGAATTGCCTGCCCTGGATTTTATTATCGATTTCCTTCGCATGCCTTGTGGGGGTTTTCTAATGAGCTTGAATATGGTGAGCGATGGGGGGCTTGTTTAATGGACTGTTTCGCTCATTTCAATATGGCAAAGGGCAAAAGAAAAGTCTGGTCAGTGTTCAAAATTACTAAACACATGGTTCTGAATAAAAAAATAAAATAGTCTCTCGGTATTTGTAAAGGACTAAGTCAAACGTTTGTCTTTAGGGATTGTGATCATGATGGAGGAGACACTTTTGACTGAATTGAGATTTGGCATCATTTTCGTCGTCGCATGCCACTTCACTGCTTCTAAAACTTTGACAGTAGAAAGAATAAACGATATTCATAACACAATTAGTTCTTGAAGAAGATGGGCCATAGAATTTTTTGGGATTAAAGTGTCAACTAATTTTGTAAGTTGTATTTCAAATAAAAAAAATCAAGTTTTAACTTGATTCGTACTCGACGCCAATGAACTCAGTACCAATATTATATATTTACTAAGCGAATTAAGTCTTTGCCTTTGGCTTCTTAGAGGGGAGAGAGCAACGAGGAGAGCGTGTTGATAGCAGAATACCGTTAGTTAATACGTTTAGCTTTATATTTGTACAGGGAGGACATTATTGTTTATTATTTTGATACTGAGGCTTAAACAACAAATGTACAAATTTTATGCAGTGCCTTGTTGATGTCAATTAGGACTTTCGATTTTGTTTCAGCCCCCTAAACAAATTTATGTATGCTTCAAATTTGTTTGCCAAAAATCAAGCAAAAACTAATACTAAATGGTTTTTCATTAATTATTCACAACAAGGATATCCTTTTTTCGAGTACTGAGCATAATTCTTCCCCCAGAGAGAAAAACTTCCCGAGGCAATTTATTCAGTATAAGATTGAACAAAGTCAAAGTTCTGAATTTTTTTGAATTAACTTGTTTTAACTGTTTTTTAAAAGTTTTCCAAATTGATTGCTTTATGCATTATTATCTGTGTATCTAATCGGTCGCAAAGGAGTAATTATAGGACTTTAATATTGTTTCTTGCAATAATGTTAGGTGTATGCGACGTTAAATAAGAAACTATGGATCTAACTGCGGTCTGACCAAAGTAACAAATCACAAGTCACAAATCGTATTCGTGTTCTATTCATTATACAAACCAATTGACGAGATTAACATTTCTTCAACAATTTTCACTCACCTGAAAGTAAAAGAAAAACAAAAATCGAAATAAATTAAATATTCATAAAATATCAATAATTTTGATTAAAAAAAATTTGGAAATAATTTCAAGTTAAGGTAGGGTTCACATATTGCGAGCCAGAAAAAAGAGTTTTATTTTTTATATCCCCCCCCCCCCCCAGGAATACTCAACAGAAATACCATCTTTAAATAAGTCATCGTTGAAATTGGTGGTTAGAGAAGTTTGCAAATTACAAATCTGGTCAAAAAGTTTTGAATCGTCTATATTAACTCCGTTTGGAGTTAGTAAGTTGACCGTTTTTTCAACGTCAGATCAAATTGAAAGCTCGTTTAAATTCATCCAATCAAATGCATTGAACTCTTCAAATTGGAATGTCCATTTATCTAAATATTCATAGCACTTTCTATAACATTTTAAGAAGGCATGACTGGATGGCCGAATGGATTTTGTGGTAAAGGATAAAAACTATTGGTCCAATCTACTTTTGATTAAAGTTTTATTGGCTTGCAATGTAGCTGATACTCCCAGAAGTGAGTTATCATCTTTTTCCATTTCTTTCGTTAAAAAATGTTAAAGAATGCGCAAAAAATAAGAAAGATTCTGATAAATTTGAATCAAAAAAAGTTCTCAAAAGAACTCTTTAAAAGAGATGCTCTGGAAACGCTAAGTAAAGGAAAATTTAACAATTTGGATGAAATCCTTTAAAATTAAAAAAGAAAGTTTAAGTCTACAAAATGAGGATCGGAAGGTTTGCTCACTTTCTATTACAGCCGAAATTTTTATAACGAATTTTATAATTGCTTAAATTTCTCTATACCGAATTCGATTTTGTTAGTCTTCCCCTTCAAAAATATACTATAATCTATAAGGAAATTCTTTATAGTGAAATTCTTTTTCTTCACCCAAAATCAAAAAAAAAATCTTTATTTATAGTGAAATGACAAATTTGAAAATACAATTTATTGTGATTTACTGTTTTTAATTTTACAGGGATACTCACAAGCCTCATTGTATGTGTAGTAGAAATATAAAAACAAAGCTTGCTAAGATTTTTTGTTCATAATTCAAAAAGGGAACTCCCCTTTTTGCCAAGAATTTGCTGTGAAAGGAAGGTATGCAAATAATTCAAGTTCTCGAAACGTCTACACAAATATGCAGAAGCGTAAGTGAAACAATTTTGAATGTCACTTCATCTTAGGAATCGGATTCATCAGATGACAATGTTTAAATCTAACTTATTGAAAGACAACCTAACGTTCGTCACATGAGAGCTGCATTTGATAATTTGGGACGTTTTATCCCAACAAGGGATGAAACCTCAGATAATGCGTATTTTCATTTTTCGAATTGAAGGACTATAGCAAAACAAAGGACTAAAATTGGTATACTCATTACGAATGAATAAAAAAACAATAAATTCGTTTCAAGTGAATTCTTTTTCGTTGAAATTATAAAGGAACTCTCACAGATTTAAGAAAAATAAAATTTCCAACAGGTGTAAGGAATTTTGTGGAAAACTTCTGTATAACGAAGCAAGTCTTTGCTCCCTTAAAGTTTCGTTATAAAGAAGTGACTTAGAGAGCATGGGTTGCGTCAATGGTAGACGTTAGTACTGCGACCTGAATGTCTGAATTGTCTTCCTTACACCCTTCTTTTGTTGTTTGGGATTTGATTGCTGGTCCTTAAAGTTTAATAACATCCCTTTATAGCGATTCTTGGAAGTCTGTATTCACAAAATGGCACCATCTGAAAGTTGTGGCTGATCTTGGAAGCAATTACCAAGATGAAAGGTGTGACATTTGTCAACAATAATTAGAGTGCATCAGCGTTAGACAACAACATTCTCTTTTGCCTCTGCAAAAATGTTCGGATTTGTCTTAAATAAACATCATTTACGGAAAATTTTGAGTGTCTTATTTTTTATTGTAAGAAAAGTGCTTCTAAAGCACACCAAATAATTGGAGAAGTTTATGGTGCATCTGCTTAAACCGATAAATCAGGCAGATAGTGGTTTCGGTGCTTCAAAAGAGGTAATTTCAGCTTTGACGACAAAATGCGTCTTGCCCAGCCCAATATGTTTGAAGATGAGGAATTGGAGGTTTTACTGGATCAAGATCCGTGCCGTAAACAAAGTGACCTAGCGAAATCGTTCAGTTAAAGAAATTTGAAAGCAAGAAAATTTGGTACCGTATGATTTGAAGCCCAGAGATGTCGAATGACGATTTTTTACCTCGGAACTTATTCTTAAAAGAAAGACATCAATGAAGCGATTTTTGTACCGGATCGTGACTGGAGATGACTACGCTCACCCCAAGAAGAGAAAAGAACTATGCACAGCCTGGTGAACCCGTTCCATCTAAGTCTACATCGACACCAAAGAAAAACATCCACGGTTCATTGGTTATGATCTGCAAATGGTGGGACCAGATGGGTGTGGTGTACTCTGAGCTGCTAAAGCCACGCGAAACCATTGATGGAAACCGTATCGACAAACAATGATTTTGTTCAAATCATTTCAAATAATTTGGAATTCATGGCAATGAATAAATTTAAAAAAAAATAACTTCGATTGACAGATCTTAACCATTTTCCAGCACAGTCCTTCCATAACAAAAGATAAAAATTCGATCAATTTCGAGCTACATTCGTACGCCTAGGGTATCGTGTAAGGCTACGGAATGTTATTTGAATATTATTTTTATTAAGCGAACAGCTCATATTCTTGAAATTCGATTTCAATATTTGAAGAGTTTTTGATATATGTGAGACTTTGAAAGAAGAGACGCAAACATTGGATAGGATAGGTTGGATAGTTTTAAGATAGTTTTACATTTTACAGTCTACGCAATAGTTCATGCTTGTAAGCTTTTATCGAACAGACGAAATTAATTCATGTGACTGCTAATGTTACACTAGACTAGCAATAGCCATTGTTCGTTGCTCCTCCAAGACGCTCACATTTCCCTCTAAAAGGTATGCGCGTTATTAAAGAAAAATTTACAATCAGCAGTTTCAATGCCAAAGACCTTGAATGACAGAAAATCACATCACTCATCGGCAATTTATTTCGGAGTGCAAGTCAGTGCATCTTTCTTAATTTACACAACTGTCAAAAAATGTGAAAATCCTTGCAATTTGTGACAGCCCATGACTTGCAGTGGAATTAATATTTTCGACAACCCCAAGCAATTTATCGCAAAAAAATCACGAAAAACTGACCAAATAAATCACTGCTCGCTGTCCGGGGAAATCGCACAACAGAAATGTAATCAACGGGGCTCTCAAAAAAAAAAACTCTAAATCAAGGTCTTATCCAAAAAGAAGAACAGTTCAGCGTCAGTGAACCATACAATACCACCGCCGCCGCGTCGATTGGGCAATTAAAGGAAGTGGCCCCGCATTGTTGTCGAAACTCGTTTCGTTGACTGCACAACACAGTGCATGCACAAAAATCCATTGAACTTGAAAAAGCCAAAAAAGAAGACAAAGAAATCCAAGAACAACAAAATGTGGCTCTCACCGGCAACGGCGACGACTTCGGGCGCGCAGATAAATTCATTGCGGCGACGGCCAGTCAAGTAAGGCACTTGACACCAAATTAATATTTTTTCTCGTTTTTGCTGAGTTGTATGCTGTTCATACGAGCGAAGTGAGGGAGGGATACGAGCATTCCGTGCATACATAACTGCGGGCAGGAGATCGTTCAGCAGTACGATAAGACGTGGCGCGCGGTAATACGAATGCCAAGGTCGGATAATACAATTTTTTCCTCGTTTCTGAATAAAATAAATATGGAAGCGTGCTGATAGTGATCGTCAGCTTAATTTTATTGACTGCCGCTGCCTCTGTTGACTTCGCTAACGAGGAACAACAATGACCGATCAAGTGACAGTCATTTACGGAAGACTGAGCGCGGCTTGATTGTGCTGCATTTGGTGCCAAGCGGTGCACAGATCAATCCCATTTGACGGAATCCGTCAAAAATAGAAACGACGTAAGCTTAACATTCATTCCGTCATCGTTGCGGCGTGCAATCGCGAAACGTTGTCTGATTCACGAGCTGCGGTGATGTGTCACATTTCGCACATTGACGTCGCCAATATGACGTGATGCATGGCATTGTGTGATCGATGAGGGCATACATCGAGGGATTAGATAAGTCACGACATAAACGGAAGCGATGGGGCAGGTGCTTATTGATTTCTGCGTTGTTAATCGGCTTACACTGACGTAGCACGCAACTTTAAGTGGATTAAGTCACCTTTGCTGCAAACAAATGGATTTTTGGGTCTCGGTGTCATCCTTGAACGAGCGATTGGGTGTGCTGTGTAGAACAGCAGAAATGTCAGGGGGCACGTTCGATTGGTTTGTTATATGTCAAGGGTGGCTAAGAGGTGCAGCTTCCGTACAAATGTTGGGCTTCTACGATTTGTTTGTTAACAAGAGGAAAAGAGACGGAGGGGGGTATTTGGAAAATAAATCATTTCACGATGAAGCAGGAATGGTGAAAAAGTGGCGCCCAACGGAGACTCTCCCATTCAATGCCTGAAACTCCAAGATCCGGCTCACATATGAAGCCCCATTTTACATTTACATACATAGGTTTAAATGAATGTCTGAATGGGCGTTTAAGATATTGTTAAGAAAAAGTGGCGCCCGACGCAATCCCTCTCACTTCCGAGCATCAAATGTCAAGACTATTTCCAAATGATACACAATTTAAAAAGGAACATTTGTCCAAGGGACAACTCCAATACTGTCTGACCAGGGATAGTTCTAAGAAAAAGTGGCGCCCGACGCAATCCCTCTCACTTCCGCGCCTTAAATTCCAAAACCTAGTTTTAAATGTGCAAAGCTTCACGAAATGTATGCCCGTTTGTTTCTTAATTTGCAGTCAAGACGCACGGGTCACGCATTCCGTTGTGATGTACGCCAGCCATAACCAATTACGGTTCGGTGACCCCAAATAAGACGAAGCGAAAGTAGCATCAATTACAGTCTCAAAGAACGATGCACATCGATCAAGCGTCAGCCTCGACTAGCCCGCAAGATTAATTCCAACCGGTTCCCAAACTCATCTACATGATCTCCTCTCCTCTCATCTCAATCAACGAGAAATTAATTCATTCCGTTACCGCTAGGCAGATGTCAATAAGACCTCATAAAGCAGCCCATTACAATTGCACGACCTGACTGTCAACTGTCCATCACGTGCAATTGCGCGACGTGTTAAGCTTGGCCAGGTGCTGACGCGTACAAAAACCCCTTGGGGACTGAAAGACCCCATCATCGGGGCTGTGCGCGCAGTCGCAGATTCAAAGCGATCTTGCCGACAGAGCGCTGTCGCGCGCACTTCTCTCACACACCACTGCGAGTGACAGACTTGCACAATATCTGCATGCGAAATGGCATAATGACGAGCGACGCTGCACTCATGTGAATTACGCTCGCGTTCGAGTATCCGTCGTTTTGCTACACTCGATGCGGCACTCCCCCTGCAGTGTGTGTTGGCACACTTGTGCTGCGGAATTATAGGATTCCTGGCACTAACTGAAAAGCAGAAACGACTGCAGCTTGGCGCACCCACCGCTCGCGTGTGAACTGTGTAAGTGTGTTACGTAACGCGCCGATCTCGCCGTTTGCAGCGAAAATTCGGTCGCACTGTACGACCGAGATGTGTGCGCGCGACCGTTGAATGCTCAAATTTCAAATCGTACCTCTAAAGCGGCAGCTCGGTGCGCAGTAGGTCGACGCTAAAAGGTCGCCGTTAGAGCAGCTTGACGGCGCCGAATCGCTCATAAATCTCCTGAAGAGACCGACAAATCATGCCACACACACAGGATCCGCGAAATTTGCGCGATCATTAGCAAAAATGTTTTTCTAAGCGTTATGTCGTGCTGTAGACTTGCCCCCCTATTTACAGCAAATTAGAAGGTAGCCAGAGAGCGAGCGTGCAGCGAGTGGAAAGGAACATTTTTGGTGCATCACGCGCAGAGTGGTTCAATTTCAATGAGCCTCCGGCGGATGAATGAAGCTAAATAATGCAAAATGTCTTATTCTGAGTTCTGTGGGTGCTTTTGAATCGCGAAAATAAATGGTTGAAGTAAATGGAGTCCGTGAACAAAGAATCAGAATGTGGTCATGGGTAATAATTGCACAACCAAAGTTTGAGTGTGCAAGTTGTTTAGAGCTTGAGAGGCTGCGGATCTTGCCAAGCATGATGATTAGGAGACTGGGGCATAACTGTAAAGATGACTGACAACCTTATAAAAGACTGCATTCGCCGGCGAAACTGCTTTTAATTCTGGAGTGACTCAAGGGTGTTTAGTTGTTCCCGTTCTTTTTTAGGGGAAAAAAAGACAGGCAGTCTTAGAATATCGAACCTTTACGCTAGTAAGACATTGTGCGAATAAGTTAGATGAACGTTCAAGTCGTTTGATGAAATGAGGGTCTTTTCTTTTGTTAGAAAGATGTTATAGTCCGGGTCTCAGCTGGGTTTTCAGGTATTCCAACTGATTCTATTTGCTCACACGACTTGTGTGCGTCATCTGAGATGAGCACGATCTCTGCTGCGCTGTCCCAATAGGTCAGATTCGAAGGCGTTTCCGGTCAGAATAATGTTGTCTTAGCGCCCCACGTTTCCATGTCAAATTAATTCCTTGTACCCAAAAATGGGTAAGATCTAAGACAACAATTTGGACAAGACTTTAGACAAGTACTTAAACAAGAACCTGGACAAGAACTCGGACAAGTACTTGAAGAAGAACTCAGACAAGGTCTTGGACAAGGTCTTGGACAAGAACTTGGACAAGAACTGGGAAAAGGCCTTGGGTAAGAACTTAGACAGGAGTTTGGCGAAGAATTTGGACAAGAACTTGGACAAGAGCTTGGAAATTAATCTGGACAGGGACGTGAACTGAAAATATGGCATTGAACTGGTACTTAGATAAGGACTTCAGCCACAAAATTGGTTTTCCAGAGGGTCATGCAGGCAGTAAGTATTCCACACAGTAGTGTAGTATGAGCAGATAATTGTATTCGAGTCGAACACTGTAATCACCGCCTCCAGTAATGGTTGTAACGTTCGCTCCAAGTTTCAGAAAACCTCCTCTTTCCATCTCACAAGAATTCGGTGGACGTTTCAGTTGAGCAAAATCGCACAATACAGACATTTCAAGTTTCTTAATGAAATTTTATAACTGCAAAGCAAGCGATAGAAGTGCGTCTCTATTGAGAATCGATTTTATCTCCTCCCCAGCGTAACAGATGCTGAAACATGAAAAGGCTTAAATGCTGTCGTTGTCTCACGAATTTCAAATTATCACAAAATAATTAACGATAAATGCGATCAGCAGATTCCAGGAATATTGGAACGGGAAAAACAAAGCAGCTCGTGCGTTTATTTTACGCGCTAGACGTTTTTTTTCCTTCTTCAAAATAATGCTAGCAAATTGAGAGTCAAGGTTGGTCAATAGGATCGTCAGAAGGTGTGAATTTCTGCGCTACGTAAATACTGAAGCATTGGCACAGCTGAAGGCGAAATTATGAGTTCTTTCTCGGTAGCTTACAGCTTTAGTCTTCAGTGCGAGGTTAGTGAGTTTATTGAAGTCACTTTTCCACTCTTTCCCGATTATATTCCTCGTTTTGTCCTAAACTATACTATATACTATGATACTAAACGAAAATTGGTGGCAGGGTGTGTTATGAACTAAGCCATTCAGAGACTTGCTTAGTGGCTAAGAACAACTTGGGCAATTAACATCACCTCTCCACCGTGCCTTATAAGTTAAGCTACTTCCGTTGGATATCTATATATAAGCTACAGAGGATAAGCTGCAGAGCGTCCCTTAAATGGTTCAAACACAGCTTATTGAGGATACAACAGTCTTTTAAACAAACTTTGCATAAATCACGTTCAAAGTGGCTTTTAAATTTAGATTACACTCAACTTTACAAATGTCACTTTCTTACTAGAACGTATGGCTAAAATAGTCAGCTAAGGAAAATACTCTAACTCAATTAGCTTTAACTGACAAATACATTTAGAGGTTTGTAAATAAGGCCTCCGCTGCGAACCCTTAATCGACTCTGATTTATGCTCAGAGATGAAGTTTTGCAAGCTTGGAAACACACAAACAACCCTGAAGAACACAGTGCATAGGGCAGCAGATCTTACTTCAATTCGGAAAATGTTGCTATGGTGACAGGAAACTACTTTTTTCTTCCCCAAATGGGGCGAATTTCCATTAAAAAAGCAGCATAGTGAAGCATTGAGACCGCCTTCAGTCCACCTTCAGGTAGTTTTTGTAGATAATACCTTGTGATTTGAAGAAAATGGTGGCATTCACCTTAAGGACATTCTTCGTCTTTCTTGAAGCAAGTGGCCGGTAAAATCCACTGTTTTGACACTTCCTTAATCTCTCGTGTTTACCATTGACCCATGTTTTGTCGACGATCAGAAAACGACGCAGAAAATATTTCAGATTGCGCTTAAATACCGTCAACCACTGCTCTAAAGTGGTATCACGGTTGAGTTTATTGCCTAGAGTGAGCAAACGTCGTACCCATCGCGAAGACAGTTTTCTTGTGCCTAATATTTTATACAGGCTTTTGAGAGCTGAACTATCTGGAAAACCTTCAATTAGCAGTCTGTGGGGGGGGGGGGGGATGGTGAATTTACCAAGAAGGGTTTATCAAAATACCGCAGTGTGACCATGTTGACGCGCATTAAATGAATTTTCGATAGTATTCGAGGGGAGATAACATCCACCTTACACAGTATCCTAGCGCTCTTCGATGTCGCTACTCGATTTTTCTTACAAAAGCAAAAAATCGAATCACTGTCAGTTTAATTTTTCTAGAATAAGCGGATAAACTCGCATCAAAACGAAACGCACTGAAAATAAAACTAAAAATCCGATTCGCTTGAAATTTTAACACTAGCTTAAGTTGCACCAACTGGCGGCGTGCTTAATGCCTAAATCGATGAAACAGTAGCCGACACCGTTTGGCAGCGTGGTGAAGTTTGAACCGGTTTAATTTTGCGAGTAGCCGTCTTCGAAAATATACTACACCGCCATCGTGTACTTATTGCCAGGCACTTTATTGGACCAGCCTCGTACATTTTAAAAAATAGGCCACGCAGAGATTTTACCCCTATAGAATAAACAAATACAAATATGGCTTATTCCATTGCCATAAAGCTCACAGAATGTCTGCATTACAAATCACTTCCCGTCGTAAAGCGGGTATACTTTATTTTTGGATTAACTTGCATAAAGCACAATAAACCGGATCCGTATCTGAGTTTTTATTTATAAACCCATTTTGCTGATAAGATGTACCTGAGACGAGGGAGACAGTCTGGCAGTGGTCTATAATAGTTCCCTCATCACGTTGCACGACCGAACGGAAGTGGTTCACTGTAAGTCATTATCATCGACTCTGCTGAAAGGTCAGGTGTCAGCACTGTTTACGATGGAAATTCGGTGATAAGGGTTTTCAGAAGGGCATTGGACAGTGATTAACCTTCAGCATTAGAAGGACGTAACAAATCTGAAATATAACGTAATCACGTGAATTTCGACAACATTTTGTATCGAGTAAAATGAACAAGATCAGTTGATCACACGAAAACGACAAGAAAACAGTCGCACGCGGGAACAAAAGCCGATGTCATCCGAATGGAAAATTAAGATTGAAATTCAACGTAACCACATTTGACAGATTTATCAAACCGGCCACTTATCTCTCACTTGTCGCTGAATAAAAGCGAAAATTTCTTAATCCGGTCGACATTCCTAACTCCCTGACATTGTCTCTCTGAGAGCTGTAATAGTTGTCGCTACTAGCCACAACTGCAGGCACGACGAATCAGATTTCAATCTGATTTATGTCACATCTGTCACGAATGCAAATGACAGCCATCGCTCGGCAATTGCAATTAGCCCATTCAGCAAGTGATTGGCGCGCGTTCAGTGAATTTTAAGTTGCGTCCTTGAATCGGCTGGCCGATCATAAAATTAAAAATGCAACCCTTCACCGCTAGAACGCAGACGAAAACCTATTAAATTCCCCCCGCATGTGTTGTGAAACAGATACACAGTAAACCGGCCTAGGCTCACGCCAACCGCAGATAGATTAACATTCCCCCAGATCGTGACTAGTAAATTATACGATATCAATTTCAGACTGCGAGACATGTAGTCTCCAGCGTCATCTTGGCTGTCGACGCTCGCGTACACGAGCCTGCCAGCTCGCTAACCTCTAACCTTTCGAGACGTCAGTGCCATAGCGAGGAGATTGTATTGCAGCGAACGTACAAGCTGCCGACTGGCTATCTTGTCGATCTACTGAAAATCAATTTTCATCTATTGTAGCGAAAATGTATTCCGCGTAATGCGCAAAAATTCGAGGAAGGCAGCGTGCCAGGCTCCGGCTCGAGTGACTGACTGATGACTGCCAGGCTGCGACTTAAGTGCCTGACAGATTGCCGCTGCGAGCCAATTGTTTCCTTGCTCTGCATTCATTTTGTTTTCACAAAGAGCTTTGCACTTTGCGATTTGCGATTTGACTAATTAAGTTTGGCCGAGGGAGGTGCGACTGGCGGGAGGCTTTGTCTCTGTGGAGCTTGGTTGTTATTTTGACACCTTTTATGATCTTGTGTTCACTTTTTTTCGTTTCATGGGATGGAATTGCGCCTCGCCTCGTGGTTGGAAATTTGTTTATCGCAATTCAAGCAATGCGATTATTTTAAAATTGCCTTGCCAAGGAGAGGTAACAAAATTAATTACCGTTATGAAAGATGCGGAAGGGTGTACGTGCATCGCTTAAAGGCGGCAACACAAACTCGTTGAAGTTATAAGTTATGGCAAGGAGCGTTGGTTAATTTTGAATGATGGTTGGGTGTTTTGTTTTGTGAAATGTAATAAGTGAAAGAAAAATGTCAAACAAGAACTTACCAGCGGGTTGGTTGAAAAAGGAACACCATCAAGAAATTACGTCGTTTATCGAGGGTCCTATTGGTAAGCATTTTTACGGACATTGGAAAAATTAGGAATTCTCTTTTGAAAAGCTTCCGCCAAAGTGGGACTTTAAACGATAAACTCACAATTTCTTGCAAATTAAGAAGATAATGTTCCCGATATTTTCAAGTAGATGTCAGCAAGTGGATGCCTGACAAAATGGCTGCCGGGTAGTATACATTTTTTTAACCTGTACATTTCTAGCTCAGTTAAGGCAGTGGGCAGTAAAATGTAAAAGAAATAGTACTGGAGCAGATTTGTTGTTTTTACTCTCCTTTTTATATTTACTATTCAACATTTTTTGACAATGCGAAGTCTAATTGAAGTGTGTCGCTAATTTGGTGGTCTTGGTTTCAGAAGTTATTCATTTTTTCCTTCACCGTTTATTTATCTATTCCAATCTTCGAAGCAATTTAAGAAATCAATTTTTGTGACTTTGTTGAGATCTTTCTTCGATGCTGTCACCACTGGCGTATAGAACGACGCTTTTACACACTTAGGTTCCGCAGCGTCATTTTTTTCGTATTAAATACTTAGCCAAAATTGCCCGTGTCACAGTTGAAGAGATCTCCCTTATTCTTGGAATGGTCGAACATTGAACTTTGGTTTCCATGCAAAAAAACAATAAACTCAAGACTCGTCATCAGTTTTCATCCTCAGCAGTAAATTTTGGTTGCAGCGTACAGTGGCCAACAGCTCATAAGCAGTGTTAATACGATGCTGCTATTAGAAGTGTTAGTGAGCAATTTTTGCACGGATTTTGAACCGACCTGTCAATTGCTAGGTGCTTCAGAAACTTCTCAAGCGGTGATTGCATGACCTTCTGTCATAAACAGAAACAGTACCCTCGCAAAAGCATTGCAAAGTTTATTTGCTTTGCTTAATTGTAAATTTCGCGCAATTTCTAAATTGCAAAATCAACTGTGACTCGGACAATGTCGGCTATTTATTTAATAAAGAAAAAGACGCGGTGGAAAACTTACTTCCTGAGTGCATAGATTTACACGCCGGAGGTGTTAGGTTTGATTCCTAAACTGAACGTAATTTTTCACCGCAAAATCTCATGGACTACTCAGATCTCTTCGTTCGAAGTTACTAGTGAACTGTAGGTTAACTGTACATTTATCCTTAGTTCCTCGTCCGTTCAGAGCAAGTTCTCTAAGCTACTTCGGATGGAAGTGAAATGAAAATCGATTCATACATATGATGGTGGCGTTGAAAATTTCTCTGGTCCAAAATTGGTAATTTGTGCTCTTTGTAAGGAGTGATGTTCTTTTACTCTTGATATCTGCGCAAATAATTTTCACCCTGACTAGTTCAAACTGCAACCAACTTCAGACTGCTATAATTTCCAAACTGTTAATGACAGTAAGCTAACATTTTGACACATGACAGATAAGCGCTTTAAACGATTTGCGACTCTGCTGTGTTGCTATGGAATTTGAACGTGATAGAGTGACTGGAAAACCAGAACCGTTAGAGCAAGCTGCAGCACTTCAAAGTGAAGAATTCATTTGTGTCTCGAACCACAGCTCTTTACTGCGATATTGGCAGCAATGGAAGTGATCGTAGAAAAACAGCAACATCGATAGCAAATGAAGGCTTGAATTGAGCGTCGGATTGATTGGAAGAAAAATGGTGCGCGAGCTTAACATATCGTTGGAAAGGATACAACAACCATTGAAGTTCCAAAAAGCACACGATCTTACATTGCTACAGAAAAAAGTTACCAAGTTTGGTTAGAAAAAACAATGTTCCACACGTCATTTCTTCGGCACAATGGATTGCAAATTCTCTGGATGCAATCTGCTAAATTTCTCGGTATTTTAAAGGCAAATCTTAAAAAAGCTTGGACCACCCCAAGCAAACACTTTGCAGGACATGGGCAAAAATACCGCAGACCCAGTTATGCGCAGCGTGCGATACTTTCTTGGTCCGTCTCAAGGCGATTTTAAAAAGTTAGACTTAGTCTTTCATCCTCTTTTCGTCACCGACAACACCGAGAATTGAAGTCTTCAGAACTTTACCATATTTTTTAAAGAAATAATTCAAGTTTTACGAGTTTGTTTCTTTCTTGAAACCTTTTAGCTTTCTTTTCTGAATTCGAGTGATACTTGTCAATCTTTTTGAACGATTCCTAGCACCAGATACCAGACTAAGTTGCTTCCCTTCAACCAATTGTTTGCTCGTCGCATTCTAGAAAACTCGCGACCTTCAACCTTCAACGTTTCGCTGAACCGTGATTATAATGCTTGTAATAAAGAGACCTAATCCACTGATTGTGATGCAGCTTTTATTATGCATTCCTGAGTGAAAAGTAAATAAACTGACTTCGCATTCCGAGCTCAGCAATAAACCGCGAAGCACTTCAACTGATAACGAATCTATAGACCCCCCCCCACCCTAGTCAACTGGTCTTTAAGTTTCTCACTCCCGACCACACAGTGCAGTACACAGTGCCGCATCACGTCGCTCTCTTTGGCAGAACACTCACAGGGCACGTGAAACGCAATTACCGAACAGCTGAACAAAGTACACGCCGTCATATAAAAGTTTAATTTGTTTAATAAAAAAAATTAAACGATGAAAATAGTTGCTCGCTTCTGCTTTCTTTTTGCATTTGCGAATGTCAATGGGAAAGTCAATAGCTGCCCCGGTCTTACTTAAGAAGTTTCAGTTAACAGCAATTAGATGGAATGTTATGGAACTGTATCGTGTAGTCGTTTGAGTGCAATTCGATTTGTAGCCCCCAGATTGAGGGTGAGTTTTTTTTTGCAAGTTCTAAGAGCAAGAATTGACGTGGAAAATTTACTGGATGTGACGTCGCTCAAGCCGCTGGATGAGCTAATCGTGAGGTAATGCCTATTGGTGAAGGTTGCAATCGATTTTCATGCGATTCATCGGTTATTGGATGGAGAGAGAGAGAGAGAGCTTTGGAGAATGATGTTCTATTATATGGAAGTGGATTGTGGTAATTATGAAATGTCAATCATTAAACGCATTGAAAATTATTTAACTTGGGCTGAACGTTGAAAATCAAGAATGCGTGAATTGGATGTATGTCTTTAACAGGACATTCGTTCATTGAACGATGTTTGAAAAATTCGAAATCGATTTATCATCACGTGGAGAGACAGAGAAGAGAGGCGAACCGATTCCCTAAATTTAAAGTTCGAAAATACCCAATATTTTAAAATGCCTAAAATTCTAAAATGTTTAAAATCGCTGGAGGTAAAAAATTCCGAAATGCCTAAAATTCCTGACGATCAAAATCCTGGATTGACGAAAATTCGAAAAAGACCAAAATTATTGAACTTGACAATCCCGCGAAAAATTAATACGAAGGCTCTAGTTTTGACTATCTTAATTCAGCATGTATTCCAAATTTTACAGAGACCCCAAGCATGACGGCTGTAGGGGAAACATTCTGTTATTGTTCTCTCACAAGAACGGGGGACCTGCAGTTTATGATCAACTTTGAATGGCGATTTGAGAAGCATTCCATTGACCATTAGTGCTCCTTGAGTGTGTTCAGCACCTCGAAGGAGGACGTCAAAAATTGTGAGATGGAGAGTTATAGTGTTGCACTTGAGACTTTCGACGAGTGAACCGACACATTTACAGACTATGCCGCAGGGGCCACTTTCTTAGATGAACTGCCAAAAATTAAGTACGCATTAGTACCCATTATAAAGTATGGAAATGTCTTATATCATTAAAGCGAACCATTGTACATTGTTTCAGGATAAAGAGCTAACACAGTTTCATTCAGTATTCAGTCATTTTAAAGTTCAAATAATTGTGGTTGCGAACTTTATTTTCACTTTTTCTTCTCTCAGCTCATTACTCATTGACAACACCAAAATATTCTTCTGACACACACTCATCATTATCGCTGTAAGAGATATCACAGGCATTGCAATCATCTGTATCACTTTCACTCGGTAATAGATCCGGCTCCATTTCATCAACTCTCATAAGTTCAAGTGACTTAATGCAAAAAACTATTTTAAGACTTGCAATTATTTACCATGTGTTTAGAAAAAAATGACAGAGGTTAGACAACGTTTATAGTAGGAACAAACTTTGTAAGTTTTTTACCTTGTAGATTTATTTTTTTCGCAAAATAAAAATCAGGGAATTCATCATTAGGAAACAAATAAGAAAACATTTAGTTTTCGCAATGATAGCTTTTGGAAATTTTTTTTGTTCATATTTGAGCCACTGCATCTGAATTAAAAATTACTTTACGTCATTGCACAAAACGCATATCGTCACATTTGTGCAGTTGCGTCCAGATCGAATTACATTTGGAGCAAACAATACGTGGGCGACACGTTCTGATCGAACCATTTATGAAAATACGCGAATCGAATGCATACGACGATGGTAATATGTAAATGGATGGTAACTGCTGATTGACAGATGGGATTGTATTTCGATTGCAAGTTTATTTATTGTGCAAGAGATGGCATGAATGCTAAATTTTACGGTAAGTTTTTTGCTTTGCAAGTGTTTTACAACTTAGTAGTTATTTTCAATGACATGGCTGCATTTACAAAGCTCTTTGTTTGAAAAAAAAAAAATGGGTGACTCTGCAATCTTAAGAAGTATACTCCTGACCCAAGTTGACGAAATTCGTGAAGTTTTTCATAGACCGTTTAGGTTTTAGATCGTTTAGGGTACAATTAGTACGTTTGGGCATTTGCAAGATCCGGAGATATACAAATACATAAAATATCGGCGTCCGGCATTTTTTTCGAAGCACAACACCACTACAACATGGCGGCCAAAGTCATCCGTTTAGAAAATCTAATTCCAAATCACGTCTTACTTTAAAAACCGACTTCCAATTGGGAATCCTAAAGGGTGGCCCATTCAAAATGCACGAAGTTAAATGTAAGTCACATCTTAACGTCTAGTCCTTTGGCTCAACTTTACGTGACAATTTTTGCTTTAGCGCTTGAAAAATTTAACCATGAAGAGGTACACAATTGAGCAGCGGTCAAAACGCATGTCGTGCACTTCATGTTTTTTTTTATCAGCATAGATCAGAAGAACTGATCCCTTGTAACGACCAAATGTATTCGTTTACAAGAAGATTCGACACATTTGGGAAAATCCAAACCACGGGTGATAGTTAAAAAGTCGATGCATCCACAAAGAGTGACTGTTTGGTGCGGTTTAAGGGTTAAGGTTCTTCGTTAACTCGCATGTTCCCCTTAAAAAAGGGGCGTGGGGGCAATGCATGCACGAGATACCTCCAGGTCGCTCGATCCTCTGCCACCGGCTCTACCTCATAAGGAGCTATAGGCAAGCACAACCAGGTGAGTTTATGGACTTGATCCAACCACCTCATTCTGGATCTACCGAGTAGTAGCTTATCTGTTGCATTGCATTTAAGCCACGCGTCGGAAGGGGACATCAATACCACGTGACCAAACCAACGAAACATAGCCCTTTTCGTCCAAAGAAGTGCCCACTCCACATTGTGTTTCCCTGCACCTTCGTTTATCTCATCGGGCCTTATTTTTTCAAAACTGAGTTCGGCCAAGCAGTTACCGCGAATGTTTTCCCTATTGCGAGATGAAAATGAACTTCTTGTGGCAAGAAGTTGAGAATATGGACATGGACGATATGTTCTACCAACAGGATGGTACAACTTGCCACAAAGCCAACGAAACGAAGAGTCTTTTGTCTGAGAAATTTAATGGAAGCCGCGATCATGTGATTTGGACCGTTGGACTTATTTTTTTGGATATTT
This sequence comes from Eristalinus sepulchralis, assembly GCA_944738645.1. Classification (NCBI taxonomy): domain Eukaryota; kingdom Metazoa; phylum Arthropoda; class Insecta; order Diptera; family Syrphidae; genus Eristalinus; species Eristalinus sepulchralis. The sequence continues at coordinate 36,293,180 of OX122883.1, forward strand.
AAAAGCTATATGTGTACACCAATAAGCCAAAAACAATTCAAGAGCAAAAAGATGAGAACATTTGGCACATTAACGACGTGGTTGCCGTCGCGTAGTGGGTAAGTGCGTCGACTCACACGTCAAAGTCCCAGGTTTGATTCCCGGACAGAACTCCTCGCATTTTTCACGGCACCACCCTTTCGAGCTGGCACTCTCAACACTCTCAAAAAGTACAAATTGTCTATGAAAACAGATTCAAATTTTGTCGTTCGTGGTCGGCAAGAAACTGTAGGTCCCTTCTACTCTTTAGAGAGCAGAAGCACTGGTCCCTTGCGGACTGCAGTCAACCTCAATTATGTCTCAGATTCATTGAAAATATGGACCATCGGCGAGAGGTTTGCCGTCGCACCTCGCTGTATGTATTTACATGTCTTAGACGTCCTTGACATATCGGTTTCTTTTTTGGACTGAGTAGCTCTTGATCAAAACGATCAGTTCAACCCACGTCCCTCTTACTGGTCAGAAAGAAAAGAATCTCGCCAATGATCGCACCCATGTAGTGTTACTCATTTTTGCTTTCCACGGATGTTTAAGATCTCATAAATCAATGCCGCCTCATTTCACAAGCCGAGTCAACTACATGCCCATCTAACGGCACCCTTTTAAAACTCGGATACCCCGTCTATCAAACTGTTGACTGATCGTCTGGTGTTAAAGTAAACAGTCATCGCGTTGCCAGCCGGCAACAGGTCATCAATCAAGGCACAACGCTTGCATCACGACACACATGTTCCACACGAAAAGAAAGAAAAACAGCAGTGGACTGTTTTCCACTCCTAACGAGACGCCAGAAATTCATAAATTTCAACTTGTTTACTCGCTCATTACCGCCCACTTGTGTGCAAACAAATGTGTTTGGCGGACACACGCAGCTCAGCAATCGTGTTTACGAATGAAATTCGCGCACTCACCTGCGAAAGAGAAAACGAAAACAGGATTACGCGCAAACTGCGAATCAATGCGCATTGTGCGCGGGTGCCGGGCACAAAGGTGATTATCGCTAAGTGCTTCCTCAATTTGCCACATATTCAAGATAATTGTGTTGCCGCTTGTTACCACCAATGAAACCCTCCCTCCGGACGTCAGGCGAAATTCAGGTGAGCTGACAAATTGGTGGTGGTGGTGGTGGGACGGCAGATAAGTAGGGCGAGTCAACGCCAGTCCATATCCATTGGAGGTCGCTAAGCAGAGGTGACATGTCGCTTAGTGTAACATTTAGTGTAATCGCACAACAAATTGTCGTACAACAGAAAGACGGCGGAGAAGGAGCCACCCACTCAGCCAGGCACGGCATCATCAGTCACCTCCGCCAGCGAGTTAAGGACTGAATTAATGAAATCAATGAACTTGTCCACTGAAAGGGGGCTGCACTGCACAGCGGCGGATAATCACATTAAATTCGCGGGAGCAGCTCGGTGGCCAACCAGGAAATGGGTCTATGATTAATTACAAGTGCTAATTAGATGGGTTGCCTCCCTCAACGCCCTTTGATTGATTTTACGCCAGACTGCGTGTGCGCTTCCTTGTGTCAGTTCAGGTCTTCTCAGGCTGTCAGTCTCATGGTCAGAGATGAGTGTTTGTGCGGCACGAGGGCTGGGGTCTACGCACAGGAAGTGCCTGTCTTTCAAGATGGTTTTGTGCGTTCGCTTCAATGAGCCGGTGAAGGGATGAACTTATTTAATAAATGCGGATGTTTATCGATTTCAGTGAGACGTTTAGTGCATTTGATGTTGGTTTTCCTGGGAACTTTACTTTGACGGAAATGTTTAATGTTTTGGCGGATTGGACCCTTCTATCCAATGAAAGGGAAAGTGGATACGTGTAGGAGTTCATTTAAGGCAGACATCAAATGAAGCTTGAACAACTGCGGTATCTTATGAAATGAATCCCTTATTAGATCTGTAGTGATCTTCTGCTGTGGCCATGAATGCGAGACTCAATTGACGAACATCAGTGATCTTGGATTATGCGTTTGCAAGGTCGAATTGTGCGCAATTGAAGGCGCGCGATAATCCGCTTCGTTATCTCTTCGCAGTTTGGGAATTCGCGGAGTTTGAATTGAATAACGATTTTGGGCCAATTTTCTCACGATACGCATTTTCATCTACGAGGCTAAGTCAAAATTGAGGGTTCGAGGGCTCGAAAAAACCCCCCGTCAAGAAGCCAATGCATTCATAAAGAATGACATCTTAGAAGGGCTGAGCTGTCTAGAGCGCATAACCACACGGCTCTATTTTTCGAATCTGAGCCACTGGGACAAGGCAACAGAGGACGTCGCACACAAGGTACGGTCATCAATTTCGTGTTCTGTAGGTTGCTATCGAGGGACCGTGCCAATTGAGTCTCTCACGTTGATTGAGTCCAGGTTCATTCTAAAGTGTAGCGCCATCCCAAAAAGAACATTACACATCTAACATTTCAAACAGAGAATCTAATTTCCAGGGACAGTGATTATTTTCCGCCCCAGGATTAAGTGGTCGTTTCAGTTTATATTTATACAAGAACCACTCTAGGATCTGTTGACAGAAAATTCTTTGTCCTTCACTCAGTTCAAAGATGACCCGGTATCAGCGCCCATCTTCCGAGCAATCACCTCTGAGGGCAGAAATACTTTCCCAGCAAATGCCGCATTCTGCATGTTGTTGCACTAATTACGAACAAAACGCAGTCATATGTGATTAAGAATGTAATATCTCGAGCATTGACACAGACCGCCGCCGCATCCAGATACGAGTGCACTCCGCCTGCACCTTACCTTGTCGGGGAAGCGACAGCTGTTACAAGCAATACTGCAATAACATCTCCTCCGTCCCTTATGTCATCGCCGGCTCCGGCTCAGATAATGAATGCGCCTTCGAGTCGAGACTTCAACAAAACAGCTTCATCGTCGAATACAATTGCAATAGATACTCCAGCAGTGAACACGAGTGCAAATGTGATGATGACGCTGATCAGGCAATGTTCTACGTCTCACCACAAAGGCGTGATGCAATCCATTGTCGGTTATGTAAGAGCCAAAGTATAGCCACAAATTATTGAAGACACCCCGAAGTAACCCCTCGTGTCAGTTCTGCTACCGCACGCGAACGGGGGAAGAGTCAAATCCCATTCACATGAAGAGGAGATACAAATCTACAGTACGGAATTGCATCGCTTCTAGAAGCATCCGCCGCTCTCACTTGCGGCGGAAATTAATGACCCAACCCCGATCGGCCACTTAAGCATATTGGCAATCATGCCAAACAAGGTATGCAGTGGCGGCGGCGGCGGCGGTGACGGCGGGCATATTGTGTTAAATTTGGACTAAAGCAGCTCTGCCCATATCTGTCTCGCTCTCTGCCTCTGCTTGTGTGGCATCACTAGCGTCTATATTTAAGGCTGACGACACCGATCATGGGAGAGGGGGTAAGTTGCACTTTATTTTTCACTCGGGGCGGATCTATCCATTCGCGTGAAATGCCAAATTGTTGTGGTCCATTGGCAGGTATTATCACCTGACCCCATGACACGCTGATGTTCGATTTGGACCGGATTTACTGGTGACGCGATTCGCGTCAAGCAGTCTATTTTTCAGTGTCAAACCGCTTTGTGCTTTGTGCGGCGTTTGTTGTTCAATGATTGTCAGTACAGCGAACAGGCACGTGCCCTTTGATGGTTACACGTGCAGGTTATCTGCATCAACCCTTGTCAAGGATTGGCAATTATTGTCTAACTGAGAAGACGTGACAATTCAATCATGAGCTTAAATCGATGTCGTTGAACATTGCGTCTGAAGTGCTTTTCACGTTCGAATTGAGTCATTTGATTTTAGATGAATCACAAAGTTTCTGTTGAGAAATAATCACGTCTTTCCTGTGAACGTAAAATCATAATTTGGCCAACGGCACGTTTCTGGGGCAAGGAAATGGTGTCAAAGATGGCGATAGGAGGTCACTTTAAAATATAAAATGATCGGATCCTAAGGAGAAGTAGGGCTTCGGTGGCGTTGATGTTTGCATGGCGTTTGTGTTTACAACAACTGCTTTTCAAAGACCCTTGAATCTGGTGAAGAAATGGTAGAATTTTCTTCTTCCTTGAGTGGCATTACAGTCCGGGATGAACCTGGGCGTCATCCAAGACGACTCTCCAGCTAGCACGATCCCTTGGCAGCTGACGCTAATGTCGCACTCTAAGTTAGTTTAGGTCCTTCTCCACTTGTGGGTGCAGATGAGGTTGTTTTCTGTTGCGCTTCACCTAAGATTCGACGGTTTTTCGGGCCGGAGCATTCATCCGGTCTACATGACCAACTCTTGTATCCGTAGACTCTTGACTAGGCGCATGGTGCCGTACAGGCCATAAAGGTTGTCGTTCAATCTTTTCTTTCAGGTGGCATCAAGAACCAAACATCTCGAAAAGAACAAGGATTTCTTCATACAGTTACAAAAATGGCCAAGTTTCTCCGCCGTTAAGTAGAACAGGGATAATACAAAGCTATCTTGGTCTTTCGAGACAGGGCTTTGTTTCTGAATTGACTCTTGAGCCCAATTAAACAGTGCTCGGCAAGAGTGACCCGACGTTTGTTTTCCGCACTAGTCTTTATGGTAAGATTAGATGTCGGAACCCTTCGTGTCCAGCTTTGCTCAACTTTCCTTTTGTCTGAATAGTCTACGACGTGAGCTTGACATAAGAATTTACGACGAAAAGCAAAAAAAAAAAAAATTCTACGCCGCGAACGTGTAACATAATTTTTTGACGTTCTCATAAGAATAAGAGGGTCGTCGCCTACAAGTTCCGCACAAGTCCCGTATTAGACGAAGTTTATCCACTTTTCAGAGTTATGCATTACTGACAATAATCAAGAAGTAATTTAAGCCGTACTCGGGGTCTGCATTATACTCTGAGTCCACTCCATTCGTGAGAAAACAATGGAAGATTCTAATGGTGAAGTAGTTAGGTCCTTGCTGTCCCTAAGGTAAGCCCGTTAAAAAAAACTACAGGCCAACAGAAATCAAAGTGTTTGACTTGCCTGCTGAAATGACGTAGAATTCGCAATTTGTTTGCCTCTACAGACAATTTCTAACAAAATTTGTGTTTTTCTGAATTTGAATTCCAACATTTTATAGCATCCATAGAATTTTTTTAGACAAATCTTAAATGTCCAAATGTGTCACTGAATCGCTGCATCAAACAATAATTTCATTAAAAATGTGTCACAGACGTTTAGGAAAATTTCTGCCGAACAGCACGCGAATTTGTGGAATTTCATTTGAACATTGTCTTTTTCCCATTTCATGAGGGTGGGGATGGAAAAATTTAATTTTGCAATAGCACAGCACACTGTTCTTGATTCTTGACGGCTGGTTTAACGAGAGCGAAAGGACAATTACAAGGTGCTGTTGCCAAATCAAAATCAGAATAAACGAGTTTTCGAATTAAGACAAGACACATTTAATGAACGCTGACCTTGGCAGCATAAGTGCAGTTCAATGGAAACAAAAGCACTAGGCACGTGAAACAAGGAAGCACGAAACAAAAGCCGACCAGTCATCTTAAAGTTGAATGTGCAGTTTTTTTTTCTTATTTGCTCTTATCTTGATGAGGTTTATCAGATCCCCATAAAACGGCCAGACAGTCAAGGTGTTGCTTAAAAACGAAATCGCATTCGATTGCAATTAATTACTTTCTGTTAATTATAGTCAAGTCAAAACGTCCAAGTTTAAGGTCGCGTTTAATGAAGCCTCTTCCAGATCCTTTCTACACTGATAGCGCTTTGTTTGTCTCCAAGTGATTATTCGGTTGGTGACGTAAATGTCAAATCGCTTCTGTTTTTCTTTATTTGAAAAACAAGAGACATCTTAAACCGGATTTGTAGGTTTGTTTTATGATCGATGGCTGTGACGGTGAAAACGAAGACAATTCGTGAATTTACATAATGGAAAGGTTTTCGGTGGAGCTCTCTCGGATTAGGGGACGTGATTGATTGCACTTTATTTTCGGCAAAATAAAAAGTCAACTGGAGAGCATTAATTTTGAGAAGTTGTGTGGGATTTTGTACAATGGAAGCGGCTGTAAGACATATTTTGAATAGGGTCAAAATTAATGATCATAAATTGCAGGACTTTGATGGTGGGGGACCATTTGCACAGAAGTAAGGATTGGCTCCTTGGTAAAATAAAGATAAATTGGATGGCGCTATAGACCACAACTACTCATGACATAAATGGAAATCGTCTCTTACAAGTAGAGAGTATCAGCAGCTTTTCGCCGAGTCTTTGAGTGTTGTCAGCAAATCGTTGTGTAATAAGGTGTTCAGTCCGGAAATCGAACCTGGGATCCTGGCGTGGAGGCCACGTGCTCCTTGAGTATTATCGCTGGAGGAAATGACGTGAAAAGAAAGCTAGATAAAGATTTCTGGAACATGAGTCCATTGGTGTGTATGTTGACGCATCCACCCTCTACATTGGAGGTTCACATGCTTCTTGTGTTGGAATTATATGGACTCAGGATCTTGTTGGATACTATTCAAAACTGTTGGTAGGCATAAATCTTATAAAAAGTCAGTTCAGAAATTGGTGGTAAATATGCTGTTTGTGCCCTTCAGCGGCATTTTCATCAGGGCGGAAGATAATAAGTTCGACAAAGAGGACATAATTCATGGTCGTGGACACTTATGACACCACCCGTTCTGATAGAACTTGAATATGATTTGTCGAAAAAAAATCAGGAAAAAGTAAAGAAAGGAGTTATAATCAGATTAAAACTATGACCTTCAGTTACTAGTAGTTTATCTATTCAAAAGCATTAAACAGGGAGAGAGAAAGGGGCAGAAAAATAAAATTTAATTTAATTTTAGCAGGCATGGGTGGCGTATACGTAACATTGTAATATGATATTTTTTATTCAGAATAAAGTGTGAAGAGTGACAACCCGATCCACATTGTAAGCAACTCATTAGGCTGTGAGTATAGGCTGTCTGACTTAAGCCATAGCAAAATATGAAAATGAAGTTTTCACTAATTTGTAAGTCGAAACTACTTCTCCTGGAAAAATGTGTTTTTCATGTCTTCTTAAGCTTCCATTTCCTGAAAACGTAATCTTTCGCGTAATCTTCTACAGCATTGTCAGAGGAAAATAATATTATTAGAGGTATTTACATGTCAGAGCCATCTACCGACAATTTTAACTGAATACCCAAGATTTTACTGGACTTAAGGGTCCAACAATCTAGGTTCTGGTTAATCTGATGAAATTGTTAGACAAAGATCCCAGGTTGTCTTCTTAGGACACGAACCCGTGCTGGGACTGTCAGCGTCCTTTATGAGGACATGAATCATATGGTCAATGGTTGAGTCAGTCCAAAGCACAACCATTCGCGGCTTTTTTTATTATCCCTTGACAAAATGGACTCCACACGCCTTATTGCAATACTAAAGAATCACCACACCTTCGCCAATCACTTTCGTGTATTACATCTGTGGCTGAAGGCGGGACGACAACACTGTGGGGCACCTCGTCTGAAACGGTTTCGCTTCTGTTCTGATCAAGTGGCCGATTTTTGACACGGATGTGAAGGGAGTCGATGATATTTAGCACTGATGAAGGGAAGACCAAAAAACTACACGCATTTTTTCACGCAACAGCTCTTTCGAGTGTCTGACAACACTCAAAGAGTATCTGTTGTCAATGACAAGCTTCTCAAATCTCGCCGTTCGGAGTGGGCAAAAACTGTAGGTCGCTTCTTCTCGTGAGAGAACAGTAGCACGCACAATACGAGTCGTTGTTGTAGAAGCTAGGCCCTGGTCCTTTGTGGGTTGTAGTGCCACTCAATTATTATTATTATTATTATTAATCCAGTGTAGTTTTCAAAACTAAAAGCAGAAATGAAAAAAATGTATATAATACTAGTGGGACTCATATTATGCGGTCATAGCATTCGATTCGTATTTTTAGTACTGTTTAGCGAAAGAAGACGGGTGGTGATGGCTTATGACATTAAAGGGAGAGCACAATAAGACGTAAGATTCTGTATTCACACAAGTCTGGAATTGTAATTTGCAAGAATTTTAAAGTTGCCCGCACTCACATGGAGGTAATTAGAGAAGAAAACACAATCGGGGCAAACTTTCCAGTAGCTTCCTGTTGTCCTACAGAGAGGGACACATCGATAACACTGTGTCGGCAAAACTGAGCGATTCGACAATAGAGGGATCCTCGAAAAGCAATCTTCAGGTTAGAGGAAGGAAATTTAAATTCTGAGTATAGGGATAAAGTAACCGCGAAGGACAGGAAATACATTTTCCGCCAACTAAATCGGAAGGCATCGAAAATATGCCATTAGATTCTTCCTGGAATGCTGGAGAGTTTAAGCTGAAATTGTGGCTGCTCTCCATATTGATATGTGACCGGCTTATCGACATAAACGATTGGTTTCATATTAGTAAAAGATAAAGTTTAAGAGAAATTTGAGAATTTGACATTGGAGAATGCATTTGTGGCATGATTGTGAATCTTTGATTTTGGTGCACGTTCCAAACAGCATGTTGACGACAGGCCAGATTTTAAAGCTACACCAGATCGTGGAAAAGCCCTTTGATGTACAAAACGATACCCACTACAATGTTCTTCGATATGACAACATAAAGAGGATATGTAGAGTTTTTGAAATTCCTTCCAAACTCAGGATAAGTATTGAGAACTATTGACACATCAATGTCGGTAGTTAACATTCAATGTTAGCATTCCATATCAAAAAATGGCTTAGACGAGCCGATTTTTTGTCACGCATGAGACGATCTTCTACATCAGAGGTACGATCTTCGTCACCGCCAGCTTGACTTATTTGAACGAAGACAGTGAACCGCCAATGAAGGTTCTTCTGGCATTGAAAAGGAAAATTTTTCGTTAAATGAGAATAAAACAAAGTGTATGCTGTTAACGAAAGAACGCACAACACCGACGTCTCTAACAAAGCATCCAAATAGTCAGCAAACTTTTGAGCAGTCAAGGGCTGTGCTTACCTTAGGTTACGCACAGAGAGTATCGAAATCAAGCGTAGAAGCACTCTTGCCAAACACTGCTTCTGTAGGCCGAATTAAGTAATAGACTCCTCTCTCCAAGGATCAAGCTGGCTTTGTGCAACATCTTCATCATCCTGTTCTATGTAGCACACAGCTTGTCGTTATTAAAAGCGGATAAAGAGCTCTTAAACTTTCCAAGAGGAAAGTTCTGGGTGCGATCTTAGATGCCATTTGTTTTGATGGCATCTAAAGGATTCATTGGCTGAACAGCGTCTACGGATGCAATGCGTAAAATATCTTAAAACGCATAAACAACAAGTATCTAGTCCGAAAAGTTTTTGAATCTGAGCCATATTAATAACAGAACAGAGGATGTCCTCGTCTAAAATGGCACACACAAGCGGAAGAAGATTTCAGTCAACTTGTTGTGCGAGACTGGATGTAACAGGGGAGGGAAGAAACATTTTAGTTGAACCCGTGGATGTTGCGCACACACAATAAGAAGAAGGAAATCCTAAAAAGGGAATCCTATCCCCTTTGGTGGTTCGATTCAGAGAGGCAACGCGTTTATCTACACCTACAGGTGGAGGCAGTAGTCATGACCTTCTTCCAACGACACAAATTTGCAACTTGAGTCTACTACATCATCAAGTGGTTTGTCTATTCATGTGATAGATTGAATTCATTAGCACAAGGAGTGCCCGTCAGAGCAAAACGGGCCATTACAGTGAAATGATACCCAATGTATTCCAAGAATACAATGCTGTGGACGAGTTGCTTGCATGTTGTAAATTTTTAGTGAGCGAGAGACAGAAGGTACTAATAGATAACATCCGACTTCAGAATCATTCTACAGTAAATCAGATCAAAAACAAGAGACGAGGTAAACGAATTGCCAGAGACAACAAACTTCAGCCAAGGTCTCCGCATCAACACAAATGGAGTCAGCGTTTTTTTATTCTGTTTTATTCCTCATACCCCTCCCCCCACCTTCCGTCTACCACAAAAACCTGTCACAGACAAACGCTAATCTTCTCGCGGGTCATAAATCACAGAGAATACGAATTCGAGCCAGCACCAGCTGACTCAGCGCTGCGTATGACAAGGCTGGGATAATTCTATCTTTAGCACCGCCATCCCCCCGTTTCATAGCCATTTTGATAAAAGACAAATTGATTTTCTTACTCTTCGCCACTGAACATCCGAACAATGGTGCGCTTTAGTCCAACCGATGCGTGCTGCCTGGATGGATACTCCTTGTCAGATTGCTGATGACAGAATGTGTCACCATCCGCGGCTGGATGCTCACCACCACCGGCTGACCATAATCCGTCGGAGTTTGTTGATTGAAACTTCGTATACGGCCCCATGCTGCGCACAAATATCTCACACCTTCTTACACAATCAACTTTCCGGACACAAAAAAAAAAAATACACACAACACCAAGGCACTCAGCACGCGATTTATCGGATAACTTGAACACAACAAGTACTTGAGGTCTTTCGCAAGAAAAAAACGAAATTCTAACGCAACCGAAGCAGGGAAAGATCGACAAAAATTTTAGCAGCTCGCTACCGAAACGTCGAAATTCTAAATGAAAACCGCTCGACTAGTTGCAAATTCAGAAGGAAAACAACGCGCCTTGCCTTCTCCACCGACCCGATGTGTGAAAACCTAAAAAAAAATAAATAATAATAAAAATACGAATACAAATCTGGTGTATCTAGCGTGGAGCGCGGCACACGCGGGCGAGAGAAGCGGAGAAAGGAAAATAAAAGCTCAATAAATAAGTTTATTAGAAATGTATGTTTTTTTTTCCTTCTCCTATTGGGCTGGCCGGCGTGGTGCGATGGAGCGGGCGTTGGCGGCGGTGACGGGGCGGTTGTTGGAGTGACGGCAATGATGGGCTTTATTTATTTATTTTTCTTCTTTTTAATATTCTCAGCGCTGGGCTTACGACGGCACGGAGCGTTCAATTCGAAAAAGAAACACGTATACGCCACCGATATCTCAGAAGAGAGTCAAGTCAATTTCAACACACCGTCGTTGAGCAGCACGGCGGATATTTTTATCGGATGTGGTTGTGTGTCGGGTCTCACACTTGTTTACTCAATTCTTTATGTTTTCTGTGCTGTTTTCTGGATTTCCTAACGCAACACCGAAGGGACCCCTACACAGCACACGGCAAGTGATAACCTGGTTGTGGACGCGCGCACCTTATCCGTGCTCTTTGGGGAAATTTGGAATTTTCCAAGACAGTTTTTGAGTGTGTTTCTCTTTCTCCAAACGCGGTTGTCGGTGAAGCGCACACTGACAAGGTTCCAGCGACACGGGTTAGAGGTTGTTTTGTATTTCGGCGTATATCGCTTTAAGTGGCTATTTGGATTTGAATAACAAGTATGGCGATATCGGGCGAGCGCGCGAACGAATCGACGCGACGTACTGACGGGCGAACGAATTTTGACGAGCGTTAGTCGGTAACTGAGCGCGCTGCAGCAGGTGAGGATGGTGATGATGGTGGTTGCTGCGCGGTGGTGGTGGTGGTGGCGGCGGCGGTGGCGGACTGGAATTTCGTATAATCAAATGTGAGCTGAATATAGGCGTGTTGCTGCTAGCTAGACACAGTTTTACGTGTTTTTGTTTTCGGCCGTAAACTCGCCGCAAGGCATCCGACATTCAGGCGTCGTTATCGGACGGTGTAATCTGTTTTTGATAGCAAAAAGAGACGTGAGAGGGGGTTAGGGCTGAATGAGTGTCTAGAATTGACAGTCAATTGAAGGCACTTAGTGGCGGGAGATAGCAACTACTTGGCGGGTCTTAATCACGACAATTGTCGTGGCTTCGGGTGGAGACAAGAAATTGCACCAATTTACGACGTGTATTGTCATTGAAAGCTGGAAGCGGCTCAAGTTTGTCAGACTGTCGGATTGATGGGGTTTGGTCTGACGATTAACTAACGATCTGAATTGGAAAACGTGATTTCATGAAAAGGGGGAGTGGTTTCTGTATTGTGCGGGGCACGGTTTTTTTTTTTGCTTAGATGAGATGAACAGACGAAGACGTGATATGCACGTGTGTTGTGAATGAATTCTTCAACTTCCTAGGTGAAGGACTTCCTAGGTAAGGGACGGATCATCTTCTTTCTTATGGTACGCCATTTCATCACTGTTGTTGGTACAGTTTTAGATTTCAAATGCAAGTTTTGTGTAATCACTGATTTGATGCTTAAGTTCGAAATCTGAACTCGGACTGTGGACAGGCAAGTAGGAGATTGCTGATGTTTACAGAAAACAAAAAATCTTTTTTTTAGTTTTGCACAGTACGTCGTAGCTCAATATTGTTTTGATTGCAGGAAGTTTTCGAAAACGAAAACATTTGAATGCACAAAATGGACGTTGAATACTCAGACTATCCCGAAAGAAGTCACGCTTTGAGTGGCAAAAGAAAAGTATCGGGTGATTCATCGTAAGATTTGATTTTCAATAGTCTGTTTTTGACAGATCACGACTTACTCCCATCAAACTGTTTTGTGATTTTTCTTTAGTTACGTTTGGCAAATGGAATTACTCATACCGCAACAACGCCTCGAAATGATTCGATTAATTATGTAAATCAATGTTCTGCGATTCGAGGAACTTATAATGTGTACAATCGATCTTCTGAAACCACCATCGCCAATACCACCATCGCCAATATACAAATCTGAGTCCCAGTTTCCATTGGCAGATGGTACTCGACCAGTAAGAACAAATCCAGTACATACTGAAGAGACTATAGAATCTGTAGCTGGGAGTGTAAACCGTGACGAATGGAGTTATCTTCGTTCTCAGCAGTTTGTTAAGGACATTACTCGTATTATCCGCGAGGTACCAGTCGCTATGCTCGTACGATCCGCCTCAAATTGGACCTTCCGAATGATCCATCTCAGACGCAGCAGTGGCCAACATTTACATGATAATAATAATAATTGAGTGGCACTACAGCCCATAACGGACCAGGGCCTAGCTTCTACAACAACTACTCGTGTTGTGCATGCTATTGTTCTTCACGAGTAGAAGGGACCTACAGTTTTTTGCCGATTCCGAGCGGCGAGATTTTAGAAGCTTTCCATAGACAATTAATACTCTTTGAGTGTTGTCAGCAACTCGAAAGAGGTGGTGCCGTGAAAAAAGTGCTAGGTGTCCCGTCCGGGAATCGAACCCAGACTTTCTGCGCCGCGGTCGATGCACTTACCACTACGCCGGCGACCACCACATTTACATGATATAACTTTTAAAAAGCATTGGCAACGATTTGTTCTTTCAAATGATATAAAAAAATTAAATTCACTTTTAAATGTATGTGCCTTACGATGAAGCATTCTTTAGCAGCAGACGAAACAACTAAAACCCAGCGTATTTGGCGGAGAGACTGCAATTTTGTCAACAGACAACACCGTTAAAGAGTCGACACTATATTTTAAAATGCGGTCCAGATGTGGTGCAAGACTGGACGAACATATGACGAAAGAAACGGTATAAAACTAAGTTTATCGCAATACTAATCCGTTCTCAGTTTATTCAAAGAACATTCTCTGTGCTTACTGTCAAGAAGTGGAAAACCTTATAATAGTTCTTTTTGTAATAAGATGAAGCAATGTGGGTTTTGGCTGCTTATCGGTCGGTCAAAGAAGTTTTGTAGCGATCAAAAGAAATGGTAATTAGAGGACGCAAGGTCAGTCTTGACCCGGCCGTAGACGCATTTCATCAATTTTACCCGGTCATTGGCCTAGCATTGTCATAATGGAAGACAAATATCTTTCTTGCTTCTCTAAGATAATGTCCGTTGACTGTTCATAATAGACATTTCCATCCATCCCTACAAACACTCAACATAACTATGTTTTCCATCACACATCTGTCCAACACTGTGGGTTTTTATTTTTAAAGAAAAAAATGGTATACATCAGACATATGTAACATTTATGGTCAACGGTTGTACTGGTCGAACTGTCTTTCGAATTCAAACTGACAAGTTATCCGCCTCTGAAAAATAAAAACACCTAAGACATATTTTCACAAAATATTGCGATGAAAGAACGCACCATTTTCGATGCTATGTTCTGTTCAGTCTCGAAAAAAAACAGCTTAGGCAGCTTAAAAAACTGGAAATGGAAATTGACAACACACTTTAACAAGAAATGGTGGATGCAAATCTAACAAAAATAAGTGTAGGCCACAGCAAATAAGTGGACACCTACATACTGCAAATAGAAAAGATGAAAATAAATACTCAACAAGTGGGTACCCCATGAAAAGAATAACAAGTGGGTCCCCCTAAATTGAACAAGTTCCAGAAACTACGCCGTTTTGGAAAGCTTTGCAGTACTGAGTGTAAGGCAGAATGGATTTTGTATGAGAATAGTCAAAGAACTTGGCACTGGTTGGAGGCAGACAAAAACCAAAAGCACAATACCAAACATGTGCTTTAGCCAATTATCACTGACACGCTTATTTTTATTTCTTCAACCGGGAATAAATACAAATGCAGTCAATTATGGTGAGAAAATCGAAATGGCTGAAAAAGTAGCGTATGTTGCCATATAGAGATCCTCCAATTCTGTATGGACCCCAGACCCCATACCTTACACGTTACGTGCAAAATCTGCTACACTTGCTTTATGTTCAGTATTCAACTTTGTCTTCTAATACGTCTAATACTTTGTAGCCTGGCGTCATTTTTTTTTTTGCAAAAATTGTGCTGAAGCAAAGGTCTTAATCGTTTGAAAACTTTTTTCCTAAATATGTGTAGAATATGCTAAAAGAAACTATAAAGATGTTGACAGAAGGCTGACATAAACGCTTGACATTCGAAAATCTTGCTCTATTTTTTTGAATCTGAAGACACCAGATTTTTGAAGCCTTTAAAACGTAAGCACTTGAGCAAAAGACGTCTAAAGTTCTTTATTATGCTTAAATATCGTGCTGTCAAACCAGATAACTCCCCTAAGTCGTGCTCAATTAGAACCTCAGTAGATGATTAAACGGAGAGATTTCCTTTCGAAATCATCATTGAAGGCATAAAATTTTTCAGAAACAATCCTTAACTTAAGCCCGTGCTTCGCTTTTCACAGAAAAAATACCCACGCCCCCATAAACACTTGTGTTTGCATTAAATTTATTATTCAACGCTTGTAAAATTCCCAGCCTGACAAACAAAACTGCCGACCACGCCCTCCTTCAAGAAAGAAACACTCATAACCTGTACAATGTCGTCGTATCCATTTTTTCGAATTTTATTGCTCCTTTCACTGCCTCACGACATCAATTCCAAGCGGACGGTTATTTTGCTTGGCGTGCCCTGCTGTTGCTGTATGCTCACCGGGCGCAATTGCATTTAATTTTCGTGTCATTACAGCGCTTATTGATGTCAAAAGGAAAATGCCATCACATGACAGATGTAGACAGGGATGTTATTTTTACGGCTTAACCGCACTAAAACCACTTACAGTCAAAATTTGCCATCCAACACGTGTCACACTTCAGAACAAACAAGTGCTTACCTGCAAAGAGACGGAAAGAGAAAGAGAATACAGTTATTTTAAGGTTTCGCAAATTGACAGATGGTATTTAAAATGATTTCGAATCGTGGCAAGTTCATTATTTATGTTCGATTTGTCAGTGAGTCACCACCTCTCGGTGATGGTGGCGGCGATGGCAGGAGGCGATTTTTGTGCCAAAAATATTCTTGAAATGCAAATTAACATGAAGTTCACCCCTCAATCACCCTCTGCTTTGAGGTGTTTGGACTGCGAGCGGGATATTTTTGAACGGAGAAGGATTTTGTGGATATTTTGCCGATGAGTGTGCACTGCGAGGGTGGAGAAGGGGTGGTCTAACAGGTGATTTGCTTCAATTGATCTTCAGACTAAATTAGACGACAGAATATGATGTAGTTATGGACAGCTATCCGTCGGGGGATTGAAAGATTTTTATTTAGTTCATGAATCAGAGTAGAAAGAAACGATGATAAAACAATAACAATGTGTGACAGGAAACGCTTCAGCGTTTGCAGTAAGCCTGCAGCATGAATATGCAATTTAGATTCAATATTGACGTTTATTTAGTCATTAGTTGAGCACATGCACGTTTCATCTGCAACTTGGTTGGTTGACGACGTGAGACAAATCAGAATTTTAGTCTTAAAATTGATTTTGGGCCAGTAAACGAATCCTTTAGGGATCTCAACATTGGGAAGAAAGCCAATGAACATTCAGAATTAAAGTCAGGAAAAATGCACGTCCATGAGATCCTCCGTCACCAACGTCAAGTCGTCAGGAGCTCTGCCCAAACGTATCAAGGCGATTTCTTTGGTCTTGGTTGAACTGAATCGCCCTGGATTAGATAGGTTATCGTCTACGATACGCCTACGGTACGATTCAGAAGACTTGATGATGGGGACATTAGTGTCAAGTGGTCAAATCATCCAAAAAACAGCCCTTTCCTCCATTTTATGTTCTTTGTGCACCGCCATTCTGCTCCCATCCATACCGCTTTAAAATTGCTCCAACTTGACTAATCCTATAGGAGAGGTGTGCATTTTTTTAATTTCTAAACCAACTTCAATGAGACTCTGGTAGCATTTTAAGTGAATTGGACAGACATATAACCTCGGATTTCTCCAAGTTGGCCTTCATCTTAACATTAGCACATGCGGCCACAAACCTGGAGTGCCATCTGGGAGGATTTGAGTCGTCTACAAAAAGTTTATAATTTACCCTAGACTATTTCAGTTTGGTTTGGGGTCGACTCACACGCCAAGGTTCCAGATTTGATGCCTAACTCTATGAGTTGCTGACAACACTAAAAGTGAACTGATTGTCTATGAAAAGCTTCTCAAATCCCGACGTTCGGCGTCGGCATAAAGCTGTAGGTCCCCCTTACTGGTGAGAGAACAGTAGCAGGGACAACACGGGTAGTTGCTATAGGCCCTGGTCTGTTATGAGCTATTGTGCAACTGAATAAAATAATTAAATTCAATGAGAAACCTTCTTCCACGTCTGCGCTGCAAAATACAGTCCCTTCCCGAAGTGCGACGCCAACACTGAAAGTTGTTTATCCGAACACAGCTGTCGTACACCGTTCATTTAAAGGAACCGAATTACATTCAACAAAGATGAAAAATCGCACCCTTGTACAACACTCCAGAGTTTACCACAAGAAACAAGGTCATGAGCTTTTTTTTCCTACAAAATAACTGTTGCTAACGACCATACCTCGTGGCTTCTCGAATGTCATACTTGGAGTGGAAAGCTGTTTGGTTGTGGTGCTCGCCCACCTTAGCGTAGACATTGCTAAGAAGACTTGACAGATATGTGCTCCTTAAGTTGGGCACTCTTTTTTTTTCTACCCATTTCTGTCAATTGTCAGGCGTCTATCCTCATTCCCGGACAGTTTTGAAATTTCAGAACATGTAAAGGGACCTTTTGAGAAATAAGCTTGCAAGAGAGTTGGGCGCAAACCAATTTAAAGCTGAAGAAACGCAGTCGATGGAACCGTCTGTCGCCCTCAGATCCTCGAAAGAAACTGTTGTGAAGGAAATTCTAGGGGAGTCTAGTACTTCAATATAAGCACAACTCTTTAGCGAACAAGGCAACAAAAGTGGGCACAATAGACTAAAAGGACGCTGCGAAACACATTCTGACTATACTATTTATTTCAATCACAAACAGGTTCTAGATAGTCTCCAAAAAGAATCAAACTTTCCCAAAAGAGACAATCCGGAAATGAACTCCCAGCCACGTACGATTGTCAATACACTAGTTAATCATTCCGCGACGACCATATCTGCACGCACAAAGTTTCTATTCAGACAAATGACAAATGGTTACAGACATTGTTTCGTGTGTTGGTTAGAGTCGATTTTCTCACTTAACCTTCTCAGCTTCTAGCTTTATCTTTCTTTCTCAATGTTCACAAGAACTGTCTGCAGTATTTTGTCGTTTACAGAAACATACGCAATCGAATTCAAGACGTTGGCTGCGAACGCATTATCTTCCGATCAATGTTCCTGTTGACAGGAGACCTGTCAATCTAGCCTAAATATCAGGATCATTAATCACGTTGGCACTCGGCAACAGTTGAGCCTAAAAATCTACTTAAATTGGAATCATAATAGTGGCCTGCAGTCAAAAGACATTCTCTCATCACAAATCTGCAGAAAATTCTGCTCACCTTGGCTTATCCTGTGACAAGTGAAAAATTACACACATCTTCAGTGCGCACCACTTCACCCTTCACTTCAACTGAAAGGCAAAAGAAATCACAAAGTCTCCCTAAAAACCTTGCTGTCAGATTAAAATGTCACCAAAGACAAATGACGACCTGCCAGGGAGCGCACACACCAAGGAGAACACATTTACACAAACTCAGGTGGCAGAGTGGTTTTTGAAAGTTTCCTTTCATCTGTCCGCAAGTCCCACGCTTACTCGCCGAAGAATCTCCCTCAACCTTCGACGCGATTATTACGTGGCCGCTGCGGCTGATGATGAGACGGATGAGATACAGATACAGAGTGAAAAGAAACCCGAAAGTTTGACGTATTTTCGGGATCGCGCTCGTATCACTTCATAACTCATCATCGGCGTTGAAAGCAATCTCTGACGTCTGCGAGACAGTTCGGAGCTTTGCCGTGCCGCCGTATTGCCGCCGAAATGCCTGAATGGCTTCCCAATTTTCTCGTTGAACGGTTTCCTTAATTAATGAAACAAACATTCGGCATTCGGCAATGACGTGCGAGTCGTATTATCTTGCGCCGACTTGCGTACAATATCTGTCATCAATCAAAGTGGGTCGATTAATCAAAATGGTTGTGTGACCATCTGGTCAGGGCAAGTTTATGGCTGTGTGTATGCACCATCCTCCAGCGACTGACCTGAACCAGGATGCTGGGAAAGCAATTTACCGGGAAATGTGTTTCATTTATTCATCAGGAGAAGTGAGTGCTTGACGTGATTGCCGCGCTTGAAGTGAGTGATGAAAAGAGGAGATTCTTGATGACTTCCACAGTCGCTACGGAAGGATAAAAGCTAAAAAAGCAAAATCTCACATCCGTACATTTTAAGTTTGGATTTATTTCAATTCAAGCGAAGTATTTTCTATTCCTTTGCCTTCTTTCACTCCGGATAACCTGATTTAAAGCATTCAGGAGAGGAAACCTAAAGGATAACGAAATTCAAAGTTCTAGAAATATGTAAATGCAGCAAGCAAGAAGATTATCTACATTTAAGTTACTCATTGTATGATTGTACGTACGGCCAGTACGTTGAAGGACGACTCCTGTCCATTTTCGTCATGTTTGTCGACCAAAACAGAGGCTTCATCATATTACCATAATTTTCTCAAATAAATTTGTTGATCACAAACAATTTTATGTTCTGAGAGGAAGGGGCCTTTTTATGGTGCAGAATGACAGGCTACAGGTAGTTAACAGGGTACTTTACAGGGGAAATTAAAATTAATTGCTTCTTCTTTCGCAAGCAATAAAAAATTGGGCAGGTCCTCTTCATGGCTCATAACTACTTGTTGAGGAATCTTTCCTTGAAAATGTCAACAAGTATCTGCGAAGAAGAATGGCAAGGTAATTTCGGGGATTTTTGAAATTAGTTAAGTACGCGTTACATTCACACATTAATGGTTTCGTCTTGACATTTGACACAATCAAGTGAATTATTTGCTAAACTTTCCTGGCATTTTACTGGATTTGTTCAGGGATTTTTAGGGAATATATGAAACCAATACTAAGATAAACACATCCAAACATAGGCACATAGATTAGGTTGGAGCGACTGACTATCATTGAGCGAGCACATTTAGACTGCCTTTAGGCACGTTGTGACGTCGCACCGATATTCTTCCTTAGTGTCCCTGAACCCAGTGTGAGTTAGCTATGCAGCTATTGAGGTGCATCCCACCCTAAAGACGCCAAGTTTGGAGATTGTTAAGAAAGTACAGCTCTTTATTCTTCCTTCTTCTTTGCGTAAGAGGTTTGGTAATCGCAGAGGAGACGAGAAATAGTTTTAACCTCGAAAGTCATACCGAGAAATGCCGAGTCGGAAGGTATGTACTGCAATGGCACTTCTGATAGTTCGTAGATCGTAGACGCGCTTTATCTAAGCAAACAAGGCAGAGAGCGTTAAGATGGGACATATGACCATGGGTTGTTTTGTTCCCTCAAGTTGTGTGTTTTTTGTAGGTGACCGACTTCGGACGAGATTAAGGAGTTTGTACCGTGCCTGGCAAGTCAGTCTCCGCCTGAAAGACACTACAGTGTGAGAGTAGAGTAATGGAGAGACAATGGTTTAGGTCTCTGAGGTAGACGCCAGTTCCCGCCCCATCGTTTATCTTTGCTCATCGGTAACTATACAGACTGGATTTTCCAACGACGAGGGTACAGAATTCCGTTATGATGACCAAGAATCATTTCTCAAAAATAATTTAGGACAGTACGAGATGGGCATTTTCTGAAAGGAAGTTTAACTGTGCCAAGATACTGGGACGGCCGTACCCCAGCTCGGAGCAAAGCCAAATAAAGGTACGGGCTGCAATTATCTTTCTAAGAAGATCTAGTGGAGCAAGGAAGAAGAGTATATTTAGTGCCATAGAAAGATGCTTCTCAGAGCTCCAAATTGGTATATGTATATACTTTTGCACTTGACTGAGCTGTCCACTAGCTTCGACCAAACTACTGCAGTGTGTACATTAGATAATTATCATCCAATTGCATTCTTTCATCAAAATAACGGTGTATAAGCTTTTTGTATGCGCTTTTGAATGTTTGCTTTTCGGCTTTTTTGCTCTCTCATTTGAGGCCCAAAAAACTAGTTTTCCTGGAAGGTTCCGGGACAGGGCGACAAAGCATTAGTTGCTAAAAAGGGTATCTCCTTTCCAGCCTTGAAAACGCATTTGAATTTTTACACGTTACATCGCACCCTTGAACACAGCGAACGCACGAAAGACAATCGAGATTTATTTTAACTTGGTGCGTGTGCGATTGCGATTTTTATACGTTTTTATTGAGGCTCTAGTTCATTTCCTTACATGCTAGAAAAGAATACTTAAAACTACTGAAACTAATTGAACAATTGTTCTCTAATTTACTGAGCATTTACGAGTACTCTAAGCTTATCTACTGCCCGAGGTGTATATGGGCCTCAGGCAACTTGCTTTTCCAGCTAACAAGGTCTCTTGCTAACTGCCTCCAATTTCGCCAAGTAGAGGTCTTTCTACACTTGCGAAACCCTCGTTTACTGCCTGATCTATTCTAGGCGCTTCTGTTTCAACCTTTATAATAATAATAATAATTGAGTGGCACTACAGCCCACAACGAACGAGGGCCTATCTTCTACAACAACTACTCGTGTTGTGCATGCTACTGTTCTTCACGAGTAGAAGGGACCTACAGTTTTTTGCCTACTCCGAACGGCGAGATTTTGAGAAGCTTTCCATAGACAGTTGATACTCTTTGAGTGTTGTCAGCAGCTCAAAAGAGGTGGTGCTATGAAAAAATGCTAGGTGTCCCGTCCAGGAATCGAACCCAGACTTTCTGGGCCGCGGTCGATGCACTTCCCACTACGCCACGGCAACCAACCTTCGCAAGCGCTTAATTGACACCTCGCTGCGTTTGTCCAATCACGTCTTTGTTATCCGTTTAAACAAACACGGATAACAAAGACGAAGACATAATAACAAATATAAAGACAAAAGTTTCGCACGATCTTCTCAAAAATGATGAAAGGTCCATCAATCGAACGTTTCCAAAAAAACTCTATGAAACATCGTTTTCGCTATTGCCAAGCTGATGTTCAACAGCTTTTGACTGATTTTCGCAAAATTATTTGGACAAGAATGTTCGGAACAAATTTCATTGAAAGTTCCCCTCGAGTACAATATTTTCCCTTGTGGATGTGTCCAAAAAGTAGATCAACACAGTCCTAAAAAAGACTCGCCCTAAAGTGGATTATTCCCCTCTGAATCACATTATATCCATCTCACGCCACATTTTCCTGGTATCAATGACTTTTATCCGCTCAATTAAGAGTCTGTGTCAGCAGTTAGAAAGTTTCTTTTCCCTCAGGCGCAGTAAGTGTTCATCCAAATCGCATGACACATCACATTAGTTTTCCCAGAAACCACCGGTTTCGCATCAATTTGCACCCATTTGTCAGACTTCCTTTGTCTGCTCCGCTCGCAGAAAGGCCACACGGACACTCAGGTCGTGCCGCGTACAATGTCAAACATCTGACATTTGTATCTGATCAGCAGCCAGCTAATTAGTTAAATTCCTTCACTCGGGAAATCTTTTGTCGGAATTGCAATTTCTTCGAACGGTAACGTTCTTCAACAAATCTTACTCATCCCGGTGTGCCGCTGCCATTTTAATTATCGTGTGCGACCTCGACAAGGTCACCGCAGTCAAGCCTTCACACATCGTTACACAAACCGACGGAAACTCGACAAATTGGTTTGCGTCAATTGGACGTGGATGCATTTCCCCACTCGATGCCATCGATTTCAATCTCAACCCTCTCGACCCACCACCCACCAGCCATTTTACGGGAACGATGCATCTTAATTAGCACTTTTGGCATCGGCGACAGTAACGAATTCAAGGTAATGTCACCGGCAGCCAGTCCTCTGCATTTCGGAGATTGACAAATCGACGGTATTTGTAGGCATTTGTAGGTGTGTGTCTGGCTTCTGTCGATTGTTGGCACTCGTCGCTCGGCGCGCTGTCGATTACAACAGACGCTGCGATGAAAAGCTGCGGCTTCGTGACCCTGATATCGTTTCCTCACTTCCAATGCCCTCCCCCCGACTCAGGTTTAATTACCTCTCGACTGTGTGGCTGGGTGCGCGTCTGTATGCGAGTTGATTAAACCGTGCCTGCACTCGAACTGAATAAGTTTTATGCCTTCCGTATCAAATGGAAGCATTGAAGGTCGACCACTCGAGCAGCGGCCGCCACCTCGACAACTGTCGTCAGCCGGCAGTATTTCGTTAAGAATATATTTTAATGAAGGAGCAAAATGGCTGCCTTAGTGCGGAGTTTATGCGAGAACTCGTAAAAATGTATTTTAAGATTTTGCAACTCTCCATGCGCGAGCTTAAATGCAATAAAATCCGATGCAGAAGGAGCGAGATGTGATTGTGTGTTTAAATTGTGACGGAATTTAATAGGTTTCGCAGCGATGCGGTTGCGATAAGGAAAGATCTTGCTTATAGAAGAAGTTGATTAGGTAAGGACTTGTGGCGTAAAATGGTCAAGGATTACATAAACTATGAAGAGAGGGTGTGTCATCACACTCGGAGTGCACGAATAGGAAGAAGCCCCATTGGGATGGGGGGACATTTTTTAACGTTTCATTTGAAAGAGGAAATCCGACTTTGTGCGGGATGCAGTTTTTTTATCATCCAGCGATCAAGATCTCTGATTTGATCAACACGTTTAAACTGCAAACTTTCAAAGAAGAAAATTTCAAAATTAAGATAGCATTTCTCTGTTTTATGGCTATTGAAGTCGTGGAGGTTTGGATTTAAAAGAATTTAAACTACACTGACATCGAAGAAGCTCGAGCTCAGGAATGGCGGGGATCGTATCGATTTTTTTACGTAAAAATGTGTATGATTACTGTAGGTTCAAAGATATGGAAAAGTGAACTAATATATATTTCGCCGTGCAAGGAGAAAATACGTTCCAACAAAACATCTCCATCTCCTTTGTACATTGACATCAATGATTTATGAGCGTTGAGATAGACGATGCAAAAAACTTGATCTTGTGTTTTTAGTTCTTTGTGTAGTATTATATATCTCACATCCAGTGAACACTTCCCGTCAACACGGTATCAAGTTAGTTACATATCTCTAGTTATGCACATGAAGATGGTTAAGTGGTTCCCACTCAGTGGGCTGAAAAGCAGAATTCAATATGTGTCACCAGTGTTTTCCCAAAATTTGAAACGATTATAATAAGAGACAACGAGTTGTGTCCAAAATAATATCACTACCGTTGAAGAGTCCGTAGCCAATCATCGGACTGGGTTATGGCGTATTTTGCGTAAGAATCTTGATTTACACCCAAACAAGACTAAGTTGACTCAAAAATTGAAGCCGATGTATTATTTGGAGCAAAGTACGTTCTCCAAATGGGTTCTGGAGAAGATGCGCCCAGATGATAAATTTCATCGCAAAATCATCATCATCATTTTTGGCTCAATGGGTTCGTCAATAAGCGGGCAAAATTCACATCATCCACATCACTTCAACCACAAATATAGCTGTTTAGTTGTTTACGTGGCGGCGGCATTATCGGGTCATAACTTTTCATCGACGATAAGTATCGTCACGTTACAAGGAATGATCGGCCATAATAAACGATTATTTTTGGGCCGAACTGGAAGAAATGTTGTTTCAACAGGATTGTGCCATAAGCCACACAGCACACATTACAATAGATTTATTGAAGAGTAATGAAATAAGCAAGTTGATTGGTTGCTTAGTTCTTGCGCTTTAACGCCGGTTAACTATTTTCGGTGGGGCTACATTAAGTCATTGGTTTATGCCAAGAAGCCTTAAGACATTGGAAGAGCTCAGAGCCAATATTAAATGCGGAATAGTGGCCATTTTAAACGAAATCTGACGACGAGTCATTGAAAATTGGGTTTTTAAATAATCGACCGCTACGAACTTGCCCGCGTTGGCTATATGAACGAAGTCGAGTATAAATGTTTTGATTGTACATCAATCCGATATTGAAGTTTTTTAAAATATCTTAAATGGTTAGGGTTTTATTTAAAAGAAGATTGTCAAATCCTTATTGGAAAACCCTTTATACATGTCACTTTTCAAATAAGGTACTAAATTGTCTTGATATCATCTGATTTGTCAAACGAACGCGTGTTTGAAAGGTGACAGATCACGCAAAATTTTTTGGGAAGACAGATGTATAAGTCGTTGCTTGTGTTAAGAGTTATACTGATTTGAAAAAGAGTGTAAGATCTGAAGAAATGCGGTTTGTGATGCACTGCAAAAACATGGAAAAATATTTGTGCTGTGTGAATACTATGAGAGAGTGCCTATTCTAGAAGTAGTTTGTTCGATTGTGTTCCCAAGAAGTACCTCGCACTAGTTAACTCAATAATAATAATTGAGTGACATTACAGCCCACAAGTGACCTGGGCTTAGCTTCTAAAATAACTACTCGTGATGTGTGTTCTGCTGTTCTTTTACTAGTGGAAGGGACCTACAGTTTTTTGCCGACTACGAAAGAGAGATTTGAGAAGCTTTTTCATAGATAATTAAGTGTTGTCAGCAACTCGAAAGGGGTGGTGCCGTGAAAAAATGCGAGTTGTTTCGTTCGGAAATCGAACCTTTGGCGCGTGAGTCCTACTATTCCTCTTGTCACTGGAAAATTCGATGAAATTTTGTAACTGATGGAGTCAGTATGGCAAGGAAGCTGTCAAAAGATGGTAGGCGCACTAAATATCAACCGTATCAACCGTTGATATCATCTTAAACTAGCGGGCTACTCACAAAAGTTCGATGTTTTGTCGCCACATGAATTAACACAAGGGAATTTTATTGACCGAATAACTAACAGTGAAACATTACTGCGACGCAACGGAATGGAAACTTGTTTGAAGCGATTTAGTGCAAGTGTGGAAAAATGTATGATATACCAGAATATAAGTGAAGTAAAAAGCTTCAAATCGCTGATCAACTTCAAATATGGTTATGTTAAGAATTTAGTGGAATTTAAAGCGAATTGTTATAACGAGCCGATCGTTTACTACGCACAACTCGACCGTATGGGTTAAGCAATCAGGAAAGAGCAACTAGAATAATGCAACAGAATGGGAGGTGTCTTCATTACGACAATTCTAGGCCACACAGCTTTAATTACACGAAACAAATTGACGGTTAGAAAATGTTGGTGCATCAAGCGCGTAACTTGAAACTTGCATCCTTTGATTACAATTTGTTTCCGTCTCTCTAAACGTTCTCTAAATTGACCGACCAAAGAGCTGGTAAAAATGACTTGGCCAATATTTTCACTGATTAACCACAAAAGTTCTAAGCTGATGGAATTATGTAACTACCCGATAGTTCATTTTGAATAAAGAAAGTGTCTTTCTTAACAGGACAATCCTTTCAATGTTATCCATTTATTTAAAATCATCTTTACTAGCGTTGCCACTTGATTGCAGTAAAATAACATTTAGCATGGCATTTTAAAAAGTGTGGAACGGCAATTTTAAAAATGTAGAAATATTTTCTAAGCAAGTAGTGTGAACAGCATTATCCAAATCATATTCGTGGACACTGAAAGAATGGCTGTGCACGTGAGTCACAAATTTCTCCAAGCTGTCAGGAACTTGCTAGATTAATTTTTGGCAAATTTCAATTGCAAGTAAGCGAACAATGTTACGTTGATTTTATAGTAAGAAAAGTGCAAAATAAGAGGAATCTCCCAGACGTACTGACAAGATTCTGAATTGATATCAATGAGTTGCTTCTAGTGACACAGGCAAAAATGAAGCGAATTTGGTCTGTTTTGGAAATTTAAGGCGTCGTACCAAAATTGATAATCTGAAAAAAATTAAGCACCTATGCAACTATTTCTTGGACTGTACTAAAACACAGGAAAGCACAGGAAAAATGTTCTT
The DNA here is from genome assembly GCA_944738645.1 of Eristalinus sepulchralis. Taxonomy (NCBI): domain Eukaryota; kingdom Metazoa; phylum Arthropoda; class Insecta; order Diptera; family Syrphidae; genus Eristalinus; species Eristalinus sepulchralis. Next base: position 36,319,920 of record OX122883.1, read on the forward strand.
TTGCTGTGCTGTTGTTGGCAACTTGGGATTAGTTAGCACTGGACGTTCAGTAACTAATTGCCCCAGTATGGGTTTGTGATTAGCTGAACAAATTTTAAATCTCAGGCATTCTGAAGCAAATGGTGTTTGCATTTATTTAAGCGAAGGTTCGAGAAAATTAGTTTTATTTTTTAACTTCCCCAGATTAAAGAAACGTCTAGCTTAGGACATTCCAAAGGTGTTGTAAGAAAAAAAAAAAAATCAAAAAACAAACAAACAAGTGCAAGCTAGGCTCTGCCGCATAAATATTCAACGAAAGCATGGCACAGCATCACATGAACATGAATCACATTTCCAAACAGGATTCTAAAACAGAAAACGAAAGGAAAAATACCGAAGAGAAGAAGACAAAACAATAAGTCAGATGGAAAATAGAAATAGAGAGTGAAAACAAACGATTTAAGCATGATTATACAACTACTTACCCAATGAAATCTTTAACAAAACAATAAACGGTGAACAGGCCAGTATCATTCAATAATGTGTCCGGCTTAAGGACCGGCAGCTGGTCCTTCATTGAAAGACCAATTCGGTTCTTATTAATGGTGTTGCTGTTGTTGCTACTCTTGCCTGCCTTATTATGCCCTTCACCGCTACAAACAATTCCAACACCAGCACCTCGAATGCTATTACCAGCGACGCCAACAGTAACTCCGCTAGCGTTAGCATCAGTGGAGCGTACCGAAAGTAGACGCGACGCAAACTGTATTTGATGGAAGTCCTTAGTTCCACTGTGCCCACCGGACGAGGCTGTGGTGGTCATGTTTGACCATTTTATGTGAATTTTCCCTCCAATACGTCAACTCAAGTGAATTGTGAGTGTTCTCTCGCTTCTCGATATTGCTGGCTGCTGTGATGGATGCTATCTCAAAAAGTGATGAAATCATCCCAAAAATAAGTGATTTCTTTTGTAATTTTTTCTCTCTCTCTCTCTTTTGCCTTTTCTTTTCAGAGATTTGGACTTCTTCTATTTTGTTCACCAAAAACCGCTAAGAAATTGTTTAAGGTTTTGACAGTTATTGTTTTGTTTTGTTTTGTATTTTTTTTGAATTTAGTTTAAGAAAAATTAAAATTGAAATAGAGAAAAATTTAGCCAAATATCTATCGCATTTTTTTCGCCAGAAAGAGATAACAAAACGTAAAGGAAACGAAAAGAAAATGTGGAATGAATGGAAAATGTACAACTAGCTACGCGATGATGTGAATTAGAAGTGGCGATACAATGAGAGAGGAAGAGAGAGAACACATTTTTTTTTTATTTTCTGGTAACTTTGCAAACAAATTTTTATGTCAAATTAACTCCAATTTGCATTTTCAAACAAACGCAACAAAAACAACAAAATTTAGTGTAATTTGGTGCAAAAAATTAACGTAATCAGCAAACAACGAAAGCATTTAACCATAACAGAGCGATGTGATCATAGTTTAAGTTTGTGTTTTTTTCTTTTTACAAAAGTTTGTCTCACAAAAGAAATTAAATGTAAATAAAGAGAACAAAGGAAACAAAGAATTGAATTAACCGAACAAAAGAATGTTGTTTGGGCTTGGGGTGAATGCCGAAATTACAGTGAGTCTGTAAACTGTCTATGGCCTGCTCACAAAAAGGGGTGCATAAGCTCCGAATGTTGTGTGGGGGGTGGAAGATCGTCTAAACACGAAAAACAAGGAAATGTCGACTGAACCTAGGGAGTGGCTTTTGGGCGGTTTAATACACCTGGAAGCATGAGCAAATTTTCGAGTTGAATAACGCACCTCGCATTCTCTTCAGTAGAAAGGTTCTTGTCCTGGGTTTGGCTAAATATTCTCGGAGGAGATATTGTACATGTTCTATAGTTCCGCTTAATCATCCCCGTCTACAGTTCCAGAAAGCATCAGTGCAAGGTCCGCCTAATCTAGGGGCGGATCAGCCTACAAAATATTGTCGCGTGGTTATGCCAATTAAAGCTTTACATTGACTTTTGGGTAAAGCGAGGATCGGTTCCGTATTGCAATAATCAAAGTTCTTCCAGAATATTTCAGTGACCTCAGAATATTAAAGGCAAATTTAGACAGAATTGCTTAGTCAAGTCCTGAGAGATTATCTTAGATGTATGATCTTTTAATGTTGATAGTTCGAAAAGGAGTACTAATACAATTTGTTGTGGCTAACCACTTTGTCCACGAGTACTTCCATATGATTGTCATTTTCCTAATCTGCGTGCCTATATGAAAGAAACTTCCATTTTTTTTTTCCTAAAAAAATTTCTTGAAATTTGCCTTTACTTTTTGAATTAGGGAGAAGGGGGTTTCCTGATTAGCTGACCCGCCCTCTTTTTAGCTTGTTCGTCTTCTGCAATATAAGAGCCCATAATCTGTTCAAATCTTTTGGGTCTTTGGCCTTTGAGCTTTCCATCTTCAGGACATACAATAACTCTTAAGATTTGCACTATTTCTTAATTGCAAAATGCAATCTTTGTAGACGCATACTCAGAAAAACCGATTCTATGGAATTTTGCTGCATGGCAGGACTGATACTGTCCGGTGTATAACCCTTTCCTTCATTTAGTTCTCTGAATTCTTAATATGGTCGTAGACTAACGATTCGTATTTTTGTTTGGTCTGAATGAAAAAATCTAAGCAACCAGAGAAGTGATAAGAAATGCGGCCACAGTTTCCCTCGCGTCAACCGATTAAACCCCGTTTTCATTTTGTATTTTTGAAAGAAGTTGTTTGACTTGCAGTCTTTGATTTAATTTTAATTTTTCCATGTCTGGCTTTTCTTAGAAACTTTTTACAGTGGCCGCAGTGGTGCAGTAGGTTAGTCCATCAATGCACACTCCATAAGTTCAAAGTTCGATCTCTGAACTGGAGGACTCACAGTTTTTCACGAAGTCAACTGTCTCGAATCGCTGACAACACCTAAATAAATCTAATTGTCTATGAAAATTTCGCCGCTTAGAGTCGAAAATGAACCGTAGGTCCCTTTCACTCGTGAAAGAATAACGCACTCATAACAATTAACTGCTGAAGTAGCAATGGCCTGCTCCCTTATAGGATGTAGCACCTTTATTTCACAGAGGTAAGGTTGTTATGGAATTGAATACCACAAAAGGGACGCTAAGCAGACCACTAAGTGATCTTTTCTAATTTAGCAGGAAACTATTATTGGGAAGACCTCAAGTCATGCTTCCCAATTGTTCACGAAAGACACAAATTTAACTCAAAAAAAAAATTTAATTATTTAGTGTCCGGTACACTGTTGAAAAATATTTCATGATGATGTGCTAAATGTCTATCAACCACATTTCATTAATTTTAGAGCTCAATCTCGATATCAGACTGTTGTCACCACAACAGAGGGACTTTTAACTGACCAGAGAAAGCTACTCATTTCACTGTTCAGGTTTTATGACACTTTTATGCCTCCCCATATAAATGCACAGGGTGACGCAGAAATCGTGCAACAAAAGCGAAACATAATCTTTTTTTTTTTGGTGTGTAAGCAATCGGGTTACCGCTTATTTACTTTCCGCAGGTAACTTTTGAGATTTATAAAATTTAATGCTTGAGATTACGAAAAAGGTTAAATATAGAGCAGCACTACCAAGTTTTGTAGTATTCATTTTAGACGAAACGGAATTATAGCGGGAGTTTGAAGGCACTCTCCTAAGAAGATGGAGATGGTGAACATGTTTGCCAAACAAATGATTGAAATGACCGAAGAAGACAAGCTATTGACAAATTAATTGTTAGTTAGAAAGGTTATCGTAAATGGAGTGTGCTGTGCACTTTTATCAAGTCACGTGTTGTACACTTCTTTGAGGAAAATCATGTAACAGAAATCGTTTTTAATTAGAACTCCACGAAAGATGTATTTATTTTATTAATATTTGGTTGTAACGAGATGGGACAAAGCCGAATTCCCAAGCCAATTATAACTCAGAAACTCAACTAAACTTAAACAAGGGAGCGAAATATGTACGTACACAACGAAGTCTACAAATTGACTGGACTGAAGAAGTCGACTAAAACAATGGTTGAGAAGATCCGGACGAACAATTTTTCGACAAGGAGTAGCATACAGGGGTCATTTATAGCCTATCATCCTCAAAAACAATAAAATTTAATTTTGAAATATTTAAAAATATGTTTATATTTGCTGACTGTTTAGGTACGCCTTGTAGAAGTAAATAATGTTCTTATGATTTTTATGATATGTCTTTATCGAGTGAGGAATACCCACTACAAGTTGAGTTCTGCACTTTAAAAGCAGACCTGTAACGTTCTCAATTTCAACATAAGAAACTGATGCAATACGTCCAGATTTCATATCTCATAAGTGCTAAAAAGTATTCTCAAAAGTCAAGGCCGACGTAAAGCCCCACATTGCAATCATTCAGAGATTTACATGGACGACTTGAAGAACTTCCTCCTCCTTCACTTGTTAACACAAAAAACTCGTTACACTTAAACATCGAAAACTTTAAGAGATTCACAAACATCCGCCTAATAAGACACTAACTTGACCTAAAAACTTGCGTGCACTATGGCACGAACTGTGCTTAAGTACTCATGAATTTGGGGCATCGGCACCCAAGAGATAATAAACAACACAATCTTTGTGATGCCATAGAAGTACCGTCAAGTCATTCAATTAATTCATTTTCGAAGACCCACAGCAGACACCCGCAGTCAAGTTCCTCTCTTCGTTTTCCAATTAGACACGCACCCCAAGTCTGCCATAACCTATTTACAAGTATGTGCTTCCAATAACCGTTGCGAGACGTTTCAAGGCGTAGCTGCACACACAACCACTACTGTTTATCCCTCGAGAACACAAAGTACACGCTTTTATGCACAAGCGCGAGGCAAAAAGCTTTGTATTTCTTTTTCGTTTTTTTCCCTTCTCTTGTTCTTGCTCATGTACGCGCCGCCTCCTTCACCCATTAGCCTTGACCTGGAGATGCGTTTGAAATTTCGTCTTCTTATGGTGTACGTACACTTGACTACGTCATCTCCATCATCATTGTTAGTCGGCTATAGTCAGATGCAAGATAAAGAGATACAGGCAGTCCTGCACATACAGTCATGTGCGAGGAGCAGGCGCATTTTTTGGGATGAGTGGGTGGCGGCTGGGGGTGACTACTTGCATATGGACAATTTACTTAACACTGAATGAAAGTTTCAGGTGGTGGATGCAATTTGATAGAGGTTGGGGGATGGAGTCGAGTCGACGAGTAAACGTGTCATGGAATAACGTGGGAACTCTGAAGATGTTTAAAGAGTTGGGAATTGCATGGAAATACCATGTCCTTGGGGGCGAAATGATGTCATTCACAGAAATTATGTCATTCGATTTGAATCAGACCATCGGTGGATGCACTCAGCAGAAGACTGTTCGGCGTTCGAGAGCAAGGAATTTTGCATTTCTTCTTGGCGGGTAGAGAAAGTCTCCCAAGGATTTTTTTTCTGCATGAAAACGGTTGAAAGAAATGTTAGAAGGGGTTGTCCGAAAGCTTGTGATGCATACATATTTTCAAGTTTGAACAATTTTCTTCCAAGTTGTCGTCACGCTTACGAAACTGATTCATCACCAAACTTGAGGATTTCAAGCAAAGTGGTGCTTGGCTAAATCAATTATTCAAGAAAACACCAATTCCGATGCAATCATTTGGAAAATCCAGTTTCACAGATATGTCACGTCACTTTGACTGGGAACGCGAACTTATGTTGAAGAATTGTGTATGCCCAACCCTTAGTTTATCGGGCCAAGGACTTTACAATGAAAGAAACAAAAGAGACGAATGTCGACCATGTAGTTGCAATGATTCTCAGCTTATGTCATGACCATTTGAGCACTTGAACTTGCGCCTTCCATGAACAATTAAGAAGAATGGTTTGGAGTCATATAAGTAAAATCTTTCTCGTGATATGGGGAAATACTGCAATTTTTGTCGAAGCTTTATTCCACACGCAACAAGGAGGCTTTTCTAAAATGTATTTCTTTAGGACCAGAGAAAAGCAAATTGGCACCCTGTATGTATACTTCGATAAAGTCTATACATTATCTTCATATAAGCCAGCTACACAAGGCTCTACATGTCTGACTTGAAGTACTTCATAAACTCACCAGACTGTGTAGCCTGTCATGCGTTCTCTTCAATATGAATCAATTTGAGAAAATTTGTGGATACCCTACGGGTCTACAATTCTTCTGAAAGTCGGTTCAGAAGGGTATTAAATCGATGTGATTGACAGAGCACACCATTTGATGATTGAGAGACTTGTCGATGACCGTACAGAAACGCACAAACTTTGTTGGCTCAGAGAACAGAACGTCACAATGGATCAAAAACAAACTTAACTAAGAGGGAGACGTTAGTGTCGACAAATGTAGGAAAGGGGTTTGTCTACCTCGGACTGTACGTGAACTCTGCAAAAGATATCTTAGCAGAGATCTGTAATGGGATTACACTAGGTAACCGTTTTGGATATGCTCAAATACCTTAGGTCATACCTCCTAACGAAAATGATGAAGATCACGATGACAAGATGCATACAGAACCGAATGCTGGACAAAAAGTGAAAAGGGCAGAGTGGATGCTACGGCGGATATACGATCCTGTCTATGAGGAGAATGATGGAGAAACTTGAACTCGGTATTCTACAAGCTTTGCAAAGATGAGGTTGTATAGTAGTTCGCAGATGTCACAGATGAAAGCATCACCGTCTCCTATCAAGCTAAGACGGTCTTCGAGTCCCAACCAGGTTTGGGAAGAGAATGACCGAGCTTTTGGTATAAAAACGAAGTAATCGCGGGCTCTAAGGAACTTGGTTTGGAAAACTAGAAGCAAATTCGCGTTATTCACTGTCTTTTGAATTAGGAGATTGATTAAACAAATTGTAAGTTCTTTGAGGATGGAATCATTAAATTAAAAAATTCACTCTTTGGTGCACGTACGTACAAGATGCATTTTCATAAATCAAAGGATGGGTTTAATCTAAAGTTTCTCGCGTTGTTCTTTCACGAAGAGGACGTTGCGTATTCAAAAAGACGAAACTTGAGAAACTTTTTATACACAACTAGTAATAAAAGTAGAAGCAACTTAAAATAGATGGTGCCCTGAAAAAACGCAAGGAGTTCAGTTCAGGAATTCTCCATTAGGAAATTTCAAGGAATACTTTTCAAATACCAAACGCCAGAGCTTCTCTTGATGCACGTCATCTGCACTACTAATCGATATGAAGATGCATATTGTCTTTACTTATTTGAGGACAGATCACTGTGTATTGTGGAATTTATCCCACACATGAAAATCGAAATACCGACACCACAGTGACATAACTTTCAGAGTGAAACACATCACTTCATATGAATGAGAGTCGTCTCAACGTCATCGTTAAGGTAAAGTCCTCAATATTACACATCACTCAATAAATCCCGGGACATATAAGGGGGGCCACTAGCGAAACAATTAGTACTAAATAAATAATTTTTGTTAGTGAGCTCCCTATATATCCCGGGACTTATTGGGTGACCTGTTATTCATAAGACTGTAGGTAACCATGTGTGTTGGTCACAAGGAAATTGTGCCAAAATCTGACCCAAATTCACTCTACTGACGGTGTTCATTTTCTCTGTAAATTGGGCTTTTTCGTAGTCACCAAACAGAGAAAAGACTTTGAAGGTTCACAAAATGTATGCAACGAAACTGATTCTATTTCGAGTTTAATTCGTTTTTATGCCTCCCACACCTTTAAGAAAGGTGCCTAAATGAATTCTACTCTTCTTTCGATCTTGCCTGTGAGGAGGTTTAATCGTGAATTCTACCAATTATAGGGACGGTGACCAATTTAAGCCAAACCGCAAGGATGATTTATTGTGAAGTTTGATTTTTAATTGGTTTGACAAGTTATCATAGAAAGATTCACACCACAAAGGCGTTAACACATTGATCAAGTGTATTACGAAAATCGGCATTCTGTGAAAAATGTTTTTCGTGCGATTCGAGGAACTTACACAATCCATCCACTGAAACCACTAATGCCCAAACCATTCGTAAGTTTGAGTCCCAGTTTTCATTAGTGGATGATTCTCGACTGGTTAGACCGTATCTAGTACGTAGTGTAGTGAATAAGTAGCTGTAGCTGAGAGTGCACGCGAAGACAGTGACTAATCGATTCATGGTCGTTTTCAGCAACATGGCTTGGCGTACTCGACAACTCAGAGTATTTAACATGATGATTTTGCCTTAGAGCTTACAATATTCAACTTGTGCACGTCGTGAAGCCAGGCGACGTGAATTTGGGCCATATTTTCAGTGAATAGGCTCTGGAAAATTTTTATGAAGTTCCGCTGATGTAGCTTGAAATATCGTTCCGTGGTGAAGCCCACTTCTGGATTAAAAGTGCCGTATTTAGGCTGATAATTAACCCGAGGAGTACAGAGCTACCATTTCGTCCACAGAAACAATAGTATGGTTTATGGGCCGATGGAGTCATTGGTCCAACATTCTTCAAAAATCAGGCAAATCAGGATGTTACCGTCAATGGTAACCATTTAGAAATCATTTTGGTAAAGATTTAATTTAACGTGTTGCCAATGGAAAATGGCCGCGATATCATACCCTTGGATTATTTTTCCTGTGGACATGTAAAGTCTCTGATATTTAGTAATAAGCCCAAGGAAAGGTGACGATTTTGTAAAAGAATAAGGTAAATAAACAACTGAAGTTAATGGGTGGATGATGTGTCTCCAACGTGTAAGGTCAACAATTTGGATTTCGTTCTAAAAATGCCCATTACACCATCTTTTACAAGAAAGTTTCATTCGGAGTCGGCATTGAATAACCCTAAAAGACACTCTCTCGTAGGAGGGCGATAGCCCTTGAAAATGGAGTGGTTTCTCTAAAAGCCAGAAACAGAGCTCTCGCTCTCTAAAAAGACTAAAATTATTTGGAAATTACTTTCTAAAATTTTTCCGTGAAAAGAAAAAAACAACATTCTTCTCAAAAGTTTCTTTAAACTTGTGACCACCGTTTGTACTGACTTGTCTCTGTCAGAAAGCAAACGCTTTAATTAATGAAGTTTTGTCCTCTCATTCAATTTAAAAGGACTTCTGTACAGGGACCTCCCCCAGAAGGACTTGTTATCAATTTCTGGAAGGAAATATATTTCTTCCGATCAATCAAAATAAAATCTCTCATGCAATTGATGAAGATGCGACAGGGAAAAAAACTTGAGGACGAATATGCAGGAAACACACCACAAGTGAGAACATGAAGGACTGTATGGAATGAGATTCACGCCCTAAGCGAGTGAGGCGACAAAAATGCTGAAACGAATAAATAATTTAGTCATCACAGCGCCCCGTTGCAAGGAATGACTAATGTCATCAGAATGTGCCACAACGTAAACAGGATGACTCTGCAAAAAGGCGTAGAGGGATGACTTGATTAGAGGGCGAATTTTGACAGGGACAATTGCGGCGCGTCAAAGTGTTTCAGTTGACAAGTGACTAAAGTGAATTGAATTAATAGGTGGTAAGGAAAGTCCTTCAAAGCAACTGAAATCCCGTTCAGAGCTCTACGACCGCCAAAAGTGAAAAAAAGAAAACAAGATGACATCATCGAACATCAGGCATTGAATGACGACGGCGACACAGCAAACAATGTGGTGCAAAAATAAGGTATTCCCCGGGGAAAAGTTTCAATTTCCAAAGGAAGACACCACACATTGAAGTCGTCTGAAGACGACAGTCTCCGTGGATACACAGAGTGAAAACGCACTCAAATCAATACGCCCCCTCCCTCCCCACCCCGCTCGCTGCCATTGTATGAACTTCATTAACTTTGTTGACGTCACCTCAAACCAAACAATCCTGAAAGTATCTGCCTTTCTGCTCTAATACGCATATTCGCTGAGAAAACACTCAACACCGAGGAGGAGGATGAGCGAAGAAAAAAAAAATACCATTTCCTGTTCGAAACATGGTCGGGGAGTGGGACGAGCGAAAGGGGTGACACGACTATGATGGCGCGCGCCAATGTCTTGTCACCGATATAATTTCGTTTTTTTTTTGTCTTCTTCTTCTTCATATTTTAACCACATTCTTGTTGTGCGCCACGACTGTCCGCAATCACGCAACCCCCGATGGATGGGGATGGGGTCATGATGAGATATAGTATGCCATGTGGGTGGAAGGACTGGGTGGTGGAAGAGGGATTACTGTGACGATGACTTTGTGGATTTTCCTTTCACACGATATGTCAGCCATTTTTAAGGACACACACAAGAGAATAAATTACCACCACTCAACTGGCCTCGCAAAAATAAAAAACAAACAATTTTCCATTCATTCACATTTAGTCAGGTCAAAATTTTGGGGGAAGAACCGAAATGAACTCAAATTTAAATCAATCCAAGGCACTTTTCATCAAACAAACGGTTTAAGCTTCCAATCAACTCAGCGGCACCACCGAACCCCTCTCGGCGTGGGGGAAGGGTGAAGTTGATGGGACGGAAAAATTAATGTTTCAAAGAAACCAAAGAAAAAACGAACTCAAATTGAAACGAAAATAAACAAAACCGAAAGAAAACAAGAAATGATTGATTACCTTTTAGTAAATAAATTTCCGTTATTAAATGCAATTTCTAATTTGTTTTTGTTTTCCATAAATATCGTATAAAATATAAACTTTTTGTCACAAAACAATTATTATTTTTTTAACAAAAAAAAAAACGATTTTTTTTGTTGTTGTTGATTTTTTCTCGACTTCGCAGATGCAGGGCGGCACGGTGCAACTCGAACTTTCTTAGCACAAAATTAAATTCTCTTTTTTTTACACGTTGAGATACTTGGGATTATGAACAATTGAATAATCTGCCTTCCTCGCGTTGAATTTTTGTGTATTCTCGTATTAGACTCCGCGTGAAATTATTTGCGTTTGTTTTTTTTTTTTTTGTTTTTCTTTGTACTCTCCGTTTGTGAACAACTTTTGTGGTAGAATTAGAATTATTTATCTTTTTTTTGTGTGTTAAACTTTAAACTTCGTTTTGTTAAGTTGAATCTGTATCGTTTTCGTGTGTAGAATGCGTTTCCTTACTGCGGGGGGGATGTATGCTTTTTGATGTGTGAAAAGATGTCCGACGCCCGTGATTGGTTGCTTAAATTTTTCTTCGCATTTATTGCTTTTGCCCTTCTTTGGTCGTAATTTACCGTTGAGTGCGAATTCCGATTTTTCCCGTATTCCGTCGACACAATTTGAGAAAAATCAACTAAACTCGAAATTAAAGAACTTCTTCTTCTGTGCGTTTTTTTCTTTTGGGTTTCTTTCTTTTCGTTTTTCTTAACTACGTTTTGTTGGCTGTTTTGTTGTTGAGTTTTACAAATCAAAAATTAAATTTATTTACTAAATAAAAAAGCGCGTATACAAACGAAATTATTGTTTGGTGGATAGAAAGAAGCCAAAGTGTGTATTGACAGCTTTTTTCGTAAAAAGGTTGGTTAGATGGATTCCTGAATTCGTGTTTTTTTTTGTTCTTGTATTTTGCCTTTGTTGTTGTTCTCTTTCTCTCGTTTTCGGCTCTCTCTCTCTTGTGGGCTCTCTTGGCGTGTAGAGACTTCTCGTCTAGTTGGTGGAGCTTGTGCTTTATGGGGCAACGGTGTGAGAGAAAGAGAGAAGAAATGGAGAGTGCTAGTTCTGCGCTGGGTGGGTGGAGGTGGTGGATGGGCATTACCATGACTGGTGTGGGTGTAGGCATTCAGTCACTGCGAAAAGGTATTGCTCACCCAAAAAGTGTTTTATCTTTCAGGGGTATTTGGTACTAGATTGTTTCGTTAAAAAAAAAATATCGTGGGGATTTCTGCGTGATTTTCTGCTTTCGAACACCAAAGTATGATAGTGAAATTTTTTCTAAAATGGCATATGACACGAAAGGATAAGAACATTTTATGCAAAGAGTGAATTGTTTGTTGAATGCTTAGGTTTTTACCAGAAAATAAGTATTGACACAGGAAACGTCGTTTCCTGGAAAAACGCGCCCTTTTGTAAACAACTAAATGTGAATTTTTCTTTTTTTATTATATCCAAAGCTATTCAGAAATTTCTGCCAGCGAAATGTTGAAAATGTTTCCTGTGGCTTTCTGTGGCTTTCTGTTTGGTACAACATGATTAAAGACAGCCGATAAGGCATTGAAGATGAGGTATGGTCAAGACGACTAAAATCAACTGACGAAGAAGGTATTTAAGGCTATACTAGAGAGAACTTTATAGCGTTCTTTGAAAATTAGAAAAAAAAACATTGGAACATGTGTATTGCTGATCCTTTAGTGATACATATCGGAAAAGGAAATGAATTTAGAAAAATTAGTAAGATTGTATTGGATAAATGAATAAAATTCCGGTACTTTTTGCCAAGAGTGGTTTATATATGTACCCTTCGTTATTTTTAAACATGCTAAAGGCAACGATATTTTTCATTTGTATTAAAAACTCCTTTCAAAAATAATAAAATTTTGATCAGACGAAGTATACATTATCAACACTAGCTTTTTGATACCACGGATCAGGGATATATGACCTTGTGGTGAAACAGCAGATCCGCTCACGTACATCCTGTACTATTCAGTTCTTCCTAAAAATTGGTTGAGGTCGTTAAGAGGATAAGGGAATTAGCTGATCGTAACAGCAACTCGAAAGAGGTCCTGCGTCATTAGCTAAGGTTGAACCAGGAATTGAACCTGGGACATTCGATCGACGAACTAATCCCCTAAGTTACGGTGGTCATAATTGCACCCACACCTTACTTTGGAGTTGTATTATTAGTCTTGGGAGGAAGAAAATATTCGCGAGAATTTTCACAGAAGACTATAATGATTGTGGATAACGCAAGTAACCCGCTGAGAATTCTGTTAAATATGGAATAAGGAATAGATATTGTGAGTCCGAGATAGTATTTGTGTGTAAACAATGTGGTCCTGTAAACAATTTATTTAAAAATGGTCCAGTTTCCACAAACGCTGTGTTAGAGTTATAAAATTTCATATAGAAACATGTGACGGCTTTCAATCTGTGGCTGTTTAGCAAGGTCGGCGTGGTCTAATGGACAAGTGCGTCGACTTACACGCCAAGATCCCAGGTTCCCTGACGGAACGGTGGGAATCGAACGGCATCACCTTTTTCGAGTTGTTAACAACAGTCAGAGAGTACTAATTGTCTATGAAATTATGATGAAAATGATGGCAGAGATAACTAAGCTTTCGACTAGTATCATACTCACCATTCCTCATGAGCACCTCAACCTTTTAGAAGTCAGTGCCAGGTGGGTGCAACGAATCGGGTGCTGGAGTTTTCGGAGCTCTAGTAAAAATCCACAAGGTATTCTTAAACGAATTTTTACTGAAGACGAAACATGGGTTCACCATTCACCTTAAAGCAACAAAGAGCTCATGCATTGGCAAAAAATGTACTCTCCGAAGAAGTTATGGTCACTCCATCAGCTGGGAAGCTCATGGTCAAATTGTTTTGGCCGAAAGGAATATTGTTCATTGAGTAGAAAAAAAGAGAAATAATGATCATCACATGCATTCTCTTTGAACCATTTACGACGGGAAATTAAAACGGTTTAAATTTACAAGGGGTGTGTTACTTACTCAGGACAATGGTCCTGTTTACACGGCGAAAGTTTTTAAAATTGCTGTGTTAGTTGTTGTGGTATCAAAGAAACTCAATATCTACCCGATAGTCCAGACCTTGCCCTACTGATTGTTTATTGTTTTCTCATTTGAAAATTGCTGATTTGCGGATGATAAAGAGCTCAAGGGGAAGGAGAAAAGAAGGAAACATATTTTTTATTACATCTTAAGACGTTGGAGATTATATTGAAAAATTGAAACAAGTTGAATTGACAGTTTCCCTGATGTCGATACCGAGAAAATTTTGAAAGCACCGCGTAAATATCCTGAATTCTGGACTGCCTACGACTTCATGAATACAGATTGTGCAATTTTGTGAATTTCGCAGTTTGGAATTCGCAGTTAGACACCTTAGTTAAATCGAATTTCTCTCCAGCTCAACCTAGAATTACTCCAAAGCCCCTCTTGCTGAAATCGTCTCTTGAAAATTAATCTCACTGGCATCATCATCAGATTGCCATGAAAAGAAAATATCCATCAATCACGTCATAATCTAGATTGACAATTGTTCTGCACTTCCACTGACATCATACCAAAATGTAAGCCTTTGGTACATTTGTTAAGCCCACAAGGGTAACACTGATTTTTCAATGCATTCGGAGAGACAGAGAGAGAGGAAATTGCCTGTTCTCCCTTTCCCCAAAAAAAAAGAAAAGCCAAGATAATTATGTCTGTTTCTCTCAGAGTGTAGTCTGCGTCGAGGTTGAATGCGCACCACATTTCCCAATATATTCGCTCAATTTAGTTTGTATCTATGATTTGTGTATCCGCAGCATAGGGAAGCGTTTTCCCACAACAGCAGCTCGTCGTCCACACTGTATGCTCTGCTCTGTTCTGTTAAGAGACCTGCGCACTGCATTGCTCACCGAATGAAAATTCTTCTTCAAATGGCAGACACAGGAAAAGCTTACGGTAGTGGGGAGTGATTTAAAAAAAAGAGAGCACAAAGTTTCGTCGTGTTTCCGTGTAATTAAATGATGATTTGAAATGTCAGCAAAACGCTTAGATATTTATGAGACTATTTCCGTCAAATATTTCATTTCATTCACATTCATCGGGCTGTAGCCTTCATTCATTCCAAGGATATGCCAGGAATTTCGACACATGGCTCTCTGGCCATGAGGCAGAGAGGAAAATCGATCCCGAGTCCGAGACTCTTTGTTCGCGACCATAACAATAAACAAAACAACGTTCAAAACAAAGGGACATTCCAGCCAAAAGCTCAACGACTGCGCTCTGCAGCCAAGCTCTGCTGGTTGCGTTCCGAAATCGTGTATCTATAAATAGAAAAACAACAAAACGAACGTGAATGAATGTGTAGCAGCGTCTGTACATCTACCCAGCACGTTGCTGGAGATAGTGAAAGTTTGCACTTCCCCTCACCCGGGAACGGACAAGGGGCTCAAAGCCCCCCCTCGAAAAAATCGGTATCCAATGGAAACCGTAAATTAGATACTTGTCAGCAAAAGTTTAGGATGATACCCAACCTGGCCCATCGGCGGGCGGCTGCTCTTCGCTGTCATTTCTTTTTGACCTTTCCTAACACGATACCGGGTACCTTTGTGCACACATTGCGGCGCACCTGCCCCACCATCGGGGACCAGATGTCGATACATCTTATTTATTTCTTACCACTCACGGTCGATTCTATTTTGAGTTTCACTTCGCACACAGACACACGCTTTGGCAAAACTTACCTGAAAAGAGGGGAGAAAAGAGCAAATTAACACAAAATTTAAATTTAAATTAAGACAATATATTCAATTCAAGAGCGTCGTTGGTGGGAAGAAGGGTGCAAAGGGACAGAACGATGGGCAATTCATTAGCGATCTCTGACAAGCCCACATTTATTTACTTTCGTCTATTTTTACTGTATTTTGTAAAATAAGCTCCACTTTCGAAGGCAGTAGAGATGGAATGAGGTTATGTTTGCATTTCAGCTGTGCACTGCAGATTACACCGCGTGCGGCTGTCATCGATTTTGCTGCGTTATCAGCGACAATTTACAGCCAGCGACGACACAAGCACATAAAGTAGTTTGATAAGCGCAATTGAGGTCAATTTAATTAAAGCAATAGGCTATCGATTGCCTACCTAGATGGAGGTCGCCTTCTTCTTTTAGGCTGTCGTTGTTGTTGTTTATTCACTTTTTGTTTGTTTGCAAGCCAATCAACAAATCCAAAGTAAATACAGAGTCGAACTGAAATGGATGCATTGTGTTTGGGGTGAGGGCAGCACGACAGCATGGGAACTGTTGTGTTTGTTTAATTTTTTTTTATGAATCAGCTGGTGGTGATCAGTGGTACTCAAAGGAGAAAAAAAAATCAAACTTAACGCCTTTAGTAAGCGAGGGAAGAATGAAGGATGTGTTCGAAGAAGTTAAGCCCTACAACAAAAAAGAAATCAAAAATTTTGGAACAGGGTCTATCTCTTTTTAGCTTGATGCGCTCGACCAAGTGCAGTGCAGCAACTTTTTAAATCCGTTTGAAAAATACGTTTTTCGGAGCTTTGTGAAATAGAGCCCCGTGGCGTCGATATTTTGACCAACTAACCGACTGAAACTTTTGCCTGGTGAGTGACATTTTCCAGAACAAACAGACTTCGTACAGGTAAAAATTAAGAGAAGACTCTAGATGGGGCAGCAGTTCGTAGCTTAAGTGGACCAATTTCACCGTGGCAATGGCGGAGCTGTGAGCCCGCTCGTTGTTATGGTGGATGAGCACTTCTGTTCGCTGAATAGAACTCGGCATCGAATCTGGCTTGGTACAGCACTGTGTCCGTGTTTTTCTTCTTAAGAAATCACACCTTGTGATTCGAAGAAGACCGTAGCCATAATCATTCCGGCCGAATGGACACTCTTCGCCTATTACAGAGCACGTCCGTCTGATGGAGTTCACTGTTTTGAGTGTTACCTGGTCTCTCTGGATTACCAATGAATTTATGTTTCGCCGACAGTCATGAAATGACGCAGAAACTCCTTCAAATTGCGCTAAACACTACGTTAAAGTTGTCTAACGACTCCGCTTGCTGTCCATGGTGAGCCCATGATGCTTTCTCATGCCAAACATTTCATGCAGGATTCAATCCAGGTGGTCTTTTGAGGTGTTTCAACTATCCCACGACTTTCAGAGCTTTGCCAATACTAGATGGCGAATTTTTGTCACGATTCTTACGTGGTACCCCATTTTGCGCCACCTGGGAGTGTCTCATCAGAAACGAATATGCGACCTCGTTAAATCAAGTTTTGAGTCTCCGTTTACAGTATACAAGCGTTTTCCCTTCCAAATACAAGGCCGAAATTGTTATATTTTTCATTGTTTCTTAGATCCACAGACACGCCACTTCGGTCAAAACAAAACTACAAGTCAGATTCGGTTGAAATTTTGACGTTGGTAGAAGTGCTGCCATCGAGTGGCGAGGCTTAATACTTATCGACAGTAGAAAGGTGTAAAGTATATTTCAATTTCGTTCGTTTCTTCTTGGTTTGTGGAATGATTTGAAATGGGGGTGGGGAAGTCTGATTGCGGGGTAAGATAAACCCTTTGGACAAGAGGAAAAGTTGCAACTTGGACAAGGACTTGAAGAGAGACTTGAATAAGGAATAGGATTTGAACATCGACAGGGAATTGTCCAAGTAGAATTTGGGTATGGAATTGGCCAGGACCTTGAACAAGGATTTAGATCGTGAAATTATCATTTTCAACATGTTCATAAATAAGCCAGGGTTATGGAAGTTAAGTTAATACTTATAAACAGATATCAGGCAGGGGACAACGAGCACAATGAAACTGCATAACACCTCCTCTTCCACTGCCGCTCAGATAAGATGACAGTATTTTGCGTTAATGTGGAAGAATAGATGATTAAGGCCCCTGGTCTTCCGAATGACCAAGAAATTATCGCAAATTAAGAACCAATTTCTGAGTTTCAATTTCATAACGTATTTTACAAAAACGTCTAGCAAGTGAAAAAAAATGTCCGTCGACAAGGTAGTCCCATTGAATAAAAATACTAACAAAAATTTGGTACAAATCTAATCAGAAGTAATTGAAAATAACCACTTGAATGATAAAGACACTCGTATTCCAGAGATAAGATAAAATATGATTAGATCACCAGTGGCTAAAAACATCGAATACCAATCGATTGGGAGTCGATAACAAAAGTGGACGCTTTAATTTTAGCCCAACTGGAGTCAATGAATCTCACAACCAATTTAGAAAAAAAAAGCAACAATCTATAAGATAAGCATAAAAATAGTCGGCTGATTTTGTTTTAAATGAGATAAATACAATTTTAAGGCAATTTTATGCCGTTGGAGGGTGCTAACTTTTGATTATATTCCAAGATCATTTTAACGAAACTGTTCCAACTTACGACTGAACATTATTTACAAAACGCGTTCTTTAACACATGATCAACGTACATATGTATGTAACCCAATCGTTTGAAGGTTAGATCCATCATCCGGTTCTTTGTAGATGTGGTTAAAATTTAATGCAATTTTTTTTTATCCCAAAAAAACAGTTTGTATCGCTTTCCCAACCGTAAAATATTTTTTTTAAGCCCGTTCGATTCTTGCTCTGTTGACTACAATTTTATTTCGTGTGTATGACGGAGTATCCAAGTTTCAGCTACAGTAATTAAACGAAACGAAACGTCGAATTTATCACCATCATTATCATCAACTTCTTTAACCTGCAGGTTCCTCTAAAGGGGTCGCTGAGGCAATGCATGCGCGAGAGACCTCCAGACCGCTCGATCCTCCGCCATCGACTGTAACTCACCAGCAGCTACTCCCAACCGCAGCCAGGCGAGTGTTCGTCCTTGGACTGCCGAGAGGTAGCCTATCTGAAGGATTCAGAACTCAACTGCGCCAACAGAACCTTCATTTAAACATGTTTTGGGGTTAACATAAACAAATGCGACTCCCAAAGCGCTGGCAACCTAAACCTTAATATGCAACAAACACTTTCTTTTCTTTTTTTCATGAACTCTGCCATCCTTCTCATTTTACTTCGATAGTCGTCTAAGATATTTAGGTGAACTGTAGCAACGTTTGGAACGTTTCAAATCTGTTGCCCAAAGTTCCTCATGCTCCATTCACCTTTGATTTGTGTAGACGTATTGGCTTTCAAAAACAAACAATTATACCTCTATTTTTTTAGTTTAAAAAAATACCCCTTTAAATGGCTGTCAACAAACAACTATTCGTCCAAAATGACTGAAACTTTGGTGAGTAACTGTCAAAAGATGCACACTTTGGTTCCAAGCCATTGGGACAACGCAACAGAGAACGGCCTAGGTTGAGATGACGTACACTTATGGAGAAAGATCGCAACCAACTTGGAGTGTGCAACTGGAGGCAGCTGGCGAGAGATGGTGCCAGCTCGAGAGGTCTTGGCCCAGGTCCACCCCGGTCTGTAGTGCCATAAAAAGAAGAAGACATGTTTCTACTCATTGTCATCACTAGAAACGTTAATTCTTAAGTCAAACAGTATTTACTTTTGTTTCATTTCAGTCTAAGCAACATGAAACAAGTAGTATTCAAACTGCAGAAAAAATATTGAGAACCAATGACCTAGATCCATATAATTATACCTTTAGCTTAGCACTTGAGATAAATGTTGTACATTCTTTTGAAAAAAAGAGTTTATTACCTAGAGTCAGTTACATTCTATTTGAATAAAGCATACTAGACTGTACAAGATTTTAAGACTTTCGAAAGGTCACTGAAGAAAAGAACATCATCAACTGCAACAAAACATCAACATTTATGTCATAAAACACAAGCAGTGTTGGGAATTATTTCATTTCAAATTTCAACAATGTTTAAGGTCATTGCGACAACAATAGCAATGAAATTTGTGGCGAAAACCTATAAAAGCAATTTGAAGTGTTGTTGCAAGCGTTTCTTAATTAATTTGATGAGGCAGATGAATAACAAAAATAAGCAATCTTCACTCGTTCACACGAACATTTGCATATTTACCAAGAGCTACCATTAATATGCGCAACGCATTTGTTTAGGAAGGCAATGAGATTGAATTAGTGGCTGGAGTCAGCGAGTTTTAATAGCAATCAAAAGAGTTTGACACGAGGAGGTATATACGAGTACTGAGAAATTTGCTTAGAATCTATGTTTGGTGAGATGAAAAGGGCTACAATCCACAAGGGACCGGACAGGACTTTGTTTCTTTTGTTTTAGATAACTAGTGTAGGGCTAAGAGAAATTCGAGGGAGGCATCGTAAAAAAAATAGTTCTAGATTTTAACCTAAGCCTTTCAAGTAGGGTTCACGTACTTATGCACTATACCACGATGAAAATTTTTCTCAACAGCTGATTGAAAACTGCAAAAATATATAAAATTGACGTGAGGAACTGTCGATAGTCCTACTGCCACCGATAACAATCGTTTGTATAAAACTTTAGGCAAGAATAAAACATTTTCGATAATTTATTTTTGCAGCATTTTGTGTTTTATCAATCTAACTATGTTTATACCTATTTTTAGGCAAAGTATATAGACTTTACTTTATAAGACTTTACTTGAATTCACTGCAATATCTGTAACAATGTACAATAACTTTTGATCTTTGCTTCATTTATAACTGATAACCCACAAGGAACTGAAGATATGACTTAAGTACGGTATATCGAGTGTATCGAGAATTTTTTCTCTCCGAGCATAGGACTCGCACTACGCTCTCCTGAAATTGCATTATATGAACAGGGATCGATTGAAGTATTAAAATTTCCATAAGAATTTTGATGGTTTTTTTGAATGGCCAGAGAGATTGCTGGTTTTGCCCCTATTTTATGTTCTCTACTGGACAATAAAAATCTGTTCGGTTACCCAACGAAAGATGAAAGAATAAAAATCCAAACGAGGGATTTTGTTCCATGCTTATTGAATCTCTTGCTCCATATCTATTTTTTCAAAACATTTTAATCACATCTTTAAAATGGTGTTTCTATAATTACAGTTACAGTCAGAAGGCTTTAAAATGTAATAATAATTGCATCTGATAATACTATAGGATGTGTGAAAGGTGGCAAACTGAGCTAAAATTGGAATCACGGTCTTTACATTCGGAACTTCTAAAAGAACGTCACAAGTTGTTGAAAAAATGTATGAAGTTCTTAGTTTGTTGTAATTATAAATATTGTAAAAAGGAGTCCTATATTTACTGAATAGGTGACTTTAGTGCCGTGTATCTGGGTTATTATTTGTTTTATTGATTAACCACCCATGTCATTGAGATGAGAGTTTCCCATTTAGTTTCTTCTGCGTGCTTGTCAAAAATGCAGTGTACCCTTGCAAAAAGAAATACACTACATTTTAAGTTTTTCTTTGGTAAAGACGAAAATCAGTCAGTTGAAGATGAGAATAAAAAAAAAATAATGTTGCACCGAAATTGAGTAATATTGTGTCCTCTATTGTAACCTTGTAAGCTTAAGCATTAATATATCGCTTCTTTAGGAGGGTTATTGCAGTATTAAACTCCCTCTAGGTAGAGGAAATCCATGCTAAAGTGTTCTTCCAAAAACAAATTCTTTTAAAAATCTGATAGAGTAGTAAAACAGCAGTAAATTGGTTTGATCGCTTTTGAGATGATAATTTTGAAATTGAAGATGCACCTCCCTCTGGCCGATCAATCAGTGAAAAAGGCAATGAAATCATAATCAGAATAGCCGTTGCTAGAGAATTAAACATTCATTAATGAAGAAAGCTGGATAAACAAAGAAGGTCTATGTTTTGGTGCCACATGACTTACCAGTGATAAATACAATGCGCTAAATTTACCCTTGCGATTTACAACTAAAACGGTACTAAGGCGAACCCTCTCTGAACAACTAAAACGGCACTAAGGCGAACCCTCTCTGAAGCCTATGATTGTGGGTGTTGGAAAGTAAATTTCACAGCAGATTCTGAAACTTTCTCACAAATATGAATACGAATAAAAATCTAAGTTTTCACTGTTTTTGAAAATAAATAACTTTTGACGGAAAACTGCAAAATAAAGCCCAAGAGTCCACCTTTCACAAAAGCTATAAAATTTGCAAATGCAATTAATATTTCTGGACATATTACATTTCGGAACCATTTGAAGAAAATTTGTTGTCCGCTTTTTTTTGGACGCAATATATTTTTCTGGCGTACCAATGTACACTCAAAACAAATTAAGCGTGATTGATTGACGGGGTGACCGGTGGTTTGCGTACTTTTGCCTAATACTCTGTATAAATATTTTGGTCGGCGTTACTATAATTCACACCTTTGAGTTGCATATGAAACTCGAACGAATCATATTTTTCGTTAATCTTTGTTATGTTTGCACAACAATTGACTCATGTGATAGAACTTAACAGTGGGACACATTTTTAGGCACAACGACTCGATTTTAGAAGACATCGTGCAAAGGAGTTGTAATCTTGCAAAGAACCATGTTTTGAAATACAGTGTATAGGATTAGTCTATTGCTTAATGAAAGTAAACATGTAAATGAAAGTTTAAGCGACATTTTGACACTAGGTAATATTTGAGAAATTGCTACGATTTGAGACAAAAGGTATAATGTTCCAAAATCTACAGATGAAACTAATGGAGCACATTGTTGCACATGTGCAACACCACAGCGACAAAGGCGACTCAGAACGATAGACGATATCTACATTTTGTTGGCTTAAGACACGGTGGTTATATTCGTATAAGTGCTTAAGTGACTAGCCCGCGTAAAATAAAGGGTTTCCAGTAAGGATTTGGTAACTTTTTTTTGTTTTCATAAAATGTTGTATACTTTACCATGATGAAAATGTTACGTTTACTGAACAAATTTGATGATTAGTTATACAGTGTGTCCACAAATTAAGTTCAAAGTTGGTCAGTCCCTATTGGAAAATACGTTACAAGCATTTATGGTTAAGGCCACAATCCCAATGTGCCCAAAACCTTAAAAAATAAAATCCGGAAAACAAGATCACGAAAGAAAAGTTTCTGCGAAGTACGTATGAGAGGCATGCTCTCCCGGTAACTCCACTATATGAGGACGCTGTAGAATTCGAAATGGGAGCTGAATTCAAGCTACCTTATAATTTCGGGATTTTGGTCTTTTCACTATTTGGGCCATTTTGGGATTCATCCATTATCCCCTGTGATTGTGACAAAGAGCAAGGCACATTAGATCCGTGCATCCAAAATGCATAAAAATATCGTTTCATCATGACCTCATTACAAGGACTTATTGTCGTTCGTCCTTATTTCAAGACCCCTTTTATGGTGCCATTCGAAACGGTCAGTAGCAATCATCCGATCTAGTCGCGTCTGCCTTTCGCTTTTTTTTGATCGCCTCTGTCTATTCATATTCTAACCGCGCTCTAATCATGATTCAAGTAATTCAATGCAAACAGCTGTGTGTGCATTTTAAGCAGAAAAATCTCCCAAGGATGAAATGTGTGCCAAGCAACTGTCTGATTGGTCTCCAATTTGGGAGCATCTGAAATGAGTTTCCCATCGATTCACACCATTCTCCATGAAGTGTAGCAAGTTTAAAGTCGATTTCATATTTAGAAAGTGGTCATTTCGCGGCCAAAATGCCCACTTTGGTTCTCATTTCAGTCAACTTAGAAGCAATTAGTCAAAAAGGGCCCTGACTGGTAATTTTTGATGAGTTTTTCAAGATCATCGATTCGGTTTGGGATTTTATCGATCCCCTTTCCCTTTACCAGTTTTCGCCCAGTAACATTGTGAACGGTAAACAGCCTTTTGTGGTCTTCAGTTAATTGGCCAGTCTGTTTATCTGCACAACCACAAACCGATAACGACGTGTTTCAGGTAAATAACCCAAAGGACAGTCGCAGCGAGAGGCAAACCACACTCGTAGCAGGAAGTCGCACACTAGATCACAATCCAGCAGTTGACACACCGAATAAGAAAAAAACCTCAAAACGAAAGCCAGACCTGATTGCCAAATACTTGACGAAATTTCCCTCGAAAGCAGACACAATCCCCACTCCACCAGCAGTGTCGGTTTCTAAAGTGACGTAGCCCCTCGCGGATGAGACACCAAATCAGGGATTCCGTTTCAGTCCGCGGTAGGCTGTCAATCATAACAGCTGTCAAGTGTTGTGTCAGGCACATCGCACTCGACTTATTGCGGAAAAATAAAACACACAACCACCAACACAGCCACTGGCACATACATCAATTGCAACACTCATCACTATTCCAGTTCCAACAATAATCGCCGACAAGATACGACTCGGTTCAGATTGAGCGCAGGTATAATCAGCTGAAGCCAGCAGCGCTCACATGTGTGCCCAAAGTCGATGATTGTTGCGCTGCTGCCTAGGTGTGCGCTACAAGCTACAGATACACGCATACACGCAAACAACTGACAAGAGGTGTGGCGAAGAGGGTTGTGGAGGAATCGACGCTCGTATCTGTAACTTCGAAGCCAAGCGCAACCGACCGTGGTGGCTCATCGGTTGGCGTGTAAACACATTTGTCTGCCAGTACCTCTGAAAGTCTAATAGAGTGCGCGGCGAATTCGTTTGGCTGTCTCCTACGCGACGACCCAGTGAGCACAAGGTGAGTTTCGTGCAGAATTCATTTATCACACATACCGCCGAGTGCTCAGCATATTTTTAATTTTTTTTCTCATTCCAGGAATCCAGCAGGAAAACCTACAGAGCGTAATGTTTACCCGATTCTGAGCACCGATTCAGATCGACCTCATCATCAGCATCATCATCCTCATCGTTATCGTCTGCGGTTGGTGTTGCAACCGGAATCTTAAGAACCGGCTCCTGCGCGACGACACTGAGAGTGTGCTGCGTCTACCAATCAGCCTGCGTCTACTAGCGCCGGACAAAGGGGGGCGAAGAGCTGTCTGATTCACTGGAGAGCCGCTCTTTTAAGGGGCACCGAATCGGTCCATCGAACTGCCAAGAGGCTCGCGGCAGCAAACAACAAACAAAATGTTGGACGTCGCCTGCTTAATGCTGATCTGTCCTTGGTTAATTTTTATCTTCATTGTGATGTTCGCCATGGTCGTTCTGTAGACGCAACGCGTTCGTGCTAGTAGTTATCGCCCGAGATATGGGGGGCATTAGGGGGGGGGGGGGGGGGGCGCACAATATGCGTGCTGATTAGAGGCTGTGATGGAGTTGTTTTCGATTTAGTCTGGACGGGGATTGTGTAATAAAGTCTTACGTTGTTTTTTTTTGTATGAAACTTGTTTTGTTTTTCGGCTCGATTCGAGCGGGGACCGGCCCCTCTCACTGTGACAACGCCCGGGGAATGTGCTGTGCACAACACATTGGCGGAGTATGGAAAGTTAGCTGAACCATAAAATGTGCTTGCCCGTGCTATAATTGTGCAGAGTGTCATCAATCGTGCTGGATGGCATGGGTTATTTTGATTTGTGCCCACTTTGGGCTAAATGAAAACGAAGACGGTGCGGAATTGATTCGAAAATGGATTGCAGTTGTTAGTGTTGAGCATGTGGAAGTGGAGGGCATGCCCTTGTAAGGTTGTTGGCTGTTGACTGCAACTTCAGCGAACCAGAACACTAGGAAGGTGTATTTGATTCGAAAGGAAGACAATTGAGTTCACTTCCTATTGTCGTTTATCGCAATGGGATAGTGGAAGAGATTTGAAACTAAGGATAGGATTGCGATGGCTACAACTGAGACAGTGTTCCGCTTTGCTTTTTGAACAGAATACAGTATTGTCAAGTTTGTTGCTGGCATTAGTACTCTGTTTCCGGATAAGATATTGACTGACGGCTAGTACAGCCAACCGTACGCAATTTTGGTTTCGACGGTTCATTTTCGGTTACTTTGAGGTTACGGATGAACCACGCTTCCGAAGACCAACTGTCAAACACTTTGATGAAATTATTGAAAAACACTGTTTCGGTTGCACAGCACCTGAACGTTGCACAAAAAACTTTTAAGAACCATTTGAAAGGCGATACAAAAAATAAAACTCGATGTATTGGTATATTTAAATCGCCACTAAATTTCAACAAAATCAATTCATTCATGAACCGGGTGATAATTGGTGATGAAAAATAGATCAGCTTCGAGAACATGAAGCGAACACGGTCGTGGTCTACTGACAATCAGCCGGCGCAAACGGTGTCCAAGCCAGGATTGACTGTCAGAAATGTTAGGCTCTGTGATTGGTTGGATTGGCAGGGAATCATATGCTACAAGCTACTTCCCTAAGGCCAATCTCTAATTAAATATTTGACTGTCTTAAGTCTTAAGAAAGCAATCGCTTAAAAGCAGCCGGCTTTGGCTAATAGAAGATGAATCGGCTTTGTAAGGATAATGGCCGGCTACACACTACAATAGTTACTCACCAGCAGCTTCGGATATTCAGTTAGTATACAGTCACCATAGAGTCCGGATTAGCATTAGGGTACCTTATTTACTACCTGCCTAATGTGTCAATGGTCTGAGCATGTCTCTTGATAAGCTTTTACATCCCTCACGTTAGCTTACATTAAGCTAATGTAGTTTAGTTGTGGTTCCTATAAAACTGAACTCCTGTGCTACTACACCAAGGTTTCAATTGCAATAATTGTTCAAGAAGCGGACCAGTTGGAGCTGTTGTTGTTTTGTGTTGATCTTTAAGGAACTTTAAGGTCACTTAACTAGATCAAATCTGAATTTGTCCAGATATGTTTATAACTTGTAAAAGGGCTGTGGAGAATGATTCCCCGTTTCTTCCTTATTCATGAAGCTTCAACAGAAGTCATTTAAAGGGGCTTTCAGTTTGCTTGTGTGTATACCATCAGTCTGTCAGTGCCAGTCGACTAGGCGGATGTGGGTAACAAACTGTTCAACGTCCTTAGCATCTTGTATAACAATTTAAAACCTATTTTAGAGGTGACCAGATTTGACTGTTGTACATTTGCTCTTATTCTCGATGGAATGTCTCTGTGATCTCGCACACTAAACCGCTGAAATAATTTGGTCATATCATCTAGAAGTTTTGTTTTTCTATGAGAGTTGCTAGCTAGACTATCTTTGAGAATCTAAATCAAAACGCTAAACTTATACCAAAACAGTGCCTCTCGGATAAACATTAGTGCTTCCTGGAACACATTACAGTGATTTGGTAGTGGGAAGGACCGACTTATCCATAAAGATGAAGCAAAGGAATCTGATTCTCCTAACCTTTAATCTTAACTACAACTTTTGATTTCAACTAAACAAATGACTCTTGTTTAGTTGAAATATTTTAACAAGAAATAGGACACAACCAAGGCTGACCCATAAGAATGTCAGCAAAGGCATCCTATGTACCAATTACACAGATAGATCCTCAACGTTGACTTTTCTTGAGGAGCTTAAGATCGCAGTTTGTTCCAAATACAACGAACTATCAATCTGATGGGCGCAAAGAATTATGAGTCTAACTTCAGCTGTATGAACGTTGTGGTCGATGTACACGTCAGAGTTCTTGGTTACGATTTCTCAACTGAACGGCGCCAACAATCCTCAAGGAGTATTAATTGTTTACAAAAAGCTACTAAAATGTCCCCAATTCGAGTCAAAAATCAACTGTCGCAGTATGACATGAGGAATTGCTGAAAAAAATTTTCTTATGGGAACAGGAGTCCGATCAAATTTTATTTATTTAGAATTGAGATCTCAGTATGTTTTCGATGATTAAAGAATTTATGGTCATTTTTCTTTTCTTGAGAAATAAAAATTATTTACTTCAGGTACACCCTTAATTTTTGTCATTCATCAGGTAAATCGAAATGGCTTTCAACTTGCACATGGCAACAGTTTTTATTACTGAATAGTCTAGGATAGGAGTGCACATGTTGTTTATGTGTACTTAATTTTGTTGTGGGAGTGACATCGTTAAGTCGCTGGCAACGCTAAAAAAGCAAAGTCCAAGCACACAATTGTACGTCTATTTAATGTCATCGAAATTTCCCCTGGATCTACACAAGAAGACATTCACAATTGCTAACATTGATTTGTTTAAATTTAGTACTTAAGTAAGGATTTCTTATCACTGTGACTCACTTATGATATCTTCTACTTAGTTATGACATTTATTCAGACAAGCGTTCAAAGTGAACAAAACAAACTTTGAAACGAAACGCACTGTACTATCTCAAACTGACATCGACAGGAAATCATATCAAATACTTGTCGATTATCGATTGGGGTTTAGATTCCGGGGGCAAATAAGTTATCTAAGAGATATGGCTTGTCTCCAAAATCAGTATAAAAGCATTCAGAACGCTTGTTAGTGAAAAATATGCTTGCGCGTCAAGGGTTCTGTATTAGTTTGGAATTTAGTATAGAAAATTGGAAGTACTACACAGCCCAAGAGATCTCAGATGAATAATAATAATAATAATAATAATTGAGTAGCACTACAGCCCACAAGGGACCAGGGCCTAGCTTCTACTACAACTACTCATGTTGTGCGTGCTACTGTTCTCTCACGAGTAGAAGGGACCTACAGTTTTTTGCCGACTCCGAAGCAAAAGCTTTTCATAGACAATTGATACTCTTTGAGTGTTGTCAGCAACTCAAAAGAGGTGGTGCCGTGAAAAAATGCGAGGTGTCCCGTCCGGGAATCGAACCTAGACTTTCTATGCGGCGGTCGACGCACTTACCCAGTACGCCACGGCGACCACAGATGATGAATGATAAACTTAAAATAACCGGAAAAACTTAATTTGAAGCCATTAAGAACAAACATCAGATTTCGGCCAGGTAACATTAACGCCCTTACTTTACTTACTGAGAAGAGAAACAAAAAATACTTTAGAAAAGTAGCAAAATATTTCAGTACTGAAAGTTGTTCACAGCAGCCAGCCATCCTAATATTAAGCTAGTTACCTGATGTTTAGCACGCCTCGTTGATGGCTGTCACTTGCCACTTGCGTGCTTTACCTGAGCCGCGGTCTTCCTTTACTACGCCGTCCCTCAGGTGTGGAATTGACGACATTCCTATCCTGATCATTAGCTTCTATTCGGTCTAAATGACCAAGTCATAGAGTGGTGCAAAATACAATATCTTATATTTTATGTCCCCCTTTGCCAATAATTGCAAAAATTATATTAGACCATTTTGTAGACAGTTTTAACAAACTTTCTGTCAACGAAATGTCGAAATGTCGGTGGCCAGAATCTTAACGTCAGGTTAAGTTAAGCTGGAGTGTCTTC
The DNA here is from genome assembly GCA_944738645.1 of Eristalinus sepulchralis. Taxonomy (NCBI): domain Eukaryota; kingdom Metazoa; phylum Arthropoda; class Insecta; order Diptera; family Syrphidae; genus Eristalinus; species Eristalinus sepulchralis. The sequence continues at coordinate 36,348,845 of OX122883.1, forward strand.
AAGAGCACGGTTACTGAAGCAAATCTGCGCTCTTTGTCGACAATTCGATGTCTCTTTCATTTTTCAGGATAACTTTATGCCCAGAAACCCAGCCTCAAATAAGATTCGATTTAAGGAATGACATAGTTCCCCTTCTGAGATTTTGCGTTTTCAAAGTCCTTATCGCTCCGATTCGCGTCTGTCGCCTCCATTGACAGAAAGTGACGATTTTCAAGAATAACCTTGATTTCTGCCTGAAAGACAATGTCATGGCCAAGGATATATCCGGGGAGGTGGCAAACAACTTCAGAGCTTTTTTGCTCCCGGTGTCATCCGTGTAGATTTTCAGAGCACTTCATTTGAGTTAGCCCTCTCTCTACACAACCCAAAACGGAGAACAGAGAAAGAGAGTAAAGCAGATGTTGTATACAAAAGAAAGTACAAGGTACTCTTCTTACTTGCAACATGGGCACAACTTCAGCAACAATAAACCAGATACAATTCAGGCATAAAATTTGGAACATCCGGTAAAAACAAATAGACTTCGAGAACGTTCAAATGAATGAACATGTCAGCAAGAGGTACACTTTAAAAGCACTTCACAAGAATAATTTTAACGGAAATCAGGCATATAAGCCATAAGAACTGCTAACTTTCAATTAATTTCGAAATAATACAAAGTATATATTTTTTATTGTTTCCAATGTTTTCGGGGTGTAGATAAGCTGGTAAGTCACACACAATAATGTCGGTTTTTGTGTTGTCATATTGCCGTAATAAAAGAAATGCTCCAAGAAGTAAACAACCCTTGCCGATACGTCAGGTTGATGTAGATCACACTTCAGTAACCGCAATACCCGAAGAGGAGCTAGACTCTTAATCCATATAATAATTTACAAACCTCCCAAACCCTTTATACTTGATAATTACTTGACTTTTTAGAAATTATCTCAACCATAAGGGTCGCAGTTAATTGCCGTTAAATTGCGGACCAGCTACCTGAAATTAGATCCCCACTCCTATAAAACTGCGAACTTCTGAATCGGTGGCAATATTCCCAAGTACATCTTAGACCTGAAAAGATCAACGCCAACACCGCCAAAATGGTCAACCCGAGGATGCAACGCCTGATGGACGTGGAGAGACACATGGACAAACTCGAAGCAAAAGCAGATAAGTTCTATGCAGACGTAGCTTTCGAAATTGTTGTGCACGTTGTAAATAAACCCTCAGAACAAATGGATCGAATAGTCATCTTGAACGAAGCTCCAAGCGCTAGGGAAGACAATCGAACTCTTGAGCATCCAATCTGGAAGCGAATGAATCGGATGAAGAGGAACAAAGCCAACTACGATCATCTGAAGAAAGTGGCGCATGGAATCCACAAACACGTGCGGGAGAGGTATGCAAAAGTTCGATGCACAGTTGTGCTGAGGCAAAAGAAAATAAATGCAAATGACAGTGCCTCTGGGGTGGTGTTGCTCGAGGAGAATGTTGGATAAGAGACACACACGCATATATGAGGAAAAACGTAAGGACTTTGGACCACGACGTAGGAGTAATCAATTTGAGTCTTCTGATAGTTTTAATTTGTAAGAAAATATTTGAAATAAATTAAAAAAAATAAATTTGTACTATTAATCCATTTTCTGAGTCATGGGATGTCGTTCTTTAATTCGTTTGGGCTGTCCTTTTATTCTTCTGCTTTTTCCTACTCTATTATTGACAAATTCGGTCAGAAGAACTATTTAAACGGTGCAACCAAAGGCAATCCAGTCCAAGATGGCGCCACAAGTGAACAACCAACGTGGGGTACGAAATTAAAGAAAGCTGGCAAGAGACCCAGCTAACTGGCGAGGCATGTTGGTTCAGATGTGGAGGTTGTAGTGCCACTCGAAAAAACTATCGGAAATATTCGTCTTGTATTAGAATCAGTAGTAATTTTTAATTCACTTTTATTTACTATTTATCGACTTCAATATGAAGCAGCAGTGAGAAATCATCGCATTTCTTTGGAAAATGATGGTGACCATGCTCTAGCGGAGCGAACGTTGTCAAAAGTGGTTTACACGGTTTACAGCGATTATTTCGACCTAGAAGACGAATTTGGTCACCAAGTTTTCGATTAATTAAAAATAACAGGAAGGGCCAAGAGATATGGCAAGGTGGTCTTAAATGTATAAAATGCTGCTTGAGTGCTTCAAAGAGAAATCGTTTTTGCTTCGTATTGTGAATGATGATAAGAAGTGAGTCCAAAGCCGTGGCTATTCACGGCCAGAAGGTTATTTTGCTTAAATGATCGGAATTGCTAAGTGCAGTGCATTACAATATATGCTGTTGCACGAAATTGAAACATCACAGGCGAGTTCCATCGACGGCAATTGATGCGTTTGAGTATTGAAGAACAAATGACCAAAAACGGTACCAGGGTGCGATTAACTACGGCAATACTCGGCTACCGGATGCTAGGCCAATCAAAAGATAATTTTAAACACTGAAATGGAAAGTCCTGTCCCCAGACCCATACCCTGCGCCGTCTAATTGTTATTGATTCACTGAACGTAACATGATCTGGCTGTCGAGAACTTCTCCAAATATAATAGTTGAGGGGCACTACGGCCCACATGGGACCAGAGATTAGATTCTTCAGCAACTACTGATTTGGTGCGTGCTACTTTTTTCTCTCAAGTTGAAGTGCCTGTAGTTTTTTTTTTTTAGAGTTGAGAAGCATTTTCATAGACAATTATTAATCTTTGAGTATTGTCAACAACTCGAAAGATGTGGTGCCGCGAAAAATGCAAGGTGTCCATTCCGGGAATTAAACCTGGAACCTTGGAGTTCGAGCTCAACTCAACGTACCCACTACGCCACGGCGGACACCAATATGGTGATAGCCAATAAACCGATCGATTTTTTTTTGACGAAAATTACCCTTTACAATATAAAATTCCTTTAAAAAGAAAAAAACACACCCGGAAACACCCATTACACGTTTCACGTTGGCAATATTCTGTCGAAAGTAATTTTGTGAGTTCACACTGACATACCACGCCATCAAACATTCTGTTTTATGATCACACTTTCAGCAGCCGCAAATTGGTCCAGATATCAAACGAAGTTCTTCCTTAAAATCGTCCCACATAGGAGGCGTAATTTTAAATTTTCAGCATTAACAGCGTTAAAATATCAGGAGCCATCAACAAATAAAGGATTAGGAAGTATGCTACCATTTAATCCCTGCCATGAAAAAACTGACTCCTGGTGTAGGTACTGTTGACAAAGTCAAAAGAAATTTTTAAAGCAAAAAGGCATCTACAGCTGTTTCTGTAGCAGTGTGTGATTTAAAGTACAGGCGAGCCCATTTCTAGATGGTACGAGTACTTAAGCAAATTTTGACCATCTAGGATTTCCGTGTCGGCGTTTTTCCGTAATGCCTGTCTGTCTATATACCCACATAAAATAGCGCTTTGACAGCTTTGATTTCTGTCTGGAAAACATTTCCTCGGTCAGAAAAGTGAAGTACTGGGGGTATATTGAAAGACTTGGAAATCCTCCTGAACCTTTTAAAGTAATCCATGTCCCACAGTTCTTTATCTGGAATTCGGGTTTCATAACTAATTTTAGCTTAAGTCTAAAGGCGTCAGTAACCATTTCTCACGGGCAAGATGAAATACTAGGGATAAGTGTACCAGTGGTCGCCGTGGCGTAGTGGTAAGTGCGTCGACCGCCGCGCACAAATTCTTGGTTCGATTCCCGGACGGGAGACCTCACATTTTTCACGCCACCATCTCTTTCGAGTTGCTGACAATACTCAAAGAGTATCAATTGTCTATGAAAAGCTTCTCAAAATCTCTCCGTTCGAAGTCGGCAAAAAACTGTAGGTCCCTTCTACTCGTGAGAGAACAGTAGCACGCACAACACGAGTAGTTGTTGTAGAAGCTAGGCTCTGGTCCGTTGTGGGCTGTAGTGCCACTCAGTTATTATTAAGTGTACCAAATGTAATAAAGCAAAATAGAAAGTCCTTGGACAAAATGTTCAAAATTGAATTTACGTTAAATCGAACGATATAAAGGAGAAGTTTAAATTCATGACTAAGAGTGTGTTCCTTATTTACTCTGTAAATGAAAAAAAAGTCAATAACACATAGCACCACGCTTTTGATAGATCCCTGTCCTTAAATAAACTCCAACATTTTTTTCGCAATAATTAACCAAAAACCAAAAACTCATCGTCTTAGATGAAAGATTAAATTGAACATTTGTCACGTGGAAATTGGAACATTCCAAACATTCAAAAATAGAATTCACCCAACCACTAGTTGATAGTGTTTGTCAACACTGTCTCTCATCGTATGTTTGTGTGCTTGTGTCAGGCGCTTAAAAATTTCAAGAATTCACTCCGCACAACCGTAGAATACCAGAGCAGATGTGTGTATGTATAACAAACAAAAACAATGAATGTCTTGATAAGAAAAAAAAAATAATGCAAAATATGTTCTTAACACAGAGCCTCAAGGCCGCACCGGTCTGTGCTCTAAGTGTAGCGAACTGTCAGACAAAACATCGTTATATAAAAGTGAAGCGCTTTATAGTTGATCGTTTTTTAAGACAACCATTTCAAACTCGTTTGTCATTTTTTAAGTTTTTTTTTCTTTTGTTTGGACGAGGAGGAGAAGGAATTTTGAATTCCGTTTCGTATATTTTTTTTTGAAAGCACGTGATGGCTGACAATCGAACACACGCAGAATTTGAGAGATTGTGGGTGATATTTATAAATATTGACTTAACTGCAAAGACAAAAAAAAAACAAACAAAAAGAATGAGCATGAATGAAATAGGGTGTTGCGGAGAATAGCTCTTTTTTTTAGAAATTAAAAGTTGTAGTGGAAAAAATGAGGAAGAGATTTGCTTTAGTGTTTAAAATTTTTTTATTTAGAAAAACAATGTCAAATAACAAAGCAAAAAAGTCAAGATAAGTAAAACTCCTCCCCTCATTTGCTTAAAAAAAACTTTTGGGCGTCGAAAGATATTTGCGGTTAAAAATAAGTAAAAATTCGGAGCACTTTTGATTTTCTATATTATAGGAGAAGTAAGAAAGTATCACAGGTAGTTGAAAAAATTTACGGAGACGATGCTATTGGATCTGATAAATTCAATGTTGGGCGACCAGTCTATGAAAAAGTTAAATTAAGAAAAAATCAAGACCGAAAATCACAAAACAGTGATCAATCATTTGAAGAAAGCTGACAGTCAATCATTTGAAGAAAGCACAGGGAATGCAAGTGTTGGGCGCCACTTACTGGATCGCATTTCCACCTGCGATTCACTTACAAAACAGAACGAAACGAAAGATTGCGGGAGAGAAAAATGTATCAGTAAAGCTCACAACTTTTCCAGCAGTTTGTAATGATGTTCTAACTTTTTCAAAGTTAAAAAAGAGGCTTATTATGAGAATGTTAAATTTTTTGATGACTCATTAAGGTAACCAAAATCATTTCTCGGAAAAATGCCATTTTCATAGGCTATCTTTCAAAAAACTTAAGCATACGATGTTATCCTTCATAGGATCATCAGTTCAGTTCAGTTGGGGATATATTTGGAACACCTAATAGATGCATAGATTTTTTTTTTAAAAACTAAACTTCTTGTCTCTGAAGAAAATATTGAAAGCAAATGTTTATTTTATTTACAAATTGTTAACCATGACAAATAGGTTATAATTAAAGAGAGCTGTCATCCCTTTCTGCAAATGCTTTTCAACATATGTACAGTGTTGGCCTAAACTACAGCAACTCGGACTTCCATTGGCCAACCAAAAACGTATGTTGAATAAATACAGGCCCTGTTTTTTTTTATATTTTTCATTGAACAAATACCATCTTTATTTCTACAATTAGTAAATATCATTCGAACAATAAAAAAAAACATTTTTTAAATTTCTGTGTCATAAAAGTGAAAATATGTTAAAAAAAGACAGTGGAAGTCCGAATTGCTATAGTTTTGGCCAACACTGTACATCTTTAATGACAAACAAGAACAATTTAACGAAGTTTGGTGAGAAAGTCTTGATGCATCCATCGCGTACCTTGGGCTTAGCACCCTCTGATTGACTTTTGTTTCGTTGTCTGCAAAACTTTTTCGATGGTAAAAAATTGGCTGACGGAAAAACTATTGAAAATCACTAAGTCTGAAAACGTTTATTAACTAATTGTAAATTTATTTAAGCCTTAACAAATTAAGTAAATAATGTATTCACTAATTTTTCCAACTCTAGTGAATTCTTGATACTTTCGGCAGTGTTGGGAAACATTTGAAAAACTTTTAACGTTAGTTTAAATTTATTTCCAACGATCTTGTCATTACATCTTGTCAATTCATTCACCTACATAATTATAAATCATTGATCTGCAACACCCTTTGATCACTTAGCCAAAAAAAAATCACGATCCCGTTCAAAGGCCAATCAGTGATATTTTAAAACAAGCAACCTTCAGATCATATTCTGTAATTTATTCTAGATCGTTTCGCTTGCCAAAAATACTCCATATCATTTGAATTTGATTTCGTTTATTTGTGTCAATTAATTTGTCAGAGTAGAATCCGCAACAAGAAAAAATCTAAATCATTTTTTGTTGTCTTTCAAGTCTGAGAATATAAGGAGCAGCTGACTAGGTTGACGGTCCCGCAGCCGGACGAAGTGACCGCTTTGTGGAGTGTATGTGCGAATAATTATCTAACAAATTATGAAAATTCTTCAAGTGCACACACTCAAGCCAGCAAATTTTTTTTGCTTGCGTTTGTTTACTTGGAGGAATACTTGTGGGACGGGCGTTCAACAACCTTTTGTTGATTGATCTTGTCACTGGTGTGTGCTGATTCGTGCAGTGCCGAGGGTATGTAGATAAAATTTTATGAAGAGTCAGGGACAGTGGATTTAACAAGTTTTTGTGTGGTGGTGTGGCTTTTGATCGCTGTGGTTTGTTTTTTGTGAACGACGAAAACAAACGAGGGGAGTTTTCAAAGACACACTAGACTTTCATTAGGAGAGGTCTTAATAAGAAATGATTGGTAGTTTGGAGAACTTCGAAAATTTCAAATCCCTGAGACTTACTCATCCTGCAAGTTTTCAGAAGCAAGCTTTGCATCGACCTCAATCAGGTGTTTAAAGTACGCGTGGATCAAACGAAAAGAAGAACACTGATTTTGTGGTGCAACAAATGCTTTTAAAAAAAAGTTGCCAAAAAGTTACACCGACAAGATAAAAAAGAGCAACTTTCAACATAAACGTCTGCCCAGACAAAAAATAAAAATAAGTTGTCCCACAAGGTTCCGGGCTTCTTTTCCGTCAAGGCGAAGGGACAGTTTATTGCAGTCTCCGAATGAAGAGAAAAGGAGAGGAAGGCTTTGATTAACAGTCAGTACTCTTTGTGTGTCGTTGTCAACTCTGACTTGAGAAAGTACGAAGCGAACAGTCCCGGAATCCGAATATTTAGCGTGTAAATCGGCGCACTTCGCCACGGCAGCCAGTGTATACCGAAATGTTGATCATAAAAGTTAAGTGCATCTAGAGAAATCAACGTCGTTGTTTGAGAGAATATATGACAGTGAGGTCTCTCCAACGTTGGCCATGAAATTTTAATAAAATTTTTTGATTTTCACGGGAAAAATTTTTGTTATTCTTATGTTGTCCCTACTGTCACCGAAATCTGTGCCAAATTTCACGCCAAAAAAATCTTTAGAATTTGAGATACGCGTCCTTAGGCAGGCGACTGAAAGTCTGCCACCGAAACATTGAAAATGTCGAAGAAGCTCTTTGGTAAGCAAGCTCTATCGAAAACAAGAGTTTTTGAGTGCTTCAAAATATCCAAAAAGAGGCGAGGAAGCATTGAAAACGAGGCAGGCAGGACGAGCATCAACATCGAATGACGATCGATGACGAAGATTATCTTGTAACTTGCTTTAAAATTTCGAAAAAACAAGCTTGGCAAAAGTGTATTGCTACTACTTTCAAATACTTTTTTCTCAAATGAGTTGAGAGGCATAAAAACAACTCACTGACTTAATAGTATAACTTTTCGAATTTTGAAGTTTGGAGTAAAAAAATGACTCCTTGCGATGAAAATGTAGACATAATAAATCTAAACTAAAAAAACCCCCATCCATCGTTTGTTTGTTTTAAACATGCCGTCAAAATTTGTAAATGACCAGAAAGAGTATACTCCGTTTCATCACTCAGCCAAATTGACAGACAAAAGAAAAAAACGAATTCATTTCCCAACAAGAGTTGCATAAGCAGCTCACCAACTGAGCACCCCACAGGACGTCGCGGACGCAGTGACATATAAAATGGAACTCCCAGTGCATGTGATGGGAAAAGTTTTTCCCATGAAATAACCTCCCCCGGCATGTGCAATGCAGGACATCCCACAGTCACACACAGACGAAATTCATTGCAGGCAAAAACCAGAAATGAATTAATTCCAGTCCTGCAGACAAGTGACCTACTCACACGAAGCTGTGTTGTGTTGTGCTCTTCTGCCGTCTATTTGGTACGAAGGAAACGAGTTTCCTTTTACTTCCTCTTTTGAATTGGTTTCCCACTTGCGAAAGTGAATATGTAAATCGATTTTCCAGCGAGAAAAGGGAACACAAACGATGTCCTGTTTTCTGTTTTCTGCGTCGTATGCAGTTTGACTTCGTAGGATTCTTTTTAAGTTTATGAATGAAATTAAATGAGTCTTATGGTTACGCGGAGTGCTCGACTTCTATTTAGCCGTGTTATGAAATTGTAGACATTAACTTTGTGAATGAGAGTAAGCAATACGGTGTTTTCTCTATTTACTCGACAAAAGTTTTGTTTTTCTTGATAAAAAATACTGATTTTGCGTATATTGGTGGTTCGGTGAAATTAATTAACGCAGAAAAGTGAAGGCATCTACAAGGGATTTTAACTTCAGTCAGAATGGTTGACGACTTTAATCCAGACCCATGGGAGCGGAGTCAATGCACTTACTCACTAACAAGTGAGCGGAACAATGAAGCAAGACGCAGTTCTTCCTTCTTCTTTCCATGACTCTACAGTCCGAGATGAAGCTGGACCTCAACGGAAGCAAGACGCAGTTAAGATCTCTAAGTCCCACATTTTAGTTTCTAGTGGAAGAGACACATAAATGTCCAGTCGGTCGAAGGTGAACCCGAAATAAAAACAGCTAAGACTTGACGACGAAGTAGTTTGGCCCAAGATAGAGAGACCTTAAACCGAGTAAGAGTTAAGCTTCATTATGATTTAACATTTAATGGCTTTGCAGTGAAATTTACTCTAAACAGCTATCGTTAAGGGGGGAATCTAATCAAAATCGAAAAGGAAAGAATGTTACACTTGTTTAAGGGAACTCCGTTAAAAAAGGAGACATGGAAAACGCCTGAGCTTATGCAACGCTTGTTAAAACGCCATTTCTCTCAAATTTATTGTTCACAGAAAGAAAGGTTGAATCTGTGGTTGAACTTTTCACAGTGAATCGAATTTTTGAAGTTCTTTTGTCCGTACCTGCTTCTTCACTGTGACACTTTCAGCAAACAGACCTGATCGCCCGTGATTTTGTTGAGACCTCTGATCGCTCTTTTCGCAGTCATTTAGCAAGGACTAGGGACTTTAGTAAAAACCATGACAGTAACTTTTTCAGCAACTGACTTAGCTGAGAGCCCTTAAGGCATTTTCCGCACCAACCACAAAATCTATGGCGTACAGTGATTTTGTCAATAATCAGTGATTTTTTTTTTTAGAATTCAAACAGCTCTTGACTTGGTGATTTTTTAGCAACCAGTGACTTTGTTGATAGCCTTGCCACTTTTCAGTCATTTACATGATTTTGAGGAAGGGAAGCTAATCAAGCACAAACAAGCGAGCTTGTCAACTTGGGTTTGCAAACGATCGCCTTCCTGATAGAAGCAGGGCACGACTCGGAAGTTGTGATGACGGGAATATTAATTAATGTTTTTTAAGAAACATCACATCGACCATACGTTTCTTTAACCATACCCCGCGACAACGGCGGGCAATATAATCTCAGCAACTTGTCTACGCTATCTTCTGGTTTCAACCAAGGGTGACAGTTAAAACAAATACTGACTTTAAAACCGGCCATATCAAGCTTGGTTCTGATGACTACAGTTTGAAACTAAACCCTGAGCGATCAATCTTCCAACAAACCTCAATACTACTTACACCCATCAATTGTAAAAAAGGTACCGGATAACTTGGAGATTAGAGCCAATTAAATCACAATCTGCACGAGGTGCCCACGCTTTAACTGAATATGAGGGATCAAAGAAGGAAGGTGTGTGAACCTCGCCAAGAAGCGAAAAGCTGAACATGACTTTATCTTCTTACTGTGAAATCTGAGCAATCCAAAGTGCTGCTTCACTACATAAGAATGGAGTACAGATGACCTTTCTTTTGCCTTACTCGTGCGACTTAATAAGCAAGATAAAACCTTTGAAAGAAATGAGCAAAAAAAGTAGAGAACGTCCTGCCTCCATCACCATCTTCACGTAGATAGTACTCACATGGAGACGACAGCGGTATCTCGCAGATTTGCGACTTTGTCATTAATGACGACGACAATTGTACCACGGGCAACTTCTTTAAACTCTCCATCTTGTCTATCACCCGAAGACATCTTGTTTGTCACTGCAAACGATACGCCAACTGAAGGACATTTGAAGAGCATACAATAGTGTTCTGGAAATAACTTCAGTCACAGGTTTGTCCGTCTGGATAAAAAAATCTGTAAAAATGCTAAATATCCGATTACAATTTAAGAGTTAAGAATGCTTTGATCCTGTTGTCAAGACGACCCCTTCCACAAATGGTCAAACGGTGATTCAGATGGCCCAGAGTACTCAGTTTCAGGGTTTCTCCCGGTAGGTTATTTTCGCAAATACCCTGCAAAGCTCTCAACCAAACACGAATAAAACCAAATTGCGACGCTGACTCAAGCGAAAACCGAGGATATTCCCGAACGTCATCAAAACCTCAGACATTAAATAACCTTCCATACATCTGTTCATAAAAGAGAACTGCACCCTCTTCACGCTTCGAACACTCAGTCCATACGGCACGATGGCAGTAACCGCTCAGGTATCGATCAATTTATTGCTGAAACAAACAAAAGAAGTGAACAAATCCGCTCTGGGTTGAGCAACTTTAATCGCAACAAATTGCGATAGTCCTGCCTCTGCACCTGACTGATGGTTAAAGCGATAGCCGCATTCCTGCGGCAAACATAAATCACAATTGATTATCGGCGGTGCTGTGTCTAGGATCCGCTGCCATCGCTGAGCGGTCAGCAACACTCTAGCCACTCAATCCGATAATATCGGATAATTGTTTGTTTAACTTTTAATTATCCAGTTATCGCGTCGTTCAACTTTAATAAAGCACTCACACTCGCCCCGCATATTTAGTTACATTCCAGCCACAAAAATTCTCTGGATTTTGTAAGCCTTCCCCACCTACACACAGACACGCTGACGACGCGTGGAGCAGACTTCACGTTTTCAGGAAACGTAATTCTGTGGCGTGTTACATGTTTCGAGATACTTTTAGAAAATGACAGCATGGCAGTGAGTAACCCCTTCACTTTATGCGCACCACAACGCACACCAGCTCAGCCGGGCGATCAGATGTGTGTGCTTGTGTGCGAGCTCTCGGCGACAGTCCGTCTGGCAGGTTGTTATTTTTGTGCTGTGTGGGGCGTGTTTCTGTTTTGTTTTGTGTTGGGTTGAAAGAGGCGGGTGGCCCCATGAGAGAAGGGGTGAAGGGAAGAGGAAGAGTGCACTCGGTAATTAGATTTTATATTTTTTCCTTGATTTTGTTGAGTTTTATGTATCCACCGCGCCTTTGAACATGCCGACAATTACTCAGAAATTTGCTGAAAATTGACGGACAGTTATGGGTTTTTTTGAGTTCCACTTTAAGAGCGGGGATTGACGATTGGTGGTGAGCGCTCGCTCGAAGATGATTGATATGTATCGGGGAATAACAACAACGTCGTCGACGATGACTACTGTACCGAGATTGTGGTCTAAAGTGAATGCTTCGAGAAGTTTTGTGAATGCAAATTGCGGCTTTGAAAGATCATTTCAGCAGTTTGCTGATGTAGACAGTCGGTCTGGAGATGAATCAATGGAAATAAGTGGCAACAGGCAAAAGACTTATTTTAGATTTCGCATTCGAAAGTAGTGATTTGGTTGAAGAGACAAAAAGAGAGACTGACGCAAGTTCGGTGACACGTATGGGGAGTTTTGTTGAAATCTATTTCCAATATTGTATTGAAACACTTTTCGACGTGCTTGGGCAAGGGACAGGAACAAAGCAGTTTTAAGGCTTTTTTCCTCTCTCTGCAGTACAAAAATACAGTACCTACCTTCTTGACTAGATTATGTGCAAGGAATTAAACAAAAACGAAAGATTTTTAGTTTCTTGTTTCTAGTCCAAGACTCCAAAACGGTTTTTAGTAATTTACAAGGTTATGAATCTGACTTTACACTGTTCTCGAAGCTGATCGGCTTTATGAAATTAGTATCTGTTAAACTTTGGTAGACTTTTTTTTATCCAGGATCTGGTAATTATATCAGGGGTTGTATGTGATAAAAATCGAATTAGCACATATTTAAATATATATTGCCTTTGTTTTTTTGCTTTTTCCCAGAGTACCTCATAAATCATTATTTATCTGCGAAAATCTTGGATAAGGAGGGTGGATGGGCTTCAGACCGGATGCATCAGAGCTTGGCAACCAAATTCCGTCAATGTGTTACGGGCCTTCATAGATGTTTGTGGCCTGGCATTTAAGAAAGGAAAGACAACTTTCTTCTGTTGCCCAATCACGATCGCTCTCTCGTGATTACTTTATTCAAACAGCCGAGTTGTGCGCAGAAAATGATGGAAGTGACCCTTTTTCCACCTTCTAGCAACTCATAACAAAAAAATCAAAATATAAAAAGTAAAACAGCGGATTGGACGTGAACTAGGGACCTTCTTCTTCTTCTTAGAGTTTTTCCTACAGTTGTGGTGTGGGCTTCGAATACCACGAACATACATATCTCTCCTCGATAGCTGTTTTCAGTTACCCCCAGCAAGGTGAATAAGTTTTTTCACAGCTCAGTGTGTCCTTCGAACCATGAACGTCTTCTGTTGCATTATCCCCAATGCAGGAGTAATGCTGTTGAAGGACTACATGACCGAACCACCTTTAGCATTGTATTTATAAACGCTTAACTGGTGACATCCCGCCGTAAGTTATTGAATCACCATCAACAAATAAGGGCCAAGGACCTATAAACTTGTGCCTCTTCTGCTTTTGATACCGTCCGTGTCATTGTACAATTGAACAGGAGCTTCATCGAGCCTCCTTGATCTTATAGACGGCTCTAGTACTCAATTGCCTATCGAGCTGAAAGAATCTGCGACTTGATACTGCCACTTGACTACCGTTGTGTTGTGCTAATATACTCGTCGCGAGCGACAATCGTCCCCATTCGCTCAATGTAATGGAACGATGAACATAGAGAAGAGCATTTAGAATACAAGGCTGACCAAGTAGTTTTTTTTTTTCAAAATAATACATTATTTTCACACTGACAGCTGTTTCCAGTTGGAAATCTTGACAAGTAGTCAGTATAATACATACGCGGAACGAAATGAGTTGCTTTACAGCGCTTAAATGAGGTTGGAACCTATTTCCAAAGTAAGTCCTGAGTTCTGGCGATATCAATGGCGTTCGTCAGAGCTACAATTTGATTTCTTAAAGCTATTTTTTTGAAGCAATATTTGAGCTTCAGTCCAACACCATCAAACAGGCATTGGGAGGTTGGGGAGACAATGTGCCCTTTTGCCAGCCAGCCAGTCAACGCAACCGCATATGTCATGTTAAGTGGAAAGAAAGTTGCTTCATTAAAAAGAAAAATCGTATTTGTGCCACCCTCTGCAACCTTCTCGCTAAAGTAAATAAAGCAATCATTCCATTTTCACTGAAATCGAATCGCAGCAAACAACCACAACACCACGTGGCACCCCCTCCTAGGATTAATGTTTTTGAAATCGATACCATTCCAACTTGTAGCTTCCCACATCGATGCCTGTAAAGCCCTTCAAGTGTGAGTTCAGTTCCTTGACACCCACTCTGTGTCCTGTCAAGGTGCGTCTCGCATATGCAAGCCTCCCATCTCCACCACGCACGCAACACGTTATACAAGAATCCTAACATACAAGCCCAATGAACTGGCAAATTCCTTTCAAATCCTACCGCTCGTCGTCGGCGACGCGAGTGCTGTACAAAAATCAATACAGTAACCCAAGGCAAACAAACTCGAATGAACTCAAAGCCGAACAACAAAACAATTCTCGTGTCGGGGGTAATGTCCCTCCTGACGTGCGCCTGTATGTGTGTGCCTCTGCATTCTAATCTTCACTAAACTTAGATTTTGTTTGTGCAAATTGTTAGTGGGACATTGTTGTGACGCTGAATCATTCCCTAGCATGCCGAGCGAACGGCTCTTATTTTTAGAAAGAAAGACAAATTTCCTTCGCTCTGTGTCTGCTGATTAGTTTGCATTTAAATTGGAAATTTCAGAAAAGTGTCATGAGAGAAAAAACCCTATGGCGTGGTTGTTTGACAGTCAGAGTGAACTGTTGCCGCCTGAACGCACCCATCGCGATTTTGTTTGCCATGTGACTTGCGTCGATGGCAGTAGTCACCCCATCTTGAGTACGAGTTACAATGGTTCCACTTAACAGATCGATAGCAATTAACACTCGTCGGTGGCGTATTTTGAGAAAGCGTAAAACGCAAGCAAACAACAGATTTTCATGTGATTGATACGGGTTTTGTCACTTTTGACATAAGCAAACAGTTAGCACTGTTATGTAAGGCAATTAAGCTTCTTGTCACTGGCTGGCGTTGTTCTCTTAGCAAGACACATGCATTACTGTTTGTCCCTAGTTACGGGCACTTCAGCAAGTGCGCTATTAACCTTTGCCAAAAATTATTATTTCGCGAGATACCAGTACTTTATGGTGCACTTTTGTTCGAAGAGATCTTTTCACTTTTTACGGGTTTTTACCTTTTTTTTGGGTCAAAGCAGTTAAGTGGTGTCGAAGAACGACATGAAATGCATGAAATGAATGCCATTTTGAGGCGGCGCGTATTTCTTGGCTGTAGTCGCGTGTCAGATTTTAATTGCTTCGATTTTATGAATGGTTTTAAGTGCGTACCTAACCCAAATAAATGTCCGAAGGATGTAAGATTAATTTCGCAAGTGAACGTGCTTAGCTAAGGCTGTTAACTGTACTGGCGATTCAAGGACAGTTTTGAAGCAATTGCGAAGTCACTCTCTTTAAGCAAGCAATGTGCTTTGAAGTGTTAAGACATTTTTCCCATTAAGGTTTCTTTAAAAATTCCCGTGAAAGCGTTTTGAGAACATACATACATTGTATTGGAGGATAATCCTTAAATTATACATTGTTTAGCTAACGCCGTTGTCGAGCTTGTAGAAAAATTTACCAAAGGGCCACTTCACCAACTTAAATGCATATTGCCGTATCCGCCGTTCAAAGGTGAATGAAGTTGACTCTGACACAAAAAAATGGAAAGGCACAGCTTTAATTTCCCACGGAGATAAAACAGTACAGAATGGATGAGCTTTGGCCATTAATCGTCATTGCTTCAACCTGAAATACGATGCTATAGTTCGGTAGATTTAACGACAAATAATGTCCAAGCCCGGGACTCATCCATGAGGTTTCACATCGCCCTAGAGAGTGCCTTGCTTGAAACTTTGTTTTCAGTTTCAATGAGCCTTACATCAATTGAACAGCTGTAAAATTGTAAATTGTAAAGAGCATTTAGTCCTGGCACAGTGTTGGTAGCAATCTGTCCATGGACATCAAATCAAATGAAACAAATGAAGGAGTTCAGTGATCGGGCCGCTGTTGCTGAGGCTTCTGATGAGGAGCAGGTAAATCGAAGGCTGTCCACCCACAACACAACACTCCACTAAGAAGAATAGACATTACAAATAAAAAAGTTTGAAAATGCAGCAAGCAACGCCCCGATGAGGTCTCTTTATCTTCTTACTTCCTTGCAGCAGCAAAGCGGCGGAAAAGCTTCTAGCTAAGATTGTCGTCAATTACAAGAGCCGAAATGGTTGTTTTGAAGTACAGAAGTAAGAGATAGAAAGTTATTCCCTGAGAAGAGCATGAGTTTGGGCTCCTGGGGTCACGCGTCTTGGTTTTGAAAAGCACACACGTCCTTGGCCCTTCATACAATCAACAATCGGGAATTGGAAATGAGTCAAGCATCCTCGCAAAATATATAGCAAAACATCCAAAACATTTTGATAGGACATTTTTTTCGCGTATTGCCAATATCTCCAAAACGTGCGATTACACTAATACCATTTTTCCAGCAGACGAAAGAACCTGTTGGTGCTGATGATGTTCTCTTGTGGATCAGGATAGAAATGTTTACAAAGGAGACGATTGTTTGCAGACAGACAGATGACCATTTGGACAAAGGAAATCGGGTATTGTGTGAGCTAGGATTAAACTAAGATCTTCGTGAAACCGTTTACAGCCTCCCCTCGAAATCTCCCAAAGTCTCCAGCAAAAATGAGAAGTCCAAAAGGTGTCCGATCGATTAAAGTGTACTTCCTGTCCATGCAAACGTCTACCTGACTGTTGCATATGAATATTAATCACCCTGTATCTCTGCCAGTAGTTTCACCACATTAAGTTTTAATCTATGCCCGGAACGAATTTTACTTGTATTTTGTGCTGCCCAACATGGTCTTGACATAAACTTAATGCCCAGGTGCTTCATTGAATTCAATGGCTTGATCTTACTTCCTTCGTATAAGACTTAGTGGGGTTCGTTGGGATGGACCATCGATTTCCCCATCTTCTTTCTGGACATCGTTCCAATTGTTCGTACATAACATGACCAGTTTAAAATTGAGCACATTCAACGCCATGAATTCAATTGTTGGTTGACTCCTTATCTTGTTCAAGTAAAGTCTGTTACCAAGGGTTGCCACTAAATACCGAATTAAAGAGAAATCCCTAAATCTAAATCCAGGTGGCGAAGGAGTCAAACTTCAACCATATTCTTCTCTAATGACTTCTGACACCTCACCTGCCACCACGAATTTGCAAAACCGACATAACCAACAAGCCCACCCATGCCCTTCCAACAAAACCAAATTGCGCCGTGTGTGTCTTCGCCACCACATTACATGACACTTTTGACATGGAAACGACACTTGTCCCCACATTAACATGTTTGCCTGTTTACATAACCTCAAAACAGTTTAAACTGACATTTGTTGACAGAAACACGCTCGCCTTCGTACTCACCTTTCATCTGCAAGCAAAAATAAGTCATCATCAACATACCTGAAAGGAGACAAGCAGAAAAGAGGGAAATGAAATACACGATTACTCACAATTCAAAAATATACGAAAACAAATTGCGGTAGGTGCACGCACTCGAACCGACAGCACCGAGAGCACGGAACCAACCCCCCGAACAAACAACGAGGCTTTCGCCTTTAATTAGCAAGCGAACGCGCTAAGGGGCGTGCTAATGCCTGCAGACACGTCACCTCGCCAAAAATAAAAAAAAACAACAAAAACCGCAACCAAATGTCGTACGATCTTCAATGCCTTACTTGTTTAAACAAACAAAAACAGAATATGTTAATTATCTCAAAGTGAACGAAAACGAAAAATAAATCCAAAAACCAACAACAGTCCCGAAGTGACGAACTAAGCACACACTGGCGAGATGATGTGATACGCTCTTTGGGGCTTGAGCTCCATACTTAGGTCCTGTCCCCCGAACCGGCTCCACATGCTAATGCAGCACCCATACACACGCGCGTGGATCTTGTTTTTGGAAATGTCATGGTTATGCGCCGAAATTAATCATCTATGACGAACTTGGGGCGCGAAAAGAGCAAAGACTTTGCGGATGAGAAACTAATTTGTTTCTGCCGAATTCTTCCGGTTGGCGCAGCCAGCGGCGACGAAAAGGTCTTGAACTTTCGGCTGCTGCGGATAAGAGAATTAAAATTGAAGCTTATGCGAGACGATGTAGTTTCGTTCTCAGTTAATAATTTTGTTAGTCTTTGTTTTGTTAAATTTAATTCAAGTCATTCGCCATCGGATAACACAACGGAAATGATTCCTTTTTTAGTTTTATTTTCTGCCCTCGAAAGAGGTCTTCTGAGGTCAAGTTTTGTCGCAGAAGGGTAATGCCCTAATGGAGAAAGGAATGGAGTTTTTCTTTGAGATATGCTAAACAGTGATTTTACAAGCACTGATATAGCATTGATCTTGAGTTTCCAAACACCGTGAACTTGAACAGTGATCGAGAATTGTGAAGGAGGGAATCTGACGTGGGGACAGCAAATTTAAAAGTGGAATTCACCTAAAGAAAAAAATATAACAATGAAACGCGCCTAGATGTATGTAATTATTTTTAATATAAACCTTTTACAGTTAGTTTCAGATTTGTCGTTCATAGGCAAAGTTGGAAGTGCGAAGTCAAGACATTCTGAAATGCCCTCTTCACGTTGAATTTGCCAGCAACCAGTGATTTTACTGAGAGCCCCGACCACTCTTCCCACAACAACCGGGGACTTTATTGTAATTTTGCCAGCTGAGATTTTTTACCGCTCTTTTAGAAATAACCAGAGATTTTATTGCCTGCCCTGACAGTGAATCTGTCAGCAACGAGTGATTTTGTTGGCTGCCCTTACCGGGCTTTTCACAGTGATTTTGCCAGCAGACAGTGATTTCGCTGGAAGCCCTGATCGCTTTTCCCACATTAACCGGTGACTTTATTGTATGTCTTGGCAGTTATTTCGCCAGCTGAGATATCTGAACGCTCTTTTCGCTGTATCCAGTTATTTTATTGCCTGCCCTGACAATGAATTGGTCAACGAATGATTTTGTGGCATACCCTTCCCGCGTTTTTGAAAGCAATTTTGACAGCAAATCGTGATTTCGTTGCATACCTTGGCAGTGATTATGCTAGAAATCAGGAATTTAAAAACACCCTGACAGTGACTTTTACGAGAACCAGTGATTTAACTTGAAGCCCTGACCGCTCTTCCCACAGCAATTAGTGGAACATTATTCTGTGACTTGACAGCGATTTTACCAACTGAGATTCCTGGCCGCTCTTTTTGCAGTGATTTTGGCAGCAAACTTTGATTTCGTTGCGTGCCCTGACATTGATTATGCCAGAAAACAGTAATTTTGTGAGGAACTGCTCTTTTCACTCTGATTTCATTTATGTGCCCTGATAGTGATTTTGGCAACAACCAATAATTTTCTTGAGAGCCCTAACTGCTCTTTCTATAATGACATTTTTCCAAAGGAAGATTTCTTAAGAGACAGTGATTTGCTTGAGTGTTTTGACCGCATTTTTTAACACTTTTTTGCTAAAGTGCATTGTGGCAGGCGTGGTGAAGAGGGTTAATACGAATCAAGAACCTCGACTCACACGTCTAAGGTCATTGGTTCAAATACTCGGCTGAACCTTCATTTCACATTTTTCCCGACACAACCTCTTTCGATTTGCTGACAACAGTTTGCTACAAAAAAATTTTCAAATGCCTTAAGGAGTCAGCAAGAACTCTACGTCCACCTGTACTTTTAAGAGATCAGATCGAATAGTTTCTGAAGATGCCAGGTCTCAGTTCCCTGTTTTTTTTTTCCATATTTCAATTGATTTCATTTCATTGATTTCACCATTGTTCCAACAATTTTTTGTCTGCAAAATGGACACTATTCAGCCCTATCCCAACCTAACCCGTCCGATTGACAAGCTGTCGAAATAGACTCCTCACATCTTCCACGCTTGTTACACTCCAAAACTGCGTCGCATAGAGCCCAAACACCACTCAACCACAGCCGTCTAATACACAAACAGAAAAACCTTATCCCATTCCGCCGAAGCGTTTGTTGTGCCTCCATTATGAACTGCAACACATGTGGGAGACCTGTAAAGTGAAAACAATGACATCATACCATACCCCCGCGCTTATATCGTTGCCGCCTGGGGCTCCTCACGGAATCACGTAACCTCTCGCTTATTGTGTACCAAAGTACGCATCGCCAAAGGAAGAGCATGATATCATACCCCGAAACGGACTTTGACACGAAAGCGACTCCGCAACGCATCGCCAACCATGTCTTGCGAGTTCAAAAATCTCCGTGACTCTAAGTCACACGTATTCTTCGGATTTTGTTTTGAATTTTTGGCAGCGACAGCATAACAAACATCTGCGACCAGTTCCCACAAGCCCACGATAAGGACTTCCCTAAGAGACTCTTACCACCGCCGCAGTGAGTCTCGAAACGAAACGAAAGCAATTAAGTGAAGTTCGCATTTTACCAAGCAAACATATGATGTCATTTTGTATTTCTGGCGTCTTTCACCACACCATGGATGGTTGGCGTGCTAAAAAAAACAAACGTGCTGCGGTGAGAGGGGCACTGTGGGGCGGTGTAGTGTTTTCACTGTGTTTTTTTTTCCTTTGTGCATTTCTTAAGAGCGGAGCCCCACCACTCTTGGAGGTTTTTTCGCAGCGAAATGTGACGTCTTCGTTTGTTCTCTGCAAGACCATAAACGGTTTGAGTATCGGGAACAATAACAACGTTTATGGTTTAATGATCGGTTCGAGTGTTTTGTTATTTTTTTTTTTGTCGTCGCCATCGCCATCGTTCTCATTCAAGATTTTACTGAATCTCACCGGTTTGAGGCAGTTTTATTTTCCGAAGTCGTAAGATGCTCCGTTGACGATTATCGACGACGATTATAGCGAGGAGGCAGTTCTTATATAATTACCCCGAGGGAGAAGGCAAGCACCCGTCAAACGACGTAATTTCGTCGATTTCAAGTTTTTGGCAGGCAATTTGATTGATATTTATCGGGTCGGAGGTGAATTTAATTCTCGAAGGGCAATCACAATTTTCGAGAGAAATAAAACGTGCTTAGGCATGAAGTTAGACACTCCCCGGAGGTGCACCCGTGTCACAGATGAGTTCGCATGATTGTTAACTTCCCGCCTATAAATTGGGAAGGAAATGATGTAAACTTTGGGTTCGCTGATAATTGGTGGACTTTAGTTTTGATGTCAGTTGCGCATGAATAGATTACGACTCCGAGTTGACGTACAATCAGTGCATTGACTAGACTTGTATTCGGTGCTTTACAATATTGCCAAGCGCGATGACACCGACTTTAAAAATTCCGTCTTTTCAACTTTTTACAAAGAAACAGAGCTGTCGGAGGAAATTAAAAAATGGATCTGAACTCTGTCTAGGACCTTGCGAAGCAATTGTCATATCAACCTTGTTATGGGGGTGGTGTGTCGGCTGTGCCATTTAGAGCAGACACCATCCGGTTCTTGACGAACTTGAGTCGCTAACCACGTTGGGACGACGTTCCTTCCTTAGGCACTTTGAAGTTAGATTAGACGTAGCGTTGCGATAGTAGTAAAGTGGTATTTGGTTTCGAGAACCCCTGGGCCTATTTTGGAGATGAGGGCAAAGGCCGTTCTTTTTTGTCTTTCTTCTCCGTTTCCTATCTTAGTTGTCCCTCCGTGGTCCAAACGTATAAGGCTTTATATCATTTTCTATCTTCTCTTCTTCCCCCTTATTTACCAAGCTTGAAATTATGATTTCCTTTGTACGCAATGGAAGGGAGATGTAAGAGAGGCGGACAAGAACCATCTCATCCGACGAGCTTAACTGAGCAATGAAGCAGTGCTACTCAGAAGAGCTTTACCCTGTGGGTACACCTACTGAAACAAAATGCCTAAAAATAGCATACCAAATCTTCACACTGCGGCATATCAAAAGAAGACCAAAGAAACGCAAGTCGACACTCACAGCTGTTTCATCAATTTTAAAGTCTCATATGACAACGCGCATAAGGACGAACTATACAGCTACCAAGGTCGTCAGATTGTACAGGACGACAAAAGAAAGTTATTTATGCTCTGTTATGGTCACTATTGAATTGACCGAGACCATCAAGGTCAAAACAGATTTCAGACAAGACAAAGCACTGTCATGGGAATTTTTCAACATCATCCTAGAGCAGATGTACGAATTTCACAAGTCAACAATGGAGGCACGATCTTCCAAAAGTCCATTCTAGTGACACGGATGACATTCACCTGACTGGGCAGATGACATTGACACAGTGAGTTGTCAATGATGTGTTTACTGGCATTGCAACAGAGGCGGCGATAAAAGAGGAAAGCAAGAAATTACAAAAGGAAGCACAACAAAATCCACATCTCGGAAAGAGGCTGGTAAAAACTTTAATTGAGTGAAGGACCTAGTCTACCTCGGTTACAACGAACTCAGTTCCGAAATTAAGTGTAGAATCACTCTTGTCAATCGCTGTTTCTTTAGGCTCAGAAGACAGGGTGGGTAAAAGAGTCCACCCTTTAGACACCCTGTTGAGTTTGTAGAACATCTTGATCATCAAAGTGAAAGCAGATGAGACAGCTCTTGATCGATTATTTATCGTGTTTGCATTGATGGCATATAGAGCAAACAACTTAACAGCGAACTCTATACGCTGTAAGGGGGCGTGCGCCTAGTCAAGCGACTACGGATTCAATGCTTAGAATAATCATGACTGGTCGAGTATTTTTTCACATTTGACCTAGGATTGATTGCCCTAGGTGAAGAGTTTGCTGTGATTTTTGCACATTCACATTCCAAAGAGTGGTTCATTTTCAATAGGATTTTCTTGACAGATCACGTGCGACTCCTTTCAAACTGCTTTATCATTTTTTTTTTCACTATCGCCTGGCAAGACTCACAATACAAAACGGTATTGTTCAGCTGTATGACGAAGATCAGCGCCCTGAGTGAAATGTTTTTCGTGAGATTCGAAAGTCTTACGGTGCAAATTAATGTTCTTTGTTAATGGATACGTTAATAGGTAAAATTGCGGAATTAGGGGAGATAAGCAACCTGATGAGTACACAGAGCTGCCATAACATTCTTTAAAAGCGAGAGTATGGTGTGGTCTATAGTTTGCTGGAGTCAAATTGCAGGCAAACCATGTTAACGGACTATGTGCTTTCTGAAATTCAAACAGTGAGCAAGTGTCGGCGACGTCGGTATTCCAGAAGACGACCTAGGAGGCATATAGCACGTGAAACAATAAACCTGTAGAGAAATCAGTCTGCTGAGCACTTAATTTCGACGAGGTCGACCGATATCATACCTTTAAAGTGTTTAAGAGGATATGTAAAGTCCCAGGTCTTCAGAAATGAGCCAGGTACGATTGACGCTTTTGAAGCCAACACTACTCCTGTATTTCACGAGTTATTGCTGTGCTTGAACGTGTGCCCCGAAATTGGACCTTCTGAATCGTGGTCATCAGATTCAACGTTCTGAATTTTCACTCAACTTTAGTCCTAAATAACTTTTCATGGAAAATTGCGATTTCTATAGTGTCTTCTAATGTACTGAAGCTAAAGATGTCGCCTTTCACACAAGCTATGGTGTTGCCAGATGCGGTAAATACTGCCAGAGGTATTCCTTTCCATTAGTATCTGACAATTTGTTACTCAAAATTTTGAAACACTCACTATTTATCTAACGTTTCGATTTGATACTTAGCAATGCCCCTTTACCTAATCCTTGCTTTCAGTTAATGTTTGAAAATGTGCGAAAATTGGATATGAACATGTAGGCTTACAGAGGCAAGCACAAAAGAACTTACAACGTCAAGATGTAGTGTTGGCCTTAAAGACTGAGTCTTGAACCTCTAACTGGGTAAGATATCCTCCACTCCTAATGATACAAATTCACACAATTTATCTTTGCTTTAAGTTGAAGCCTATTTCCAACTACTGATTAAAAGATTTCAACACAAATAACAGTTTTGTGTTTTTAAGGAAAAAAAAAACGCAGGCACAGTGATTAACAATAACACGAAACCTCCGTCTAGACACCGATTGCATGTGTACCCGAACTAGGCAACGTATTAACTTGAGTCATAACATGTCATGAAAAACGAAAAGAAAACGTCTACTCTAATCAATCAATGGCAAATGAAAAAAAAAACGAAAAAAAGCTTATTTTCGTTACAAAACCAAAAAGAAAAGAAAACCATTCACAAAACCAAGTCGAACAAATGCCATTCTTCCACAACGGTTAGTAGGAAAAAAAGTAACAGAAAGGATGAGTGGATTAAGAAAAAAAAGAAACGTTCAAATGCGGATGCCGTGAGAAGTAACTGCGGCGGACTGATTGCCGAGTGCATCTCCCGGACGATCTCAATCGCCGGGTGACTGATGGAATGATTGAAAGAAAAAAGAATCAAACACACGATCATC
The DNA here is from genome assembly GCA_944738645.1 of Eristalinus sepulchralis. Classification (NCBI taxonomy): domain Eukaryota; kingdom Metazoa; phylum Arthropoda; class Insecta; order Diptera; family Syrphidae; genus Eristalinus; species Eristalinus sepulchralis. Next base: position 36,373,261 of record OX122883.1, read on the forward strand.
ACCAACATCAACAACATCAACAACAACAGCAAAGCCTGACCTGTTGAGGGCAGATACAGCGGCGACAGCTCCATCAGCCAACACGGCTGCTGTTGGTGACGATGAAGATCTACTCCCACCGCGTCCATCATTGACTGCAGCACCATCTCCACCGCCACCACCCCCACCGCCACTCCATCCGCGATCGTCCATGATAATTCTGTGAGTGGCCACGGCGGCACCGCCGCCGCTACCTTGTGACATCGACGTCGGTACGCTGAGCCGATTTGACGGGTATGCATAGCTAGGATCGTAACTAATCGACATCGACTGGGGCGGTGCCTTCGCGGAAATCGGTGAACCATAGTAGAATGGCGAATACGGCATTCCACTGGTCGTCGGACTTGCACTCTGCGACATGACATCGTAGCTCGTCTGTCGACCGAGTGCTCCCCCGGTGCCGCTTATGGGTATTGGCATTGAACGGGTCACAGGGCAGACGGGCGACGAGCTCATTCCCTCGTCGCTTGGGTATCTGACTGGCAATTTGAATCGGTCATCGCCGAGGGCGAGGTTCGTGAATATGTTCTGTGTTCCGGCGCCATCATCGCCTGAAATGCTGGCCAGGTCTTCTAGGGACTCATTGAAATTGAAGATGGGGGCGAGGGCGGGTAGCTGTGGGATGGCTGAGATTGTTTTTCTTCGATATGCGAGTGCGTGGGCGAATCTGGAAGCACCTCTAATGGGAAAGAATGTAGAGAGAAAAAAATCAGAAATAAATAAGAAAATAAAATGAATTGAATAGCAAAAGAGAAACAGAGACAGAGAGAGGGGTGGGGGATGAATTCCATAATCACTTCGCTATTGGGTAGGCAACGAACTCAAAAAACAAACAAATACTGGAAGGTTCGTTGGGGATGAGATGAAAACAATTAAGGCTGGACACGCGATGGAATCGTCGTTCCCAGAATTCATGGAATTTAAGTGTTTAAGCATTTATGGCCTTAAGGAGCAAGGCGCCCAAAAAAATGGTAATTGTTTCAATTTATGAGAGTGTGGGTGCGGGGAGGAAAGCGAAAGCAAAGGTTTGAATGAAATGGAGTCGAAGGGAAGTATTCGATGTGTGTCACGTAATTTTTGGGGGATACGAAAGCAGCGTTACCTAACACATGAGTAAGATTGCCTTAAGCTAGAGAAAGAGAATCCTTTAAGTCAGTATGACAAAGGGTAATGAACAAACTGCCAAAGTAGTCATGAACACATTGTAGGAATTTCACTGAAAATGAAACACAAAGAAAAAATTCAAAACAACTATGATTGAAGTGGAGACATCGAACTCAACATTCAGCAAATGCATCGCTCATCCGTTGTTATTGAGTTGTCATACAGACAGAAATTGGAAATATTTGACTTTGAAGGACAAATTGTGCACTGGCTAAGGTTCTTTCAACTTTAGGATAAGGTTAAGTTTAATCAGAATGCAATACATGGCCGATTCGATAAGCCACTTGCCCAGGCAGCACCACAGCTCAAAGAAAATATTTACTCCTATCCTTAGTACATACTAGGGGTACGACCGACCAAGTCACCCTGAAGCTCTACGAATGTTCGACGACATATTAAGAGTAAAGATTTATTCGGTCTGTTTTCAAAAGATGGCGCTACCTGGAAGTTGTGACTGAACTTTGAAGCGATTACCTACTTCATTGGAAAGGTGTGACATTTGTCAGCATCAGCGTCTATTTTAGGCAACAACATTGTTTTTTGTCTCTTCAAAAATGTCCGGATTTGTCCTATATAAATAGAATTGGCGAAAAGTGTTGGTTTTCTTTTTTAATTGGAAGGAATTGCAGCTGAAGTCCATGGAACGCTTGTAGAAATTTATGGTGAATCTGCTTCGACCGCTAAATCATGCAGAGAGTGGTTTCGGTGGTTTCAAAAGTTTTGATTTTAGCGTCAAAGACAAAGAGCGTCTTGTCCCGCCCAAAGGAATAAGGGGCTTTACTGGATCAAGATCCAACTGTCAAACGCAAAGTAAACTCGCGGTTAAAGAAATTTGAATTTATTCAGAAGCAAGGAAATTGGGTGCTGCAAGAGTTGAAACCGAATGAAAGGTCATTTTTGACCTCGGAACTTATTTTTGAAAGACATCAAAAGAATTGATTCTTACACCCGATCGTGACTGGAGATGAAAAAATAAATACACTACGATAACTCCAAGAAGCAGCGAGAGTTCTCCATCGTCATCAGTTTGCCGAATTTGGTAGGAATGTTAAAACTAGACATGGCACAGTATAGTTCGTCCCTATGCCTGGTGTCATACGCGGCTTTTAAATCGATAAGTAGATGGTGGGTGTCGATTTGTACTTCTTGGGTCTTTTACAGGATCTGCCTTAGTGTGAAAATCTGTTCTATACGAGACCTCCCTGGTCTGCCACCACAAGGACCAATCAGATTGTTCAAGAATGAATTCAGACGTTCGCACAACAGGGCAGATTGGATCTTGTACGCGTTGTTAAGGGGGCTGTTTCCTCGATAGTTGGGACAATTTTATTGACCTCCTTTCTTGTAACCCGGGCAAGCGATACTATATCATTCAAATGAGCTGCCCAGTCCATCTACAACTGCCTTAAGAAGTTCTGTGGAACAAAAAATCCGAACTGGTGACCCCCAAAATCGGTCTGCATTCGTCGAAAAGGCCAATAGTCGGAGGAGCAATGTCTGAAGAATATGGCGGGTGCGGTAAGACCTCCCATTTAGTTTGGTTTTAGGTAGTTTTTGTCCACAACAGTCGCATTGGGCCGTGCTAATATCATGTTGCAAAATCAACTTGTCATGCCTCTCGGTCGTTTCTGGGTGTTTTTCATGCAATGCACGGCTCAAAGCATTGGTTGTACACGATAAGGGTTTCCATCAATGATCTCGCTTAGTTTTATCAGCTCATAGTACACCCCGCCCATCTGATGCCTCCACCTTTAAACCGTAAATGTTTTCCTTTTGCGTCACTGTAGACGATAATGGAACGGGTTTACCATTTTTCCTGTTAAGGATGACGATGGAGAACTCTCGCTGCTCGTAACGTAACGAATTCAGCAACCCATTCATAAGAAGGTATAGACAAGGCGATGCGCTGTCAAGTGACTTTTTCAAAATTATCCATGTAAAAGTCGTCTGCAACTCACAAGTCAATACCAGAGGCAAGATCTCCCTTGCCGGCCTACGTGGATTACGTCAATGTCACTAGAGGAACGCAGCATGTTGTCAATGAGGCGTTTTTTGGGATTAAAATGGGTGCGGTTAAAATTGGTCTGCCTGTAAATGAGGGAAGAACAAACAATCAATTAACATCATCACACCGATGTTTCGCCCACAACGCCATAGGGAGTCCCTTGACTTCTTCGCCTACCTCGACTCCGTAGGAAAATAGCGACAACCACTTCAGTAAACAAAATCAAACGTGAAATCTCTTTTACCAATCGCTGTTTGTTTGGGCTAAAGAGGCTATAGTCTGCACTCTAAGACGAAATCCACAAAACGACATATCCAATCCAAAAACCATAGACGATTTCAAAAACTCACTCTGCCGCACTCGTATCTCGATGAATTCAACATTAACCTCACTAAGAGTATTTCCTTTTTAACCCCATTTTGGCCATTACCGTGTCTCCTGCAAATGCATGAAGCACGAATTCCCCATTTAGAGTCCTCGGTCACTGCATGCGCTTCAAAATTCTTCGAAAACACCGCCTTCCTCAATGAATTCCCAAAACTCAATCATCTTCCCATCACCTCAGACCACATGTGGTCCCCAAGCACGATCACTTCCCCTCGCCTAATGAGCCGATCGTCAGCACTCCAACCTCTGAAAGATACAAAACCAAAAATTGCACCGCTTCGCCGTATCCATGCGCCCCGTTGCGCGTGCGTGATTGTGAGGTAATTTGTTCCAATTTCTGTAAGCAGCCGCATCCACATGCACTTACGTACTCGCAACGCTTATGGCACGACTCTCTGGTCGCGCAATTATAACTGAAAATTCTGCATTTCCGGGAAAGTTTTGTTTTTCACTATATCGCCCTCGAGTCGCTCCTTGGCCGCGTACAAAGGCAAACAAGCCGCTGCCGCCGTAACTGACCACCCCGCCGCCCCAATCGCTTCTCCACTCCTCACACATCGTCATCGGTCATAACAAATGTGCGCGCGAAAATCTAGGTAAGACCGCGTGTCCTACTCACCGCGGTCGACTGCGTTCGCGCCTGCTGCCGGTAGTAGCCTCGTTAATTCGAATTGCAGATACAGGTTAAATAATGCGATGATGGCTGCGGCTCCGCTGAGAGCCAGCCGGCCATGTAACTGCGGTATTAGAGGTGCACATGCACGGCCAAATGCAATTGCCTGGTAAACAAATGAGGCTGTCCGTCCGCGGTGATGGCTCGACTCGCCGTGTGGTCATAGACGACGGACGGATGCTTGACGGCTGCGGAGACGTACGATGAGTACTTTTAGGAAACGATTTTCTGTCGTTTCTTGTGGTTTCCAGGGAAAATTAGGTGAACGTGTCGTGCGACCCGGCTCTGCGGACGGACACAAGTCCGCATGGATGCTTGCAGCCATTGTGTTTGCTGTACCACCTTGGACGGGAATAAATATTTATTTCACATTCGATTGCCGCAGTTCGGCTGAGCGCGGGGGATGGATGGTCGTTAAGTGTCTCCCCTTTCGATTTCGATTGAGAATTCTGTTGCGGCTGCTGCTGGGGTCTTTGTGTTGCGGTTGAGACTCGAGCACATTGTCGGAGGCCTGCCGAGTCACGACTGGTTTTTATGGCAAATTTATGGCATGCACATTGCGGTGGCAAGTTCAGAGGGAAATTTGATGATTTTGCGGATTATCGCGACAACGAATGTGGAGACGGAAGTAGACTCCGCGCATGAAGTTTTGTGCAGGATGGGATTTTGGAACTTTATACTGGATCATGTGAACAAACATATGTTCTTGGATATTATTGAAATTGTTTTTTGAACTTGCGTGTGCCACAACATGTTGGGTGTATGGGATGTGAATAACTTTTTGAGAATTTTTGTTGTGTAGACAGCTTCAGCTAAGAATTCAAAATGTCCACAGCCTTTTGCACCAGGTTAACGTTCGGCTGTTCGATGAAGAACGTGTCTTAACATTTATAAAGGGTGATTTTCTAGCTATTATCTTTTTGGCAGCACTGGTTTAAACAGCTGACGCACGTTTCGTGTTTTGTTTCACTGTCAAACATCTTCAGTTTGGTCTATAATTAAACCATGAATCGTCTTACAAACGAACAGCGCTTGCAAATTATTGAATTTTATTATCAAAATGCGTACTCTGTTAAGAAAGTTCATCGCGCGTTTCTTCAATTTTATGGTCAGTTCATTTTTGGCTCAATGGGAACGTAAATAAGCAGAATTGTCGATTTTGGGGGGAATATCAGCCAGAAGCATTGCAAGAGCTACCAATGCATCCAGAAAAAGTCACAGTTTGCTGCGGTTTATGGGCTGGTGGCATCATTGGACCGTACTTCTTCAAAGATGATGCGAATCGTAGCGTAACTGTGAATGGTGAGCGCTACCGTGAGATGATATCCAACTTTTTTTCTGCTCAAAATGCAAAAGCTTGACTCGCATGACATGTGGTTTCAACAAGACGGTGCCACATGCCACATATCACGCGCAACAATGGACTTATTGAGAGGCGAGTTCGGTGAACATTTTATTTCACGTTCGAGACCGGCCGACTAGATCGTGTCATTTAACGCCTTTAGACTATTTTTTGTTGGGCTATGTTAAAGCTCATGTCAATTGACGCATTGGAAGACAACATTGAAGCATTTATTCGTGAGATACCGGCCGAAATGTTGGAAAGAGTATGCCAAAATTGGACTAAGCGGATGGACCATTTGAGGAGCAGTCAAGGTCAACATTTGCATGAAAAAATCTTCAAACATTAAATTATATGGACCGTACTATCGATTCAAATAGAGATTTCATGCAGTTTTGTGAATCTTATGTGTTTTTTTTTAAACTTTCCTATAGCTTTTAAAAAATCATCCCTTAGTATTTCTTCGTGTTCTGCAGAAAAATGTGTTCCGCTATGCGAATTGGATGAATTTATGAACGAGAGCAAAACGAGAAATGTGGCGCATCTATTGCAACATAGCGTTGCATTCCACAATTTTTTTCACATCGCATGAGCTGATGCGTCGCCTCTTCATTATTTCACTTTCTATACTATTCTCGTGAATCGAACCAACAGTTCCACACTTATGGATGTTCGAACAGAAAACAATCAAAAACGCGGATCATTAGACTACTCCTTCAAAATGATCGATGGAACGAAAACTCGAGGTTCAATTTTGCATTTTCCTATACCATACGGTGGTCGAGTTCTTAACCACCACCTCAGCGGTAGCCTTGAACAGGTTCGACGTAAAATTTATTTCTTGCGATTATTTTTAGGCAAAAGAGGTCCCACAAGGTTTCAATAATTTGGCATTTACAAGTTCGGCCATTAAATGTGGATTTTAACAGCTGTGACGTGAATTTCCTTTCAAAAATAGAATTCTAGAATCATCAGAATAAAAATTTCCCCTATATTTCACAAGTCTTTGAAACTGATTAATTTTTAGCTTCCGCAGAATACAAATTCCTTTCCCAATTTTTTGAAATTCAAAAGCAACCGTTGGCCCCTAGCGGAATCGTAAGCAAACTCCAATCAATTCAATTTGACGAAAAGAAATTATTTGTGAGCTTAGCTAACTGAAAACCAGCACAAATTGTGCCCATGCTAAATTAAATCAGAATATGTAAGCAAAGACACGCGACTCGATGACTTGTGTCATTGCTAAGTACTTTTCAAACTTTACTCTGTATAAAGCAAAGCCATGCACATACTTCCATATGCTTTCAAACTGTGCATCAGCATTCAAGCAAAGACACGAACACTGTGTGGAAAGGTAGTGGTATCAGCATTCACCACCGAACAGTTGATGTGGATTTTATAATTTGACATTTTTGATTTTAAATTAAACGGCTTAAGATTTTAAGCTTCTAAGCTACGGAGATTCAATGCGCTGAAAATAAATATTCAAATTTCGAAAATGATGTAAAAAGCAACAGAAAACAAAGCGGAAAGTCTTCAAATGAGCTTCAAACTGTGACATATTGTAGTCATTGCCAGATTAAAATAAAATTCAAACTAAAATTTGTGACAAATTATGTGTCTTGGGACATGACCTTTTTGTGCTCTTTAGATAGAACTTATGCGCACTTTCTGCCGATCCGAGACAATTTAAGATTCAACTGTAAAAAACAAATCAGCAGTACGGAACATTTTAAACTGGACTAAAATAGGACAGAGTCTTGATAATCTGAATCTTGAACCTATACAAAAATTGAAAAATTGTCCGAATTCCGTTCAACTTACAAATTGCCGAACAAGTGGATTGCAGGACAAGGCGACTTGTTTGGCAATTTTCGTATTTATATGTCAAAAATGTTTTCTTCACAATTTTCGGCATTTCAGGATTTTTAATTAAATTCATGGTTTTGAGAATTTCGGGATTCCGACCCTAGGCCTAAATTAAAGTAGGATTGGTTCTGAACTTCACAAAAATTTGCTGTGGAGACAAGAATAAATGACCAACTGTTTTAAAACCGATCCTCATGCCGAGAACTTTCAAAGATGGAGGGCGGCGTTATATCCAGACTTTCCATCTAAATGTGTTACAGGCCAAATGGTTTGGCCTGTCAGTTTGGTTTGGAAAGACACAGAAGAATCGGTTTCCAAACTTTAGGATAAGATCCAATCTCATCGCCGACCACTACGCACATTCCTCCAAAAACAAAGTTATCTTTTAAAAACCTCCCCCTTACCAAAGAGAAAGAACAACGTCACTAATTGATCTGTTAATCGAAACACCAGACAAGCAGTAATAATTTAAATTTCATTATCCAACCATACGCTTCCACAAGTTCCAAACACTCGGAACGAACGCACCAAAGCAGAATTGCAACAATAGTCAAATAGGTAAATAGAAACGCAGTCAAGACGTGTGCACAAGGCAGAAGAAAAAACGGTTACGCGTGTGGGAAACTACGTTCTAAAGTATTTTTTTGCGCATTAGGATTTGCCTTTGCTTTCCTCTTCGTCTTTGATGGCGGCGACTGGCACAGTTGTGAAGCCACTGAAATTACCATCCACACCGTCTAGCAGTGCGAAAAACCGCCGCCGTCGTTGTCTACGACTTTCGCCAATGCGCCGCGCTACCAGCGCGCCCCGCACATTTTCAACACACACACTCAGACGCACACCCCTTGGCCCGGTCCCGCATGTATATCAAACAAATGACCACGACCACAGCGACCGAAAATTATAAAATCCCCCCACAAGCAGTTTTCAGCTGGCGCCAGCCTTACATGTGCTAGCAACACCGCCATAGGCGAGCGTATAACTCATTTGCACCGAAGAGCAGCGCCGCAAAATTCCGCATGGGTTACGTGGAGGCACGAAGCAGGGGCGCGACGGCCGGAACGGGAAGCAGGCGGGTTAGTGCCTCTGCAGAGCGACTGTAAAATAGCGCAGGCACACCACCAGGGCGCGGCGGCACAAGGGTGCGGGCGCACTGGGGCTAAGACTAATAGGGGCGCTGTCTATTTTTAAACCCAATGCACGCGTATTGATTGAGTCGCTTTGCGAGTGTTAGTGGGCTGGTAGTTTTTTTCGTGCATGCGGCGGCGATTTGCGATTGTGTGTTGGTTGGATTGGCTTTTCGCTATCGCTCCCCCGGCTGGGCGTGTGTGAGTGGCGCGATGAGTGGGGGGGGGAAGAGCACGAAATGAAAGACTGACAGCACAACCTCTGCTTCACCCTCGATTGCACGAAGTCTTGCATGCTGAGTAGGCATGCCCTTGTGCCTTCCTTCACGCTACCGATTGCACTCGCTCCCCGCACAGAAGCCTACGATAGCGACTGAAGAGAGCCCCCGTGACGCTCTTAACGCCAAAGGGGGCGAACAATCTCTCAGGAGAATCTCGCGAATTTCTCTTTGCCCGGCTGTTGGACTGTGTTCTTCTGTTCTGTTGTGTTTTTTTTGGCATGCGGGCTAACGATCGGTTTGTGTTAGATTTGGAAAGACTGACAAGAGCGGTGACGCGCAGAGGCGACGCATGTTTGAACAGGTTTATCTCGTCACAGTGGTTGTCAACCTCGATGGAGCCGCGATGACAGTTAGTGAGGAACTGTCTACAATCGGTCAACATTTGTGGTGGAGGCTGGGGGGCGGGGGATCACAGCAAAATAGATCAAGACTAAGCGCTGGCGCCAAGTTGTTTTGTTTCTATTTTCGCCAGTAGGCACCTGAGAGTGGGAGATATAGTGAAATGTGGCGAACTGTGACAGCTCTGAGACGGGGGGCGCAGCGTGATTCATCTTCAAGATTACTCAGTGTGATCCGAGTTATCAGTCGAGAGTTGCAGTTGTTGTGAATGGAGAGGATCGCGTACGGGCGACTGTGAATAATGATTTGATTGCAATTCTAGGGTTAGCGCGCAGTTTAGTAGTTCATAGGTGAATGTTATTTTTGTCTGCTTGAAGTGTTACTTCGACTCGAGAATCTGTCAATTTTTCTAGCTTTGCTTAATTTGATTTAAAAAACGATATTACTGAACGAATACGAAACAAAACTATGTAAGATCCTGCTTGCTTCTATTCTAATGTCCCACAAGTCTGAGCTTTCGGAAGGATGGGAAGGAACTTTTTTGATATTAGTTGTAAACCATTCAATTACTACTACTGGGGGAGACTAGTGTGCTTTGTCTTTGCTGAACGTAGAGTATTGTGAGAATTATCACGAACAGACAGATGTGGGATTTGGATTAACATGATTTATGACGGTCTTACACCCGCGGTCCATTTTCTCCAGACGCCGTAGTTTCCAAAGTAGCAAACGAAGTTCCTGCTTAAGGGACAATCACTACGGCCTGGTATGAACCGAGATCTTCCTAAAATGTTTGCCGTTCTCTGGGTTGCAGCAGTCGGCCCAGAATGCAACTCCCCACTGAGCCAAGTCCTCTAAACGCCGAATCTGCATTCGTAAGTTCAACAATGTGCGGTAGACGAGGTAGCCTCCTACCACCGCCTATTTCGACATCATCAAGCTAGCGAGAATTGTGCAAATAAATCTGTATCTCATCTACAAAAAAAATTTCAACTTCTATTTCATCAGTGCAACAATTTCTTAAGTTCCCTTTCGACACTCGAAAGACGCTCCCATCCATTAACTGCCCAGGATATTTATATTCCTCAACTTTACACATATGGACTTGTGACAAATTGCCAGTAGTTCAAGCCTCGAATGTCAGTCGAACCCAAAGAATGTCCGTGTCAAAGGGATATCCGCCGTCCCTCTTCAAAGTCCCGCCACAAATCTCCATAATTTGTCTGAGTTCATGGTGCGGATGCAATGTTAGCTCCCACCCTGCCCGCACCACTCCGTTTCATATCGTGTCTGAAACATAAATTCCATATATGTGTGCTGAATGTCATTTTATTCGTTTTGCGGTTCTGCTGTGGCTTGTGTGAGGGGGTGTGACGTGGTAGGAACGGAGAAGGGGATGTTTGATAAAGTTTCATTATTATGCGTTTGAGGGGGTTTTATTTGCCACTCGACGATTTGTCACTGTCACTTGGTCCGTAATACCTGAACATAAAGTTCGCAGAATTAACTAAGCTCTGCGGAGATGTTTAAGCCTGTTTTGTGTCTCATTCGAAAGTAGAATAAAAAACGGAGAAATTACTTCGATCAATTATGAGGAAGGAGAATTAATGCGGGGTTGATAGGCGATCGTGTCAGGTTGGCTTTGACCTGGTGAATGATGAGTTATTTTTCTATGCCAAGGTTTTTGGGTGAGAATTTACATCTTTAGGCATAGTATTGGTCGGTATTCAATGAATGCGTTGTCACTCATCAGCCTTGTTGCAGTGGACTTCGCTGATGCGCATTCTTTTGAAACCTGACTCAAATTTTCACAAAGATTTGCGTTCTTTTGTCATCTCTCGGAGATCGGAGATCAGAAAGCCCGAGTAGAAAACCGGAACTTACTACCAAGTTATTCCTTGGAGAGAGATTGTTTTTTTATGGTAAAATACATGTAAAACTTTAAATGCTTATAATTGACTCTACAAGAACGTCATTTGGCCAATTTTGTAAGAATAATCGCGGAACCCTAACTTTTTGTCTTATCGACTGATCTCTTATATTACCCCTTGCAAAGTTATCTTTAGGTAAATCAGCTCAAAATGCCTTTTTTGAATAAATTCGTTTTGTTTTACAACAGATGGCGTTACTTGATTACCATTCCAGTGAATCAACTTTCCAAATATTCGTTGGAATGCTACCGTCGTGTAATTTCAGAATTATATAACTCTTTGAGTCTTGTCATCAACTTGAGAGTCACATTCAGTCCTGGGATCGAACGTGGTATTCTTCAGAATCACAAATTGTCATATACAATAGTTAAAGCGTAAGCAACTCCAACTTTCTTGCTTAATAAAGTCTGTTCTTCGAGGAGTTCAATATTTTATAATTTCAATATGAGAAAAAAACAACAGAAAGTCTTCACATATCGGTGGCAATCTATGCCGAAGATTATTTAGCTGAGCGAACGCATGAGAAGCGATTTGCTCAGTTTAAAAGAAAGGGAAAAGCGCCTCTTACAGCAAAACAAGTTTGAAGATGAAGATTTTAAGGCGTTGATATAGAGCCATTATAAACTAAAAAAAAATTGCAAGTACATTATTGTCACTTAACCTACCCTTTTCTCACCGTATAGAAACAATGGGAAGGATAAAAAGAGTAAGAACAAAATCACCATTCAACGAAGTTGAAGTTTGGATGTAAGCAATGGTGTCTGAGTGCTGGAAAAGGCATAGCGTTTGCATCCATTACGATAATCAAAAACTTCGATCATCAAATGAATGCCACGTCCATTTCTAATGGCGACTATTCGTACGAGAAGGTAATGTTGTGTATTCAGTGCTACCAGCTAGGTGTGGTGTATTTTGAGCTGCGGAACAATACGATCACGGGCAAGGTTTTTAGGTGTCAATCAATGCGTTAGAGCCTAGCATTGAAGAAAAAACGGCTTAAAATGGTCACAAGACGCGATAATGACCAAATGTTGCAATGCCAGACAAAACATACTAAGAAACCCTAAAAGGGATAGTCAAAAACTACCCACCGCTAAACCCAAGACTTTTCGCTGTTCGTTTGCGATTTGTTTTGCTCAATGCAACATGGAGTGTTGGCTGACTAGTAGTTCTTCTAGTCATTCTTCCGATTCCTATCAATGCGGGATTTATCTCTTGCAGAACCATGTACGACATAACCTTTAAATAATTTAATTTGCTTCGAGTGGCTGCCGTATAGGGATGTCGTCTCCCCGTGCAGGTCTCAGTTTGGATACCGCCATGGATAAACGATATAAATTGATGATGATTGTCCTCTAACTCCATTTTAAACTTTCATACCAAGTGCCCTATTGATCTCTCATGGGTGAATAGGAATTACAGTTTAGTGCCGACTGTCAACAGAGAATCTGAGAAAAATTTTCTACACAGTTAATACTATATAAGCGCTATCAGCGACTCGTGAAGACGGTGCGTAGACCTCAATTTCAAGAACTTCTCACATTCAAGTCGACGAACTTACCTACATGGTTACAGTTATTTTAGCTATCATGGTCCAATTATTTCCCTAAATAGCCGACATTTGTAATGATGAATAGGAGACGGTCATTTTGCCCATGATCTCAATAGAATTTGCATTCAATCGCTGAGAATCCTTTGTCCCAAAAAGCAAATCAAATCAAAACAAATAAAATTTCGAAAGCCCATATGAAGTAGCATCAGATCAATGACTGCGAACTGCGGACTACTCTGGAACTCACTCCCCCGCAACTTTCTCACAGTCGCACCATTCACTCGAGTGCTTGATTAACAATTAAATTTCGCAGACGCTGGCGAAAATTCGAAACGCAGAAAGCGCACAATATACCACGCGAACTGGAAGAGTGAATATATTCTGTGCAGCGAAATTAAGACAACGCCCTTCCAGCAATCAACTGTCCAAGCTTATAGGCTCGATCATGCCTGCAATGCCAATGAAGCAACCGGGACCCATTCAGCAGAGGTGATGTGGCGTCATAACCACACAGCTGCACCGTGCACACTGTCTGGGGAGTTATTAGTCATCATTAGCCACAATGGGGGCATGACTATCTTTGTACGTAGAAGCGACGACTCTCCACTTTTGCATTCCGTCGCACGCCCCGCCACCGCAGCCGGTCGTCTGTAAAACAGCGATTGGGTGTAGACGGTGGTAAAAGTTGCGTTTCACAGTTGGAAGTCCAAGTGGAAGGAAATGATCGCGCCAAGTCACGGATGGACAATGTCAAGTCGGTATGCGTTGGTTGTGGGAGTTGCAATTGTAATCAAGAGGATTTTGCGTCCCGTACTGGGTGCCAATGGCTGTTTATGTGATGGGGTAATGAATGGTTCTTGTGTAAGGCGGACACAACTTTGTAACGGAAATTTGTACACAGTGCCGGGGATTACTTTGTAATACATTTGTTGGTAGATCGCTCGAAAGAGGATATCTCGCCCCTTATTATGGGTGAGTCCTCACTTTATAAAAATGGAACTAGGATGATATTTGTATTCGCAAATAACTGTCAGATTGTAAAAAAGAAAAGACTTGCAGAATGGTGTCTGGAGATGAAAAGTGTCTTGCTTACGACTTCAAATTAATCATGGTGTTATCTGAGTCCATTTGAAACATAAGAACGTGCTTAATACGCACTCTGCAAATTTTGGTATTATACAAGTAATTCGTTTCTGCTTTTCGGGCTTCATGGAATGTCTTAGATAAAATGAAATGAATTATGAATGGAAAACCCCCGGTTGTAAATTAATTCTAGTTTTGCTTTCGAAGTATTATAGTGGCTGGGCCCCTTGGTGGGATTGCGGTTTTGTTGGAGGTTGGGAAACACTGCACTGCAGGGCTAAGACTGAAAACCTCGTCCATTGTACTGCCTACAGTTAATGTAATTTTTTAGTCTTCCGGAGGAAAACCAACAAGCGCTTCTATGTATTCAGCTCACACCACGTGAGCGCAAAACACCCGCTCTGAAGGCTCTACAGTACCTTCACCTTCTCTAGAGTTATCGCATAGGGTAACATCAATAAGCCCAAGCACACTTAAGTACTTACAGAAGGTGAAGTGTCCCGTTTGTACGCCAACCAATATTTTCTACCTTAAGATTAAAGAAAAGCCGCCGATTTCTTGGTGACGATTGGGAGCATGCACTTGGTCAGCTTGCATCCTGCATAGTCATGCCATGGTCGTGCTGTCGGGTGACCCAACCGTTGACGAAAACCGTAACCAAGGACGCAGGCAGTCGCAAGATGGGTCACTCCCCACGAATATCTCTGTTGACCCTTGCCCAGCAAGTTAATAAGCAATCTCATTTCTCATGATCCCGTGGCATCTCGGAACCCAGACCATTCTTAGTAAAGTTAGTCTGCCGACCAAATTAAGGGAAGACATGCATTCCTGTGCTATCTTGGAAGTGCTGTGAGTGAGAGTTGAGCAAGGCAAGAATTGCAATTGAGCGTAACGGGACTACGTAACAAAATATTGTAATTTAAAATAATATGCAGTGTAATGACCTAAATTAACCCTTTATATAGGATACCCTAGCCACTCAGTTAGACCACCAGCACGCCCATTGTGCCCTAAATTAATGATAAATTGTGAAGATAAGAGCTTCTAAGATCCCATTGCTAGCCTTGAGATTTTAAAAGCCGAATGATGCACGAATTGTAGATTGTCTCTCAGTTGGATGCTAAACAGGTCCTTTAGAAACGTCAAAAAGACAATGCATAGAAGTTTCAAACAAACCGTCACCAGCACTGGACCAGTGAAGGGCAGGAGCCTAACGCAGTCTTTTTTCTACTGCAAAGTCTACAGTAGTCCTTCTGTGGAATGCCATAATGTTGTGCATGGGTACCAATGGAACTGTACCCCATTAGTACATTTACTGAAGATCTTACACACCTTCGATTAGGCTCAGCAGCGATTTGGTTCTCTCCATAGTCGGTACCTGTCAAATGTTTTTCGACATAGACTCCATCTCTTTGTCCCGCCATCGATTTCCATTTTTGCCCAGACCTCGTTTCTTATATTCCCCCTTCAATGGCTTAACTGCGTGTACGATTTTGCTATTTCTACATTTTCCCAGCAAAGACATCCATTGTCCTAGCACCAAAGATTTCAGTGTATCCGCAGTTGAAAGATCGTCTCGAGATTCGGCAGCTTGGCTATAGACTATCAGAGTAGTAACCATTTCCTCCTGAAAGACGTCTATTAGTTCACACGTTTTATATAAGACTAGATCAGAAAACTCGAGTGTAATAAGCTTTGAAAGTGAAAAGAAGAATGTCTGTACACGCCATGCGTGTTAAGCTGAATAGTTGCGTCAAATGTTCCACTCCGGTATAGAGCACTAAAAAAAAAACTTTCCAACCTTCACCCTACAGAGACGAAGTGACAGTGTAAGACCTCACCTTTGAATATGACAATAAAAACAAAAACATAAGTGTTTCCTATAGAGGCTTGACTTAATTCCACCTCAAATTAAATGAGAATCCCTTTCTGTTACAGAATGTATCATAGGCTTCTTATAACACCCAAGACTCAAATTATGATAAACCTCATTAACCAATTGATTGTCGCTGTTAAAGCCTCATTTGATATTAAATTCCAATAAATAGACGGCATATTTGACACCCCTTTGGAGCACGATTCCACATAAACGACAAGCCCACAAGCCGTCCGCCTAACATCAAAGTCACCCCAAGGACAGAAACTCCCACTCAACCCCCAGTCGTCAGCGTCTGTCAATTCAAAGGCATCCTTAAATGGCTGTAAACTTTTCAGTTTGTTGTATTTCAGATATCTAATTTCCCTAAAATGATCAACTTTCCCCGCTTAACTCGACCTGCGTTACAATGAGGCGAAGACGAGAGCAATTAAGCAGAAAACCACCAAGTGGCGATAATGGAAAGAGTGCGATTATGAAAATAAGTTTCTCGAGAAGGCGAACACTCCCAAAAGAGGAGCGATTGCAAAGTAAAAAGAAACACCGCACACACGTCCTCGTATGTATCAACTTTCAGTTCATTCATACCGCACAACACATGCCATCAGAGTAGTTCTCCGCCATTCATGCCCAATCGGATGGGGCTAATGACCCCCACCCAACTACAAGTCAGTCGTTTTCACCTTTGTTTAAGTTTTATTTTTTTTTTGCCTTTTTGTCGTTGATGTCGTCGTCGTTGTTGTTGTTGTTGCTTTTGCTACTTCGCCCCATCTCGGCGAATGAGTCACTGGGTGGTGGCGGTGTTGTATCTTATCCATTGCAATTTACTTGTTATAAACATACGAGTAAACTTCGTTCCTTTTGTAGCTTGTATCTTTTGACAAGCAAATTGCGTTTGTGTCGACAGCGATAGGCTATCGGTTGACCACAGTCCGGAGTTTGTGGGTCAAGTCATGGGGCTTGAATTTGTTTACGTTTAATTGTTTTTGCGCGCTTGTGTCCTTCGCATAAATGACTGACTCAATCGAAACCGCAATTTCGATTTGCTCAGGGCAGTTAGTCTTTTTTTTTTTTGAGAAAAAAAGTGATCACTTTTTAAGTCATAAACCTGAGTCAGATACTTGCACCATCACTGATGATCTTATTAGCAAAAAAATGTCTAATGTGGTTTTAAGGGGTGGGGTGATGACAATGCAACGTTGAGATGTGTTCACGCTTTGATTACACACGAGTTTTTGGGAAAGAAATTCCCGAGAAAGGGAAGATGTTGGGTGAGTGTATGTAAGCTCAGGACCGAAGACTACCGGGAAGAAGATAGACAACTTATAGCAGCGTTGCATTTTAAACAGAGAATTAAACAAAAACTAGTATCTGAAGATTGTTGATTAAGGACGAACTACGACTGTCAAGCAGAATGTCTGACTCAATTTGGAGGGTGATGGAAAAGAATTGCGTACTCCTGGCTTAGACGATGGCCGGATGGCAACACGGAGACTGTAGTCGAACAGGGTACTGGAGCTGACGCAGAAAGCATTCGATTATGGTTAGGAACATGCATCAGTTTGTGCAGATCACACGCAACTTGTCCTTCAAAAGAAGACCCCTTTGATAGCGCTGGCAGAACATCCTCCTTAGCATCGCGTTCATAATTGCAGCTTTATGGGAATGCATAAATCTGTTCGTGAGAGATATGATAGGTTTCACACCATTCACGTTGCATCGGATTCTGAAGATGAGCATACAAGTAAAGACTGTCACCTTCCATCCGCTTTGTTGATTTCAAGGCCACATAAGAAAGCGTTCATAAAAACGGGTTATACAGTGCTAGGTCTGCTTTTGACATTCCTATCAAGCTCATCAGATTTTGCCGGATGACTATGAAGAACTCTTGCTGCGATGTCGAGCTAAGCGAGACCATAAATGTCATAAAAAAAGCAGTTCAGACAAGGCAACACGCTTTTTCATCATTCTTAAGAAAATCATGCGAAATTCAGAAGTCAACACAAGAGGCACGATCTTCCAATCGTCCATTCAACTGGTAATTACACGAATGACATTGACCTGATTGGGCGAACACAGCGATCCGTCAGTGAAGAAATTGCGGAGGCGATTATAATGACTGAGACCATAAACAATGACAAAATACAGACACATTGACATATCAGACAGTGCGGAAAAAATTGAGTAGTATTCAAGGACTTTGTCTGCCTTGACTCCGTAGTAAATAGGGACAACATTTGTAGCGAAATCAAGCGTAAAATAAGTGTAATATGTAATCTGTCCCTTACACAGAGATAAGAGTGAGTGACAGTCAATTTTGACAAATGTCATTATTAGAAAAAAGCCCACGGAATAAAAGACTTTTAATGTCGTTTCTTTACTTCATAGGCAAGGAAATGTGAATATTTGTTAATTAATAAAACAAAATAAACTTTATTTCATAGAAACACATAATTGTTTCTTTTCGCACCTGACCTAATAACAGAAGACTTACATAAGTATAACGAATCGGTGTTTATTTCGGGTAAAGGGGCGGGATCTAGCTAGCTTTGTATAACATCTTGACAATCCCACATCAACTAAATATACCTTAGTAAAGGAGTCACCTATATTGTGCCAACTTCTGTTGTCTTAACAAATTAAGACTTCCCACATATTATCTTTTCCCAAGTGGCATTGAATTCTAGAGACGTGTAGCATTATTGATAGAGGAATTCACGGGATCCTAATACATGTAAGGGCATTTTACTAGATTTCTTACCGAATCTAGAAAATTCTCCGTCTGCTTATTTTGGTTTCTTCAGAAGTTTCCTAAGCCCACCCTACCTTTTCTTAATATAATACCAGTGATAAGGACCTTAAAGACTTTTAACTTGCCTTATCCATACTTTGTTTCCTTCTGCCAGGGCTTTCAGACAACTACCTCACTGAATTCCTTTCTTAAGACGTGGTCTCCTCCAGCGTAAATTGATTCAGGACGTGTTAAGAGTTCTTCTGCTCTATTCCTGGCCAGTGTACATACATCTATTTCGTTGCTCTTTATTCCCTTGTGGTCGGCTATTCGGAAGAGTTTTACTGCACGGCAGATTTTCCCTACTGCCACAAGCCAGCTCAACTATCTCTAGCTCTTTAAGGCGAATGACAGGCATTTCCACAGGAAATTTGATTTCATAATGTAAGAGTCTAATGCCACGATTGCTATGTTACAATTGGTATAGTTTCTGTCTTCTTCTGACTATGGATTCAGAGTACTTACTTCTTAGTCCAAACATCCCTGTACCAATCGGTTCTTGCTCCATTTTTGAAGCACTTTATTGTATATCTGATCCGTTCATGGATTGTGGGCTCATTAATCCTTTTTTTTGGCACTAAGCGAATTTAAAAAATTATATTGAGTATTAAATTTTCCTTTGGAACATATGGTAATGTATACTCTTTGGCTAGTGTATCGAATTCATCTAGATTAGGCAAGGATTAGGAGGCAGACCCGCTGGAGTTCACTTAGCCCACGATTGGGATCATTGCGATGCTACAATATCTGGACTACGTTTCCTTTTTCACACTTATTGACTAAGCCAGTTTGGTTGATGGAGAAATTTCCTTAAATTTCCTACTCTAATAGCAACTAGCTCTTCTTTTGTAGAAATGGTTTTCCGATCGCCCTAACAGCTGCAGACTCTTAATTCTTCCTTCTTCGCTTTCGCTTATCTAACAATGTACGAAAATTGATAATCTGTTGGGAATTTTCTGACACAAACCCAAGGGCTGTTAAGTCCATGGGCAGAAGGACAAAGAATGCAGACAAAATAAATTGGGTATTAAACAGAACTGGCAATGTTTTCCCGGAAGCAGCACCATCGTTGCATCGCGGGTGACGAGAAATAAAATTCTGACACTTTTGAGCAAAATTAAACAAAAAATTGTTAGCTAAAAATTTCGATATTTCTTCTATATTACAAGAAGAACAAGCATTTAAATTGTTGTCGAATGTACCACCATTGGCCACCGACAAAATGCAATAACACACGACTTATTCACAATTTGTGTGTCAGAGCTACGTCGGCTAAGACAATCTTGACCTTCTTTGAGTCATTTGTTATTACTCATTATCATCGTCCACGAAAAGCTTTCTCAATCCTTTCATGCCATACAGATAAGAACTACTTCAACCTGTTTTTAGAGGAAAAAAAATTCATAAATATTTTGAAAAGACTGCCACCAAAGATGTGACAATCTAGATCATTTACCATCACTTGGATAAAATATTCAAATAGAATTTATGCAAATTAATCGCTTGAAAAACCACTAAATTCGTTGAATTTGCATGAGCAGTTATTCAATTAACGACGGAATTTCACCAAGGATGGTCCATGATAGCCATTCGCACAGAGCTCGTGCGGTGACAAAATTCCTAAGCCAGTCAGAGATCATTGCTATTGAATGATTCACTCAAATCCATCCACAGACAATGTGTCTTTCAGTGTTGACCATCTGTGTGACAACACCGCTCGTGTCGACATCAATTTTTGGAGCAACCAGTTTTGTCTTCCTTGTTGGCCACAACGACTCCATAAATCTTCCACAGGCCCACTGTCATACAGACGCACATGGTCATGGTCAAGACAACAATGTGAATGTCTCAATTCAAATCCATGCAAATCACCAACGCCGCCACCGCCAACGTCGTTCTCATGCACCATCGAAAGTATCAATTTGTCAAACTCACCGATGCCTGCCATTAGTCAGAAGGGTAAGACCTCTAATTATAAGCATCACATCATCATTCTCCACCAAGAGAGAGGCCCGCGCAGCGCATCGTTATCATTCAATTTAAATCTACATACCATCTCCATGATAAATTAATTTTGAGACTAGAGAAAGATGTCGGGGGGATGCGGTGGCGGGCACACGATGAGCAGCAGAGCGCAGAAGGAAAAAAACGCCATAGGAAATTATTCAATTTTGAATGCGAGGGTGCTAGATTATTGCAAGCATTTGCTCAAATCAAATGCCGTGACTCTTAACTAAGCCGCCAACGAACGCTCCGCACCCCAGACGAACAATGGCCAGTCTCTTTGGGCTGCGCGATCGGTCTCTTTGGACGCGTGTCCCTCTCCCGTTCTCTCTCGTGCGACGATTGCGAAATATTTCCACAGAGGCGGGCACTCAATTGAACCGATGAACTTATTTCTTTTTTCGCTTTTTATCCTCGTTTAATTCAATTAAACGAGATGACAACTTTTTTCGAATTCATAGGCCATAAAATATAACAATCACCGTGACAGTAACGGTCTTCAATGGACCGGTAAAATTCGCATCCATTAACAGCCGCACACACAACCACCCTCTTGGCTGGGATCGCTCGGGACTAGGCCATAAACGTTCTATCTGCATAATTAACCCAACGAAACGATCAGATCCACCCCAGACGCGCGCAATGACCGGCGACGAGGAGGTGAAAACGTGACAGTTTTCAGGTGTCTGCGGCTCGCATGGAATAATCACCTCAACGCCGACACAGTGAGTACACACTGTACGGATTGGAATTACAACACAAGCTAGTACAGAAATTCGGTGCTAAGACGACTGCTGCTGACCAGCGGTGTTGGCGGTGTCTGTGTCTGTGGCGTTATGAGTGACATAACAACTAAACGCCACATAATTTGTTGTTCTCTAGGAATTTCGTTTTGTGGGGTTTCTCTTTCCATTTGCTTCAGTTTGTATTTTTCGCCGATTTTTTTTTTGCTTGCTTTTCGTTTATTTTTCTTTTCGTAATAATCAGGCGCACACGCGTATTGGATGTACTCTTCCAACATTCGCGTTCGTTATCACATGGCCGCGTGTGCGTTCTCGTTCTTTCTTTGAGATAAAAACGGCACAGACAAAAACAAATTCCAAAAAAAATACACGACAACCGAAAAACATTAAGAGCCGCCACCACAAGCAAATGAAATCTACTCGTATCTAAAAATGATTTTTTTTTTAAAACACTTGTTGACATGTGTTACCAGTTAAGACGTTTGTTGTTGGTGTGTTTCTGTGGCTTTTTTCGGCATAGATAAGCTCAGAGTTACACCTGAGATACTTGGTGTAAACTTGAAAAGAGTTTTTTTTCTTTCGATCCATTCCATTCAACTTTCGATTCGAGTTTATTTGGCGATGGCAAGGCTGCCTGACAGATGATTTACTGCAGTTTGACAGCTTAAGTGCAATTTACGAGGAGTGAAAATGAAAAAGAGTGTTATCAATGAAACACGATGTTACGCAACACCCTACAGGCGGGTGAGAAATGCACTCTGTCGACTGTCAAATGGATGACAGAGGGTCACCCATGAGTCTGGGTTTTGGAAGAATGAAAAAAATCACTTTCTTTTAAGAGGGGTCTTATTTGAAAACGAAAGCAATTATTTTGTTGGCATCACTTCAAATCCATTCCTCTGCACCCTATAGTTGTATGCAGACCAATTTCACATGTCATCACAAGAGGCACTTTTAATTTGAATAAAACATATTTATCAAGCCGGCGACCCATGTATAGTTCGTGCTTGAAACATCACAGCCCTCCATCGTTGACGGTTCTGGGCCCGTCATCAAAAGCAAGCGGTCTTTCGTCGTTACACCGAAGATTCGATCTTCCTCCTCTTCTCTAACCAGAAGACCCGGATTCGAAGACCCTCTTTGCTGGAGCATTGATGGTCAAGCGCTCACTGTGACCGAGCCTTTGCATTCGACGGGTTTTCGTCTTCCGGACTACATTCACATCTTGGTGCAGCTCGTGGAGTTTGCGCGTCCACCTTCCTCGCAGACAGGGAAAGAATTTCTCGAAGGCACCAAGAATCAATGATGCAGTTTTACTTATCGTTCAGCTTTACATATAGCAGGACTGGTAGAATGATAGTTTTGTACAATAAAATCAGAATGATGTCCTTCAAGTCAGAACTTTTGAGCCCAGTTGTTTCGGCAAACCGAGGTAGCACCAGTTGGCAGGGACGATTTTACGTCGGATCGCCCTAGGATGCGCTTCGTGAAATAATTGTCCATGACTGAAACTAACCACATTTCTATCTGATATGTGGCGTCTTTCAAGACAATGATTTCATAGGAAATCGAAAATATGGAAATTCTAAAGTCCACGAATGGCCCGTATTGTTCATCTACGGCTGATCTAGAGTTCCAATTTTCAATGACACTGTGCAAAGTTTGTGGCCGTTTTTCGGTAATTACGCGGTGTTTAATCGTTTGGGACATATCACAAAAAATAGTCAAGCGGCGTGAAATCACATGATCTTAAAGGCCGATTTACTGAACCGCAACGTGAAACAATGCGGTTACCAAAGGTTTTCTTCAATAAATCAATTGTGGCACGAACTATGTGACATATTGCACCGTCTTGCTGAAACCACAGGTCGCACAGCACATCATGGTTGATCAATTGTTGAACGAAGAAGGCAGTAATCATTGCTCTATAGCGGTCACTATTGACTGTGACGTTGTGACCATCATCGTTTTTAAAGAAATACGGACCAATTATACGAACCCATAAAGCGCACAAAGCAGACAGTATTGAGTAGACACATTTGAAGATCATCATCATTCTAAATACGACAGTTTTGTTTATTGTCGTATCCATTCAACCAAAAGTCAGCTTCATCTTTTCTAATATCGCTTATAAAAGTTGAGATCAACGCAGTCTTCAAAAACCTAAAGACCTTATTGACGGAATCGGGTTGCAACCCCGCGGAATGTTTGGATTATATTGGCCTTAAGCCTTAAGAATCATTAATGCTCTGTGATCACGAAGGGCTGATTCAAAGTGGTCAAGCCGCAGCTTATAGGCGGCCAATCGACATTGCCATGACGCTTGGGAATTCGATGCACAAATGATTAATTCGCGTATAAACTCTCGTCCAAATTTACAACTTTAATTTTAGTAAAAAAAAAAAGTCTAACGGCCGCTGTTCATAGAAGAAAAATGATCCAATCATGCCACCACTCCACAATCTGCACCAAACTGTAATACCGGGTTTGCCATTCCCCAAATTCGGCGATTTTAGGATAATATTTTTGTGGTCGCCGTGGCGTAGTGGTAAGTGCATCGACCGCGGCGCAGAAAGTCTGGGTTCGATTCCCGGACGGGGACATTTAGCATTTTTTCACGGTACCACCTCTTTCGAGTTGCTGACAACACTCAAAGAGTATTAATTGTCTATGGAAAGCTTCTCAAATCTCGCCGTTCGGAGTCGGCAAAAACTGTAGGTCCCTTCTACTCGTGAAGAACAATAGCATGCACAACACGAGTAGTTGTTGTAGAAGCTAGGCCCTGGTCCGTTGTGGGCTGTGCTGCCACTCAATAATTATTAAGTTCATTTCTATCGCGGAGTTACTGATTGTCTGGAAATAGTGTCGAAATAACTTATAATTACAAACTAGATGGTCCACCCTGTACACACATAAACAAGAATAACTGTTGATCATTTCGCTAAGACTTTTACGACGATTATGCACACCGTAAGTTCTTGGAATCACACACATATTTCACAGCAGTATCATTTTTCGTTGTTCAGTTAAACAACTTCCGGTGAGTCTTTTCCTGATGACTTGTCAAATGATACTCCGAAAAAATGACGAAACAGATTGATAGGAGTCACGCGTGGTCTAAAAAGAATGCCTATTGAAAGTCAAACCTCCTGATGAATAACTCGATAAAGGCACATATACTAATCTACTACATCGTCCCTTCGAATCAAAGTAACAAAAGTGAAGAATAAGTTGTGGTGCTTTTGAATTAACATTTTTGGATTGACAAAGTATTCGAAACATCTAATCTGTCAATACCTGTAAATTAAAAGATTTATAGACATTTTCGAGATCGTCAGCGACTTAATGAGCTGCAAACGAGGGAAAATTATAAATAAATGCGTGTCAACTTTTACGATAGGCCTTAATGTCAATGTTTGTTTCGCATTCTCATCTTAAATGTAGTTGTTCATATTTTACAGAAGATGTAACCTGTCAAACATTCAGACAGAACAAGTGTCCAAAAACGGTCTGTTTCCGTTCTCCAAAATTTCCCAACATGTAAAAGTGAAAAGTCAAGTTAATGCAAGCTAAAAGACTTGCAAAATAAGGTATTTGCACGCAGAAACTTCTCTCCGCTGTCGCCGCCGGTCCGAATTCACACATCACTGGTTTGACCAATAAAACAAAATTATAAGCCCCTTAAGCATGTGTACTTACTTATACGCTTTCATTAATTTATTTTCATTTTTTACGCCGCTAGCAGCACTTTAAAACCACTCCCACGCAAAGTGGATGGTGAGACACAAGTCGACAGCGAAAGACACATTCTAGCAGAGCTTGTGGTTTCTTTGGCCTGCATTGCAGGCGTACAATCGTCAATTTTCTAAAATGATGGGCGTTCCGGAGGGGGTCGAGAGGAGCACACACAGTGATGAGATAGCATTGTGGCTGGAGAATTGGGGGTGGAGGTTAAAGCAATTTTCTGTGTCGTGTTGGTCGTAAAATGAACTTAAATTTGCGCGAACAGGCCTTAATCAAACGGTTGATAGCTTTGATTTATGCACTCACACCGAGTGAGAAATGATGTGATGTGTGGACGTAATGTGTTCTCGTTTCAGACAAGGAGAATCCCACCAACCCCTGGCCGTTGGTGTGCGGAAATCTTAATGAACTTCAAACAGAGGAGAAACGATAAAGCCTGTGGCGCCACGCTTGTTCAAACACCCATTAGGAAATTACTTTCAATTCCATGTAACTATCCACTCGAAAAGAAACCTTCTCTAAAATGTTGTCAAGTGGCTAATGTCTGTGAAAGGTCTAATTGTTTGTCTGAGGTGATAGCTGTTATGAGAATCTAAGTACTTCAGTTGTCATCTTATTGAAGGACTACGAAACATTCACCTGAGTCTTAGAAAATTTGCGTATGCGGGATTTTTTTCCATTTTCTGAAGAGTCTTATTGTCTGCACTTCCGATTTTAGAACTTCAAGGACGAGCTGAGCTTCATTTGGGCGTTGCAAAGTCACTTTCCCGTATCTTTACCCATAAGGTGTATTTTTTTTCTCAAAATTTAGTTCGATTTAGTTGTCGTTAAACGGCTTTTCGAATGCTAAGAATGGTGTTGCTTCCCTTTCGGTGGCGCCAGTTAAAATTTCACTTTTAGTTTTTGATGAGCCATTTTCAGATGCCCTGGACATGAAGGATAACGCAACCAAAATGCACGATGTTGTATTAGCAGGTCCCTGATTAAAGGTAAGAGGGGTCTTGTGCTATATAAAATAAAGAGCATGGGGAAGCGCTGTGTCTGAAATAAATGCCGCGTTTGCTCACGGCGAACAACAAGCACAACCGTGAAACCAATTCAGAGTAGTGCCTTAGTAGTGCTATTCAAAGCAGTTTTTGGGTCGTTTCATAAACGAAACCTGGTTTCACCTGCTCCCAAATCCTGGAGCAATCGTAACAGTGGACACAGCGATCGTGGTCCGAAAAAGACGAAGACGGGCCAAAAAAGGTGATGGCTACCTTTTTTTTGGGATTTATGAATCTTCAAGCATCCACCGTCTGGGGAAGGGTCATAGGTCTCTACTATACTGGATTATTGGGCTGATTCGATTCCGGTGAAAACGGCCCCATTTGGGGATGGAACAAGTGCTCATTCACAATGACCACTCACCGGCTCACACCTCCACCTAAATTGGTCGAATTACGCAACGAACTGCTGCATTTTATAACATATTCTCTAGATTTGGGTACGTGCGAGTTCTTTTTATTTCCAAATAAAAAAACCTGACTCGGGCGTCAAAAAATTGTATCGAATGAGACTATCGTGGCCACGGGGGCTCACTTTGCATACCTCCATTTTTCCAGACGGAATCAAGAAGTTGAAATGTCGATATGTCGAGTGTATCGAAAGTTGAAAAATGAAATAGTCACAATTTTCATTCTTCATTTGAACTTTGGAAACAAGGAAACATTTTTTTTTTTTTGCGAAACGAATCCAAATGAACAACAGTGTCTGAGTATTAATTTCCACCACCTGCACTTCAATAAACACATTTCGTTAAGATGTGACTAAGCAAACGCACACACCAAACGCGGTTATGACAAACTCCCTTTATAAGGAGACTGAAGACAATTATTGGGAATGACTGAAATTCAATTCAGTTTTAACGGTTCAACTACCAACGGCACATAGCTAGCGGTAACGACTTCTTTTTTTCTTCCTCTATGCAAACACCTGTTCGTCTTTTCGGCACGTTCTCTTGTTGATGTCATCCTGAACGCCGCAGCAAGACTACACTAGACGCACCCGCTACAAGTAATCACCAAGTTCAAGCAAAATTCACTTTCGTTTAAGGAAACGGAAGAATGATGTCACGAATTGAACACAAGTGTGATGAAAGAAGACATAACAGATTTGTCATTCGAAGGATTTCAAGACATATTCCCTGTCTTCGGTCACAACAAGCAGATTTCTGAAGGGATGTGCAAATTAACAAAACGTTATGCATTCACCAAAATGACAGAGAGATGCGTTCTTTCTCAACAGAAAGAAATTAAACTGTCAACGAGGTCAAGAACAGTCGTAAGTCAATTTGGCAGTAAATCACTTCTCGTTTTGCAGCAATATTTATTTGACTGTCAAGAGAAAAGTCACATGTCTCGGAAGTCTGTGGTGACAACGAGCATTCACATAATTGTCTACATTTCAGGGAACAACGATGAATGGAAAGAATGGATGAGTCAGCGCTTCACTGAAGCAAGCTATCAAGGCAGGAAACTGCTGTCGAAAGCAAAAAAAAAAAAAAGAAACACCATCCTACGCATAAACGAAGAGGACACAAATCTTTTGAGATTTCCGGAAAAAAACGAATCTTGCTTTGAAATCAAAGAAAATTAACCTCGGAAGTGGAAATGAGCATTTTTGATAAATTATGAAGTCGGTATTGTTTTTATTGTGTGCATGCATATCACCGCTGGAAACTTGCATTTAATTGAAATCTTTCTTCAATCTACAGTACAGTTCAAATTCGATTTCAAAGGAGTACACAATGCAGAAAGCTGTGTGCCATGGCAAGTAAAGAGTTTGCTTTAGATTTAAGGTCTGAGAGGAGCAATGCAATGATTTCAATACAAATAGTTGAAAACTTCTGCAAACATTGTGAGGAATTGAAAACTAGACGTCCGCTGAGTAACACAGAATTTTGCCGACCTGCCCATCAACACTACATTCTGCGTGGTCCATTATAATCGAGTGAGTCATTCGATTGTTACATTATTTTCTGCAAACTTTCCTCACTGCTCATCGCCCCAGAAAAGGTTGTATGTTTTAGATGTTTGCTTCTCAACTTGGCAGCATCATTCCTCAGCGCGACAGTGACCCGTGACAATTGGGAATTTACAATAAGGCGATGTCGATGGTGAGTGGCGATATTTTTTGTTCAAATTTCCAAAATTTTCGAAGTATAAAATATACGTTTTTTTTGTAAGACAGTTTGGCTTGTGACTTTAGAGAAGGGACTCATTAACTATCGTTCGTCTAGACCCGTTTCGAAATCTTGAATGCAGCTGCAGATAAGCCACGTTTCAGTTGTAACAGATTAACTCTTCTTAAAATCAATCGACTTCAATGTAGAATTTAAACAAACTCGAAATTTGAGAGCTTGTCAAAGTTGGGTGTACAAATTTAATCAAAGGCACAGTGTACGAACTTTAAAAATATGCTGCGAACAATTGTCATGTAATAAAAGTGTTGTTAACCCATTTGGGAAAAAACAATCCAAGAAATGTCTCTTATGGCACTATGCTAATGAAACCAGCAAATTACGAAAACTTGGTCCAAGTGTGAATGTTCAGCACCGGGAAGAAAAACTAGCAAAGAAATGACAAGGTCTTTGGGCTGAACGAACACAACTGCAACGAGGGAAAACTGTATTAAAACAAAGCGTTTATCCGTATTTAAATAGTTAATCGAATGCGTGCCGTTTCTTAATGTCATCATAAGGCTTTTGAAAACTTCGTAGTTAGATCTTCGAACCTGGACAGCGTGCACATTTAACGGTTTTTGACCAATTGCTAAGACAGAACGCCAAAGCAGTTTTAGTTCAATGTTCCCATTGAATACCTTTCGAGATTACGTTCAGACTCATAATTCTTCTTCTTCTTCTAGTGGCGCTACAGTCCGGGGTGGACCTGGGCCTCAAACAACATGCCTCTCCAGCCAGCACGATCTTTCGCCAGCTGCCGCCAGTTGCGCACTCCAAGTTGGTTGAGGTCCTTCCCAACTTGTGTGCGGCACCTTAGCCTAGGCCGCCCAGGTTTCCTTGTCATAGAGCAGGACTGGGATGATCAAGGTGTTATATACAACAACCTTAGTTCTTCGAGAGAGGGATTTATTACTCAATTGCATCTTGGGCCAAAAGAAACAGCGATTGGCAAGAGTGATTCCGCGTTTGATTTTGTACTGGTGTTGTTGTCCCTATTTACCGGGGAGCAGAGGTAGACGAAGTCCTTGACTACCTCGAAGTTTCTGCTGCCTAGTATGACGCTCTGTCCGAGACGCCGATGTTGCGTGTCCTTTCTTGATGACAGCATGTACTTCGTTTTGCACTCATTAACCAAAACACCCATTTTAGCCGCTTCTGCTTCAGTGCCAGCAAACGCGTCATTGACGGCTCGCTGTGTTCGTCCAATCACGTCAATGTCGTTGGCGTAAGCTAGCAATTGAGATGACTTTTGGAAGATCGTACCTCTGGTGTTGACCTGTGAGTTACGCACGTGCGTTGCCTTGTCTAAAACATTTTGACATTGAAGGTCTCGGTGAGTTCGTTCCCTACCTTGACGGAGCAGCGAGAGTTCTCCATCGTCATCCTACACAATCTGACCAGTTTGGTAGGAATGCCAAAACTAGACATGGCACTGTATAGCTCGTCGCTATGCACACTGTCATATGCGGCCTTAAAATCGACGAATAGGTGGTGAGTAACGATTTGCATGGGTTTTTTTTCAGGATCTGCCGTAGTGTTCAGACTCATAATGTAATCTTGAAATTGTGTTCACGTGGAAAGTGCGTCCGACTTACCCGCCGATGGTACCAATCTTGATTTTCGCTCTGAACGCCTCGCATTTTTCACAGTACTAAATTTTTCGAGTTGCTGATAACAACGAAATTCGTAGTTCGAAGATGGCAAAAAACTGTTGTGTGTGTGTAGTATCACTCAATAAATGTGGAAATTAGAAGGGGGGACGAAGTCAGATATTTTCGGAATTGATTTCAAAAGACTTATGATGGGGTGGTTACCGTACGACCTTCATGTAGACGGTAAATTCAGAGCATGATCGCTTTGCCAAATGCATCTCTGTTTATCGAAATTTTTATGAAAGTCGCATCGATACTTTTAAGAGATCATGAAGAGTGTGACAGTCATGACAGACAGACAGGTACACCGAAAACGAAACTTTAAAAATTCGACTTCAGCACAGCATCAGAAGTGAAATGGCATTCTGATCCTGCTACACTTGTAATTGGACTCTGAACAATTACAATTTCATTAAAAATAGAAACGATTCACGCCTGATCAAATTTGCAAGTAATAATAAGTAATTTCCCAGAATGTTATTTAGTACCGCTAGTGCCCATAAACTCACTTGTTTACTGAGAATTTGATTCATCGAAAGCAATTCCGTCGTGGAATAGGGCAATAAAGGAGTCACCCATGGGAGGGGACCATGAGATTCGACATCAAACGATAATTTCTGATGAACTGAGAGTCTCTTAAAACTCAGCAACGGGTATTCAAATTGCACATAAAATGTCACAAAGAGTTGCTTCTAAATATTGTCAAAGAAAAATACATCAGCTTAAAGATCGCGAACAATTTGATTTTTAAGGAAAGGCAAATGTTCAATGGGCTTTGTATCACCGATAAAGATGCTTCAAATTTCGAATTTGTCAAGAATTACAGTCTGGCACAGAAATATTAGGACAGAGGAACTGCATCAAGGAATTTGACAAAATTCCTAAAAACTCTGTAGCGTTAAATTTTCGACGTAAAACCTTTCCTGTGTGCATCTCAAGGATCACAATTCCTGATATCTCTTTTGGCAATAGCAAAGACTGTCGGACGTAAAAGCTTCCCCTTCCCATCACTTTTCTCATCTTGATAACAAGAATTTTAATTTACGGCACTAAAATTCGAAATTTCAGGGGAAAAATATTCCACCAGCGTCATAGAAAGCAAAGACGCCATGACTGCACCAAAGCACTAGGCCCACATGAACCAATTTGAATCTGCCAATAAACCTGGATAAATTGAAGGCCGTCCCGTTTCCGGTGTCGCAGAGCAAATCACATAAGTCAATTAAATTTTTTTGCCTATTCCTTTTGGTTTAGAAACCGAACATTGTTTTAAAAAAAGAGACTCATTATGTCTATTAATAGACGCCCTGTACTTAATTATACTGCGCACAATAGCGCAAAAGCAGAGACAACAAAACAAAAATCTCTACGTAGACACAGAGATACGTATAGAAGACGACAAGTGGACGCATACAGCGAGAGGCGCGCAAAAACTCGCCTCACGTCTGCTGTTGCCTCCGTCAAAACGTTTGTTTACACTTTTGACGCAGCATTTGTTGTTACATTCACTGAAACTAAGTCGGACTTTCAATCAACTATGAAGCAGTTATTGTGGAGTAGTTTTTTTTTTCGTTTTCTTTATTTTCTCGAAAATCTAACTGGCTGATACGGCTGCTGTGTCCATGTAGATTACATTATGCATGCCTGTATGCAAATGCGAATGGAAAACCGTTTCCATTCATTGTTAGCACGAACGAAAGGCGGAGAATTGTGCTTCTCTTTTTCATCTACAAAAATAAACACGAATCTTGATAAGAGTTTAATTTTACTTACATCGTATCTACGATGTTTTGCTTTTTCGCTTTCCTCTGTGTCGCGTCGTTTCTGCTGTGGCGACGCGACGAGGCGCGCTGAAAATGTTGTGGTCCAACGAGAAAAAGTAACAAATTTTTAACATTTTTCAAATTAAACCCAGCAAAAAAATATCTTTGGCACGCGAATGAATGAAGCAGCAGCGGTGACGGCGAGACAGAGACGCTGACGATGACGACGAGGCGGGTGAGCAGTGTGCTGAGCGCTCGAATGACGGGGAGTCGTGTATTGATTTCTCTTTAGGGGCGTGCGGCACGCTACAAACAAACGCGGTCGCCGTGACGGCAACAAGAGTGGACGATCGCCGACAATCGTAGCTGTCGAATTCGAATTTCTGACAGTGATATCTGGATTACCTGGTTACCTCGCGAAATTTTCGTACACTAGGGTGGGTGGGTGCCACCGGTGACCTTGACCCGATTTTAACTTAATTGCTTTTTTGCGACGTTCGAGCACTTGCTTTTTTATTTTTTGTGTTTGTTTTTTGCCTAGCGATAGCTTTGGATTGGGGGCAACAATATGCGGCTCCTCATAGTGGTTGGCAAGATATTTGAAATTGCGTTGTTTGTGGTTTTGTCAGAAATCGACGGTATGTAGGTGGCAGGCATCCAGTCGATGGTTCGTAGATCAGGTTGCGGCTGGTTTGTTTGAAGTAATTCGTAACCTTGCGCCCAGTGACACCATTTGGCATTGCGAATGGAATTTCGGTCAGAAATCAAATATTGGACATAAGTGGGTCGGATAGCTGGTCAGTTTGTAGAGCGATTTTTTCTGTATGTGCAGAAATGGAACATCAACTGATATCTACTTAAAAGGCAAGAATTAAGGACATGATCAAGGATATTAATGCTTCATAGCCAAACAAAAAGCAATTGGTGGGCACTATAGGCCTTTTTTCTACAAGTCGGCAATTGTTTCTGCAGTCTTACAAAAAAAGCTAATATTCTGCATGTGTAGGAGGAAGACTTCATTGATTAGAAGGTAACATAAAAATTAGTCCATGAAGTTATTTTGTCATAAAAACTCTTCATTTCGGATCTGTCTTCTTCTTCTGATTTTTGCACACAGCATGATCATCTAGGTTCATTGTTTGGTAATGAACACAAAGACGTTGCAAAACATTGCATGACGCATTTTATCTGCTGATTAATTCAAGT
The DNA here is from genome assembly GCA_944738645.1 of Eristalinus sepulchralis. Classification (NCBI taxonomy): domain Eukaryota; kingdom Metazoa; phylum Arthropoda; class Insecta; order Diptera; family Syrphidae; genus Eristalinus; species Eristalinus sepulchralis. The sequence continues at coordinate 36,406,055 of OX122883.1, forward strand.
TGATTCACAAGGCAGTGTTTTGTAACCAATCTGTTAAGACTTTATTCTGAGTGACCTAAAAAACTTTTATCTGTAACGCTCATAGCGGGATTCTAAAGTCGATAAGAAGATACATCGGTGCACCTGCTGCTGTGCCTAATATGTCCCTCTTCATTCTTCCACTTCATCTGTAGGGGTGAAAAGGTAAAACTCTGCACTGCTATTGAGTGGAATATAAACAAATCTTCTTCATGGGCACTTTACAATTCTGATGAATCTTAATTTTTGTTTTAACAATGCGGACTTCCTAGTACCTAATCTTAGAGACAACATTTCTAAGCCAACATACAGTAGGGGTTCCATTGAGATCCTAATCATGAATTGTTGGCGTTTGAGGAAGAGTAAGAACCACATCTCTCTAGAGCAGTACACTACGCTGCTCTTTTGATATGTTGGACAGTTTTATAGTTGGTCAAAGATAATAAAACCTCTGTGCATTATTGTCGGTGACTGATCCCTGTTTCCTTGGAGAACTCCTCTGACAGAAGACAATGCACCCAATTTTTGGGTAAATCAATATGGACCATATTAAACGTTACCACAAACGATTGCATGATCTTAGTAATTCGCACGAGCTGCCCTTAAGTCGACTTTATCTGATGACATTGTACCTTTGGTCTTCACATCTTCTTAACTTACCCTCTCGTATAGTAAATTTGAAGAACACCAGGCACAAATAGAGAATAAATAGCCCTGCGCTCGCGTCTGAGACTTTAAAACACTTCTGCGGCAATGTTGCTGAGCTTTACAGAAATGTGGTCGCTTAGAAGATATGGATATGATCACTCGGAAAAAAAAGTTTCACAAAATGGGCACACTTGACAACAATGTCTGCACTACTTGTTCATACAAAAACATCCTCCCGACCAGAGAATAAATAAAAACATTTCAATCTCATCCATCAAATGCGCACTCTAGCAACATACAAAAGATGCCACGATCCTATTAGAGCGAACACAAAATCTCCACCTATGGTAGGACCGAACGGAGTAAGGCCTTATGGACTCAACATCCTCTATTGTTCAGGAGTAAACATTAGTAGACCAACATTTGTATAAATGATTGCGAGTTTCAGCTCAGATCTACTGCGATCGAAGGACAAGAATAGCATAAGCGTTCGAAGCACTTGAATCGTTCGCAGTTGGTGTAAATGATGAAGCACGCGAAGCGGTTAAGGGGTGAAGCGCACAAAGGAGTGAAGAGTTTGAAGCATATAAAAGCGCCAGAGGGACGAAACGTTGAATCGCCACATCTGAATTCTGAATTCAAGAAATGATTCAATCGAAAAGTTAAATTTTAAGCTTTCAACTTGTAAAGTTGCGAGGTCTTGTAAGCTCTCAAGTTAAGGTTCAGAAATCGTTCTCCTCTCTTCAATGCGTTTTGCCGACTGTACAAGTGTAAAGGAGTAGCATACATCATTTGGTGATCATTTTTAAGCCTTAAATTTTTGACGAAAAACTACTGATTGTCGCTGACAATGTTGCTCTACTTGACAACTGACTTAACAGACGCACAAAAATGTCTGAAGTTATGAATACACATACCATTCCATTTAATTTCACCACAGCTCGATCATCATTGCTGTAGTCAGAGTACATCGTAAAATAGCTCCGCCCCATTAAGTTTGCACAAACTTGGATACCATAAAAACGTACAAATGAGGAAAATAAATAAAACCCTTTGCAACCGACGCTCTTCATTGCGGAGATACAATATTGTCCGATTCCATAGAAATTCGATATTCGAATGAAATACGCTGAATGCCCACCTCGTTAAGTGCAAAGTAAGGAAACGCCACAGACAATAAGAGATCGCAAATAGTACCCTGGACGAGAGGTTAAAAATTAAATAGAATCTACACAGAGTCCGCATTAAGCGCTCAAGGACATTCTAAGTTTGCATCAAATACGCTTCGATTGTTTGGTTTTTTGGAGGTGTTCTGAAATCATAGTTTTAATTAGAGCCAATAAGTGTTTGGGTACATGGAAGCCAAAATTCAATTAATTGTCGCTCGCAGATAGTGCTTTCCGGTTGCTTGTCGTCGACCGAATAGATAAAACGAAAAAAAGATCGTGAACGACCGGAGAGGGGTGTCTGAGTTGATGGTGCAAAAAAGAAGTAACAAAAACTTCCACTCGCACACACACTGAAACCTAGAGCAACCGCAAAGTGATAGGCACTGGAGTGAACACTTTCCGACGCCAATGACTCGCAGACACTTCGTCGAAGATAGAGAGAAAATTTTGCAAAAATTTTTGCGTTCTTTTTTGCACCTTCTACCTGAGCGCGTGTCTCCGGCTTCTTTTTTCGCACCATTTTCGCAGATTCGGCCGCCCCTCTGCGCCGCCAGTCCGTCGTCGACGAGTTTGTGTGTTGGCCCAGTCGCCCGTCGATTTGGTCTAATTTTCGCCAGTTTCAAGAGGAATGACTCAGAGCCTAATGCAAAGTTCTGCGGTTCGCTTTGCCAGTGCTTGGACGTGTGTATTCGTATCTGCTTATTTATTTCTGGTTGATATTGCGAATTTGAATTGACGGCGGTGGCAAAGTCGGCGATGTGGAGAATGTGGTCAGGCGCAACAACCTTTTTGGCAAATCTGCTTTAACTGTCATTTCCTCTTTTGAATTATTTTTTTCTTTTTTCTGTTTTTTTTTTTTTTTTTTGTTTTGCGTCTTGTGTGTTATTTTGTTTTCTTGACCGTTTTGTGTGCGTGCTTTTTTCTTTAATTAGTTTTTGATTCCATTATATGTTATTGACCGGTGGAGCTGTCATCTTGACACCTGACCGTTGTGATCAGGGAATTGATTATTCTGATGTGGATTGCTTTTGAAGTTTCATGATTTATGATTTTTTCTTCGTGTGCCATCCTGCCGGTATCATATTTAGCCGCTGGCCTACAATGCACAATGCGCCGCACATACTCCTGTCCATCTTTTGAAATCATTTGAAAAAACTGCTATTCGTACCCAATCCTCCGAAAAAGACAATATATGTCACATATTCGTGATCGAAACACGTCCATATGTAAGTACAAGTGGCGCCATTGTTGGGAGGAGTAGTCCGATTGTACGTTTGTTTTGAATCGCATGACCCCTTCCTTCCTGCTGAATTGCAAATGTGTTTAAAATGTATGTAAGTCTGGCTTTTTTAAGCCAGTCAAGTTTTCCACCTCGGCTTATCGAATGTGGCTTCATCAGATGGTTGCATTTTTTAGCACTTTATGGCAATTAAAACGATTGCCAGTCAAAAGAATTTAGTTAATACTTACTGGATATAGCTCTTCATCACTCCAGTAACATACGATCATGGTTAAGAGTTGTTAAGGAGACTCCTACTGACCGTTTCTTATTTCTATGAAAATCACAGGCAAAAGGAATGGACTTGGAAAAGGTGTCAAAGAATGTAGACTCCCATCGAGTTACTAGTATTTTGCTTCGAAAGTCCGATTTGAATAGTTGGGACTGATGTGATAGCAACCTACATCCAAAAGGAAATAGAGTTACCTCCCATCAAAGTAGACAGCGAATGTTATGTCTATGGGCATAAGGGATGGGAAGGCGAAGTGTGCCAATAACAGCCTCGGATTTTTGGCGAAGAGCTTTGTAAAGTCGTGAGCTGAGTAGATTTAAATTATAGAAGCTTCGTGCAGGCCTAGCTTTATGTACAGGTGGTTTAGCGTACGCGTTCCTTAGGGCTTGTCTCCGCGAATTGCCTTCTTATACTTTATACGATTTTTTTTTTGCGAGGCGCACAAACAAGAAATCCGCTCTCCCTGAGAGTCAATCTCGTTAGAGAACACCACTAACATTTTCCTGGGTGCAGGAATGTGTGCAGTGCTGGAATTACAAAAAAGCATTTTCCTCCTTTCCCGGATTTTCTTTTTTCGACGTGCACTCTTTATTCTTCTGTTCTTATCACATGGTTGACATGGAGAGGACAAGCATTTTATGACGCATTCCGACTGTATAAACGCAGGACCCCCAGAACGTGAATGAAGTTATTCTAAAACACAACCACAAAATCGCAGAGAATACAAAAACGGAACTCAGAAAACATAGACACAATCCACCTCGTGGGGTAGCACTTCCTCCAATATTGTTTCGTAGTAATGGCATAAGTAATAAACACATTTCTTCTTGACAGAGTACAAGAACCACACTTTACGACGAGCTAAGTAATGCAACCGCAAAGCCGCACCTTTTTTCTGCTAAGCACCAAAATTGTCCTTATGGCTAAACATATCGTAGATATCAACAACTTATTGTCAAGTCAGCCTATGTCCAGGTCATGATTTTCAAAACATAAACATTTTAACAGTCGAGCAGGATGTGGAAGGCGAAATGGTTCCGTGCTTTTGATTACGCCCAACTCCCCAAAAAATATATCAGAGCATTGACGTGAACAAAAAATAAGTCAATGATGTTTTAGAGGCATTTTCGAAAAAGGGGCATGAAATTGTCCAAGGAATCAAATGGAATCCAACACTCTTTCACCAGATCACAGGGTACAATAGGATTCCAGAATTTGACTGCTGTCATCTTAAGTTGTATTCGGAGAAAAGAAGACTATATTTGACAGTAAAGAATGGTGACTATAAGAATGTCAAGGAGCATTCGACATGACAAGGGGCATTGAGTCAATAAAAAACAAAAGTTTTTTTTTCAAAAAAGAACTTTGATGCTACCTTACTCCTCTGCATATAAGTTTCCCCTGGAAGATTCCCTGGAATATTTTATCTCGCTATATATAATTAGGGCGCAAGAGCAAGGAACAAAAGAAACCTTACAGAGGCACGTTGCCAACTTTCGAATACACCATTTCAAACACATCCATCCACACAATTTGCAGGTTAAAAAAAACTCAACGAAACTTAACGAACGTGATCAACATTCAAGAACTTTCGTCTATTCCTACCCCCTGTTCATTTACAGAGGCGCTCGCAACTAAAAATAAAAAATTAAGAAACTAAACGGCAACTGACCACGATTCCACTTCTTCAACTTTATGGATATAAACTTCATTTAACGACCGACCATTCAAATTCAGAGCCAGCACCTTGTAATGTATCTCGTTCTGTGTGCAGACTTACGTAATCCTCAGACGAGAACTTTGATTATTTTTATGTGTATGCAAATGCCCATAATTTGGGGGCATCATCTCGCAGCTCGTTCGTTATGTTATAAAACACGCGCACTTCTCACACCCACTTTTTTCTTTCTCTTCCTCTCGGCGAATGCCATCGACTCTTGGCCATATGCTTTCAATTATCGGAGAGCAGTCAATATTGACGAACCCAGTTATATAATGGCGAGAGATGGAAGTTGGTTGCCGCCTGCAAATTCGGTAGTTGATGCAGACTTTCAAGGCTGCGTGTGCTGTCGCACATCGGTTTTATTGACAATCGGTCAGTCAGTCAGGAACCTTTTTCTTGTTGTGGCCATCAGGCGGGCTCAATGTTTGCAAACATTGGCGGCGCGCACGTGCGCATGGGCCAAGGCTTGTTTTGTTTGAAAGCACTTAAAATTTAATGTGTTGTTTACATTAGTGGGTGACGGTCTTTAAGAGTCGTCTATGTAATAATTTTCTAGTGTTGCCAAGTGGAGGGGATTTAAGTCAATAGGAGGAATGGCCGACATTGATCAACTGTTTGAAATTTCAATTGGAGGTCAGATAAGATATTTGAAGTGTATGTCAAAGGGTTTGTAGAATGTAAACCTTCTCGGGATTGGGTCAGTAGATCTGAAATGGAAGAGAATTTATCAGTCTCCAGATTAAAGTAGGACAGGACTTAATGCGAGCATCAAAACTTGACTCTAGACCTACTTTAGAAGCTATTTTTGAAACTTTTTTAGGTTTCTGAAAGAAGATCGGAATTTTTTGATGAACATTTCGGATATGTCGGTTGCTCCGTGCCAAATGATGGATTGCCAGTGTCAAGCAGTTACGGAGACAGTGTATGAGGTTTTACTTTACTCTCCATCAATTTATCTGCTGCAATAGTATGTGCAAGGTAGGCCTTATCTTGTAAAACTTATGTTGTACTTAGCGCCATTTGGGAACGTTCACATATGATAGACAAGAGTTGAAAAGAAAACGGCCCCCGGCATGAGACAAACATTTTTCTAATGTGCCTCACTTCGTCTTAATCGAGCGGATGTAGCACTTTTCTGCATTCAAATCGTATAAATGTTTTAGGGTACGGCCATATTCAGGCCCAAGCGTACGCTCAAATCAATTTTTTGTTTAATTTATTGACGCTAACAAACTGAAATTTATTCCATATCCCGAATTAACTCTAGGACATGCATTACGTTTTGCATTTGCGTAAGATTATAAGTAAAATCGAAAGGGAATAAAAACGACAAGCTCTCAACAAGGACAATTCCCTCCCAGGTGGGTGAGGTTGAGTAAAATTGTCATAAATCTTCGTGAATATTCTTGACCGTGTCCAACTTCCGCCACTTTGCGGTCCTGTAGTCATTAATCAGTTACCTAGCTGACATAAGTGTTCATTTTTTTAGTCTTGAGAACAGCAACACAAGGGCGGTGGTAAGGTAGTTGATTACCTTTGAAATTTTGTTTTTTTAAATTAATGAATGAAAACAAAAGGAAAACTGAAAACTGGGTGAGTTTAGACCTTACTTTTACAGGATACGTTTAACTGTTAGACGTTTTACTATTGGGATGAATTGTTTGTTAAAATTCTTTAAAATTCAACTGCTAAGAGTTTTAATAACATCTTCGTTCCATTTTGCGATGCTTCTTTACAGACTCGAGTAGGTGCCGAAGACAAAACTTTGGACATAAAGATTATTGGTGCTTAGTCCTGATGACTTCACCTCATGATTCTTATAACTCGAAGTAACAAAATTTTATACATCGTGCATGTTTGTTAAGAAGTTGTATTTAACTACAACTGTCTCCAATTGTCTCGATTACTTTATAAAAGAGTTAAAGCGAAATGTCCCAAATCCATGCATTTCGCACTCGCATACCGTTAAACACTGGCAACACTTAGGCCCAATGAAAGCTAATAAGACAACAAATTTAGTCTTCTTTTTTTTCCTTCAACTGATGTTGTTAAACTTTCAATATTTTCGTATGTTCAACTCCTTTGAATAAGAAGGGATAATTTGATAGGTTTTGGTTGATATCAAGCGAACTAACTAACAATTTAAATGTCTGTTAAATCGTCATGTCTTTATTGTCCTTATTAACAAAGGTATCCTTTCGTGGTCGCCATGGCGTAGTGGGTAATTGCGTCGACCGCTACGCAGAAAGTCTAGGTTCGATTCCCGGACGGGACACCTCGCATTTTTTCACGGCACAACCTCTTTCGAGTTGTTGACAACACTCAAAGAGTATCAATTGTCTATGAAAAGCTTCTCAAATCTCGCCGTTCGGAGTCTTCAAAAAACCTGTAGGTCCCTTCTACTCGTGAGAGAGCAGTACCACGCACAACACGAATAGTTGTTGTAGAAGCTAGGCCCTGGTCCCTTGTGGGCTGTAGTGCCACTCAATTATTAATTATTATCCTTTCGTAGAGCTTCTAACTGCATGTTTCTATTGAAATTTAAATGTTTATAACTGAAATCTACTTGAAACTGCTAGAACCCAAACTAAATAACAGGAGAACATTTTCGGACTGAATTAAGTTGTCAGGAACAGTGGATACAAAATATTATAGAATCTAGTAACATATGTGGACGACATTGACGTGATTGGACGAACACAACGAGCCGTCAATGACGCGTTTGCTGGCACTGAAGCGGAAGCGGCTAAAATGGGTCTGGTGGTTAATGAGGGCAAAACGAAGTACATGCTGTCATCAAGGAAGGACACACAACATCGGCGACTCGGACAGAGTGTCACACTAGGCAGCAGAAATTTCGACGTAGTCAAGGACTTCGTCTACCCCGGCTCCGCGGGAAATAGGGACCACAACACCAGTACCAAAATCAAACGCGGAATCACTCTTGCCAATCGCTGTTTCTTTGGGCTCAAGAGGCAATTCAGTAATAAAGCCCTCTCTCGACGGAAAAAGATTGCTTTATATAACAGCTTGATCATCCCAGTCCTCCCTTATGGCGCGGAGACCTGGACATGACTAAAAGCGGATGAGGAAGCTCTTAGTCTTTTCGAGAGAAAAGTTTTGCGTGCGATGTTTGATCCTGTTTGCGTTGATGGCATCTTGAGGAGAAGATTTAACGATGAACTGTATGCGCTGTACAGCGACATGCGCCTAGTCAAGCGTCTCCGGATACAACGCTTAAGATGGCTAGGCCATGTAGAGCATATGGACACCACTGCTCCGGCCCGAAAAGTCTTCGAATCTGAGCCATTGGAACAACGCAACAGAGGACGGCCCAGGCTAAGGTGGCGCACACAAGTGGAGAAGGACCTCAACCAACTTGGATAAGGTGGCGCACACAAGTGGAGAAGGACCTCAACCAACTTGGAGTGCGCAACTGGCAGCAGCTGGCGAAAGACCGTGCTGGTTGGAGAGGCATGTTGGTTGAGGCCCAGGTCCACCCCGGACTGTAGCGCCAGAAGAAAAAGAAGAAGAAGAAGAAACACGTGTGAATTGAGTAAGCAGAATTTGAACAAACAAATTTTTAATGCTCATTCAGATACGTGTGGTGGTGATTTTCCATTAGTTTATTTACTTGACAGAAAGCCGTCAATTATTAATTTTAATTATCTTTGGTTGTTTGAAGAATTCTTAAGAAATTGCGACGAACTCGTATTTTCAATTTCCAAGGTTTTTGCACAATAATTGCAATTTCTGAATATGAAAAAATGTTGCATATAGCTTTTGTTTTCATTAGGGACAAAATTCACTTTCCTCAAGGCTGTCTTTTGGGAAGGCCCAGAGAGTAAACACCAGAGACTCAAAATTCAGTACCATTCGTTTATAAGACAAGATCTGTATTCTAGTACATTCTCCATCAAACAACAGCTCCTAAAGAACCTAATGTATAACCGTGACAAAACGGGCTGTTACGTTGATGGGTGTTGGAGGTGTATGTACGCATTACAGCAAAAAAAAAAGGGGAACGGCATTGCACAAAAAAACTTAAGGAATATGAGGAGTGGTAGACAGGACAGTCATATTTCTAAATTGTGGCCTGATCATATCATAACGTACGTGGACTGTGTTTGAATAACTTGTATTTCAGTAACTTCTCCTTATTTCGGTTGCATTCACACTCATGTGGAATGTAGACTTTCCTCGACATCTGTCAACTCCTAGTAATTCGGTTTTCGCTGTCACTTAATGACAAAAAAAACTGGCAAGAAGAGTTGCTCACTATTTTGGGGACGATTTGTTAATGAGTTCAGATGCAGATGTAAAATCACAATACTTTCGAAATGAGAGGGCACTTAATTTGAGTGAAAACCGTAAAAGAAGAAACTAAACAAAAAAATAAATATGAAACAAATAAACAAAAAAATGCTGTTTGATAACCTTGAAAAAAGCTCCTCTTTAAGCTTTAAATGTATCCCAATTAAATCACAAAAGAGTTAAAAAATGAAGTTAAAAAGAAAAATTCATTCTTATGAGTATTAATTCAATAGCATGAAATCGATTTTAACAAAATTCTATTCTGACTGACCCTCGTGTCCTTTAATGAGAGATCGAGGTCACACCTCATTTTTTTCACATTCTAAAACATTCTGTTTCCTTGTACCGTTGGTTAAACGAAATTGTTATGTTCGCATCGTGAACAGTGCAAAATAAATAAACATACACCTTCCAGAATTTCATTAAAATATATAAAAAAATGAAGGATTTCACAACAAACCACTCATTCCACTTACGTCAGACAACCGGAAAAACAATTCATCCCTAAACTTTTCAACTTCCGAACAGGAAGGGAACAATGCATTACGATACCGCCAACCATGACTTGTTAAAATTCACAAAATGAATCCATCCCCGGCCATTTCAGTGGTGACGATGAATGACAATTCGTCTCTTGACACATCACTCCTACAAAATTCATTCGCTGTCATTCCTAGAATGACACATGTCAAGTGATTCACAAACATTTCACGTGTGACTTTTGTTGTTTCCATTTGTCTATAAAACCGCCATGAGTCGCTGATCTAATTCAAGGCAATAAAGAAAAAGGCAGTCAACGTCCTCCCCAGAAGCAAAAACATAAACGAGCGTCAACTTAGAAGGTCAAGCAGATCAGTTCAAGAGGCCAGCGCGCTAGCTTGGGGACACTATGCGATTTCACCACAAAGGACTTTCAATAAGAAAAAATGCAGAAATAAGTGTATGGCTTACCTTTCAGTCTCTGTTTCCGGGTTATGGTGCAGCTGATGATCGTCAGAGCTCCCTGTAGTCGAGGTGGCAGGCGCGCTGCCACCCGTTGGTATTGATCCTGCGACGGATACCGATGAAGACGAAGATGGTGCTTGTTGTGACATACTACTACTAGTTGCGGCGTTAGGGGCGCCGCCTCCACTGCTGGTAGCGCCACTGCTGCCGCTGCCGCCGCCACCAGCACTGCTGCTGACATTAGAACTGCTCTCGGCGCCTGTGCTACTGCTGCTGGCGGCTTGGTTGTCGAGTGCCTGCTGCTGTATCGTGGCAGGCAGGACCGTTGGATCACTCACAGTGGATGGGGTGTTGGTGGCCGGCTGGGAGGACTGTTGCTGCGCTTGGATATCATAAGACATTTGGCTTAGAATAGGCATTGTTTGACCAGCAAGTGGATTCGGATGCATGGACTGGAATTGTTGCTGCTGCGGGGGCTGCGACTGGCCACCGTTGTTGGAGGGAGTTGCAGCGTTCGAGTCACTCTGTTGAGTCCCTTGCATTGTATTAATTGAATCGGCTAATTGATGTGTTGATGGGGCGTTTGTGTACGTGGCGGCAGCAGCACTACTGCCACCACCACCACCAGTCATAATGTTGGCAGCGCTTGGATAGGACTGCGGAGCAGCGGTTGTACTCGGCTGTGACACGAAGGCTCTGGAGGACTGCTGCGGCGGTTGCTGTTGCTGCTGGTTGGCTGGTTGCTGCTGCTGTGGCTGCGACTGAACGGAAGCTCCAGAAGAGGCACCCATTTCTGTCGTAGGAATATAGGAAACAGGCTGGAAGTTGGCGGTGGCGCCGTTTCCCCCACTGCCACCGTTTTGCATGTGAATATTTGCTGGCAGCGTGACGCCGTGCGCCGGGGTGGATTGCTGCTGCTGCTGAAAATTCGCGGCAGTCCCATTGACAGCGGGAACACTGCCGCCCTGGTTCACGAAGAAGCTGGCAGGTTGTGATTGACCGGCAACCGGCGGCTCCGTTCCGTTCACCTGTTGCTGGGACGGCTGCGGTTGCGGTTGCTGCTGTTGCTGCTGAAACTCCGAGGTAAGCGGCATTGTCTGGCCGTGCGCACCCTCGAAGTGCTGACCTTGGAATTGATTAGGAAGCTGCTGCTGTTGTTGTTGTAGATTCAACGGACCGCCCAACGTTTGGGCATGAACTATCGTCTGATTTGCATTTTGTCCAGTTCCTGCCGAATTCTGTGATTCGGAACGGAAAACGTTTATGCTATCGGCTGCCAGCTTAGCAGCCGCGTCAATATGGTTCTCCACGCCCCCACCGCCCCCGGCGTTGTTAACAACACCAGCACTTGAGTCATTCGTCAAGATAATAGCGGTCTGCGTAGCGCCGCGCGATGCATCGTCTCCAGTCACCACAGACGTCGTGGACACACTCGACACAGATTGCACACCAGACCCAGTTAGGTTCTTCTCGGCGTTGATGTCCTTGTTTCCGGAATGATCCAAATAGTCCATGCACATCCACCGTCCGCGCCGGAACGGCTCCGTTGACTCGATCTTAACCACTTTGAACCGCTCACTGCGGTGCTGAGTCTCTTTCACTTCTGGTTTCTTCTTATTGCCAACGGCACTCACTACGTTTATTATGTTGTCGGCCACATTCACTTGAACATTCTGTATAGTCTGCCCAACGGACGGTCCAATTGGGTCAACCACCACGAGGCCGTACTGAGCGCTTGTTGGTATTACAGGCGCGGTAGTACTGAGCGCGTTGTTCGCGAAGAACACATCCTCCTTCGAGAAGGTGTCCTCGGAGACGCTCGGAGTCTCGGTCTCTAGGTCCGTGATGCGACTGTTGTCATCGGTGTGAGATTCATCGAGATCATCGGCCGAGTCATCGCCGTTGTCGGAGCTCAGCTTGTTGCCGACCGTGACCGATGTTATCTGAAATGATGATGTCTTTGGTTTCCTGGGCAGCGGTCCGCCGCCGCTATTCGAGAGATGCTGGTGCGAGTGTGGATGCGACGAGTGCGAGTGGGGCGAGGATGAGGACGACATTGAGTGTGAATGATTTGAAGTTGTCGAGTTTGAGTTGTTTGTGGTTGTTGTCGATGCCAGCGAGGAGGATCCACCTCCGTGCATTGAGCTGTTGCTGGTGGAGTTTGTCATGTTGCCACCGCCGCCAGTGTACTCTGAGCCCAGTCGCAGACTTTCACTTGTTGTCCTGTGAATGACGTGGTGTCCGTGGTGGCCACTGCTGGCGTTGTTGTGAAGATGATGATGGTGGTTGTGATGATGATGCTTGCCGCTGCTGCCCTGTGACTGGTGATTGGTCTCTGCACTGCTGCCAGAGATGGTGCGTGGCACTTTTACGCTCCTCAGAGAAGTCTTCATGACCACGCACTTCGATCTTGGATTAGGTGTAATACTATCACTAGAGCTCTCCTGATCGGGGGAGCTGTCCTGCTGCTGATTGTTCTGCTGCTGCTGCTGGTCTTTCTGCTGCTGCTGCTGCTGACCAGACTCTTCGCTTGCCGTCTGATTTTCGGCCATTTTTACGAATACTAACGAAACCAAAAAGAAAACTAAATAAATAAAACCGCACGCGCAAATTTCGACTTCAAACACACTGTTCCGCGATCTATAAGCGACACATTTGTTCCGACTGTTGAAACCGATCAGATGTCTTCAAATGGCGATGTGATCCACTACCGTCGCGTGACCTGACCTTTGTTTCTCAATCCGCAAACTTGGCGATGCGAAGCACTCGTTTGGTTCTTTTTTTCCGTATTCCGACCGTACCGTCACAACCGTCGCGATTTCTTAATACTAAAAGCGTCTTCGCAGCGACTACTTCGACTTTGCTCCAAATTAAGCGTAATTGAATTTCATCAACTAAATCCGTTCGAAATGATCTTCATCATCCCGTCATCGTGGACAGCACTCACTCGCGTATTGTACTTAGCAAACTGTGTGACCAGACGCTTCTCTCTCTCTCTCTGCCACACAGACACTGATACCGCTGCCGACCGCTCTAACGCCGACACATTAGAGGTCTGCGTCGAGTTTTGTCATTCGCTTTTTGTGGACGATTCCTTTTAATAAACTTTAATTTTAGCTCAAAAGAACAAACACCGTTGGATAAATATGACTTAAGGCAAAAATAAAAAGAAAACAAAACGTTGACACTTAGGCTGGAGGTCGAGCAATGGTTGCCACTTATTCACTTCTTTGGACTGGGGGATATGGATAGGGAACACTTTTTCTTATCGAACACTTTTTGCAGACGCGCAAACTGTTGAAGAAAGAAAACACTCTTGAATTTGAATCACTTCACCGTGACACGCACTTCGCTAATGGCCTTGAATTGTATATCACTTGCAAGGACTCACAGTTGCTGTGGAGGATAAAATAGAGATTTTTTGATTAGGGCTGTTTATGACGTTTCTCATTATTCGCTGCAAAATGGTCGAGCATTCGTGTTTTTAACGAAGATTTTAAACGTAGTGTGAAGCGGCTGTGAACTAAAATGTTGGTCAAAAATATAAGGAAGGAATACGAATTCGAGAAGATGATGGGCAGAAAAAGTTCCAATAAGTTCGAATAAAAACAAATATTTAGTTGAAGAAGCACAAAGAAGGTTAGTAGGAAAAGTTGGAGTACTTCGGCACGAGGAGGGGTTTTTAGAACAAGACACAGTCACATAAGGCGCCAGAACATCAGAAATTTTCAACCCATGTGCAGTAAGATCCCAAATTCAAGAAATTCAAAATTAAATTAAAAAAAATAATTTAATTTCTGTAACAAGCACTTTGACGCATCACGCTTGCAGTTGCTCTCTAGACCCGTAAATTTCAGCAAAAGCAATGACATTGCGTTCACTCATCAAGCAATGACTTAGTCATATATGGACGCCCTTGAGGGCTTCAAGCTTCTGAACAACACGAACCTGCAGTCACTCTTACTGATGCCTCGTTGAAACAAGTTAAGGACTTTAAATATGTATGTAATTCGGGACATTTTTTAAAAGGGATTTGGGAGTAGCGATAAGCTTTTCTTAGGGTTGGTCACAAGTGGGACAATTTTAAAACAGTGTTGAGGGTAACTCTATTCTATAAGAAAGGATTGTTCAAATCTAACTCAAGCAGATCTTTATTTGATATTTTTGATTTCGTTTTACCGATACATTTGGTACTATTACGTTACTCTTAATCGGTGATAGCGCGATTTGAGCTCTTTAGAGTGGAATTGTAAAGAATTGAAACTAAGGCTGCTACACAAGAAAACACAGTCAGTGTACAATCCACAAGGCACCAGTATCTACAGTGATTCTCAAAAAAAAGTGTCGCTATCAGTTTTAGCTTTTTGGCAGTTTGGTAAATAAGTCATAAGGAAGGCCCAACTTGGAGTCATAGCCAAGTTATCGGTTTTTAACTAAGTGCTTTTTTCCTGGTGCTTTCCATGATCATGACTGAAAAAATAAGGTCGCGAATACAGACAGCCGAGATGAAATTTCTACGTGCCGTTGCGAGAGTTATTCGCCGGAATAGGCTAAGGAACGCGAAGATGCGGGGAAAACTAAATGCTCAGCGTCTACTTCTTCGGGTAGAAAAGGTTTTGTTTCGTTTCATTGGTAGAGATTAGGCCTTCAGAGGATCGAATGACCTGAAAATCTCTCGAGCGATTTGCGAACTTTATCAAATTAACTTCTTTAGATCCGTCACAATCAAACGAAGCATGAGCATGGCAGTGCAGATATAAGAACATAAATCAATAATGGAATTATAACCATCCCAAGCAAGCCATAATCTCACAAAGTTTTAAGTCGCATGTCTATAATTTTTTGTAACACGTTTTTGTTTGATTAAAATGGGAATAGAAAAAAGTTACGTAAGGCAGCGGGACACCCTGCCACTTGCTACCCCCTAAGTCGGACATAGTCAATGTTTCTATGGTTTCATTTACATTTCGAATGAGTTTAATAAAGCAGCATATATTACCTCAGCATCGATCAGAGACCCTGCCTGGTGCCAAGCAGATATAATTGTTTATGCAGCATTTGGTCATAAGTGCACAAGAATTTTTGTGGATTATCTAAATGCCGTAGCGAAGGACATGGATCAAAAGAAGGAGAATCATTTTACATGTCTCAGGTAAGTCTAGAGAAACAGTGACTGACAACTGTGATTCTGCACTTGATTTTGATAATGTCCTTAACATTCTCAAAGGTGACCATTATGACGCTCTGGTGGAAAATAGCATAACTCATAACCCTCAAAGACAATTTGCTGTATTCCCCTATCAAATCACTGTCGTTCGTCTAAGTCATTACTGGCCGCCGTGACGTAACAGGAAGGTGAATCGACTTATAAGCTGAAGGTCCGTAGACCTGGACTAAATATCACGAAATTTTTACGGCATACTTCTTTCGATTTTCTGACAAAACTTAAAGTGTAATAATTGTCCAAGAAACGCTTATTCAATTTCACTGTTCAGAGATCGCGAAAACTGTAGGTTCCTCCATGTGAGAACAATAGCGCGCACAACGGGGATAATTGTCAAAAAAGCTAGATCAGACCTGGACATTAACAAATCCAATTTTATTGTCGATTTAAATAAAATGCGTTTAGAAAATTACCACAATCTGAAGTAAGTGTTTGTGTTTAGCCAAAAATAACACCCAGGTGTAGTCTCCTCATCTCCTACATCCCTTTCCTCAATTCGTCATTCCCATGTCATGATTTTAGTCGATGGTAAGTTTCCGAAGAAAGCACCTTCGATCAAGTTAAAGGTTCTCAAAATGTATCTTAGTCATTTTTCTTTTATCTCTTATTCAAAATCCTTTATATTTTTTAGCAATGAAGCTTCAAGATAATAACTGCTTACAGCAGATTGGACATCCAAAGACATGAACAAATTAGCAGAGTATGACGTTCAATGCATATTTTTGTAGAAGCGCATGGATGGGTAATCAACCTTCTGTATACATGCCACTCACTACTTTGAAAGACTCCCTCAACTAACCTTTTGAATTAGCCCGCCTTGTTAACGCTCTAAAGTATTCCATTTAGCAGGGATATGAGAGCATATAACTGACTAAGGTGGCATCGGGAAACAAACATTTTTCTGTAACTGAATTCACAACAATTTTGTGCTTTTACGAATGGCATTACGGGCGGAGGCGAACTTGATTTTCACCCAACAGGCCTTTCCAGCTAGCACCGTCCCTCTTCAACTGCCTCTGATTTCGAACTTCAAGTAGCTTAAGACCGCAATAAAAAAAGATGTGCACCATCTCAAAAGAGGTCGTCCTCTGTAGTGTTGTCACAATGACTTGCATTTAAAGATGACTTGCATTCAAGCTGGACCTATGCCGCATGGCTTACCCACTTTAGTTGGTGTATCCTAAGAGCCATGACAAGTCAACGTACAGCCTATAGAGTCCATCACTGATCATTATCATTCAAATGCCACCATCAAATCCCATGTATAACTCAAAAGGACCATGGGCTTCTTCATTCCCATTCAAGCAAAATTATGTGCAATCCAACCAAAGTCATATGTACCTGCTCTTAACAACTAGCGTTGATTTGTTCCTCTTGACTGAAGCCAAAAACGAGGAAATGCAGCAGTGATTTATTGTACCAGCTCTTGCTGTTTAATATGTGCATACATGCACTTTGTAATTAACTCTCTATTGTACAGGATTTTAAAAGCAAAGAAACAACTCAAACAACCTAATATATAAAAATAAAATTGCATGCCCACCTTAACGAATGGACCACTTAAGGGGACAAATCACTCCAGCCAAGCATTACGGCCTAATTGTTACGGAAGAGGTGAACATCAACTTAGTTGTCCACTGAAAAAAAAAAACGTCATTCCTCTCGACAAGATTCAAGTGTAAATACCCTTTAGATGGTTATTCTTAAGGCGCATGCACAAAGTATTACCTTCCGAAAATTTGAAAAATGTTAAAACGACGAGTCCTCCCTCATTTCTTGAATATCTTACCTACCTACGACGGTTCTCTATCACGCATTTCTTTTAGTTTGTGGAACGTATTTCTAAGCTGGCAGTCATTTTATGTGTTAGAATCTGTTTCTAAAACAGCGGTGCTTTTGTCAGCGAAGAAATGGCCTTCGGTTTGAGACTCCAAATTTTATTAAACACCCGCATTGAATTCATTAACTCAAAGATCGAGTAGGGAAAGCGAAGTCCTAGCTCATTAATCAGTCTTTTCAGTCGACATACAAATATTCCGTAATTGCTCAGTCATAAAAAAAATCTCCAAATCCAGATGGTCTTGGCTATCTACTCACAACATTTTGTACATTGTAACTGTACCAACCATATCCCATCTAATTTTACAACTCATAAAATGTGTCTTCAAAATAGGAACGGCAAAGAGACTCACGCTGTTTAGCACTTTTGCTTTTCATCAACAAGCCTCTCTCCTAATTTTCTATCTAATTCATTATTATCACACAAGCAGCAAGCCCTTTTGACGGTGATGTCATCACTGGCGTATTCCGTGGATGTTTGTGCCGCATACTGACGGAAATCATAATTAATTACAAATAGTTTGAATGGGACAGACGTATTGCCCATTCCTGCATTTGAAAAATTGATGAACGAAACACATCAAATGGACTGCTGGACAAACTGGATTGTCAGAGTCGATGGATACATAAGAAACTGCCAGAAACTAAATTTGTCCTTAGATGGGAAGACAGCAAGTGTTCAAAATATCTTCCGAAAAACCTTGCCGTGAAGAGGACCAGGGTTCAAGGACCTGTTCATCGGTCATCTGTCAATTACTAGCGATTTTCTTTCCTGTTTGTATTCATGGCATGAGGAGGAGCTTGTCACATTTGCAGGCAAAATCCATTATGTGATTTTAAACATCACAGCTTCGATTAGAAAAATTATTGAATCCGGCAGCTGGCACTTGAACTGCTTGCTGGCTACAAGCGCAAGCCCAAGGAGTGTAGAACGCAAAGTGAACACAGATAGGGAAAGAATTTGATTAAATTTAGTCCCTGCCATGATAAGTATGACATGTCTTATGGCATCAAGGAATCCACTGAAAAACTCAAGACTTGCCAAAACACGAAAGCGGTGGAATCAATTCCTAATGTGGTCGTCTTAAGCCTATCTGGTGCGAATTGACAATCATTGAAGGGAGACACCGATCAGCCGAGACTCCAACACAGCCAAAGAACATTCGACTTCACTATAAGGTTTTGTCTAGACCCCTCTGTTTTGTCTATGTCTAAGAAACTGTCATTCACCTCAAACAAATTTATATCGATGACACGAGCCTAGAAAGATCTTGTATGTATGTGGTCAACATGAGAAAGAGTGTGAACAACAGACGTTCATGCTATCGAGCGATTTTCGAACTTTACACCTTAAGCTTCACAACACAAAAAATATGTATCAAGCAACGTAAGTGGCGCTTCCCGGAGCGAAAATCCAGATTCCTTTAAAAAAAACAAGCACACGCAATGCACTCAGACGTCCAGCATTCCATCAATTGCTTCGGACACATATACAAGCAATTCTCACTTGAGAAAGGGAAAACTATTGCTTTCCAGTGTCTGCGTTGCATCGAAGCAGATGCGTATTTCTCAGAGGCTAGAAAAACTGGAAGAACGCAATCATTCCTTTCCCCTATTGAGTTGTCAAACTAGTCGGCAAAGCAACAACTCCAAGAACAGAGTGCCCGAGCATACAGAAGGAGTGGAATTTTCGTCTCCTCTTTCATCATGTCAAGGACATACGCAGACTGAACTACATACTTTTTTCTTACTGGCTGGAGATGGTCAAAGCAGAGTGAGAAGCAAATCTTGTCTGTGGACAAATCTCACCCATTGCAATAAAATCCATTTGTATTTCCTGATGATACTTTCGCCGAACGAGAGTGATGTAAGGAAGATGTTTCCTCTATCCAAGGACATGCAGAAATCGAAATTTCAATTTGTGCAATCTTTGATTGTCATTTAAATTCCCCACTTTGCTATCGATATCCTCTTTGAGGAGGGGAAAGCTAGAAGGGTCTCATATGTTATTTCTCTCCAATCATTCGCTCCATCTATCTCTCTCTCCCTCTCTAGCTATGCCGCTGTTTCTTCTTATTTTTCAGCAAATTTGCACTTTAAACTCATTCCTTCTTGCACACGAATGCACCAATTTTTGCAATCCAAAAAAAAACAAGCACACATTTCTCCATTTCACAAACCAGAGAGAAGATGCAAGAGCGAGAGAAACGAGGACTGCAGAGATTCCTGCGAAGAGTCACTCGGAATTGGAGTCTCTTAAGCCATTGGCACCGGTGGAGAACTCTCTTTTGTTTACCAAACCCAATGCCGCGCCGCAACGAGTGCCGGGTTGAAGCAGAATCACTTTTCCGTTCCTTCTTTGAGTTTTCTTCTTCTTTTTTTTTTTTTTTGACGTTTCCTTTTGAACATGAATCAGATTGGGAGTTAAGAGAAAGTTCGGGTAACAAAAGAAACGATTGAGGATGACTTTCTGGGCGAATGAATGATTTTCGGCCTCCTGGTTTTCGAATTTTGGATAAAAGCACTATAAACACCTTCAAAAATCGCAACAGCTGTGGGCGGAGGCGGTGGCCTGGAAATGTTCTCTTTTGCGTAAAAATGTCAGCCCTACAATTCTCATTAGAGTGGAATGGGGTACGTGCGGCATTAAAGGAAAAACGCAGAGAAAACAGAGAATACACTAGAAAAGAAAGCTAAATGGAGGCACAACAGTCAAAGAAGAGCTCCGCAACGATGTCTTAACGTCCACGAGTACGGTGGCAAAGACCACGACAACGGCAACGACAACGACAAAGATGATGATGATGATGATGAACGAAGAAGGCAAGACCGGACGGACCTTAATCGAATTGAAAAACCGCGTGAGAGCAAAACCAAACACACACGCACACACTGCCAAATTCTGATTTTGCAAATCCATACGAGAAACGTTGTGAATGTGCGTTGAAGAAACCCCTACGTGAGGGGAGGACAGAGATAAATCAAAACTTTTGATAACTTCCTCCCACTGGGGATCATTACAAGAATCAAATCACTTCACTACTCGGCCACAACTCCTGGCCCCACACATCCTCCATCCATAGATTTTTTTCCTTTACGAAATTTTCTCCACCACCCAATTCGTCGGCGCCGCAACAACAACGACTATGACAGTGGCATGTTTGAAGAGTGTGTGCGCTGCAACTTCTGTCCCAAGAATCCCAACGAGACGAATCTCCTGCGCCCGTGTGTGTTTTCAGCTGTTCACCAGACGACGTTTCGTATTGGATTATAAAATCAATGCACCCAATGCAAAATAAATGGAAAATCAGGGAAAAAGTCGGAAAAAAAAATCCTCCACACGCACACACACACACACGCCCGAAAACACCAACACATAGCAACGGCACAACTCTCTTCGACCGATATTTATGTTTGCTTTTCCGTCGTCGTTGTCGTTGTCACCGCCGTCGCCGTCGCCGCCGCCGCTTCAGCCCACAACCGTCGCCGTCATCGCACATTGATTTCTATTTCGTTCTCTTCCCAGCATTTCCCCGCATTGGGATGATTTCAAATTTTCGACATCTTTTCGTGAACTACACATGACTTTTCTGCATTTTCTTTTCTTCCGACTAGATGAAAATTTTGCGGAAACATACACGCACACACGACGGCGAAGGAATTCTCTGAGACGACGACGACACACCGAGATCAACTCCACAATTGTTCATTGATCTCTTTCATAAGCGCACACACCCGTCGTCACTCTTATATGGGAAAAAGGAAAAGAACACTTTTTGACGTGTTTTTTTGCATTTTTTCCGTTCGCCTCTTTTCGATTTTCACACTTTTTTTTTTGTTTCTCTTATTGGTTGTGCTTTACTTCGTCTCGTCTTATGCTCGACCGTTTTGCAGGGCGAAGGAGAGAAGGGGGTTTATTCTTTTCGATTACAGGGGGAATTGATGGAGATTACAAACTTTGATTGACTTATTTATCACTTTTCTTGCAACTTCCATGGCACCAGGAACCTTAGGTCGATCGGTACCTTGGTTGGTCGATCGGTTCCTTGGTTGATTGCGAAGGTTGGCGATGATGATGATGATGATGATTATGATGTTGTTGTTGTTGGTATTTTGTTGGTGTTGTTGTTGATGCAAAGTGTAGACGACAAGAGACACTCGCGATTTACTCGTGTTCTATTGTATAGTTTATTGAATTGTCAATGCGTCGCGACGATAAATTAACAGAAATTTGTTGAACGCGATATTTGACGTGAATCCGCACACACGGGAAAATATGTTACGAGGAGCAATGCAAATCAGAATGAAAATTAGTACTGGCGGCCATACTCCTTTTTGTCGTACACTCTGGCCTTTTCGCACTTCACAGTCTTAATCAAACTTGTGTGTGTAGTGCGGTACTCTTTCTATTTGCGTTCAGACTTTTGAACACTTCCCAGTTGTTCAGTGAATGCTGTCAGACTGTGTGGCAGTGTTCAGAGAATAATTATTTTATTTGGAATTTGCTTATGTTTTAATAAATTTAAGGGAAAGCAATTTTTGCATTTTAAACAAATTACGTTTCATTAGAATCGGAATGGAATTCATTTAAAGATTAAATAATTCGAGCAGAGCTGGTAAAGGTTGATATCTGAAGAAGTTATTTAAATCGTTAGATGTAGAAGGTATGTTGAGTGCTACCTACAATTTTCTTGCTTCTTTTTATTTTTCGTTGTTCTAATTTATTGTACGCCATATGAAATAAAAATCATTCGCTTCGATCTATAGGTTTGAAAACGTTAGAACACCTAAAGTCGATGACTTAAGTGCGAAATATCCCGAATCAGATCATTTGAATGAGTTAAAAACTTAACCAGATTAAGATAGTAACTACCGCTCCTAGATGTGTTAATATTTTTATGGAATGATGGAGACAAAGTCCAAGTCCTGTACAGAATGGATATGACAGTGTCTCGCAAAAGACAGGGGCCATGCCAAGTGTTGCAAATTTCAAGGAATTTTCATGTAAGGGAACAATATTGATTTGCATTTACAGTAAGAAAAATTAAAAAAATATAATTAAAAGTACTTGAATAAACATATTTCTAAGATTTTGAATTGAAGTCATTGTCATTGAAATAAAACCATGTGCGTGTACCTCACTGGTAAAATAAATAATCTTCAAGAATATTTTGTAAATATTGCAATGCTACAAAAACAACACGCTGGCAAACATTCAGTACGTTCAACTTTCGTTTTAATAACGTCACATGGCGTAGAACATGTTATTTGTCGTTGATTACTAAAATCTACTAATATTTTTTGTGTTGTGTAAAAAAAGCAAAAACAACTTAAGATTTTTAATTAACAACGAATGCATGCGTTTTTGCCGATTGTAATTCATTGCTAACCTCTTTCGAGTTGCTGACAACACTCAAAGAGTATTAATTGTCTATGGAAAGCTTCTCAGCTCGCCGTTCGGAATCGGCAAAAAACTGTAGGTCCCTTCTACTCGTGAAGAACAGTAGCATGCACAACACGAGTAGTTGTTGTAGAAGCTAGGCCCTGGCCCGTTGTGGGCTGTAGTGCCACTCAATTATTATTATTATTAATTCATTGCTAATAAATAACAGCAGTGCCGGTTCTATATTTTAAGCGTATTTTTATTAAATATCCATGTTAAGCTCAGTTCTTAATAATTACTTAAAACTATTTTACCGTATCGTAGCGAGTGTTCTTAAATCTGACTTACCGACTCCAGTTTTAAATTGTCTTTGGGCATAATTGATCAAATTTTTAAATATCTGGTCGCCTTGGTTAAAATCCCAGGATTGATTCTCAGACGCAACAACTAGCATTTTTTTACAACACCACCTCTTTCGAATTGCAGACAAAACTCAAAGAGTACTTATTGTCTATGAAAAGCTGCTCAAATCTCGCCGTTGTGAGTCAGCAAAAAAACTGTAGGTCCCTCCTACTCGTGGAAGAACAGTAGCACGCACAATACGGGTAGTTGTTGTAGATGTTACGCCCTGTATATTCATATTCAGTTTCATTCAGCAGTTTCCCGGTACAAAAAAAATAGAAACAAAAAAAAAACAACTGTCAAATTGATGAATTGTAATCCTTATAATGGAAGCAAAATTATTAAATGGAAATCAGATATTTTCGCCGTCCAAAAACCAAACACAAACCAAAATTTTTGGTTTCTAATGCATGGTGTAAATTAAATAAAATGTAATGGACAGTTTTGAATGGTCACAGTGTAACGTCGTTCAAGTATGTTATTTAGGGCGGTAGCACATGTTTTAAAGTAAAAAACAAGCAAACATATTTGTTTATTTTATTAATCATACTACACTTTCATCGATATTTCTCTCATCGATATTTATTCTCATCACTTTCCAATATTTTATCATTTTATTTTTCTTTGTTAATCTCCATTCTCAAATTCCATTGACAGCTCACAAAAATTTCGGATCTTATACATCTTTCCCAAAGTTTACGCGCATTCAGTTCCTAAAATAAAAATTTCTATCTGTAAACTAAAAATTCTAAAAACGAAGAAGATGCCTATCGATTTTTGAACGGCTTGCGTACATGATACAAGGAGTTGATGCAAGAAAACAAGGCCGCTGGGTTCAGTGAACACGTCTCGACATTACATTTCTCTGGAATTCATTGATTAATAACAACAATTGGTATCGAAGGCAACGCCAAAATCTGTACCAAAGATAGAATATATTACACTGCAGAACAAAAACATTCCTCATTGTTTTTAATGAAATTTCCTACGCCTTCCGCTTAAATTAATGTCCATGTTTATATTCCCTCTAAAATTCCTTGCGTCATGGGAAATATCTTAAAATTAAGACGGTTAACTTCCTTGTCTCTAGCTTTCGCATAACGCTTGTCAGAAAGAAGTAAAGACTCAGCAAGCCCCTGTGAAAATTCATGATTGACGTCCTTCAAAAGTTTTGACTTTACTGTCAAATTCGTGACTTGACCAGGGGTAATTCAGCAGTTTTCGTTGATTTCGACAACAGACAATGTGAAAAGTATGTTTGACCTTGGGAATATTATATACTTGGCTTGAAGTTTTATATTATTTTTTTTTACAATAGAACTGTTGTTTTGCTGTTTTCACTTATAATAAATTTGCCTTGTGTAATAACAAATTGTTGTGATTTATCATAGAAACCTTCAATAAAAAATAAATTGTGACATTAGCCACACAAAATGCCTTCCGAACCCAGTAAAACCTTTTACCTTGTATCGTAGTATTCAACCAATATCTGAATGGTGTGAAAACATGCTAGAAACACAAGCAAATACACACACCTTTAAATTCACCACATTTAACAGTTCCATTCACAATAGGAATTTTCGTGCTGCGAGTCATAACTAATTCTCAGTCTTCAGCATCTAGTAAGAAGCCCATTAAATCGGAATTTCTTGATTTACTCAATTATCTTCATATTACGATAGGTAAACACATCTGTCATACAATGAAATTCTGCAGGCAGCTTGTTTCAACGAATGTGTGTAAACATTTAATCAAGAACCTTCCTGCTGCCTGCAACTAATATTTGAACGCAAAACTTAGCTAGCGTGGGATAGGCTAACTGAAGCTGTATCTAAATACTAGTTCGCGTGTGTGCCTAAGGATCAGACACGTTTTAAATTTCTGTCACAAGCTTCAGTATCCATCTGACGTATATCTGGTAGTTTATGTCTTTATTGTAGATCAACATTTGAATTTGGATAGCTCGCGGTAAACAGATTTGCTTGTTGACAATTATATTCGCTGAATACGTGAAGCAATGAGTCACCGAAATAAAAGAGAAGGACATGGGAAAGACGAATGTTTTCGGATGACACATGCGGTGGAGGCTGTTGTAGAATTTCAGATAATGAACTAGTTGGAGATTTTAGTGTATTTAAATGTGTACCTACACACGAGCCTTAAAATAACAGATTTTAATGCAGAAAAAAAATACACACAACACATGCCCAGAATTGGGTATTATTTGGTTAGGTTATGCAAATTGACGGACTGAAAGGAGAGCCAGTCCCACTTATGCCAAATGCCACGTGAGATTGTGATATCGTGTGATAAAGAAATTTACGCTTGTTGTCAAGTTACTTCTCGGATATGCTTAAGTCGATGTAAAAACATAGCCGCACGCACTCGGTATTGAACTGTGGGTCCGCGACACCCGGGAGGGAGGGAAATTTAACACACATAAGACGAGTAATTGAGGTAGAACCATCCTCTTGGCTCTGATTCAATGTGAAGTTTGATTTTAAATAGGCTTTTTTTTTGTTAACAGGTCACATGTAACTCCTATCAAACTCTTTTGTTTATTTTTATTCAGTATCGTTTGGCAAGTCATCGTAGAAAGACTCTCACCACAACAGCGTCCCTAACTTTTTCAGCTGTAATTCTCTGAGAATGGTTTTTCGTGCGATTCGAGGAATTTATGGTCCGATTTACTATTGCCAATTCCATTCGCAAATTAGAATCAATGCCTCACTGATGGGTTGCTGTATTCGACCAACTAGGTTAATGCCATCTGAGTGACTAGCAAATTGAATAAACTCTTAGAAGTTCCTCTGGTGATTCGTTTCTTGAGAATGTAGCTGGAAAAAAGTCTCAATACGCAGACAAAGCTTTGACTATTTTAAAATTAAAAGTCTTGGTCAATTCAGTAGTGATTTTAACAGAGCAATGGAAGTTGTATATCGTCTGATAAATTTCGAAGGTATGCTAGAACTAGACATGGCACAGTATATGTTAGTTTGTCTGTATTCACGATGTCATACTCGAATTTAAGATCGCCGAATAAGTGGTGGGTTTCAATGTACTGCTTGGGTCTTTTTCCAGAGAATTGATCATTTGTAGAGCATAGGGTTTAAATTGTCTTGGAGGAGAATACTTTAATTTTATCGATGGGCCTATTTCGCGCAGCATAGCTGGATATAAAGGTGACGAGCGGCTGGTTACCTAAGTTCCAACCGCACTTAGGCTGCCGTTGGGTCCATTTAGATGCAGCGCGTATATTACCCAGTTGTTCTCTAAGATCAATGAGAGTTATCTATGTAGCTTTGTTGAGGTGTCCCATGCTAATGTCGCTAAGTGTCTTTTCACAAGGGCGTGATAGTCGCAGAGGAGTTGATTAATGAATTCTACATTCTCCTCGTCTCTGCTGGTCATCCGAAGTTTGGGATGCCGAGTCGAGGGGTGTGTGTTCTAATGACGCAGTGGACTGTTATGATGCCAATTACGGTTGGTAGAATGTATTTTGTTTAAAAATGATAATGCATCTATCGTTTAAGATTAGGCTGTGGTCAAATAGCCCTAGTTGTAAGAAAAGTGGGGCTCTCTGATCACCCTTTGTTTTGTTTGCTTAATGTGTTTAATGTTACGCCTTTTTCTTACAATCATATTCCGTTCGTGCGTGATCGTATAGATGTCCACGCATGGGCATAATTCGCAACAATTCTTTATTTAGTCTTTAATTTTCAAATTTATTAAATATTTACATCTGACCAGGTGGACATTTATAAAAAAAACAAATTGAGTGGCACTACAGCCCACAATGACCAAAGTTTAGCTCTTTAAGCAACTACTCTTCTTTTGCATGCAAGTGTTCTCTCACGAGTAGAGGAGGCGTACAGTTTTTTGGCGAGTCCGAACGTCGAGATGATGACACTGATCCATTTAGCAATTACATGCAATTTTGTTTACTTATTTATAGTCGCCTTTTAAACTCACTTCCATGTAGGATATTAATTAAATGGATTTAAATGAAAGGTTGTTAACATACCGCCTTTATAAATTTATTAACTGTGGGCATTTTTAGTTCGCGATCATTTGCGCTTGTTATTGTTCGTAAAATTTTCGACCATTGCCTTTGTATTATATCAATGATCTGCTTCTCCGATGTTTCACATGTTATACCTGTTAGCCATATGTTCAAAATTAATTATTGTTTTGTTTAGTCTTTTCTGACCTTGTATAAATTGAGTTACAATTTAAGTTTATATTTCTTGTTTATGATAGTTTAGGGTCCAGGCAAATTCTATAGTATTTAGCAACTTTTTTTGTCGAGATAATTTTATCCTTTATTTTTAAAGGGTTCCGTGTATTAAGAGGTTGGGGGGAGATATCTCTTCATATCATTGTTTCCCCCTCTCTTGTTATTGGTACATCCGCAGTGTATAAGAGGTGTGGAGTTGGCCCCCGAAACCCGTCCTTGCTCCTACTTTTCTTGCTTATGTGTGAAAGATATTTGTGTTTCGTCGTTGTATAAGAAGTATTTAGTGGTGTAACTAATATATAATAAAAATCGATAAGTAGTTTCTTTTGCAGCTTATGTAGCAGACCCTAGGTCAAACTTGACCAAAGTCCTTTTGCCACGCCGAGAAATTCATCTACACAATATCTTTTTGCGTGAGATCTGTTGAAATTCTGGTCACCACTCTATGAACGCTACGTACTGTGGCGGGAGTTGAATTGACGTCGGTCAAGAAAAAATCTTAATCCCAATTTTTAGCTTAGATGTTATGGGCTTTGGAAGCTGTAGAAGCTAGGTCCTGGTCCCTTGTGGTCTGTAGTGCTACTCAATTACTATTATTTTTAATAAGTGCGGTGGCCACTGTGTCGTAGTGGGAAAATGAGTTGCCTCACATGCCGAAGGTCCAAGGTTCTATTTCGGGTCGAAATGTCTCGCATTTTTTTACGGCAGCACCTCCTTTGTGTTTGTTGGGCAGTTGGTCATTCCTTATAATGTATTCGAGTTAAGAGTTTTGATGTGGATGTCACTTTTTATTCTACTATTCATTGTAGGTAGACTGTCGTTGTCGCCTTCGATGTGTCTAGTAAAATTTTCTGTTTTATTTTTTTTTATAATTCTTCCTGACCCTGACGTTGTCATTCGTCTTTAAGAGAGGTGATGTATTATTCTTTTTCTTTTGCTTGTTTTTTCGTTGTTTTCATACAGAGATGTTGGACTCAGACGTAGGTGTTATGCCTTTATATATTCTTCTCCGTTTTCTTTTTTTAGAGTTGTTAGTTGAATGCTGTTGCTTTTGCCACTTATACAGTCTAGTTGGAGTTGTGAATGGTCTATTAAAAAGTTCATCCTGCGGATCGATACTAAGAAAGTCTGCTAAAAAATATTTTTGTTTATGCCAGTTGATAGGTTTGGCTTAGGTACTTTCAGTTGTTTTTTTTTCTTTATTGTGACAGTTCAAAAATGGAAAGGCAAGCAGTCAACGATACTTCCTAAGGGTCAGGGCTACACATCCCGTACCCTTTGTTTGCATTCTCAAGATACAGATAACTCTTGAAAGGGGTAAATTATGTTCATTTGTGGAATGTATTGCGACAGGTGTTAAAGGTGAGCTTTCTATATATTCATCGGCAGCTTCTCAGAGGGCAGATTGAACATTTTCAAAATGCCATTCTGAATTGTAATTGGTTCGATATAGAGTGTGCACTGGTTCATATTTTAATTCATGTACCATGATGTATATAAATCTCACCCTTTTAGATGATATATTTCTTTTCTTGGGGCGGATAACTAAAATCGTTATTATACCAGTGAACAAAAAGGATAAAAAGCGTAAGGAAACACGATATATAAGGGAAAACTTCACGAAATGAAACCCGTGTTCCAACTTTGTTCCATATGCTCTTCATTATATGACGACAATGTTAAAATTCAGAGTTTCGAGAACGCAACGCATCGCACCCCTTTGGGCATCCCTCTTTATGCATAAACAATACTGTTTTGTGGTTTTAACGTGACTGTCGGGTAAAGTTTGTGTGGGTGGGATGTTTTGTCAAGCGGAAGATAATATGCTGTTATATGTGTCTCGACTCCTTATGTCACAGTATAGGCAAAATTAATAGAAATCAAGTCAAGGTCAAGGTTTGTGGTTGCCGTGGCCCAGAGGGTAAGTTCGTCGACCCACACGCAGAAGGTCTAGGTTTGATTGCCGGACAGGACACCTCGAATTTTTTTCCGGCACTACCTCTTTCGATCTGCTGACGACACTCAAAGAGTATCAATTGTCTATGAAAAGCATCTCAAATCTCGCCGGTCGGAGTCGGCAGTAGGTCCCTTCTACTCGTGAGAGAACAGTAGCACGCATAATACGAGTAGTTGTTGTAGAAGTTAGGCCCTGATCCCTTGTGGACTGTAGTGCCGCTCAATTAATTAAATGAAGTTCACACTACGTGTTGAAAATTACGCGCTAAATCTTAACAACAGTGTCAAATTTGCCAACTAAACGAATCATCACCCACCTTCGTACAATAAAAAAACTCTTACCACTGTGGTCAACACTGTCATCAACCCGAAACGTCATGACGCGGAACATTCAAAACTGGGATGAAAAAAAAAACACCCCAAAGATTAACGGAATAAAAAAATCAACTCAAAAAGCATGTGAAACTTTTGGAAGGACATACATATGTATACCGATGTTTACACGTGCATCAGGCAGTGTCACATGCGTTGACAGTAAATGTGCGGCCACGAGAAACAACCTCCCCATCCAAGTGGAGAATTAAGCCATCAAATCAAACGAGTTGAAATCAAAAGTTGAACACAACAGCAGAAGCAGAAAACTGATTTCACGGATAACATGCTGATGCCGCTTAACATGACAGACAGAACCGTTAAAACCAAACAAGACCGTCACACACTCGCTGTCATTTCACGCAAATATTTGCATCACAGCCGAAAGAAGCGCCTGCTGATTTCTTTTCCACAATAAATACGCAAGTGGTGCAGGTTAGCGATGAAAAAAAAAATCAGGCGCTTAATAAGTAATGAAGAGCAAAGCCGCTTTAGTTTGCGTGGGCAAATATTTGGGATATAGAACTGTGTAAGGAGATAGCGAAGTGCGACTATTTTAAGGTGGCACTCCTGTCTCCCGGCACTGTTGACAGTGATAATGTTTAAAATTTATTATCAATGTGTCAGCTCCGGCACGTAAAATACAAGTGGCAGGCTTACAAATGCGGGGTAAACATTTTTATCACAGTTTAAGCCCTCTTGATTTGTAAACAGTCCTCTTTCGGTTGAGGTTAAGTAATACACGTTCACGGGTACATGCACATGGCCGGAGACTTGAGATTCAATCTCTTGAACGTTTTCGTGATGCTGTGGGTTTTGTGTGTAATTTTACAAGGGCATTGATTAAAACTCTTCTAAACATGTGCAGGCTTTGGTCTTTGATGAGGGAGATTAGATTGAATTGAGCTTTAATTGTTTAGGCGGGTGCTGTGGAATTTTTTGAAATTTGGTGGAGGCTCTTAAAGATTGCAACAGTCCTTTTTTGACATCGTGGTGGAGGTGGCGTCTTACTTGGTCTGCAGTTCGAAATCAATGCGCTATACAAACTGCTTCCATATCTCCTCCTCAAATTCACTATATGGAGGAGGGATTTTTATTTTTTGTAAATCAGGTTTATTGAATAAAAATTGAGTATAAGTCTAAACGAGAAAGAAATACACTAAAAGAGGAAAGGTGGGATGTCTACGGACCGCAGCACAAAGAACAGAGCTTGGGAGACACTTTATAGAAACCCTTTTTGGATGTCCTGTGATCCACCAAGAGGTGAAGTCTGTATATTTCTGTTTGTGACTGCTTGTTTTCATATACTATCTAGGACAAGCCAGTTTCCATCGCATGACGTCCTAAATTGCTTTTGCGTACTCCAAATTTACATTATATACCATTTTCTAAATTTGTTTCCACGTCTTTGTTCATCTTCTTATCTAATCTCTTGTTCAATACCTTGAACAATTCTGCATACAAT
Organism: Eristalinus sepulchralis; assembly: GCA_944738645.1. Classification (NCBI taxonomy): domain Eukaryota; kingdom Metazoa; phylum Arthropoda; class Insecta; order Diptera; family Syrphidae; genus Eristalinus; species Eristalinus sepulchralis. The sequence goes on from OX122883.1 coordinate 36,437,261, forward strand.
ACCTTGTTCAATTCCTTGCCCACTTCCCTAGCCATTTCCCTGTTCCGAATCCTTGTCCACTCCAATTAATTGCTCAGTCTTTCCATTAATTATTTCTTATCTGGATCCCTGTTAAATTCGTTGTCCATTACTCTGTCCGATTCTTTGCTTAAGTCCTCGTCCCGTCTCAAGTCCTTGTCTCTGTCAATGCTCTTGTCCTCGTCCTCGTTGGCCTTAATCTGAAAGTCCTCATCCAAACTTGTGTCCATGTCCTTTCAAAATCCTCATTTAACACGTCATCTAAATTCCCGTTCAATTTCTTGTAGAAGTTGCAGTATAGTTCCATGTTTCAGTTCAATTTCTTGTCTAAGTCGTGGTTCATGTCTCAGTTGGTGGTGTAATGTAACTCTTTATCAACGCCTTTTGCCCCTTCTTCTTATCATTCTCATAAAAGAGTTAAGCGTCTCAAACTTTACACTTTTTTCTATGAAATCCCATTTTCACCGTTCCAGAAAAGAAAGGGAACTTCAAAGTTCAAATAGCGCATATGAGTGTGTTACGCTTTGTCAGCATGTTCTCTGCACGCACTTCTCTTCTTGTGGTTTATTTAAGAACTGTGGCAATATTTCATCGTCTAGTTCTTACTTATTTGGATCTTGACTTTGAAATTCTAAATTTCGTTTTTGTAAAACAGACTGTGATATACTGGGTTACACCATATCCTTTTGGGTCTATAACTTAATTCGAGCGGTTTGCTAACAGATGGCGTAACTTGTAGTATTCCAGCTGCTTATAAACGTTTTGAAATGGTTGTTTCAGTGACACCCAAAGATTCTGCGAGTTTGGTAACAATTTTCATAGAGTGATACTTCCAGTTGTTCATTTTCAAATTTTTTTGACTGCTTAGGACGTTCATCGTCTTCCAAGCCAAAATCACCACTTTGAAATCGTGCAAACCAGTTTTACCCTGTTCACCAAAATACGATGACTTTCGGCAGCAGTTTTCTTCATATCAAATTATTGAAAAATAACTCCCCGCAAAAACACTTTTTCAGGCACAAGGTTCGACATATTATTGTGAAAAAAATTATTGTTATTTACGCTTCAAATGAATGACAAATACTGAAATAACGTAAAATGACAGTAGCTTACCAACGCATATTCCATTGAAATAATAACAATGGAATAATACAAGTTACGCCATCTCTTAGCAAACCGCATGAGCTAAATTATAGACCCAATAATATAGAATAACAAACAATCATCTATCTGCCGTCAAGGTTACATGCAACGATACAACGTGTCTGGAAAGAAATTTAGAGTTCAAACTTGCAGCTTCATTTGCTACTGACTGGCGGGAATTTCAAATAATCCAAGCAAGTGGTAACAGGTCTACAAATAAGAAATGCAAATACTTTCTAAAGTACAAATTGGTAAAGACTACAGGACAAATCATGCACACTTACATCACACGCTTATATCATACTGTGGTGGACTGAATCTTATGTTTCAATATGAAGAAAATGTTGGGAGCTTAGCTATAAGTCACAAAATTGTTGTTCATTCGATTTTATCCCCAGAAAGTAGTATCAATATACTTCTGTATTTCGAAAATACGCCTTAAATTTTTAATATCCGGACAATTTTTTTGGCATTCATTCATGGCTCGCTCTCTAGTCTTTTAGTCGAAAACTCTATAAGATTGTTTCGGAAAAGAAAGAAAACGACTATTGACCCCCACGGCCGGATTTTTGTTTAACAACACATATTTGGTTTTATCGTCATTAATTCTAAGACAAGCTTGCTTCAGATTCATCAACTCCGTTGCCGTTCAAACTGATTCTTCCTACACTCCTCAACAACTTCCTACACCACGCTATCAAGTCGTTCAGGACGCATTCAACGTTTCGGTACGTCCTGGAATAGTGCTGCCGCCTCGGTGAACTCAGAAAGCGATGCCGAGTTTAATGTTCTTGATGCCCTTGGTTCCACTACCGCCCCGCAATCCGGAACTACCTTAATGATCACTACTCTATAAGGGACTTCTTCTTCTTCTTCTTTGATTGACGCTGCAATCCGGGGTGGACCTGAGCCTCAACAAACATGCCCCTCCAGATAGCAGGATCTCTTGCCAGGTTCATCCAATTGCGCACTCCTAGTTGATTGGGGTCCTTCTCCATTTATGCGCGCCATCTCAACATAGGCCGTTCTCTGTTGCGTTGTCCCAATGTCTCGCATTCGAAGACTTTCGGGCCGGAGCAGTCGTGTCCACACGCTCTTCATGGCATAGTCATCTTAAGCCTTGTATCAGAAGACAATTTACCAGGCGCATGCCGCCGTTCAGCTTATAAAGTTGTCGTTTAATCTTTTCTCCAGACGCCATCAACGCAAAAAAGGACCGAAAATCGCGCGCAGAACTTTTTTTTTTCAAAGAGACTTAGGTTTTCTTATCCGCTTTTAGTAGCGTGCAAGTTTGTACGCCATTGTACAAAGCTAGTTAAGTCCTTCAAGAGAGGGTCCTATTGCTCAATTACCTCTTGAGCCCATAGATGCAGCTGGACTTACAATGTGTTATACTCTTCCATGGTTGCTACAAATTGCCCATTCCCTTCAACTACGGCTAAATGTTCAGCGATCCAAATGACGATGTCTTGGTAGACTAAGGTTATCTAAGAAGCTCAGGCTTAGAATATTAACGCTCCCTTTTGTACAAATGCTCCAGGAAAAAAAAGATCCCGCAAAAAAAACTAAACCGTCTCCTAAGGTTAACAACTGAAATACCACTCCTAATAAGTCTTTTAGAACGCGCTTGATTCCCAACCTAAGCTCGGCTCTGAGTTTTTCATCACCAATCGCTTCCTCTGTAAACACATTGAACTTAGATCAACATCCTCGACTATATCCAAATTTCATACGCTTCCACATCTTAAACCACTACCACTCCTCGTCCGAAGTGTTATTTATCCTAACGCCAAATGCAATATTTACAATGTTTTACGAAGTTAAAATTTCCATCGCTTTATGCTGAACTGATATGAACGTACTTATACCACTTGCTTAGCAAACCGTAAAACTTCTTATCGAAATTCTAACCTTAAGGATGAACTCCAAATGGGTTCCTATGTGTTCATGGATTAAGATTATATTCAGTTGCAAGACATCAGTCAAATCACAGTCAGTTGGTGAACATATCCCTGAACAATCATTACACAACACATAAATCAACAAATCATATAAGCCTTAGAAAAAAAATGAAAAAAAATCCAAAAAACTTCCAGATCATAGATCTTCATCAGGACTTATCATGTCTTTCACACTCACACATTAACACACCAATACGCGCTGAATTTGAAAATAGTCTTTCTTGTCCATACTTAAGCTGCGAGCGTACACTTCCCCTATACCTGTGAGAAAAAAAAACTGAAGAAGACGACGAACGATGAAAACAGCAATCAGCCCCGAACCAACACATCGGCGCACAAGTCTCCAAAAACCACCCCCATTACGGGCGCGCAACACACACAGCTCTGGCCCCAACACAGCCACCGCATCGCATCGTCTTCATTCTCATCTCATTCTGCTTCTGTTCTTTTTTTCCCAAGTTTTGTGTATCTTATCGGATTATCACCGTCAGTATTGTGATATTCTCCCGAGCTAAAAGATTAAACATCCGACTTATCTCACCGTCGTGCGTCGTACACATAAGTGTAATATAAAACTTTTAGATTTCATCTGGAGTAATTTCAGTCTTTGTTCAGACACCGAAGTGACTGTGAGCCCTACCCCACCCCATAGGCAGCGGCAACCCCCAGCAAAACCGCAATCAGTGCGCTGCATCTCGCAGAACATCTTCGCTATCGCTTACCGTGTAGTTTTTCTTTTCGACATTTTCGCTTGCTCTCTACTCGAATTGAGAACAGAGGTTAAACTCACGCATATCAGCCACTCGACATAAGGATAAATTAATTAATTAAGTGGAAAATCCGCGACTATCGCTTGGTGGATCCCAAAACAAATATCAACACCTTTATCGCTGGCACTTCGACGCTCTTGTATCTTTCCGGCTGGCCTTTGTGCGATTGTAACTGTAACTGCCTAACAATAAGTGACTAATTGTCGTGTCGCGGCCAATTGGGGCGAGACGAGACGAGAGAAAAAGGATCGCGCGAGCGAGTTGTGCAAACGAACATCGAATCTAGTACATTCGCACGAATCTCTGCGATGAAAGCTGAAACAATAAATTAATTTAACGTCTGTGCTTGGGTTTTCGTGGGGACTTGTGGGCCATCAAACAAAACAGATCCAAGACGAGCTTTGTAGCTGAAGACAAAAAAAACACGCTCCCACACACACACACACGAGACGTATCAACCGCGCACACACACACACGCGCCCCGAGGAAGAGGCTTACTTTAGTGAATGGAACTTTATTGATAAATTGGATTTAATAAGAAAAACGGACGTTTAATTTCAAGTGGTCTTGGAGGCGCACACAGAGCACCGTGCTTGTGGTCGTGTAGAGTACTCTTTTTAGTTATTTATTTATTTCTTATTTGTAAACTCTGCCGTCTCGTTCTCGGCTGTCGTGTGCGGGTGTTCTTGAAAGAAGAAATCAAATCACCTCAACGCGTGGATAACTTCCAACGTCTTGCAAAGCTGACCGATACGAGCACTGAATTTTCCTCAATAGATACGATCGATCAACGAAGCGAAAATGGGTGAAGAAACCGCCACTGCTACGGAGAGCAAGGATGAGAAGCCGCAGCTGACGAAATTCGGCGAGTATTGCCAACAGAAGGGGATTAACCCAAATCTGATTATGCTGAAGATCACGCTGTTTGTGATGTACGGAGGTATGTGCTGTGGATGACATTGTATCTAGTTTCTAAGTCATTCGGAAGTAATTAATTAAGATCTATTATTTTTTTGTACGCATCATTGTTGAGCTGGGGCATAAGAGTGGGCTTTTCGGCTGTCACTTGGAACCGTGAAGTGACAGATCTTTGGTTGTTTGTAGGCTTCGATGGATTTTGTTTGTGATAGCTTGGAGTGGCGTTTTTGGTGGGCGGTGTAAAGACTTTTGTTTTTAGAAAATGATTTTTTACAAATTTATATTTAAGGGCTTGAATAACTTGAGTGAGTTTGCAAGTGGATATACAGTGCCTTCCGCAGGACAACAAAAAACAAATGAGAAATTTGTTCAAAAAATTATGGGACATCAATAATCCGATTATTCTTGGTGCATTTACGTTTTTTTTCTTCATTCCACTGTTTATCTATCGATCCGTCAAATGAAATCTTTGCATTCCACAGACAGAGTTTCCATTTTTGCAAGTTCTATCTCCTCAATGACTTGCGCAATAAAGCAGCTCAGTTGCATAACAAAGCAACAGTTTGAAAACAAAGCTAAGTTACCAAGGTTTAGCTAGCACTGCGCGTGTCCTTTTGATAATTCTATACATACATACGTGTTGAAATGTTGTTTTTCGTTCTTAAAATGCGATACTATTGGAAGCTTTCTGCTATAACCGGAAAGGTCACCATTAAGATGTAAGCCATGCTTGGGTCTTGAAAGCAACAAATTGGTGTTGCACATCGAAGGTACAGATCTGATTGAGAAATCCGATAAATTTCCATGAACATTGCATATTTTGTCTTTAAGACAAACTGAAAAATATTCTTAAAGTTCACAAAAATTCAATGCTAATATTCTTAGGGGTCGAAACGGATCAATAACGAATTGTCGTTAGGTGGCTTTGACATTGAATTCTTAAATTGGACGATTGCAAATTTTTTGTGAAAGGTGACATCTTAAGTCTTAATTTATTAGAAGACATTTTTTAAATCATATTTATCTGCAAAAAAAAACAATAATTTACTTTTAAATACGGGTGAAAATTGTGAACAGTATCCTCATATTTCGGTATTCTACAATATCATGGTAAACGAAAGAAAGCATCCCAGGCAGGAAGAAATTAACTGATCCTCGATCTCAAGGGTTCAACTATTCTATTCGACCATCCCCTTTATTGTCGCTACGCTGTTTTAGCCTTCGAGCAATTAGAAAATAAGGAGTGGCGCAATGTGTTGGTCAACGGTGAGCGTTACAGAGCTACATATGTTAACCGACCTTTTTATTACTGAAGTTAAAGGCATTAGCTTGGATGACCTATGGTTCATGCAGGACAGCGCGCCATTGTGTAGTTAATCAGATTCCAAGTCCATGAATACGTTGACGAACGAGTGGAGGAAATCTACAATCTGTGGAATTTGAAAATAGAGGTGAATAAAGGTGTTTTCAAATCATATCACATTAGGAGCATTGCAGTTGATCATAGTTTCAGCTCGGAAAATTTTAATTGTGACGCATTTTCTCCATCTATAAAGCACACTCAAGTAAAGCTTAGTCACAATGCTATCGTCCATCTGTAAAATTGCTTATGTATGAATTCACAACTTCTTAATGCTATGTAGGGTTTTTGGATGAAATAGTGGGCATGTAATAAAATCATCATCATTGAACAAAATATGTTTTTATAGATCGATTCGAGTAGAAATGTTTTGTGGGATTGCAAACAGATATACATCGACTCCCAAAGGACCGCACACATGAAACAAATGCAGATTTCATTAAAAAATAATGATTTAGCATATACCCTGTTACACGACAACATATATGTTGTGAACGCAAGTGCGCATCAATGTATTGTAAAGGGTGTCCCAACAAGAACGCAAGTTTTAAATTTTAAATAAAACGCATATATTTAAAAAAATCGTGAATTCTTTATTATGTCGTAAAGTAGACAGGATGTGGTTATGTGTGGAATAACACATCGGCCAGATGGCCGCCGCGGCTTTGCTGGCACATACGCGATCTTTTAATGAAATTTTCAATGACCATTTTGCCTAAATGCTGCGGTATTTCATTAATGCAGCGTCCAATTTCCTCGTTTAAGGCTTGATTCGTCGTCGGCTTATTTCCTAAAATCATCGACTTCAAAAAACCCCAAAGAAAAAAGTCCAATGGTGTTAAATCGCACGATCTAGGCGGTCAATTCTGGTCCCCAAAACGCGAAATAACACGACCGGGAAATGACTGATGCAGCAATTGAATTGTTTCTCTGGCTGTATGAGATGTGGCGCCGTCTTGTTGAAACAACAACCCCTCCACCATTTCGGTAAAACAATTTCACAATGAGAATGCGTTGTTCATTCGTGTAGCGCTTCATTCTTATTAACCTTATATCTTCTACTAACAAACAATAATAATTGTTCAAATATCAAACAATGACAATTCGAATGGCGCCAAATTTAAATCTTGCGTTCTTGTTGGGACACCCTTTAGTTTTCTCATTCATGGCTTATATTTTCTCTCTGATAGCACTCGTTTTGGGTATAAATGTTTTGTGGTATTGATTTTATTTTTTATTTAATTATAATTCGAGTCAACTCAAGTCAACTATCCTTAAAAAGTCTAGATCTGAATCTCCTACGGTCTTGACCATGTTGAATCTAGTCATCTAGACTTCCTTAGAGTTTCCTTAAGTGCGCTGCCACTTGATGATGGCGTGTTGATCTTACTCTCCTTTCCGAGCGCGGAGGTTAACATACGAAGATCACCTTGGCTGAAGGGTTGTTGCTTATGTACCTACTATGCCCAAGTAAGTGTAGCTTCCATCTTCATCTTCTCCACATTCTTTTCTCGTGGACAAGTCTGTAAAATTCACATGTTTAGTTTGAGAAACTAAGTCGTATTTAATCACTACTAACACCCATATTATTAAAACCAACAGATCACCTTTGACCATCACAAAATGAATGGGAGGACAATGAAAAATATGAACAGGTTAAAATAGTTCCACATCCGCCCGAGTACTCGCTTCATTAAACTTTTCGCGCTAGATAGATATATGCCCTTTTGGTTTAACATAGGTTATTAGATGTCGTGTAGCTCCTTGTCATCAATATAATTATGAAAAGCTGAGCCTGTTTGGAGATTATACTCTTTCGGCAAAAAGGACTAGAAATGGGGGGTTTTCGATCCGGGTCAAATTTCACTACTATTTATTTGTGTATAAAACTGATAAGTTTTGTTAACAGACAGATTTGTATTTTTGATCTGTATGTAATCTATGTAGACTAGAAAGATCCATTTGGGTGCTTGCTTTTTTGAGCAACTTTTTGTGGTCTTAACTTTACCACTGTCTGAAAATAATAATTTCCCTTCATAGCCTTCGTAACATTTTAAATTTGGTTGTGTCTGTGTATCATTGAATCGATTCAGCCTTTTCGGAATTAGATAAACATTTTGTTACTAATTTTCATGTTACAAAATTTTTAAATTTCTTAAACTATTTCGCTCCATCCAGCAAAACTAGAGTTATTGCTTAAGTTAAAGTAGGAATTAGATAGTTAAGTGAGAATGACTGTAAATGTTGTAGCGGAACAATTACAAATCTGATGTCATCTCTTCTTAACTTTATGACAAATCGCCCCCTAAACTTAAAAACTCTTCCTCGTAAAAGAAGAAAATCAAAAACTTCTTCGCCAAATGACCATAACAAGAGTGTTCTCTCCAAAGACAGTTTAACACCACGTTTCACGTTGTAACGTTTATGTTGGCTCCAATCGTGACGCATAACTCAATACGGAGGTTAACCCTTCAATTGTCAACCTAAATCCGAACATAAATCTAAACGCAGCCGTCGTAAGATTGCCATTGCGATACGAGCAGGGGTCTTTAACACCTACACACAGTCGTCGCAGTTGTACTAGCCAACGTTAAGGTCAGTGTTGTCCCCTAGATATCTCTGTTACCCACACACGTACAAAAGCAAATTAATTTCAAACACACACAGGCTTGAAATGAAATTGATAGCAGCCTGTATGAAGATGACATGTATGCAACCAAATGACAGAATGTGGCGAGTGGCGGCTTGACATTGAGACCAACGATTATTTGTTTGTGAGATAGCTTGCGGCGGACTTCCATTTGTTCTTTAACAGTAATTTCATAGCGCACATCTGTAATTACCGAGAAATTAGAATTGTAACGTTTTATAAGATGACGTTGCCGCAATGGATGACACAGATGCAGGCATGGCATGGGAATGCCAACGGCCAAGAGCCAACGGCTGCTGTGTGCCAGAGAGTCAGAGAGTATGTCAATAGGAGGATGTGCCTATCGCTCGTTGACCTTATGTTGCATCAGGAAATTGATTACAACAGAATGTGCTGTAATGCAATGGCACTTAGGAGGAGACATGCACTCACGAATGGTGGTCACGCTTGTCGGTACATATTTGTGGAATTGGGGCAAGTGAATGCATTGGAAACCGGTTAGGGGATGGTGCCATTTGAACTAGATGAGCGTGAGTAAGTGCACTCAATGCAAAAGGGTTGGAAGTAAAATTGTTTTGGCAAAGACAGAATTGGCAGAGGTATGCTGTCGGTATGAATGGGTTTTAAAAAAAATGGGTGGCACTATAACCCACAAGGGAGTAGGTCTTAATTTTTTAAGAAGTACTTATGTTGTGCGTGTTATTGGCCTCCCAAGAGTAGAGGGTATCTGCATTTTATTATCGGCACTGAAAAGCGAGAGGAGAAAGAAAATTTTAATAGACTATATGTACTCTTTGAGTCTTGCAGGAAGTCGAAAAAGGTGCGAAATTGTTTGTGAAGTGCCTGAGATCTTCAGCGTGGATGATTACAAATCTGAGATAAGCTTTGCAACTTTCTCACCGCAATAGCAGTGACATATGGCCTTTAATGTCTTATTCTTGGTACATTAAGAAAGGTCTTTTAGCTGATATGCAACAAAAAATGTGGCATGTAGGTCCAGACTAAAAGAAAACATGCTCACACCGGTTCTTAAATCAAATGGTTCATCTTTTCTTCTTCAGTTTTCTCGTCTTTTGGGCAATTTTGGGTGCCAGTTAAACTCTTCTGTTCTTAATGCGATTTATTCATTAAGCAATTTTTGCACATCTTTGAGTCAACACGTCGATGCAAAGAACGTATAGCCCAAACTAACCAAGTTTAGTGAATTAGCTGCATGGGGTAAAACTTCCCAGCTGAGTGCTTCCAACGTGTCGCAAGCCCCTTTTGTTGTATGCAATGAAACAATTCTGTGCACTTTGTCTTGTTTTGATAGTCGGTCGTATATTAAGCAGAGAACGGTTCAAAATGATTATATCCATTTGGTAGCTTTGAGTATCCGCTGTTTTCTAAGTTTTGAACAACTCATCATAGACCACAGCGGTCTTAGATACATTCTTTCTTACGGTGATGCTGCAGTCCGAGTAGATATAGGCTTCAATTAACAAGCATCTGTAGCTAACTCGATCTGCAGCTAGCTCGATCTTTAACTAGTTTCCTTCAGTTACGTACGCACAGTTGATTGAAGTTTCATTTTCACATGGGTTTACCATCTGATTCGCGGTTCTCCTTTACTGTGACGCTGTCCATTGGAGTTGGATTTGAAGACCTTCCATGTCGGAGGACTGCCGTTCTGCACGACCTAGCCATTCCAATGGTTGGATCTTCTGACGAAGTCGTTATCACTGAACAGCTCGTACAATTCATTGTTGTATAGCGAAGGAGAGGTCCACTCACCATCTAGGCATAGTTCAGAACGGTTACGTAAAGTAGCTCAACATTTTTTTTTATTTTGTGTACGAAAATTACATAAGTCCAAATTTCGTTTCGGTCTCGAAAACAAACTTATCCCTTTTTGTGTCTATTTTCTTTCATAAACATAAATGGAGTTTGAAGAATTGTCAAATCAATATTTCACTATTAAAAAAAAAAGTTTTTATACTGAAACGGAGGCTACGCATGGGGGGCACACTGACCTCCTGAAATCTCGCTGCTTAAGGTCGCAGTATAATTTTCTTTATGTGTAAGTTTTATTCAATGCAATTTCTCTTGATATCCAAGCTACCCGTACTTATGGAATTTTGAACGAAGCAACATTTTGAATATTTCCAACTAACCGCCATTTCCAATCCTACAGCAATCACAAAAGTGGTTATAGGGACGGTAGAATGCCTCAACTTTCATACAGGGGCTGTTTCAAACTTTTACTGGAAAGGCTATCTTAGGTTCCTTGAATGCAATAAAACTTTAGAACAGGAACATACAATACAACAGTATATACGGTGTCGAACAAAACAATAGCTTTCAGTGGCACTTAGTTACACTTTGCTAAATAAAATTGTTTTAATTTAATGGATTGAAGCGAATTTGGTTTCTCTAACTTAGATGGACAGTCGATTTTAAAATACTGAAACACAAACACAACGCAGTTCGTTTAGCACGAGCATTTTGCGACAGATGTACCCGAAAACCTCTTTGCTTTCCATGCTTTTCTTTGTACTGTTAAGCAGTAGATTATACTTGACAACATCACACAATGTTGCAACTGCACTAATTCCCAATTTATAACTGATTCAGAGTACTTCCAATTTTTATTGTAAACAAGTTAAAAAAAGTGGCGCGTTGCAAATACTCCACAGAATTGAAACCAAAGATTATCGCGGATTTTCCGGAATGAAGCAGTTTACGTCATTTCCCTCTTTCGCAGTTCTTGATACTCCATACATCGTGGTTGAAGATCTAAAAAAAATCATCATACGTGATGATCCATCTCATTAAAAAGGATGCCAAGTGAACAGGATTTGGATATACATATGATGTATATACCGGATCTTTCGTTTCAACCTTCCAACCCGTGTACGGTCAACGTCTGATCTAGTGTTGCCTTCCATCCCTGACGATCCCAGGCACGTTGTTTTCAGCCATCTAAGTTCCATAAAATCAGCGATCATTCGGTCCTTATACCTGAGGCCGAGTGAGTGTAGTCGACGGTATTTTACCGCCTTAACTACTTTCACGTCTTGATACAGAACGTAAAGTTCGAGGTTTTGTCTTCTCCTCCATTCGGCGTGCTCACAAACAGGACCGCATGCACTTTCTTTTTCAACAAATTTCTCTTGATCGTCAATGAAATCACTAAAGTTATGTACTGACCCTATCTTTGATCAGAATCATCCATTGACTCGAGTGGAAAAAAGGACATTTGCGATTCAATGGAGTGGAGTGGAGTGAACAAGCACTTTAGTCGAATTGACGAAAATCCACCGCAGACTAGATTCTTTATTAGATTCAGTTTATTTATTTCCTAATTACAGCCAGTTCGGAATTAACGCTTTTGAAAATAATTTCGATGAAAAAAAATCCTATGGATACTCATAACTACTTCAGAAATATTTTGTAGGAACACAAATTTCTCGACAAGTTTATGATAAGCTTGAAGAATGAAATCCGCATGGAGAAGTCAAAATCGTCCAGAGTTTTATGTGACGTAGGACAGTCGGGACTTAGCTCATTCTCTAGAATGGATGATAAGAAGACTTTTTGGAATCCTTTCAGAAAAAAACCTCTTAGAACGACTCAAGATAACTAACATTGACTTCTCTGTACAACTTAATTTATTTCTATCAACTCCCCTTTTTCTTTTTCCGTTTTGGCAACGTATAGGCATAGGGTTACCCCCATAGCTTTAGCAACTTATAGGCATAGGGTTTGTTTGTGTGCAAATGAATAGTGTTGTAGGCATGGACAAGAACCACTTAGTCCAACGACACTAAAAAAAGAGCGGCATTCTTCTTCTCGACATCAGAGCCTTTCCTGTGGATAAAACTACTGAAAAAAAATGTTTACAACCCCTCTGCTCCGCCACAGAGAACATTTGCAGTGCGTGCAAGATTGGCTATATCAAACATACTTCATCTATATCTCGGTTAAATATTTTTTGAGAGTTTTCAAAAGACAGGGATATCGACTATTTCACTGTAGTAAACATTTGTGATTGCAATTGTCTAGGTATTCATCTTAATCTGAATGATATGTCTTCAGTGTGTTTTTTAGGAGTTCGTTTTCTTCCAGTATTCGTTTATTGCAATAAGCGACAAGAGATTTCTTCCTTTTGTTCAATTTAAAGCTTTTCAATTTGAATGGAATCGAGCGCCACTAGTTGAACTTGCATTCCCTTAGTTCCTCCCTTTCCGTTCTTCGCATCTCAAAACTTCCACTTTGTTAGACATTTTTCATTCAAAAACAATTTCTTTTCCTTTCTTTCAGCAACCTCATCGCTGCTGCCCTATCTTACGATCCACATGCAGTCCATCGGTCTGACGGTTGAGGAGATCGCCATCATTTACCTGGCCTTGCCGTTCACAACCTTCCTCAGTCCGCCGATAACAGGTAAGCACTTGACGCACATAATTCACCCTTTCAGCCATTAATTGAATTCTTTCCCTTCTCTCTCTCTCCGTCTCTCACTCTTCGCCCCTCAAGAAGGTCTATTTTAAGTACCCAACAAAAAAAAAGAAGAGAATGAGAGAAGGAAAATATAACGAATGTAAATATCTCAAGGAATGTCATGTGCCCACGACAGGTGGGTATTTACCATTTTCCGAAGCATAAAATGGACGACATAATTATGCAAATGTTTGCCTTGAGCACTCCTCCAACGACTTTAAGGAAGTTGTCGGGATCCGCGAGATGAATTTATGACAATACTACCCAACTGTCGTGTCGCGTCACTCGGTGTCGTGTAGTGGTGTCATGCAATTTTAATAATTCGACGAAACAATTCGCAGTCAGTTTTGGCAACAAGCGGTCTGCACAATGAGCGAAAAACCGCCCGCCCGAGACACTTGACGCGCTGCTGAATGAAAATCTAAATCCGACGAATGCTTGTGTAATGTAGAAAGTAATTTATTTATGATCTAATTGCTGTGAGTCCGGGTCGTAATTCACGGTTTACAACGGCTGCCATCTGCGGGCGTTGTTTACATTTTGTTTCAGACGACGACGACAACGACGACGTTGACTTGGCTTCAGAAGTTACATGTAAATACGAGTACACTTGTATGCAGTGCGTTGTAGCAATTAAAGGTTTATTTTTGCTTTTGTGCTCTCCGTGTGTGTTTTTCCGTGGAATTCTCAAGGGTTGCGTTACTAGGGCGGGAGTTGGGAATGTTTTGTTTGCAAAGATTTCCGGGTTCTTCGAAATCGGCTTTTGTTCGGCCAGAGTCTTGGCGTGGCTTGCTGGCAAGAGCCTTGTCCGATGTACACTTGTGCATGTCAAGTGATCTCCAAATGTCGACGGAATTCAGTCGTCTGTGAGCAACATTTGAGCGATTTGTGGGTATTTTGAAATAATTGGGGGAATGTATTCTTGGCGAAAGAAAAAGACCATTTGGAAAACGAAGAGTTGTACTGTCTTGAAGTCAAGACTGTTTAAATTTTGATGCACCTATTCTCTGGCATAATTCTGTTCAACAGGGGTGATGTTTCAATAGCTGGTGGCGTCTTGCTTTCCAAGTATATTGCGATTAAATGTCTCTAGCTGTTGTCAGTACCTCTTCTCTTGCATACAGAAGACCTGAAAAAGGCACAGAATAAGCATTCGAAAGTTGTTGTTGTCGAGTTCGTTACCATTTTCAACAGAACAGGGTTGGCTACGTAAGGTAGAAGTGGAAAGACTAAGCCCGCTGATCAAATGAGTCAAGTCTGAGGCAATCCAAAGATTTAAACAGTCTTTATTCCTTCAAGAAAAATCTTTAGCCTAGGCCAGACAGGTAAAATTAAGGTTACGAGCTTATTGAATTGATTGAAAAATTGAATTTTTTTTTATGACTAGCGCGCTTCGTGGGGACTATTTGTTATCCTTAAGTGACTGGAATAAAACCAGATCACGGGCCAAATTTAGAGAGGACGAGAGGAGGTATCGTTACACAGTGGTTGTAAATGTCGGTGGATAATAATGAGAAGGGAAAGTTGAGCTGAAAATGACAGTTCATATTCTTGCTGGGCGGCTAAGAAATTTGCATCTAAACTTAGCCGTAAGTCCGAGGAAGGGCTTAAGGCTAAATGGATGTGCATTCCTAGCGAGGTGTAAATTCTCTTGCGGGAGGACTACAGTTGGCTAACTCATTTGAATATATCTTGCTTTAAAAGAGAATAAATATTAGAGTAAGACTCAAGCTTTGGACGAATATACGCCCTTTGTATTGCGGGCAAATTAAAAAAGCTGAAATATTTCTTGCATCGCTTTAAGACACCTAGACATTTGCTGCATTTTAGGTGAACTTAAAGATCTCATCGTTCCAACTAAGTGTTAAGTTGATACACGTATCGGGGATGGAAAGTCGTTCGGTTTAAACAACGCAAGAGCTTTTCCTGAATAATGCCTATGCGACAGTAGACACCACTGTGTCTTGAAAGCACTTAATTCCACTCTATTATTTTTACCCCAATCGATTATGATGTCAATATCGGAATTTAAAGAACTTAATGTACGCTGTGTACTATACAGCCGGAGAGAAGTATCTTCTAATCTATTGAAGAAGAGATTCATCGAAAGCACAGCAAAGCATTTTCGAAAAGACAGCCTGGTGCCAGACTCTGTTAAATGCCTTTTCGGTTTTAGATCCGAAGTCGTACTGCTGGCCATTAAGAAATTTCCGGGATTAATTTATAAACTGACGGTGTATTATTCGTCATCTTAAGGGACGCGCTGAACAAATGTTATTTTTTTCCATTCCCGGGAAGAGTCTTACGCAATAGTTTTGCCAGCGAAAAAGAACACTTCTTATGACTCAACTTTTGACAAGAGAAGAATATAATTTTGCAGAATTGAAGAATTTTGAAGAAACCAAACCAGCCTGAGACACAGTAAATCAATTATGTATATATCATAGCGATAGCGCCAAGGTTGTACAAGAGGACAAAACAGATAGATCTTACGCATCTGAGTTGGCGAGGAGGATAAGTGCGTCAACGCATACGCCATAGATTATAGGTTCGATTTCGATTGAAAATTTTGCATTTTTTGCTGCACCACCTCACTTTAATTGCTGACAACACTTAAAGAGTACTTAATTGTCAATAAAAAGGCTTTACACATCTTCGAGTCGGCAATAGGTAGGTTGCCCCTGCTCCTGAGAGTATATAGTATGCACAGCATGACTAGTTGTTGAAGAAGCTAGGCCTTGGTTACTTGTGGGCTCTGGGAGCCTCTTAATTTCTCCTTATTTGTGCAAAAGTTCTGAATTCTTTGAAAGAGGGGTATAGTAGAGGGATACAGAGGAAGATAAATAAACCTGCCACGGGATAGTGTTCCATTTCCCTTGTTGATTTTTTGATCGTAGAAATGTACCTCCCCCCTCCCCCTCAAACTTACTATCGAAAACTTATAACAAATCGAAAACTTATAATCAAATCATTGCTTACTCCAATAGTTTCATTCCTCTGTAGTGAAGTGGTTTTCTGACTATCAAAATCAAAATATTTTTTCAAACATGTTTTGAGCCATAAAAGCTTATCTGCAACAAGCCGATAGGACTGCTATGTAAAACACAAAAAATGTTATTGCCGCGAGTGCCTCGGAATCGGATCAATTTACATCTACTGCTGTTGTGCCAACAGAATCGCAACGAACCCAATGCATGGTTTTGTACATGCCGGACGTACAAAAACACACAGCATGCGATGGAAGATAAAAAAGGGCTGCCTTTGAGAGCGAAACAGTTGCGTTTTCTGGGAACAAAAACTTATCAAGAAATATTTTGGGGCTTGACATGCCAATTAAGGATTTGATTGATTCCATTGCACCTCAAACAAAATCGCAATAACAGTTTCCAGGATCCCATAACATACATCCAGCTTTGACTTAAGCCCGATTTTTACACAATTCCCAAACTTGTCTGGCGAGCATCAGTGATTCGTCAGACTGATGAGTGTCACTTCTCGGCGAAGATGCATATATCCTGTATGGACTACTCTTTCTTTTTGTGTGGCGCAACAGTAACTGGATGTCAGCTAAAAAACTTTTACTTGCAAAAACGTCGTTACCAACTGTATGTAAGTGCGCACATTGTCTCCTGTACTTTTTTGCCAATGGATTACTCTTTATTCATTCAATATGATCTAGTCATCTTAAGTGTTTTTATCCTACAGATTGGGCTTGGGATTGCGCACAGGGTTTTTCAAAAGCCCTTTTAGCTTTAGCTTGTTTAATACGGACGTTATACGACGAATACTTTGATCCTTAAGTGAAACTGGAGCAAATGGGCCGAATGGTAAATGGTAGCGAAGTTAAAATGTTCTTATGAAAAAACTGCACAACGAAGAAATTTTTTTAAACGTCTTAATTAAAGGAAGACAGAGTAGCAATCGAGTCGTACATCAAAATCTGTGGGGATGGAGAGCAACGAGAAGGCCAAACTCCTGGGTAGTAAAGAAACATAGTTTGGACTCACTTAATCATCTCAGTCTCAAAGTCATGAATCTATTTACCAAAGAGTCGTAGATAATGCCAGACTAGACGCATTAGTTACCCAAGTGCCAACCTAAGTCCATGTTGGAGGCATAATGGCTCCACCTTGGTGGCAAGCAATGCCCTTTCAACACCTCTGTCGTGCTATGGTTGCAATGCAACTCTGCCCTGAGCCGGGAAAGTTTTCATAACAGCCTAGTCTCAGTGTCGGAGTTGGGCAAGTTGGCACAGTACATTTACCTCGGCTCTACCCACAACTTGGGTTAAGCAGCCACGGTATTCTCACAAGGGGCTCAACCACATGGTCAGGCTGAAAGTAAGTTACAGGGCGCCTAGCCTTCCTTGGTACCAGATATAGCTTTCGGTTTTCGGCATAACTACGTTGCTCTCGGTCTCCGCCTTACTACCCGCTGCCGTAAGGGCAGCGGTCATTCTGATTCGGCTTTTGCAAAACACTTCCATACCAAGCTCGAATTGGTGTCTGTAATTTCTCTGGCCTGGTGAATCCGACTGACATCGTAAGTGCCATCAGTGTAACTTATGGTCATATCTCCGAGGTCCCGAATATCATTGTATAATGGACATTCCCACCAACCGTACAACCGGAACTATGTCTGCATCGCCTGTGATTCGCTCAGAAATGGCTTGAACTGCAAGGAGCTCAAAGAACCGTACACTGTTAGCAAGTACTTCACGTATGTACTATAGTTAAAAAGTCAGTGCCCCTGGCGCGCGCTAAAGGTGTTGAGACTACCCTTAAGTGACCGGATTTAAGTTACAGCACGAGCCGAAGGTATAGAGGAAGAGAAGGAGAGAAGGTACCGGTGCACATTGGCTTTAAATGTCTGTGGATTGTCATGAGAGGGAAATATTGAGCTGGGAAGAGCATTCCATATTCGTGTGGTGCGGCTAAAGAACTAGTCTTTAAATTTTACTGTACGTTCGAAGGTGGCCTTAAGGGTGAACTAATGAAGGGGAGGAATGCAGCTGGCTAATTCTTTTGAGCATTTCTTGTTGAAATCGCGATAGAACAGTGACAGAGACGCGACATCACGTCGGTGTTCTAACGAGTCAATCGACTTCGCAATATTATTATCCAAACAATTTCTTTGTGTTGACCAGGCGCTACCGTACATATCCCTAAATTCCTAAAACTAGGTTCAGTGGTCCTCTCAATTTCCAATAGTTCTGTAGCTCTTTCTTTCAATCAATCATCAAAACATACATCAACGGGCGTACACCAAAAGTGTGCCCACGTTCTGAATTCCTCAGGGCTCCCGTCAACATCCAACCAACATACAGCACATCGTTGAGTTTGCCCCAGTACTCCGAATCTGCGTCTGCATCAGAAGGCCCTCAACATTAAACATCATTTGGTGCCCCAAATTGAATTCTCACTTTACCCGATTTCAATTACACTCTGAACAAAATGTACCCGCAAACATTTCAAAGGGATTTCGTATTTGCAGGTTTCCTGGTTGACAAATTTGGGAAATACAAACCCGTTGTGGTCATGAGCTTGCTACTGAACGCTGTCTTCCACCATTCCCTGCTGTTCATACCGCAACAGGAAATTCCAGGAGTCGTGCCGTCGGCCTTTGTCATGCGCCACCCGGAAGCCGATACTGTTGAGGTAATTATAAATAATTTAAATTTATTTCGTTCTTTTTTCTTCCCGCCTCACATTTGTAGCAAATTTTATTTGAACGCGTTTCGGGTGCACCGCGAAATGTCATTTTCATTTGATTCGGTGCTGTACGAGGTGGTGGCACGTTTAGGTAAACATCGAAAACTATTTGTTTTGAGTGGGCGAGCGAAGGAGGTGAGTGGGCTTTGCGGTGCCTGCGGCTACGGATGGATATTTCTGAATTGCCTTTATCGACTACATGCTTTTGATTGTGTTCGTGCAACCACTTTGTGGGCGTGTTTAGGAATAAATGATGAAATTCGCGTTTTGAATAATTTTTAAAGGTTTCCACTTGAAAAAGAAACACACACATCTACCACACAGATACAGTTGTTAGTTGTTGGGGGTGGATGCATGGAATAAATTGAACTATACTCAGCGGAAAAGGATAGCGTTTTATTTTTGTGCGGCTATATGTGTAAATCATAGCGGTTTATTGATGATAAACGGTATTTTATGTGAACTATGATTCTGAGAGATAAATGAAAACTGTGTAGTAGTACTGCAAATATTTGGATTTTGGGATGCAAATTATTAAAACGCGGTGGCGTCTGCCTTAAAACTAGCTGTAGAATGTTGCTACTTATATTCTATTCCATGCAACATGTGTCCCTATCTATTCTTTAATTGTATTTTCTATATGTTTTAACCCTCTATTTTTAAGATCTATCTTTACAACTGTTGTCTGCTGGTTCTTATCGGCATGTCATCACATAACTACCATGTCCTGGGTCGTATTCGGTGTCCTTACCTGAATTGCCCATATTTTAATTTAAAATTGACTGGCTCTTATGAACTGTACATGTTTACTTAACTTGCATACATAGGCGTACGGCTTTTCAGCTTTCCTTGATCACGCACTTTCATATTCTTCAATTTCTCATATTATCGAATTCAGATACTCCCACAGTGCATTCCATTATCCATTCAATTCTTAGACAATATGATACGAGTACTTCAGTATTATACTTCCAAATTGCAAATTGTACATATTCTCAGCCAGACATTACTACAGGCTGGAAATCCTGCTATTTCACTCAAACCTTCCTTTTTTTAATAAAAAGACATATTAGTAGTTAGGTGAAGGTGAAGTCATGTTTTATTCCTCTCGGACGTTTGTGAACTCATCCGAATTTCAAACAGACGTTAATCGCTGTTGTGTTCCATTGGATAACTCAACACGTTAACACAAACGTCGACCGAGTAGGGCTACTCTCTAATCAGTTGTTCGTTTTTACAGTTGCAATATATTTTCTTGTGAACTTGAGAGCCAGCTTCCTCTAATTGCGCAATCCAAGTTGTTTAAGGTCATTCTTCACTTGTGTGCGCAATCTCAGCCTAGATCGTTTTCTGTTGCGTTATCCCAATATCTGGGATTCGAAGACTTTTCGGGCCGGAGCAATGGTGTCCATACGCTCTTTATGGCATAGCCATCTAAAGCATTGTATCTGAAGATGCATGACCAGAGTTCGTCGCTGAATTTTCTCCTTCAGACGCCATCAACGTAAACAGGATCAAAAATCGTACGTAGAACTCTCAAATAGACTAAGGGGCGCTTTTACGAACATCCAAGTTTCTGCGCCGTGAAGGAGGACTGGAGTGATCAAGCTGTTGTACAAAGCCAGTTAAGTCCTTCAAGAGAGGGCTCTATCACGCAATTGTACGTTTGAGCCCAAAGAAGCAGCGATTGGCAAGAGTGATTCTGCGTTTGATTTCGCGACTGATTTTGTTATTCCTATTTACCGCGGAGCCGAGGTAGACAAGACCCTTGACGACCTCGAACTTTCTGCTACCTAGTGCGACGCTCTGTCCGAGACGTCGATGTTGTGCGTCCTTCTTTGATGACAGCGTGTACTTCGTTTTGCTCTCATTAACCACCAGACATATTTTAGCCGCTTCTGCTTTAATGCCAGCAAACGCTTCATTGACGGCTCGCTGTGTTCGTCCAAACTCATCAATGTCATCGGCGTAAGCTAGCAATTGAACTGAGTTATGCAAGATCGTGCCTCTGGTGTTGACTTGTGAGCTACGCACGATCTTCTCAAGGATGATGCTAAAGAAGTCACATGACAGCGCGTCGCCTTGTCTAAAACCTTTTTTGACATTGAAGGTCTCGGTGAGTTCGCACCCGACCTTGACGGAGCAGCGAGAGTTCTCCATGTTCATCCTACACAATCTGACGAGTTTGGTAGGAATTCCAAAACTAGACATGGGACTGCATAGCTCGTCTCTATGCACACTATCATATGCGGCTTTGAAATAACCACCGGGTGAGTGTCAATTTGCATTTCTTGGGTTTTTTCCAGGATCTGCTGTAGTGTGAAGATTTGGTCGATGGTGGACTTCCCTGGCCTGAAACCACACTGATCAGGACCAATCACGTTGTTGACAAACAGTTTCAGGCGTTCACACAATATGGCAGTGAGGCTCTTGTATGCGATGTTAAGGAGACTAGTCCCTCGATAATTGGCGCAGTTGAAGGGGTCTCCTTTCTTGTGGACCCGACAGACGATGCTGATATTTCACTCATCCGACATGTTTTCCTCCATCTTAAAACCTAAAGCACATATTTTCCACAAATTTGTAAAAATAGTGGAGATTTCAATTATCTGAATCATGCACCTAATCCAAATTCAGGGCAGCAACATGGCCCCCTACCAACAGAAGTCTTTTTTGGGATTCCGTTCCTTAGGATTATGGTATTAAGGAATTTAACTCATCTCAGGATTTTAGAATTTGAAATCTTCTCTCAACTAATACTGGAGGGCTAAGTGTACTGTAGAATATTATCCTACGAGTAAGGAGATTTTAAGCTCCACATCTGTTTGGCCATCCCGATGTACTATCGGTTGCCATGAGTTATGTTACATCAGACCGTCACTTAGTTGTCGTTACTGGAGTTCACACTTGCCCCGAAGCATAAAATCTTCTTAGCTACCACAAACTTAATGCTGTCAATTGTCACATTTTGTCCCAAGTGGTGTTCATCGGATTGAGTTTTTGTTGACAGCATATATGCATATATTTTGTTTTATCCTTTTTCACTTCGGACATTCCCCCATTGGGACTTGTCAATATCGGGCTTTCATTAAATTCTCGCATTCATTTTGACATTTGAAATTATTCTTGCACCCGAAATTTCTATCCTTTTCCCTGCGTAAGCTATTGCTGCCCCCTAATATTCTCTGCTGGTTTCCTTTACATCAGCATTTCCTAATAAGTTTTCATCAGCCTTCAAGTCTGACTGTCAGTGTGTTTTGACCAGATTTTGTGACGGTTTTTCATACAGAAAAATGTATCCCCTCTCAGTTCCAAACTTTCTTTACCCACTGTAAACCCATTAAATGAATATGTAGAGGCACACGTATGCATAAAATTACAGGAAAACTTAAAATATTTGAATACCCTGTTAATCTAAAGATTCCCTCCTTCATGTCCTGTCTTCTTACAATCAAGTATATCCACCGCACTGCAGCAGGAGCTTGAATTGAATCCACTAAACGAGATTTTCGCTCCGTAAGAAGTCTTATTTTCGACTGTAGTCAACATAAATGTTTGCTTATACCGTAGACCCATTCGAAAATGCGTATTTGCAATCTTCCTTATCCATTCATCCTTCCCGACACAACCTGATAACGTTCACATGGTACGTTCCCCTATTCTCCGCTTTTGTCTTGAATTCTTGTTCATCTCCGAGAGCATTTGCCATTGTTTCCAGATTTCATTATATTTTTCTTGGAATTGAGGTCCAACCTCCCCGATTCTGGTGACTGTGCTCTTTTGAGGGGTTATTCGACATTTTTCGGCAACCTTCGGGCATCCTCAAGTGAAACCTATACGCCCACACTCTCCAAATGGATTTCAATGAATTTTGAGTCAAATTGAGCATTTCCCCGCATCCTGCCTGCGCCCACACTCAAGAAAACTGAAAAGTATTCTTGTCCGGAAGCAATATCAGGGAAATCGTTGTTTCATGGTCAATATCATTAATCACAGCAGAATCATCCCTAAATGTAATTACACATCTTCCGACACCCGACACCCAACATGTCCGAACGCATGTACCGCAGCGGAGGACACAGCTGCCCGGAGTCGGAGAACTCATTTGGTTCGAGTAATTGTAACCGAGTCGTTAGACAAGAAAATTTTCATGTCCTTAAGGGTCGTCGGTGCGATTTTTCTGTGCATTGTCTTCCTCTTCGCTTTAGAACACACCCTGTGCCTGATTTTAATTCGATTTTCATTTCCATTTCGGTCAACCTCAAGATCTGGTGGTCGCCATGTCCCAGTCGGGAGTGCCCGGAGGAGGAAGAACTGGATTTGGTTGTGGATCAGTGTCTCGACTATTGTCTGCTGCTGGAGCAGAATCCGAAAATTGAAATCGTCCCCCCACCCACGAATGCGCCCATCTTTGCCGACGAGGTCAATCCCAACGATCCGGAGAACTTGCGCTTCCACGTCAGCAACAAACAGCACAACAAATCGCACGAACCACCCATAGCATCGACGCCGTTCGCAACGACCACACAGTCGGCGTATTTGAATCGTAAGTACCGTAGGGAGGAGGCTCGCTGATGCGCTGGTCCTTGAATTAATCGTTTACACTTTGCAGAAAGCGGATACGCAGATGAGCCGACAGAACGGGGGTGGGTGCTGTCTAGCAAGTACGACTCGGCTTATTTCATGCTCGACATGCATCCGGATCTAGCCGATCCCATCGAACAACTGGGCATGGAAATTGAGCCCGACGACAACGAAACAGTGACGGACTTCAAGCAGCGCTTCGGGGAGAAACTCCTCTGGAAGAACGGAGTGAACGTCACTGACCTAGAGGAATTAGATTTGCGGTGTGGCGGCATTGTGACGCGCACCAATATGTCCGGAACGCACAAGCTGAGCGAACTGACTGCTGACTGCATGGTGCAGAGGTGCAGATTTAGGAAGAACGGTCCGGAGATTTGCCCGCCCGACTACAAGGAGAGTGACGACAGAGTGTTTTGGTTGTACTTTTTACTGAGGTGAGTTAAACTCTTTTTTTTCTCAAACTCTGAGTGAAGGTGCATACATTGCTTTCCAATGCTTCATGGACATTCTTGTTTCACAGGAGGGGAGTTTTTTTTTTGACAGGCGGGCTTGTTCAAAGCCAATTTGTTGTGTCTTGTGATGGTTGTCGTAACGCACATTATTAGGGTGGCTGGTTCCAATCCTAGAGCTGCAGTCAAAACAAAGAACAACAAGACTTATCAAGGATGTTACTGCTGCCTGTAAAATGTTGAGAAGATGGCAGGACCTTTCCCTTTTTTTAACAAATTCCTGGAAAAATGGCTTTAAGCATTGTGCTGTCACCGCGAAGATCACTTTTGAGATTCAACAGTTATTCCATCGTTAGATAAACTTCATGAAGCAATGACAACACAAGATTTGCGTGTGTCGAGAAATTCATCTCCTCATTCAAACGTCCGTAGAGCCTACAGTCCAGAACTGAAGTCTATGAAGCATCGTCTTAGGTTGCAACGTTTTGTCAGTTGTTGGACAATGGGAATACAATATTTGACGTTCAATCCCATTTATGTGAATGGACATTAATGCAGAAGCGATTCCATGAAATTATTTTAGCTTAGCGCACACACATATCATACGCAAATTTAAGCCATGTATGCACAACTCTCAAAAATGGGGGAGGAAGCACCAGACGATATTCAAACCCCAAGCATAATCATGGATTCGATTTTAAGCCTTCTATTGTGAACTGAAATATACATGTGATGCAATTAATTCCCTTGTATATATTAAGATTCAATTGGCTAACATTTGTTTGTTAGGATTGTAGTTTTTTGGAATTTTTGCATTGATTTTGAACAAGGGAAACATGTTTTTCCACGTCATTCATTTTTCGGTATCGAAAGTATAGCTTAATGAAATACACATAACGATACATTTTTGATGAAAATTTAAATTCTTTGTCAGGACTGAACTTCGCCATTTATTCGAAAAATAATATTCTGCCTCAAGAAGGCCCTCAGCATGTGACAATTTTGAATTAATCACTTTTTTCCCACATTTTTAGCGGTATATCGGCATTGACTTTAATAATGTTGATTTCATTTGCGTCCATAGTTCAAAATATATCGGCGTATAGCAGCCATAATTGGTTGTATGGTGTGGCTTTTTGTTCCGTTTTTGGCCATATATCGCTTAAGCCCTAATTTTCATAGCATTCTACCAGAACGCACCGAATTGACTGTAACCGTCTATCCAAAGGAATTTTTGAACAAATACGGACCAATAGGGCAGACCGTTTGGTGTCTCTTTGCAGCGGCACTTGTGGGTTTTCTAAGCATCAGGAGCGGTAATTCTGTTATAAATTCAGGTACTATGTACTTCTTCGCTGAAGACAACTTGAATTGGAAATTAGAAGTTTATTTTCTATTACAGCAGCCAAGAAGCGTATCTAGAACCTTCCGTATTATCAGCGGGCTAAAAGTTATGCTTAAGTTGAGGTTTCAAAGAATGGAGATGCAAATCCTAATGCAAAGTGAAGTGTACGTCAGGTTCATTTGCTATGAACCCCGGGAACAGTAAAAAGTCGAATTCAAATCTCACCAACGACTGACCGTGCGTTACGATGATACAAACTCATTACGACATCAATAACGCTTCTAGTCTCTCCCCGTTTCTTCACAATTTAACAGATTACTGCGTAGTTGTTCGTTTATGACGACGGCAATCATTGCATGATGTGTTTGAGTTACCATGTTTGTTGGAAGTTTAAGTGCTTTAAACGCGTTGTTTGATTGATATGCGATTCAATATAACCAAAGTCTCCATGTTACATGTGGAAAGTAAGAAGAATCTGTTGAGTCTGCAATTCCTTTCTGTGAGACCCTCCTACTTTCGGTCAAAAGCTCCATTGATTCTTCTGATTGCAGACATTCTAGCTAGACTCTTAAAATTTCGTTTCATTCATCAAAAGAACCCTAAAATTCGTTGCGATAATTTCCTGCAACACATAAACTGGAGCCTAAAATACTTATCTAGAAAAAGAAGGCTCATAAATCTCTGAAACGAATAGTAAAACAGTAGAGAAATGCATTTCAAAGGAAACATCTCTTAAAGTCCAAACTCTTTAGTGTTTCTGATTCTCGTTCTTCACTGTACGTTCTTATGAGCTAAATCTGCTGTCTCTAGCCCTCTCTAAGACTGAAGCTTTAAGTGTTATCGATCATTTGCCAAAAGAACACGCACGCCACACAGGAATCTAGAAAGGCGACTTAGAACGCAAGGGATTCAACGACGAACCCCGCAAGCATCTACGAAGACAACGCTTAGGAGGGCTAGGGCATGTAGATAGTTTGAACAACACAATTGAAGGTGGAAAAAGATGACGCCACATTTGAAGAAAGGTGTCGGGTTAGAAATAAAAGTCGAACAAGGTCTATCCCGTCTTGAGATTCTACATCGGTGTGCCTTAGAAACTTACTCATTCTTTGCGCAGTTGTCGAGATTCATAGAACGTCAACGACTGCAAATTCCAAAACTCTGGAAACGCGGTATTCAAAAGCCTAATGAGAGCGTTCAGAAATGGTACCCATCTGAATATGCATTCATTAAAAAAAAATTAAAGATATCGCAGACTAAAGGGAAATTATTGTTTTTTGTTGGGCAGATGAACTTGAATCTTTTTGGGGATGTACACATTCTTTTCATTTTCAAGCCCTCAACGAACTTCGCACAAACACATTTGGAAAGCAGAGAGATTGTGTTTGATGAATATTTGCGGGCAGGGGTATAGAGATTCATTTTGGGGTTGGGATGATGTTAATAATTATAATTGAGTGGCACTACAGCCCACAAGGACCCGGGGACTAGCTTTTACAACAACTACTCGTGTTGTGCGTTCTACTGTTCTCTCACGAGAAGAACGGACCTCCAGGTTTTAGCCGACTCCGAACGGCGAGATGTGAGAAGGTTTTCATAGACAGTTGATACTCTTTGAGTATTGTCAGCAATTCGAAAGAGGTGGTGCCGTGAAAAATGCGAGGTGTCCCGTCCGGGAATTGAACCTAGACTTTCTGCGTGGTGGTCGACGAACATACCACTACTCCACGGCGACCATGATGATGTTGAAAATAAGAATATTGATGTTAAGCAGGTCTAGGTTTACATGTGCTTTGAAGTCAGTTGCGCTGGCATATGACACCTGTCAAACTTACGCACTCAGAATATTAGTTGAATGTTTGGCATTTACAGTAGTGGATCAACAACCAAACAACTAATTACTAAAACTTCATACAAAATTTAGATTTGTGTGGTTATTTTTGAATTTCGTTTCGATGCGGACATTTTACATATTCTAGACCCAAATTTAGTACTTTGATGCTTACTTGGTGTGATTGTACCA
Organism: Eristalinus sepulchralis; assembly: GCA_944738645.1. NCBI lineage: Eukaryota > Metazoa > Arthropoda > Insecta > Diptera > Syrphidae > Eristalinus > Eristalinus sepulchralis. The sequence continues at coordinate 36,464,675 of OX122883.1, forward strand.
AATTAAAAACGAAACCTTTGTTCGAGTGTACATATATATGTTCGGGTTGTTAAGCGAAAGGATGTCTCGCCATTTCTCATCGATTGCCGTCGCGTTTGTGTCAATCAAGCGGCAACCCCCAGAGCCGACAAAGTGCAGAGGACACTGTTGATAGCATCGATTCTGTATCGTACGTCGTGAACTTTACAAATGTCCCGAGGCAGAAAAACCTCCAAAGCAACCTTTACCACTGCCGATAGCTATTTTATGTCAAAGATGCGAAAAGATGCCCATTACATGTTCCCACACGTTGACCTTTTTAAAAAGTCAAGCCCGTGACGTTGAACTGAATTTTATACACTCTTTACTACCTTGGCGTTATCCATCACTTAAGTGAATCACAGTTAAGGAGTTTTCTGTCTGTGCGTGACATTGTTCTGTGTACATACAATAAGGAGATTTCCTAGTCTGAAATTGTCTTGGAACCCACAGACATCGCCTCGAGTACTTCATTGAATTGTATAAATTGGGTTCTATCCTTTCTTTAAGTTGTCTGTGGTTGCAGGAGCGGCTTGTAGACAGCCAGTGTCACGTCGCATTTTTGTTTAGACAAGGAAATGTTTCAAAGGCCGATTTGCTCTACAAATCCTTTAAACTGTTCCCTAGCCTTTATGCAGACCAAATCTCAAATGTAGTCCCTCATCATTATTCTCATCAAAAATCCCTTCATCTTTTCTTCACAGCCATCACCTCGTAATAAATCACTCCAGAGTGGACTTTAATTGCGTTATAAATCTGAATTCTCGTTCTAGGTTCCTAGCCACGACAATGTTGTCCGCCGGTGTAACAATAATGGACCCAATTGCCCTGACAATGATTGAGAAATACGGTGGCGACTTTGGGCGAGAGCGTCTTTTCTCCAGCATCGGCATGGCTATCTTCTCACCAATAACCGGCATCATGATTGATTACTCCTCCCGTGGACTTGGCTACACCGATTACTCGGCCGCTTTCTACACATACGACATCCTGCTGGTCATTTCCACCCTGTCGGTTCTAATGATGCCACTCGGCGAGAAGCTACCGGCCGATAATGTGTTCCGGGATTTATGGAACCTCCTCAAGATGCCACACGTTATCGCCTTCATTCTGTTCCTCTTCATTTTGGGCAACTTCTGGGGCTTTATCGAGAGCTTCCTGTTTCTCTATCTGAAGGAGTTGGGCGCTCCCAATTACTTGCTGGGTAAGTGAACGGCAAACTACGTGCAAAAGGGGAGGAAATCCGAATATTGAACGTTGCAGGTATCACAATCACGGTCGGCACGGTGAGCAGCATTCCGTTCCTGTACGGGGCCGAGAAGATAACAAGGATCTTTGGCCATGTGAATTTGATTATAATTGCATTCTTCTCGCATGCCGGACGTCTGGTCGGGTATTCGTTCATAGAGTAAGTGCATCTTCCGTCTAGTGTGTGGATTGCCACTAAAACACATGTTCCCAACCATCTCTGTCTCTGTCTCTCCATTTTCGTGGTGCGTCGCTGTGTGGTCGCCGTGCAGAAATGCCTGGTGGTGCTTTCCTTTTGAGGCCATGGAGGCTCTATCGTGCCACTTGATGTGGGTGGCGGCCGCAACCTATTGCTCGATCCTGGCACCGAAGAATCTATTGGCAACTTTAATTGGCGTTTTGGGAATGGCACATTTCAGTTTGGGTATGTATTCAATGTTAACACTGCTTTCATTGCATGTACTCATTGTCCCATTCCTCGGCTGCGAGGGTTCATGGGGAAACGATTGCGGATGAAGTGGCTTTGAACACGGCCTCTAATTAGGATACAATTTATTTCTACCCGTCCGCGCACATATGCGATGTGAATCGGTTTTTAATTGGGTTCTGTGGATTCAGTGCTGTTATGCAAATTCATGTGACAACTCTAAATGATGTGAGTTTGAAGTGAACGGCTGACAGTGGGGAAGAAACATAGGTAAACTGTTTTTCTGGAGTTGATGACTTTGCGGTCTGTTCAAGCCATTCTGCCTCAATCGTGCCTCTCACCTCATTGCCATCAATTCCCTAAAATGATGATGCATGTCACGTACATTTTGCAGGTCGCGGAAGTGGCTCGTTCACCGGCGGTCTGCTCATCGGTCAATTCGGCACACGAGACGCTTTCCGCTACATGGGCCTGCTGGCTGTTGTGGGCGGTATTGCGTACGGCATCCTGCATCTCGTCTGGCTGCGCAAATTCGATCACCAAATCGATGACAACGACGATAACGAGGCCGTGGAGAACGGCGAGACAGAGAAGCTCACCGAACCCGCCACCAAGGAACAGGGCACCTCCATGTCCCTGGAGCGTTTGAGTCTCATGATAAAATACAATCAGATCGGCAGCTTGACGTCCCTTCCCCGTGGATCGAGGGTAAGTCTGCTCCATCAAACTCCACTTCAGCTAATGCACACTGCCCGGCTCTCAGGTGGACATGCACGACCATCTATCGCACAGGCGAAGCAGCTACAACGTGGAACAAATTAGAGTGCCGCGCCACGGCATCGGGAGCGCATCAAAAGTCGATATCCTGAGGTCAGCGCTGGAGATCAATCACAAAGCATCGAATAATTCAGTTGGCAGCAAGGCGGACAAAACCTCCAATCAATCACTGGGTCGCAACCGGGCTGACAGTGCACCTAAATTGAGTCACGGGAATATGAAAAACATCTCGCAGCCAGCCCTGGAGGGTGTCGTCCTGGAGGTTAGTATGACGTAAAGCTACCTACCGCTCCCACCTAAGGCAGACAGAAGTGCGCGAAATAAAAAAAAATAACCGATACTCTCAGAGAGGAGACTGGCCAGTCCCCTCTGGATCTGCCTCCCAAATGCACAAACCACACATACACACGCGTATATTCACATATTTTTTAATTTAGCCGAAACAATTGTAATAAATATGAAACTTTATCATGCATTCCCGGTCCGTAGGGCGTGGAGTCGACGTTCTTCCCAACCCGAATGAAAAAATACCCAAGCGGTTTGTTAACAACAGTGGATCTATCCGTTATCCCTAGCTCTATGCTAATGGTATTTACAATCCAGCACACACATATCCTGTGTGCATCAAATGTTTCAATCCACTTATCCACCCGCACGCATGGCGTCCCCTCGGCGGCATGTGCGATGGCTGAGGGGGTGCGCAGCAGAATATTCCTTGCATTTCTCTAAACCCTGTTATTTTAAATAGTTTACTGTGCTTTGTGGGGTTTTTGAATGCCTTTTCCACTGGAGTTTGGTTTTGAATGCACAGTGCCTGGGTGTGTTGCTGCATGACGTATTAAATAGCTGTGTGGGAGGGTGGTGGCGGTGGAGTTTTTTTGCCACTCTGCAAGAGTACTTAGTTTTATGAGTGATTCGTTGATTCGAAATGCATGCCGGAAAGAGGGGGTGGAAATGCATGTAATTGGGGTTTTTTTTTCTTCTTTGTTCACCAATCCACTTGATAATTTGCTGAGGGTTATTGGAAAGGTATTTTATTAATCCTGAAATAGGATGCATTTTTTGGCTTTAGTCAAGAGTTATTTTTGAACTTTGGCTCTTTGTGGATAGCAACGGAACAACTATCAGTTGCATTGAGAATTCAGTTCCATTTTGCATCATTACTGCACTTCATTACAAAGGGATTCGTGGATTTAAATTTCATTCCAGATGGAAATGTTCACAGGAACATTTTCATTTGAGCAGCATGCGGTGTAGACATGTGATATAATTTTACGGTATAGTAGAGTTTCTGAAATATACTCAACTGTTGACGGGTTAGAGGGGTAAGAAGCGATGACTTTTACAGTTCAATCAATATCCACGAAGTCTATTAAGTGTGCGGGAGTTGGCTTAGATCAGAAATTCAAAAGGAGCCGATCGTCAACTAAGCCTTGAAAAACCGCTTTGAATGAATCTACAGCGAAACCAACACAGTGGTCTAGGGATATGAATTTTGAACCACTCGTGTTTATTATAAATAAGATTGCCTCCTACATTTTTCGCTAAAGAGGCCGTTCAGTTTTATCATTAAAGGGAAAGAAAGAAATTCTCCTTATTGTGAACAACCTTCCGCCGTGTTATTCACAATGTATTGATTAGCTTAAGCAATTTCCATTAAAAAAGTTCGTCAGATAACTCACTGTACCTCACAACACGGTTGCTTGTGGAAAAAGTTAGAAAGATAGGCAAGCAAGGTGCTACTGATACATGCGTTTGGAATTCATTTAGAAGTAAAGGGTGATTTTTGATTTTTTAAAAGCTATATGAAAGTTTTTCAAAAAAAAAAAACACTTAAAATTCAGAAAAATGCATGAAGTCTTTGTTTGAATCGATAGTACGGTCCATATAGTTTAATGTTTAAAGATTATTTCATGCAAATGCTGACCTTGACTGCGCCTCAAATGGTCTATCCGCTTAGTCCAATTTTGCCATACTCTTTCCAACATTTCGGCCGGTATCTCACGAATAAATGTTTCAATGTTGTTTTTCAATGCGTCGCTTGAAGCGGACTTGAGCTTTAACATAGCTCCACAAAAAATAGTTTAAAGGCGTTATATCGCACGATCTAGGCGGCCAATTGACCGGTCTCGAACGTGAAATAAAATGTTCACAGAACTCGTCTTTCAATAAGTCCATTGTTGCTCGCGCTATGTGATATGTGCCACCGTTTTGTTGAAACCACATGTCATACAAGTCAAGTTCTTGTATTTTGGGCAAATAAAATACGTATATCATTTCACGGTTGCGCTCACCATTCACAGTTACGTTTCGATTCGCATCATCTTTGAAGAAGTACGGTCCAATGATGCCACCAGCCCGTAACCGCACCAAACTGTGACTTTTTCTGGATGCATTGGTAGCTCTTACAATGCTTCTGGCTGATATTCACTCCAAAATCGACAATTTTGCTTATTTACGTACCCATTGAGCCAAAAATGAACTGACCATAAAATGGAAAAAGCGCGCGATGAACTTTTTTAACAGAGCATGTATTTTGATAATAAAATTCAATAATTTGCAAGTGTTGTTGAAAAGATGATTTGGAGTTTCCCCTATTCCTTAAAATTGCTGCCAAATAAGTCATTATTTTACGCAAAGTATACATAATATGCAACGCAACGCCGATGATCTGTAACCGATACACGAAATGCATACGCGGCAAAAACGCCTCTCGCGTGTTGCTTCGCTCCTACTTTTCTTGCAAGGTCAGGGTTTGTCGATCGGTGCATGCGATTGCTGAAGAAATTTAGACATAATAGGAAAGAACCAACGAAGTAACAAAGACCGGGTTAAGTAAGCTAATTATTTTGGTGTTCTACATTTTTCCCATTGTAACTTGAGCGTAAACCAATTATATGGTAACCCTAGTCTTAAGACGTTTCCTCACATTGCAAAGTTTCTTGTAAGAACACCTTCTTGGTTTCTTGTGTTATTTCTGCTTATTCCGATGAAAGTCGTATTTTTCCTATGGTTCATTTTTGCCCATGTTTGCTTTGAGTAAGAATTTAGGCCTCGCCACCTCTCACTAAAGCATGTTGATTCGTTCCTTTGAGATCTTATATATGTGGCACTATGACATTAAGTTTTGTGAGCTTTTTCTGGCTAGCTTGTTTGCTTTCGGTTTCCTAAAAAATAATAAGTCGATGACTAGACAGTTTTATTGATATCTCATTTAGAGACATACGGCAGAGTGATTCCAGTGTTTGTACTGATGCCTGGCTAAGATGTCAATTTATTCGACCAATATCTTCCTCGTCGACAGTCAATCAGTGGCTTTATGGATGATCGCAATTTGTGCCTGGAAAAAAGGAAAGTAATCCGGTAGTAAAAAAGACTCGCGATATATTGAAATATGGGGATCAAAGCCTAGCTTTTTCATCAATTGTTCACATGTAGAAGGGACCTAGACCTTTAAGCCGATTCCGAAGGGCGACGTAAGTAATTCGAAAAAGGTGGTGCGGTAAAATAATGCGAAATTTGTTTGGTCTGGCATAGAACCTAGGAACTTTAGCAGGTAAGCAGAAGCCGTCATGCCACGGCGGCTCTGGCAGACTTGAAGTGCTAAGGATATGTTCGTTGACATACACACTGAGGATCTAGGTTCGATTCCCGGACGTAACACCTCGCATGTTTTCACGGCACCACCTCGTCCCATTTGCTGAACACACTCAAGGAGAACTAATTGTCTATAAAAAGCTTCTGAAGTCTTGCCGTTCGGAGTCGGCAAAAAAAAACTGTAGGTCCCTTCTACTCGTGAGAGAAGTGTAGCACGCACAACATGAGTAGCTATGTAGAAGCTACGCCTTGGTCCCTTGTGGGCTGTTATGCCACTCAATTATTAAATACCTCCTCTGACTCGACTTCTAATCTAGGATCTGCTTATGTAGATTTCCTTCCAACCGTTATTCCATATTCGTTTCACAAATTTGTCCGTTCGGAATATGTTGACACCGAAGTCGTTATTGAAGTTTAAGGTCTTAGCTGTCAAGTCAAGAATCTGTTGATTCCCGTCTTGACAGTGGTGGTTCAGTATATTGGCGTGTTTTCTATTCTGTTTCTTCCACGCTGTGAGTTCCTGTTTGCCGCAGTGCCGCTTTAATTCATTGCCATTCATACATTCTGTTTTGAAAAATAGCCAATTGTTGTCGTTCAAATCAAAGGTATTTTTTCTAGTTCAGTTTTTTACATCGAGAAGGTTAGCAAGACATGTAAGTTCAGTTATTTTCAAAGATTGAAGTGAAAGCTTGCCTCGTCGCTGACTAGAAAAAATCACGAAATGCGTTTTGATAAAGATGCATTCGTAAAAGATTTTAAAAGTCTCAACACGCTCTTTAATTTTGTAGATCTGCATCGTTGGATATGTCAAACGCTGAAGCAAAGACTTGTCAATTTAAGTTGGGCAAGCAAACTTAGTTAAGAATTGACTCACAAATACCATCGTGCATTATTGTTGGACCACCCTTTACTGGGATAAACAAAGCTCGTTTCAACTATAAGGAGAAATGAGTTTCATTTAGTTTGACGATATTTATTGCTGGTATTCTTGGTGTTCAGCATTATCCACAAGAAGTAGAAGAAATAAGCCTGACGATGGAACAACTTTTTTTGATATTCTACAGTGTGCCTTGTCATTTTCAGAGGTAACGTTTGCTTTTATGTAACGTCTGTGCCAACAGACTTTGTTTGCTAACCTTCAGGCCTTGTTTATTTTGTACGACTTTGAAATCGGAGGTAGGCCTTAAAGGTTCTTCAGCCTAAGACAATTTATTCTCAGCTCAACCCATGTGCGCCATCTTAAACTTCCCAATGGCTCGAAATTATCGCTTATGTGGACTCCTATTTCTTCTCATATCACAAATGTCCCCTTCTAACTTTCCTCAAAAGTCTTAGTTGAAGTAAATTAAGTAAATTAAATACGAAGACGTATATTTACCAACTCGGCTTTGCATTCTTCAAGGCACGCATATAAAACAAATTTCTTTGCATGTGGTCGAGTAAAGGAAATGCCCCAAAATTGCCCCCATTGACAGTAAGTCCCTGTGTACCGCATGCTTTCATACCACAATATCAACCACTTTCTAATAAACTTACACCCAATATTCAAATGATTGCAGAGAGATAAATATTTGCACATTAGAAATTCGCATGCAATTTGCATGATTCATTCTGCCTGTAGAGTACTTGTGAATTTATTGCATTCCCTAAATTGTTTGTTTTCATTTCATCTAGGACGAAGAAAGTCGCAAAGTCATCCCCGAGGAAACCGAGCTGGCAAATGCTGAAGCGAAGACAAAAGCTCCATCTGTGGATGGAAATCTATCGTCTCACACGAACGGCAAGAGTATAGAGGAGTCAAAAAGCAAAACAAACAGTGCCACATGATAAAGTGATATTTTTTCTATTTTTTTTTTCTTCGAAATATTGTATCTACTGAAAGACAGGCAGAGGAGGAGGTTCAATTTTATTTTGATATGTTACTCGTTTCTTGTGAATTTGATCGATGATTGTTCACGTTTCGTTTAGAAATGCTTTTAGCTTACTACGTAGCGTTACAGAGCAGTGTACTCTCATATTGTCTTTTTTTTTGTATAATTAGATGGATAAATGAAAATTTTGAATGAAATATGATTTACACAAAAATTTTGTTTTTTTTTACAAGTGGCGCCCAACTGTGGTTCATTTTTTTCGAGTATCACTGTTTGAATTGGTAATACTTTCAAAAGCTATTTTAAATACAGCAGTCAACGTCAAAGGGTGGACAGGGTGAGTATGATGCACATGTGAAAGTCTGTACTGGTCCTTGACCTCGGTAATTGGCGTGTTGTGCTATACAATCATTGTCAAATCAACTGGTAGTCACACTGGCTGACAGCATTGTGGAAAGAAGTCAAGGATACGATGACCAGTGGGATTATATACCGCGAGAACACGTTGGCGGTTAGTGAAAGAGATTTCCGTTGAAGAAAATAAGAATTGAAAGGGAACTTAACATTCATACCGCAAGATTTAATTAGGCAGACTTTGATTCACAAAATTTTTTATGATGACTCTGAAAGTACTGAACCGATGGTTATACGAAGGAGTACAAAAAATAAATAAATACGGTGGTACTACCGTCCACAATCCTAGGATCAAGCTTCTTCAACTACAGTTTCTGTAAGAACTGAAATTTGAGAACCTCCTGTTCTACCACGTATTTCCACTTGGAAGGAAACTCGAGGAGGCTACCTCAGAGGAGAGCTTTAGCTAAGAAACTTCCGGATAAAAGTTGACTTATCACCTATTTGTTTGTTTTGCATTGGTGTATACATATGTATGCCTAAGAAGTTGATAGATTCGAGAGTAAGTCATTTTCTTTTCACAGAGCTCAAACACTTGTTTAATAGGTTTGTGGCCAAATGTGCTGATGCTAGAATGAAGATGGATGTGAACAAGTTCAAAGTTATGGTGATTAGAGTGCGATGCACTCTACATGTTAGTGGAGTCCCATTGAAACTGCTGGACAAGTTTAAGTATTTCGTGTTTTTTTCGCGGGAAGGGAAGGAAGGAAGCGACGCTAAGTTTTCTTGTAGAATTGGACAATCTGGATCAATCTTAAAGCAGCTTGGAATATAAGTAACAAAGAAGGACTCGTTAAGTGTCAAAGGCAAGCTATCGGTTTTAAACACAGTGTTTGTTCCAACTCTAGCGTGGGGTCATGGAATTTGGATGATGGTCGAAAGAATAAAATCACGAATACAGGCTAGCGAGGTCAGATTTCACCGTGACTCTAAGGGACAAGTTGAGCAACGCGACAGTCCGGGAAACTCAATGTTGAGCAACTACTTCTGGGGACGGAAAAAGCTATGCCTCGATGGTTTGGCAACGTTGTATGGACATCTCCTTGTTCCGAGGCTTGGCTTACATGCGATTCGATCAGGTAGGTGACCGCTCGGCAGATTGAAGGTAAGATGGTAGGATCAAGTTTATAAACTCCCCTTTTTTTTGATCAGTAACAGTCGATGGTGGAAATTCAAGCGGACTGGTGGTCTCTTGTTCATGCCTTGTAACAGCGAGTCCTTTAGTGAAAAATGCGGTTCACTGAAAATTATGTTTATAAGAAGTTTGATGTACATATGTTCAAGGATCCTTGAGAAAGAAGAATGGAAGGCATTCTGGTTTGATACAGAATTGAAAAAAGTATAAGCAGCTTGAAATGTTTTCCCTTACCCCTTCCTGGGGTATGAATCTGATCTAATCTTTTTTCGAATCATGCATGTTCTCTCAATTGTCACGTTTTTCTTTCGCTTCTTCTAGGTCTTTTGAGTTTTTGAAAGGTCTTAAGGGTTTTACGAGGATGCAATTTTTCGCCAAATAACACAAACATGTTAAGTGTTTACTGACTGTTTCAAAGGGTTTATTCTAAAACAAAATATAGACAAAAAACCCCTTCTTTAGTTTGGGAACCTTGTTTTTAATTAGTTGACCACCATCGTACTCCTGTGCATGTAACTGTAACTTTTTTGTAGGGAGTCCCATTAATACACCGAATATCAGATCTTATGTTTAAGGATTTGGAGTATGTGACGGATTTTTTGCGGCTTATGCCCAAGTCTAAGCTTATTGGTTTATCGTAAATTTAAGTCCTTGTATCTAATTAATCTCTGTACATAAGAATTTCATAAGTCCAGAGGTCAAAAAATTTGTTAAATCCAGAAATCCGCAGCAACTCCAAGTTCAACACCAACCCAACATGAAGGTTGCATTTATTTTAATCTAAAACTTCGCTCATGGGACTTTTGAATTCTCAGTTCTGTGTCAGAAACTTTTACTGAATAGCATAGTTTTAAAGGCGTCACACATTGATTTAAAGTGACCTGGCAGCCGTTGCGTAGTGGATAGTGGTAATCAGCTTACAAGCCGGAGGTCCTTGGTTCGATTCTTGAACTGAACGTCAATTTCGCATTTTTCACGGCACACACTCAAGGATCCAAGAAAAACTGCTTAAATTACGCCATTCGTAGTCCGTATCAAACTGTCGGTCCTCCCTTTCTGCAATAGAATAAGATCAGTTGTTGCAACATGGGACAGTTGTTTGAAGAAGGAAAAAGGAAAACCCCTTATGGACTATAGCGCCATTCAGCGAATCGCTTCGGAGTTGGGTAAACTCTGAAACTCTATATTTATACTTTTTTTTTTTGTTGGAGGTTGGGATACATTGCACTGCAGCACTTAGACTCAAATACTGGTCCATTGTACTACCAGGCAATGTAACCTTCATTTACTGTAGTTCCTTGGTTTTCTGAAAAACCAGTAGGCGCTTCTGTGTTAAAGAGCTTAAGTTTTCAGGTCCCATCACATAAGCCAAACAGTCGCCACCTGATACGAGCAAAGGCGGGACATTGACAGAGAAAGTGATCTGAAGTGTCTTCATCTTCTTCACAGGTGTCGCAAAGGGTGCCATTACTAAGCTCAAGCAGACTTGGGTGCTGAGCGAAGGTGAAGGGTCCCGTTTGTACGCCGACAAGTTTTTCGCACTCTTTTCTGCTGACGTTCGAGAGAATGCACTTGCTCAGCCTGCATCCCGGAGAGTCATACCATCTCTGGTTGTGCTGTGGGGACGGAAGCCCTAACCAAGAAAGCGAGTAGTCCCAAGGTGTGCGAGCCCTACGAATGTCTCTTTTGGTCCTTTGCCTAGCAAGTTCATCGGCAAATTTGTTTTCCGTGATGTCCCGGGACCCAGACAATAATAATATTAATAATTGAGTGGCACTACAGCCCACAAGGAACCAGGGCCTAGCTTCTACAACAACTACTCGCGTTGTGCTTGCTACTGTTCTGTCTGTCGCTGCAGACGCAGATACTTCGCCCCCCTCATCTATTCTTCACAATATAGCGGGTGCCCATAAATGTTTCCGCCTGGAAGACCGATTCGAAATTACTTAAAGAGGTGTGAATTCTAAAGTTTTCGTCTTCCACGAAAGCCTTAGATCTCTTCGTCGTCTTGGAGCCATCCGTGAAAATTTCCTTCCAGTTCAGTCTCTAGCCAGAGCCAGTCCTGGACTAAAGACCATTCTTTTTTAGTCGGGAGAAGGCCTTGATTGTATAACACATGATGCGAAGGGGAAGAGATTAAGCAAGCAGAGCCATTTATACTTACACCCAGCCCAGCCTCCAGCAAAAAAAAAAAGTACAATGAGTCAGTTATCGAGTGCTGCAGTGCAATGATTCCCAACCTCCTATACTTACGCCAGCTTCCTTTGTTCACTGTCGTGGTAAGCAAAGAACACCATTTTACCGTAGAATAATCTTGTGTAGAGTTTTATTTCATAAGAGAAACCGAAAAAGAAAAGTCAAACTTAAGTGAAAACAGTTATTTTTAACAAACCAAACAATGGACATTAGCTGAACGATATCAGCGTTCACTTTCTTATATTCAACAGCAGCACTTCACGTACAATGCAGTGTGTACTAAGACAGCAGGTACTAAGCATACAATGAAGCAATTAATTACTCATACAATTTCTTTTACAAAACACGTTAGATCGTTTCGGCTTAACATTTGGATTAGATCTAAAATACACATTCATTATTTTAATTCACTAAACATTTGCAACACAAATCGGCTCATTGTAGCAAATTTAAGACAAAGCAAAGGAGTTAACAAACAAAAACTGAATTCTACACGAGGGCTGCAGATAAAACGAAAGTACGCACATGCTTTGCTTCCTTAAAGTGTGGCACTGCTTATTTAAATTTGTTTTACAACAGTATTTATTTTTAAATTTAATTAACATTGCTGCCATTTTAAACAAAAGCCTTATCATCTAGTCACGTTTTTCTCTGTATGTTTTTTTATTCGTTTCATGTGTTTTTTTTTTAATTACAAATTTTGTTATTTTTCTTAACTTTTGATTTATTTTATTTAATAAATGTCACATGGTAAACTTTTTCTTTGGCATCTTGAGCGGGTTTTTGGTTTTGTTTTGTGTTGGGTTTCTTACGATTCTGATTATCTGTTAATTACTACTAAGTACTAAGTTTTCAATTACTAATATTTATCAAATATCAAAATTAGAACAGTTAGTTTTGCCAATTAAAGATTTGCTTGCTTCACCTTTTACGACAAAAGTATTCACACTTTCTCTGGGCACATGTCCTTCATTTAACTCGTATTTCAGTATTTTCTGTTTTTTTTTGTTTTCTTTTTTGCAGTAAACAAAGGCGAACTTGCATATCTAACTCTAATATTTTGTTAATTTAATCTGGTTTTTGCTTAATTCATTTTTTTTTCTCTTAAATTTATCTAAACACTCGGTAATGGGTTAAGTAACGATGTTACACTTGGCACAGCATTCGGACTCACTGTATCAAGGGCGAGTGCTGTGAGTGTTCGCTAAAGTCCACTGTGTAGTACATGTCGTTCTCCAGATTCATGGCCAGATGCCGCTGGAATGGCCGCTCGTGTATTTGCTGTGGCGGCTGGTGCAGGCCTGTCGTACTGTGACTGTGATATTGATTTGATCCTGTGCCGGGAACATGACCTCGCCCGGATTTCAATGGATTGCTGCTGGTTGCGTTGCTGTTGCCTGCTTTTCCGCTCAACCAATGCTTGTGGGATTTTTGTGCTTTACCGCGACGACCGAAACCGATTATCGGGAAGAATGATGTGGAGCGTGTTGAGAATTTCCTGTATGTCTGATTCACTTTGCAATGGCATATTGTTACCTGGAAGAAAAAATTTGAGAAGGTCAATATATCTTTGTTTTCACTAGTTACGTTGGTGGGTTAATTTTCATATGTGGCATAATTGAATTGTAAACTAAAGAAAATTAAAATTAAAACATAAACGAAACCTTCCCCACGCGAATCTCACATTTTCACTGTATTTCGAGTATTTGAAATGTTTAAACCTTAAATACTATTAATTGACTCATGTTTGCCCTTTCCTTGGGAACATTCTGCAAAGCTGCTTGCAAATCTACGACATGTCCTTTGCAAGGGCCATCAGGATTAACATTTTCCATACCATTTCTATATAATATCCCTTTGCAAATGGTCCACTGATTCACACTCAAATCCTATTTGAAAATACTTCTCAATAGTATTGCTGTGTCAACAGCTAAGGCGAAAAAATGCGCACACATTTCTCTCCAAGGACTCCTCCGGCAGCCAGTTGAGATTTATAAATGCTCATTCATAAAGCTAAAAACTCATCAAAGTTGAGCCAAACTACATGGGCAACGTAAGCAAATAAATTTGCTCCATTCTGTACTGCTGCTCACCCGAAAAAGCAAAACAGTCAAACTAATATCCATTAAAGAGTCGGATATGAATGTCCTCTAACTACACACAGAGGATGCGAGTATAGGTCGTCAGCTTTATTGGGGCTTGTGTGGCGTTTTTGTTTTGCGCTTCAACATTAATATCATCTAACTTGGTAAATCCCTTTCACTTATTCATTCTGCAACATATCCTCTCTCCCGCTGCCGGTCTGTTGGACAAAAGCTAGGAACAAAAGCTAAATCCTTCATTCTGAGCCAGCGTCCGCTTCCCTGGACATCTATTAGCTGTGACGAAAGACGAAAAGTAACGAAAACTCCCCGAACAATGGGCAACAGATAAAACATACATATTTACCCGCACACACTGTGTATAAATCGCAACAATTAATGTGAATACATTGCCAGAAACTGAGCGCTCATTAAGCAGTGTACTTACAGGATGGAGGGGGCAGAGTCCTAATGGCTTTTAATGGAAAATATATGGTACTTGGCGGTGACTTTGCGTCTGCGTCTGTGGTGCACCCTCCCTATGGGGGGATGTTGTCGAATCGAGGTGTGCACCGGTTGCGCGATGAGAAGGTCACTGGGACAGGGGAGGATACTGAGTAATTTATAGATAAAGAGTGAGTCCTTTGTAATAAATCAAGAACAATTAAAAAGTCCCTCAGTCTGGGGGAGGGTGGAGTTCTCCTAGTCTAGCGGTGTGACGCATTCCTTTGAAGATAGCGGGAGATGAATGAAAACGCTGTGCACAGTGATTTGGTGAGCATCCTTGAAAGGCACTAAATAAAAAAATGCTCAAAGGAACCTGCACAGCTCACAGGACTCAAAGGAACAAAAAAAAAGTGTGTTCATTGTGAGCGCGAGAAGAATGTTTGTCGTAGAACACAGAGACTAATTTCGGTTGTTTTGGATGGGGAAGAGGGCGCATTAATTGTCAAAAGGACTTCCAGACGCCTTATTGTGGGCAACTTTTCATCAGACAAAGCAGCAGAACCTATCGCCTTTGGTTTTTCACTTTGTCGAATGTCAGGCTTCAAAACTGAGTCACACGGGGACAATGAGTTGATGTCATTTTGCCTTGATTGAGGATTTTGTGGGATTTTCTTTTCAAAGGTCAACGACAGGCTTTGTGACAGGAGAAATTTACGAAACCACAATTTGATCAATTGGAAAGTTCAAAAGTGAATGAAATCAGTTTTCAACAGGCAAGGTGAATATCGCACTTGGGCTCAATCAAAGGTCTGTGAAGCAAGCTCTTGTGCTACAGTTATGAACAGAATCTACTTGGCTTGACAGACTGTAAGGTTTTACAGCAAACAGAATATCGAAGTTCAAGATCGCAAATTTCAAAAATTCCTGAAAAGCCAAAATTCCGAGATGAATAGAATCTTGAATTGACCAAAATCCTGTGATCGGTATACAAATCTATGCAAATGCATTAATTCATATGCGAGAAGTCTAAGGTTTGACTCCTGGATTGAACGTTCACTTCTAATCTCGGTGGATTATAAAGGCGTCACCTATTCCGAGTTTTTGAGAAAATTTAAAAAGCAAATAAACGCACAACACGACTAATTGTTGAAGAAGCTAGATATAGGTGCCTTTTGGGTTGTCTCACAATGCTTGACATAGGAAAAAAGGCTATACCGCAGCACACTCGTAGGACATTGCTTGGTGTTCTTCTAAGCGTGCAGTTTTGGTTTCATCCCAAATGATACCTCAAGGAATTGAATAGAGGCCCACCGAAAAGCGAAACTGTAGAAGATCTCCCACTAGACAGAACCATACACAAGTCGCTCGAATCCCCTTTCTTCGATTCTCTTAGCGGCGTCTCAGCAAAATGTGAGAAGCCTTAAATAGACACATTACTTTTTAAGTGTTGTCACGGCATTAGATTTCACACCTCTTAAGGTAACTTCGCGTCGGTTTTTCAAGCGGACCTCGAACGATATTGTGCAGGTGGAAGAATTTGTGTCTGTAGCAACAGCCTAGCTGTGCTTAAGGCCTTACTAAGCCTCTTCCTACCCACAAGATAGTACAGGAATGCAAGTCGTCCCTTAATTTGGTTAATAATAATAATAATAATAATTGAGTGGCACTACAGCCCACAACGGGCCAGGGCCTAGCTTCTACAACAACTACTCGTGTTGTGCATGCTATTGTTCTTCACGAGTAGAAGGGACCTACAGTTTTTTGCCGACTCCGAACGGCGAGATTTGAGAGGCTTTCCATAGACAATTAATACTCTTTGAGTGTTGTCAGCAACTCGAAAGAGGTGGTGCCGTGAAAAAATGCTAGGTGTCCCGCCGGGAATCGAACCCAGACTTTTCTGCGCCGCGGTCGATGCACTTACCACTACGCCACGGCGACCACTTAGTGGTTGGTAGATTTAATTTGCTATGACTTTTCTGAGTCCCGGCACGACACGAGATCATTGGAAACAAGATTGCCGATAAACTTGCTAGGCAAAGGAAAGGAAAAGAGGCAGTACGCAAATCCAAACCTTGAGACTGCATGTGTCTGTGGTTAGGGCTTCTATCGACAATTGGGTCTCGCGCCAGAACAACCAGAAATGGCATGACTCTCCAAGATGCAGGTTTATCAGCTCATTCTCATGCGTCAATAAGGATTCCGTGGCATTTATGATATCTCGTGACAGAAAAGACTGCGACGACTTGTTGGTGTACTAACGGGACACATTACCTGCGACGCCTGTAGAGAAGGTGAAGACGCTACAGAAAACTTCCTTTGTCATTGTCCCGCCTTTGCTCGGTTCAGGCAGCGGCTGTTTGGTGCTGATATGATTGGAGCTGAAAACGAAGACACAGAATTGCTTGCTGGTATTCCTTCGGAAAACCAAGAAATTACATGAAATACTGCCTGGTCATTGTGGAGTAGTGGGAAAGTGCGTCGACCGGCCCGCAGAAAGTCTAGGTTCGATTCCCGGACGGGACACCTATCATTTTTTCACGCCTCAACCCCTTTAGAGTTGCTGACAACACTAAAAGAAAATTAAAATCTCGCCTTTCGGAGTCGGAAAAACTGTAGGTCCCTTCTACTCGCGAGAGAACAGTAGTACGCACTTCAGATGTAGATGCTAGGCGCTGAATCCTCGTGGGCTGTAGTTTCACTGAATTGTGGACCAGTTTTTGAGTCTGAGCGGTCCAGTGCACTGTTTTCCAAACTCAATCTCGTTGCCACTAAAGAAAGAAATAGTGCGAGATGTTCAGTTCAGGAATTGATTCTGAGATCTGTGCGCATGGGCCCGGCGGCCACTCAATGCCCTAGCCCTGGTTCAAACGAGTAAGGAACCCAAAGACTATAAAGACGAAAGTGATAGCTGAGTGTTCATACATTACGAAAGACTAACAGCTGTAAAGCTAACCAAGTTAAGCAGTGGAATGCTGTATTCGTAATACAGGACGACAGAGGAAGGGCAAGAGTTTAAGATATGTTGGGGGGAGTTCAGGCATATAACCTTGCCCAGTCATGGTTGAACCCTATGCTCCACAAGGGAACGCCGGAACCAATGGTTATGGTGAACGACTTTTTAACGTTTGATGTCCGAGAAAAAAACGTTAACCAACTAGGGTGCTAGGGTTTCTCTCCAGAACTAGGGAAGAAGTTTTGCTAGAGCTACTGAATGGATTTTAAAAATTGTGAGTTAAAAGCGATGCATGTGGTCTTAAAGGTGTAGTATCTACTTATCACCCAAGGGTCGGTTTCCAATTCTACGTTCTTTGGGCATAATCCCTCTGTTACAGTCACATTGAAAAAAATTCTTCTTGCTTCTTGTGACCAGCGTTTGGATAAATGTCCACTGTGTCATCTGCTAGGTGGAGTATAGCTTGGACCATGGACGTCTTCTCAAAATTCATGGAGTGTGAGTTTGTATACTTGATTCTTACTTACGTTATTGTTTTGAACAGCAACGCTCTCGACTGTTCAAAATCTTGTATTTATAAATGTAACAACGTAAACATTAAACTAAAGTCTGATTTAGTGGTGACACTATTAGCCGTCTTGGTCTATTCTAGCCACCTGTTCCTAACCTACGAGTATTTGACTGTCACAAGAGCCAGAAACATTCTATTACTTGCAGTGACTATCGAAATAATTAGAAGAAGATACTTTCCTTAAACAAGAAATAACTGCGTAAATGTGTACATACGTCCTTAAAATTTCCCCAAGCTCTCAAGGAATAGGGTATATCACCCTTCAAATCAAGCACGATCCAAACTTCTTAGTATCTGAAAGAGCATACAACAACAGTGCCCAACGAAAACACTTTCCCTTGGATCGCTGTCCCAGATTTGCTCTGTGTTCGAATAAGGGGCATGCCGAAAAGTTTTGTTCCTTTCGAGTTGTCACAACACTGTGCTCGCAGCAGTTGCTAATCCCATACGTTCGTCTATGAAGCAATGCCAGCCCATTGATTGTGGCACCACAAAAACAGCTTAATGCAAATGACTTCCACTTAACAGTTACTACGACCGAGAGACACCAGCCGATAACGCTCTGAAATGTACCCCAGTTTGCACTATCCGTTCCTCATCCAAGCTTAAGTCCACTTAATCTTTATTGCCCCAGAGACAGATAGCGTCTGTGCGATTTCTCGTCCTCCCATAGGCATGAGTTTGTAGCTCGATTTGTTTACATTCAACACTTGATGAAGACTGAGTGCAATTTAGAGTGGATATTTGTTTTGCTTGGTTTGAGTGGAACTGGAGTCTGGGCAATTGTTTTCAATTTCAATGTCCTTCAATTCATAATGAACCCCTAGGTGGAATCAATCGAATGTCTATGGGTCACTTTTAGTGGCTTCTAATCAGAGATTTCAAAGCCAAGTCTGCGGTGTTTAAAGCAGACGTTGTTCAAATTTAAGTTAAAAAGCACAATACCTCCGTTTCCGACACCGGAGAGTTCATAAAAATCTCCCTATTGTTGGAATTTCCGCCACGTCTCCATAGCATCACTCTCGTCTATTCAAAAATTTCAATGGTGCAGGTGACAGGACACGATATCTTCGTGGCTAACAACAATATCCGCTATTCCGTCAACATAACAATGGCCTCCGGGGCATACAATTGAATTCACTGATTCATCTGCACGTGTACATAATTCATCTGTAACAGTCGGAATAACAAATTCTCACGAAAGTTATAACTACCTTCCATCGCGGAGATTTACTGGTCACTTTGACAGCGCGTTTTCGTGCGTCGCCGAACGTGGTGCGCGGCGGCGGTGGCGTGGCTTCCTTTCCATCACCGAAGAGGAAGTCATTAAGGAACCAAAAAAAGAAAAAAAAACAGCACAAAAAGATCCCACTTCACAGGCGCCATCAAAAGCACCCAAGCTAAGGGTCGAAAAGGGGCGTGAATGAATGAACCCCTAATCACAGGGAATTGTAAATTTCATCCGTAACATAAATGAACACCAGTGGGTTTAGGAGCCGCCAACAGACATGCCTCAGAAGGAAGTAGAAATTAAAGTTTAATAAACCCCCTCCACGGCAGCGATTCAGCGTTACGTTGCGCATAACACTGCCATCCTCCACCCCCAATGCGGTACCAGCACCGTGCAGCAATGTTGTAGCAATTTTGTGAAATCGTAAAAGTAAAGATGGTGATTTGAATAAATTATTGAGATTATTTAGGAAGATTTTGCGGTTAAATAGGATGCACAAGGATGTGTCGGCTGGCGCGGGGAACGGCATGATGCTCTGCCAGCGCGTTCTGCAGTTAGCTCGTGAATGCGATTTTCAGCTTCAATTAAAACTCGAAATGGTTTCTTCATCTCAGATGTCCTTGGAAATCCTTGCAGACGCTCCACACAGAGAATCCTTTGTCATTCAGCTCAGATGAAGGCGAAAAAAAATTGCTTACTAATCCCAAATAGCACCCGTTATTATTAAGTTTTCCATGACATGGTAAATTAATTTAGAAGTTGTCTCATCTGACGGTACAGCGTAAGGGCGGGGAAAAAGTTTCCTGCGCCACGCTTTAGGTGGTTAAACTTATGCGAATCACATGACGGAGGATTGAGAAGTTTTGCCTATTATGACTACGGCTACATTTATGCATTGCACTTTTCCCAAAGACGCCAAAAAGGAAGACGCGAAGTTGGGAGATTTATTTTTTTTTTGTGGGTGGGAGGGGAGAAAAATGTTGACGAGAAATTATGTCGGTGCATGGGAGTTTGTCAGCATTTTGGATGTGTGCCTTGCTGAGGAGGATATAATGTGCGGAATTAAATTTGAATATTTGCCTAACTGTGCCGGGAACGGGTGGAAACTTTTTAAAGTGAAAAATGGTATTTGGGCAAATTGAGGTGCTATTGACAAGTTCTTGGGTATTGCGCGCAAAAATGGGTAAGGATGCTGGTTCACGAGTTATGTGTATCCCACAGGAATGGGGGAACGTATCGTTTCTCAGAGGACATAGGAGGCTGACGCAAAAGTAAGAAGAGTCGTTTTTATCTCGAAAAGTCAGCAGTTGCAGGACGGTACAGTCATAATCTTTTTTTTTGTGTGACGGGGAGAAAAAGATCCGTGATTCGCGATATGATGTTTTATAGCATGAAGGTGGATCAAGAGTATTTTGTCACAGATGAACCTCCATTGGAAATTGCTGACAATATGTGGTAACTTAAAAAAACTTATGTTTAATTCGTTCACTTAAGCTTGGCACTTTTTTTATTTCACTTACATTTGGCCAAATCAAATATTGAGTTTAATGAGCAGCAATTTTGAGCTTATTGCATCAGGGTATATACGAGGGCTGTCTGATAAATAACCGACCGAGCTTGAAGCTAGCGGCACAAGTGAAAAAAAGTTTCTACTTCAAATTGTGCATATTATAATAACTACTTGCCAAAATTTCAGAAATTTATCTTGCACCATTATCTGCTGACAGAAATTTTTGTGAGTGTATTTCGGTGATTCCCCCAAAATGGAAAAAATTGAATATCGAGCTGTAATTAAATTTTTATTTTTGAAAGGCAATACGCCTTCACAAATCAAAGATGAGTTGGACTCTGTGTACGGTGACTCTGCACCATTGTTTACCACCGTAAAATTTTGGGCAGCTGAATTTAAACGTGGTCGCAGGAGCTTGGAAGATGATGAACGTCCTGGGCGTCCAAAAACTGTAACCACTAACGATAACATCGCTAAAGTTCATCAATTGGTACTAGACGACCGCCGGATTAAAGTTAGAGAAATAGCTGAGATTATGAAGATGTCAAAGGAACGTGTTTGCCATATATTAAACCAAAATTTGGGCATGAGAGAGCTGTCCGCGCGCTGGGTGCCGCGTTTGCTTACGCTAGACCACCGCTGTTCCACCAAGACAACGCACCGTCTCACACCTCAACAGTCGCCATTGCGAAAATCCACGAATTGCGGTTCGAACTGCTTGACCATCCACCTTATTCACCGGATCTAGAACCAAGAGACTTTTTTTTGTTTCCTCAACTTAAAACTGCGCTCAGCGGCCAGAGATTTTCGTCAAATGAGGAGGCAATCTCTTTCGTGAACTCGAATTTTGTAGACAAAGATGCCAAGTACTATTTGGAAGGGTTGCAGAGATGGGAGCAACGCTGGGAGAAGTGTGTGGAGTTACAAGGAGACTATGTAGAAAAATAAATAACAACATTTTGAAAAGGTCGCGGGCATCATGGTTAGGCCGGTTATTTATCAGACAGCCCTCGTATGTATATCCTTTTTAACGATTTGTTACAGTTTTGTTGAAAAGTTTTTATCTGAATAACATAACTAGTTACCGTGATACTGGCAAGGTTGCAAAATATAGATAAGTGGTACTACAGCCCACAAAGGCTAGGGCCTAGCTTCTAAAACAACGCCGTTTAGTTGTTCATAAAAAAACTGCAACATCTGAAGAAATGGTTCAGAAGGGAAGGCTCGAATTGGACAAATCCGCTTGAAAGTGTAAAACAAAAATGCTCGTGAAGTCAACATATCCTCAGAACAGATGCAATACTGAAATATAACCCTGCGCTTAGGCCATTGAAGTACCAGAAATAACACACTATCTCATACTTTAACAGAAAAAAGTAAGACGTGGAAGAGGAAAGAATTTATTACGTTCGTTACTGGGGTGTCAAATTTAGGGTTCACTTGCCAGAGAGGTCCTTCGAAAATGTACACCTTCGGATGGCCACCGAAACTACAAATGGTCGCTCTCCGCTCATATTTTTGTGAATAACGAGCGTATATCTTGAGATCAACTTAGATGCTGTATCAAAGCCTTGTGTAAGGAAAAATTTCGGTCGGCAACCGTGGACATTTCAGCAAGGCTCATCACCGTCTCGCAAAGTGCGCATCCACCAAGATAGCTCAGAAAACAATGTAATAATAATAATAATTGGGTGCCACTACAGCCCACAAGGTACCAGGGCCTAGCTTCTACATTAACTACTCGTGCGTGCTACTGTTCTCTCACGAGTGGAAGGGACCTTCAGTTTTTTGTCGACTCCGGTTGGCGAGATTTGAGAAGCTTTTCACAGACAATTGGTACTCTTTGAGTGTTGTCAGCAACTCGAAAGAGGTGGTGCCATGAAAAATGCGAGGTGTTCCGTCCGGGAATAGAACCTAGACTTTCTGCGTGGCTATGCTATGGCGACCACAGTACTGAAGTCTTAGGCAGGAAAACATTTCAGTCGGGGACCGTTGACATTTCAACAAGGCTCGTCATCGCCTCGCAAAGCGCGTTACAACCAAGATTGCTTATAAGACAATGTTCCACACATCAATTCCTTGACAATCCATTGGCGAATTCTCCGGATGGATTTCTCTGTCTGAAGAATTTCGAAAGCGAAAGTTGACACTTAACCACCTCAAGTAATCACATCCCCGGGAATGGGCCAAAATACCGTCAAACCACTTGCTTGCAGTGTGCCATGCTCTCATTAGCCGTCTCAAGATCATTATTCGCGTCAAAGGTGGACATATGAAAAACTTCTAACACAATCTGATAATTGATGCATTTTCGAATATTTTTTGCTTTGGCTCATATAAATTGCCATCTATCAAAAAATAAAAAGATAAGATTTTAAAAAGTTGTAGTTCAAGTTATTCACCCTGTAGATGCGTGCAGTATGTCGAAGGAGTAATGACCGAAATTCTGTCTTTCTCGGAAAACTGTCATACATTCGAAAACCAGCGTACCTCACTTGGTACTGTCTGATACATAATCCTGTTTGAAGGTTAGGTTTACTTTGTCTACTGATGGGGTTGCCGAGAAAAGGCTGAAGAGGAGACCCTCCTTCACTATCAAGCATTCTGCCCATATTATACTGAATCTATAATCGGAAATTATTGCTACAGCAGCTCAAACTAACTAGGATTCTCGGATCCCGCAGTTCGGATTTGGCAATAAACTCTAGGTCCCTCTATTTCTGAAAAACCACAGCCGACAACACGGGTAGATGCCAAAGATGCTGGGCCCTGGTCCCTTGTGGCCTGTAATGCCACGCAATTTTTTCAATCTATGCATATGTACATTGGAAATGGTTTGATTATTTATTTGTTTAAAAATTGTTGTCTCTTCATTCCTTTATTTTATCAGTTCTAACCAAATTTTCAAATTTATACAAAAAGACCCAAAACACAATGGCTCATTGCAGTTTTTCTATGATCCTAGCCAAAAGATGAATCCTTGTGACGAAAGGACCACGCTCAATGCGAACCATCCCGATATTCAAAAAACTTCACCCCCATAGACTCTGAACCCCTCATCAGATTACACAACGAAGACACACTGAAAATTGCCTTGTACCATTTGATCGCATCCCCTAAAATTCCATGTGACCTTCCAGCCACCAAAAGTCGAGACACTTTCTGCGAATGCCATCAGACGACCTCACAAGTGCCATCCTCGCTCTCAAAACATTCACAGCCCATTACGTAGAAATTGCAGCACATTTTCTGAAATTAACAACAAACAATAAACTCATGAATTTACAGAATCTTCAGCGTTCACAGAATTTGCGGAATTTTCAAATCAAATTTTCAAAATTTATTTGCCGAAATTTCCCGAATGGCATATGCTAATTATCCCAGCGAATTTGTACCCTTATCGGGTGCGGGCAGGCGAACGTGTTACCAATAAAAAGCCGCGGTCTTTAATTATCTTTGGAATTGGTCGTATCATCGTCATGGCGGCGATAACCCTCTGCGCCCCATCCCCTTGTCATCTAACCATAACTTATAATATAAGCACTAACGCCCTTTCCCTGCCCCGCATCGAATGCGCTGCCGCCGGTGGTGGGATGGCAATTGGAGCTGGTGCCATTAAGGATCGTTGGGGTTTCGTTTTACGATTATTTTAAGAAGACAAACAGGCGCCTTCGTCAGCTTCAGCTAGTTACATTGCCACGATTACATTACAAATTAACACAATAAACCCGGTCTGTGTGTGTGTGTGTGCTGCGATGGAGCCCCATATGGAGCCGCCACCCACTCTCCGTGTGTGTAGAGTTAATGTTCGTGTGCAGCACGTGGAGGATATCGATTCTGGGGTTTATGTATATCATACAGGATATGCCAATTCATTTGTTTGTTTATATTCTTTTGTCTCGAGAATTCATTTGTGTGCGTCGCCTTGGATATCGCCGCTTTGGAGCGGGATTTATTGGAATTAATTTTGACGAGATGGATATTTTTGTAACATCTATGGGCGCATGTGGGTCGCACATGTGAGGAGGGTATCACTTTGCCGACACGAGACAATGGGGGGAGGGTGTGAAAAAGGTCAAGGGGCGTTTAGTTGATCGTACACTTAAGAAGACGTCTTCTAGACGCACACTGTACGCGTGATTTGAATGTTTGAATGGGAAAGGTCACACTCGAGAGACGAGTCCTGATTTGAACAAGATTTTGAACTGTGACTTTTAAATTCATTGGGCCGTTTGGGATTACTCATATTAAGGTGTCATATGGATGTGGAAGCTTTCTGCTTGATTAAATTTTGCATGATCTCGAGAAGAAGCTTATTTTCCTGGAAATTTTTATTCTGAACCGTGAACCATTACCTTCGGTACAGTTTCCTTCGAAAGAGTGTGAATGTTATCCGAGAGACAAGGTAATTTTAGGCGCTCATGCATACATATACATACATGGGGATATGGATATTTATTTGCTGCAACAGATATGTAACATTACTTTCAATTTAATCAATTGGATGGGGCACGTGGAAACTGGATCTAATTTTTTCAACAACACTCTGTATTGTGCTTCCTCACCAACGTATGCACGGGACCTACAGTTTAATGCTGATGGGATGATTTTCTATAGATAATCATGTGTTGTCATTAGATCGAGAGATATAGAGCCATGCAAAGGACAACCGAGTCAAGGATACGACAATCGATGTTTCGCGTAAGAGTAATCACCACAAACAAAAATGCTTAAATCAGTACTCAATGGATTGAATTTTTTCAAAATTCAGATTGTTTTGTTGCATCTTGCGAATCTCTTACTGGAAAATTGGGTATCCTGGACATGCACTTAATTCAGAAGGAACTAACTAGCTCCCATCCCTGGCTATGTTATGTCTCTGGGTAAGCGACCAACTTAGTTTCTGGAAATTTAGGAAGCTAGTTCAGTGATGTTCCTTAGTCACAAGGTTTGTTGAGCAACAAGGTACCTTGCTAGGATGCTCTGTCAGATGCCAGAATATTGAATAGAAGGATGAACTGCATTTGCTTAAAAATATTGTACTTCTTCTTTATTTATAAAGCTTTCATGTAAAAGACTGAACCCGACGCCTAGTGTGTAAGCATGCTGGTATTAATTTTACAACTATTTCCAAATCTTGACTATATTTGTAGTTGCTTGGAGCGTTTATGTTCCAGAATTGATCAGACTCATCTGTTTATCTAGAGTAAATTGCTGGTTATTCATCCTTAATCGATCTTCTACTTCGTCTTCACTTGGCTCTACAGTTTCGGCTGGACCCAGGCAGCAAACAACAAGCCTCTCCTGTTGGCATGATCTTTAACAAGCTGCCTCCAAATTTATATACCAAGTTGAACTCCTTCTCCACTTGTGTGCTCCATCGGATCTGTGGGCGTTCACTTTAGCGTTGTTGCACTGGTTCGGAAGGATTAGTTCGAAGAGCTCTGTAGTAGTGTTGTCCATGCGCTTTAAAAGGCTTATCCATCTTAGGCGTTGAATCTGTAGACCGCCTGGCTTGGCGTGTCAACCTGTAGCTATGAAAATCCAAAAACACAACAGTCTCCAGTACCCAGTAAAACTTAACTGATTTCTTATCTATCAAAAGTTGATTTCCGTCTGCACAGTTTTTACTGCATGTACTTATTGCAAGGTCATCATTATATCATCATATTTTGACGATCCCGAAGTCAATTGCTTGGTTAGTACGACTGCGTACTTGAGTCCTTCTCAAATGGAAAGGACCAGTGTCTTCTAGGGCCAACGTCTGTGGGCTTGTCTCAACAAACACAAGAATGCAACGAGGACTTGTATAATACGGTCAACGTTAACTGCTGAATTGAAAGCAGAATGTGTGTGTAGTGTCCTCAGAAAATGGATTAATATCTGATGCATTCTTCCAATCTGATCTGAATCACAAGAGCGCTCGATGGATTGGGCGAGAGTCCGTCTGAGACTTTCGAATATCACAAAATTAGACTGATCCAGGAATCGGATAGACGCCCATTAATATGCCATGTGGTGCTTGGGTCGATAGATAGACCAAATGACAGAGAGGTCATTACAGACAGTGTCCGGTTCACTCACGCTAATAAGGTGCTCTCACGGGAGTTCTGAACAGCTTCGGATCTTACTTTAGCGTTTCGAGAATTGTCCTTCCTTACATAGCCAAGGTAGATCATACGTTAGGCATGGGCCGTGGGGAAAAGCGCGGCATCTTGCATGAACTTGAGGTCGCCAATTTGACTTAAGAAACGTCGCCCGAAACGCCTTATTTTCCAAGAAATGTGGTGCAATGATAATATATCTCCACAGTCTGCACTAAACCCTACTACTCTCTGCATTAGCTTCCTGACGTGCGAGGCTTAATAGCCTCTTATTCAGCCTCTGAGTTAAAAATGAGCCTCATCGAAGAGAATAATTTATTCCCCATAGTCGTTGTCCAGTTCAAGTTGCTCTGTTTCTGAAACTGCGAAGTGAATGGTAGCGCTTTTAATTACTAAGTAAATTGAAACTTTTTGCGTTTAAGAAGTTCATGGACGGCTTAAGAACATTTCTGAAGCAACGCCCGAAAACAGCTTTTGTGGTTAAAGGCGGCAGAAGGGGATAAATAGCATCTAGGCATTTTTTAACACCATTGTGAGCCTAGCGACACATTGAACACTAAAAATCTGTCCCACAGTTGTGCATGAGAGTCTACACGACTAGAGATCACCGGTGTCCTAAAAGGGAAATCAAACTATAACAAAATTACGAGCATGCACGCTCCGAAAAACTCTCATTTAATCTTTAGCATTATGGAAATGAACGCATACAGAAATGGCACCCCCTGTCTAGCAACACTTATCTTAGTATTGATTCTGGAACTAGAAGAAATGCTCGGGTCAATGGTATTCGGCTCCGGGGGTAGCAAAATAATCCGAAGGCTTAGACGAAGCCTAAGAGTCGCAAGTTGAAACATTGGAAGTATGAGTGGCCGCAGCTACGACCTTGATAGCTTGATGAAAAGATGATGATAAGGAGGTGTGATCAAGACACTAAATGGCGAAACACAGGAAATCGGGCGCGTTTCTTGAATTTTAAGACAAAAGCTTACAAAATTCTACTGTGGTTTGAAACAAGATAAAAAGCGAGGAAGTCTTCACGTCAAGGAACCCATCTCTAAAAAAGCTGATCACCACCGGCTCAGTTGGTAAAGCCAAGTTTAAGGGAGAGATCCATCGAACCTCGTTAAGAAGGCAGTATCAATAAAAGTTCCAGCGCAAGCGCGAAAGGGAGGCAGGCGTAAGAACTCCTGAATTACACAAACGCAAAAACACCGGCATTTGATCGGCTTCCCTGATAAAGTGATCTGAGACAGGGAGGCCTGCCAATATTTCTTGACGTCGAATCGGCAAACCCACAGGCCGACCAGTAGGGATGCAGGCAAGTGGAAGGGCCATAACCTCCATTATTTGGATCATAACTTCGTCGAATAAAAGATGGAAAAAACCGGAGACCTTTGAGAAGAGCGTTAATCTGGAATGTTGAGCTGGTGAGATAAATGCAGAGCTCACATTCGTAAATTGGGTCCCATACTCTCGGTCACAGCAAGCGCACTCTAACCAGTAAGCACTAACCCTGAGCCAGTCTCACGAAATTTTTACAAAAACTTGCTTAAAGTAGTCGCGGATGCTGCTCCGTTAGGGTCAAAAATTCCTTTCCAAAGACTCTTTCGATTACACAAAACTCACTATTGAAATTCAATAAGTTTCAACATTTCTTAACGTTGTTTCGATTTCGAGGGGAAAACAGTTCAAAAGCTGTCAAAATAAGCTTGGATTTGAAAAAAACACATCCTGTATTCAAGCATCTACCGTATTATGAATGTTTTCCTCCTCCGTACCGATAGAGTATCTCCCAATCCGAGTTCTCTCTAAGCACGCAAAAGTATGACATTGCTACTTCTGGGCACATAGGAGTTAAGTGACTTAGATGCGTCTCACCATCGAATTCTAAACGTGACTTGCCAATTCTTTTGCGGTTTTAGTTCAACATTCAACTTCCTCCCTTTTCCAATTGCCTGTCGCACAACGTTCGTTTTCGCGCAACCACATAAACCACTTTCTGAACTTAGAACCTTCCAATCAAAGGCAGTCAAAACATTATCTGCGCAGCCCACAATCTCCAGATTCTCAAAAAAAAAAAAAACAAATGAAACCAACGAAAGTTTCATTCGGCAAAAGTCGTCTGCATCCGCGAGCTCAAAGCCAAGTCACAGATAAACTGCATCCCAACCGAAGTAATTAAGTTCCACGGAGCAGAACTTGATCCCGTCATACGCGAAAGACATGCTCCAATGCACTGCACGCAGCTCGTGCGAGTCATAACCAAAGAGCAGCATCTGCTCGAGTATGAGTTCGTGCTGAAACTTTTGCAAACTTTAATGCGGTCTCCACAGTGGCATTCGTCTACTCAGCCGGCACCACAAACGACTTCAAATTGAAGGGAATGGAATGCGAAAAAAAAACTGTTTGCGGTAATTTTTGAAAGACTCAACTTTAAATGCCTGATAATTGAAAAACAGCAACTCCCCACCACCCATTGTCATCGTTATCACCCCAATGCCGACGAAGGGATTACCATTGCGTCTTACGGCAGCCGCACAAAGTTCACTTTGATCGCCATTCTTAGTCGGTTCACCCCCAAGCCCGGACTTCGCCTCCTAATAGTTCCAGATAATGAACAGCAGCAGTGGCTGACTTCCCGGTAATGGCGACGAGATGAAAGCGATATGCCGAGCCAGTTAGTTGCTTAATCGCTTATTATTTTTAATAGGTTATCTTTCCGTATGAAAAGTTTACCCTTTCATCGACGGCGACACTGACGACAGAACAACAAACGACGAAACTACGCGCAGCCAACAATAACAGCCATCAACGAGGCAACGAAGCAACGACCTACGACGATGACGACGGCAGAACAACTCTGCGGCCAAGGACAATGGAAGACGCTGGCTGGGTGCTAGGGTGGGAGGGTGGGATGATGGGAAGATTTGACTTTAATGGTGTTAGGCTATCACTGCGGTCGAATATAATGGGAACGCAAAAGCCAACCAACCCAAAGACAGAAACGAGGTTAGAACGGCTCACACAGCAAGTGGACGCAGAGTGCCTGCAGCTGGTGAGCTCCCGCTTTAAAGTGCGACACGGTGAGGGGAAAACAATAATATTTTTAGGTTTGAATTCAACTTGATTGTTCTAACCCTCCCTGTGCGAGGAAGAACTTTGTTCCAACCCTTTCTTCGCGAAACTGAAACTGAAACTCTCGAATCCAGTCCGCCCTTCCGCACCCAACTGCATACGATGACGACGACGACGGCGACTGTGTTATTTTTTTTTTTTTTTTTGAAAAAAAAAGTTTAGACAAAGTTGTGTAATCAGTATTTAACTTGTTTTTCTTCTCTGCATTCCGCTCAGTTAGTATGGACAAACTCCTACCACTGGAGGCGGCGCACATACACCTCTCGCACCCACATCGCCGTCAGGGGATGCAGAGCGCCAGCTCTGAACCGAGGAATAAAAAAAATAACGCTAACGGGTTCGGCAAGGGTGGAGTGCGCAGTGAAGCTTTTTTGTTGATTTATAAATTAATGCTTGGCCAAGCGTGACGAAATGCTTTTCTGTGCGAAACTTGTTTTCTAGTTTAGTTTTTGAAGCGGTTTTATTTTCCACAGCGTTTTGTTCCCTTTCCCGGAAATGCACACAGTCGAGGACTCTGCTTTACACTAGAAAATCAAAATGAAAGGTGATTTAATTGATGAAGGGAGTTGTGAAGAGTCGTTGCAATAATGAGAAAAATTCCGGACTGCTTTGGTTGCACGGTAGTGTGTTTAGTCAAGGCCCGGCCACTTTGAAAAGTTAAATGCTTCGCGATTGTGAGGTAACTTGCCGGCACTTTGTCGGGATTCATTGAGGCACGGGGGTTTTGTATCGTGTGGAGAGTTTCATGCGCTTGTGAATTTGAAAAAGTTGGGACTACCTTGAAATGCATGTCATTCAAGGACAGTTCGGGCTGTGTTATCCATCCACTTGGTACTTGACTCGATGTTATCCATAAATTTTTCATGACATAGCCAAGTTAAGAGATGTATCGCTAGGCACTTGACTCAGAGCATGCCGCGTTACAGTCTGTTAAATGGCATATATTTTGCTTTGGATTACCAATAAGAAGGTTAAGTTCACCTTCAAATCTATGTACTTTATTCTAAGTTTTAAGTCAAACCTCACGAAGAATCACCCTGACCCAGACTAAGAAAAGTGAAATAAAAGGGTTTTCCAGAAAAGGACTTGACAACTTTTTTTAAAACAAAACGCAAACTATTTGTAATATTTCCAAAATTATGTTATAGACTTGAAGAGTAATAAAATCATTTATGGATGAATCTCGACTTCGTTCAGCGGTCAACTCGTTAAAACCAATTTTCAACGACTCGGCCACATATTTCAGTCGAAGCGGTCGCTATTTCACGTTCAATGTTTGCTCTGAGCTCTTCCAATGTCGTCGGCTTGTTGGAGTTAATCAATGACTTAACGTAGGTCCACAGAAAATAGTCAAGTGGCGTTAAGTCGCACTAACGAGGCAGCCAATCGACTGACCCATCACGCTCCCCATACTAACACTTCAATAAAACGATTGATGTGCTGTGTGGCTTTTGGCACCATCTTTTTGAAACCTTAATGCGCCCAAGTCCATATATTTTAATATGGACTAAAAATAACCAGTACTAATGGCGTGATAACGTTATCTTCTTTTTCCTCTTTCACCGGCACTACAGCCCGGGGTGGACCTGTGACTCAATCAACATGCCTCTCCAGCTAGTAAGATCTCTTGCCAGCTTCCTCGAATTGCACTCTCCAAGTTGGTTAAGTCCTTCTCCACTTGTGTGCGCCACCTTATCCTGGGCCGTCCTCTGTTGTGTTGTCCCAATGGCTCAGATTCGAAGAATTTTCGGGCCGGAGCAGTTGTGTCCATACGCTCTACATGGCCTAGCCATCTTAAGCGTTGTATTCGAAGACGCTTGATCAAGACCATGCCACCGTGCAGCCTATAAAGTTCGTCGTAATTTTCTCCTCCAGAGGCCATTAACACAAATAGGACCAAACGTCGCACGCATAACTTTTCTTTCAAAATGACTAAGGGCATTGGCCTATGCAAACTTGGCGAGCTGCCAACACTATCTTCGACTGTGCACAGGTCTAGTTGACATACAGCCTTATTGTGGCTTCGCCTGGAGAGCCATAAAAACACCTGTTGTGTGGTGAATCAACGTATACTGGCCTAAGGGCTAAATATTTTGCCTGGTCCACCAGTCTATGGGTTGTGCGTTACTACCTCTCCACGTAAAACATTTGCAGTTCAGAGATAACGATCGTTATCGTCGACGAACAAGTTGGGGCCAATAATGCCGTTAACATGGAAATCACGGCAAATATTATTTTTTGTGGATGAAGTGGCGATTCATGAACACACCTGACCAATAGTGTAGTTTGCTTATATATTATCATCGAGCTAAGAATGAGCTTCGTCACTAAATATGATTTAGCGATGAAATTCGTCATCTTGACGCATCTTCTCTTTAGCAATCAATTGGAGAACGTGGCTGTAAATGGCTTGTAATTCTTGAGTAAGCTTGGTCATGTATGGGTGTAAGCCAAAATTCTTACCATAAATACGCTATAATGTGGTCTAAACGATGTCTAATTCTTGAGAACGACGTGGAATTGACTAATTTCGATCGTTTGCTACGGACGCCTGAACGACAGCGATATTTTTGGCAATTCGAACAGCTCGTTGTCTCACTGATATGGCAACATCACACATGGACATGTAGATTCAAATTTTTGCACTTAACTTGTTTTAGCCTGTCTACTAGGGCTATTACCACCGAAAATTGGAGTCACCGACTTCGAATTTCGACAGAAAATTTTCATATTCATAATTTGCAGATGTTTTTCTTAAACATGATGAAAATGCTGAGTTTACAGAACAAATTGATAGTGAAAGTCTGATGATTAGTGAAAGAGTGAGTTAACAAATTAAATATAAAATTTTCAAGTCCCGAAACCCTTTAAAAAGTAATTGCAGTACCACGTTTGACATCTATCGCGGTTAAATATTTTTCAACACAACTGAGGCACAAAGTTACAAAAAGATATCTAAGCCTTATAAATATCTGTCATATGTCGAAATTTGAGCCTACTGTCATTAAGGGTTAGAAAATTATAGCAGTCTATATTTGGTTACAGTTCGAGTCAATCAGGGTCTACATCTGAGCAACAGACAATGAAAAAATGAACAACGTGTGTGTCTGGAATGAAAACATTCAATTTGGGGTTTCTCAAGTTTTGAGACTTGGTTCAATCCAGTTCATATTGCCTACCAACGAGCTGTTATGAGTGTTCAAGAAGACCATCAAGTCGTTGTTTCACATTGATGACTAACACTCAACCGTCGAGCACATTCTTGTATCTGCATTACTTCAAGTGGTTGACATAGAGATGATATCACAAGAAAAGTCACGCCAGTCTTTCTAATTTGTTTTTGATTTCATCGACTTTCTTCACATCAAAGCCACTTCACTACTCGTGTTCAGCTTACAAGACTTTCCCTGAAAGCTTCACGATTCGCCTTTCAAAAAAATAGATCTAACCATGTCATAATTCTCAGAAGGCGTATAGTTGTCAGCTTCATGCTACGTTTTAGGACTATCTACCGACAATTTGTTACAGAAGTTTTTCAAGGACCTTACATGAAGTCTGTGTGGCAATTGTGGAATGCGCCTAGTCTCGCGTCAGCCGATAAGCCTTGGTTAAGTGAGACTTGGTCGTGTATACATCCTACATCGATCTCATCCCTCGCATCCGTCTCCAGGGACAACGACAGAAAGGACGTCCTCCTCTGAAACCGCGAATACAAATGAAGAACGGCTTAATTCAAATTCGTGTGTGAATTTTAGTACAGCTGGCGAGCTGGCGAGCTGCCAAGATCCAATCTTTACTTTGAAAAAGAAAGGGTGCATCTTGGACTTTATGGATATGCCTTAGCAGCTCTCACTCGAAGAAAAAGAAGAGGAACTATTGAAGAAGAGGAACTAGTGAAGTTGATTTTTAAAAGGGAATTAGTGACTTCCAACTGTCCCTGTATCAAATGTCTTATTGCTGGATACAGGGTTGTCGTCTGTGTGTCCACTTCTTCTTCATTCTTCATCGCAGATTTCACAACTTGTCGTTAGCCGTTTGCTTTCAGACGTAAGATTCCTTGTTCTGCATCCTTGTCAAGATTCCTCACCGTTAAGGCATTTAAGTTAAGGGGGCTGTGAATGTTCTGGGGGATGTTGCTAGAATTTGTTTCGATGTGAAGTGCAAGACCGCCATTCTTACAGACGTTTGGTCATTCTGATTGATTAAAGTGGTGACATTGCAGATAATTTCTCATCCAGTCATTATTCACGTTCTAGAGCAAAGAGAAGGGAATTCAAATCATGAATACCCTTCTCCGTTTGAATGCTCTGGAAAGCACGCATCAACACAAAGGAGATGCGTTAGGCTTCCTAAAGCCTTTTTTGAACACCGAAGAATTCTATGCGTCTATTGCACTTGCAGATACAATTTTGAAGTACCTTGATGAAACGTCCGGATAAATGCATTCGTCGCATGGAACTCAGTGAAGTCACAGCGTTTTAAAGTCTAAATGCATAGCAAAACTTAACTTCCTTCTTCATAAAGACCTCCGCCCCCTTCCCTCCACCCCCTTCAACAACAGACGCAGATCCTGCGGGGAATCAATTCAATGAGAATTGCGCTTCCACACAGAAGCCCATTCAGCTATTAGATCCCATTGAAACATCACTCAAAGCCCTCTGACTTTGTGGATAGATAGAGACAGCAGTCTGCAAGGATCATTAACCCCATCTAACTCCAATCGTGGTGGCAATTCCATTCCGAGTTAAGTGCCTCAGCCAATAACGAATGAAAAAGTACGTACAGCGCTTTAGACGACGTTGCCGCACTCGTAATGGCTTCAATTGCAGATGCATCCCAATTAGAAACGGTCGAACCGTGAGCTCAATGCCTCCTGAGACGCTCGAGGTGTTGCGCAGACTGCTGCACACTGCCGAGGTGAATGTTTGCTTTCGAGTGGCTTCCATCATCCGGAGGAGTTTGGCGTTCTCCGCTCACGAGCACAGCATTGTGAGGGAGTCGACCTGAATTTAAATGTGTCCCAGTGCACTGGCTGCCAAGTAGCACAGTGATCTGACACCGGCTCCCCCGTGCCTTCGATTTATGCTGCCTCGTGTCGAATATTGAAATATTATATGCACGGCACTGGGGACTAGGGGTTGGAACCCGTTTAACCTGCATTTGACGTTACATTTGCCTCCAGAGCATGAATGATGATGAACATGCCCACATGTACACGCCAGGGTTATGGCTGTGTGCGTTTGGCAGAGCAATTGTTGCTACGTTGCCGCGGTGGGGGGGTTGTTTGTTCCAGAAATGCATTGTGTTACAAACGTCCATATAATGCCTCGGTTGGTGCTCTTTGAATGCCGGAGTTGATAACGAAAACTCAGCACAGTCACGCCGTCGCTGCCGACGACGCACGGAACGTGAAGGCATTTTGTCACGTAAGAGGACGGCAACATTTTGCGGCTTGATGCATCGCCGGAATTTGAAGCAGTGCCCTGGTGTCTCTTCATTTCGGGTACGATTGCTTGTCTGGTTAAGCGTTACAGGGCATGTGGTTGGATGAGAATTGACTCATTTGATGGAGATTCCGTGGTTGGTGGGAGGGGGGAGAGGGGCATTTTGAAAATTCGGTTCAAGTGGTGATATGCGGAGTGTGGGGACAATCAACGGGGTCAAGTGGAACGGATGGACTAACAATGAGGACGAAGCTATAGGTGAAGTCAAGGCCTGGCAAGTATGAGGCATCAACGTCACTTCGAGCGCTGGTACGAGTTGATTTGAAAGTCAAATTTGGCGGTGCTTGATGAACTACCGCAGGAATCAGAATTGTGATTTCTTGGTGAACAGAGTTGAGTTGGGACTGCGAAAGCGGCGAGCGGTTTCCCAGAAGCGGTGATGTGTTAAATGGTTTCCAAGGATTCTCTGTCCATTAAAACGGCCACGTTATAAATCTGAAGATTAACAAGATATTTAGTCATCGTGTTGTTTTCTGCTGCATTGGCTTCTCATCTTCATCGCGTTGTAGTCTCTTACATTGTTTTCTGCCATATTTTCCTCTGTCGTTATAAATAGTTCGCTGTGAGATGTTTTTAACGTGTTTCACTTGCCGTGTTGGATTCTGTGGTCTTTTCTACAACCTTTTCGGCTTTACCTTCTATCGCGTTGTCTTATCTTCTATGTGGCGTCCTTCGTGCGACTTTGTAGCAACATTAAATGACGTCCTTTGTCAGGTAATTTATAGACATGTTCTTCTTCTTCGTTTTCATTTCTCTTCTTCTTTCACCTTGTCCTCTGCCGCGTTGTTCTTTGTTGCGTTATCTTCTGTCGCGTTATCTCTTGAAGCGTTGTCTTGTGCTTCTCTATTTTAGCTACTCCCACGCTACTCACGCGCTTTAGTCCGGGTTGGATCGGGCCTCAACCAACATGCCTCTCCAGCCAGCACGATCTTTCGCCAGTTGCGCACTCCAAGTTGGTTGAGGTCTTTCTCCATTTGTGTGCGCTACCTTAGCCTAGACCATCCTCTGTTGCGTTGTCCCAATGGCTCAGATTCGAAGACTTTTCGGGCTGGAGCAGTGGTGTCCATACGCTCTACATGGCCTAGCCATCTTAAGCGTTGTATCCGAAGACGCTTGACTAGGCGTACGTCCCTGTACAGCCCATGGAGTTTGTCGTTAAATCTTCTTTTCCAGATGCCATCAACGCAAGCAGGACCAAAATCCCACGCAGAACTTCTCTCTCAAAAAGACTAAGGGCTACCTCATCCGCTTTTAGTAATGTCCAGGTTTCCGCGCCATAGAGTAGGACTGGGATGATCAAACTGTTATATAAAGCAATCTTAGTCCTTCGAGAGAGGGTTTTATTACTCAATTGCCTCTTGAGCCCAAATAACCAGCGATTGGCAAGAGTGATTCTGCGTTTGATTTCGGTACTGGTGTTGTCGTCCCTATTTACAGCGGAGCCGAGGTTGACAAAGGCCTTGACTACCTCAAAGTTACTGCTGCCTAGCGTGACACTCTGTCCGAGACGTTGATGTTGTGTGTCCTTCCTTGATGACAGCATTTACTTCGTTTTGCTCTCATTAACCACCAGTCCTTTTTTAGCCGCTTCAATTCCAACAAAGGCCTCATTGACGGTTCGATGTGTTTGTCCAATCACGTCAATGTGGTCAGCGCTAGCAATTGAACTGACTTATGGAAGATCGTGCCTCTGGTGTTGACTTGTGAGTTACGTACGATCTTCTCAAGAATGATGTTAAAAAAGTCACACGACAGCGCGTCGCCTTGCCTAAAACCTTTTGTGACATTGAAGGTCTCGGTGAGTTCGTTAGCGATCTGGACGGAGCAGCGAGAGTTCTCCATCGTCACCCTACACCATCTGACGAGTTTGAAAGGAATGCCAAAACTAGACAGGACCTGTATAGCTCGTCTCTATGCACACTGTCATATGCGGCCTTGAAATCGACGAATAGATGGTGGGTGTCGATTTGAGCTTCTTGGGACTTCTCCAAGATTTGCCGCAGTGTGAAGATCTGGTCGATTGTGGACTTCCCCGACCTAAAACCACACTGATAAGGACTTATCAGGTTATCGACGTTGGCGTTCACACAATAGGTCAAGAGGATCGTTTCGTTCTTGTACGCGATGTTAAGAGACTAATCGCTCGATAGTTGGCGCAGTCTAAGGGGTCTCCTATCTTGTGGATCAGACAGACGACGCTGAGATTCCACTCATCGGGCATGCTTTCCTCCGACCATATCTTACAGATGAGCTGGTGCATGCGCCCAACTAGGTCATCTCCAGCTGCTTTAAACAGGTCTGTGCTCCAGCAGCTTTATTCGACTTCAGTCTCGATGTTGCTATCTTGACCTCGTCGTAGTCGGGGAGGCGGAAATCTTGCCTATCATCGTCCAAATTGAGAGGAACATTCTGCCTAACAGCGAGATATGGGCGGTCATCGCCGCTTAAAAGCCTGCAGAAATTATCTTCCCAAATTCTCAACATTGATTGCGACCTTCTTTCTTGTCGAATTGCCTTTTGCTACGTTGCTCTCTATCGCGTTATCTTTTCCCCACTCGCACTATCATTTGCGTCATTATCCTTCATCCTGTCCTGTCTTTCGCGTTGTTGTATACCTCCTTGTTTCATTTCGTGTTGTTTTCTGTCGCGTTTCTCGGTCGTGTTCTTCTGTTGCGCGTCTCTGTTGTGTTCCTATGTCGCGTAGTTCTCTGCCACGATGTTCTCTGTTGCGTTATCCTCTATCACATCATTTTCTGTCACGGTGTCCTCTTTTGTACTCCCCTGTCGCGTGCCTCTGAGGCAAATTCTTTCGGCGAGTTCAATCCTCTGTTACGATGTCCTCTAATTTTTTGTCGCGATTCCATGTATCATGTTGTGTGTTGTAGCATTTCCTCGTGTCCTGTTGTTTTCTGTCAAGTAAGCTTATCTTTAAATGCCTATTCTCGTATTGTCTTCTCCTGCGTTGGCTTCTCTTTCGTTATGGTTGTTGCGTCGTCTTTAAACAATCTTTTGCAATGTTGCTTTGACGACGTAAAGATACAAAAGATGCACACTAAAGAAAGACGAACCAAATCGAATGAAGAATATATTCGCTGCTCTTTTTTGGTTCATGTCTCCTTCTGCTTTGCTATTTCTGTTCTGCTGAGCAACATGAGAGTAGGGATGATCAATATTTACTCAACGACATGCGTTGGAGGTGTCAAAAGAACAAATTATGCCGTGAGCTATTTCCAGTGCGTAGGCGCACGCATTTGTTGAATATTTGCCCAGGACACGTCGTCTCAAGGGAAAGAATCCATCAGCTGAGAGTATTTCTTTTTTCATTCCCCCCTCAATGTCGCACTCCAGTGCCAGATAGATCTGGGGCGCTTCAAAGGACCTCGCAATGACGTGCAAAAGAACGCACGAACAGTCGACATTGATCCGCAAAACACTGTAATCAACTTTGATGGCAAATTCATTTCGCTCATCTCACATCTATCTGAACACCGCCGCACACAGCGACAGGTTGCGGTCGCGGCAATTTTATTTTTTATGGACTTCCAACAGACAACAAACAAAATCAATAAAATTCAAACCCCGCAAAAAGCGGCATATATTGCAACAAAATTCAACTTACCACAACCGCAACAATAAAAATTGCCGCTGCCAAAACTCCGGCCGCAATGTACGCGTTATGCAGCTCAATTGGGCTTTTCAGGACGACCGATCCAAAGGCTTTGTCGTTAAAATTCCGTGCGCTCGTATCATCCACCATAAATTCGCTCGAGCTAACGACAGTCTCCACAACAAATTCATCTGAAAGACAAGAAAACAAAACAGCATCAGAATGGTGAGATGTGCAAAATTGGAAAGTGAAAAAGCGAAAAATCGAAAAACAAAAAGGCAGCCGTCGTAATACACCCGCAATTTGTTTAGGGCTGCAGTTTAGATTCGTTTTTATATTTTATCGCTTCAATCCGTGGGGGTAGCGCAAGGATGGGCGGATTTGCAGTTAGTCCTTAGTGTGTATCCGCATCCACAAGGGAGGGCGTTTTTAAGAGAGAACGAGGTGCCACAATGCACTTGATTAAAACCAGACTGGTCCACGGTTAAAAGTTACGTCCAAAGGGGTGGCATTAGACTCGACGCTCAGATGAGCTCCTCGTCATCGGGCTTCTGATGACACGAATTCATTTTGAAGTAGTACGTACACGTGTTTTGGTCTGCGGCGGAACTTCCGCACGGTGGCATGGGTTCCGCGAAAAAGTTAATTGACACGCACCCCCACCTCGACCACGACAAACAAGACTTAGAGCGAAATTTTCGGATGAAATTCGTTTCCGTCCATATCTGCCATTGCGGCGCGACTCACTTTGTTATGGTAACGACATGACACACAGCCGGGTTGGAGTGGATAATTATGGCGATGGTAGACGGCGATGCCGGTCGCCGTGCCATGAGCAACTTTCCGTGGGAGCTGGCAGGTGTCACCTATGGTGTGACATGTGTCCAGTGTGTGGATGCACGAATTATGATTATTTAGCCCCTGATGTTGTTTTTGGCTGCAAACTGCTTTGTCAGAGTGGGGGAGTAATAACATTAGGAATGTGTGGCGCTTGGTAACATGAATTATGATGGCGGTGTGGAGGCTGTAGTGGGCGCAAAAGGGGGTGGGCACTTTGTTGAGGACATTAAGCGAGTGTGTCGTGGAAAGGAAAGCACAAATGGTCGAGAATGGTAACACAGACAGATGATGGAAATTTATTCAACAGTAAATGATGGATTTGCGAATCTAGAATGAGCAGCTCATGCGTGAAAGATATAAGACAGCTACTTTTTCGAAATGGAGTAGATCTGATGACGCACAAAGATGTCTGCGACTTATTGAATGTGATTGAGGAACATCAGTTAACAAGGTTTATCACATCCTAGCATTAGGCAGAAAAGTGGGAACATTTGGAATACAAAAACCTCTTTACAAGCAGAATCGAAAGAACTGAGGAATGAACACACTTCTCAACATTTCACACTTTTTCTGTAGATTAGTCTTAAATCGTTCATGTCCTGTCTACGTTCAAGACAGGTAGACATGGTGTCGGATGAACTGTAGAAACTAGTGTGGCGGAATTGTAATATGTCCATTGGGTACCACATTCCCTAACCATGATACTAGAAGGCAAGGTATGCTGGTTCCAGAATTCATATCTTACCCACGGTGACATATGTTGTCTTCTATCTCCTATCATATATCCTTTGTATCATACATCCTTTGTCAATAAAAAACCAAGCGAGACAACACCTGTCAAGCAATGGATGTATAAACAAAAGAAAACCAACCAGGCAAGTGCGAATTGCACACACACATAGATGGTTTCGTTTTCTTTCCTCCGTCAACATCTTTTCATGTGAGCAATCATTATATGTACTAAATTATAAATTACTTCTACAATGCTGAATGTAAAATCAGACAGGACGTGATATATAGGGTGCACCAAATACAGGTTCGTTTTTAAGGATTCTTTAAAAAAAATTATAACATTCAATTATGAAACAATGGTGATCCAAACTTAAAGCACAATGTTAGTTTTGAGTCACACCTTCTTTTGCCCAACCAAATATGACATTTCTTTGTTCTACTGCTTGACAAAACTCATCTATGAAGTGGTACACAATTGAGCAGAGCGTTTAGATTGTTGAAGCCTTTTAAGAAAATGGGCGTTCGATCCTTTTTTCGGCAGCCTTAACCAAAGGTGTCCACAATTGGTAGAATTGTCTACAAAATTCAGCAAACCGAATCTGTTATAATATTAATAATTGAGTGGCACTACAGCCCAAAACGGACCAGAGCATAACTTCTACAACAACTACTCGTGTTGTGCGTGATACTGTTCTCTCACGAGTGTTCGACGGAAAACGTTGCTGTTATTCGTGACAGCGTGGCAGAAGAGCCGTCAACCAAGACTCGTCGTCGTGGCCAACAATTGAACATCTCAAGACCATCACTGATGCAAAATTTTGAATAAAGATTAAAGAACTTACACGCTTACAAGGTTTAATTACTGAAGCATACTGACCATGTCAAGCGTCGTCAATACGCCGAATGGTTGGACAGACAGAAGTGAATGATGACTTCACAAGGGAAATCATCTTTAGGCATCTTCTCGAGACACACTTTCACCTCAGTAAATTCGTTAATAAGCAGATTTGCGCTTGAGCAAATGAGATCCACAATCGATTGTAGAAAAAGCGATACATCCACAAGGAGTGACTGCTTGGTGCGGTTTATGGGCTGGTGGCGTCATCGGGACGTACTTCTTTGAAAATGAGATCGGCGAAGCAGTTACCGTAAATGGTGTTTGCTACCGCGATATGCTAGCGGACTTCTTGTGGCCAGAAATTGGAGATATGAACCTGGACGATATTTCCTTTCAATAGGATTGGTCCACTTGCAATACAGCCAAAGACTCTTTCGCGCTAGAATTTTACTTGCCGTGTTATCTCACTTCGTGACGATGTTAATTGGCCGCTAGATTATGTGATATGAGAACACTGGACTTTTTTCTTTGGGGACGTTCAAAAGAAACAGTGTTTGTCAATAAGCCACAAACAACTCAAGAGCTAAAGGATGACATATTTCGGCACATTAACAACATTCTTCTTCTTCTTTTTGTGGCGCTATAGTATGGCTTGGACCTGGGCCTCAACCAACTCGTCCGTATTCAGCCACCACGATCTTTCGCCAGCTGCCGCCAGTTGCGCATTCCAAGTTGGTTGAGGTCCTTCTCCACTTGTGTGCGCCCCGTTAGCCTAGACCGTCCTCTGGCTAAGGTGGCATCAATGGCTCAGATTCAAAGACTTTTCGGGCCGGAGCACTGGTGTCCATGCGCTCTACAGGGCCTAGCCATCTTAAACGTTGTATCCGAAGACGCTTGACTAGGCGCATGTCTAGGCGCATGTACAGCCCATAGAGTTCGTCGTTAAATCTTCTTCTCCAGATGCTATCAACTCAAACAGGCCCAAATATCGCACGCCGAACTTTTACATTAACGACATTGAACCTGCATTATGTCTGAGAGTAATGTCTGAGAGTAAGTAAGGACCACCGGATAGAGGTATGATACCGAAGACGTAGAATCCTTGTGAGGATAATACTCTGAAATATTTTTCTTTTATATACAATCAACCAACCTTTACAATGCCGGCCAAGTGGCTGCCTGAACTGAATTCTCAGAAGCTTCATCCTGGCATCTCAATTCGCCCTTAGCTTTTTGATTGTTTTGGGCTACAGCTTACATATCACTTGAATGACAGCGGCCTTCAGTATTTGAATCATGTCCAGGCTAACATCAGTCCTTGACAGTTCCAAACAAACAAAGTGTGAATGGCCTAAATCGTAACTCAGAGGCGGCCAATTGATACTGTTGAGACACAGCACTTAAGTTGGAATTACGATTTCAACATTTCCTAAATTTCTTCAATCGCAATGTGACAAATTTCATTCCACGGAGTTTTGTTTTTCTGCTAAAATTTCGTACAGGAAGCAGCTGTCTAAACATAAAATCTGCACCCAAGCACTGTGCCCTATGTGCAACTGCACTCAAAAACAACAGGCAGCGGTATCCACACTCTAGTGCGTACAAGTCTGCGTATCCCTTTATTTAGTCTCTCACATTTGAAGCAACTTTTCCATGCCCGAACAAGATTGGTGTGCGTTTTGCTGAAAACATTTCAGAATAGGAGTACAAAAATACATATTGAAAACAACAGAGCAGTCTCCAATATTCTTGTGGTATTTTTTCTCTCTGATACTTGTCGGCTGACAGATTCTCTTTTTCTCTTTACAAAAGTCTTTTGTTCTGAACAACAACCAGCATTTTGTTCAAGATGAGACTGCTGTGTATGAATGGCGTGTTGTTGAGGACTTAAACCTACAACTCCCGCGTAGGATTCGACGCACTTAGCCCCTTGCATGGTTCGTGGTACACACACATCAGGAAGGTAGGTAGAGGTGATGTGGAGTATACATTGTGAAAACTGCCACTCCAGTGCTCCGTGGGATGAAGTCATTAGAACCATTTAGAGACGATTAAGAAGTTGGAGGGGATGGATGTTGTGGGAGTCGTGCAAACTGTTAAGAAAATAGTTGTCTACTTATTTATTTTTGAGGCACACAATCCCCGAGCGGGTTTTAGTTCTCCATCGTTCGTGCTGCTTCTACAGAAGTGATTCAAGGGAACATCTAGTTTACTAGCGTGTTCGTTGATCAGACAGTAACTGGTCATTGCTTCCAGAACCACGCTTGTGTCCGATCCTTTGCATGATAGAAGCAGTCCAGAGTACTTAACAGATATATTTTGAATAGCGCCAGAAGGCATGATTATACACTCTTTGTGCAATTTAGTGGATTTCATTCAGGTGTACATAGTTTCAGTTTACATGTGGCGGGAAATATATGTATGTATGTGCGTAGGTGTTCTTGATCCTGAAGTAAGGAAGGTAATGTTGTCGCAAACCTGGTCCTATGGTCTAGACACTAGCACAGGAAAAAATTTAATTGCTCAGCCATCTCGTCTAGGGATGAGCTAGCCTTGGACTAAAATGGAACTGATTCCAAGGGCTTTAGTGCTTCAAGTTTGCACTGCGCGACTTCAGCCAGTACAGTGCTGCATCTTCAACTTGAAACACACTACAATGAATGTCTGCAAGATAGAGCTAAATTGGTCCTACATTTTTTTCTTGATTTGGAACCATCAGCGATTTTTTGTCCTGTTTACGTTTGTGGCTTTTGGAGGAGAAGATTCAACGACGAACTTTACAGGCTGTATGGTGCTATGCGACTGCTCAAGCGTCTTCGAACGAAACGCTCATGATGGCTAGGTTATGAAGGGACTATGAAAACCACTTCTATGCCCCGAAAAGTCATCGAATACGAGCCACTAAGACGACGCAACAGAGGCGGCCTAGATTGAGGTGGCGCACGCAAGTGGAGAAGGACCTCAACGAACTTGGAGTGTGCAACTAAATTCAATTGGCGAAAGACCATGGTAGCTGGAGGGGCGTGCTGGTTGAGGCACAGTTCCAGCCCGAACTGTAGTGCCATGGAAAGAAGAAGAAGTATAGATGCATATGAAATAGATGATTGCCAACCGGCCAAAAATCGCCCTCTAGAAACATAGAGGCAAAGTTCTGCCCCAGAGTCAGTGCTGGTTCAGGTTTTGAAAGGCGACATTTACCTCTTGGAGGATTGTGATATACATATATTAAATTTTAATTTCGAACCTCTATCAGAAGACCGTCTGATTGACTGAAATACTTGAAACAATTTATTTAAGTTGGCTTTCTGAAGTTTATCTGCGCTCGCTAAAGTCAAACAGACGCAGAACT
Organism: Eristalinus sepulchralis; assembly: GCA_944738645.1. Lineage (NCBI taxonomy): Eukaryota > Metazoa > Arthropoda > Insecta > Diptera > Syrphidae > Eristalinus > Eristalinus sepulchralis. The sequence continues at coordinate 36,509,260 of OX122883.1, forward strand.
AACTATAGATGCTTTCAACTGAAAAGAGCGGAAAGCACCCACATAATTGCTGCCGTTCCATATCAGACGGCATGCGGACTCTTTTCCTGGTTCCATCTTCAATTACCATTCACCCCCTGAAAGAGAAACAATCTCCGCGAAGTTGCCAAGAAAATTAATTAAAAAAGAGAAAACCCAAGGGATCCGAACTCGGCAGTAATTAAGAGTCGATTTCTCATAGAAGCAAACAGAAAGTGTATCCTATTGCCTGCGGTCGAGATGGGAATGAGCATCATTTCGTGGCACGAATCCCTGCATTTTTTTCATTTTCCCCGGTTGCATACAGCATAACCTCACCTTAATCCATAAGAATTTCCCCCGCTCTTCTTAATACACCACACTGAAGAAGCACAGTGCAGCAAAAAAAAAGAAACGAAGCCAACATAACCTGAGTTTTTTTTCCCCGTCAGCTATCCCTGTATGCTCAGGAGTCGTGGCCAAAGAGCAACACAAAAAAAGAAACAACGCCATTAAGCTCGGTGTCCCATTACTTAGCATTAAAACAAATTGTTCCATTCTCCGCGCGCAGGGTGAGCCCTTGGAGTGCTTTCCCACTGCAGATAATTTAAATTATGCAAAAGATAGTTTACTTCGGTAGTTATAATAAATCCGTAATTCTATATCCTTTCATGAACTCTCCGCCGGCAAACAAGTGAATTAATTAATTAACTCCACACCACCTCCAGCGCTGCGAATGGGATGAGCAGAATGTGAGGATCCACATTTGCGGATGGAATTGTCAACCGATGAGGGTGCAGATACTTGAATTCACACGCTTCGTGTGCATATTAATTAACCACTCCAAGGAACACACACACACCTCATGGAGAGCCATGGAAAAATCGCAATAGATTTGTTGCACAGAATGCAAAGCCCTGACGTCGTAATGACGGATTCAGGGATGAAAGGTGATTATTAATTAGATTCCATCAATAATTCCCCTTCTGCACATGCACTGCCGCTCTTCAACTGTTACTGTTCCATTTATCGAGTACCTTTGACGACTGCCCTCGAGGGAGCGCCAATTTTTGTTTTTTCTGCTGCGTGTGGTTTCGATGAATTCTCCCACCCCCTCCCCTGGCGGATTGTGGTTTTGCAGGACTGTAATGGGGACCGAACGAGTGTTTCGACCTCGTTATAGTTCACCCCTGATTGTGTACAGTTTGTGCTAAAGTGTCTATCGATGAATTGTTAAAGGGACGAGGTTTGCAACGGATGCAAATTATTTATTTATGTTGAGAGATGCAAGATGCTGGCGTTGTAATTTGTTTTTTGCATTCGATGAATGCAAGCGATGAAGAGGAAGAAAGTTCAAGATGAAGTAGGGAACGGAAGAAGCGGGTGTTATAAGATTCAAGGTAATACTTGAGAATGCACTCTCGAGTACTCAATTACAAGCAATCAATATTCAATGGGGGCGTCGAGGGAATAATTTGCCGTCAGAATTCGCAGCACGAAGGCGAAGAATGCGAAGAACAGCCGGGGAAGTATTTAAAACGATTTTGAAACATTGGCAAAGAGATAGACGGTGGGAGGGGGTGTTGAGGTCGATTTCAGCAACATTTAAAAGTTCGAAGTTTGGTTAGGTTGAGGAAGCAATTACACCCAGTGGTTGCGAAGGACCTGTAAAGATGAATGCTGAGGCAGAATCCCATTACCCCGATCTGAGTATGCAGCGATATCTATATTTGCCAGTTTGCTGAGTTAATAACGTAATCTTGCTTTCAAATGAGTGAGCCGTCGGTCTTTTGAAGAACTGAATGCTGACAAACAAGATGCTTTATTCATTCTATTTGTTCTTCGCACCTACAGCGAACGATTTGCTGGAGGGTTAAGTGTATTTGCCATGACACCAATCGTACAGTGACCAGTGGCTATGTGATTGTCACAAGGTGAAGTGAAACATAGGCACTGCCAAGATTGCGATGACACTTGCGACTCCGCTACGACTAAAACATTGTTGTCGCAAAACGATGTGGCATACGTACGCACTTGGATCAAAGTTCAGTCACAAAAAATGCCACACATTGTTGTATACATAAATGCACACATATGCGGCTATTTAGCAAGTCCGACGTTCCCAGAAGCGGATAAGGAAACCCTGAGTGATTGAGAGAAGATTCAACGACGGACTTCATAGACTGCATGGCGGCATACGCCTGGTCAAGCGTCTTCGAAAACAATGCTTGAGGCCATAGATACTACTGCTCCGGGCTGAAAAGTCTTCGAATCCGATCCATTAGGACAACGGAACAAAGGACGATCTAGGTTAAGATGGCTCACACAAGTATAGAAACCCCTTAACCAACTTAAAGTGCGCAACTGGTGGCAGCTGTTGTTGTTTGAGGCCCAAGCCTACCTCAGATTGTAGCGCCATTAAAAGAGGAATAAGAAGATTTTGCCGCAAATTTAAATGGGATATGTGGATCATCATCGTCATCAAAGGTCGCAGTGGGGTTTTGGTAAGTGCGTCGACCGCCACATAGAAAGTCTATGTTCGATTCCCGGACGAGACACCTCGCACTATTTCACGGCACCACCTCTTTCGAGTTGCTGACAACAATCAAAGAGTATCAACTGTCTACGAAAAGCTTCTTAAATCTCGCCGTTCGGAGTTGGCAAAAAATGCAGGTAGAACTGTAGCACGCACAACATGAGTAGCTGTGTAGAAGCTACGCCACTCAACTATTTTTATAATTATGTGGATCATAATCATTGTGAATCATTGTGCATTAGCGATAGAAATTTTGCATTTTTTTGGTCGTATTGAGAAACTGTATGTTCACTTTTTGCGTCTGTAAATCGTGCGATAGAAAACGACAAGTGCGTGCATGATGGCATATATTTTCTTGCCAGCACGATTTTTCTATCGCTACTTAGCGTATATTTATCATGGTCCTTCTCATAATGGATTTGGTTCCGTTTAACTCCTTCATCGGCCATAAGTAATGTCGGGATATCGTGCAGGCATGGCGAAGTTGCCACTGTTTACTTACAAATGACACACAAGTCTGTGCAATGATTTTGCCAAAGTTGATGTTAACTGATACTCAAGCCAGTCCTTTGCAGTTCATCTTCATCTTCTTGAGGCTCTACAGTCTGGTTTGAACCTGGGCCTCACTATCTTTCGACAGTTGCGCACTCCAAGTTGGTTAAGGACATTTTCCACTTGTGTGCGCCACTTTAGCCTAGGCCGCCCTCTGTTGCGTTGTCCCAATGGCTCAGATTCGAAGACTTTTCGGGCCGGAGCAGTGGTGTCCATACGCTCTACATGGCCTAGCCATCTTAAGCGTTGTATCCGAAGACGCTTGACTAGACGCATGTCGCTGTACAGCCCATAGAGTTCGTCGTTGAATGTTCTTCTCCAGATGCCATCAACGCAAATAGGATCAAAAATCGCACGAAAAAGTATTCTCTCGAAAAGACTAACGGCTTCCTCAACCGCTTTTAGTTATGTCCAGGTTTCCGCGCCATAAGGGAGGACTGGGATGATCAAGGTGTTCCAGTTCTTCTACCCTTTTATTTTCATCAATGCTGAAATGTCCAGGTAGCAAGCAGAGGATAATTTTGTGGCTTGTTAGGCCTTACAGCTCCTTTAAGCAATTTACTTGGACTTGCAGTTAATAAGAGGGAGAGGGAGGGACAAGGCACAAAGCAACATGGAGTCTGTGCAGCTTTTTCTTTGACAAAGATTTCTGTTTATATATATCTTTGTATCTCGCAAGAGGTTCCAGCTCCCCTGCCGGTTTATATATCCCATCCTTCTGTAAAGATTTGGTGCTTTTGATGAAAGCCGGCTTTCTTTTCTGTAGCTCGAGGGCGCTTGTGACTGAAATATTGAAATAAGCTTGATGGTCCGAAATTTTCAGAGTGCCAGCAAAAGCAACGCAAACTGAGAGCTGATTTGACATAAGGCTGAAAAGGTGGAAGGTAAAGAATCGTAAGAGTGACTTATGGGGTAGGTTTGAGTGCTCCAGTTACCTACCTAGATAAGCATGCGTTTGTACTTGTTAAAACGGAATACGTTCATCCCACCGGTCAAGTGCAACGTCAATATAACCTATAATACACGCGTCGAACCATTCCCAGAGAACCATTCCCAAACTTTGCCGAAATTCGAGAAACGACATCCGCCAACTGCATGCACCAGACGCCGTGTTAGCAGAAGACGTCGACAGGTCACCAACGCAACGATTGTGTCAGCAACAAATTAGGTACAAATATTTGTCAACTAAATTTTAAGCTTTGAGTTCGATTCTTATCTATAAACTGGAAAAAAATTAAATCGTGTTTTCTTTCGTATCCGCCGCGCACAAGACCTTAACTTCGTTTTTATTGGTTACTAAGGTAAAATTTACTCGAAGGTTAAGTAGTTGATATCTAATTGCACCGAGGCTGGCTTGGCGTTTAATTATTTATATTGTCATAGAAACGTCTGACGGCGACAATGCAGACAAGGTGAAATGTGGGTACATACATCGATTATATAGTCTGCCAAGACAAGTCATGCCGCTGTTAATCCTACGGGAGATTTTCAGGTAATGCCTCTGTAGGTGGGTGTGCGGCAAATAGACGTATTGGCTGCACTTTTGAATGCACTCGACTCTATGTACTTGTAGTACTTCAAGGAAGTCTTTTCTATTACTGATTATTGGTGTCTTCAAGCTCTGGATTCCAAGACGGGACACCTCGCCCAAACTGTCTTGTAGTGCCATTCAGTAATTATTGCACGGAGTATACTGTGACGAAAATTCACCGTCTTGTATTGGTATACCGGAAGTGAGTTGTCACGTATTTGCTATGTTTGGGACCTCCGAACATCAAGATTACCTCTGAGACTACTTTAGAGCGTTGTTTGGCACTTTTAAAATGCAATCCAAAAGAGTTTCTGCTTTGTTTCGCGACTTGCATTCAAAAACTGGAATGAAGGAACAGCCGAAGTAGTGGGCGTCATCCGACAAGATCACTTTGAACAAGGTAAAAGACGGTGAACTACGCTTTTTGGTATTCATAAGATGTGATCCAATGAAAGCAAAACGGTCACAAGGCTCTTCTATGACGAATTTTTGGGCAGATTCAATTCCTAATGGCGGAAAAACTCCTTATGCACCAACTAACACCTTTACTGTCTTCACGGCCAAATTTGTTGAGTTATACTACGAGGGCTTTACGATTTAACTTTTTCTCTAGATTTGACTTGAGCAACTTTTGTTGTGTCCTTGAAGCTTAAGATTGAAACATCTTGAAAATTATTGACAACCGGGGGGAAAATCTTTATCTATTAACTCCATAGGATGTACAGCGGTATGCTTTCAATCAAGCGTCCACGAATACGAAGCTTTAGGTAGCTCCGCCATGTAGAGCGTACGGACAACACAGCTCCAGCCTAAAGTGCCAGTAGAGAGAGAGAGATGCAGTAGAGGACGACATCGCCTGAGAAGATGCGCACAAGTGGAAAACTACCGACCTAGTGCCCAAAATTTGGAGGCAACTACTATGAGACGAAGCTGGATGAAAAGGCTGGTTAAAACCCGTGCCGGGAGCAAGTAATGATTTGTCGACAATATGCGAACAGCCTCATCAATGGCACAATTAAATAATGTTCGTCAGGACTTTGAGAAGCCTGGCTTAGTCATATCCCTTCCACAAATTTTATCATCTGCTTGCTATTTGCAGGGGTAGTCGGGCTTATAATTACGAATTCATTGTTTAATCCTGCCCTTTGTAACTCTGTTTTTAGATCACAATCTGTCCACGACGCCTTGTTTAAAATTTCCATACTTACTCTCCTGGTGGTCGAGCGCAAACCGTCATGTTCGCCACACATTACTTTAGTTGCCTCAGATTAGTTTTCATTGGTGTGAAAGTATTGCATTACGGTGCAGTAAAAGACCAAGCTTCTGCTGAACGTAATGAAACGAGGAGCTGGCCACCCGGCATGGCAAGTGCAACGAACTCATTTCAAGTGAACTCTGTTTGATTTTAAATGAAGACACGAACGTTTCATAGGAAATCTTTTGAAGCCCACGAAATGCTGAAAAACTGTAATGAATCCTTTAGCCAAGCTAAAGTTTGTGCCAAAATACCACTCAAATACTTAACGCAGCTCTCGCCATCGCCGAACTCTTGGCACCGACCATTGCATTTTAATGCAGCAACTCTTCAGTTTGATCCCTCACTGACCTAGTTATTTATTTTAAAAGAGAAAGAGAGACACACTCAAGCAAACATACCTTCACACATTGTTCCAGTGTACCCCGGTCGGCAGGCGCAGTAGAAAGAGTCCCCACTTGACCAGCATGTCCCTCCGTGAGTGCAGGGATTAACGTTGCACTGCTGAAATGAGATACAATGTTTGCAAAAAATTAATTCACCAATAAAAACAATACAAATTTATGATTCACTACGTAACTGGTTATCCCTTAAGTCCCTTCAGTAGCCAACAAAGTCCTTAAGACCCCCCGTCCACTCGACACAGGGCTCGATCGGGCAGGGGATTAATTTTGAAGGACCACGCATGAAATGAAGCGAATGCAGACCAACAAGAGGAATACAAGCGGGAAACATTTTCCATATGCAACGAAACAGGTGCCGGTCATAGGAGGAAGGAGTTGGTCGCCAGGATGGAGGAAGACCAGAATACGTTAATAAAAGCGAAGCTCTGGTCAGTGGCAAACTGCGTTTCAACTTCGCCAAGCTCGAAGTTCATTACAAATGAAAGTGAAGAGCAGGAAAAAATACTGCAAACAACAACTGCCATTCCCCCGCCTCACCCTCCGGACAGGATAACGTGCACACACACCCGCCCAGGATGCACAGTCATCCAGGTGCTGGTTGGGTATTACTTTCAGCGATGAATTGTTAATTGCTTATTCAAACAAGAGAACCGTACGCGCGGCGCTCCATCGATTGTGTAACACGTCACAATTGCATTCTGCATCCATTCACCCACCGCGGATGATCCATTTACCGCCCGCAGTGGCACCCCTCTCAGCGCCATCGAATCGCAATCCTTTGCAACAAAGCGATTTAATTCGGCGATAAACAATTGCTTTTATGGGCGCCCACCGCCGCCAGAAGCGTAAGCTTCGCGATTCATATGCCATACCAGACGGAGCCGGCTTTATACTCTCTTCGGGCTCCTTCCCCGAAGATATGCGAATTGTACTAACTGCCTCGACGTGATACGGGGATAAAGTTAAGCATTGCTCCGCCAAAGGGGGCGGAGGAGTTCTGCGTTGTGCCGTTGCCGGCACTGTACGGTGTTCGTTTTTTTCCTGCGTCCGGAATTGGTATGGAAATGAAATTCCGCTTGTAAATTTAATTGCACACACGTTGTTTTATTGTAGCTACGACAGGCCATGAATAAAATAGATCTGTAAACGCCGCCGTGCCGCGCCGACGTCGCGTGTTATGTGTTTATGTTACGTGTGTGCGAATGGTTTTATTTGCGATTTTTATGTCTTATTTAATGGAATATTGATTGCACTGGGGCCACCCGGTAAATTGTGTTATCAATTGTGTTTCGGCAAAGATTTTTAATTAACGACCGACAGATGGCGGGCGGGCGTACGGATGCGGCTTAGATGCGCGGTTCGATTCTGTGGGTCGCGGTTTACAGGTTTTCGGCGATACTCCGTGGACAGACTAATTTGCATTTTCCGAAAGTACCAAGGAGTTTCCATTTTCAGATGTCATCCAAGGACCTAGGACCTCATACATCATCTACATCATCATGCTGGGTCGATTTTCGGTTAAACTTCACGTCATTCACCTCATTAACGCTTCACCGACTCTTGCTGATTGTCGAATCGCGGAAGTAATTTATTGATGACCATAATCGGAAGATCTGAAGTCACAGAATTCACTTAACTGACGGATATTGCGGTGCGCATTGTTGTAATAATTTCCTGTGTTTCGGAAATTAGCAAGCAGAAAGAGATTGCGAGTAAAAATGATTTCAGTGTATCGTGGCCATTCGGGAAGCACTGTTTTGGTTTAAGAGGATAAGAGCTCTTGATCCGTTGTCATTCGATTTCCACATGAGCGTCCCTTGAAATGACAGATTTGGTATTTGGAATGCGTTAATGGCTTATACCATGGCGTCCATTTTCCTAAGAGTCACAGATAACATAAGACTAGATGCCTCAGTTACCCTGTAACAACTCCATCATAGAAGGGAGCATTGACTTTCTGAAACCTTTGCCGCCTTCGGGGTCGCAGCACCTGGTTAAGAATGAAACTCTACACTCAGCCGAAAAAGTCCTCTAACCGCCTGGGCTGACTTAGTGGGGTGAACAACCTTATTCAGGCCAGTCAGCACACTCTGCCCGGGGTATTGGTGTTTAAACCACAGTCACTACGTCGGTGGCCAGGAGCTTCTGCAACAAGTTTCAAGTTCATACGCATGCGTAAATCGCACAAACTATCACACAGCGCACTCTCCAACTATCAAGCTATAGTCCATCTTATTTATTGCAGACTACTGCGGAACTTTGAAGCCACTGTGGGAGTGAAATTTGTAAGGGACCGGACGTGATGTCTTTTCAGATTTATATCATGGAGGCCATATTCAAAAAATTCGTAAGTAATGCAACACTAGGTGTCTCTGTTTCCCAAGTTCCAACAGAGTTCATGTTTTAGGGTCGATCACTGAGAAACGAGGCCTATCTAACACCTCTGCAGCTCAAGCATTCATAGAACGTAGCAACTCCACTCTGAGCCGGAAAAGTCCCCATTAGCGCCTGGTCCAATCAGAAGGGTAAACAATTTGAGTCAGAGCAGTCAGGACGATTCACTTACCTCTGTCCGTCATTGTGGGTATCAAACCACAGCCACCACACTCCCAAAAGGTGTCCACCGCACGGTCAGACTGAAACTCCTTTCGTTGTACAGGAATATAGCCTTTGTTCAATCTGTCACTGACCACTCAGTTTACCTTAACATTTGGGTGTTTTAGTAGCCCTCGCATCAAACGATCTTTGGGTCCATCAGTGTTTCCCTTGACTCTAATTATAGTGTTGTAGTGTTGTGGATGAGTCATAAGTCAAATTCCTTTATCTGCAACGCGTTGGGACCAAGAGGAATTAATTATTATCCTTGTAGAGGGTACTCGGTATGAAGGTGTGTCGGTTGAAAGTATTTTCACTATACAAACATTTGCTTGTTACAACGCATGATTTTTTCAAATTTTTAATGACATACCGTTGGATGGAGACGGGCTTCGCGCCATTCTACATCCCCCATCTACATCATTTGACAGCTTAAGGGATACTCCGACATGCTCGCATCTTCCTTTTTCACGACATTGTAAATCAGGCATCAAACACTTCTGTTTCCAGTAAGCACTACGTACAACTCTGTTCAACTTTTCTTCTTATAGAATTATAACAAACTCAGTTAACTGAATTTGCGTAGTAAAGGATTGTTTGCCGTGGAGTAGTGGCTAAGTGCGTCAAAGTATACTGAAAGGTCCCAGGTTCGGTTCCCGGACGGAGCATGTCGGATTTTTTACAACACCACCTTTTCCGAGTTGCTGACAACACTCAGAGAGTACTAATTGTCTATGAAGAGCTTGTCAAGTCTCGCCATTCGAAGTCGGCAAAAAAATGTAGGTGCGTTCTACTCGTGAGAGAACAATATTAGGCACAACACAAGTAGTTGCTGTAGAAGGTAGGCCCTAGCGTATAGTAGTGACACTCAGTTATTATTTTTAAAAGGACTGCTCATCTTTGAGGAGTTCTCTAAACTTAAGGAGTGAAGGTTTTGTCAAAATTCGACGACATAAGGAGTGTTTGATTTAGAGGTATAGAGTTTCGAAATTAACTTTTTTTGAATTGACATGAAATTTTTCTTTATTCAAAAGGCAAAATTCTGGTATTATAATTTAAATACGATTTCTGACATATTACCGCCACTGCTGGCTCGGACGTATGAAGTCTAATCTGAGTGTTCAATTTTTGATACTTTTTTTTAAGCATCTGTGGCCGTCGTCATCGTCAACAATGCGTGAATGTTGTCCTTCAAGTTTTGTTCTTTTAGGCTCATTGGTGGAAATTAGCGACTTCACATATCCCCACAGAAAATAGACAAGCGGTAGTAAGTCGCACGATCCTCTTGGCCACTTCACGGTTCGAAAAAGTGAAACTATGCGGTTATCAAACATTTCCTTCAATAAATCAATTCTAGCACATGCTATGTGGCGCGTTCCGTCGTCTTGTAATCGCACAGATCCTGCATATCATGGTCGTTCAATTGATGAACGTAAGATTCACTTATCATGGCTCTATATCGGTCACCATTGACTGTAATGTTCTGGCCAGTATAGTTTTCAAAGAAGTACGAACCAATCATTCCACTAACGCGTAAAGAAAAACAAATAGTCAGTTTTCTTGAATGTATCTTGAGTGTATCATCATCACTCCAAATATGGCAATATTTTTTTATTTACGTACCCATTCGACTAAAAGACAGTGTCATTGCTAAGCAAAATTCATTTAATTAAATTGGTATCAAGGGCAATCTTGTTTCAGGTAAAATTTGCACAATTTGGCTGCATTGCTAGTCTATTCATGTCGAAATGCAAAACCTTTCTAAACAAAAAATTATTTGACAGCTGACGAAATGGCCAACATTTGAAATAAGTAGTGTTGCCAACTTCTAGCTCTATGCGTCTGAAAAAAAACACACGTTTTAAGTAAAAGCAGGAGTACGACACCACAACAAATATTCACTTTTGGCAGATATTTAACTCGCCAAAAGATGCCAGCCAATGGTAAAGAAAAAACTCTTCCTATTGTTGCATAAATGCCTTCTTACATCCTTCATGATGATGTCCTGGTAATCATATCAATTTCTGTTTGTTAATTGTCGGTTAGTTAGGTTTCGGTTAGCAGGGCTAGGCCATGTAGAGCGTATGGACACCACTGCTCCGGCTCGAAAAGTCTTCGAATATGAGTCATTGGGATAACGCAACAGAGGACGGCCCAGGTTAAGTTGCCGCACACAAGTGGAGAAGGACCTAAACCAACTTGGAGTGCGTAACTGGCAGCAGGTGGCGAAAAATCGTGCTGGCTGGAGAGGCATGTTGGTTGAGGCGCAGGTCCACCCCGGACAATAGCGCCACAAGAAGAAGAAGAACAACAATTTTCGGTAAGTCCCACTATGTATTCCGACAACTTAACTATCAGTATGTGTTGAAAGTCTTTGAAAGTTTTTTAAGCGCAAACATCTACGTTTGTAAAGTTGTCGACTCTCTGCAGATGGGAATATGTAAGCTGCAGCTCGGGTGTTCAATTCCTGTCTGTCTTTAAACCATCACTGTAGTCATTCATTTGAACATCATCCATGAAGAACAGTGCATCCAGTTTAATTGCCTTCGAAAGTGTTTAACCATTTTCAGGACTAAGCAGCACTGAATAAGTGTCTCCATTCTTTTAGGAATTCGTTAGTTTCTTAAGGATGTTTGTTAATACTTATGTCCGTGTACCTTGCAAATTAATTATTTTTTAAAATTTAGGTCCTAGCTTACTCAGCAACTATTTGTGATGTGCTTGCGTGCAATTGCATTGTAAAGGGGACTTACATTTTATTGTTAACTCCGAAAAATAAGATTTCGCGACGCTTTTTATAGATAAGTCGTTCCCTCGACAGCAGCGTGGTGGTGGCTGGTGCGATTGAAACGCGAGATTACCTTCAGTCCAGGAAATTAATCTAGGACCTTCGGCGTATGAGTCGATTATAGTGGCGTTAAAAGACTGAATCACCACGCCGTTCAACTCAAGCTCTTCGCAGTCCCCATGTTGAGAGCGGTACGAAATGCTACCTTTCTCAGTGGAATTACGTGCGATTTTTGTCACAACGTACAACCTCGTAAAATACTCAACAACTTTCCTTCAACCAAAAATACTGCAAGTTCTTCAGCATTAAACACACCCATCTAAACGATCCCGATATAAAAGTTGCCTCTTTAAAGCCCCCCTCGGACAACATCCTTTGCTAAATGAAAGGTATTGTACCTAAGTGGTTCACATCCTGCAGAATCAGATGCAGTTTGCTGTCGGAAAAGTCACCAGGATTCCATGTGAATAGATTCGCCACAATTCGGTTACCTGCAACCAAATTCAATTCCGTCTGAAACTGGAACGACGAAGATGAAATCACAACAAACCCATAGACCCCCTGAGGTTAAACTACACAAACACAAGCCCACAGATCCAGAAGGCCAAAGCATGAAACGAGAGGAAACAATTCAAACTCACTTTCTCACTTGTCATGAACATCCCCAATCTCGCATCCAAGCTAAAGGATACTTTCAATAATACGTCCTCGTGAATATAAAGAAAAACCCCAAATACCGCCCTCAACCAGGGCATCGTTCATCAACACACTGTGCCCACATTAGAGTCCCAGCCAGAGACCGAGCATAGAGCAAATCATTCCAGCAAAATAGGCCACCTCCACCACCGACTAAACTCCCATCAGTAAGTCTATGCACGTTATTAACCGGAAACGTACATAATCCATTTGCAAAGAGAACAGCATTGGCAAGCAGATTTCTATGGAAACCGCATGGGGCATGCCACATCGCATACAAGAGCAACCGACTGAACGACGGGCGTGGGAGCTGTGTATCTCTGTGTATCTTCATCGGCGAGTCGAGTGAGGGTCAAGTCACTTGCTCATAACAAAATACCATAAAGATCTCATCATGTAAGGCAACTGCACACGAGTACCACACCACAGTACACTCATTTTTATCTCATTCAACAGGGACGGCCGCAAAAAACAAAAAGCACATGCACACAGACGTATCCTTTCAGAGCGGCTTCTCGACGGCATTCTGAACTCCATCACCGTGGACCGGCACCATTCCCTCACTCCTTCACTTCTTTTTTTTTTCGTTTCCCTTTCACCCACACACACAGCACACGGGGTATGTAGATGAGGCTTGACTTACCGTCCTTGGAATTTGATTACAATCCGGACCGTTGCGCCCTCCTGGGCATTCACAACTGAAATCATCTCCATGATCAATGCATCGATGCCCTTCGGGGCAGGGTTTATTGGCACAAAAATCCACCTAATCACGTTACCATGGCGTTTCAGCAACGACCCCGGGGACCGCCAGCGCAACGCACGAGAGTGTGATTGTGTTGTTTGTGATTTGTTTAGCCAGCAAACCGAGGCGAGCACAGCAAATAGTTTGCATGAAAAGAAACCAAAAAAAATCGAAATGAGAGCGCTCACAGCGACGAACACACTCACACACATACATACCTTGATCTCGCATCGGTTTCCGATGTATCCCTTGGAGCAGCGGCACTCAAAGCTGCCGATTTGATCTATACACTCGGCTCCATTCAGGCATGGATTCGACTCGCATTCGTTGTACTCAAAGTTGCACAGTTCGCCGGCGAATCCTAGAACGAGAGGAGAGCAGAGCGGAATTAAAATTCAGGCGACTTAAAAAAGGAAACTACATCCGGAGCGTTGTAGTCGGGGAGTCGTTGCGAAATTCATTTTTGAGGAATCACATCGATGGAGATTCGATTTATTAAATTAACCGAGGTTGGGTAGCGTTTGAACAACCACCACAGAGGGTGTACTTTGTTTGACTGGCGCATTGGCGGTCAGTAATTTATGGGAGCTCCTTTTGCAGCAATCTCCTTTTGGATTGCGAATCAATGTGAGATTTTATGAATAATTCACGTGAATCCAACTCAAACCTTCTGCCCTCGGCAAGGGGAAAGAGTCAATTTCAAGTTGAGATGCAGACTTGCATTCACTTTGGCTGCATACTGTGTGGAAGTAATTTAATTTGACGCAACAATTGGGCGAGTGGATATTTTTCTAATTTGTATTTGAATGGGATATGTCATGGGCGCAATAAGAAGTCTTTGTGCTTCTGGCGTAGGGCACTCGCTTACTGTTGGATCGACAACGGCACGAGTCACCGAAAGGAGAAATCGGCAATTGCAACCAGCACTTAAGAAAATATTAAGAGCTCACGTTTAAGATCTGAAACAGAATCAAAGAAACTTCTACCTAGAGACCTGTCATTTCCATGTGATATATAAAAGCATAACAGGGCCTATGCACTCTTTGATCGCACTCAACATGGCGAGCTGCCAAGGCCAAGTTGGCATACAGCCTCCCCATGGCGCCCCCTGGGTAGCCATCACAACATCCGATATGTGGTGAACCGATGTATGCAGCGAACTCCTCTGCCCGAGGGTTAAATAATGGGCCTGGCCTACCAGTCGTGAGGCTAACTCCCTCACCATACAAAATAACCGAGTTCAGAGACAACAACACACGTCGGATATGGACGGATCCAATGTTGACGACCCCAGCAAACGTAAAGAACAACGATTTTCGGTTTTGCACGTGGAATGTAAGGTCCCTTAACAGACCACTTGCAGCCAAACAACTTGCGGAGGCCCTTGACTGCTACAAAGCAAATACCCCCGCCGTCCAGGATGTGCGGTGGGATGGGCCGGGCAGAAAGAAGATGAAGAACTGCTACATCTACTACAGCGACTGCTACAGGGAGAGAAGGCGACGCTTATTCGGATCCGGATTTGTTGTTCGAGACAGACTTTGGCAAAAAGTTTTAAGCTACGATCCCGTAAGCGAATGCCTCATGACAATCCGCATTAAGGCTAAATTCGGGAACATCAGCCTGATTCGCGCTCACGCCCCGACAGAAGAGAAGGATGACAACAGCAAGGATGAGTTCTATGATCTCCTAGAAAGAACATACGATCGATGCCCCAGCTATGACACCAAGATCATTCTAGGAGATTTTAATGCGCAGCTGGGTAAAGCGGACATATTTGCTGGCGTCATCGGGAAACACAGCCTGCACGACACCACCTCCGGAAACGGACTTCGCCGCTGTGCGGAACCTCTCTGTGACTAATACTCGGTTCCCACATCTCAGCATCCATAAAGGAACCTAGCGATCCCCTGATCAATCAACCGTCAACCAGATTGATCACTTTGCGATTGACGTCAGACACTCCTCCAACATTCTCGATGTCCGAACATTCCGAGGCACTAACAGCGACTCGGATCATCACCTCGTTGTAGCCAAGGTAAGAACCCGGATATCGAGAGAACAACGGAGTCGAGATAGGCCAAAACGGGTTGACGGCGGAGAGATACAATCGAAACAGGTCGCTGGGATCTTTGCCGACCGAGTCTCCCTGCAACTCTCCCAAAGTTCGGCTGCCTGCACTGACAATAGAAGAAGAATGGAAACGTTGTCAAAAAGCCATCAAAGAAGCTGCCACTGATGTGCTGGGTTTCACGCAACCACCTAGAAGGAACCCATGGTTTGACGACGAGTGCAGGCAGGCACATGCAGCTAAACAGGAGGCCTACCAGGCAACGCTGCATCGGACAACGAGAGCTGTTCGTGAGCTCTACGAACAGAAAAGAAGGGAAGAGAACCGGCTTCTCAGAAGGAAAAAGAGAGAGAATGAGAAGCGCGCGGTCGAAGAGATAGAGAGGTGTTATGGCAGGAATGAAGTTCGAAGTTTTACCGAAAGGTGAAACAGTTGTCCGGTGGATATAGGGTTCGGACCGAAGCCTGCCGTGGACCAAAACGGAAACCTCGTGGTAGAGTCGCAATCGATTCTGAGAATCTGGAAAGATCATTTCTGCAGACTTTTAAACGGCGATGACGGCCCAAATCCAGCTGTTAGGCAGAATGTCAGAATTCCGTCCCCCCGACTTAGACGAGGTCAAGATAGCAATATAGAGACTGAAGTCAAATAAAGCTGCTGGAGCGGATGGACTGTCCGCCGAACTGTTTCAAGCAGCTGGAGATGACCTGGTTGGGCACATGCACCAGCTCATCTGTAAGATATGGTCGGAGGAAAGCATGCCCGAAGAGTGGAATCTCAGCGTCGCCTGTTCACAAGAAAGGAGACTCCTTCGACTGCGCAAACTACCGCGGGATTGGTCTCCTTAACATCGCATACAAGATCGTTTCTGCAGTATTGTGTGAACGCCTTAAACCGTTTGTCAATAACCAGAAAGTTCCTCAGCAGTGTGGTTTCAGGCCAGGGAAGTCCACCATCGACCAAATCTTCACACTACGCAGATCCTGAAAAAGACCCAAGAAGTGCAAGTCGACACACACCACCTATTCGTCGATTTAAAGGCCGCATATGACAGTGTGCATAGAGACGAGCTGTACAATGCCATGTCTAGTCTTGACATTCCTACCAAACTCGTCAAATTGTGTAGGATGACGATGGAGAACTCTCGCTGCTCCGTCAAGGTCGGGAACGAACTCACCGATACCTTCTGTGTCCAAAAAAGGTTTTAGACAAGGCGACGCACTGTCATGTGACTTTTTTAACATCATCCTGGAGAAGATCGTGCTCACTCACAAGTCAACACCAGAGGCACGATCTTCCATAAGTCAGTTCAATTGCTATCTTACGCCGACGACATTGACGTGATTGGATGAACACAGCGAGCCGTCAATGACGCGTTTGCTGGTATTGAAGCGGAAGCGGCTAAAATATTTCTGGTGGTTAATGAGAGCAAAACGAAGTACACGCTGTCATCATAGAAGGACGCACAACATCGACGTCTCGGCCAGAGCGTCACACTAGGCAGCAGACACTTCGAGGTAGTCAAGGACTTCGTCTACCTCGGCTCCGCGGTAAACAGGGACAATAACATCAGTACCGAAATCAAACGCTGAATCACTCTTGCCAATCGCTGTTTCTTTTGGCTCAAGAGGCAATTAGGTAATAAAGCCCTCTCTCGAAAGACTAAGCTTGCTTTATATAACACCTTGATCATCCCAGTCTTTATGGCGCAGAAACTTGGACACTGCTAAAAGAAGATGAGGATGCCCTTGGTCTCTTCGAGAGAAAAGTTCTGCGCGCGATTTTTGGTCCTGTTTGCGTTGATGGCATCTGGAGGAGAAGATTCAACCACGAACTGTATGGGCTGTATGGCGGCATGAGCCTTGTCAAGCCATGTAGAGCGTATAGACACCACTGCTCCGGCCCGAAAAGTCTTCGAATCTGAGCAATTGGGACAACGCAACAGAGGACGGCCCAGGATAAGGTGGCGAACACAAGTGGAGAAAGACCTCAACCAACTTGGAGTGCGCAACTGGCGGCACCTGGCGACAGACCGTGCTAGTTGGAGAGGCATGTCGGTTGAGGCCCAGTTCCACCCCGGAGTGTAGCATCACAAGAAGAAGAAGAAAAAGAAGGTATTGAGACCAAATTATCGGTGATACTTTCAAGCTTCGTCTCAATGTACTGAATCATCGTTTCTTGTTCTACCGACTGCCTTATCTCAGGACCTGTTCCTCCCTTGTTCAATCCAGCCATGTTTTCGAGCAACTTACACAGGAGCAGTTCCATAAAGATGCAATGTCAATCTGTGTGCATTCATTGCTCTACATCACCTTTAAAATTGCTCTTCCTGTTCGGTCTTCAGAATCAGCCCTCAGTACAACCCCCACCCAGTGGCACTGTCTACGAGTGGGTGATCATGAGCGAAGGCAAACTATTTCTGGATGTTGTGCTCTTCAACTTCTCCGGCTGAGGAAATGATTATCGCCTTGTTTCACTTGAAGAGGGTGAGTTGATTTCGTGAGATGAACCAAACCACCACCACTCGGGGGGTACTTACTTCCCCGTGAAACCATAACTTTTCGCCAAGTATACGAGCGAGCGGAAGCCAAACACTTGCCATTCATTATGCTCGCTACTTCAGCCCAGGACCAAGGCAAAACCGGCACAGCGGGCAGGGCAGAAAGAGGAATGCGAAGTAAAAATGACCAAAAAAGTAACTTCCTGAAGAAATATGTAAACATTAAAAGTTGTCCTTTGGCCCACCAGCACCGCGGCAACCAGACATACGAGCACTGCTCACAGTCGCACAATTTCTCCTGGGATCCACGGCAGTCATCACACCGCAGCGTAATTTATATCGTCGCCGATAGAGTCACTCGAAAGTAGAAAAGAACGAGCCAACCGGGTCGAGACCTAGCCACATTTCGTTTAGCCGGGCGGGGCGCCGGGGAGGTGGTGTCGACGAATCTACCTAAATATGTACTTACGCACTTCAAGGCTCAAGGATCAAACTTAAGTAGGCGGAAATGAAGTAACCCTCTGGCAGAGACCACCACGCCATGGCAACGCGTGGATTACTGTGAAATACGACCACAATAAAAAGAAAGATTGTTGCATACACAACTTTGTGTTATTCCATCCAGGCCCCGCCTAACCCACAGACGCGGCGTGACTTAAGTTCCACGTTGCCGCAAATCGCATCGTCGGCTGGCGGTAGAGTAGCTAGCTCTCGTCTGTCCCCTCTATTCCATTTCGCCTTATTTATGTCTATTCCGGCGAGCGAGCGAGAGACTCTATGACTCCTTGTGCAGGGTGGCGGCTGCCGGTGGATCTGATGTTCTGAATGTGTGCCATCCCAAGAGAGGGCCATGCGGGAGGGAGGAGTTTTACATTTTGTTTGTAATTTTATCTCAAAAGAATCCTAATAAAAAAAAAAAACACCACAAACGAAGAAAAGCAGCGCAAAGAGCACTGTAAGTGGCCGAAAGTGTAGGCAAAGAGGAGCGGATTGTTTTCAATTTCAACGTGAAAATAACTTTTTGTTTTCACTTTCCCCGCGCCACCGAGGGGCGGCGCGGCGCTAATAAAGTCGTAAGGTTTGCCAAAAAGTTTAATGCTTAATGTTTTTGGGGTGGAATGACAATTTTAATGCTTTTCCTCCCCCACGCCCTTGCTGCGCACCCCGTCACAAATCGATTTTTCCCCGCTTGTCGCCGACAGGGCAGAACACACGGCTTCGACTTGAGCATTGGCAACTGCTGCTGCTGCTGCTGCGTGGAAACGGAACGGTCCCTCCACCTGGAGAGCAATTATTGTTCCCGTTTCGTGTGACATTTATATTAATTAACTGTCAGTTATTAATTTGATTTTCGTTTTTCGGCAGCGACAATGGGGGACGCTGCCGCGCCGCGCCGCGACGAGCCGTTTGCCTGTGAAACAAAACACAATAAGCTGCACAGGACCTAATGGCAGGGAAACAGTGGGGAGACATTGAGACGGATTAAAATGTTTATCTGCAGCTTTCAGCCCCTGTAGCAGATGGTGCGCAACGCATGGGGAGCGATTGGGGCGCCGTGAGGCTGATAAGGTTAAATACGATTAAATGATTTGTGTTTTTGGGGGGGACTGAGAATCAATATAATTCCATCATTAGTCCTTGCCAAGTACGCTAAAGGGAACCGTAAATTTGAATAAGCCCTTGCACAGGTACACAGCAAGCCGGTGATTAACAATTCCTGATGAGGTACAACGCACGAAAATTAAGGATGCGTGGTGGCATAGATCTTAATTGGCTTTAGCCTCTCTACTTGAAAAATGATGCACAGGGAAAGGGTTGCCTGGTGCTCAGAGATGGAGTCCTGGGTGATGTGCTCACGTTCATCAATCTTGGGAAATGGTTCACAAGGAAAGAACGATTGTCTTCATTGAGCTCTTTGATATTCTATGCTTGCTGTCAGAGACATGGCAAGTAAGCAATAAGGTTTATAAATCAATACGTGACACGCAACTGATGGCTTATAGGGGAAGGTTTAAATTCTACTGCCTTCGATTGAATTTTATTCAAATGGTTGTTTATTTTTGAAAAATAAAATGTAGGAGGAGGGATAAAGGAAGCGCAACTTGAATTACACTGAGTCTTTTTTTCTTTGATTTTTTGTGTACAGTGTGCGGTGAGTTCTAAGGATCATTCACCTGATTGGCTAATACATTGACTTTAAGAGTGCTAATACAGTGATGCGCAAAAATGCTCAAGAAAGAAAACTCCTACAAGGCAAGTTTTGAAGATAGTACGAAGGTTAAATGGAAGTGCAGCCTTTCCTAATTGTGCTCTAATCTTGGTAATCTATGAACGCCAGACAATTTTTGAAACAAAATTATATAGCTGATAAAGTTTTGCTGCCATCTTTGCCATCTAAACTGTTCGAAGGCCTGATGAGATTCTCCACTCAAGGACCTTCGTAAGAAGAATCTAGAAAGTGTACAACAAGCATCTACCACTGATTTGTGGCAGACCCTCGAAATGAACTTGGTACTTGGCAAAACGAAACATTCCATCCATTCGTCGATTTTTGTGGCTAAGATGACAACATGCAAGGGATGAAATATCTAGTGCATGCCTGCGTTTGAAATTTCTAAAAGGTCTTTCGGAGTGCGAAGGATGACGACGAAGAGCTTACATCACTTCATTATGGTCGATGGGGAATTCATTAAGGTTTCAAATGTCAAAAGCATGTTGTGGACAGATCGGCAGAGTCATGTGTCTTCTTTAAAAACCTTCGTGGGAAGATCGTGTGAAACGTTCGAGAGGCACGATTTTAAGTTCGTGTAGCTGCAGCCTCAGATTACAATGACAAGATTGGGTAGACATAGTGAGCCATTTAAAAATGTTTTTGTGGGCATTTAAATGGAAGCGAATAAAATGGGGTGTGGTGGCAAATGGGTGTGAAATCAATTAAGGGCGAACCAAAGTGATGTATTTTCCAAGACGACAATGTTGAAGATAGCTTAAAATCGTCGCCTTGGACAGACCATCACAGCGAGCAGAAATAGCAAGTAAGTACCCAGAATTGTCAAAAGATCATTTGCTTTTTGTGAGAAATGTCAGCCCAAGCGCTTTTGGTAGAAGACTCAATTGACGCTTTCAAAAAGTTTGACTAAATGGCGGGGTTTATGCCATAAGGACCTCATTGCACATTATTTCTTTCGATGTCATCATCAGTTTTTACCCAACCATACAGCAGCAACATTATCATCCATGCGCAACTTACCTCGACGTAGACCATAGGTGTTGTCGAATTGCATACTAGTCGCACGAACTTTTTGCACATATGTACTTGCGTACAGAACTGGTGGTAGTCGCCTAATTTTGGGCGAAACTCCTTTCCAAAAAAGCATTGTATGAGCCAAACATCACTCACTTTTGAACTAATTTTTGAATATTTCCCAAAGTTGTTCGACTTATTCCGCTCCGTGGAAGTACTTGAAGTGGATCAGCTGTTTAGCTGTCATCTGTCGAACAGAATACCACAGGGTACGCCATCAGGAGAAACTAACACTTCTTCATTGCTACAAAGGTCTGTCAAGTCATTCGAGAAAACTCGAGTAAAATACTCGGGAATATATTCGAGGACTAATGCCGCACATACTCGTGTGAGACCGAATTATTCCAAATTTCTAAATAGCAGCATAATCGACCAAATGCGTCCACAGTCGGCAGAGTTTTGCAATTGGGCAATTCACAAGTGACTGTTGAGAAGCCGATGCATGACTGTTTGCGACGATTTATGGGCTGTCTCTTACAATAAGGCGAAATTGATAAGAGTGGTCAATTTCCTGTTGAAGATGATTCGAAGTCATACTGCGAGAGCCATGAACTCGATCAATAATCTCATCTTCGGGGCTTACTACCCTAATCCCATGTACCACGAAAGTGTACGTGATACTGGCTTCGTCCCCACAGAAGCCTGGGTCAGAACGGCGTGATACAGGACGAAAATGAAAAAAACAAAAACGTATAAATATAATATACGATGTATATTCTTTATTATACATAAGGTTAGTTTTAAGTTTTAGTTTAGGTGTAGGTATCAAGTTCTTTTAAGGTAGTTTAACGTACAAGTTGTTTGGATATTAAGTTTTTGCAAAAAATGTTTCTTAGTGCACGTTGAGCTCTCTAGAAAGAGGGAAGAATCTATTGTTGAGACGTTGAAGGACATTGCGTTAAGTTTAGGTTAACTTAGAGTACCCGAGGGCCAGTAAGTCATAAATCAATTGTTTAGTTAAGCTCGTTTTAAGCGTTTTTTTTGTCTAGTGCGTAAGGTATTTTGAAAGTTATTAATAAAAATGCAATTAAATCTCTCAATCTCTCGATTTATGGGCTGACGGCGTCATTTTCGAAGACCTACGACCCATCTTCGAAAATGGGGCCGACATAGCAGTTACCGTGAATGGTGTTCTCTACCATCATATGCTTACGAACTTCTTGTGACCTGAATTTCAGGATATAGACTTGGATGATATATTCTTCCAACAGAATGGTGCCAAATGCCAGGCAGCCAACGAACAATGACTCTTTCGCGTGGAAAATTCATGTCGTGGCGATGTTATTTGGGCCCACGATCATGTAATTTGACACCCTTAGACTTCTTTTTTCGGGAACATTTCAAAGATAAACTGTATGTCAATAAAAAAAAGAATAATTCAAGACCTAAAGGATGATATAATTCGGCATATTAACGGGGTTATGATTCAAAACTATAGCAAGCGATTTAAGAGGTCCATGTAATAATCACTTTTTTCTGAGTACGAACTATATGGTGGTTACATAACAACCGCCTTATCAAACTCCCGGAGTTTTTGACGAGTAACTAAGGACATGTGTGATTTTTATTCTGGTAAAAGACAACTCCTCTTCTATTGGCCAAAGCTGGCCGCTTTTTTCAGATGGTTTCATTGTTGATAGTAAACGATTGAACTAAGAGATTGAGTAAGGGAGTGACTCGTAGATGATTCCCATCAAACACAGGGTAAAACCTTACTCACATTTTTGTTGAATGTTGTTGAAAGTGATTCACCACCAAATATTTTCCAAAGATTCATGGATAGAAATTCGATCCATGAAATTTTCGTGTGGCATCCATTCAATGAGTTTTTTTTTTTGTATTTGGCCTTATTTAAAGAGTTTCAAACGGTTTTATGTGCAATTTTCAGCTTAAGTGTAGTCGAAACAGTGCGTACATGACCATCGGCTTCAACGATTTTAATAAAGGGTGATTTTTTAGCTATTATCTTTTTGGCAACACTGGTTTAAACAGCTGACGCACGTTTCGTGTTTTGTTTCACTGTCAAGCATCTTCAGTTTGGTCTATAATTTATGAATCATCATGAATCGTCTGACAAACGAACAACGCTTGCAAATTATTGAATTTTATTGTCGCCGTGGCGTAGTGGTAAGTGCATCGACCGCGGCGCAGAAAAGTCTGGGTTCGATTCCCGGCGGGACACCTAGCATTTTTTCACCGCACCACCTCTTTCGAGTTGCTGACAACACTCAAAGAGTATTAATTGTCTATGGAAAGCCTCTCAAATCTCGCCGTTCGGAATCGGCAAAAAACTGTAGGTCCCTTCTACTCGTGAAGAACAGTAGCATGCACAACACGAGTAGTTGTTGTAGAAGGTAGGCCCTGGCCCGTTGTGGGCTGTAGTGCCACTCAATTATTATTATTATTATTTATTATCAAAATGTGTGCTCTGTTAAGAAAGTTCATCGCGCGTTTCGTCCATTTTACGGTCAGTTAATTTTTGGATCAATGGGTACGTTAATAGGCAGAATTGTCGATTTTGGAGTAAATATCAGAGCTACCAATGCATCCAGAAAAAGTCACAGTTTGCTGCGTTTTATGGGCTGGTGGCATCATTGGACCGTTCTTCTTCAAAGATGTTGCGAATCGTAACGTTACTGTAAAGTGAGCGCTACCGTGAGATGATATCCAACTTTTTTTTTGCCCAAAATGCAAGAGCTTGACTTGCATGCCATGTGGTTTCAACAAAACGGTGCCACATGCCACACAGCACGCGCTACGACCTTACGTTGCTTACTTAATCAATCAATCATTTTTTTTTTTTTTTTTTTTGAGATGCAACTGCCCTCCTATATCGCCATATTTTTTCAACTCCATAAGGATATCGCAATGTCAACAGATCACTGTTCCTTCAGGGAAAATATGTCAAAAATTGCAAATCACTTAAGGCAAATTATCTTACATTTTGACTAATTGGTCGTTCTGTATGAGGAACGTCACATCCATTGTTGTACATTTTTACTCCTGACAACGGTTTCAAGAAACAACTCAAATTATGCTTCTCTGCAAAAAGTCCAAATTGATTTTGACAACTACCGACGAAGCGGAGAAAAGTGACATAACTGCCTTCAGTTCCCTCTGGGAAATAGTCAAGTGCCAACTCAAACATAAGACCTTCGAAATCAATAACTTCACAAACAAAAAGAAAAAAAAAAACAAACATTTCAAAACTAACTCCGAACAAAAGTGCCCCAGCAAAGCTCCATCGAAGACAATGTCAGCAGCAATTTGTAAGTTCCCTTGCTCTCGGATTTTCATCCACTTGAAGTTACTAAGCCGTCATAAGAGTCAACACTAATTGGATAAATATCAACTTCAGATGTGTATCAGATGCGAATTAACTTTGCAAAGGTGGCAGTCCTCGTATCGCACCGGCTTGCGATAAGGGGATAAGCAAAAATCATAGAGCTTGACCTAGTTCTCATGAGGGTAGGCTTTTTGCAGTCCCGCCCCAGATTCGAGTGATCCCACACCACCCAGCCACCGCCGCCATCGTCGTCTCTTGAGAAGGTAACGGCAGCAAACAACGAAAATTATTATCAGCCCACAGAGAACTCACAGACCACGGCCACGTAGCGCGTGCACGGCAGGATGAGCTTGGGCACGATGTAGTCCAGCACCTGTGCGCGCTGTGCATGTCTTTTGAAGAGAAATATTGAATTTTCCGATGCTCCTTGAAGAGTGCAAACATGAAAATATTGTGTATCCGTAAGAGGACTCGTTTCATAAGCCAAATGAATCGAGCCACGTCCCGCTTAATTCCCTGCCGCCTGCACGTACAGTTTGCTGCTGGGTGCACGGCCCCATGGCACTTGTATTCCATTTCAATTTCGAAACTTTAAAGCGGCGAAACTTTTGCCATAAAAAAGATTTCTGATGAAAACCCGAAATGAAATCTATAAAACGAGTGGCAGCTGTATGGAGATGTTTCCTTGAAATCGAAGTGCTCGCCTACTTGAGCCCCTCTGCCTCTTCAACGCTGCAGAGATCGAGATTCGCTGAAACTTGTTGTCCTTGCTGGCTGGCTTGGTCTCATTTCTGCGGATTCCATGACACCACGATGTAATAGTTACAGGGAGTTGTTGTGCTGCGGGATATGTGTGTGTTTGCAGTTGATTGAATGGATACTCATCAAGGCTCAAGATTATCAGGCAGAAGATGATAAATCAGAGCACCTTGATGGATGTCCTTGGGAACGTAAAGTTTCGCTTTTCATTACTTATCTTCAAGGCTGTGAAAAGTTATAGTTTTGGAAAGAGATAACTTTACTTAGAGTACATGCTCTTGGAGTTCATTCTGTCAATGAATAGGCTCTGATATGTTCTTGTTAGCACACTAGATGGATACTAGGTCCTTTGTAACAATGGACTGGCCGTTTGGATTCTACAATATAGATTTTTCTGTATGACGAAGAAACTGGTTCTGGAACTCAAGGTCAAGAACTGGAAGTCCACTGGTTCAGAAATCTTTCATCCAACAGGACTTACCTTCACCCGTGTGCAAGCAGATCTCTGGTAGCAAACTTCATGCAACTCGTAAAACGGCACTGCACTTGTACACCAACTTTGCGATTTTCGGGTCGTATCTTGAGAATGGCAAGGGAACCAACAACTTAAGCCCGACAAGCTGACCACAACTGGGGTTTGATGGGGTTGTAGCCACCAATGAAATCCTCGATCCATATCACTTTCCGCTCTATCGCGAACAGGGATGGATGAACTGAGCCGGAGATCACCCGGACTTACTGTTCTTACATACCTATCGTAGAGCAGCCGCTTATCCAGTGTCCTTCTTAACACGTGATAAATAAGTGGACATCCCTCCTCATCGTGGATTAAACCTATCCGGTCAAGATTTACGAATGCTTCCGGTGGAATGAATCCACTTCGGCGTGCGCTCTCGTATAAGCTCGTTTTCCGATGTCATTCCTTGTGCAACATGCCTTCGAATCAGCTTAACCCTATTCACTTTGGCTACGTTGTACAAAACCTCATTGCGATATAATTTCTGGACCCAGACCCAGACTGTATTTTTTAAGACAAGCACGAAGTCATTGCCTCTCGGACATCCTTATCTTTTCCATCTGCGAAGGGCTCACGTTGAATCACACTGGACAGCCAGTAGAACAACCTACATGCCATAGCGAAAGCTTTCTTGGCTTTCATCAGAGCTGTAGTTGAATGGATATTACCATACAGAAACTAGTCCAACAAAATGCCAAAATATCAAACTACACTCTCCATAGTTAAAAATCGGGCCTGTCGGTCCCAGATGCTGAACTTCTGCCAGTTTGTCTTCGTATCTATTAGAGGCTCTGCATAACGGCGTACGGAAAAAGTTTGTATCAAACATCTGGTAGCTAATTTTTTACCTTCCTGTCGTTGCGAAATCTCTGAATCTTTTCGAAGTCACGCTGCAAAAGTATGTTAATGACGTCAATCTCTGGCGCTGTCCTGCGCACGACCAAGTCGTCAGCGAACGCGAGCATATGCTGCATTAGGCCAATTAGTTCACTGGTGAAAATAGTGAAAAGAATTCGTGTGTTTCCCGCAAACTGTTGGAGTCCATTATTTATTTTGAAAAAACGGGTAGAAATCTTGTTGCCACTTTTAAGAACAAATCTTCTACCCGTTATGATGTTGTAGATCGTGTAAAGCAGTGATTTGCTTATATCTAACCTTGTCAACTTAAGGAAGAGGCGTTCTACCCAGACGGTGCCGAATGCCTTTTACAAGGGCGTATCTTCAGTTTTAAAATTCAAATTTCACTGATTCAGGAGCTGAAGGTCGACCATAGACAATAACTTCTTTTCGGTGAATGGATTCTGTTGGAAACTGACTCTTAGTTTCACCGAAAAGTCATCTTCAATTAACTCTAAATGAATAAATGAAATTTGGATATCTATTAGTTCTCGAAAATGTCGTTCTTTTTGTGTGATTGGCGAATGGATGGTTTCATGGATTCAACACGATTTTGTCCAGAACATCATCATCAACGAGTTTAACACTACGGGAAGCAAGACATTGATTTGACATTTTTCGGACCATGCGACAAGTTTGGCAAGACTAGGGAAATATACTCTCTGAAAAGTATATCCATTGGACCCTTCTTATTCTTTTTCATATGGCATTACGTTGGGAGTAGGCATGTGTCCAAACCAATATGTCTCTACAGCTGGCACCATATATAGCCGGCTGCCTTTAATGCCGCACGACAAGTTGATTGAGGACTCTGTCCACGTATGTGATCATCGGGTCTTTGTAGTCCTACTGCTTTTGAGAGCACGTTTGGCATGCCATCATTGAAAAACTTCTATCACAACAACTTAGGGTGTGTATTACAAACCAACTGAAACCACTATTGCTTAAAGGATTGAAAACGTGAGTCTCATTTTACATTAGTGGATGATACTCAACCAGTTAGATAACATCCAGTACATAGTGAAGACACTATCGCAGCTTAAGCTGAGAGGGAACTAGAAGACCGTTACGAATCGATTCGTCGCACAGTTGGACTATGTTAACGGACTATGTTTTCCCAGAAATTCAAGCACATGGTTCTGGTTTCAGTAAGACTGCGCTTTCAGCCCATACAGCGCAAGAAGCAAGTTCATTGTTGAGAAATCGTTTTGGTATGCAATTAAATTCACGTTTTGCTGCGGTAGATTAGCAGCTAAGATCGTACCACTATCTTGAATGGGGACATGTAAGGTCTCAGAACTTCAAAGATTACGAATGATGCTTCGGAAGCCAACATGAGTGGCATGTTATCCGCGAAATAGGTGCCATGCTTGAACAAAGTCTTCAAAAATTGGACCTTCAGAATGGACCACCACAGAGGTAGTCATGATCAGCATTTAAATGATATAATTTTGAAAAGTAATTGCCATGCATTGTTTTTTTAATCGATAATAAAAGCTGTCAGTTCTCTTTTAAATTTGTGTGTTTTATTTAACATTATAAATCAAATCTCAGGATGAATCACCCTTTATATCTTTATAATAATCTATCTCGGTCCCACAGAGTACAGATAGTCTTAAATGTGTGAATTTACACTCTAATGATTGCACACACGCCGTAATTTATTACGGTCGTCGGAAATTAGTAGTCATCTCTGAAGTCCTGGAAACATACCGAAAGCCGAAGTCAAAGCGAATTGTTGGGTGGAGCACGCACGTTTATTCGCATTTGTCACTAATCGTTCCAAAAATAAGATCTCCTGCAAATTGATTGGAAAATTGTTTTTCAAACGAAGTCCAACCTTTAGCTCCTGATAAATATAAATTCAACTAAGAGAAATAATGTCATTTTTTTAATTTGCTGAATCTCTTAATCAAATGATTCAATTCCGATTATTCCACCCACGGGACATCGTAAACCACGCAAGATGTGTGCAAGCGTATGTAAACACATGCAAAAGGGTTTTATAGTCTTATGATGCTCGACGTATCGTCCCCAGGCAAAATGAAGCCATCTGAACGCATAATGCGTTTCCATTGATAATTGAGTGGAATTGGGTTATGAAGAGGGTGCCAGGTCGTGACGATACACATTCTGCTGTGCAGTAGGATGTGATTGAAAGTGCTGCAGTTGGGAAGTTTGAAAAGTGGAAAACAGGGACAAAATATGTAAAAATAATAAGTTGAGTTACTCAGTTTCAGTCAGCTGCTGTGGCATGTAGTTGAGCAGAGCTGTGTGAGATTGAAAATGTGCTGTGATATGCGAAAATTTGTCCTGTTTGCGATGATGGCATCTGAAGGACGATTGCATGAGCCTTGTCAACGCATGTATCATATAAGTTGAGTTAGCCATGTATGCCCAGCAACGTAACAGAGATAATCCTAAAGGCCAACTTGATGTGCGTATGGAGAGGCAGTTGATGGAAGAATGTCCTTGACAGGGTAAATTGTTGGATTCACGCCTCAGAATGTTAAGTGAATCGTCATGCATAACGGAATAAGGACTTTACATTTTATTCCTTTCGTGAATCTTAGGCATTTTCATTTACTATGAAATCGATGCAGCGTATGTGAATACTATTTTCAGTAAGTTAGGAGGACCATCATTCCCAGATAGGCAATTCATTATGTGTCTAGTCTGTAGGCCTTTTGGTTCGTCTTCTTTATTTTGCTATTAGACAAATGATCTCTTTCTCGTCTTTAAATTGTCTTTTTGGGGAAATTCATTATTGATTCTCTCTCAAAAAGGCTGGAGCCTTAAGTCAGATATTTGCAACGTCTGTCCAGTGCTTGAAATGCACAATCCGGTCGAAATGGAGCTCCATTTGTAAGTAGTAGCATTCCTATTGATTAACAAAAACAACACTGACTTCCGTAGCTGGCATAGAAGAGGCGCATTCTATATATTCGCCCAATATTACAACACCTTGTTGATGGTTTTCTGCTTTAACTAACTTGAACACCATCGGTCTTAAGTGCTCAAACCGCATCTGGTTTGTTGGCATCATACTGGTCCTTGACGGTTCTCGAACAAGAGTCGAAAGGCTGCAGAAACCGGCTTCGAGGTCAATTTCAAAATTAAGTGTCATAGATTAATGCATGCGTGACATCCTGTAAAAACTAGTGATCATCAAAATCCATGGCTTCAGTTTTATTAAGAGAAAGCCGGATAACACGCTTTCCTAATGACCACCGTTTACCGAAACGTTGTTACCAGTCTCTTTTTCGAAGAAATATGGGCCATTGCTGACAACACCCCTACGCCTGCATTAAGGTCTACACATCTCAGCGGATGCGGTAGCTTCCTGGCGTGGAAGTTTTTCGAGCACCATATTCTGCAATTTTGCTTGTGGTGTAGTTGCTGAAATGACAATGTGCCTCGTCAGAAAAAAAAATTGCTTAACCAGAAGTATTGTCCACTTCTGGTTAATATTCTTCTCAGATCCAAGCTGATAATCGGTACAGAAACGTATGGTCGCGTGCCTTCAAATGTAGAATCAATTGAACCGAAGAGAGTAGTCTGAAATGGCTAGTGCGTGAAATATTAAGCTGTTGTCATCGATGGCCAGTTGATTCTGACACTATCGGCCACCTCTGCCACATTTTCGGCTGTGTGCCCTGAAAGACTATTCCTGCTTTATGGAGCTAAAAGCTGGACGATAAGCAAATCTGCAGAGCTGATTCTTGGTACCTTTGAAAGAAAAATTCTACTTCGGATATATGGCCCCGTCTGCGCGGAAGGTGAATGGAGGCGAAGACATAACCGCGAACTTTACAAGCTGTACCAGGATGTGGATGTAGTCCGGAAGGAAAAAATCCGTTGATTACACTGGCTCGGCCACATCGAACGCATGGACAGCAACGCTCCAGCGAAGAGGGTTATCATATCCCAGCCTCCGGGATTGAGAAGGAGAGGAAGACCGAACTTCCGGTATAAAGACCAAGTCATCGCAGACGCTTGGCCTTGATGACTGGAAGCAGCATGCAAAGGACCGTCAGCGATGGAAGGCAGCAATTGCTCAGGCTTTGACCCTACATGGGTTGCCGGCCTGATAAATCAAAAAATCAAACACTGAAAGACTAAGCGGTGTCCAGAACATTTTGCATAAGTTGCGTACAGTAGTCGGTTTCCCACAACTGTTATTTTCGTATCACGAAGCACTCCCTTTGGAAACACATTTTCAGTATTTGCCAACGTTGTTGAAAAAACCAAAGAAATACATCACTTAAAATATTGCCCGCCCGAAAGTGACTACTTTTCTCATCTCTCTTGTAATTTTCGAATACCATCTATTATAATATGTCCTCTCTGGCATCGATCCAATAAGTGAACCATTCTTCGATTTCTTCAAAATAACCGAACCGGTGACCCTCTAAATCGTTTTGCATCCATCGGAAAAGGGAGTAGTCATAAGGAGCTAGGCCTGGAGAATACGGCGGGTCAGGTAAGACTTCCCATCTCATTTCAGCGTTCTCAGGGAGTTTTTGACCGACATACTCGTAACTACGTGGGGCGAGATTGTCATGCCTTCGGCCGCTTTTCACTAAATGCACAGCTCAAGCGCACTAGTTGTAGTCGATGACGTTTCCTATCAATGGTTTCATCTAGCTTTAGCAGGTTATAGCATACCACAACCATCTGGTCTCGCCATATACAGATATACAAGACATGACCTTTGTGGTTGTGGCCGTGGTTATTTTTCTTTGGTGTTGATGTTTTCATCTCAAGTCACGATCTGGTGCAGAAGACCCTTCCTTTGACGTCCTTCAAGAAGTAGTTCAGAGGTAAAAAATCGTACGGCACCCTTGCTCTGTAATAAATCCAAACTTCTTTAACCGAACGAAATTTGTTTACTGAGTCACTTCCAATGAATCTGCGACTTCATTTTGCGTTTGGCACGGATCTTGATCCAGTAAAGCCTCCGATTCATCATCTTCAAATTTTTGAGCTGGCCAAGACTCTTCGACGCTAAAGGCAATTTCAATTGAAAAACAGCTGTCAGTGTCAAAATAACCTATGATTGCGAAAATCCACTAGATGACTAACCCTGTTGACATCAAAGGTCTAATCAACATGTAAGCATTCTCAAAATTGTATTCCAGCTGCTCTTAAGCTCCTTAATATTTCTAATTCATTTTGACTTTGTCGGAAATGTCATTACTCTGAGAATCGTCAGCCTCTAGGTAAATTGAACTGAAAAGCTTTGCTCCTCAGTTAAGGTCAAACTCAATTTGTTTCGAATTGAATTACGTACGTGAATAGAAACAATTGCTTCACAGAATATTTCAATGAACATGAAAATTGCAAATTGACATTTTCATTCTATTTGCATTCGAAACTCCCCGCCTACACATACGATTCAAAAATAAACAGCCCCTTCCCGGCCCCACAGATGGAGCCCAGGTATTCATCGTTTTACCTCATCCTCCAACAAACTCAATATCGTTGCTCCAATTTTTGATTTCATAACCAGAATATTAATAAATGCATTTACGTTTCGAGAACACAAATGAAAAAGTCATCCTCGTCATCATCTAACGGTCGGCAGTCAGTCAATGAAACATGCCCCGCATATCGCACACGGGCCCGGCCAGACAAATCGATTTGAATTTGAATGCCGAATTAAAATCAATTAGAAAACACACACTCACCTGGCTGGCAAAAGCATCGGAAACCGTCCTCCTGATCCACACAGATGCCGTGCACACACGGCGATGACTCGCATTCGTTCAAATTGTGTTGACACAAGGGGCCAGTGTAGCCGGGGGCGCAATCACATCTAGTATCCAAAGGCAAATATTGACACATGTGAGGCAATTGGCATATTGGTTTGGATTTTGGGGTGCGTGCAGTCGTTCAGTCAGGTTGGCAATTAGTTTGTAAAATGTCGTTGTTGGTGTTGTTGTTGCGGTTGTGTGAAAAAGAGGTTGGAAATAGTGGTAAGTGATTTGTGTTTAGATAGATGGAGAGTAGACTCACCGGAAGTGGCTGGCGTTTCCGACACAAGATCCCCCGTTCATGCACTCTGCCGGATTACAAGGATCCGATTCGTATTGACAATTTTTTCCAGTATATCCTGCAAGTGGAAGAGAAAATTTATTGGCTATTATTGGAAGGCGGTTTACTTGAAATTTATATTTTCTGAGTAGGGACACGCAATCGTCGGACAATCTACAAGAGAAATTGGATTCCTGGTCCAGTCGGGATAATCGAATGTTCCGACACAGGCGCCTGCAGGCAAATCGATAAGAATGTCTGTTCATGACGTGGAAGAATGGATGGGAGGGAGGGATGTTCAACGTTAAAGTTTTGAAGAGGTGTGTGAAGTTTCAGTATGACAATGCTATCAGTTTCCAGCACGGTTGTAATAACTTTGAGGCAATAAAGAATCAGATTTGGTTCCACAATAGACTTGTGTAACGTCTGACTTCTGCAGTTTTGATCTAAGTTTCTAGGATGTGACAGACATTCAGTGATAAGTTGAGGTGATAACAAGCTGTGAGGTATGTAGTTGAACGTTGTAAGTGAACCTAATGAAAATTAATTGCTTTTGATAAAGGGGTCAATTAATGAAAGTCGGGGTTTGAAAATGTTTCCGTGAAACAGAGTGGATATGAGGGAGGTCTTTCGTTCTAGTCTTTTGAATTTCCCTATTATTCATTTGCTGAAACCAAGCAATTTTTGCAAGATGCACACTGAAGTAACACGGCCAAGTACAGTGAGTGTCTCAAACGCATACTTGAGGAGGTCCTGAGAAACTCTTATGCCCACATTAGAGGAACATTTTTTTGAGAAGTTTATTTCTGGTCTAGAAATTTGTCGTGATTGTACGAAGGCTTTCAATTAGATGTTTGCTACAAAAGAAGCGGCCGTAATAGTCTGGCGACAACCAAAATTCCGAAATGAAATTGATTAGTAAAGGAACACGGATGTGCGTGTCTGCTATGTATGCTACACAATAAATTGGAATGAACACTAAGAACTCGCAAATAAATAAGATCGTACTAAGTACTAGCTAATTTGAGTTCTAGATAACATATGTTAGAACATAAAGCTGACCAAAGTTTTTTGGAACAAAACAGCAGTGTGGAGAAAGGACGTATTTTTTTTGGTAAAAACAGTGTAATTCACCGTGAGGTTAGATTCTCTCATTTTTATTCAGTATTGTTTGGCAAGTCATCAAGGAAAGACTCACACTACAGCAACGCCTCCCTATTATGAAACTGTATTTCGAAGTTCGGAATTCTGCGGGAAATGTTTTTCGTGTGATTTGATAAACTTACGGTGTTCAAAGTCGACCAATTTAAAATACTATTACCAAAACCTTTCTTGAATTTAAGCCACAGTTTTCATTACTGGATGATACTCGACTGGTTTGACAACAACTATAACGTAGTGAAGAGACTATTGAAGCTTTAGCTGAGAGTGAACGGGAAGAACGTTGTTCAGCTATACGAATAATTCAGAATAGATTCAAGTACTTGAGGCCAATTGCCCCGAAAGTAATCCGTGAGTTACAACAGGAAAGCTGTCATTGCATTGTCAATTCATGGTTGGTGCAAATATTCATGTGACAGACTGTGCTTTACATTTGTGCAACTAATGCGTTTCTCCCAGCTGTAAAGTTCGGCTGAGGTTGAAGTTTGAACACTCACAGTAGACACTCATGAGATTTTCATGGTTTCATTTTCCATGAAAGTCGAAAGACTTTGATCAATAAGCCGATTGCTTTCACAATTCATAAAATCAACTTCTTCGCCTTTGTACTATTGCCACTTTGACCAATCATTTGGGTTGTTGCCTAAGTAGAGAAGCTACTTATCGAGTCGAGACGCCACGTATCTTACCTCTCTCAAAGTCCGACCCAAAGTTAATGCATGCTTGAGTCATATTGCCTTCATCAGGATCCAAAAATAGAACAAGCACATCGAATCAATTGATCCCCACTGGCTCACAATGACTTGGAAAACATGAGAAATTTAATTTGACCCCACGTATCCGCTTTTTCAGTCACTCGCCTAAATCTTGTTACCTAACTTAAGCCCCCAACAGCAAAGCAACCCCATGTATAAACTCTTCCATTTGAATAGTCACATGTTAAGGTCGTTCTCGGATCCATCCCAAACATTCCCATTGATAATTCCCCGCTCCTATGGGGGGAGGGCAGGGGTGAAAAGACTTCTTGGGCACTACCCTTTCAGGAGAAGTAACACAATTACTATATTATCCTGTTCAACAACATTTGTTACTTATCTCTCGATTTAATAAAGTAAACAGGAGCCCACCGATGTAGTCCCGCTTTGGGGCACAACCCATCGGGGTACAAATATTGAAAGATACAATTTACGTCGTCGGGAGTGGATACACAAGCACAAGCACAAGCAGCTCGGCACTCGACAAAGAGAAACGGAAAACATATTTCAATCACTCCGACTGTAACCCGGATTGATAAGGGCCACATCTTGTTGGGACTTTGTCGACGGTAGGCTCCACACACCTGCGTCGAAGGGGGTGGATTTTTTTGTGTGTGTGTGTTGACTTTCCGTCGATGTCAGGTTGTGCCTCCTTCAATTTCCTTTCAGTGCAATCCCTTTCGCCGAATATTAGTGAGCGATCCCATTTCGTTCGGGAGAGTCCTCGTGCAAATCCGCCACTCAATCGCCGAAAGAAAGGAAGGAGACAAAGTGGGTGGTGGGGGGTGGGGGCAAACATTCGGGGGACCAGTAACAATCTTATAGAGAATATAATAAATCCTCTTGGATTGCAAGACGTGACACAGTCCTTGTGCAGATCTTATTCCCTCCATAAAATCCGCATTTACGAATATACACCGACACATGGAAAGTGTGCCCCGCAAGGATACACGAGGGAAAACAAATTGAAATCAGTAAATATTGGGTTATTTTTTTTTACCTTGCTCCGCTCCTGTGCATGTGTACACGGCGGCGGCGGCGGCGGGAATCCTTCTGCAGCTGGCTTATTATACGTGAGGATTGCAAGCCAGATCGATTGGATGGCTGGAATGAATTCGCTCCCACCAGCCCCCAATCTGCGATGCTGCGTTGAAGCAGATGCTTATTGCACTTATCCCGTAGCGACGATGCTCCGTAAAGAGGATTTACGAAGCGAGGAGCGACTCTATGGCCGAGATAAAGAAATAAAAGAAAACGCTTCCTTCGTCCGTTTATATCCTGAACGTTGCGTTCTTCAGCGAGGGAATGATAATAACTAATCCGTTCAGTAGTTTATGCCCGCCGTTTATCCTGGACTGCACTAAATTCACAGACGCACGACTTAAAATTCTTCGTAATTAAATCCACAGGGTGGTGTCAAGGCAAAATATATGGGAGATGCTTGGAATGTTAAATTAAAATGAGATACTTGAAGAGGATGCTGATGAACTATCTGACATTCAAGTATGATTCAATTAAGATGCTTCGAAATATTCTGATTTAAAGTGTGGGAACTGGCGGATGCCCTGGATCACCTGTCTATACGAGGATGTCCGCCTGGTAACTTTAAAACTTTTTATTTGACATTTTGAACAACAGCTGGATGGAGAAAGTGGGTGAGGTATTTACCTGAGCCTGTCGGGACCAAAATGGACAAGTGCTAGTGGCGTCGAAATTGATGCTAAGAGTCTGAAAAAATCATCTTAAACAGAGATGACGGCCCAAACCCCGCTATTAGGCAGAATGTTCCATTCAATTTGGGCGATGATAGTCAGGAATTCCTGTTGTCGCTGTGGGGTGGTGGGTAAGTGCTTCGCCCCCACACGCAGAATGTCCAGGTTCGATTCCCGGACAAGTCACCACCGCACCACCTCTTTCGAGTTGCTGACAACACTCAACACATTCATAGACTCAATTGTCTATGAAAAAGTTTCTCAAATCTCGCCGTTCGGAATCGGCAAAAAACTGTAGGTCCCTTCTACTCGTGAGAGAGCAGTAACACGCCCAACACGAGTATTTTTCGTAGAAGCTAGGTCCTAGTCCCCTGTGGGCTGTCACTCAATTATTATTATAAGTCAAAAATTCCCATCCCCCGAACTTGAATGAAGACAAGATAACAATATCGAGAACAAAGATGCTGGAATCGACGGACTAGAGATGACCTGGTTGGCCGCATGCATCAGCTCAAGTGTAAGACATGATCGGAGTTAACCTCGATGCCCGTTAAGTGGCAGTGTCGTCTGTCCGGTCCACAAGAAAGAGGACAAATTGGACTGCGTCAACTTTT
Source organism: Eristalinus sepulchralis (assembly GCA_944738645.1). NCBI lineage: Eukaryota > Metazoa > Arthropoda > Insecta > Diptera > Syrphidae > Eristalinus > Eristalinus sepulchralis. Next base: position 36,545,971 of record OX122883.1, read on the forward strand.
AAAGGATAGCCTCCTCAACAGAGCTCACAAGATCCTCTCTGCCTTATTATGTGATTTTATGAAAACGTTCGTCAACAACCAGGGAAGTCCACCATCGACCAAATCTTCACACTACGGCAGATCCTGAAAAAGGCCCAAGAAGTGCAAATCGACACTCACCACCTATTCGTCGATTTCAAGGCCGCATATGACAGTGTGTATAGAGACGAGCTGTACAGTGCCATGTCTAGTTTTGGCATTCCTACCAAACTCGTAAGATTGTGTAGGATGACGATGGAGAACTCTCGCTGCTCCGTCAAGGTCGGGAACGAACTCACCGAGACCTTCAATGTCAAAAAAGGTTTTAGACAAGGCGACGCACTGTCATGTGACTTCTTTAACATCATTCTTGAAAAGATCGTGTGTAACTCACAAGTCAACACCAGAGGCACAATCCTCCAAAAGTTCGTTCAACTGCAAGCTTACGCGGACGACAGTGACGTGATGCGACGAACACAGGGAGGCGTTTTCTGGCATTGGAGCGGAAGCGGCTAAGATGGGTTTGGCGATAAATGAGAACAGGACGAAGTATATGCTGTCATCAAGGAAGGACACACAACATCAACGTCTCGAACAAAGCGTCACATTTGGCAGCAGAAACTTCGAGTTAGTAAAGACCTTCGTCTACCTCGATTCCGCGGTAAATATGGACAACAGCACCGGTACCGAAATCAAACGCAGAATCAGTCTTATCAATCGCTGCTTCTTTCGACTGATAATGCAATTGAGTAAAGAGCCGCCTTTTGAAGGCCTAGGCCGGTTTCTTATAACAGCTATTTCATTTCATCCCAGTCCTACTCTATGGCGCGGAAACCCAGACGCTACTAAAAGTGCATGAGTAAGCCCTTAGTCTTTTCGAGAGAAAAGTTTTGCGTACGGTTTTTGGTCCTGTTTGGTTTGATGGCATCTAGAGTAGAAGATTTAACGACGAACTCTATGGGATGTATAGTGACATGCGGCTAGTTAAGCGCCTTCGGATATAACGCTTATGATGGTTAGGTCTTGAAAAGCGTATGGATAGCACTGCTCCGGACAGAAAAAGTTTTCGAGTCTGAGCCATTGGGACAACGCAACACAGGATGGCCTAAGGTACACAATTGGAGAAGGACGTCAACCAACTTGGAGTGCGCAATTGGCGGCAGCTGGCGAAGGATCGTGCTGGCTGGAAAAGCATGTTGGTTGAGGCCCAGGTCCACCTCGGACTGTAGCGCCACAAGAAGAAGAAGAAGAAGTCTTTGTCCCACTTAGGATTCTAAATTTTTGCTATGACCTCGGTTTCAGTATCGCTCTATATATGGTTTAGGTTGAGTGCAAGGAGAATTTGGAGTCATTTTACGATCTTTGTCATTTCTTACTCAAGTGCGCTTCCCCATCTCTAAGGATCTCAGAGTGTCCCGGTACCTAATTGAGTTTAATTGTCTTCATCGAAGCTACATTCCATTTACGCCGTTCAAGCAACTTAGAATTCTACACAACCGACACAACGGACGTTTGATATTCCGACATATTAGTGATAATGATAGCGTTACTGGTCAAGTTGAGTTTTTTGATGCTCCTTGTTTTCTAAGGTTCCGGAGAAGAGTCTGTTGGTTGATTACATTCCCCTGTGTCAGTTTTTGAGATACCCAGATATGCACAGTGGGCCATTGACCATAACTGATTTCAAAACTGAATTCAATGACCAAGCCCTTTACCCATAATGTATTCTGTTTCATTTCGATATCTCTCAGTGCGACAGTTTTGCTCATTTACTCTAGAACCGTGGCAGATGAAGCCCATGGCCACCGCAAAGTTTTCTTCTGCTTATCGTGACGCATTATTTAAAATGCCGATGTTGTGTGTTCTTCCTCGATGACGATGACATTTGTGTACTGCTTATTTTCTTAAAAACCGGGGCTACATTAAAATGTGATCGGAATGTGCATCTATAACCACCATTCAATCGACTGAACGACGTCTCTTTTTATTTTCTTAAAAAACATGCAAAAACCGTGAAAGGTGTAAAGAGAATGCTCAAAATTAGATGCAAAAAAACTTTTCCACGATGCCTTACAATTACTTTCCATAAAATGTGCAAAGTTTATATTATTTTCGACCGTCCCCAAATCCATCGAAACCTTCTAATAAGTGCCCATAACGATGCTTCGAAGGGCAATATTTGCAAAGGTTTCCATCAGAACACCTTTAATGTTTCTAATTACAGAACCCAAACAAAGAACCCCCATCGACAAATTCATCACGCTACAATGACCGTATTTTACAGTCTATTAGCCCTGCAGGTATGGCGCTCACCGCTTTTATCACCAAATTCCAACACTTTCTCGAGTCCCGCAAACATGCCAAAGTGGTGGAAGGGAAAGAACCAAACAAAAAAAACACAGAATGCCAAAATTCCATCCGATTGATGGGCGGAAAGGAGTAACCATTTTAATTTGAAGGCTCCTTCGAATGTTGTTCCCTCTCCTTTCTTCGAACTTAACGGTATGGAAAATCCACGAGGTCGTTTTCACACCTCATTGCCGCCGCTACATCAATCCATCCGTCAAACCATCGCATCGACACCCCGTCGTCGCCGACGTAATCGCATTCGTTCACTTCAAGCAACCGTTAAATTTCGAAACGAAAAATGAAAATTAATCAAAAATTTCCGGCGCGGCATGAGTGAGTTCTTCCCCACCCCGGCTTTTCATTTGTCCAAGCAGACGTGTGATTTAGCCGCTCCCACCGTCTGCCGTTCGTCAGGTTAATCAAACAAAGGCTGGATAGTTATTAGGACATTCCGTCGTAACGCAGAGGAAGCTCAAATAAAGGCAATGGAGGCAAGGAAACGATGAAGGCTGCGGAAGAGAGGCAAGGCAAACGCTTTAATGGAAATTCCCTTTCACTTCAATTGATAAATAAGCCATAAACCACTCGAGGAGACAGCAGCCGGCAACAGCAACAGGGAATCCATCGGTGAACCCTCGAAAAGACGCCAATGCCGGCCCAGCAGCGAGGAGCGGCTCTCGTCCAATCTGTATGTGATCGAACATCGCCGCCGTAGGAAGCACAGGAGCATTAGTGCTACTGAACCGCAACAAATGAGGGAGCATCGCAACAGACAGCACAGACGGGAAACCGTAATAAAATCGAAATGGGGGTTCGCCAATTCACGTCCTTTGACTCCTCTGTGTCCTGCTGCTCATTTGATTCAGTTTTACTTGTTTTTTTCTGTTTTTTTGTTTTGTGTGTGTCTTCAACCACCATCTTGAGATGGTGCTGCTGTCCCTCTGTTTTTGTTTTTTTTTTCATCTCCATCTTCAGTCAGTAATCGGCGGGGAGGCTGCGACTGAAGGGAGTGAGTTATGAAATGACTTTCGGATGTGCACAATGAGAATGTAACACAAAGGGGATGAAAGGGATGAACAAAGATCAAAAATTCATCGAAGCAGCGCAATTTGTCGTACTTTAGCCACTTTCATGACAGAAAATTGATTTCCTTAGATGTGGCATTTAATAGCGTGTACAGCCGGAGAGACCGTTGTCTGATACGTCGTTTGCTCGTTCGTCCATCAGCCGAAAGGGAATGTTTTTGTATCGCTTCAATGTGTTGGCTGCAGACATTGCCCGACTTCCTGCTCTCCGGGATGCAATGGAATGTACGGCCATGGCTGTAGGAATCAATTTCGCTAGGAATCTTAATGCAATGAAGGCACGTTCCTCGTTTTCGGGAATGAAGCGTGCCGGCCATTACTCGTTGGGCGGTCGTGGGGGGGGGGGGCGATTGGATTATGATTTTCCTTGCGATAGTGTTTTGCGTTATGCTTCGTTGACGGAGGGCGGGAGGAGAATGGAATAATTTTGGTTATTATTCGCGCGAAAACGTGGCCGGAATCTCGTTGGATTTTGCTCTGGAATTCCACTAGAAGTTGCAACACATTCAATTTTAAGAGGGTATCGATACATTGTCTGTATGCAATCCCAGGGCGGATGGTGCTGAAATTACTTCATTTCCTGGTGCTGACGTTGAATATCTCTTGCTATTTGGACTGAAGAGTTATGAGGGTTGAGCTTACGTGTGGTACTTAGGGGGAGTGAATTTCTAGTGCCTGAAAATGGCATCTGTGTGCGGAATTCCTTCTTGATTTCCAAACGTCCTTCCGGGATATTGGACACAAATCAATTTAGGAGTTGATCTGCATTTGATAAGCTTGTGAAAAGGAGCAGTTTTGGGGCGTACATATAACCAAAGCTTCGAAATAAAAATTTTGGTAGTTTTTAGTGATGATGTCACAACGTGTTGGGCATTGATACGATTTTTTTGTTTCAACCTGCCAACATAGTGGCCGCCAACAACTGTTGCTGGTGTCCTACAACTGACGTCCTCGAGGAAATCAATGACATCCGAGTCACTCAAGGGCCAGTGGCGTGTTCAAATAGAAGTCACCGGCTCCCATTAGCGATGTTCCTGTTAATTAACAAATCCGGGGATTGAAGCACACTTCGTGATGGCCAACACAATGATGTATCAAGTTGAACAAAAAGCGGGAGTGACAGCGGTTAAATTTCACTAGAGCTACTCGTATTCGGTTGTCGTGTGGGAGTCGGGCTCATCCGTATTTTGTGGTGCTCACTGACAAACAACGTTTCAACTCGAACACAGTTTTATTAAGTGGGGATTAAAAAGTTATTGAAATGTTGACTGATTGCCCTTGACGTCAAACTGCATTTACACTCTCGTGGACTTTGTCACAGATTCGTGCTGTTGGCAATTTGCGGGCGCTTCGGTTTTATTTTTCCACTTACCAGCGGTTATTCTGGGTACGAGTCGACTCATGCTATGTCATTTCGAAACCATTCCAAGCTTTTGACGGTAACAGACCCAACAACACAAAAAAAAAAAAGAAACAATTTCAACAACTGAATTGAAGTCACAAAACTCATCCACTTGTGTCTGCTCCCGTCTATCGCTATCCACCCAATCATCACAATGAACTCCCATTCAATCCAAGCCTCATTCAGTCGCTTCAATCAAAGTACAAGAACCAGCATTATCGACATCTCTCTCTATATGCCCATGCTCGGTATACATTTTTTTGCACTTAAAAAAATATATATATCTCAAGAATCAAAAATTTTCCATGAATGAGAATCGAGATTGATTAAGAGTCCTCACACAACATCGATTTGGGTTATTGTGCTGCGGTGATCCATTGTATGGACGGACGTCTGTCAGCCTCTTATCGGATCAGACGAACATAATCATCGTTCTTACCTTTGTAGTGCTGCTCGAGACATTATAAATACCTCGGCAGTCTGTTGGAGAATGTGTCAGGTTCAGGCAGTACCTTGAAAAGGGATGCAGCTCTGGTGGTGGGTGGTAATTTAATCAATCAAAATCGCAAGTGTGCATACTTGTGAGGGGGGAGAGGTGGAGTCGCTGTGGGGCGGTTGCTGCCATCCCTTGACTGCATGTGATTAAACATTTACGAGGCATCGATTCTTTTCTTTCCTCGGGTCCTTCAGAGGTTAGCTTGTGAAGGGGGAGCTTGTTGAAAACTTAGAGAATTCACATTGATTGAATTAGGAAAATACTTGTAGGAGCAGTGGGTTTTCATGGATTGTGTGAGTACTCTGTCGCTCTGTTAACTCATTCGGAAATCCCTCAAATTTAAAACAATCAAATCAAGTCAACAGTAAGGCACTACATAGATGGTTTCAAGACAGAAGAAAGCTTAGGATGTAATATTTACTCTGAAGATCTCAATTGTTGTCTATCCTACAAATCCCGAATCTTTGTTGTGTTTTCCAAGTTGAATTGACTGCTTTTCGTGAAGCACGGTCCTGAAGCTGAAGTGGGAAAGTGAATCCTCGAAAAATATTCTTATCCTCCCCGGTGGTCACTCAGGACTAAGTTCTTTTGAATTATTCACATTAAACTGCTAGACGATCACTAATTGGCGGCCATCTCCAAGCAAAATAAGTGATTTTTCGAAATCTGGCCGTCCTGGGTGTCAGGTTGTGGGTTTAAATTAACTGCAGGCCTGATGAATTGATGATGGCTCTCGGCATGTGAAGGCTTAAACTACAAATTGAAGCAATGGACTTGACCAACTAAGGACGATCTGACCATGTCTTTTGCTGCAAGATGAAGTCCTTCACTATGTAAGAGCTATATTTTCGGGGTAGTGAAGGACTTCGACTATCTCGGCTTCAAAATAAAGGATGCGAGCAATGTTAGTACCGAGATTTAATGCAGAAAAACTCGTGCCAATCGCTGTTTCGTTGGGCTAAAGTGGCAATTGAGTAGTTGAGGACTTTTTCGAAGGACATTATATAACACCATGGTGATTTATGTCCTTCTCAAAGGCGCAGAAGCGTGAACAATCTCAAGAGCAGATGAAGAAACTCTTTTTTGACCCTGTTTCCGTTGATGATTTTTGGAAAAGAAAATTCAAGCACGAACTGTAGCGACAAGAGCCAGGCGTCTACAGATTCAACGCTTAAGATGACTGGGCCATGTACAGACCATGGACAACACTGCTCCAGTCCGAGGAGTCTTCAACTCCGAACTAATGGGACAACGCAAAAGAAGACGCCCCATGACCCGATGGGGTCCACACGTGGAGAAGGAACTCAATCAACTTGGAGTGCGAAATGGAAGACAGCAGGTTATGGAGTGCGTCGAGGTACACAACGGGCTGTATAAAAAAGAAAAAAAAAGACCCACAAATCTAAGTACCAGTTTATATTAGAACAAGTAACTCTACCGGTTAGATCACTTGCAGTATATAGAGAAGGGACTATAGCGGGTGTTGCTGAGTTTTCCGCAGCTTATCCAAGTTAACGAAATATGTGATTTAGCTCTGGTTTCAATAAGGTGCTACTAGCCATTCAGTGAGTAAAATTGTGGACTTGTTGAGAAATCATTTCCTTCTTCTTCTTGTTGTGGCGCTACAGTCCGGGGTGGACTGAGGCTTCAACCAACATGCTTCTGCAGCCAGTAAGGTCTTTTGCTAGCTGCCGCCAGTTGCGCACTCCAAGTTGGTTGAGGTCCTTTTCGACTTGTGTGCGCCACCTTAGCCTAGGCGTTGTCCCAATGTCTTAGATTCGAAGACTTTTTGGTCTGGAGCAGTGCTGTTCATCCATGCCCTAGCCATCTTAAGCGTTGTATCCGAAGATGCTTGACCAGGCGCATGCCGCCGCACCATAGAGTGGGCCTCTTGAGCCCAAAGAAACAGCACATTCTGCGCATGCCTCGGATATGAACGGATCTAATGTTGACGACACCAGCAAATGAGAAATCATTTCCATGAGCACTTAATTTCACCTTTTGCTATGACCACTTAGATCATCCGATATCAAGCTTACGGCGTAAGTGCGTCGACCATCGCGCAGAAAATCTAGGTTCGATTCCCGGCCGGGGACACCTCGCAATTTTTCACGGCACCACCTCTTTCGACTTGCTGACAACACTCAAAGAGTATTAATTGTCTATGAAAAGCTTCTCAAATCTCGCGGTTCGGATTCGGCAACAAACTGCAGGTCTCTACTACTTGTGAGGGAAAAATAGCACACAACAGGAGTAGTTGTTGTAGAGCTGGGCCCTGGTCCTTTGTGGGCTGTTGTGCCACTCAATTATTAATAATTAATGTTAACTCTCAAATCTTTTTTAGAAATAAGACAGCTATGATTGACAATTTGGAAGACAACTTTACTCATGTTATCTGCGAGACACTAGTCGCTATGCTCTAACGAGCCCAAAATTTGAACCTTCCGAATGATTTACCTCAGACATAGGCGTTGTCGACATTTAAATGATACCATTTTCAGAATTTAATAGCATGATCAATCCTTTGGATCGATAGTAAACATTTTAAGTTCTCTCTCAATTTTATGTGTTTAAATATAAATAACAAATCAAACCTTACGATGAATCATCCTTAATATTTGAGTTAAGAGTTTAGATTAAAGTAGAAGAATAGAAGTAGTTATAATTGAATCTGGATGTAAGTTTTAGGTTTAGTTAAGGCAGTTCGCTTAGGTAAAGCTAGTGGTCAGTTTTCTTTGGCTGAAAATAATTGCCATATGTTACCGAAAGAATATACGTGTAAAAGGTCTTATAAACGAGACCGAAAAGCAAAGTAAATAGAAAATACATACACTCACAGTGTGAATGGCATAAGGAGTGATCGTGCTTGATGTTATTTATTTATCTAAGGTAAGGAATATGTCATATGAACCTACATTTGATTGCACATTAAAATTCAGATGTCAGCGCTCGTGACATGGAAAATCGGTCAGATGTGGGAAGTTCAACAAGTAATTTTAAGCTTAGCAAAAATTTCGAAGTCGGTCATTAACTTCAAACGAAACCTTTTGTGGTCGACTGTAACTCGGATTAGCTTGTTCTTCCCCGATCGCCAAATGCCACAGTGTTTATAAGTACGTAGTTAAGCGAACATTTTCAAAAGAACCTCACACTTTTGTATACAATTCAAAGTGGATTCACCTGCATCACTGTTAGTCTCAAATCGCTGGCTTCAAGTAAACAAAAGCAACTTTCACAAACGTTACCTTTTCCTTCCAGCAAAATTTCTGGAAAAATCACACATCTAAGAGCACCTTCCCTGATCTCCTTTGTCAGATCGTCAAATTCTCGTCACGAGCGACAAGGTCACAAAGACACTCATCATAACCCAGAGACAAATGATCACCAGTCATGCAGATGAGAGCAATAAATCTCCCCGTTTGCCTAATGTCTCAACTCCTTCCACGGAAACTCGTGACTTTGTGCTACACTAAGTTCATGCTCCATTAATGGTAATTCAGCATAACTCATGCATGCTCAACCGGGCCAAAGTCAGCCCACAGCCCATGCGTCCATACCGGCTGCCCCGAAACTTTCACACTATTCATCAATTCCTCATTCCCTCGAAAGTCCCCCCGGCAAGAGCACCGTCTAAGATCACATCCTGTTACTGTATCGTATAATTAATTTCAGAATTTAGTAAATTTCCCAGAATTCAGCAGGGCAATGCGGGACAATGAGATATCGCTCCCACAAGACCACCGAGGAAGCTCCACCACTCACTTAGCCTCACTTTCTCAAAACAAATAGCTACCCTTCTACCGCCCAGGCACCTCCGCTTCCCGCCCACCGGTAGAGCATTAAAATTAATATCCTTTAATGTAAAGTGCCATTAAGAGGAACACCGCTGCGTAAGAGGAAGCCACTAGACACACTAGGCTTTCAATGACAGATACTTTATGAAATCTCACTTTTGGCATCCTTCCCTCTGTGCCGCCGGCGTCGCCAGGTTCGGTGGTTGGCACCGCCGGCGTCGTTGCCACCGCTGTTTTCGAGGCTTCGAGGCGAGGTGAAGACATGGAAGCGCTCATTTAATTTTTCTTAGCTTTGCGGCAAAGTGAATAGTAATTTGTGCAAATTTATTCCCCGAACTGTGGAGTGCGGGCGTTGTCGGCTCCGCCCACAGACGCACACCGTGACGAGCGAAAAGGTAGCAATAATGGACTGGACTCCGGCCTTAAATAAAAGTCCTCGCCAAGACGAATCCAGCATCGTCTCGTAGTCATCCAATTTTAATTCATTGCATGCCGAACATGGACTTAGTGTGCGGGAATCTCGCTTTGTGCGGCCTTCTAAATTCAAATTTATTCTAGCATTGATGTCTGGTTCGGGGAAAAGGATTTTTTTTTGCAATGGCTGAGGGGGGCGTTTCTGCCTTTTGTCCATGTGTAGTGCGGCAGGATGATTTCGTGAATTTTTAACATGATGATATAATAAGATGCGAGATCGGAATATTCTCGGAATAAGTTATCCAAGCTTAACGGTTGTGTTATGCAAAACGAAGTTTGACTCGCATAAATCATGTTGGGGGGTGGGATGATGGCTTTTCCATCCCCAGTTGCTCAACGTCACTCACACCCTGTGGACATCGAGGAATAGAAATGACATCACTCGACATGAGTTCATCGATCTAATGAATGCCAACTGGGATGTTTTACATTCTCGGGTGGGTGCTAAAAGCAAATCACGTCAGTGAACGGTCGCTGTGGATGGCGGTGTTAGGTCACTCGTGATTGCGTTCGCAACGAAATGTTCTGGGCGGCAGACAAAGTGAATGAATTTCAAATAGAATTGGTTACTGATGCACTCACGATGCTGGAAATCTGGAATTGCAAATGATGAACGCTGAATATTAAGGTATAGTCTTAAATTTCTTCCACGTCGTCAGTTGATATTGATGATCGTCCTAGCCGTGTTTTGATCAGCTAGGACGAACTTTTTGAACATTTTTTACCACTTCTGTACTCTTGTTTTCCATAGAGAGGCACTCATTTTGACATTCTGGCTCTGCTAACAGATAGACGACGATATTTCTGTACTTGCATGCTTTAGACAGATCAACCTAAGTCTTCAAACCAATCACAGAGCAAAGCTTTGAACCAAAATAAAACAAAAAAAATTGGTTCATAGTGATCATCTTCTGTCAAGCTGCCAAGTGTATGCTGTGGTTAGAATACGTAATAAGTTTAAGATTGAGATCTTCGGGAAGCGGAAGCTGCATAAACGTGGGTGGAAATAAGTTGTACATACCCTAGCAAGAAGCCTTTTGACAGACAATTGTGTCGCTCTTGAATTCTGCTTTAATATCTACTTATATCCCGACGGCTTTAAGGAGTAAGAATGACTTGAGGGTGGTTTGTTGATTTCAATGTCTTCCAACAACAACAAATCATACATTTAACTTCCTACTGGACATACATAGAAATGAAATGAAAGAATGAGGAATTTTTAGTCAAATTACCTTCTAAAGAAACTCTGTTGTTCTATACTAGATTTCAGATCACATCATGGTAAGAAATCAGCCGAAAGACACTGAACTGGTAGGTTCCAGTCACATACTTTTTATGAACAGAATTTAAGATACCTTCTGTTTTGTAAAATGTCGTTTATAGTAACAATAGCAATCAGAAACGAAATGAAGTGAATTAGTGACAAAGAAAAAAATTAGTTCAACGTGCAAATCCAATGTTTTATGTGTGTCACGACTCAATTTGGCAATACCTGACATTTCTGAAAAACTACATATTGCCTAACGATCTGCCGCATGAAATTCAACAAGAGAAGGCAGAGGGCAGTCTCTGGGGGTCAAAACAGTCGACCAATATGAATTATAGTTTTTAGTGCTGTTGGAAAAGGTTTGAGACGTCGGTGTCCTCTGTCGAGCAACTGGAAAAATACAATAATTTCCTCAAGATCAGATACTAAGTCTCGCAAAATTTAGACGTAGAACACTGAAGTCAGTACAAGAGCCGTAAACGAAAAAAAAACGAGCACTCTGAGCCGCAGAAGATTTTATTTGAGGTGCGCCACGGCGTATAGTCACTATATGTGAAGCATATAAATGATGCATACGCCCTGGTGCACGCGTCCGTATTACGTTACGGACATAGTTTAATGTAGCTTAACGTACATTATATTCTTAGGTTAGGTTAAGTTATTTTAAGGTAGATTAAGTTAGTTTTAAAAATAAAAATTGAGATCTTTTAGCCAAGTTTTTTTAAATTTTCTTGGTCGATAATGTAAGTTAACTTTAAGATTTAGATAAGCAATAAATAAATTCAGGTGCCGAAAGGCAGATTAAAATTTGGTTAAGATCAGAATAACTTAGAGTACCTGCATAGGGTCAGTAAGATAGGATAAGAATATGTTTCACCTAATTAAGCTAGCTTTAAGTAATTTTGTCTAGTATGTAAGTAACATGAATTAAATACAACACAAATTGCAAAAAAAAAAAAAAAAAAAAAAAAAAAAAAAAAAAAAAAAAAAAAAGATTTTATTTGGACACAAGATATTTGAAACACTGTTGTTTTTTCAGAAAAATCAAAGCATAAGTTGAATCGTGGAGATGGGAGGATGACTAAAAAACCAAAGGATCGACTGAGCGCTGAACTTACAGTGCTCCAAAAAAGTTTGCGTAGAATGATGCAATTTGAATATTACGAAAGTCCACCAAAACGGGATCTGGGGATTCAAAAGGTAGACTGATCCTCCTAGAATTGAAAGTCACTGCCAAAGTTTACCACCGCAGCTTGGAAAATGCATCAAAGCTTTCGGCTCAGGACAAGACTTTCTTTAGAAGTAAATTGCTCCTTGCCATACAGCCAAGATCAGAAATTTAAACTTGTTCTCAAGATTTTGTAATACAATAGAGTGTTGACCAAGCCAACACCCTGTGCATAGCTATGTATTTGAGTAGTATGTAGAATGGTGCACGCTGCTGTACCTACTGTTCATCGATTTCCAGAGGGCGTTGGAAATCAGCAAAAGAGTTGCAATATGGCGAGTACTTAGTAAGGAAGGGGTTCCTAAAAAATAATTAACTCTATTAGAGCAATGTACAAAGATTGGGATCTCGATGTACTACATACTGACATCATCAGTGACTGACTTTAGCAGGATCCACACTCTCACTTCAACTGTTTACAATAACTCCGAAAGAAATAATGGGAGAAGTTTGCTCACAGAGATGTGACAACTCGATGACATAGACTATGCAGACGACATACAAGGTAAATTAGGAAGTTCGCACAATGGGCCTTCTTCTTCTTCTTCAGATGGCGGTACAGTCCGGGATGGACCTGGGCCTCAACCAGCATGCCTCTCCAGCTAGCACGTTCTTTTGCCAGCTGCTTCCAATTGCGCACTCCAAGTTGGTTGAGGTCCTTTTCCACTTGTGTGCACCATCTCAGTCTAGGACGTCCTCTGTTGCGTTGTCCCTGTGGTTCGGATTCGAAGACTCTTCGGGCCGGAGCAGTGTTGTCCATCCGCTCTACATGGCCTAGCCACCTTAAGCGTTGTATCCGTAGACCCTTGACTAGGTTCATGCCGCCGTACAACCCATACAGTTCGTGGTTGAATCTTCTCCTCCAGATGCCATAAACGCAAACAGGACCAAAAATCGCACGCAGAACTTTTCTCTCGAACAGACAAGGGCTTCCTCATCCGCTTTTAGTAACGTCCAGGTTTCTGCGCCGTAAAGCAGGACTGGGATGATCTAGGTGTTGTACAAAGTCACTTTGGTCGTTCGGGAGAGGGCTTTATTACTCAATTGCCTCTTAAGCCCAAAGAAACAGCGATTGGCAAGAGTGATTCTGCGCTTGATTTCGGTACTGATGTTATTGTCCCTATTCACCGCGGAGCCGAGATAGACGAAGTCCTTAACTACCTCGAAATGTCTGCTGCCCATAGCGACGCTCTGTCCGAGACGTCGATGTTCTGCGTCCTTCTTCGATGGCAGCATATACTTAGTTTTGCCCTCGTTTACCACCAGTTCCACTTTAGCCGCTTCCGCTTCGATGCTAGCAAACGCCTCATTGAAGGCTCGCTGAGTTCGGCCGATCACGTCAATGTCATCCGCATAAGCTAGCAGTTGAACGGACTTGTGGAAGATGGTGTCTCTGATGTTGATGTGTGAGTTACGCACGATCCCCTCAAGAATGATGTTAAAGAAGTCGCATGACAGCGCGTCGCCTTGTTTAAATCCTTTTTTGACATTAAAGGTCTCGGTGAGTTCGTTTCCGACCTTGACGGAGCAGCGAGAGTTCTCCATCGTCATCCTACACAATCTTACGAGTTTGGTAGGAATGCCAAAACTAGACATGGCACTGTATAGCTCGTCTCTATGCACACTGTCATATGCGGCCTTGAAATCGACGAATAGGTGGTGAGTGTCGATTTGCATTTCTTGGGTCTTTCCAGGATCTGCCGTAGTGTGAAGATTAGGTCGATGTTGGATTTCCCTAGCCTAAAAGCACACTGATAAGGACCTATTAGGTTATCGACGTTGGCATTTGACACAATACGGTCAAGAGGATCGTTTCGTTCTTGTACGCGATGTTAAAGAAACTAATCCCTCGGTAGTTTGCGCAGTCGAAGGGGTCTCCTTTCTTGTGGACCGGACAGATGACGTTGAGATTTCACTCATCGGGCATGCTTTCCTCCGACCATATCTTACAGATGATCTGGTGCACGCGCCCAACCAGGTCATCCCCAGCTGCTTTAAACAGTTCTGCGGACAGTCCATCCGCTCCATCAGCTTTATTTGACTTCAGTCTCGATATTGCTATCTTGACCTCGTCTAAGTCGGGGGGACGGAATTCTTGTCTATCATCGTCCAAATTAAGTGGAACATTCTGCCTAACAGCGGGATTTGTGTCGTCATCGCTGTTTTGGAGTCTGCAGAAATGATCCTTCCAGATTCTCAGCACCGACTGCAACTCTACCACCAGTTGTTCATTTTGGTCCCTGCAGGCTTCAGCACGATGGGCCTTATTGGAGATAAATATTCAATGCACTAACGCTATGAGAATCAACACCTGCAGCAGAGGAGACATAGCCATCGGAGGATACTTTGCAGAATATGTAGACAGCTTCTGTTATGTAGGCAGAATTATAACAGAAACTTGATGGCAAACTTCGATAGACATTAAGAGACATAAATGGAAATGGGTCGGACATGTCAATGGGATAGAAGCCAACAAAATTGTCAGAATAACATTAGAGTGGAACCCTTAAAATAAAAAAAAAACAATATGAAGTTTAAAATAAACAATTGACATTCATGTCTATTTCTAAGGTCAGAAAGGACCTTAGTGTGTCGATATACATTCTAAGTCAGTCCTCCTACAGTTCAGACCCCAATCTTGTCACTAATGAAACTTAAGGTGGCGGAGAAGAGCTTTCTTCCGATTTGGGAATATCATTCATGCAACCACCTGAAAAAGCCTACCTAAGCCAATTTCATGCTGATGGGCAGTTGTAGCAAACGGAAAAGGAGGCGCAGCAAAGTAATAATTAGATAAAGTAGTTACAAAAGAAATATGCAAGAAAATATAAAAAACGCAACAACTCTTAACAACTGGCGTACAAGTAAAAAACCCAGTTTTGGGTCAAGCACGTTTATGCTTCTATAAAAATTGTCACCATTCTAAATGCCTAAATATCATAAAATTATTGACAACGGAAAGCAAAACTATTCCTCAATTAAAAAATGAAATTATTGCAACAAATTTATTAAAAAATTTTTAATAAAAACTTCACAAACATTCTTCGAATATAGAACGTGGCGACTTTGAAACTACGTCAATCCCTTCATTTCTTAATTCAAATGAAAATAAAATCAAACGTAAATTCTAAGGTTGACCTAGTTTGTGTCAGAAGTGGTTTGGTAATGTTGACTTGGAAGGCGAAAAACTTCCCGAAGAGACAAAGATCATTTTGAAGATGAGAAAATGGCTGCATTACTCGATGCAAAAAATGATTGTGAATATTTGTTGGGTTGCTCAGCAAGCATGGGAACAATCCGGGAGGTAGGATATTCTGTGTCGTCTGAACTGAAGCCAGGAGACGTTGAAAGTCGATTGTGCATGTCCGAAACGCTGCTAAAGCGCTTTGAAAGAAATCGCATTTGCATCGGATTGTGACGATGCAAGTGAAGTGGGCTCAGTATGGTAATTCAGAAGGGATAGAGGTGCCATGACTCAACGGACACCGTGGATATTCACGGCCAGAAGTTTTGAATCTGGATGTAGTGTATTACAAATGGCGATTTCAGGCAATGTTCAAGTGAGGCATTTCAGGGAAAAAGTGTCGTGCTATGAAGCTGTAAGACCATGCAGCACGACACTGTTCGGTCATTTTTTGTACAGCCAGTCAGACCATATTTAACAACGTTGAAATGGGCAGTCCAAGCCCATCCGTCGCATAACCCAAACACTGCGCCGTCCGATAACGATTTGTACTGCTCAGTGCAGCTTTGCTTGTGTGATCAGCACTTTTCTGATCATAATGATGTCAACAATTAGATCGATTTGCGAATTACTACCAAACCGATCGATTTTTTTCGACGAGGATTTCCTGGAGCGAAAAAATGGGAGATCTTAACAGACCACTCAATAAGTCCCGGGACAAACAGGGGGCGCCACTAACGAACATTATTCATTTAATATTAATTTTTTCTTATTAGTGGCGCCCCCTATATGTTCCGGGACTTATTGAATGATGTGTTAAATCCTAATTTGGGGAGTTTGAAACCATCGTTTTGCGTAAAGATTTTTCTTTTCAGTAAGTCATGTCGGTCGCGTGGATGGTTTTCCGTGAAAATATTTGTTTATTCTTTGCAATTTTCGAACGTGTCCTTTTTCATTTTTATTGATATTTTATTGATATTAACTTGGGGATTGTTGATTTATGTTATTTTATTTTTAATTACGAAATTTTCTAAAAAAAACATTTCAATGGCAACCCTTTCTCTGACTACTCGGTCACGGTCCTCAAAACGAACTCCCTCTTTCAATGAGCTATTTCCGAGCATATGTCCTTAACCAGGAGTTTGTGAAAAAGTTTTTCTTCATGAATGGATTAAAAACGTCTACAGGAACGTTCGAATAATTCAAAGTTTCCTTATTAGTGGCTTTCACTTCCCACTGACTTGTTCAACGGTTTGCTGCTATGAGTTCGTTACGACTGCAAAGTGGTCCTCTGAGTTTCTCTGCGCGAACGTACAAGTCTCTTGAAGCACGTTTCAATATTTTGAATAGTCTAAATTAAGCAGCACTTGGCTAGCCCGGCAGCGAACTGCAACATTCAAAAGATGTGTAAAGTTTGTCCGCCGCTTTCTTGTGTCAGATTTCCTGCTAATTCGTGGCAATAGTCAATCGTGGTTCGTGGAGAATGGATTTCTCGATTAACCGCAATCTCATTATCCCTGAAATACATAAGTACCTGACAGCAAACAGTTTTTAAACTTTCCAATTCATGGTGGGGGGGTTTTTCATTCAACAACCTTTTTTGCAATAATTGGTGATGTAGAGGAAAATTCCTCTCTGGTCCTGGACGCCGCAAACCGGCAGCATACAACCACTTTCAGGAGCGAGAGCGAGATGCAAACACGAGAAAGCATCCCTTTGTGAGGAGGAAAGCATTCCTTTGTATGGCAGGCAGACGAAGCAATGAGGAACGAAAATTTACATTTGCCCGAGGGCCTCATAAGCCGTGTATTATAAATGTTGGATATGCGCTAATTACACGTGCACATGCTCCGTCACTCTTGGGAAGCTCTTCATGTTTGTCCACCGGGCACAGTCGTTTTTTGTCTTCCCCTGGTTGATTAAGGCCGTCACCTGGACTCAACACGACACCGCACAATGCACCCGCTTCGGGAGACTGAAATGTTCGTGGCTACATCAGGTCATTCCCGGTGCATGGCGGGGACAATGGATTTTTCGAGGAACGAGAATGCTTACCAACGATGTTCCAGAGTTCTCGCTGAGGTTATTTGATTTTCGTTGTCTGATCTACATACGAGCCCGCAGTGGTGTTGGAAAAGGATTTTCTGCAGTTTCTGCTTTTCGCTTCTTCCCCGTTCATCGCATGCATCCTCGGGCGCTCTGAGACTTTGTGTGGGTGTGCGGTGTTCACGAATCTCTTTTACGTTAACTGCGGGCTGCCGGAGAATGCGGGTTTGGTAGCCCTTTAGCGGGGTGTTTGCACAAAAACGGTACAGACTGCTGACGCGCTATTGACGTGGTGATGAGAAAAAATTGCAGTGATACCAACCAAACGTCGAGTCGAGGTGTTATCCCATCAAAGAGGCGCTTAGCTCATTGGTTCACTGTTTCAACGACATGAACTGCTGAGATATTAGCTTAAAAGCACATCTGTACTGGGAGATGAATTCCTTTGACGAGCGATAATAGACTTGACTGAACAGTGATGAGGTGGCGACGGTGGAAGGAGAACAGGGTTTCATTGACAGAAATGCGAAATATGTTTCTGGGAATTTTGAAAAAAAAAAAACTATCGTTGCAGATGATGTTTGGAAGTAATCAACTAAAGAATGGTTTACGGTTCAGATGAGAAACTACATATGTCCGCAGCTATTGAAAAAGGATTAAGTAGCATCGCAGTGACTCGGAGATTTTTTGAACAACCAAGGCTGAGATCTTTCGTCAGTTTGGCGAATTCGTTTGAGCATTTCTTGTTGAAATAGAGATAAAACAGTGACAGAGACGCGACATTACGTCGGTGTTCTAACGAGTCAGTCGCCTTCACAATATTATTATCTCCTATCGCTCGCTTTTGAATCTTATCCAGTAAGTGCAGAGAGGACTTGGGAGCACCAGACCAGATAGGAATGTTATACTTGAGCTTAGGGCGGATGTAAGCCTTGTAAATTGTAGCCAGATCAGAGGGGGCAAATTATTTTTTGCATCGTTTTAGGAAACCTAGACATTTCACAGCATTTTTGGCGACCTCAAGTATGTGATCGTTCCAACAAAGTGTTGAGTTGATACACATACCGAGGATGGAAAGTTTTTCGGTTTCAACAGCGAAGGTACCGTCCATGGATAACGGCTGGTTATTTGGGAACGCTTTAGTGACAGTTGACAGCACTGGGTTTTGGTTGCATTGAATTCCACTCTATTTCTTTTGTCCCAAGCGATTATGCTGTCAAGGTCGGAATTTAATGTGCTTGACATACGCTGCCGTTCCAAGTCTACGGCCAAAGTGTAGGGACGTGAACCAAGGAACGAATATGAGAAGAAGAAGAAGTAGCAGACAACTCAACTGATTTTTTTACGAAAATGAGAAAGAGTGTCAGAGACAGAACGGAGCCCTGGGGAACACCAGCAAAAATATGGTGGATATCAGACTTTAACCCATCCAGCACGACTTGTATTGAACGTTTCGAATGGTAATTTCTAATCCATTGAAGAAGAGACTTATCGATTCCATAAGCACGTATTTTCGACAAGAGAGCCTGATGCCAGACTCTGTCAAATGCTTTCATATATCAAGCGCAACGATCTTGCTTTCTCCAACATTGTGCAAAGATTGGTTTCACTTTTTGGTGATGCCATCAGATCACCAGTGGACCTGTTTCTGCGGAAGCCGTACTGCCGGACATGGAATTCAAGATACTGCACAATGGAAGAGAAATCGTATCACTTAGGAATGCAATAGTGAAAAAAGCTAAAAATTACACGATTTCCGGAGTCGCATTTTGGGCAACTTTTAAAAATCTTTTTTTTTGTATTTCTGAACTCTCAACGATTTCCTCTAATTAAAATTTTGGGCTTTCGGAATTTAAGGGCTTCTTGGACCTTGTACATCTGCGATTTGTTTTTTCATGTTTTTAAGGTTTTGATGTTTCCGAATTTCGTTCTATCTTAACCAAAATTTTTATTGTTCGGATTTGTTTTCTCTTAAAATTGGATCTCTTTGAGGAGTTAAGGTAGGTCTTTCGGATTTTGTAATCTTAAAGAACTGTAAGATGTTCCGAATGTTGCTTTCTTGTGATCATGAATTTTTTTGGATCGATGTTCTTCCACCATTTTGAGCATAACCGAATTATTTCATTATATGAATGAATGTGACAGCGTAGCCGAGGCGAGGAATTTCTGACATTGGGAGGGAAAGTGATCTTCTTTTCGTAGATAAGTAAGTCAGCGGATACTTGTGGGGTTTATGACTCTACGTGCCGGTGTTGGAATAAAGGTGAATTAAGACAAGTCTAAAGGTATGGCCAATTCCAAAACGTCTGTCCAATGCACTTTAAATGTTAGAGGAAGTCCCATTAAAACAGGATGAGAAACGGACGTTTTGATGGGACGAGAAATTCTGAGCTTTGTTGTTGGATTGACCAAGATGGATCAACTTTGAAGTATCTTGGAAGATCTGTAGTACGGAAGGCCGAGCTTAGTGTCAAAGTCAGTTCATTGGTTTTTTACTTATTGTTTGTTTGGTTGTAACGCTCACTTATGGTCATGCAATTTGACCGAAAGAATAAGATTGCAAATATAAACTGCCGAGATGAGATTTCTCCCAATCGTTGCGGGAGTTATTCGCCGAAATAGAAACTCGAGTCTGCCGGGGATCTTAATGTTGAGCAGCTACTTCTTCAGGCAGGAAGGGCTTTGCTTCGATGTTTTGACCCCTTCATCACGACTTAAAAGGCGTGCTTTAGATGCAAGTCCATCAGGTGCACTACCGCTCGGTAGACGAAGTGTGGTGGGGTGAAGTCCACAAACTCGCCTAGTTCCGTTTGGCAGAGAATCGAGCGGCTTGAAAGTTGCTCGTGTGTGCATTGCGCTCGCGACCTCTTTAGAGGAATACGCAAGTTGCTTATGATAATTATGAATATTTGTCTTAACAGATCTAAGGAGGCATTTCTCATGCTTAGAAGGGAGAAAGAATAATTAGAAGGGACCTACAGTTTTTGCAGACTCCGAATGGCGATATTTGAGTAGCTTTTCATAGACAATTGATACGCTTTGAGTGTTGTCAGCAACTCGAAAGAGGTGGTTCTCTAAAAACAATTTGAAGTGTGCCGTCTGGGATTTTGTTTTTTAGTTTTCCAAAATTTAGTTCATGAAGTTTTCAACATTAAATATAGTTGTTTTTTTTTTTTGGAAATGTTTGCTTTTACAAAATGTAAGCCTACTTCACAAAATTTAAAATTCTCATAACTTTGGTTGGACGTAAATGTGTAAAATTTGGAGGCCTTAAGATTCTTATTTTCCAAAATTTGTCTCCTGATTAAAAGGCTCGTGCAATTCACAAATGATGGAGATTCTACACAGAATTACCCTTGGCAACCGCTGCTGTTTCAGTCTAGCTACAGTCAAAAGTCCTGACTCGAAGGACCAAGATAATGCTCTTTACGACGCCTATCCTACCCGAACTCCAGTGCCAGACGATAAGCAGACAGAGCAGATTCTTCGTACCTTCCAAAAAAGAATTCTTTGCCGAATATATGGTACTGGTGAAAGGACGAAAAGACACAATCGCGATCTCTACGTGCTGTACCAAAATGTGCATGTAGTCCGCGAGGCAAGAAACCGACAACTAAATATATTGCCTCGACCACATCAAGCGAATAAATAAAGTTCCAGCCTCCGGGAGAGGAAAACCGAATCTTCGGTGTAGAGATAGAGTGACCATTGACACTAGAAAACATGTTCTTGACAACTGGATGCAGCAATAGGGAATGAAGGGCATCTATAGCTCAAGCGCAGACCCTTCATGTTTCGCAGGCCTGATAAGTGAGGCTTTTAGGATTTTGGGCTATCTGAAGATTTTAAATTTTTTTTCTGTATTTTTGGAAATACAGATTTTCAGAATACTGCTTTATATTAATATACTTTTTGAAATTTGAACTTTCTGATCTTTGAACTCTGGAATTCTGTTCGTTTCCTGCTTAAGAAAGTACTCCTGCTGTCTAAGAATTAGGTTAAATTGATTTGAACCTCCTGATCTGATATCGCCCACACTAGTGCGCTTGCAGCCAACTCCAAACTTTTATTTCAAAAAACCGCCATTTCAATTTGACCGTGTCATAAAATTCGTTAAAGCACATTAAAACATGATTAAAGTCAAAATTGCACTTACCATACGGACAAAGGCATTGATATGCATTTCCCTCGTGTCCCTGCGATAAGTCCACACAGATGCCATTATTCGTGCAGGGGCTGGGCGAACAGGCGTCAATCTCTTCGCAGTGTGGTCCGGCGAACCCGCCGCAACATTGACATTCATAGCCCTCCATCGACTCGTTCGAGTAGCACACCCCCTTGCCGGAGCAGTCAGCATTCTCGCCGCAATTGTCCGACTTCATTGTAACCTTAAGCCGGATGCACTGTGCTCCCCACAGCTCCGATACAACTGAAAGAAAATTTCACGCACACACGTCAACGTGGAGGGATTGTACAAGGCGCACAGACACGCACCATCAATAGGTAATTAACGATGAGTATGCAAATTAAATAAGGGTTCACCTCAGGCTCCGAACATGGCGGTCGGGAGTGGAAACCCCAGCCAACGGCAGTCAAACCGGCCATCGGGCTGGGATGCAAAAGCGCCCGCAGCCCACTGACCGACCTTAATGCGTGCGTGTGTGTGTGGAAATGTATGAATTGCCACTTACCAATTAGCAAGTTTATTCCCTCGGTGAGGTCCTTATCGTACAGCGTTACGAGCTTTCTGCCGTCAACTACTAGGGGAGTAATGTCCAGGAGGATGCCTTCGGTGACATCGCAGTGCTCGTGCCCGGATCGGGTGACTTGATACACTTGCGTTGTGTGACCGCTTTATTTGTATACCGTACGTGGTTGTGGGGCATTTTTCGATGTTGCGTTCCCAGTGATGGTGGTGGTGTGTAATGGTTTCGAAGTCGTTCCGTGGTTGGTATCGTGAAGTGAAACAAGACCGGCAGCGGATGACCAGCAGAGAAAAACCATGCAAAAGAGAATAATAAAGGATATAAATTGAGATTCTGGTTTTATTTGCATTATCGATAAAGTTGAGCAAAAGTTTAAACCGGTGGCGTGTAGGGGCAGGGCCGTTGATACCATGTGGGGTTTCGTGTTTATCGATTCCATTAGTGGTCGGGTGTCATTAGTGTCAAAAGTTAGCAAAGTTTTATGCGGGGTTGGCTATCCGGATAATCAATTTTCCTGCTCAACGGTAGCGTGGCTGGGATGGAATTAGTTTTGTGTGCTTTCCGGTGTCGACAGATTCCAGTGAAATTAGATGCCGATACAATGATTTGTCGGATAGTGGGGGTTGGGGGGAGGTTTAGAGGTGACATCTGTTTCGTGTTCGGTTTGATGAGGCTTGCACCATTTGACACATTTTGTTTTTGGGGAGCCTGAGGACATTGGGGCTTTAAGTAATTTGGGAATTGAAATGTGAGGCTGCAAAAATGATGATGTTTTAAAGCCTTAAAGAAAAGGGTGGCGTAGTGGGTAGTGCGTCACCTCACACATTGAAGGTGCGACTACTAGACTGAACAACTTGCTTTAATTTAAGACTCCATGTCTGTCGAATTGCTGAGAACACTTAGAGAGTACTGATTGTCTATGAAAAGCTTTTAAAATCTCGCCCTTCGGAGTCAGGAATAGACTGTACGTCCCCTCGTTAGGGAATAATGTTGTAGAGCGCCTAGGACCTGTTCTCTAGGATACTGTAACGCCATTAATTAAGTTTAACCTGTTAGAGACCGTACTTTGACTAAGGCACATGCTACCAAGACTTAAATAAGGGAGTCTGTTCTGTAGGAGGTGTTGACGGACCTGTCACAGACCGTGCCTTGCAAGCCTTGTCGATTCCTTATGCAAGGGTTAGCGCCTAAAGAGCCATCGAAAAAGTGTTTGCGAAGATGGTGCGAAGATATAATAGCATGGTCGACTTCTCGGACAATGCTCGAGGGTACGATTATCGGCCAGATAATTTTGGTAAATTCTTAGCCAAGTAAACTGTTAAGCCAGATCAGAGATGTTTAGTACTATTAAATCTTGCTGCGGCTTGGTGATCCATAAAGGGGTATTGGCCTATGCACACGAGGCAATGTCCTTGATCGCGCTTAACATGGCGAGCTGCCAAGGCTATCCTCGTCCGTGCATAGGTCAAGTTGACATACAGCCTCCCCGTGGCGCCCCCTGGATAGCCATCATAGCACCCGTTGTGTGGTGAACCAATGTATGCAGCGACTGGCCTACCAGTCTGTAGGTTGTGCGTGAGGCTAACTCCCTCACCACACAAAAATTACCGAGTTCAGCAATGACAACTTTCGCGCCAACTATCGAGGGATAAGTCTCCTTAACATCGCATACAAGATCCTTTCTGCCGTACTGTGTGAACGCCTGAAACCGTTTGTCAACAACCTGATTGGTCCTTATCAGTGTGGTTTCAGGCCAGGGAAGTCCACCATCCACCAAATCTTCACACTACGGCAGATCCTGGAAAAGACCCAAGAAATGCAAATCGACACTCACCACCTATTCGTCGATTTCAATGACAGTTTGCATAGAGACGAGCTATACAGTGCAATGTCTAGTTTTGACATTCCTACCAAACTCGTCAGATTGTGTAGGATGACGATGGAGAACTCTCGCGGCTCCGTCAAGGTCGGGAACGAACTCACCGAGACCTTCAATGTCAAAAAAGGTTTTAGACAAGGCGACGCACTGTCATGTGACTTTTTTACCATCATCCTGGAGAAGATCGTGCGTAACTCACAGGTCAACACCAGAGGTACGATCTTCCAAAAGCCAGCTCAATTGCTAGCTTACGCCGACGACATTGACGTGTGGTCGAACACAGCGAGTCGTCAATGATGCGTTTGCTGGCATTGAAGCGGAAGCGGCTAAAATGGATCTGGTGGTAAATGAGGGCAAAACGAAGTACATGCTGTCATCAAGGAAGGACACACAACATCGGCGTCTCGGACAGAGCGTCACACTAGGCAGCAGAAACTTCGAGGTAGTCAAGGGCCTCGTCTACCTCGGCTTCGCGGTAAACAGGGACAATAACACCAGTACAGAAATCAAACGCAGAATCACTCTTTCCAATCGCCGTTTCTTTGGGCTCAAGAGGCAATTGAGTAATAAAGCCCTATCTCGAAAGACTAAGATTGCTTTATGTAACACCTTAATCATCCCAGTCCCACTGTATGGCGCGGAAACTTGGACACTACTAAAAGCGGATGAGGATGCCCTTGGTCTCTTCGAGAGAAAAGTTCTGCGTGCGATTTTTGGTCCTGTTGGCGTTGATGGCATTTGGAGGAAAAGATTCAACCACGAACTGTATGGGCTGTACAGCGGCATGAGCCTAGTCAAGCGTCTACGGATACAACGCTTAAGATGGCTAGGCCATGTAGAGCGTATTGACACCACTGCTCCGGCCCGAAAAGTCTTCGAATCTGAGCCATTGGGACAACGCAACAGAGGACGGCCCAGGATAAGGTGGCGCACACAAGTGGAGAAGGACCTCAACCAACTTGGAGTGCGCAACTGGCGCCAGCTGGCTGGAGAGGCATGTTGGTTGAGGCCCAGGTCCACCCCGGACTGTAGCGCCAAAAGAAGGCTTGGTGATCCTTTTTGCAAATTTGGTGCCATGCAGTTGGCCCATACAGTGCGTTTCGTTCAAACAGAGGTTTGCTGAGATGGCTTGTATGTGCAGAAGGGTGACTGCTTCTAGCGTGTGAAACCAAGGACTTGGAACCCATTTTCTCGCCTTAGAGATTTTGTGTTTTTTCAAGTTGTCTCGGCAGCACCTGTGATGAAGACAATTGAGAGGCACTCACAGAGTAGCCACCAAACGAACGCAGAAAACTGAAGCAAATGAAACAGTCACAGATGAGATGAAACTTTGATGAACACACAAAACGTCTGTTACGACTTTCAGTTCTTGTTGCAGCGACTCTAGCCCTGCTCTCTGTATTAACTCATATTCCTAATGGCATCTTAACTGGGAAAAGGGTTGTATCCCAACAGAAAACTCGGTTACGAACTGATTCAAGACACAGATCAACACGAATTCTGCAGATTTAACCATAATCGGAGCTTAACGTCTTTTCTTCCCGCAAACATATGTAGACGCTCAAACTGTCCATAATTTGGCAAAGAAAAAAGTCACAAAACGCTTGTCCGCAAGTTTCGACCGAAGGGCAAGCAATAAAAATCATATTTCGTTCGGTAGCATTCTGCGGGGGCAGCTTCGCAGCAATTAATTACACATCCGATAGATAAATTATAGTAAACTATCGTATCCGCTGCCACTTTAATGGTTTCCCTTTAATTTATAGCCCCATCGAGTTCTTTCGCCGACAACCAAAGTAATTTCTTTTACCCGAAAATATGATTTACTCGCCAAGTGGTAACCCCCTCGTCGGTAAGTCATAAACACTATACCCTCACACCCGGGTCTTCGCCTGCGGTTGCTGTGTATTTCATCAGAAAGCGCGCATTGAAGGGGTTTCGTATTTTATGGCCAGTAGCATCCTAACACCGTTGATACGTACAAAACGCCAAATCATTCCGTCAAACCGTCATAAACCTTGCATGCGTTTAATGAACACTATTGCCAATGCGAACGGTGATTGAATGATGATCCTTTACCGTTTGTTAGCGTAATAATGAAGTGAGTGTGATATGGGATGTGCTTAAAAGTTTCGGATTTTTCCGACGATTTGGAAGAGGGTGTGTGTAGTCTATAAATATGTGTATAGTCTGGGAAGAAGGATAGATTATGATAGGGAAGGTACATGGACAAGATATCTGCGAATATCGACGTCATATGGCGGGTGATATTCCAAAGATGTTGGAGACTTGGATAAGCGTGATTCTTAGAGCATGGCGTTTCCCAATTATACATTGCAGTGTTGAATGGCTCAAGTGTCATTAAAACCCATCTGGAGTTGAAATCTCCAATTAAATGCATCTGCTTCAAGAAACTCAAGTCCAGGGGAAACAATCATTTCGTCTCAACCACCAATACATAGCTTAAATCAAACCACGGAATGCGTTGAGTCATTGACCTGCAAACAATGTTGCAGAGAACACACAATCTGTATGCATCAACAAAAAGAACACTATCCTCGACGCCACATGCATTCAATGTGCCACTTCGAAATTCTCCAGGCAAACAACGCATCCATTAGATTGGCGACACCCGCAACGAAACTCCCATCAAAAGGCTCGTACTCTGGATGATGTCATTCAAAAGGGGCTTCCCGCTCATCCTTCGCATAAAAAAAGCCACACACACGAGAACACCACCAACAACGCGAACCTGTTTACAGATACCTTCCCTGATGAACTACTCTTCCATAATGGGCATAATTTAGTGATGGGGAAAAATAGTTTCTAGCGCTTCCGCGTCGATGCCGTGTCATTGCGAATTCCGGTCACATGAACGGAGGGAATTTCTCAATTTAAACTTTCTATCGCGACGCGTCAGGATGAATCCACTCATTCCGACGGCGCCCGGAGAGGCGAGGGGACTGGGTGCTAAATATAATTGGGTGCCATTCCTGAAGTCTCATGGAATAGACAAGCAATCGATACGATGATGAGTTGGAAATTTATTATGTCGGTTCATTGATTTCACTGCATCAAATGAAGCGTGTGCCAACTCCTGGGAGTTGTGTATGACATTGACGCGGTGCTGGGCCCGGCTGTGGGGTGTGCTTTTGTGTGTGCGGAGGGGATGTTTCCCGGATGCCGTGTCAATGCAGACACCATCGACTTGAACTATTTTTAGTCTCCAGCATGCAAGCACCTCGGGACTGATATGGAAATGATGTGGAACATGTGGTGGGTGGGGGGGATTAATAGGGCTGAACGTAGATATAAGCTGAGAATGTGCGAGGCGGATATTCGGGAAGAGTAGTTAAGGTGTATCGTGGGATGAAACTGGATTAAAATGGGAAAAGTTGAAGCCAAGTTAAGTAAGTGGAGATTCATGAGAAGAATTTTGCGTTCAAAACTTGACAAGTATGCCGTCTTTTCAACGAAAATAAATAGTTTCGATTTACTCCGAGCATGTGTCGCTTTAGTGCTATTTTCATTAGAAATCGCAGCGTTTTAAGGAGACACGTTGCGTATGACGTTCTACTTGTGACAGCCGTAAAACGATGCCGAATCATAATGGAATCGAAGCATTTTCAGGTGCATTAGGTACACAAGAATGGTTCAACTTTTAGTTTGTATGGGTGTGATGCAATTTGATCAGGTCCTGTAGTGGAATACAGAGAAGGAAGAGAAAAGCGTTCATATAAGATATCAAATTAAGCTAGAAAACCTATTATTTAAACACACATTCAAACACAGCAGGAGATACAATTTTATACTGCTGCTAGAATGGGATTCGGCTTAAATGGAAACTATGATAATCGGATTTGCACCTGGTACGATGCACTAGATTTACAATCGACTGATACAAATGCACGGCATCATAATCTGGGGGACAGTCCACGATGAGAACACACAATGCAAGTAACTTCCTCAACTCAACTTATAGCGCAAAGCTTAGACGGGGTCTATAACATATTCGTCTATGCGGAGTCTAGACGCTTATCCCCTACGCGACACTGAACCTACTTCTTTTCCTAAATATTCAAGGCATATTAATCGCAGCTCGTACGGGAATTAGACTCAAGTCTAATGCGGTATGATCTAAGGTGAGGTATGGTCACTCTAGTATCCAAAAACGATTATTTTCTTCTTTAAAACACAGATGTTTCCCCTCCGCCCCAAACTCATCTTTAAGAAATAATTCTCAAACAGTATACCAGAGGGTTCGGAATAGGACATTGTTCAAACATCGCTGAAAGTCTGTGTATTTATGAAAAGTCAAAGACGAACTTTAGGGTAGGATCTGAGGTCCACTCCAAAGACCTTAACCTCTGTTTCTCCTTCAACATAGCTTCACTGTGAAGTGTTTCTCAAGCAGAGACAATTGTCATCAAAAACACACTGTCATGGGTGAAGAACAAGGTTTTCTCCAAAAGGGATGTAATCATCTGCTGAAAACAGCCAGGTTGAAATCGAACCTTTAAAGGTCACAACTTCCACTCAAAAACACTCTTTAATGCCACTTATCCATGCTCAAGTGACGCCTATTCGCCCATGAGTGTCGCCTATCCAACTTCAGGCGCCGCCTATCCACTCTCCAATCCTGTCTATCTTTGAGCAGGAAGGCTAGGTATTTTACAATCCACCTGATATTGGCTTTGGATATCTAGAAGAACTATATGGATTTGCCAGGAGCAATACCAAATCCCTTAACTGACCCGAAGGTAACATAGGTTCTATTCTTACAGTGCAATACCTACTCAAAGCACATATGATACTTAAAAGAGCAAAAAGATAATTAGGGAGACCCACTCTAATAACTGAAACTATTTCGCCACAGCCCGTATTTGGCATCGTAACAGGCCACCGCGCCATTGGAACGCAAGGGAAACGGCAGTCTCACATTGACTTTAGCCGGAACTACAGAAACGATGAGGAGGTAGAATAAAAGAAAGGACTACATAGGGAAACACTTCTTTGTCAACCTAAGAACTTAAGTTAATTCAACGAAAGTTCACGTTGGTCTTAACAACCAACCAAAACCAAGGACAACAGGGTACTATCTCCGCTACAACAAAATAAACCCTTTTGCAGCCATTTTGATCGTGGTCGCCGTGGCGTAGTGGTAAGTGCGTCGACCGCCACGTAGGAGGTCTAGGTTCGATTCCCGGACGGGACACCTCGCATTTTTTCACGGCACCACTGATTTCAAGTTGCTGACAACACTCAAGTATCAATTGTCTATGAAAAAGCTTCTCAGCTTCTCTTCGCCGTTCGGAGTCGGCAAGAAACTGCTGGTCCCTTCTACTTGCGAGAGAACAATAGCATGCACACGCAACACGAGTAGTTGTTGTAGAGGCTAGGCCCTGGTCCCTTCAGGGTTGTAGTGCCACTTAATTGTTATTATTATTAACCGCTTTGACCAAACTTAACCCAACCTAAGGATGTTGTCAATTTTGAGCTGCGAATTAAGGAAATATTTTAATGAAGAGACAAAATA
The DNA here is from genome assembly GCA_944738645.1 of Eristalinus sepulchralis. Taxonomy (NCBI): domain Eukaryota; kingdom Metazoa; phylum Arthropoda; class Insecta; order Diptera; family Syrphidae; genus Eristalinus; species Eristalinus sepulchralis. The sequence goes on from OX122883.1 coordinate 36,575,435, forward strand.
CTCAGATAGTAGAGCAGGCTGGACGCTATGCATGATTAGTTTGGATATTGCGTTATAGACGTGTAAACATGGAGTTCACTAATGCCGAAATTCGCGCTATTTTAAAGTTTTTCTTCTTTCGGCAAATCCGCTAGAGAAACGTTCCGTGAGATTAATGGTGGTTTGGGGGATGGTACTGTATCACTTCGAACCGCGGAGGAATGGTTTCAACGATTCAAAGCCGGTGAAAACGACACCATGGATAAGCCAGCCGGCGGAAGACCTGTGACGACTAATACCGATCGAATCATGGCAATTATCGAGGTAGACCGGCATGTGGTATCTCGTTACATCGCCCAGGAAATGGGAGTTAGTCACCAAACCATTTTAAACCCATCTGCAGAAGGCTGAATACAAAAAAAAGGTTGATGTTTGGGTGCCGCATGATTTGATGCAAAAAAACCTTCTGGACCGAATCAACGCCTGCGACATGCTGCTGAAACGGAACGAACTCGACCCATTTTTGAAGCGGATGATGACTGGCGTCGAAAAATGGATCACAAACGGCAATAGCAAGTGGAAACGGTCTTGGTTGAAGGTCGATGAATCGTCCCAAACAGTGGCCAAGCCGGGATTGACGGCCAGGAAGGTTTTCCTGTGTGTTTGGTGGGATTGGAAGGGAGTCATCCACTAAGAGCTGCTCCCATATGGCCAGACGCTTAATTCTACCATCTACTGCGAACAACTGAACCATTTGAAGCAGGCGATCGACCAGAAGTGTCCAGAATTGGGCAACAGGAAGGGTGTAGTGTTCCACTAGGACAACGTCAGACCACATACTTCGTTGATGCCTCGTCAGCAGCTACGGAAGCTTGGATGGGAGGTTTTATCGCATCCACCATATAGCCCGGACATAGCGCCAAGTGATTACCATCTGTCCATGGCGAACGCCCTTGGTGGTGTGAAATTATACTCAAAAGAGGCTTGTGAAAAGTGGCTGTCCGAGTTCTTCGCAAATAAGGAGGGGGGTTCTACGAAGGGGGTATTATGAAGTTGCCATCTAGATGGATTACCGAACAAAACGGCGAAAATTTGAACTAAATCCGATCATTTTAACACTTTTTATGAAGCATTGAATGAAGAGCTGAAAAGCAGAAAGGAGATATTTGACAACCTTATATGATGCTGCCTGATAGATGCCTGAAAAAAGGGAAATACCTTACAGAACAAAATTATTTCGTTCCATGAGAAAAGTGTGAATTACGAAATTACTTAGTGGCCAACCGTATATTTTATGTATCACACAAGCACGAGAGCAAAAAGAGGATGCAGTAGACCTCTATTGTGTCAGTTGACAAACCCCTCCCTTAATTCAATTCAGTGAAAAAAATGGCAATAACTAGGTTTGCCAAGTTGGTGCAATACCCCTTTCTCCTGTCTCATGTTTTCCCTTTCATTACATTTTAACAAAGCAATTAGCAGAATGTAGCATCGAATTGGAAACAATATGTAGCTACGTGAATTACAAAAACTTCTGGCATGCCTGATGGATTCGATTAACTAGAAACAATTGAGTGTAAAATTCGCTAAACTAAAAATAGCACCTGGAAGCTCATAGTCATATTTTTCCCATTCAAAACTTTTACTTCAATTATCAAATGAAAACAATGAACTTCATTGTGAATATTTTCAATTATTTCTGTTTTAATATCCGTTCTCACTGTTTTTTGCTTGGAGTTGTGATTATTTCAAAATCACGTTTCACATGAGAGTTTAAAGGCTGGCTTCAGGAGTTACAAATTTAACAGTAGCATTCCCAGTGAGTCGAAATTGTCTTCAATACATACATTTAAAGTACGTTCAAGACTTGCATTGGTACGAAAAAACAAAGCGCCGATGAAGTGGCCAGACCAGGAGCAGGGTATGCACTCTTCGCACCCGAGCCCAATATTGCGAGCTCCCTTTCATGGTTAGCCCTTTCGGCAGCACAACCAGAGACAATGTTAGTCTCCAAGATGTAGGCAAACCAAGTACATACTTCCAACAGTCTGCAAGAAATCCCCTTCATATTAGTTATCTCTTGGCAGTGTACGAAGAGGCACAATACCTCCCCCAATTACCAAAGTGTGCAAGAATCTAGCGATGAAAACTTCTGTGACGCTTGAAATTGTTGCATCGCAGAAGAACTCTTCCTCTGCCTTCGCTCGGTTCAGGAGGCAAATATACGGCGATGATGTGGTAAGAACTGGCGATGATGGCTCTCTGTCACAGAGATACCTGTTTTTTCTCTGAAACCCGAGAAACAGCAAGCATAGGTTGACTTGACAGTACCATGGCCAAAAATGTTTGAGTCTGGTGATGCAGTATTTTCAACTCTCTCACAAAAGAGGACATTCGCATGACATAACAATTCGGGGAATGGACGAGAGGCTTATTTATGTAAAGTGAACTGTCGTCCGTTCTCAAAATCATTTAGGTAGCTCCACAATTCCTGGCAAAGTTGCACTCTGCTATGCATGGACTTACTACTCATTTCTATGAATTTCTATGAAATTTTCAAAATGTCGTTAAGTTCGAAGTGGTCGCCGTGGCGTAGTGGCTAAGTGCATCGACCGCCACGCAGAAAGTCTAGGTTCGATTCGCGGACGGGACACGCAGTATTTTTTCGCGGCACCACCTCTTTCGAGTTGCTGACAACACTCAAAGAGTATCAGTTGTCTATGAAAAAGTTTCTCAAACCTCGCCGTTCGGAGTCGGCATAAACTGTAGGTCCCTTCTACTTGTGAGAGGACAGTAGCACGCACAACACAGTCCCTTGTGGGCTGTAGTGTCATTCAATTATTATTATTAAGTCCGAAGTGGAAGCTCATGAACTGCTACGTTGTGTGTTCAACAACTTGTTGCAACTAGACAAACTTAAGTTACCAATATCGAGACTGTAGCCGCACAAGACTGCTGGAACTGACGAGCGATCCGCAGAGCTAATTTTAAGGCAGCTGCTTTGGCGCATGCACAACAGGAAGCACCAAAAATTAAGTGAAACTTCAAGGTTAAAAATGACAGTAATTCCTATGACTCCAATAATGGTCATAGTTTCTGCACTGCCCGGCTGCAAACCCCACAACCTGTTCGTAGGGTAACATTCCGAATCAACCCGTCGCTGCCCGGATGAACGTCGAGCCCTCGGCCAAGTCACCAGTACGTGGGGGGTAGATTTTCATTACGAACTAACACAATATCTCAAGCCATAATAATTTTTACACGTCGTTGCCTTTTATTTCGAATTTGTAAAGTTGAAAGGTACTCTTTACTCCAACGCTACCAGAAGCATGTTTGTTGAGTAGAATTTTTGTGTTGCCTACTCTGTCCAAAAGAACGGAGACCCCTACAACAGCACCAACATCACAAGATCATCTCGTCATATTGTGTGAACTTCTAAAACCAATCGCGAACAATGTTATAGGTCCAGATCCAGGGAGATCCTGCAAAATGCGGCAGATCCTTGAAAAGAGTGAAGACAAATCGACACCTACCACCTACTTCTTGATTTTAAGGCGGCAACTGGAGACGGGCATAGGGGTGCACTATTCTGTGACGTTTAATCAAATTTAACATTCCTAGGAAAATCATCAGATTGTGTGACGATGGAGAACTCTCGCTAGTCTGTCAACGTCGTTAACGAACTCACGGTGACATTCAATATCGAAAAATGTTTTTGAGAAGATGAGGCCCCGTCATGTAATTTTTCTAACATCATCTTTGAGACGATTGAGGCTCACAAGTCTATACCGGAGTCACAACCTTCCAAAAAACCGTTCAGCTTCTGCCTTACTGGGATGGAATTGAGGGGATTGGATGAACACAGCGAGCTAACAAGGAATCGATTTCTGGGATTGAAACAGAAACGGCAACGGCTAAAATAAGTCGCGCGAGGAAAAAACATAGCGTAAGCTGTCATAAAGGTAGGACGTACAACATCAACGTCTTGGACAAAACGTTGTAATACGCAGCAGGAAACTTTAAGGTTCGGCTCTTCAGTAAAAAAGAACAACGTCAGTAGCGCAATCAAACGTACAATTGCTGCTGTTTCTTAAGGCTCAAGAGGCAGCTGAGGAACAAAGAATTCTGCCAAAAGACCAAGATGGCTTTGTAACACATCGATCATCCCTGTCCTGCTTCATGGCGCTGAAACTTTATTGCTACTAAAAGCGGTTGGGAAGCTTATTCTTGAACTTTCACCTCTCCACGCTGCCAACGCAGACAGAACCAAAGATCACACAGAGATCCAAGATTCAGCGATTAAGACTATGAGGTGTTTTTGACAGGAACGTGAGATTTTGAACCTGTCTGGGATGATGGCATCTGTATAAGAAGATTCAACGATGGTCAGAGCATGAAGAGCGATTGGAGAACACTGCTACGGCTCGAACAGACTTTGAATCTGCACCAATACCAAAGAGGACGGCTTAGTCTGACATTGCACACACAAGTGGAAACATTTCCCTCATCCAACTTGCGATGCGGTTTTAGAGCTGCCACCAGAGCCCGTGCTAGCTGAAGAGGTATGTTGGTTGAGACATAGGTTGACCGGGACTGTAATGCCACCCAAAGAAGAAGGACTTGTCGAAAAGATTTCCCGATGTTGAGCGATTTCACTAATTTTCTCGGACTTGAATTTTTGGAGGACGTATGTGTCGAGATCACCACTTTGATCATATTTTCTAAACAGCAGTGGGGTTCACCAAAAGTATCTAAAGTCAATTTCACGCGGTTTTCGGCAAAAATACGTGCGTTTGTCTACTGACAACCAGCCGCTCCAACCTAAATTCCCCTAGATTGACCAATTCGACCGAAGAGTGTTCAAAAAAAGAATCTTTAGCTGAATCACGAAGGACACACAGGACCACATAACCGAAACACAAGCCCACACATTCCATTCTTCGATTAAGCGCAACTCCATCCCGTCCCAAATTTGACTGGCGGACGCATGACGTTTGCGGTTCAGAGGAACACAACAACATACCTGTTCATTTTGTTTTGGTAATTCGGATACAGCATCGCGTCATTAATTTCCACCAACAGCACATCTCCCGATTGGATTTCAGCGTCACCTTCCCAGGATATCACCATCGGTGTGCAGTCGTTGCTGGTTTTACAACTCTCCGGCGTCTGAAAGTACAAAACAAAGCGATTCCATTAAGACAACAGCGAAACAAAATCAAACGGCCCCCACCATCCGCCCTCTGTGATAGCGGGGCGCTTTGTAAATTCAAGTGCAGTGCTGTTTAAATGGTTTTCCGAATCATGAATTTCATGAGTTGAGAGTTGAAAGTTGAGCGCAAGAAAAATGGATGCATGTGGGCGGGTAAGAAAGGTAGGAACAGACTCTACTTCGTTATAACTTGGCAGACACACTTTACGACACTCAAATCGTGCATTCTATAATCCGTATTTACAGTGAAAAGGATGGCGGCAGGGGCAGGGGCAGGTACGCTCCTCGGTACTTTGCTTCGAGGAATTTTCTTGAGACAAAAGATGTGCAATCCTGTTGTCCTTCAGCAAGAATGACGGGCACATAAACAAACAGACAGGTGCGCTGAATGCCAGCTCACTCACCCACCGGAGTCGGGCAGGGCGTGACGAAATGACAACATTATCTTGTTTTATACTTGATTACTTCCACCTTTGTGTGGTGGCAAGGTCCGGGGGGGGGGGGGGGAATATGTACCCTGGCATTGTTTATGTTACGATGGAGAATATGAAAATGTCCTTAGAGTGCATCCATTTGCCTCGACTTTTGTTTGCTTTCACGTTGCAGTGCTTCCCTTGAAGTAATCTTCGAGCAGGTTATGAGGACGCTCTGCGAGGATGAAAAATATGAAGAGATCCTTGGCAATGGTATTTATGGGGGTGCAGAGCTGAACCGCTTCCACCCCGGCAACGAGACGCGAATCTGCCTTTTGTGAGTGCGAGAATTTCTTGCTACTTATCTCGGGAGTTTGAGCACAGCTACAACGTCTTCAAATCGAAATTCATGGTGCACCATGTCGACTATTTGTCATGAGAGCTTCGCTGAAGCGTTGCACCCCACACTCGTGGGGGTTGTAGAAGATATTTGCTTCTCAAAGGAGAGATCTTTTCGAGCTGACAAAGTTGTGCATCGCAAGGGGCATGCAGACAAGATGGTTTCTGTTTTGCAAAAAGATTGTGGTTCTCTTTGGATTTCGAGTACTTTGTAGGTTAATTCTTTGAATGAATAGCACTCAATACGCCAAGGCATCATAAGACGTAATCTCATTTTGCTTTGCTTTGTCAAAAGGGGTGACCATTGTGCAAGTCCAAAAGTCTTTCGCTTTTGTAGCTGTACCTCCTATTCGGGAAAGACGAACGACTTTTCGTTTGTTTCTTTTGAAGTAGTAGAAGATGGTTATTCTTAATATCTTGAAAGTGAAGGGTTTTTAATAGAGACTTGACAACTTTAAATTTAATTTGCGTTAGAACTCTTTCATTAATCATCAAACTGTAGCTGTCAATTTATTGAGTAAGCTCGACGTTTACATCATGGTGAGATACAAGAACAAGTCTTTGAATCTGAGCCATTGGGACATCGCTACAGGGGACGGAGAAGGCTAAGTGCGCCGCCTTAAGGAGAAGGACCTCAAAGAACTTGGAGTACGCAACTGGAGGCGAAAGCGAAAGATTGTGCTGGCTGGAGAGGCATGTTCGTTGAGGCCCAGGTCCAACCCGGACTGTAGCGCCAAAAGAAAGAAGAAGAAGAAGGTTCAAGAAGACGAAGGTTCAAGATGGATCAACTTCTATAAATTATAAAAATGTTCAGGCTTGCGTAGCAAATGATCAAAATCAGTCAATTCCACGGCGTTCTCAAGAACTTTTCATCGCTCTCGATGCCCATATAAGATCAAGCTTACACAAGAACTGAATCCGATGGACCTTTTAAAGCGACGTACATTCTCCGGTTTGGTTCTGGAGAAGAAGTCGAACCGATCTGCTGGAGCGGATGGACTGTTCGCAGAACTGTTTAAAGCAGCTGGAGATGACGCAGGCACTAGCTCATCTGTAAGATATGGTCGGAGGAAAGCATGCCTAATGAGTCGAAAATCAGGGTCAGCTTCCTCATCATCCCCTACAAGATCCTCTCTGCCGTATTGGGTGAGCAAACAACCTGACAGGTCCTTATCAGTGTGATTTCAGGTCAGGAAGGTCCACCATCGACAAAATCTCTCATACTACGGCGGATCCTGGTAAAGATCCCAAAAGTACAGAGCGACACTCACCACCTATTAGTCGATTTTATAGCCGCATATGACAGTGTGCCAAGAGACGAACTTACAGTGCCATGTCTAGTTTCGGCATTTCTACCAAACTCGTCAGATTGTGTAGGATGACGATGGCTGCTCCATCAAAGTCAGTAACGAGCTAACCGAGACCTTCAATGTCAAAAAATGTATTAGACAAGTCGATGCGCTCTCATGTGACTTCTCCGATATCATTATTGAGAAGATCATACCGAACCCACAAGTAAACGCCAGAGGCCCGATGGTCCACACGTATGGTGTGAACAGAAAATATTGCTTGTCGCCCCTTACTTTTGCTTTAACATCCGCTTTTCGGGAACCCTCATTTGGACTCGCAGCTCCCAGCGATTCCTCAATTCGTGCTAGTTGCAAATCTGATTGAAATTTCAGACTCATTCAATAATGTCAGCTAGGGAAGAAGAGTGCGAACTCAAGTTTATCTCACGCTTGGGATAACACCTTCTTTAGTTTGAACTTAATTAAAGCCCAACTAGAGCTCATTAGAAATAAGTACTTTTAAGTTCCAATGTAAAACAGACCATCCCTGCAGTAATCGCGTCTTATTACGTATTCACAAATATTTTCCAGCCCCAGTGCCTGTCGTTACACAACTACTGCAACCACGGTAAGCTCTTGGAATACTTTGTCGACATACGCCCGCCTTATGACAGATTATCTCTCAAAGCAAATGCACAGATATTTACATGGGGCCTCGAGATTAATTTATGTAATCAACAGAGAAGTCATTAATGCGAGGAAATCCCCTCCCCGCCACGACTAAATTAAGTCATCACTCTGAGGACCCCCAGAACCCTCAAACCCTTCCCCCTAATCCTGAAAACTCCCACATCCGGTTCAGTTGATGTTCGTCAAAACCGCCTGGTCCCTCTGTAAGACACGACTCCATAAATAACGGGTGAAGTCGGCCACTAGGATAGTATTCTACTCCACTTGATGGCCTAGTTAAATATTAATAAGAACACAGGATCATTCATGTTGGAATCCCAGCCAAACAAAAAAGGACACCCCACGACAACGAATGCAGACTGCTGGGCGGGTGGCTGAGCAAAGGGAGAAATGAAAAAAAAAAGTGAATTCCACGCTCCCTGAATTTATAAAATTGAAAATTTGGGCTTTTTCGAGATTCCTTTGGTATGCCACATGCCAAGCTGGAGATAATTTTATGCATACATTAGAGTGGGTCTGCTGTCGGCCGGCTGCTTCTACACGCACCGCTTCGGTCCTAGCCAGTGAAAGGTACAAGTATTTATAGATCCTGTATGGGAGAGTTAGCAAGCTAATAATAAGGGCATTCATTCGGTGCGGGTGCGGGTCCATATGAAGTCATTCCCACACATCGGGCCGGTTTTTATGGGTGTCCTTTGTTGGCGGTGTGCGGGCGGGCATCGTGATTTGCAGGAATCCAAATGCGAAAAACTCCCCAAAAGGAATCGCTGAAAATGATTATGTAAATTTGTTAATGAGTTTTTCATCTCACCAGAGAGCCAGGGGACCGTGGCAGACCTTTGACATAATTTTGGGTCGATTAGGCGTAATTGACTTATTTGTGGCTTTGGCTGCGGCAGAGGTACACGTTCACGTATCCGCAAAGGGAGGAATCTCAATTAATAAAAAATGCATTAAATTTTTGCTGATGAATAGAAAATTACGTGGAATGGTTTCTTTTCCATTCTTGAGCACTCAGTCGGATTTCAGGGTACCGTGGGGTAAGTGAATTTGCATGGCTAAGTGAACCATTCCACTTCATCAAAGTTTTTTTTTTCCTGTCCCCAGCTATGGAATGGATGGAATCTCGTCCTTCGATATGAGAACTTTTGGGATGTCTTAACAAACTTGAGGAGCTCGTTTGGGAATCCATGCTGAAGGTTCTTAGATGCGCGTGCAGAATAAACGGAAAGTCGCAAAGTTAACATAGGAGTTCTGTGAGGCGGAAACTGAATGTCATTCAGCACTCTGAAGACAGACGGAAGAAGAGGTCTGCTTTCTATTTTGTTCATGAACGCTTAGATATTAAATGGAACTAAAAATATGTTTGACGTTTAACGGCCATTTTGGAAATCCCTTTACTACACAAAGCCTGACTGTGGACATATCAGGAGTGTGCAAGTCGACTATCGCCGGCAGAAAGAGGCTGTCCGTGGAAAGCACATCTTACCATTTCTTTTTCTTCATGCGTCGCGTTTTTGTAAATAAAAGTATAGAATTTGCATCCATGAGTATGGTGGTTTATTGTTTCCCTATTTACTGTTGTTTGTATTTATTAAAAATTTAGTTCTTCCTGGAATCTGTGAAGCCTTGTTTTCCCAACGGTGGAATGTGAAACCCACTAGCGATATATGTATCTATACTTTCAGTCAACTAGCCGCAAAGTCCAGTCAGTGCAGTATTAGATGCCACGATATATTCCACATGTGGTATGAAAATTTCAGCTCAAAATACGTCTGTACTGAGTGCCGATTCGTAGGGACTTCATGAAAAACTATAAAGTTGATAAGTTTTTTAAACATGCTATATCCCAGTTGCTGGCGTATCCTTGTCTGTGGGTACCCCCCATATCTGCTTTTTAGTTACAGGCTAAATAGTTCAATTTGTTGTTGATGAGTGCCACTTGTCTTATATTCAAACAAATCTGCCCTCGTCTTGATTCAAGAAGATCACGTTGCATGAAATCTTAAAGCGCTTTATTTTTATTTGTCTTTTGCTTGCCACCAAATGGAAATACTTACTGGACGCTGCTCTACGAATATCAAAGTGCTTCCTATAGGGCAGCGCTCAACTCAACTTTTAACGCTTTTAAGCCAGTTTTAAATGTCTCTGTGACCACGGTGTCATAGTGTGTCTGCTCACATTCCGAAAGTCCGATTTTCGATTCTCGAACTGTACACATCGCATTTTGCACATTACCACCTCCATCAAATTGTTGACAACAATTCTTCTTCTTCTGGTGGCGCTGCAGTCCGGGGTAGACCTGGGCCTTAACCAACATGTCTCTCCAGCCAGCACGATATTTCGCCAACTGCCGCCAGTTGCGCAATCCAAGTTGGTTGAGGTCCTTCTCCAATTGTGTGCTCCACAGCCTAAGCCGTCCTCTGTTGCAGTGATGTCCATACGCTCTACATGGCTTAGCCATCTTAAGCGTTGTATCCGAAGACACTGGACTAGCCGCATGTCACTGTATAACCCGTAGAGTTCGTCTCGTTAAATCTTCTCCTCTAGATGCCATCAACGCAAACAGGACCAAAAATCGCACGCGAAACTTTTCTCTCGAAAAGACTAGGGGCTTCCTTATCCGCTCTTAGTAGCGTCCAGGTTTCCGCGCCATAGAGTAGGACTGGGATGATCAAGCTGTTATATAAAGCAAGCTTAGTCCTTCGAGAGATGGGTTTATTACTTAATTGACTCTTAAGCCCAAAGAAACCTCGGAGCCGAGGTAGATAAGTCCTTGACTACTCCGAAGTTTCTGCTGCCTAGTGTGACGCTCTGTCCGAGACGTCGATGTTGTGCGTCATACTTTGATGACAGCATGTACATACTTCGTAATATTTGTCTTTGAAAACTTTCTCAGATCTGTCCTTTTAAAGTCGGCGAAAAACCCGCGAGAGAACAATGGCACAAGTAGCTGCTGATGAAGCTAGGTCTTGGTTCCTTGTGGATTGTTGCGAACTTATGCATATCGCACTATCCAATCATGCTCTGATTCTTAAGATTCAATATACACATATACGAGTATGTATACAGATCTCCACGCACATGCTCCTTGCCCCCATTCATTCAGACCTTAATATCAAGATCCCCAGGGGAGTGCAACTACCGACTCTCACAGTTCCTTTCTGGACACGGCAGCTACCGAAAATATTTGCATAAATTTGGGCATGACAACTCGCAGCTGTGCCCACAATGTCCAAACTCAGAGAAAGATACACATCACGCAGTTTTGCGCTGCAGTCGCTTTGCGCAGGAGAGACAGATGGTAAACTTTCCAAGTTCCGACAATATGATCCCCTACATGATGACATCTGTAGAGCACTGGAATGAGGTATGCTCATTCATTGTGAAAGTTCATTCAAAACATAGACAGGCAGGAGCGGAAAGGATTTCCCTCCAGAGCAAAGCGTGGAGTTGTTGAAGTGTGCAGGGTGTGGAGATGTGTGTAGGTATTTGCCCGTAATTGATTATATCGTGTGGCGAAGTGTGGATGCTCGCAGCTCGGGTTTGTAAAAGACTACATCATCCTTAGGCGCATCCCAAACCAAAAAATGCTCTCCGCGCACATATACATTCTGCCGACATTATTACATCAAGTGCTATCCGTCTTCAGCCAAGGCTTTCACTTAATTTTTGGACCTTAATTGAAAACATACATATATGGATGTTTCATTTCTAAGGACTTTTGTAAACTTTTCTTGGAAGGCCCTCAATGAACTTAGAGTGCGCAACTGGAGGCAGCTGGCGAGAGATCGTGCATTGCTTGAGATGCATGTTGAATGAGGCCCACATTCGACATAGACTGTAGCGCCTTCCAGAAGAATCCATAAGAAGTAACCTTCAATGTAAACCTAAATTTCTCAAAGGGTCTGACTAAGACTGAATACTATCACGAAACTGTCAACAAAAATTCAGGAGTCAATATTTATAAATCAACAATTTTTATTGTGGCTGAAATTGGAAAGACGGAAAATTAATTTGAACTTTCGAAAAACAAAAACCAGAAATCAAACTTGCGGCGGTTTTTTAAATAAGATTCAAGACACTGCAGAGTTGCAACTGATTATGGTGTCAAAACAAATTAAAAAATAGGACTTAGAAAAAAACTAGTACTTCTCAACTTTGCATTTGGAAAAATTGATTTTCGAGTGGTTTCTGAACCAAATACGTAATTCATTCAAACGGACCTCCGATCAATGTGCTGTGAATTTAAGAGAGAATACAACTGTCAGGATGTCATCTTGTCCACAGACTTAACCGCCAAATGCCTTTTAAACATCAATATGGGCTCTAATGACCTTTCCAATTCCGCAAAACGATTGTAGCCATATTTAACTTTTATTCGACCGCAAAAAAAAAAATACCTTTGCATTCATAAAACCTTCGCTCGTCTTCGAAAGCCCCCGTTCACCATTAGCACAGCTCAATTCATCGACAGACTTGTCATGATAACTTCCTAGATTGACTGTTTCATTGGCTCACGGACGCATTTCGTGCCGAAGAACAAATCCCACTCATGTCGCGACTCGGCATTTAGACGCTCGTCGATGCATTGTTTCCATGTCGAATGGTTCATGAATTTTTATATCCACCAATGAGACAATTTCCATTCCTGTACGCAGTCAGTCGCAAGGGAGGGGTGGGAACTCTCAGTCAATCAACCAAATCATGATGTTCTGTATGGCTCAGAGGCTTTAGCACACGCGTCATGTACATCGTATGAGCATGGATGGGAGGTGAGAAAAGTTGGTTATGATGGAGGTTAAGGATTCCCACGAGGTGTCATTTCCAATCTCTCCGCGAAAGCACTTTCGATCCAACTTGAGACAATTTTCACGCTGATTTCGCTAACCCGAGCAAAAGCTATGCGTTAATCGAACGCTGGTAAATTTGTAGCAAAAAGTGCATCATCTTGCAACCTTTCCTGCGCGAAAGTACTGCCACAAGAGGAGCAATCTTCGTTTCCTAAGGCACATTCCACTAAATTCCTTCACCCTTCTCAGCCACACACTTAATCCTAATCTTGTATCGCTCGCAGCATGTCTTCAAAACTTCTAACGAACACTCATTAACGATGACGAAATGAAATTCCCTTGAATTGAGCAGCACTTCAGTCGAACGTCGAAAAGGCTCACTTCGCCACTTCGGTATACCCCACGAGGACGAGAACGCGTTGGATATCTGCCAAAGCCAATAACATCAAGAAACTTCGCGCAAAAAGTTACCCACCACCACCAGCCACCCTTCCACGTTACACCAAAACTGCACTTCGCTCTGAAGCACCCAAACAACTCGCATGCGTACGATACTAATTTACAACTTCAAGTGCAAACTCATAATTTCAAATTATGGAAAAAACGAAACGAAGCACTCCGCCACACGAGCTCATCTCCCGCGGGTGTGAGGGCGCATGATGGCGAAACTCCAAGACAGCATCTGAAGCAGGTACCAGGAGAGCATGAATATTAATTCATGAATACCGTGGAAACTCATTACACAAAAAGGATACATCCAACCGTCGGGTATCCTTTGAACGTATCTAATTTCCTCACATGATATGCAAAGCAGATACAGATACAGTTACACCCACGCCAGTGGGATGGGTGGCGGGGGAGAAAAAAAGTTTTCGACGTGCCAAAGTGTCGGTTGCAGAAAGCCACTACATTATGCGAATTTTTATCACTGACAGCGGGGCGAAGCCGAGTGCGGTAATATCTTGAAAGATACCTTTATCGCTGCTTCAGCTCAAAGGAAAGTTGGGAAGTGTACGAATGGAGATGATAAGAGTTATTAGTGAATTCGTTTATCCTCGTCAGGAAGGATGTGTTCGGTATTTTTGTAATTTCCTGATGAGATCTGTAATCATTTCTGAGTGGTGCGAGCGAGATGGTAGTGGAGAGATGGTGGCAGAGATTGTGATGATGACGATGTGGGTGGTATTTGAGATTCCTATGAGGAAGTAAGTAGTTCTGCCTCGACGAACTAATTGGATCACTTATTCCGCAAATTGCAAGAAATAGATTATCACAAGCTTAGGTCTTAGCTTGTCTAGTCGCGTAGAGCAGCGCAGAAGTGGATGAGTGAACCTCCGTGCTGATGTTTTATGGATATCACTTCATTAAAGGACTGCCTTCTACGACAAATTAGGTCCTTAAGCAGATGCAATTGCTTGTGCGGATAAAGTGTTGGGGACATTTGTTTATTTTTTGAAATGCTTTCCTGACTTGTGTGGTATTTTTGCAATCTGTGTCTAAATTGTGAGGCGAGGATGAATGGTGAAAGTGGTTCCACAATTGGGTGTGATTCATTGTAGTGCCGGAAAAGGTGATTCATTGCTTAACGTTGCTTAACTTATAGCAGACATGAACACTCGACAAAGAAATGACAAGGATTGTTTTCTAAGGTCAGCCGGTCCTTGAGGGTTTCTTTTGTCCACGTTTTCTGCAGATCACTGTTTTGCTCGTTCGGAAGGATGTGCCCTGAGGTTTACTTGAACAGATAGGCTTGTTGTAGCAGATGAGAGCTTCAAGTGTAAGTCTGGATCTGTACCGCATTAGGCAGACCTACAAATCTTTGGGCTACAGCAGGTTCCTAACATTCGTCAGACACCCACTTGCCCACACAAGTGGTTGGACGATTTCATCCTCAATTTGTCTTCTTTGGACTTGTTGTTCGTGTCCTACTTAACTTATCAGGCCGGCGACCCATGAAGGCTCAGAGCCTGAGAAATTGCTGCTTTCCATCGCTGACGGTCCTGGGCACGCTGCTTCCAGTCATCAAGGCCAAGCTGTCTTACGTCCGCGATGACTTGGCCCCTATACCGGAGGTTCGGTCGTCCTCTTCTTCGTACCAGGAGGCTCAGATTCGAAGACCATCTTCGCTGGAGCGTTGCTGTCCATGCGTTCGATGTGGCTGAGCGAGTGTAGTCGACGGATTTTTGCCTTCCGGACTACATCCACATCCTGGTACAGCTCGTAGAGTTCGCGGTTATGTCTTCTCCTCCATTCACCTCCCTCGCAGACGGGACCATATATCCGACGTAGAATTTTTCTTTCGAAGGCACCAAGAATCTGCTTTGCAGACTTGCTTATCGTCCAGCTTTCAGCTCCATAAAGCAGGACTGGCAGTATAAGGGTTTTGTAGAGCACGACTATGGTCCTTTGAGTCAGGAGTTTTTACCCCTGTTGTTTCGACAAACCGAAGTAGCATTGGTTGCCAAGGGTTGTTCTACGTCGGATCTGCACTGTGATGTCATTTGTGGAATTAACGTTGTGCCCTACTTGGCGTAGTAAAAAGCTGCATTGACTCACACTCCGAAGGACTTTTCCTGGACTAAACGATTTTAATTTTTTTCACGGTCTTAGCGTAAGTGGGTCACCGTATCCCGGGAATAATTTCCTGATTCTTACTAATGACCAAACAACATTTCAGGCTTTGGAATTTGTCCGAAAAATTTCTAAAAAGGTAAACGCTTGTTACTTATATTTGCATGAGATGGCGAATTAGTTCTGTCTTCACCTGTGCTGGGTGCCAAGCCCTAGAGACAATTGGGGCAATTTTTTGCTTATAAATTAAACCATCTGGCTGCGATAATGCCTCTAATGCAGAAATGCACCTGCTTATCTATTTCACTTGTCACGTGTAAGTTGAATTGCGCCTCTACGTAAGCTATTCAGTAACAGTCGATAGGAGTTTGACAATTTGGAGTTATAGACAAAATTTGACCTAGTCCTGATCCCAATGCTCGCTTTCATTGATTGTCCAATATTGCAGACCCACAGGAGGTAGGAGGGAGGACCGAACGGCATCCACCATTTTTAAGGGATACATAGGCACATAAGGAACCTGTCACAGAAATATGGGTCTTTGAAAATTTCCTCTAACAAAATGAAGCTTGAGGTGCCTTAACCTGTGATATTACATTTTAGAGCCATCTTACTACAATTCGTTTCCGAACATTTTCCAAAAATAGACATCCGTTGTATCCAATTTTTGACAAACAAATTAGCGTTACAGACCTGACACAACCTCTCGCCTTCAGTAGGTTGATGTTCTTCTCCACTTTTGTACAGCATCCAAGATTTCTGTTGCATTGTCATATCGGCCTTAAGTGGACTTAAAGACAACAGCTAAAGGGACCTTTGTTGTCCATATGCAAGACCTAGGTATCCTATTTTAGGCCTTTTTGCGTTTATAGCAGTTCGAGAATACGACGGTTATGATTGAGTGAAAGTTCCCACCCCTCCTTTGTGAATGGAAATTGTTTCATTGGTGGATATAAAAATTCAAGAGCCATTTGACATGGAAACAATGCATCGACGAGCATCTAAGTGCTGAGTCGCGACATGAGTGGGATTTCTTCGTCGGCACAAAATGCGTCCGTGAGCCAATGAAACAGTCAATTTACGAAGTTATCATGACAAGTCTGTCGATGAATGGAGCTGTGCTAATGGTGAACGGGTGGTTTCCCAGACGAGCAAAGGCTTTATGAATGCAAATTTAATTTCTTTGCGGTCAAATAAAAGTTAAATATGGTTACAACCATTTTGTGAATGAAGGCGTTGGGGTGTTAGGATATCTTGACAGCTTTATCGTTTCTCAAACTTACAGCGCATTGATCAGAAATCAATTTTTTCCAAAATGCAAAGTTGAGAAGTACTAATTTTTCTCTAAGTCTTATTTTTTAATTTGCTGAAGGGAGCTGTGTTGGTCATATGTATGGCCATTGTGCCCTATTTTTGGCCTTCACTTAGACGAACAGGTTTTTGAATGATTGACTTGATATAGTTGTTCAGTTTATAACTTACCGTTAACGGACACTTTTCCGTTCGTCGAGCTGATCTGCACATATAAATTGTATTTGAAAGCAACCCAATGTACAAGAAAAACTAACAGGCCACGGATTTTCTTGTTTTTTACCTTATTAAAAAAACATTTGCCATTGAGAAGCCATGGAAGTATCCAGAATAAACGATTTTTAATCCCTTTTACCAGATGTGAAGATGTGAAGTGAAGACTGAAGCAGGTGGAATAAATGTCAACTTCAAAGGTTGGAAGACTATCTTCAACCCACGCTCATCTTTATTGTGGCGAATTCTTGGTAGAGTTATGAAATAGAATAAGAGCTGTAGTGAAGAAAGGAAGAAATGTCATGGCCAAAATGAAAATAATCATTTTTTGAACCTTCATCACTTAGTGATGCCTTTTCCTTAACAAGATGACGAAATACGCCAACTCTCACCCTACAGTGACACCTAAGTGAGTCTTGAAGCTTACGATTTCGCCAAATAGGAGGTTTGGAGATTGCTTTGAATTCGACTTTAATTCAACATCAGATGATCTCATGTAGTTACGAATATAGACACTTGGAGCTTCGCATCAGTACAGGTCGCTGCGCATGTTCATCTTTAAAACACACACGCCTTGCGACGGCTTTTGAAGAGGAGAGGAAATTACCCTTTTGACAACTTGGGTAGTTGAATAAGTTCAAAAGTACAAGCCTTAGGTATTGTGATTGTTCGCGGATCTTGGTTTTTAAGGGACTACATCATCATCTTTTCCACGGAAGTGCGTAAATATTTCAATTTATGAAACCGTACAATTGTTACCCCAACAATTCAACCAACATCATATGAGCTAGGGTGCAAGAACCTCACGTCCGACGAGCTTAATTAATCAGCCCGAAACCACATTGGCGACCCACTTGTCAACATCAAAGCTCTGCCGATGGAGAAACCAGAATCGTAAATAGCGTTCAGCGTATGATTCTGATGGTATGCTATTTTCATTTCTTCTATTTACCTTCCCTCAAATTCATTAAGCTCTACCATGGATTTAATTTCCACAATTCTGAGAATACACTTCAGTACTAAGAACCCACAGCCGCAAAAACGTAATTCAATATCTGAAAGCAAAATGTGAGAGCACAACTATGAATCCAATTGAAATTTCGAATCCAACTCAAATTTCGAAGAAGAACGATTGCGGTGCCTACATTATGCGGAAGTGTTCATCAGTATACAAATATGATCTTATTTCCTGAATTTATTGTTTAATGCACACGCAGTTAAATTTTGAGAACCAAATTCAATGATTTTGGCAAAGGAAGGGGAATGTTTGTTTGAAATTAACTCAGCCTCAATTTTGACCACAGGCACTCCTAGACAGCGTAAGGTACTGACACAGATCCGATATTTGTTTATTTGCCGGCGTAATAACTGGACATTGCTTGAAAGCAGACTGGGGCTCTCTCTTAAAAAAACCTTGTAACAACTACATTGATGAGGAAAAAATTGAAAACGCCCATTTTCGTCTTGATTGGTGATATTACTAACCAGGAAAAAGAACGTGTTCCCGAAATTTTTTGATAACTTAACTGATCCAGTAGGTCTAGTCTAGGTCTAGTGTAGGTCTAGTCTAAGTCTAGTCTAGCTCTAGTCTAGGCCTAGTCTAGGTCCAGTCTAGGTCTAGTCCAAGTCTAGTCTAGGTCTAGGTTTCCTCATTCAGGCCAAGTACGATACCCTACTTAATGAAGCCAATCTATCTACTTCATACTTTGTGCATGCTATAAGGAATAGGAGCATCGGCTAAGTGATTGTAATCAAGTCATAGCATTAGTCGGCGGTATGGAGGAAGGTACGGGGTGGAAGAAACGATGCACATTAGCCTTAATTTCCTCTAGGTTGCTATGGGAAACATCGAGTAGCAAAGAGTGTTCCATATTTGTGTGGTGCAACTTAAGAACAAGTGACTCGATCGCAGGAAGATGGCGGCTTAGCTATTCCACTAGCTTCCATACATTAAATTGCGCCTAGACGTCGTTGCGTCTAGACGTCACATAAAAGCAAGTCTCTGGACTATTCTACTCCGAAAGAGGCTTAAAGGGAGAGTTGGGTCTTTTTTAAAGCAGAGATAAAAACGTGACATTCCAAAAAGTTGATCGCTCACTTTTGCATTCTATCCAATCGGTGTAGAGAGGTCATCAGACCAGACCAAATAGGACCCTTACTTCCTCTAGGAAACCTACATTTCTCAACATTTTTGGCAACCTCAAAAACATCCCAACTAAATGCTTAGTTGATACACGCACCAACGAGGGGAAGACGGTTGATTTAAATGACGCAGGTGCCATCTATGTAGAATGGTTGATTATTTCAAAAACTTGAGTTACTGTGGGTGTCCTAATTCGGTTATTTTTTCAATATGTGTATAAAAAGGCAGCTGTTCCGGTGTTGGAGGACTTATGCCGACAACTCCACATCCTAGAAAACCATTGGGGTCTCTATACTTTTTTCGTTCTCTTCCTGAAACTGAAGAAATGTGTGTTTCCACATTTGGTCAAAAATGCTTTTTGCACACATGAAACGATTTCCGTAGGAGTTTTAGCGACGAAAACTCAAACACCTCCTTTGTTCCCACTCAACTCGATGGCTTATGCTTTTGAAAGCAAGAGGTCGGTGATCTGATGAAGGTTCACTTCCCTGCACCTTTCCATCCCCTCAAAAACCGACCGCATATTCACATCGTACTGGTTTTCTTAATCTTTTGTTTGATCAGCGATAGCCGCTGCTCAGCATGCTTTCTTGTTGAATATAAACAATGGACCTTTATGACCACTGGGGATAATTGGGTGTTGAGGTGTGGAGCCCATTTAATCTAACATAACCTGCACTATGCACCATAATTCCCAATCGCTTGAATATTTAGCGAAACATTTCCTTGTTTTGAAAGAGTCTGAGAACAAAATTCTGAAATCCTAATTCCCGAATCACCAAAAGCCAAATTTTCCGAAAAAAAGAAATTCAAAAAAAAAAAAAAAAAAAACGTTTCGGCCTGCTTGAAACTGTCGAATTGGAGTAGGTACAGAAAACGGATATGAGAAGCTTGGTTTATTTTGCGTTGAGACATTTCAGAATTGTGGTCGCCGTGGCATAGTGGGTAAGTGGGTTGACCCACACGCCAAAGGTCCAGGTTCGATTCCCGATCTGCACACCTCGAATTAGAGTTGCACGGCACAGAGTACTTCGTAATTGTCTATGAAAAGCTTATCAAATCTAGCCGCTCAGAGTCGGCATAGAACTGTAGGTCCCTTCTACTCGTGAGAGAATAAAAGCACTCACAAATGGAGTAGTTAATGCGGGGCTAGTCCCTGGTCTCTTGGGAACTGTAGTGCCACTCGAACATCATAAGTGCTCGGATCGGAAAAGGTTGGGGACAAAATTCTGAAATTCTAATTCTTGAAATATAATCCCAAAGAAATGTCGAAAAGGAGAACGTTTCGGCCTTCTTGAGATTGCTGACTTGAAGTAGGTACATAATACGGATAAAGCAAGTTTGGACAATATTGGATTAAGACATTTCGGGATTCTGACCTTTCGCGATTTTGACCACTTCGGGTTGCTTGTTTTTTTGTAATTCCTTCCCTGTTAATTTTAGTTATGTTTAAAAAGGAATTAGTCCAAGACGAAGCAGTGCCGGTACGGGAAGTGAAATTTTAAGTTAATGTTAAGTTTTAAGACGATCAAAATGATAACGAATTTCCCGAAAATTCTTGAGGTTAAGAACCACAAAACTTGGAAGAAGCAAGATTGTAAGGATTGCAAACTTTGCTGCTGGTTTTCAATGCAACTGCAGGACTTAAACGTTTAGTTTTAGGAAATATTCATGTTGACTAATTTCTGTTGGCGTTAAAAACTTCTTAAGGACGTCATTTGCGTTCTAATACTAGCCAAAATACTCAAACTCTGTTCAAGAGTCACTCCTCCTTCACATCTAAAACCTCAACAGTAAAAGTGCCAACCACCGAATTGCTACCGAATTTCCCTTGAATTGTTCCATGACAAAAGTAAATTGCATCAGCACATTACGGAGAGGGCTGCCGCCACAATGCCAAGAGGAAACCAAAGACTCCATCCCACAGTTCTCGGTGCTCGTTCCTTCTAACAAACAAATCACCACACGAAATCTGTTCAACAATCTCTCGACTTGTCAAGATAAATCAAATAAACTTTTTCAATTAGAGCGTCCTACAAGATTAACGTGCGTCACCCCACTGCGCAACATGACAGCCGAAAGGACGAGGTGCACGACACCAAACTGCCCCCCCCCCACGCCCCCACATGCACAAGAGGACCCTCGTAAATCAATTTCGACTGATTACATCACTCGCCATATTAGGGATTTATCTTAAGTAAACAAATTTAGTCGAACACATTAAAATACATTATCTCCGTCAAAGGGCATGGGGGTGGGGAGGACACATTCACGCCACACACACAGACAAAGATCCAGCGCTCCATAAACTCATACGTACGTAATGAACTCACCACAATTGGAAGCATCAACTCGTGCGTCTCGTTGCCACGCCATATGTGGGATTCTTGCGGCAGAATTTGGATGTCGCACTCCAGGGAATTGATTTTCTCTTGGAGTCGCGACAGGATGCGCGGCCTTGATATCGGCTTCGATTTAGTTTTCTTCGTCGGGCTAGTCGAGCGGTTATCTGGAGTGGTTGGGTTGGGGGATGGCGCTGACGACGACGATTGCCATGGGGTGGCGGTGCTGGGGCTCGTACTCGTGCTGGTGCTGCTGATGGTGGTAGGGGCGGCGGTGCTCTCCTCGGTGGACGATCCGAGAGTCGCGGGGGAACGGGTCTGGATTTCGAGTTTGTTGCTCAATACCGACGGGGACGCTGAAAACGATTTCTCCTCATTAGGGCGAGTAGCTGCGAGAAGCTGCTTTTCACGTTCAAGCGGCAGCGCCACCTGAGGGCCGTTATTCTTTTGCAATGCGACTTTAACACGTTTCAGAGTCTTTGTACGTGCGCCGGTGGTAAGTGTCGCCGGCACAGCGTCTGGGGTGGTTGCAGCGACTGTGGCCAGAGTCCTGCCAATTAGTTGGCTCCCGGTTGTAGTCGATGGCGGCGGTGGCTTGGAGGTGGCCAGCAACGCCACAACCGGGGGACTGACAGTCGTTAGCACGGCAGAGGACTTCTTCCTTTGGAGCATCTCGTTGTAGAGCTCCTTACTGTTGTAGAACTTGGTCGTCGAGAATTCTGGGTGGGCGTCGGAGAGGCGGGACTCGCCGGTCTCCAGCTTTGTGGTGTCTGATTTGAATTTCGTGTTTGCGAAGCCAATGCGGGCGGTTTCGGGTGTGCGGTGAAGGGGGAACTCGAAGCTCTTCTTGACGCGCCGGTCTATGAACTCAATCTGATGGTTCACCGTCAGCTTTGGCTTCGGTGGACGTGTGGATGTTGCTGGCGGTTTTGTTGATTGTTCGAATTCGTCCAAGCGGAATTTCTTCTCGATTTCAGTTATGACGCCGTCCTTTTCCTGCAGGAGCTTCCCTGTGAAGTCGCTTATCTCGCCCCTTTGTCGGTTGACTGAGGCAGCTTTTCCATCGTTGGCGTCCTGGCGTCTGCTATTCACCGTGTGCTCTTTGGGAGTGCTTGCTTCAGTTTCGAACAGAGCGTCCAAGGAGTTGGGCAGCGTGTTCCGGTCGTCGGTCTCGCCCCACTTTAAGGAGGCGGGGGGATCCTTAAAGTAAATATTCTTCTCTCGGATGAGCTTCTCATTTGAATTCCTTATGATTGGGTTGAAGTCCTCGGCCTTGAGGGGATATAAGTCGGCGATATTGATTTTCCCGGCTCTCAGATCGGCCTGGCCATTTATGGCCTGGGACGGTGGAGCGTAGCTCTCGTCTGCTCCGTCCAACTGCTGCTGATTAATTCCCCCATTAAATTGGTCCGTGATAATTTCGGCCAACTTAATGCGATACAAGCCGTTTTCCAGTTTCTTTTCGACGTGCACGTCATTAATCAGAGTTTCGTGGGTCGCGGTCTTGGCCGATGGCTGCAGGGTTTGATTCATTGTGCGGGCTGGGATTGAATTTGCCGAGGAAACCGCATTTTGGGCGGAGGCCACCGAAGGAGTGGAGACCACTGGGATTATTGATGCCGTTTCGGGCGCAATTTCATCTTCTCCGACCGACGATGATGCTGGTGGACGTTCATCAGTGCTCTCTTGATCGGTTTCTGGTTGATTGGAAATCGGTTCACGTGTTTCCAGGGGGTCGGTAGAAGGTACCGACGTAGACGCTGCAATTGTGTGCGAAACACTGTCGCTGCTGCTGCTTTCGACAGAAGGTATTGATGGAACGACCACTTCTGGTGTTATTTCCCCTCCCACCACTTTTTCTGCTCCTCTTGCGGCGCCTTTAGTTGGTGACGACGACGACGACAACGAGGCTGTTGATGGCGATAGAACAGGCGACGAGGGTAAAGTTTCTGTCGTCGTTAAAGAAGTCACTCCGCTGGACGGGGTGATTTGTGAGACCGAAAGTACATTTGGATTCCTTGTTACGTCAGCGGAGGGTGATTTAATGGCGGAATTTAGAAGAGGCACATCCGTGAAGGGTTGAGCGTCGGCACTACTTGCCTTTGTGGCCGTGGCCGTGTACGTGGAAGTTTGAAAGTTACTCTCAGGTGTTGTGTTCGAGTTGCTTAGGCCAATGGTGCAGCTCACAAGGAAGAGAAGTACGAGCGGAGGTGCCTGACCTCTACTTCTTTGAAGTTTCATCTTGATTACGGAGAAATTTTAATGTTTTTCGTTCACAGTGAGAACGTCTACGTCCGTGCTACGGATAGTTGTGTGTGAATGTCGATTCTCTATCTGCAACAAAGTACTCGATGCATAATCACTAGTTTGGAATGATGTCGATCTAAATGAACTGCATGCGATGTATTAATCCCGCCTGGAAAGAAAAGGAAAATCTGCTGTGAGATGACTGGAAATTAAGGATTTTGTTTTGATGAACAATTTTAAAAGATTTCAATAAAAGAAAGACGAGTGGGAATAGTCCGCAAGCAACAAACATTTGTCGTTAGAATTTGCGGTAGAGTCAGTCGATCATCTGAAGAAATATGAACAACAAGGACGACGAACTGAACATCTTGCTGTAATCAGAAAATTTAAAGTGCGATTTAATTTAAGAATAGATATAATGTATGTCCAAAGCAAAGCAGCAAGACAGATTTGAAGTGGATGACGAGTGCCCTGTCGTCATATTGCAAACTTTAGAAAATGTATTTCTTAGTCTCTTTTTTTTTTTTTTTTACCTCCAGGGCCGCAAATGGAAAGAAAAGTTTTGGATCGAGAACGCGTCAACTTCAGCTCCATAACCAAGTCAAGGTTGTCAATCTTTGCCTTCCATTGGTTGGTTATATCTCATACAGCCTGCGTCTATATCCTCGCTCCTCTTCCAATGCTTATGCTTCTGATCTGCAAGACCGTTCTATACGTGCTTGCCACCTGCTCCCCACTGGACTATTTATGTCCTTTTTCACATTATGCGTTCAGTCTGCCAGACTATGCACGTTTTTCCTTTCAAAATCATTTCGTCCTCATTCTTTTCTGTGCTGAAAAGTAGAAATCCTACCTGTTGTGCACTTTCTTCTTTTTCTTTCCATGGCACTACAGTCCGGGGTGGACTTGGGCCTCAACCAACATGCCTCTCCAGCTGGCACAAGCTCTTATCAGCTGCCTCCAGTTGTGCACTCCAAGTTGGTTAAGGTCCTCCTACAATTGTGCGCGCCATTTTAACCTAGGTGTTACGTTGTCCCAATGAGTCGGATTCCAATATCTTACGGGCCGGAGCAGTGGTGTCCATGCCCTCTATATGGCCCAGCAATTTTAAATGTTTAATCCGAAGATGCTTGGCCAAGCGCATGCCGCCGTACAACGTCGCCGTATCAACGCAAACAGGACCAAAAATCGCACGCAGATCTTTTCTCTCAAAAAGACTAAGGGCTTCCTCATCAAGCGATCTTATTAACGTCCAAGTTTCCGCGTCGAAAGGAGTACTAGGATGATCAAGCTGTTATATAAAGCAAGCTTAGTCCATCGAGAGAGGGCTTTGTTACTCGATTGCCTCTTGAGCCCAAAGAAAACAGCGATTGGCAAGAGTGATTCTGCGTTTGATTTCGGTACTGGTACTGTTGTCTCTATTAGTAGCGGAGCCGAAATTGACAAGTCCTTGACTCCCTCGAAGTTTCTGCTGCCTAGTGTGACGCTCTGTTCGAGATGTCGATGTTTTGCGTCCTTCTTTAATGACAGCATGTACTTCGTTTTGCCCTCATTAACCACCAGACAGATTTTATCCTCTTCCGCATCAATGCCAGCAAATGTCTCATTGACGGCTTTCTGTGTTTGTCCACGTCAGTGTCCTACACTAAGTGTTTAATAAGAAGTATTGAGGCAGAGAGATATTTTTTTCTAAGCTGATGATAACCTCTAAACTTTTGCACCAACTGAAGGGAGGTTCACTCATAAAAGACATTGGTTTTATGTTCCTTTGAAATTCAGGAATCTAACCTAGTGGTCGCCGTGGCGTAGTGGTAAGTGCATCGACCGCGGCGCAGAAAGTCTGGGTTCGATTCCCGGACGGGACACCTAGCATTTTTTCACGGCACCACCTCTTTCGAGTTGCTGACAACACTCAAAGAGTATTAATTGTCTATGGAAAGCTTCTCAGCTCGCCGTTCGGAATCGGCAAAAACTGTAGATCCCTTCTACTCGTGAAGAACAGTAGCATGCACAACACGAGTAGTTCTTGTAGAAGCTAGAAGTCCGTTGTGGGCTGTAGTGCCACTCAATTATTATTATTATTATTAATCCAACCTAGCAATTCGATCGTAGAAAGCAACGCCAGTATATTCCAAACCACGGGAGCTATTTTGAAACGAAATTTTTATTTGAAATCTTGCATGCGATGTATGCAATTCGCAGAACAGTAAACTGCATCCAGCAACAAAGATGGAATATTTCATTGAACCGCAGTCTATACGGCAATTTGGTTAAACGTAGGTTCTTCGCGGTTTCCCACAAAATAAAAACTCCAACTGGGTCAAGTCATAACAAAGATCGCTTATTGCATGGGCTAAGCGACATTGTGGCTCATAAGCTAGAGGTCGTCCAAATGCATGCTTTCAATTTTATTTAAAAAGTCGCTTAACACCTTCAACCGAAACATTGTTCCTAGCCTCACTTTCGAAAATACTTGTCGCTGTCACTCTGTGTGAATGCATAGGTCTCTCGGCAATAACATGGGAGTATGCGGTCAGATTATTTGTTTACATAATCTTTTAGACGACAATGCGCCTCTTCAGGAAAGAAGATGTCCAAGTCAAGCTGCTGTTACGTCCAAACTGTTAAATGATGCCAAACCGAATGGTCGGATGCGTTCAATTCCTGAGTCAACTTATCGAATAATTCGAGAAACTTGTGCAGAAATATGGAGCTTTTCAAATTGATGCCTAGATGATTTTTGTGAATTAAGTCTCACGAACTCTCAGGAACATTTTCATTTGTGCCCATCGTTTGACAAGATGACACATAGACCCTTTGAGTTATTTCCACTCGTATACAAAATTCGCGGTGGATGTTTGATGACGACCAAAATTAATGCACAGAGAGAAGTTTTTAAAATTTTTCCACATTTTTTAACCGAGGAGGTATGAGACACACTGTGTTGTGCATTTAAAAAAATAGACTGACATTAGCCTGTAGTGTAGGGACTAGAGCCAGACCCATTTTAGCGCTCCAAATTTAATGAAAGCAAACACTTTATTGACTGCTCACTATTTTTGCCCAATCATGTCAATGTCACCCGCATAAGCCAACAGATTTACGAACTTTTGAATTTTATGCCTTTGGTGATGGCTTGTGTGATCCGCACGATCTCCACAAGAATGATGTTGAAACAGTCGAATGGTAGCATTTGTCGAAGGCCTTTGTGAGTTCGTAACCGATCTAAACAGAGCACCGAGAATTATTTCTTTTTTTTTGTCATCCTGCACAATCCTATGCATTTGTTGGAACTAGGGATGACACAGTGTATCTCGCCTTTAAATACGCCGTCTTTGAAAACGAGAAATATGTGGTAGGTGTCCGTTTGCACTTCTTTGATTTCTTTCAGGTTCGGCTGCAGAGTGCTGGTTTTGTAGACTTCCTTACTATGAAAACACGAAAAACGTCATGGATGATCTTCTATGCAATGTTGAGGAGACTAATCCCTAGGCAGCTTGCCCGATAGAAGGGGCCTCAGTCTTTGTGGCTGACTGGGGCATATGAAGGCTAAAGACTTCATATTCAACCATTTGGTACGCTGCATAAGAACAAATTTTGAGTGTTGTCAGCGACTTGAAAGAGGTGGTGCCGTCGAATAAATGGGAGATGTTCAGTCCAGGAATAGAACTTGGGACCTTAAGCGGTCAACCATGTCTTAATTAATTAAGGTTATACCGACTCGAGTGACATACTGGCTGACACAACTAAATGTAGAACTATCGAAGCAGCAAAATTTTCAACTACTACACTAAGCCCTGCTATAAATCTCATTAATGGACCATCAATGTCATATTCTCAAAATGATGGTGTTGCTTATTTGAATGTCAAAAGGCTTAACAAAACTAATCCACTAAGGGACACAGCGACAACAAACAACTTCCATTAAACGGGGGAATTCGCGGCATTAAGAGATTTTCTGAGGTGCTCCGGAATCCCCCCCCCCCACTCACCAATCCCTTGAGAACTAAAGAAGGTTGTCGCCCTAAGACGGCTCTACCCTCAACATAAAAAAACACGCCCCCAACCCTAAGTACACTCAGCAAAACATGAACTTAGCTCAGAAATAAACAAAGAAACACAACAAATTAATTCCCTTATCTCATGTTACGTGATCATTTGTGTGCGCACGGCAGCGAAAGAAAAATGCCGGAAACGCCGCAGAGAATTCCGCAAATTATTATGAAACGCAATCACAGCCTTGTCGTTGTCGACGTCGTCGACAGGAACTCGAGAGAAAAACGAAAACTTCCTGCCAGCAAGCGATTTTGAAAACTCCGAATTGAGTTACCCGTTGGTCCCCGCACCCCGGCCTCAAGGTCTCCACCCGCTTGCCGTTCGATGAAAAACCTCACCTGAGGTACAATGTTAATCAACTTCCCTCCTAAGGACCGCATATGGCAGAAGGCATAAGTCGTATAGCACACAGCCAACCTCGACGGCATACTTCAAATTACTAGAGTCTCTTAGCATTGAGCCCCCTTTCAACCGCCCCACCCCCCAGGCCATTCCCCAGCTACCACACATTCCACCTGGCTGACGTAAAATGAACTTGAATTAGTTGGTGCATGGCCCCACCCCACCCTCTGCAAGAAATGAAAACTTGAACGCAGTTTGTTTGTGCGATTCGGGTTTTCATTTATTGTAGATTCTCTCATAAATCACAGTCGGTCCTTGAGTGCGAGTGCCTTTCTGCAGCTGGGGGAGCACACAAATATGCATGCACTCCCCCTCTGTGCACACAACTCGTCCTTCATCCGGCTTCGGCTTCCGCCACCACTGCACCAGCTTGCCTCTCGTCACAGTTCGTTCTTATTGACTTCCACACACACATCATAGGTGTGGGTGTGTGTCTCGAATTCATTCACCCCTCTCACCGGATTATGTTCCCATTCACAAGTGGGTGGGAGATGTTGAAACATTTAATTTTTCACCTTCAGCGGATGACCCCGGCACTAGTCGCACGATCTGAGATTCATTAATGACGCGACCGTAAAATAAATTCAATTTCCTCCCTGGGGCCAGCCCTGCGTATACGCAATCTTTCTTAATCATCGATTTTTTTAGATTTTTCTCAACTCCGTGGCGCAGTTTTCTGCAAGTTCTTGCCTCTTGCCTGGTCCTCGGTGTGTATCTGCTTCTGGGCACCGCCATCGTTGCCCCCCCATTTCGCCTTATTGCTGGCTTATTGGCATAAAAACAGATTAGAATCGAGAGCAAACAGCAAAGAGAACCGAAGAAGGTTCAGCCGAAAGGAAAATGAGGCAATTAAGATTTTCAGTTTCAGTCTAAGTTCGCTAAGGTCCCCTGTCCCCCGGCGGCGATAAGAGGGTTGAAAGCAATGCGGAGAGGAAAGAACACGAAAAAAAAAACACGAACTGGCCGCGATTAACTTTCCCTTTAAGGTCCGGGCCGAATGACTGTGCCATTGGAAAGTTGTTGATTGGAATGTAAAATAACAACGGGTCGTAAAGATGTGAATTGATTTAAAACACTTCTCATCTGTCCCCAAGGTCCGGCGCTAAGCACCAGGGTGGCCGGGAATAAATTAATAATAAGTAACGACGTCGCTGAGACATAAAAGTAATTAATATTTTTAGTACTGCCGTGCTGTACGGCAGCCGATGGATTTAGATGATAGCGGCAGATGTAACGAATGTCCTTTTGGTGACATGATAAGGTCCTGTTAGATTTTATGGGTCGGCAGTTCGGGTAGACTGTCGTTCGTCTCTGCTATGAAACTTTATCAGAATTTATTGACTTCAACGGGAGTCCTTTTTGGCGCATTTTGAATGTTCCAATAAACCGTCCTTAGTGGACAGTTTGTGGAGGATGGGATGTAAATCACTGATGCCAGTGACACCTTTGTTTGTGGGATGTCATTCCTTCGAGATGATGGGTAGGTTATGACCCGATCCA
The DNA here is from genome assembly GCA_944738645.1 of Eristalinus sepulchralis. Lineage (NCBI taxonomy): Eukaryota > Metazoa > Arthropoda > Insecta > Diptera > Syrphidae > Eristalinus > Eristalinus sepulchralis. The sequence continues at coordinate 36,604,995 of OX122883.1, forward strand.
ATCTGAAGAAGTGCGGATAAGTTCAAATAGCGCTGTAAGCGTTGCAATAAATATTTGAACGTCATAGTCGCTGCGAGACTAAGGGGAAACAGCATTCTTCCAATTAGGGCTTATTCAGCGTCGTTTAGTGCTTGCTCCCCAGAGCATCATTTCGCAGTTTACAGTTCATTGAATCCCTCCTTAAGGCAACTACTTCTGCATCTTTTCTCATAGCTGTTTGAAGATTCTTTCGATCGATAGTTGGGAAGTTTGTTCACGTTTCGAACGTGTGTCAATTAAGCGGAGTAATAAAAGGGGGTGCAACGCAATTTCACGCAGAGCAAAAACTTGGGTCGAAGTTGCTGATTCGCAGAATTTTTGGTCGTCTCTCCGAATGAAAATAATGAAGGGGTCTCTTATGACAGCTTGAAGTATGTCTCAATTTAAAAGTTCAATAAAAAGCGAAGGGGCGACAGGTAGGCAAGACTAGGAACGATCGGCGAGCTAAATGGTACTCAAATTCTACTCTGGAGTGGTTTTACTGAAGTATTAGAGACCGTCGAGAATGTACTATGTACGCCTTTAGGGAGATAGATACGTGATAAATAAACAGTTTAGTTTTTGTAGTGAAATTATGATCACGGCTAAATTTCTCTGGTTGTGTTGTGTCGTCATTCACATCCTAAGGGTCAAGAACAGCAATCGTCCAATAAAATGCGTTGCTTAATGTCAACCGTGCGATAAAAACAAAGGAATAAAAAAGAAAAAGATAAAATGCGGTTACAATTGATTTTCGTAAGCCTTCCAAAATTCCTAGAAAAATTTCAGTTCTGCGATATTAGAAAACACGAGTCGAACAAAACTGATGGAGCGAACGGACTGTCCGCAGAACTGTCCAAAGCAGCTGCAAATGACATCGGTGGTCGCATATACCAGCTGATTTGTACGATATGGTCTGAGGAAAGCATGCCCGATGAATGAAATCTCAGCGTCGTTTGCCCGGTCCACAAGAAAGAAGATCCCTTTGACTGCGCCAACTATTGAGGGATCAGCGTTTTTAACATTGCCTACAAGATCCTCTCTGCCGTATTGTGTGAGCGTCTGAAACTGTTTGTCGACAACCTGACAGGTCCCTAGCAGTGTGGCTTCAGGTCAGAAAAGATGGACAAGATCTTCTCTTTGTGGTAGATTCTGGAAAAGACCCAAGTAAAGGGTGATTTTTTAGCTATTATCTTTTTGGCAACACTGGTTTAAACAGCTGACGCACATTTCGTGTTTTGTTTCACTGTCAAGCATCTTCAGTTTGGTCTATAATTTATGAATCATCATGAATCGTCTTACAAACGAACAACGCTTGCAAATTATTGAATTTTGTTATCAAAATGCGTGCTCTATTAAGAAAGTTCATCCCGCGCTTCTTCCATTTTATGGTCAGTTCATTTTTGGCTCAATGGGTACGTAAATAAGCAGAATTGTCGATTTTCGAGTGAATATCAGCCAGAAGCATTGCAAGAGCTACCAACGCATCCAGAAAAAGTCACAGTTTGATGCGGTTACGGGCTGGTGGCATCATTGAACCATACTTCTTCAAAGATGTTGCGAATCGTAACGTAACCGTCAATGGTGAGCGCTACCGTGAGATGATATCCAACTTTTTTTTGCTCAAAATGCAAGAGCTTGACTTGTATGACATGTGGTTTCAACAAGACGGCGCCACATGCCACACAGCACGCGCAACAATGGACTTATTGAGAGGCGAGTTCGGTCAACATTTTATTTCACATTTGGGACCGGTCAATTGGCCGCCTAGATGGTGCGATTTAACGGCTTTAGACTATTTTTTGTGGGGCTATATTAAAGCTCATGTCTATACAGACAAACCCACTTCAATTGACGCATTGGAAAAGAACAGTGAAACATTTAATCATGAGATACCGGCCGAAATATTGGAAAGAGTATGCCAAAATTGGACTAAGCGGATGGACCAATAATTATTGCAAGTTTTGCACATCTTCCTCCTCTTTTTCATCTTGGTAAGTAAGGAAAGTAAGGCGACGTGCACTAAGTCATCATCTCATCCAACAGTCAACGTGATCGTTTTCATGATTCTCGATTGGTATTGATATCAGTTACTACTTGTCACGAATCTGTTGGGCACAAAATTTACGACTAAATAAACAGAAAGTGCGGTTACATGGGCCTGGTAGTTTCCTCAGCTCTGCAGTTCCCTATTAAGTGTACTTTGTGTTCTCATCAGGCACAGGCGTGTTGCAAACTTTTCGAAAATCTCAGGAGATATCTCATCGTCAATCACAGTCCTTGAATTTATAGGAAACGAAGTTAAGGATTCTGTGGCTGCCTAGGAATCAGTAAAGATGCAAGACACGGCTTCGGTAGCATAACTTCTACTTGGAAGATACTACATTGCTTAAATAAGTAAAGGGATTTGGCAAAAAGGGTACAAAGTCAAATTTACCTCCCTACCCCATCCCCTTTTGAGTTCATGTGTAAACATTTCTCATAGCATTACTATTTAAAAAGGCACGGCTGAACCAAATGTCAGAGAAGTACATTCGAAAGCTAGCAAAATTTCAAAACATTATGATGAGCTTAACTTCCATTAACTGCCATTGATCTCTCGCGAGAAAAGGAAATCTACAGTTTTTTGCTGACTCCAAATGGCGAAGTTTTTTAGCACTCTTTGGGTGTTGTCATCAGCTCTAAGGGGTGAAGCAGTGAAAAATGCGAGGTGTTCAGTCCGGCGACCATAATCTACAATCATTTGTAATGTCATACAAATCCGACTTCAATTCAAAGTGTCAGCCATCCGGATTATCGTCCCTCTAGTTGTTGTTAAGACTAAATAACTGATAATTGAGTTTAGCCTCATAGTTAAATGTCCAAGTCATTACTTCTGAAAAAATGAACTCGATAAAGCATTGATAATCACACCTTTTCATTTTGTAATCCTCCCCTAGATTGGTTAAAGAGTCGTTATCTCTATGGGTAATCATCCGTGTGGAGTAGATAAAAGTATACCCCTTGCAGTCATTAGAACCTTCACATAGAGCCAGGTGATGTGCCATTTAATACCTTTCCTCCCCGACTTAGGATAATCACAGCACAGCTAAAAATATGAAATAAAACGAACGTAACCGCATCCCCGCCCCCACACGACGATGCCCGGTGATTGTTTAACCCCTGCCATCAGAGCGATGACCATATACTTTCATTGCGAAATGAAAGCCATCCTTGTGTCAGCCGGTGAACATCATCCAAAGAGGATTAAAATGCGGAACCCTTTCAGTCATTTACTCCTCCGCCCTATTACCATGCCGTAATAATTGAAACCAAGTGTACACGGCGCTCGTAAAAAAGTTTCAGACACAACCCCCCCACACACATCCATATCCTCTGGGAGGAAGGTGTAATTCAATTAAAGATGTACAAAGGTAACCTAACCACTCCGACAAATATCAGAAGCGGCCCCCTGCCTATCGGAAGTTGCCTTTTTCGAAGCTGCACCTTTTTTGTGTGCTCGTCATCGACAGGTTTTCGAACTCGCCAGCCACTGCTTTGATCACCCATTAAATGCTAATTAAAATTCCTTTAATGTAAGTGGCTCACCGATCCGTAGTTAAATTTCATCAAATCGTCCCTACCCACTCGCCCACCCTGAGCATACATTGCGAGCTTTGAGAGTGATGTGGTAGGTGTGAGCGTGTGCACACATCTGATGTTGGAAACTAGACACCCGTGAAAATAGATGAGGATTTCGAAGAATAGCCCAAAGCATGTCCTTGGGGTTTAGTTACTTTTCAGCGAAAATACTGAAATTTTTTTGCCCCACCGACCGAGGTCATCCTTGAAATCGATCTGCACTTGTAGCCCGTAGTAAGTTTTCCCAGGGAGAATGTGATTTCAATTAGCAGCATAGAACGAACCCAGGGAGCGTTTGGTTTTGATTAAGGGTTGGTTGCCTGCGGCCATGGTGTCATAGTACTTTGGAGTATAATTTTCATTCTGACAGCTACTCTCGTAAGCTGACTCCAGTCCAATTGAATTGATACAGTGACAGGGTGTAGAGGAGGGAAAAGTCTCCGTGGCAGATGAGTAATTAAAAGCGGACTGCCCAGTGACGGGGCACTGGTGAATTAATTAACAGGCGCAACGGCGTTAGGCGTTAAGCAGGTATCTTCGGAATTATTCGAAGATTAATAATTATTCGAAACCGGATCCCCATTATAATCCAAACACAATCGCCAGAAGTGTTATCTGTGAACTCTATTCTGTCCAGGAAACATACTGAGAGCAGGGAGGGAAAGGACTGAAGAGCTCGTTACACAATTAGTTTAATGTAAAGCGCTTATGATGTGCGTAGAAGGACTTGCGTGCAGGGATGTGCCTTGCTCCTTACAAGCCATTCAAACAATCTCCCCCCTCCCCCGCCCGGGGTCAAGTTAAGAGAATGTAAATATTGCATTAATTGATTAGAGCTTCATTTTGGGGCGTTTGGTTCCCGATGCGTAGGTGGGAGCAGGACCGCAAATCCCCTGCACAAGTGATTGTGGTCCGGGGCGTAATGGGCTTTTCCCTCCGTAATTGGAATTAACAATGCAGTCTTTGAGGGTGTACGGACATTCCGATGGATTTGCATTTTGAGTGCACTGGGATCGAGAGGCTTACAATGTAATTTTGTGGCTGCCATTGTCAACAATTCTCGATGGAAAATTGAAGTTTGAGATTACGTCCATTCTAGGCACTTGCCTCTGTTCCATGGCCTGTTAGTTGGCCACATGAAGGTTCGTGGGTCGAAAGTATTGATTCGATTTTACGGCCGAGCAAGTCGGTTTGGGGTACGTCTTGATGTGGTTGACTCAATTTGAGAAGTTGGTACTTTGTCATATGAACCGACGAATAAATTGTCAGTCATGTTAAGTTAAATTCATGTTCATTTCATTCGTTCCCTTTGAATGGGCTACTAGGGATCTTAATAAATAGATTTATTTCATCTCTCCAAACGAACGAAATACGTGAGTCAATTCTAGTTGCTACAGTCTTGCCAATATTTCTATCTTTCATGTCAGTTAAATTATGAAAAGTTAATCATTCACTTGTACAATTTAACTAAGCGACATAGACATATTTTACACAGGCGGACCAGAGTAGGATTGCACATACAAGCAATCCCTTGTCTTTGAGCCGCTTTGCAAGAATGCAATTCTCCAGATTTTCTTCAGTTTTTGATCCATGTATTGTATCCTTTTGTCCTTGTCGTAACGTTATAACTAGTGGCTAGGAATCTTGTTACTAGCCCAGTGTGCATGCATTGGGCGAATCTTCCGGTTTCAACCTTCGGAACAGCCAGGCCGACATTTCAGTGCAGAACAAAATTATCCCAACCCACCGACTGCTGATCACTCAATCAATTAAAGGAGTGATTGTTAACGAAATCGAAGCCGCAATGCTTTGTCAATACGGCTTCCTGACATCGATTCAATTCCAAACCAACAGTGCCTCATTGAGATATACATTCAAATCCTGACTAGGATGATTCTGACAGCGTCAATATAATTGGTTCGATGACTTCACGCGGATCGGCGATTTGGCAAATGTGATGGCTTAAACATAACAAAAGTGCGAAGGGTCACCTATGGTAAAAATCGTAATACCGGTGAACGATCTTTTGTAGGCTGAAAAAGCATAACGCGTTCTAAAAATTTCCAACCATACTGTCGTTTTGGGTGGTATGATCTATTTACATCTTTTGCAGTGAATATACGATCTGCTCGAAAAAGCTTTTCTTTGACTCACACACATTCTTACACCCACACTTACATTTTCCTTAAAAAGAGATGTACAAAAAATTCGTCGAGTCAGTCAGAGATAGTGCACTACTCAATAAAGACACAGTAGCAAAAAAATAACAAGTGTTTCATTTCCTGACTCCCTTTCCTACACTTTGAACACGTGCGATGTGCCCCTATAAGCCCCTGAGTAGGATATTTGTTCTAGGCGTTATGCTCGATAAAAGTCCGTCTGGCTGGAAGGCCTCTTCCTTAAGTTAACGAGGTTCTTCTTCTTGTGGCGCTACAGTCCGGGGTGGACCTGGGTCTCAACCAACATAGCTTTCCAGCCAGCACGATCTTCCGCCTCTGTTGCGTTGTCCCAATGGGTCAGATTCGAAAACTTTTCGGGCCGAAACAGTGGTGTCCATTCGCTCTACATGGCCTAGCCAGGTTAGGTATGAGCAAATCACTGCTTTACACGATCTACAACAAGATAACAGGTAGAAGATTTATTCTTAAAAGTGGCAACAAGGTTTCTGCTCATGTTTTCAAAATAAATAATGGGCTTCAACAGGGTGCGGTAAACTCACCAATTCTTTTCTCTGTTTTCACCAGTGAACTGATGTGCTCCATGCCACATATGATCGCGTTAGCTGACAACTTGGTCGTGAGCAGAGCAAAGCCAAGGATTGACATCATTAGCATACTTTTCCAACGTGGCTTCGGAGAGATCAAGGGATTCTGCGACGACTGAAAGTTAAAAATTAATTACCAAAAGTGTGAAACCGTCCTTTTCCGGACTCCGTTAATCAGAGCCTCTAGGGTTACGATGAAACGCCAGCATAAAGTCAGAAAGAGGTAGTTTTATAACAATTACAAAATTGGTAACTAGTTAAAGTATTTTTACTTCTAGATTTAAGGAAATAGAAAATAAGAGTAATAAAAAAATGCTTGATGTAAGCGCAACATAAATCATTGCCTGCATTTTATAGTCCACCACATTATTTTCTTAAAATGTACGCAGGAAGTTCATATTCATTACTTTTTTTATTCTTTTTATTTTTAGATTCTTAAAACTACCCTAAACCTGTGTAAGTTGGCCCTGTAGAGACAACTACCTCGTCATGTGTCGGAGAAGTTAACGGCAACGAATGCTGGTAATGGTGTAAGCACCAGTAAAAATGCCGTTCATTGGCAGAAACTGATATCGAGGACAGGAATCGCTCTACTGAACCGTAGGAGATTTTCTTGACTACGAACGACGTCCGGATCTACTGTTCGGCGTCCAACGTGGAAGATGATAGGGCAGCCTTTTCCGGCCTTTAGCGTCCAAATAGAGGATAGCTTTAGGCGGAAGGAAGCCGTTAAGACGTACCCGATCATGGTACATTTCATATGGGTAGGCCCCAAAGATCCGACTGTTGATTGGAGCCATGCCTTGAGCTGTGTGACTCCGAATGAGCTTAATAATAAAATTATCCATCCCTATAAGGTTTGCCTCGTTGTACAGAACCTCGTTGGGGAAGAATTTCTTGTACTGTGATTCTGATGTTCGATATAAATGAAGACAGACCCAAAGACACTGCCTCTCAAACACCCTTATCTTTTCATCTGGGAAGGACTCACGTTGTACCACACATGACAACCATATACTACTATTCGTATTGGCTGGATGAGGGCCATGTAGCAGATGACCTTAACTCTGGTATCAAGTTGACTGCTGTAAAACAGCCCTCCTGCCATAGCGAAGGCATTCTTAACCCTGATGAGAGCTGTATCTATGTGGATACCGCCATATAGATACTGGTCCAACAAGATGCTTAGATATCTAACTTCAGTTTTAACAGTTAATAGTCGTCCTTGTGGGTCAACAGTTCATTTTCGGATCGCTTGAGGCCCTGGACAGTGGGGTTCTGTCAAGGATAGTTTCATATTTTTGGTAGTTGACCATATTCATTACTACTCGTAGTTTACACACAGTTGAAACAAGTGAAGATTTTCTTTCCTATATTTCATATTTGTCGACGATTGAGTACCCTCTCAACCATAACAAATTTTCTGCTTCTTTCGCCGTACGTTCTTCTTGGTCTTCTTTTTTAGTGGTGCTACAGTTCGTGGTGGACCTGAGCCTCAACCAACAAGACTCTCCATCTAGCACGATTTCTCGTCAGCTGCCTCCAGTTGTGCACTCCAAGTTAATTGCGGTGCTTCTCCACTTGTGTGCGCCATCTTGACGTAGGCCATCTTAAGCGTTGTATCCGAAGACACTTCACCAGGCGCATGCCGGCGCCTATAATGTTCGTCGTTAAATCATCAATCATCAACATCATTCTTGAGAAGATCGCTCATAACTCAGAAGTCGACACCAGAGGCACGATTGCAAAAGTCTATTCAACTGAAAACTTACGCGAATGACATTTACGGGATTAGACGAACTTTGATGGCATTGTGGTGGAAGCGACTAAGTGGGTCTGGCAGTAAATGAGGGCAAAATGAACTATATTTTGTCATCAAGGAAGGACACACAACACCGACTTCTCATACAAAGCGCCCCACTAGGCAGCAGAAACTTCGAGGTAGTCATGGACTTTGTCAACCTCAGCTCTGCGGTAAATAGGAACAACACATTAGTACCGAAATCAAACCCAGAATCACTCTTACCAATCGTTGCTGCTTTTCCATCAAGAGACAATTGGTTTATAGAGGGATCTCTTGAAGGACTAAGTTGGCTTTGTATAACAGCTTGATCATCCCAGTCCTCCTTTACGACACACTCTCATATGCGGCCCTAAAATCGAGGAATACGTGGTGAGTGTCGATCTGTGCCTCTTGGGTCTTTTCCAGGATCGGCTTTTAAGGGAAGATCCCGTATGTAGCTGTCTTCCCTGGCCTGCAACCACAGTGATAAGGACCTATCACGCTGTTGACGTTCACACAATACGGTCTTGTGCGTTATGTTGAGGGGACAGATCCCTTGATTGTTGGCGTACTCGAACGGATCGCCTTTCTTGTGGTCCGGACAAACGATACGGACGCGATACCATCCATAAGCATGAGTGGCCGTCAACGCACTCAAAAAAGGCTCCGATTTTAGCTATCCTCCTCAGGACCAAAAAAAATTCTTAGTCTCTCATTACATCGATCAAAGCACCGAAAAGTTGTTTTTTTATTGACTACTAGGTGTCGATTACTCCTTTAGAATGATACTAGATTTTCTCTGTCTCGATGAGTTAGTGTTAAGAACCCGGGATAAACGTGTAGCGTCATTATCCGTATTATCAATAGAGCGCTAAGAGAAGTCCTTTCGTGCGAAAGTGTTTACCTTCACGATCGAATCGAGAAAAGAACAAAATTGCACTCGTAACCGAGGATTGGGGATTTTCTTCGACTAGTCGGTGGTCATTGCGCAATTTTAGTTCTGCTAGCTTGCTCTTTCACAATAATTGAAGTTTTCCGTAAATAGGTTGATCACACTGCACAGCGATTACTCCTGTAATTAAAGTTGTCTACTGGTGGCTGTAGGTGGTATGTAAACTAGAACTACACACCTACAATTTGCAAGATTACCCCCGGAGGACTTACTGCTGTCCAAGTTTGTTCACAAGTGTATTTGCGTTCAGTTCTCCAAACACACAGCGTCCGAGCCACAAACAACTATCAGGTCCTCTCATGTACCCTATCTCGAAGCAGTGCAGTAATGACACAATTCCTGCCGAATAAATAAATCGTACATCCTCCGCACCCATTCGGGATATAAAAACAAACATACCCTGTGTACGGAATCAACAGCCCTGCCTTGACAAGTGTCATTAATTAAAACCAATCTGATACTTTATGCGCACAATAAAGATCATCGTATGAATTAATTACCTCATTATGTAGGAGTATTTGCTTATTGATTAATTGGGATCCTTTCCACATTCTTCTGCTGCTGGCGAAAAAGATACAAAACTTACAGGCGACTACAAATCGGAAACCGTAAAGTGCGGTATAAAAAATCGACTGACAGACAAGAAACAGGAACCAGGACGAAGGCGGAAGAGAGAATTTCTCCTTGCGTCACGGGATTCTTCCTTTTCGCCATCAATTATTTATAGGTCGACGACATAAATGGCGCAATGACACCGAAGAGGGGGAGCACGCGCGCCGCGTCGTCCACTGCCCGAGCAGTGGTGCGGTACGGCCAGTGCCGGACCATTGTCGAGTTGAGTTATGATTATGAGATGAGCAGAAGGCTTTGTGGGGCGCCATTAAGGATATATCATTCGGTTAGTTATACTCTGCGGCCTTTCAAGTTGGGCAGTCATTTTGTCGAGAGTTAATGTCGGGGGAGTGGTGATAACTTTTTGTCTCTGATTTTTTTCTTGGTTTTAGAATACCTCGTTAGGGGAACGTGAGGGGTTGTTAAGGACTGGGTTTGTTATATTGTATGAAGCTGGTGAAGGGGAAGTTCTCATCACGTGTGGAAGTAGGCAAAGTAGCTTGAGAGGGATACCACGTCTGCACTGTTTTCAGTGTGTCTATGTTGTTCATGATACATTCAAGGGGGTGAAAGGTTCGAAGGACTGCAACAAATCTACATTTCTGGCCCTCAATTTGTGACAGTGCGCAATGTGAAAATTTCAATTCAGGCGTTTTTGTTGTGAATTTAGTTCACAGAAAAGGTTTCTCAATTAAGGTGGACGGAAGAAGGGATAAGCGCATGAATTGTGAGGGAAATGATGGGAGATTCTTGCAGGCGCAAGAGGTGAGATTGTGGACGTAAGTCGATCTTTCGATAGAAAAGGTCCAAAATCCCTCATAAGCTTCACGTCTCAAAACCTGGATCACTCTGCTTCGAAGACCGCACTAGAGAAGTGTATCTTCTAAAGCACATCCTTAATTCAGTCCATGTCTGTGTTACGTTCTAGAGACATTCCAGGTAACTGCAGAGTTGATGTATTAGCGAGGTATGCGACAACACTAGCCTTACTTAAGGGGACCTCATGCCACATGTAAATTGAAATTACACATGGACGCGATCCACTTAATCAACCAAAGATTGTCTAAACATGTCTTCTGCTACATTTTAAAAGAAATCTGGCCTTCCCTCGGGCCGAAGGGTTCTAGATTGCTTCTATAGCTCAAGGATCGGTAATAAGCCTGATTGTGAGAGCAATAACTGACACCTTAGTAGATTGAGTGTTCCCTCGAGTGATCTGCAGAGGATGTACATATACACGAGGAGGAATCAGAAACCATCCAACATCGGGCATTAGCAGTCTGCATGATCTTAACAACACGCACTCCAACCGACTTATGGAACTTCCTCATCGGTTCTAAGTTGTTCGAATTAGTTCATCACATCAAACACTGGAGTAGTAACCACATGGCTCTCAATAACAGAGGACTAAGTGTATAGACTGAGCAACCTCTACAGACCTAAAGGGTGGACCATTATGGACCAGGTGGCAAAAGTGCATTCTACAGAAAAGCTCTACAGTAGTTTATGGCACGAATATCACTAGTTAAAGTCAATACAGTATTGAAAACGAAATTCAAGCATGTCTGGTACTGTAGAAAACATTTTGGGGTAGTTGTTTAAAGTCCTTTAAGAGGTTAAACTGACTTCTTTATTTAAATAAAGAAATCAAGTGAGAAACATAAAACCAAATGCAAAACCACTCCAATATCCAAAAAATAACGCGGTGGCCAAGGCGTTGTGATTAAACACATCGAGGGATTTTGTTTTCCATTCGTGGACTAGAGCTTTCACGTGAAATTTTTCTCAACACCATTTGGCAGCACACAGAACGCTTCTCAAATTTCGCAGTTTGGAGTCAGGACTTAACTGCAGGATCCATCAAATCGAGAGTGAACAATATCATGCAGAGCATGGGTGGTTGTAGTAGAAGCCTGGTTCCTTGTGGACTGTATAACCACCCAATTTATTGATTGTTGACTTGGGTACATGCCCCAGTCAGCTGCCTATTTGTGTTTCAAAATAAAGCTAGAAATGTCACTCTAGATCTCATTCTACATTCTGTGATATATGACGGAAGTCCTTCTGTCCCACTTTTGTGAATTTCAAGAAAAGACGCAAAGAGACTCACAGGAAGAACCCTAACTTACACTTTATTTCTTAACGTCTGTTGTGGAATTTTCCATCTTATGGTTCATAGTCACATTTTGGGGTACGAATGTGGCCATCAGCACCTTTCGGGATTGTTAAGGTAATTAAAAAAAATATATTGAAGATCCACTTTGTCCGCACATTTTCTAAGTAGTTATACGACCTTCTTATGCATTTGTTTGGTTTTGACAATTCCAATTAGTTCCTGTTTGCCGTGACTCGCACTTATGAAAAATTGGGTAGAAATAAGGATTTATTCTCGCTGACAAAGAAACGGTTTAAGTAAAATTGTCAAATAAGAAAGCGTACAACAAGAAAAGATCTTAAAGTAGGACTTAAAAATATATTCACCATAATCCCGTGTACTGAACCAACCACATTTCCCTTTGTAGCATATATTGAGGTAGTAGCAGGGACTTGATTTTACACAACCATCATCATCTTCATCTTTGTAAATCCGCATGCTTCACTAAATGCTCGATCCTCCGCCATCGACTCTAACTCATCAGGAATTACTCCCAAGCGAAACTGATGAGTCTTTGGATTTGATCAAGCAGTCGCCTAACTGAAAGAATTGAATTAAAGGCACCCCTTGTCTTGATAAATGCGTCATCCATTTAGCTAATATTTAAAGCTGTTCATAAAGGTAAGAAACGTTTTGAACATAAGCTGACTATTACACTGAAATTTAAAAAGGACTAAAGAGATGCGGAATATATTTATAAACCTTAGTGCAGCACAGTCCATAAGGAACTAAGGCCTAGCTCCTTAAGCAACTACTTGCGTTGTGCGTTTGTTATTGAATATAGTGGGAACCTGCGGAATTGTCAACTCCAAACTGTTATTGTTCAATTGTTGTCAGCAATTGCAAATAGTTGGTGTTCGGAAAAAATCTGGGTTCCCTAACTAAACCCACAAAACTGGGCCGGTCACTCACTGCGTTGATGTCTCACGTGTCTTCCTTCTTAAGTTAAGGAATACTTCATATTACACGAATCTTTTTGAAAATGGAATTAGTGCAAACAAAATAGAAAAATAGTCTCCCTCTCAAATTACGTGCATAATCTCCGCCGTAAATGGTTTCCATGGAGGATAACGTGACAAAAGTCCTCCCCTCGTATTGACAAACGACCGATTGAAGGAGCACTTGATAACTGAAACTGTCGGCATTTTAAAAGACAGCGCGAGTCATATCTTGCATAAAATATTAGACATAAAAAAGCTGTCTGCTTAATGGGTGCTGCATTTTTCAATCTGGACAACTACCAGGGATAGAGACGTGAGATCACTTGTCTTATCGCGATTCATGATCGTCGACTTAGCAAAAATCTACTAGTATACACCAGAGACCAAAGAACAGTCGATATAGTGGTCTTCATCCGTCAAATGTGCTCTAAAATCAGCAAAGGAGCTCCTTTCGATCGAAAAGGTGATGGCAACAGGTTTGTTAAATTTACAAAGCGTGATCAACAAAAAGACCATAGGGCTCTACACCGATTTGCAGAAAAAATAATTTTTCTATTTGGCAACTTGCAAGGGAGGCAAGGAAGTAATGACTCTGCTGTCACCATGGTCATAGAAGTTAAATTAGACTATCAACTGCTTTTCCTTCCACCGTATTCCCTAGATTTGTCCCATTTGACTTATTTTGATTAACAAACTGGAAAAAGACACTCATCGGGCAGAAATTTGAATCAAATGTGGGGGTTTTCAATACCGCGGAGTCCGATTGGAATGATTCGACGGATTTGAGTTGCTCATTTGGCAGACCGGCTGACACCTCTGCCACTGGGAAGCTGCAATGTATTTTCTAGATTTCTCCCCGTGCTGTCTTTTTTGTATCCAAACTCGAATAAGTAACTCGCTGATCAGAGGTGGAATGAGGAGTATCACCGCTACGGAGGCCTTATTTGCAGATCTTTAGGAATAGATAGCAGACGCGTTAAAAAAGTTAGAGCACAATGGATCAGGAATCAGGAATATCGAGATGTTGTCATTCATTGTTATTTGGATGCTTAAAAGCGCCCCAAAGGACATAAACTGGTAGACAGTAAACCTTTGCATTGTTAGAAACTCGTATACAAGAGACTGTAGTTGACGATTGAAAACTAAAAAAAAAATATTGCCCGCATTACCTCCAACCCCATTTCTTCTTCTGTAAGTAAACTTATTTCAGCCATCCAATCACATGAGACAACACCCCCTATCCGGAGCAGTTACACAGAATAATCCTTTCCCTCGTTGCATGTGGAACGACATACACAGACGAAAGTGAAATGCGGGACATTCAAAGTTTACTCCGATCCGATCCGATACATAAAAGGGGCTTTACAATTAAATTAAGAACGTATGCATTTTTTATGTAAATCATTGAGGGCTTATACCTACAAGACAAATTGCTGAGAGCTGTCAAAAAACAATTCAAGCCTCCCACATGCTGAGCAACTCTCAAGACATATCCGACGGAAATTCCATTCAAATGTATTCAAAACCACCCACTCGTCGTGCGCTCTGTGGTTCGCCTCCTTCGCATCCGTGTTACCATGAGTGAAACCTGTATTCCTCCGTCAAGTAAACAAGTGTTTTCCAAAAGGGAGGAAACTCTTCATAAATCAAATGTGTTACAAAATATCCTAGATGTATTATCAAATTTCCTTCCCATGAGTGTCCTTACACGAACACCACCATCCGGCGGCCTAAAATCAATTTCTTTCCAACGGAGACCCAAATAATTGATTATTCAACGAGAATAGGGACAAAAGCAAAACAACAACGCCAGCAAGAGCAAGGGAAAAAAAACAACAACACTGTATCACCTCACCCCACAAGCATCGGGGGAGGTGGGGCTTTTGTTGTCTCACAGGCGACATGTGAGGACTCTCGCTCTTTCCCTGGTGTGACAGGTTGTAAGCAAATCTATTATTTTGCGAAAAACAACACACCACCCACCCCCGTTCATCATCAACACCGCCATCATCGTTTCTAAATGGATACAAGTATTTGTATATAATTCTGGCTAAGAGATAAGAACTTCCCTGAAACTGTCATCGTCGACATCAACGTCGTCGTCGTCGTCGTCGTCGTGCTGGCGAAGAGTCCTCTGGGGATACTCATCAAGAGAGCGTGTGTGCCCCACCACTCAGTGTCGATGGTGTTCGGGGAGATGAGCAATCGAAGCGAAGTTAGTGGATGATGTCCTGTCCATTGATCTTGTGTCATACATTTTAACTGTGCGGACATATCCTGTGAGATGTGAGATATGGCAAATGGGAGTTAATTGCTCTTCTCTGTGAAGTGTCTCAAAGGAATGGCGTGCAGCGCACACACTTAACACTTCAGGGCAACTCGCAATGATAATAATTAGATTAATCTGTTATAGGGTGTGGGGGAGTTTTCAACTGCAGCTTTTTCTATGTTGCTCGCACCTTGGATAAGTTAAGATCATTGGGAAAGTATCCTTTACAAGATCATCCCCTCTTTCAAGACCCAGCCTCACATTCAAATATTTTCTGGAAATTGGAATCAAAAACCGGATGGCATGAAATACATTCATGTGGGGAAGGTCTGTCAACGCTCCTAGGTGCTTAACCTAAGCATCATAATCGAGGAACTTCTTCTTCTCTCAATCTCAAGGGTCAAGGATTTTGTTTCTCATCAAAAATTGTCAGCAGTTCCACACACATTCCACTTGGACTTTCATTAGGTGTCCTCCCTACATCGATCCTTCTCAATGGGTTAACAATTATGTATGCGAGGGTTTCAATACAGTATCTAACCAATTCATTTCCCGCCCCTGGATACCAATCGAACAATAACAAACAACCAAAAGTCTTTTGAAATGGCAGCATTTCAAACAGCACTTCCCACTTATCCAGCCGGAAACACACATCCCATCGCCGGCAGACCCAAATCCAAACATAATGTATTGTTGTGCACGCACCATTTACAACCGTTCCGAGCCGATGTCATGTTTTACCCTGAAATATTGTTGCAGCCCTCTCCGGGCGTAGATGAAGAACGTCGGCACCAGGTGCAAACAAACGATCCCTTCTCCCCCCACTCAAGAGCCACGCTGCATTTGTATTCACCCGAATGAGAACAATTGGTGCGCCACCATCCTTGTTTCAGACACAACAGGAGATGACCCCTCAGACAGTTTATCTTAGTTTGACAATTCAACAATTATGCTGACGTCATGAAAGGGGAGTAAAGTGCCCTCTAAGTGACTTAAAGTTCAAGTGCTGCAGAGTGTCCTTGCAGTTTACTGCTACAATTAATTTTTCGCCTTATTTTTCCATTCTCTCTCCGAAACGAGGACTCACAAGTGAGAGGATGCTGAATTGGAATCCATTAAATTAATTAATTGCAAACAAAATTTCATCCAAAAGCAGTGCTTCACCATGGAAGGCATTCAACTTTCTATGGGAAATTTGGAGGTTAGACGGGGCAGGCGTGGTATGGGGCGCCTCGTGTCAGGGGGGAGCACATTCCTTGTTGTTTACTTTTGAAATTATGCCCAGCATGATGGCCATTGTGATGCTGACTTTATGTCACACACAGCATCGCTGATATTTAAATTTAACGCGTCGGATGATTCAAGGTTTATGTTTTTGATTTCTTGACCTTTGATGTCATGATGAGAGAGATGACAAGGGAGACGTTGAAACTTTTAAGGTGTCAGTTGTCGTATGAACTGTAATTCGATTAGGGATTACAAATTAAAGTTCAAAGGATCTTAAAGGTCAATCGCATTTATCTCATTTCGGTGCGGAAATATTGCCATTTCTGAAATGCAACTCAGCTGTGGTTAGAATGTGAAAGAAAAGCTATCATTTCTTTGATTGATTAAGAATTTGTATGGTTGGGTTAATATGCCGACGTGGAAGTACAAAAATGCTTTTTAACTTTGTTCCCAATTTGTCGTTTAACAGGTCTGTATAAAGTTGGCGCGTTACGACAATATTTGAGCCTACCTAGTCCAGTTTGAAAGTCCAAAAAATAAGAACTCCTCTCTTCTTTCTTGTCATCTCCTACCGATGGCCTACTTAGTCAACCAGTCCTAAACGGTGTTCGGTCAAAGTGAGTGATACGAGTAAGTGATTTTTCTGAACTCTTGTCGAATATTGTCGAATATCAGCAGTCCGAAGTAAGGCAAACGATTGATGCTCGGTGGGGCTGTAGCCTCCATAAAGGTTGGTTGCGAATAAAAAATAAATCATGAAAAATGTCAAGTCGGTGTATGGAGTAATCTTATTGCGAGGTGTTTTGATCTACGGTGCGTATCGATATTCTAGCGAACCAATCATAACTCATGCCAAGAAGCCCAAAAAGGGAGATGCACGAGTCAGTTTATTTCACGAATTGAAAGTTGGACAAATTGGAAACAGGGTAAGCTACATAACTATCTTAAGCAGTTTATGACTGCACCATCATTCAAGTTCGTCTTATCGTCGCTGCGCAAAAGCTGTAGAAAATGTGGAACGAGTTTGTATCAAATGCCTACTATTTGGAAATGAAATAACTTTATTGCGCGAAGAATTTGGTAAGCGGTCAACACCAGATAACATTGTCCAATTCCTGTTGATGTCGGAAGATCTTTGGGCTCCTGTTGATAATGCAGCCGTAGGAATAATACATGATTTAAGAAATTTGGAATGACAGCGAAAAGCTCGGGTCCGTCACTCGCGAATGAGCACTGAGCTGTAGCTCCGTTGGGAAATTAATGTAAAGATTTTCTGGAAGGTTGTTCTAGTCAGTAAGAATCTGACACTACTAAGGACGTCGGTCCATTGATGCCTATGAAAGGTATACATCTATAAAAAGAGTACCTGGTACATTCACTAGCTTTATACACAGCTTTCTCTGATAGTCGAGGAATAAAATTGTTTATTCACATAAAAAGAATCCGGAATAAATGAAAATCTTTCCAAGAAATGTGATCCATGGGCTCTCCTTTCGAATCCACATTCTGAATCAGAATAGTGCTTCTTCAGCTTGAAAACCCATAAAGACAGTACTACTTCCTACATGACTATGTCCAAAGCGAAAATGTTCACCGGTGCTACGTTGAGTATGAGTAAAGTCTCACACATTGCTTTCAATTCCTAAACGTAAAACTCACATTGTACTACGGCATGCACCTGGTCTAGCGCTGTATCCGAAGACGCTACAGTCTATAAAGCTTGTGCTGCAGACGCTATTAACGCAAACAGAAGCAGAAATCGCATGCCGAAAAAGACTGAGGGCTTCCTTCGCCGCTTTTAGTAGCGTCCCAGTTTCTGCGCCGTAAAGCAGGACTGGGATGATTAAGCTGTTATATAAAGTCAGTTTCCTTCTTGAGCCCCAAAAAGTCGCGATTGTCAAGCATTTGATTTCGGTACTGATGTGTTATCCTAACCGCTGAGCTGAGTTAGACTACCTCAAAGTTTCTGCTGCCTAGTGTGATGCTACGTCTGTAACGTTGGTGTATATCATTCCTTAATGACAGCATGTATTTCGTTTTGTCCTCATTTACTGACAGATCCTCTTTGGCCGCCTTCGCTTCAATGCTATCAAAAGCCTCACTAATGGCGCGCTGTGTTTGTCCAATCCCGTCAATGTCGTTTGCGGAAGCAAGCAGTTGAGCGGACTTTTGGAAGATCGTGCCTCTGGTGTTGACTTGTTATCAACGAACGATCGTCTCAAGAATGATGTTGAAGAAGTCGACATAACGACAGCGCGTCGATACAAGTTGTTGCCAAAATCTTCTTCTTCTTTGCTTTACAGATACAGCTCGTGCTTTATCTCAACCAACATGCCTCTCCGTTCTCTCTGACTCCAATTGGCACATTGAGTTGATTGATGCCTATCAACACTTCTGTGCGCCATCTTAAGCCCGGACGTCTTTAGGATAACGATGATTTTTTCCATACGCTCTCTATGACTTAGCCAACTTATATCTGTAGATGCCTGCGCACCGTATCCCGCTGTTCAACGTACAGAGACCTTCGTTGAATCTTCCCCTTGAAATACCATCAACGAATACAGATCCAAGAATTCT
The DNA here is from genome assembly GCA_944738645.1 of Eristalinus sepulchralis. Lineage (NCBI taxonomy): Eukaryota > Metazoa > Arthropoda > Insecta > Diptera > Syrphidae > Eristalinus > Eristalinus sepulchralis. Next base: position 36,623,914 of record OX122883.1, read on the forward strand.
ACGTATAACTTTCGGAAAGATCACAAGGACTTCCTCAATTGCTTTTTTTTGTCCAGTTTTCAGTGACATATAAAAAGACTGGGTCGAACAAGGGTTGTACAAAGTCACTTTCGAATTTCGAAAATGCTCTGTTGCTCACTATCCTCATGAGCTCTAAGGGACAGCAAGTGGCAAGAGCGATTCTAGTTAGTTTTCGGTGCTGGCAAAGACAAATTAATTCATTACGTTAACATTTTTGCTATCCATTGTGAACCATGCAATTTTACTGAAATTTGCGAGATTTTTGATAGCTATACCTTGTTTTACACTTTTTACCAATAGGCTCAAACCGCTATGCTTTCAGTGGCAGGAAGGGCTGCATTGACCGTTAACTGTGTTCATTAAATCACATTAAAGTCATGTTTCATCAAGTTTCTAACAGAACGGCCTTTCATCTGTTGTTTCCTTCTGATCTTCTCAAAACAGGTGACATGACAACACATTGCCTTGTCTTAAACTTTTTTTGACACCGATGTGGGTGACTTCGTAACCGATCTTCACGGAGCAGCCAGAGTTTTCCGTCGTCATACCAAACAATTTAAAGAGTTTGGAAAGAGTGCCAAAATAAGTCACGGCACATGTTCGCCTCTGCCATATGCGGTCTTCAAATCAATAAATAAGGTCTTGAGTGTCGTTTCCTGTTTTTACGGACTTTTCCAGAATTTGCCGGAAAACTGGCAACGGGCCCCATAAATTCCAGGATTTGTGTGGGAAACTGATTTATTGTTAGGGTTTATTAGGAGTTCACAAAAACGGCAAAAAAACACGCCATGTTAAGGGAATTTTCCGGTATTCAGTGCAATCAAAGATGTTTTCTTTCTAGTACACTTGGAAAACGACACTTAAAATTCGTTCTTTAAGCATGCATTTTTCCCCACATAACTTACAGTTAAGCTGGTGCATGCGCCCAATCATATTATCCACTGTCAGCTACACTGGTTTGAAAATGCTCTTAAAAGACAACACAGAATGAAAACGAAACCATCTATGTGTGAGTGTAACCACTTTCAAATGACTATTCAGAGCTTTCCCACAAAATTGTTCTCTTTTGTTCTGAAAAATAAATGATCCCATCTTCGAAAGTCCACAAACGTCTAATCTTTTGGGCAATCCCCTATCTCCCTCGAAAACTTACTCACTGGACTTGAAAGGACTTAAGTGAGTGATTTCTTTTTTTCCTAATTTTTTTCTTTCAATCAACTGTTGGGAGAAATTCTTATCGCTGATGATGATTTTTCTTGATTATCAACTGGGGCCGTTCGCCATTGAAACCGCTAAGTCGCCGCTATTCATGGCGATTAACTTCTTATACAGTCTGATTCTTTTGTGTGTGCCTTGACTGCAGTTTGAGGAAAATTCACAATTTATCTTAAGAATGATGTGCTTTAATTGATTACTGAAGGTCCACTTGACAAGGACTAAGGACCAAATGGGTTATTGTGGGAGAAACGATGTTATCTTCTGAAAAACTTGATAATGGACGTCAATAAATCATTCAAATGATATTATTGCTCAAGATGATGTTTGGTTGGTACTCTCAGGAAATTTGTAAAGTCTCAACGACAAGAACGGAGAGTCCATTTAGAACACCCCAAGGTTACAGCAATCATTCATTTGCAGTATAGGAGATACTTATGCTTAAATTAAACAAAAAGGCCAAAAGGAGAGGACACCAGTCAACAAAAAGTCACATCACAGTTTCCTATCAACTGTCAACTGACTCTTTTACTGTACTTCCTGAGTTTCATCCGCTAACCGTCTGCCGTCTAGTGCCATTAAATCCTCTTTAAATTTAATGCTTCCGGTGCCCCTAACAGCCGTTGTCGAATGTTTGTTTATGTTAACTCTTCCCCGAAGTATTATAATCGGGAGGACCAGCTTACAGTCACTCTTAACTTTCAGTAACAAAAATTATGTGCCAGCGTAAAGCGATGAGATATTTGAATGGGTTCTCTGGAGAGATAGAAATAGAATACAGGAAATAAGAGACGTCACTGACAAAAAATCCTTTAAGCGTTCACCAGGGAGGAGCTATTCATTTTGAGGACTTTTTCAGGAAGCCCAGAGTTTGAAAGATAATTGTATATTTTATTGCAGTTTTCTGATCATAGAGTCATAGAGCCTTCATCACATTCGGTGCATGATGCAATCTGTAAGTTTCAGGCAAAGGGCGTTAAACGTCTTTTCAAGCAACCTTGCACAAATTCTGCATACGGTTTACACTAAGGGTAACACGAAGATCCTCGTGTTGTCTGTTGCACAGCCACGTAGAGTGGGGAAATTATTAAGTGCAGCCATGCTGAAAATTCTACGAAACGAGGATTTTTCATGAAAGGGGCTGAGTTCCCATTGATTTCCAAAGAAAAACTCATCACCAAGCATCAACTTCGTACTAGTGCCAGGGAGTTGAAAAGTGAAGGTAGAACATTGTCTTCCCCTTCCTTACCTAGGAAGGAGGGAGACCAGACTCCTAGCATGCAGCACTATAAGGTTCGTGATGAAATCTACTTCAATAATGTTAGGGGCTAATCAGTGTTACAATTTGATTCGTTTCCTATAGTCCTTCAGCAGCGCCCTTCATGCGAATATTGGCATGGGAAAATTGTTCACACACCATCCTGATCCTAAACCGAAACTGAGAATCATGTTGATAAAGAAAATATTTATCAACATACATTTTGAGCTTATGGAACATAGCGCGAGAGTTCTTTTGGAGCTGTGTACAGGATTTCTTTTGTGACTCGCTCGCCTGTTGGAATTGCTTGCCTTTTGGAAACCCGTCTATCCTTGCCAAATGGACAGCTAAACAGCCGCATTCTTCCACAAACTGTCTCCGAACTACTGAAAAAGGCGAATGCACTTGCTAATGCATTACTTGACAGAATAAGGATAATGTCAAAAATTGCAAATTTGACACTCGCTTCACTTATTCACTTCACTCTTTAAGTGACGGAACACGCGGTCATAGCAAAAATGGAAAATTAATGAAGGAACGAGGAGATTGCGTCTAAACAAGAACGCAAGATTTAAATTTGGCGCCATTCGAATTGTCATTGTTTTACATTTGAACAATAATTATTGTTTGTTAGTAGAAGGTATAAGGTCAAATAAAATGGAGCGCAACACGAATGAACAACGCATTCTCATTGTAAAATTGTTTTACCAAAATGGTGATATTTTTGCGGCTACAGTTCGCAAATTGCGATGAATTTGGGTTTACAATAATGCTCCAAAAGAGTTAACTGTAAAGCGATTAATGGAAACATTTGCTGAAACTGGGTCTGTAACTGATGTTTAGACAACAACGCGCCTTCGATCAGGTCGATCCACCGAAAATATCGCAGCAGTAAGTGATGATGTCGCTCAAACTCCATCAACCTCAATTCGTCACCGAGCTCAGCAAATTGGTGTTTCCAAATCCACTATGAAGCCTAGAATTGAAGAAATGAATGTGGAGGGGATGTGGTTTCAACAAGACGGCGCCACATCTCATACAGCCAGAGAAACAATTCAATTGCTGCATTTTGGAGACCGCCTAAATCGTGCGATTAAACACCATTGGACTCTTTTCTTTGGATTTTTTGAAGTCGATGGTTTATGCGAATAAGCGAATAACAGGAAATTGAACACCGCATTAATGAAATACCGCAGCATTTTTGCGAAACGGTCATTGAAAATTTCATTAAAAAATCGCGTATGTGCCAGCAAAGCCGCGGCGGTCATCTGGCCGATGTGTTATTCCACACATAGCCTCTTCCTGTCTACCTTACGATATAATAAAGAATTCACGATTTTTTTTAAACATATGCATTTTATTTAAAGTTTAAATCTTGCGTACTTGTTGGGACACCCTTTATATCGAGAGCCCGCTGCCCAATGACTAATAAATAAGTGAAGCCTTAAGTGTGATTGCCATGGGATAATGGTTGAGTGCGTTGACTCACATGCCCAAGGTCCCAGCTTTTCGTACGTCACTATTTGGAGTATGCAATAATCTGTAGGCTTTCTCTATTCGTAAGAGCACAATATCACGCACAATCCAAGTAGTTGCTGCATAAGATAGGTCCTAGTTAGTTGTGAAGTAGAACGCCATCAAAATTAATTATTTTAAATGTGCAGAGAAGATACTTCCCGAGCAAAAAAACTATTCAAAAATTGAGACCTCCTGCAGTTCACAAGGAAACAGGGACGGTGGTTAGCATTAAGGCTAAGACCTGATTTATGAGAAAAACCTAAATTTTTGCATTTTTGTGTGTACAAAAGTATTTTTTTCATTTGACTTGACTTGTGACTGTGTTAATTATTTGCAAGAGCGGCTTTGAAACACTAGCCAACACCATGTTAACCAAATGCTGATGTCTTTTGTTTGTTATACTTAAGTGATCGCGTAGCAGTTTAGATCCAAAATATCGGCATCATGGGCTCTAAGCAAACGGCCTGTGAAATGCCCAGTCATAGTGTTTAGTGAAGACGGATGTTAGGTGAAGGCAGATTGAGCAATAGAGCCATTCCTTGATGTGGATGCTATGCTTAAATTTTACCATTGTGAAGTTGTATTTTAAATGGCTACGTTCTTGGTAATCCTCATACATATCTAACTAATGAGCCAGAGCTTTCCAACTAAAGATGCCTTCTTAGAAAGTAAGGCGCCATTTGCGTTGGGAGTGTTCATGTTGTGAATTTTTTACTAAAGTACAGATGTTGGGTGGGACTGCAGTACTAAATCAACCAAAGTCCAGCTTCTCCAATCATTATTCGTGTTGTGTGTTCTTTTGTTCTGTCACAAGTAGAGACTCAGTTTTTTGCTTCGGAGTCGTCAAAAAACTAAGTTTGCATATATGATAAGTTTTTCATGGACAATTCGTATTCGTAGTGAAAATTATTCAGTCCCGACTTGTCCTCAGCTTGTGACTTGACGCATTAAGGTACATTTTAAGCAACTTTCTCACAATTTAAGCGGCAACACTGCGATAACCTTACTTCTCTATAAGTTAGTTGTGCCATGCGAACTAGAGAAGAGCGCTAGTGCCATTAAATACGAGGCTAAACAGGGAAATGAGACCCCACAATTAGTACTGACTGAGTATTGTAAGCATTCAGAAAAAATCCAAGTACTATCCACCAAATTGTGCAAATTTGGTCCAAAACAAGATTGCTGTTGATCCAAATATTAATAAGTGAATTTCTACAAACAATAAAGCTCACTTTTGGTTGAGTGGACAAGTCAATAAACAAAACACAATTGGAGTGATGATAAACCTGATGTTGAGAAACCGTTAATGTCACAAAAACTGACTGTGAAATAATTTGTTCGTACTTCGTTCGATGGCCATGAGCCATGTGTTCTAACTATTTTATTGATTAATTAAACAATCATGATGTGCAGGAGCAGTGATTTTAAGAAGCCAACGCAGCATATCACACAGCTCATGCCATAATTCATTTATTGAAGGAAACGAATATTTTCACTGTACGGTGGTGTGTGCCTGGTCAAGCGTCGTCGTATACAACGCTAAAGATGGTTAGACCCTAGACACTACTCTCCTGCCCCGAAAAATTTTTGAATCCGAGCCATTGGCACAACGGAAGAAAGGACGGTTTAGGTTAAGATGACTCACACAAGTGGCGAATGACTTTAACCAACTTGGAGTGCAAAACTGGCTGCAGCTGGCGAAAAATCGTGGGAGCTGAAGAGGCATGTTTAGAAAGACCCAGGTCCACTGGGGACTTTAGTGCCAATAAGAGAAGAAGAAGAGGAATATTTTTACTTTGCAGACTCGCGAATCCACCACCACGGACTGGACTATTTTCTGTGGTAATATGTGAAATCCCTATTCTACGCGGATAAGCTCGAAACGATTGAGCACTTGGAGGACAACATTCACTGTCAGTCACAAATGTTAAACAAAGCCATCGAAAATGATATCTCTATTTTAGACTATGTTCAAGCCACCCCTGACGAAGGTATGCCAGAAATCATATTAAAATTATACTGAAAGAAGATTATCTTTTGAATGAAGTAAACATGTCAATTTAAATTTGGTCCTGTTTTCAAGAAAAGAAGGATACTAACGGGAATTAAAGGCTAGGCATTCTTCAGTTGTAACAACAACTTCTTTTGCAAATGTTGTGAAAGGAGGCAGAGGCAGACCATTTTTCGAAATTTCAAAACCAACTGCACTTTCTCACACACCCACAGATATCAATATCCAAATCGTGAACTTTGATTAAATCAGTTTTAATTCATCCAAAATCTGTCCAGATTATTTTTACAGTTCTCAAAAATGTGACAGAGGACGTGGCAAGGAATAAAAGTAAAAGGCAACAGTAAAACGATCTGTGAGTGAAATAATTCAGAAATTTGTATTCAGTCCGACGAAAATATCAAGATATCAAACAATGACCCGTCATTTGTCTCCCGCCCTCGAACAGATTCTCGACTCGAAACCCACCCCCCACCGTGGGACATGTTCCACGGTTCATGATGAACCGATTGAAGGCAAGCACAAGGCAGACCGGGTCATCAACCGAGAAATTGCTTGTCAAAAAGTAACAAGGACAAGGGCAAAGTTAATTAATTTCAAAGGATTACGCTGACGGACTGTGCACGAACACAAGTCAAAATCCCACACCAGTGAGTGAATAACTTTTGCAGCATGCCTAGGTACCTTTTGTCACGGGGACTAGTTTTGTTCGCCTCTGCTGTGACCTTCAACAACATCAAACTCAGAATGGCAAGGAGCAACAAATTCGACACAGAGTCTGAGCCTGTCCATTCACCCTCCAAACCGAGGACTTGTTTTCCAATGAACAACCATCACATCACAGATTCACTTTGATTCACGTAAAAAAGAAAACAACAACAGGAAAATGAGACTGTCACAGTTATTCACACAAGCGGATCGAAATTCAAGCGGAGAGAGAATAGGTATCCTTGACATTAATGACATGTGTGTAGTCACTAGATCTCTATGCGATTATGCCGCACATCCAATGTCGTTCCTAATGCAGGTGCACGGGGCCTTGGCAACGGCAGGATGCGATGATGAGGCTGCCAGCAAAATCCCACATGCCAAGCCACAAAAACAAGCGAAACCGTGACTCATCATCCAGTTGGGGAGGCCGCGATTTGCAGGGCGGTTGTGTCATTTCACTAAATTCAATGCAAACTCACTGTTGGCGTCGCAGCACTCGAGTTTCGTTATAATCCTCACCAGGGAATTGTAGGTGCATTCATTCCCCCACCGCCGTTGCTTTGGAATCTCCTTTCAGGCGAAATAAAAGAGCGATTCCATCGAATCGTCCTCGGCCAATTCAAGCCTGTGAAGGGACACAAATTAGATTGTGAGATACGCCCAAACTCGCCGTACCAATTCCCATTTATTATTATCTTTATTTTTCCTCGTTCCTGGGACAACAACGTACCGCTATATCCATGTCCTGGTTATCAATTCGCATCCGATCGAATTTGAGGAAAACATTTGCCATATCCCTCCCCCTAATCTCATTTCTGTGCTCTTTTCTTCTGCCGCTTGAGTATCTCATTCAAGTCCGTCGTTGTCGTCGTCGTCATCGTCGCCGCCGCCGGCCTTACAAACACACACACACACACACACACCCACATACACATCCCATGGCATAAGAAATTCGCACACTGTGTCGGCGGTGTATCTTCCACCGATTTTTTTTTCCCCAAAAAAAAAAAGAAGAAAACACAACAGCTTCATCCTTCAAGGATCCAACCCAATGAACTTCCCTTTAAAGACCCCCACGGAGACCGAACCGAAGTCGGAGAAAGCTTCTGCTTCCTCCATTCCATTCTTTATGTGTTTCCCTGCTTTGTTGTCGTAGATTTGTAAATCCCTTGGGATAACCGTCAACGCAGCAAACGCTTTGCTTTCCCACAAACCAAAACGCACCACACTGAAACAGCGTGCATTCTCAAGACACCACCAGCAAGGACCTAGAGAGTAGAAAGTAACTTACGTTCGCACTTGCCACGCAGTGGCCAGTGTCAGAAAGACTCCTTGCAGGTTGGGGTGCGCTCGATGCGGTAATCCTTCCCACGATAATCCGAAAAATATGTCAATTTATTGATTTTATGCTCTCGGGTTTTTTTTTTCTTCTCCTTCGAATCGTCGGGGAATATCCTTGAGAGGGTTTTGTTTTTGTTTTGGGAGCACTTTCACTTTGCACTGGATTCGCAATCACTGACCGTCACTGCGGGTGACTCTTAATTTTTGGTTGTCCTGTCGCGACGTCGTCACGCACTGTCACTGCGAAAAATATTGAATTTCTTTCAGAATTTTCCCTTTTTTTCTCTCACTTCACACTGAACACCTTTGGTTGGGTGAGTTTCACACTAGCGCCACCGAACCGTTCTCAACCGACACGTTAAGAAATTCCTCGGGAACTGACTCATCGTCTGATGCTGTGTGCGAAGGAATCACTTGCCAGAGTTCTGCTTCACGGGTGTCCTTATCCGAAGGGAAAGCTCTGCTCGCTTTTTCTATCGATTGGGGTTGACGTGAGAGGAGTGATGGTGCGCCAGGGGATCCAAGGGATGAAAAGGGAAATTATGGGAAGCAAAAAGCTGAAAAGCTCTGCTTCGGGGATGCTGCAGATTCATGTCGCAAGCGAACGCTGGGCGGCTGGAGAGGCGGCTTGCAGATGAAAATTCAACGAAAGTTCTCCTTGGGGTGGGTGAGCGGTTCAAGTGACAGGGGTAGCTACTGAGCTTCTGCAAATTCAGCCAAACGGGGTGATGGGTGGCCGTTGTGGTGGGATGCTTGGAATGTTGACATTACACATTGTTTACCTGCGGATGCGGTTAGCTTATTCATTAAGAGGCCGTAATGGAGGTAATTAAAGTTATAATTTGGTGGGAATCGGGTTTAAGAGGGTGCCGTCATTAAATCTGATTCAAGCCTTAAAGATTTACGGTGCAATTTTATGACGTTTACAATGTCACTGTACTTCGGTTGACGTTCAACCGCATGATCCCTTAAATAGTGCAGAACCTCATGTGGGTATTTTTTTTCAGTTTTCGGTTCTTGCAGTTGCTGCTGAGCTACATCAGGTTCCTGATTCCTTCCAACATCTGATGGTTTTCTTCAGTTTGTCTTCCTGTCACTTCACATGGAGAGAACACTCGCAACGGAGGAGGGATAATGCTCGCACATCAAAATGCCAAAGGCGCTTGATGACAGATTAAATGATAAGCTGGGAGGAAGAACAACTTCTCTGCCAGTGATGTGTAGATTGTAACTTTGCAAAATTGTGTACAGTGTTGAATAGCTGTCATCCATGAAGGAAGTCCAATTTTAGTCGTTACTGCAAAGGAATGCTGCTACTGAAGAGGAATGCTTGATAATTGTCACGAGTGAGGGCAAGTTGTAGTTTATTGTTTTCAGGGTATGGTGCACTCAAACTTTTAGATTTTTAATGTTCTTTTCAAAATATATCTTCAGACTTACATATCAGGTCAACTCCGCATACCATTCTGCTCATAGACATTTTGAAACTTGTAGACGAAATCCGCGTGGTAGTATTCTCTCTGAACCATTTTTTTAGGAGTAACGGACGATGAGTAAACACGTCTTTCTTCAACTAGTGTCTGCAAATTAAACCTTTTTTAAAAAGCTGGACCTTCTCCTCATGTATACATATATGCATGCGACATCTGAATAAAGTACTCCCTGTGTCAAAGAGGTGTTGATCGTGCGCCTTTTATGACTTATCCATGCAAACTGTTGTATCGGTAGACGCTTGGCTAGGTGCATGCCGGCATAACCACTAGAGTTCATCTGGTTTCTTCTTTCATGCACCATCAACCTAAACTGGATCAAAGAGAACAGAGGAAAGACACTTTCAATACCTTCAATGCCCATGAACAACAGACCATAATTAAGGTAATCAAGTTAGTATACAAAGGCGGCTGAACCAAACGGGAGCTACTACCAAACCCACAGCCACAGCGAACTTGAGTCTGCTGCAAATTTGAGTATTAGTCCATATACACTGTGCTATCGAGGTAGATGATTGCCGCAAAGCTTTTGTTGCCTATTTTGATACCACGCCCGAGATTTCGGGCGGAGTGTTGACAGAATGAACACTGTTTCACCCTCATTTAGCGACGACCCAGGTCGCATATGACAGTGTGCATAGAGACGAGATATACAGTGCCATGTCTAGTTTTCGCATTCCTACCAAACTCGTCAGACTGTGTAGAATGACTATGGAGAGTTCTCGCTGCTCCGTCAAGGTAGGTAACGAACTTACCGAGACCTTCCATGACAAAAGACGGCGCACTGTCGTGTGACTTTTTTAGCATCATCCTTGAGAAGATCGTACGTAACTCACAAGTCAACAACAGAGGCACGATCTTCCAAAAATCATTTCAATTGCTAGCGCCGACCACATTGACGTGATTGGACAAAGACATCGGACCGTCAATGAGGCCTTTGTTGGAATTGAAGCGGCTAAAAAAGGACTGGTGGTTAATGAAAGCAAAACGAAGTCATCAAGGAAGGACACCCAACATCGACGTCTCGGACAGAACGTCACACTAGGCAACAGAAACTTCGAGGTAGTGAAGGAACTTGTCTACCTCGGCTCTGCAGTAGATAGGGACAACAACACCAGTACCGAAATAAAATGCAGAACCACTTCTGCCAATCGCTGTTTCTTTGGGCTGAGGAGGGAACTAAGTAATATATGTACATAGATCGTTCCCGAAGGAATAAGGTGTATAACAGTTTCACTATATCGGTCCACCTTTATGGCGCGAAAAATGGCGGGGCTTAAAAGGAATCCCCGAGTGTTTTCGAGAGAAAAGTTTCGCGTGAGATTTATGGTCCTTTTTGCGTTGATGGCATCGTCAAGTGTGTTCGGATACAACCCTAATTATGGTTTGGCCATGTAGAACATGTGAACACAATCTGAGCTATTGGGACAATGCAACAGAAGACGGCCTAGGTTGAGACGGCGCACACAAGTGGAGAGAGACCCCAACCAACTTGGAGTGCCCAACTACACGCAGCTGACGAAAGATCATGCTGGCTGGAGAGGCATGTTGGTTGAGGTCCAACTCCAGCCCGAACTAGAAGAAGAAGAAGAAGACGTAACGTCACTTTCGTCGTTGTTTTCGACACTCAATGTCGCTCCGTCCTTCTGGTTGATCGGTAAAGGTGCATATATAGTTGCATTGATTTGCTTAAGAGCTCTTCTAATAATATCAAAAGGAATAATGCTAGGAACCCTTTATTAGTCCCATGTAATTGAGCAAATACATCCTTTCTTCCACAAGCCAGCCAAGCCTAGAATGCTCTACATGCACTTTTAAGCACTGGTCGCTTCTTCTTTATTGCGGCTGTAACCCTTGTAGGGTCTGAATCGGACCTAGGGTAGGTTTCAGGTACATTGTACTGTCATCAAGGTCGGGCTATATTGCGTCCGTTTAAACTTGGTTTTTATACCAAATGTTTGGTCTTCCTTTCCTTTTTGAACCTGGACTTTGCGATTCGAAGATCCTTGTACCTAGAACTTTGTTGTGCATTCACTCAATATTTTGGGACAGATTTCTCCAACATCAATGCAGACAGAATTACGTAATGGGTGGTCCAACGAAAATGCGCAAAGATAATTCAGAAAAAAAACACAACAAGTTTTCAGTGAATTATTTTACTGCATTTTTAAGATAGAATTATTTACGGCAATTATGCGTTAAGTTCAGCCAAATGCTTGATACGGCTTTGGTGGCATCTATACGGTGGTCCATAATTGAGTTTCAATATCGTTAATCTCCTGAATTATCTCATCCTTTTGCTCTTGAAGTATTCTTGGCTTATTGACGTATACTTTTCACTTTAAGACCCCCAACCGTGTTAAACCACTTTATCGTGGTGGCCAATTAACATCGCAACGGGGTTCATTGCTTCGCGCAAATGATTCATTGCTTCGTTGGCTGTGATGCAAGTGGCACCAACTTGTTAGAAACACATATCTACCAGGCCATGTCTTCAACTTCTGTCCACAAGAAGTCTGTTTTCTTCTCGCGATAGCGATTCACGGCAACTGGTTGGTGAACTTCATTTTCACCGACGTGCGGACGAGTCCATTAACGGCACCAAACGGTCACTCTTTGTTGATGAATTCGCTTTCTCAAAATCACTCGCGGATTCACGTTTGCCACACTCCTGAAATTTGTGTACAATTCTATCGGTTGTGAACACATTTAGTCGAATTTGCAGGCCAAATAAATCACAAAGTGCATGAAATGCATTTTGATTTGAACGCCCATTTTACGTAAAGAACTTCAACAATCTTAAGCGCTGCTCAATTGTATACCTCTCCATGGTTGAATTTGTCAAACATTGAAACAAGTAAATGCCAACTTAAGTTTGTAGAAGAGCTTGGTGTTTAGGTGTATCCATGGTTAACACGGCGCCTTATGGGTGGATACCTAACATTTCGATAAAGAATCTGCTCAACCATTTTCCTTATCATCCAGAAATTAATTCTGGGAGTATAGTATAGGCGCCTTGAAAAGCATAATTTTGGTCCTCCGAGACAGAAGTTTTGACCCTAGCCTTTTCGGCAGTTTAAAATAACATCAGTTTATATGGGTGATGCTAGAAACTCCGCCAAGTTGTCAAGTGTGGGGTTAACTTTTAAAATCTTAGACCTGTTTAGGGCAGAAAACTCAAACTGAACCTTAGGAGGTATTTCATGGATTTGAAGTTATCTCCAGGCACCTGTCTCCGAAAAAACATTGAAGTTTTCTATGAAATTCGAATATACATCCTTCCTTGAGAGAGAAATATATGAAAGAAAGGTATGCAGTACATTGTACATTGCCCCAAATTAATGAACACATTCCTCCACCTCATGTTTCAAAGAAATCTTTATCTTTGTCCACCCTAATGGAAGACTCCTCATTTCACTCTGTAGATACATTACAAAACCCAATCAAAAGTTCCATCCCAACAACATCCACAACACATCTTACAAATTCAAGACTTAAGCTTTAAAGTCGAAATTAATTTTGTTGACTGGCTCAAATCTCCATCAGTAAATCCGCTGCAGAAAGTAGAATGTATTTGACAAAAAGAAACACGTCCACAACCCAATGTACTGCAGCTCCACCTGGACAAATGTGAATTGTGTCTTCATGTCACATCCTCCGTCTTAGCGAGCAAACCTGCTTAAGTCTCCTAATGAACGACTACACAATCCTCAGATTACAGCGACGTCGGTAGTACCAACACTGCTGCCCTCAAAGCGTACACTCTGACACAACTCTGTGCCACCTTGACAAATGTCACAGCGCATAACACCGATAATCTCAAGGAGCACACACACACACTGGCACACATCCAAAAATGTACAGAACCAAATCCAGTGTTCACAGATAAACCATCCGCATCCTCCCCCCCTCCCACCCGACGCATGGCCTATACATTATTAGGTCCAGGAATGTGACGTCTGCCTGCAGTCCACGTAGCACTATTTGTCGAGGCTGCAAACAAAATGTCAACTTCGTTCCCGGCCGAGTAAGGTGCCACCAACACACACATGCACACACACATTGCTACTCCTAATGGAAATAAACGAGATAACGCAATTTCACATTTCGTGACAGGGATAAACAAACACGGATACGGCAGATACGCCAGATAGGGCAGCACACGAAATGCCAGCAAATCCACTCAAAAACAAAAACCACATGATAAAACCGTGTCCCTGTGTAATTTCCCAAATGGAATCTAACTTCTCCCAGACTCCGCATGCCCGTCCGTCGCCTGTGCATGTCCTCTGCGGGGACAGCCTGCACCGTGGAGCAGCGATGACCTTTATTTGCGGAAACAACTTTGTCCTGTCACAGCGGCGAAATTGTTCGACGCTCACATCTCAGCGATATTGAATATTTTATGCGTGCAGAGCGACATCAACTATTTCAAGGCGGGCCTGCCATTAGAGTTGAATGTACGAGCGGCTTCCGGTTGAATGTGCTCCGTGAGGGTGCCCTGCAACACACACCGTCTCCCAGGGTGTAACTCTTCGCTTGCAAATGGGTTTGTCGCATAAATTTTTCGACTGTCATCACACATTGGTCGGTGGCGTGGGGAGGGAGTAGGATGCTAATTACCCCAGCACTCACTGAGTGGATAATGCTAGACAATTTTTGAGACTTTATTGGGAGTTGTGTGTGCTGCCAGGCGGGTGGGTTACTGCTGGCAGAATATTCCTTGTGGGGGATGATGGCAGTTGTTGGTTTCATGTGACGTGCGAGGGGGGTGGCGGTGATGGAGGGCGCATGACATTAAGCCGGTAATTGTTTTAAGCCCTTCCGACAACGACAACGACGACGACGACGAAAATGTGAAGCATTCAACCGGCGCGACGTCATGACGAAGGATATTCTGAATTTAAAGCAACCATTCGGAATGTGCCTAATGCATTCCACGCGTAAAGGGATGAATTTGCGGTTGGCGTGGTTTTGTCAGACATACGTACGTGTCTTGTTCTTGGGTACTTTTAAGACTCTCGTTTATGGGCGGAAGAGTTTTAAAAAACCGACGATATATGTTTTTGGAGAACGATGTGAACGAAATTAGTCGCTTTAAGCTTGAGCAAATTTGGGAAATAGTGAAAATTTATTTTCAAACTCCTGCTGCTAGCCAAATAATGCGAAATGAACATTCACCGTGACTGCTGTACGCAAGGGAATCCTGAGACTGTTTTGAGATTGTGGACGAGAATGTAAGACTTAAACCACGAATGCCAACGTGCGACCAATCTCAGCAGCCAGCAGCACTGGCTTAGAAGGACTCTGCACAAGGATATCGGATTGTTGGCTTACAAGGTCCGTTTGGCTCAGTAACTGAAGACCATAAGCTTCGCAAGTTTGTGCCTTGGAGCAGATTGAGATGGACAAAGATTTGGGGCGAAAAATAATCTTTTCTGACCGGATGCACTTTCTGGACGGCTCTATCAACAATAGGGATCATATCTAGCTTGAAAAGAAGCTTTTTAGCTTTTTATCAACTTCATATAATTTCATACAATACTGAGTCGATTATGGTTTGACTTGAGGCCATCCATCAGATTGACACTGATTTCAATATATAAGATTGTCAAATATCACCCTTCCGCTTTTTTGTCTTTTGAATTTTCCGGCTATGTTCAAAGCTCTACAGAGCTCATATCTAGCAATACTATACATCATTTGAAAGGTCTTGACATAACCTACAAAACGACGCTATGCATGATTAGTTTGGGTATTGGGCCCCGTATTGGGAACAGAGGCTACAGTTTTTGATTTTCGATGAGTGATTAATATACTTATTGTCGATGCATCGCCCCCCAAACTGATGAAATACCTCTTTTAGCTGCTAGTTAGATAAGGTTAGATGTAATTAACACGCCTAAATATTAATACTCATTAGGTAAACTTAATTCAACATTTTCTCCTCGATAAGAGCACCTTTCTCTGCGGGAATATCTTCCGCCGCCATTTCTAAGAATCATCATCTTTGATTTCGATAAATTCACTCATAAATTATTGTTGTTGCAGAAGGTTTCTAGGCGGCTAATCACAAGTTGTATTCCTTCTATTGACTTCGACAGGAGCTGTAGTGCTGGTATCCTCACACCACCAACCTCGATCCCCCTCCTACTTCCTCTTTTACATCGTTTATAAATAAAATTAACAGTAAGGCGCTTAAGATGTATCCTTGCTTGACTTCCGTTTTCGTTCCGAATTCTTTCGAAACAAAATTCTCCATTCCATACGTTACCCGATACTGTTCAGCAACCAATGTCAATCTACAAAGAGTGACAGTATGATACGGATTGCTGAGGAGAGGTGTCATTGGACAATTTTTGCGTCAGAAAAGAGCCTAGAAGCATGATTTCTGTTAACAATGGGCGGAACAGAGCTATCTTCACCGTTAAGTCGGTACATCTTACTGAATTCGTGCAAGATCTATTTGATAGAGGGTGGTCCTACACCGCATTTTCCATGCCACAATTCAATTTATTTTGGCGCACAAAATTCTCAAGTCGTGCGATGTTGGCAATGCCAATTTTGTGCCTGCAGTTGACCGCTTTGGACTTTGTTTTTCGAGAAACAGTAAAAGACCGATGTTATTCCAATAATCTAAAACCGATTAAAATACTTGAGTTCCTAATTATCGAATCAGTCGGAAACCCTAAACAAGGTGTATCAGAGCTCAGGCATCTTAGAACAATTCGCAACGTAACCTCCTTTCCCTATCCGTCGTTATTCCTTAGGCTCTTCCTGTGACATGGTTTCGATCATCCCTTTAGCACGCATATACCTTTCGAGCATCTCTTAAAATAGAGCTCTTACCAACCAGCAGGACTTTAAGTTTAGCAGGTTGCAGTGTGTAGGTGTAGGCTGTAACTCCACACTTAGACAAAAAATTGCTAAGGTCTGTTCCGAGGTATTGTTGATATTGTAGTTAAGAGTCTTCTTCTTCTGTTAATGGCGCTACAGTCCGGAGTTTTTTGTGTCTTCAGTTGCACACTGTAAGTTGGTTGAAGGCCCTCTCCACTTGTATGCCATCTTAACCTAGGCCGTCCTCTGTTATGCTGCCTCAATGGCTAGAATTCGAAGACTTTGCGGGCAGGAACAATACTGTCCATACGTTCTTTGAAGGCATAGCCACCTTAAGCGTTGTATCCGACGACGTTTGACCAGACGCATGCCGACTATAAGGTTCGTCGTTGACTCTTCTCACCCCGACGCCATCAACGAATACATACATGCCAGCAAAGTTTCCAATGGAAGCAAACTATGTAGAACTTTGAGCAACTTTTTTCCAATGGTTTCTACAATGTGGTATAGAAATTGATTAATCACAATTCATGTGAAAGAATATTGTTTCAGGCACAAGCCCCAGATGAGAGAGAAAAAAAAAATTGTGCGAGCAGGAATTTTAAGATTTCCTCCTCCATTAGGTTGTGCAATTTATAACATTTCGAAGGAGAAAGTTGCTCCTCGCCTTAAAAGTTTTAAAATATTCCAAAAGAAGAAGTATGGATTAAGGCTCAGAGTGAAAACTGACGACGACAATCCGGATACACCTTAAACGTCGCCATATAGTTTATATTCACAAGGAGTACTTACAAGCATAGAGACTTGAAGGATACTCAATGAATCATGAGGAAGATTTTCAAATTCTATCCCTCAGGGGCGCCCTCCTTCTTTCTCCTTCACATGATAAGCCATGAAGAAAGCGTGCACTGCCACTCATCCAAATCGTCCCCACTTCGCGTCCCTCCTTAAAATGCATACGTTTTCGTCGACCCTGCCTCGCCATTAAATGCATCTTTGATATCATCTCTTCCTGTCCACTTCCATTCAATTGCTTTTCCAAGGATATGAACTGTGTCATCTCCCCAGCACAATGGCTAGCTGATTTCGCAGACTCCATCCCCTCATCACAAAGGCATTGTCAGACGTGTGAGACAAGCGGGTGCATCATAATTCCCCTCATATGCATAACCAAACAGAATGCTCGGACCATTTACCCCTAATAACGTAATTTCAAGGGGTTTTCCTTCAAACCGATGGCACAGTTCATTGTGTAACATTCATCCATACGAATTTATTCAGGGCCGAGGCTCGGTAATCCGAGGGCAATGCGAGAAGTCCTGCGACCAGACCACATGCCGGATTTCTTGAAATCTCGAGCACGGATCTCGTAACTCCGGCATTTGCATATTCAATATTATCCCTGAGATATGACAGCCTGGAATAGTGCAGGACTATGCGCCCCACAGGACCTCCAAGACAAATGGCTCCGAACCGAGTGGGTTGCGGTCGAAAGAAAAAGAAACCAACGTGAACTCATGTAATGCAAACAAATTCATCCCCAATTTATTCATTGAATTAGTTGAGGCTCCTTTTGAGTTCGCTACCCACCCCCCTGCCGGAGCTGCCACTGAAGACCAGACGCCAGCCCCCGGACCGCTTACGTCCACTGGGAGGGGGTGGCGCTCCTAAATCAGATATTTTGTCGTAAATTAAATTTTCTTCCATTCTAGTTGGACGTGTTTTATTGTGAAGGCAAACACAATTCCGGCGGCAGGACGTGCGGGTGGGGGACGCTGTCTGCGAGGACGAATTAGACGGAGATGTGAGATAATTTTTGTGTTTCTCCCCCGCGCAAGTTTACACGCTGCTGGTCCTTGGCAGGCGAGCAGCAAGAAGTTGATGAAGTATCTCCAGCCCTGTTGGAGACGGGGCTGTGGGGTCATTAAAAACCACACACACGATGGGTAGTGGATGCTGATTGATGGCCTTACAGGATTAATGCGAAGAGGGGTAATCCTAGCGGCGATGTATGCAGATAGCACTCTTGGGATTTGGCAAGTGACACGTGCCAGTCAAGTCGGCAACATCGGTTCCTTTTTCTGGCGGGGTCAGGCGACGGGTCCATCGACGGCGGTGAAGAACGATTCAAGGAATTCATCATGAAAGTGGCTGCGGAATGTGCTGCCGACACCACTGCTGAGAGATGTTTTATTGACTTGTGTACATAAAGATAAGCACATGCGTGAAAACATGTGTGCGTTGAGAAGATTTTCGACAGACCACCCAGACATGAGGAATGTTCATCTTGGCGAATGAAGGTCGAGGACAAGATGTTTTTTTGAATTCTAATGAGTGCTGGGTTTTGAAATGTTTCAAAGCAAAAAAAAAGGGTTGAACTTGAAAGGGCGGAGGAAGATGGCAAATCCTTGGGACGTGTTCAACGCTGCTGCTACTGCTTACAGCGACTTCAAGGGTTCCTTTGAATCGGTCTCAAAGTAATGTGTAGGTGAGCTTTATTAATTTAACCTCCAAGGACGTTTGAAAGTCATGGCCATCGAGAAAGAAAATTACAGAAATGATTGCGCTTGTTGGTGGCTGATGCCATATGTGTAGGTGCTGTTAAAACGAAAATCTACCGACTTTGGAACAGATCACCATGGCCAAGGCAGAATGAAATTAAATACCAGACCACATTTGAAGATGTTCAGGTCATTGCGAAGGAGGAAGCAATTCGAAACCGACCCTTTTGATGTGTGAATTCAAATAATACTAGAAGAAGTCCTGAATCATCATGAGCTCGTCTTCATGATCTTCTTTGATCCGCATGTTTCGTAAAAGCGGTCGCAGGAGAAATGCACGAACGAGAGACCTCCAGGTCACTCGATCTTCCGCCGCCGACTCTAACTCAGCAGGAGCTATTCCCATGCGAAACCAGGCGAGTTTATGGACTTGATTCAATCACCTCGTCTGAGTCCGCTAAGCGGTCGCATACTTGACCAAATTGCATCTAAGGCACGCCTGTGCGGCCGTGATGAAGGGGACATCCATATCACGTGGACAAACAAACGAAACAGAGTCCATTCCGTTCGAAGAAGTAGCTGCCCAATATAAAGTTTCTCCCCATCGCCGCGTTTCTCAGCCTATCCCGGCAAGTAACTCCCGCACCGCAATTAGAAATCTCATCTTGGGAGCCTGTATTGGCAATCTCATTCTCTCGGTCATTACCCAAATTTTATGACTATAGGTGAGAGTTGGAAGAAACACCCATAACTTGGCTTCGACATCAAGCTAGTCCTTATTACTGATCTTCTAAACTGTTTCAGATTGCATCCTGCTTGGCTAGTTCTACAAGAAAACTCAGTGTTGCTCCAGTCATAACTCGAGAAGTTTGATTTAAGATCTAAAGTTAACTTCATGCCATTTGCAATAGTTTCCGGGAATGGTGCCATGAAAATTGGATGACGTCTGAGGTGTCCAATTCTGAAGTTCCAACTTTAGACGATGCCTTCGAGCATAGCCACAGTCTTCCTGCGAATAACACAAGTAATGTTGGCTTCCGAAGCGTCAATCGTAGCTGGCTTATTCCCGATGACTTGAGCTTCCACATATCCCCAGCACCACTCCAAAGCGCACAATCTATGTTGCAAAACGTGGACTTAAGCGATTCTCAACAAATCCATTAATATACGCGCTATATGACTCCTAGGGCCGTCAGGTTGAACCAGAGCTCACCGTAACCATGGGCTTAAATTTCAGGAAACGCATAGTACATTGACACAACCAAGCTGCTGAGAATGACAAACAATCATTTCAACACGGTCTTTGCATACCTTCTACAACCCGGGATGGACCTGGGCCTCAACCAACATGGCTCTCCAGTCAGCACGATCTTTCATCAGCTGTCGCCAGTTGCACACTCCAAGTTGTTTGAAGTCCTTCTCGCCTAGTGTTCGCCAATTTAGCCTAGGCCGTCTTCTGTTGCGTTGTCCCAATGGCTAAGATTCTAAGACTTTTCGGGCCGGAGCAGTGGTGTTCATACGCTCTACATGGTCTAGCCATCTTAAGCGTTGTATTCGAAGACGCTTAATGAGGCGCATGTCGCTGTACAGCCCATAGGGTTCGTCGTTAAATCTTCTCGTCCAGATGCCATCAACGCAAGCAGGACCAAAATTCGCACGCAGAACTTTTCTCTCGAAGAGACCAAGGGCTTCTTCATCCGCTTTGAGTAACGTCTATGTCTCCGCATCAGAGAGTAGGACTAGGACGATCAAGCCGTGAAACAAAGCATGCTTAGTTATACGAGAGAGGGCTTTATTACTTAATTGCCTCTTGAGTCCAAAGTAACAGCGATTGGCAAGAATGATTCTGCGATTGATTTCGGTCCTATTTTAATTGTCTCTGTTTACCGCGAAGCCAAGGTAGACGAGGCCCTTGACTACCTCAAAGTTTCTGCTGGCTAGTGTGACGCTCTGTCCGAGACGTCGATGTTGTGTTTGTCGTTTTGCTCTCATTAACCACCAGGCCCATTTTACCTGCTTCCGCTTCAATGCCAGCAAACGCCTCATTGATGGCTCGCTATGTTCGTCCAATCACGTCAATGTCGTCGGCGTAAGCTAGTAATTGAACTGGCTTGAACTGGAAAATCGGGGCTCTGGTGTTGACTTGTGAGTTACGCACGATCTTCGTCACCTTGTCTAAAACCTTTCTTAGACTCTGAAGGGCTCGGTGAGTTTGTTACTGACTTTGATGGAGCAGCGAGAGTTCTTCATCCTACACAATCTGACGAGGCATACACTCTGAGCTCACTCAGATTATGTAGTCCCTTCACTACATGCTTTATGTAGTCTAATCGGCAGAGTATCATTCACTAACTGAGATATAATTTTTATTGACACTAGTGGGTTCAGTACGTTCAGACAATAGTGGTTTCAATAGTTTCCTCTAATCCTCTAATCACAGGACTGACTTTCGTAAAAAAGCTGAACAATTGGGAGACGCTGTGGTGGTGTGAGTCTTTCCACGCTGACTTGCCAGTCGATACTGAATAAAAATGACAACCCAGTTTGATAGGAATCACGTGTGATCTGTCAAAATAAGCCTATTGGAAGTCAAACCTGACCTTGAACCACCCGATAGAATAAAATTTATGATTCCTTCGCACACATCTCTTCACTCTAAGATTTGATTTCGAAAAGCAATTACTTGACGCAAGTTCTCTCTATTCGAGCGACTCCAGTGAGGACACCATGAAATTCAATTTAACTCCTGAACACTGCCAGCAACCCCCCTGGACTCACATCCCACTTCTGGCCAATAAATGATGTGCAAATGTATTCAAAACTTCGCCAACAAATTCTCTACAGCAATGAAATTTTAGAAAATTCACAAATGTATCGCCAAGCTGTTGGTTAACCAACTTTAAAGCATTATCAGCACCACTCACTAAACTGACCGAACCCCCAGCAGGAAACGGCTGTTTTCGAAAGAAACATTGAAAGGGAAGAACTCCATAGCAGCGGTGTTTCTAATTAGTTCGCCCTGCAAAGATGCTCCGCGAATATGAGACTTGTTTACAAACGCTTCACAAGCAAATGGAGAAAGGAAAGGACGAAGGGAGTATCCAACCGTCTGGAAAACGTAATTAGCTGCTTCGTGACTCCTTCTAAGCGTCGGCGTTCTTATTAATTTTTGTTTTCTTGCTGAATCTATTTTTATTTCCTTTTATTTTTTTTTTTTTTTTTGATTAATGAGTCGAAAGTTTTCTTAATTTCATTTTGGCAACAATTGCCACACAGTGATGGTGCTGACTTTGCTTTCTTTTGTGGGTTTATTGAAATTTAATTTTAGTGTCGTAAACTTTCATCATCATTTGCTTTTCCTGCTGTATGTCGACTGACTGACTGACTGAGACTGACTTTTCCCATTATTCATTAGTGGAACTTTTGGCCATTTGTGACATTCGATCATTTTGGTTGGATTGCTGGATAGAGAGAGTGTTTGACTTCAAAGGGGAAAGTAGGCGTTTCTTGACATTTTAAAACATGGACTCTTGGATAACTCTTTTAAATTTTGAAAGTGCAGAATCGAAAGAAGGTTTATTTTGAGTTCACGAAGGCTGCGACGAGGGAGTTGTGGAGGATGAGGCTTCAGCCAAATTGACGAGGACCCAACACTTGACTAATTGTAGGTTAGGTTCTTCTTCTTTTTCTTTGCTTGGCGCTATAGTCCGAGGTGGATGCGGATCTCAACCAACAAGCCTTTCCAGCCAGCAAGTTTTGTCACCAGTTGCCTCAGTTATGCATAGCAAGTTGTATAAGTCCCTTCTCCATTTTTGTGCGCCATTTCGTTCAAGGGCGTTTTCTGCTACATTTCCCCTAATGGTTTGGATGGAATCGGAGACTTTTCTGGCCGGAGTTGTAATATTCATTTGCTTTGCTTAACCTAGCAATCTTAGGCATTAGATCCGAAGACGGTTAGGTTGGTGCATGCTGTTGGACACTCCGTACATTTCTTCTCCTCCAGACGCCATCAACGCAAACAGGACCTAAGACTGTAATCAGAATTTTTCTCCTAAATAGATCAAGGTTTGGTTACCAAGTTACCAGGTTCTAATGCCTAAGGAAGCAATTACAATAGCTGTTTAGGCCGATCGCGTATAGCCTGCGGAGATGAACCTTATCGTTATTGAAGACCTGTTCTTTTTCATTTTCCTTCAAACTTATACAGAAATTCGTCGGAAATTTTAATTTGTCTCGTGCAGAGAATGCGTACACGTTTCCTGTTGTTTCATATAAGATGTTTGGCCCTGCTTAGGTCATATATCGATATGAACGGGCGCCAAGTGGGATCCGAATAGAATATGACACAACTAGCGAGGCGTTGCCACTGTTCACTTGCTTAATGGCACCGATATCTATTCAATCCATCTTTTAGCTGAGCTAATGGGAGGATTAATTACATTGTCAGATGATTCTGTCTGTGTGTCATGTAATTTCCTTTCAAGTGCGGGTACCCAACAACCCAGCAAAAGATAATTTTATGACGTTTTGGACTTCCAAGCTACTTCATGCACTCTTTGACTGAGTTGGAGTTAATGAGAACTGCGATTTAAGTGCGTTCAAGGCCGCTTCATGACTGGAAGATACACCCAAAATCTACTTGACTTTCTTTATGACAAAGAGTTATGTTTGAAAGAGACTAATAAGG
Source organism: Eristalinus sepulchralis (assembly GCA_944738645.1). NCBI lineage: Eukaryota > Metazoa > Arthropoda > Insecta > Diptera > Syrphidae > Eristalinus > Eristalinus sepulchralis. The sequence goes on from OX122883.1 coordinate 36,647,504, forward strand.
CGATAGACAATATTTATTCTTAGTCTCTCTTAGTGCCTTTTGCCTTCGATCCATTCGTTAAGATAAGGTCCTTAATGAAATGTGCCCTTTCCCGATCCTGTGTGTTACAAGGATTGTGAAGTTCTTGTCAAAGTCATACTCGGGATTCTTATTGTCTGTAGTAGCCAAAAGATATATGTGACTGAAAAATTAAAGGTGCCTTCAATGTGACATTCGGACAATCTGAGAGCGGGTTTGGCAGAAACATTGTTGATGTAAAGTTCTATACAAAAATTGTTTCCAGTCTCACTTGTGGAAAACATTTAAGTTCGCTAGTTGGGCATAAGCAGGCTAGCTTTTGTACTTAATTTAGATAGAAGGTAGGACTAGTTAGGGCAGCATCTAACCAATCAGTATTTCTACAAGTGTGGGTGGGCCTCAGCATGCCCGTGCACAACCAATGGACTGTACAGGAAAGCCGCACGCAATGATGGGCATGAGTTGGTCGTATAGTAACAGCCTTCTGTTCTTGGTCAGTCTGTACTCATGTCGCATTACTAGGTAAATTTGATGGAGAGTGAAAATTGTTTTTGGAGTGTCACTCTGGAGTAAGGATTGAAACTTAACATCTCGTTTCAAGATTGTAGCTTGGTGCTATGACATTTTGCAGTTTTTCAAGAGTCTCATCCTGTCGGCCTCCGAATACCCGTCTTGTGATAGTGAAAGTAGCTACTTAGGTTGACTTAGTGCCGCTTCTTGATATCGATTTTTTTCCTTTCATAACCGTGCTGCCGTTGATATAAAGGATGGGCAGCAATGCTTCTAATGAATGAATGACGTTGACGCTGTTTGCTGTGTCCAAGACTCCATTCCAAACATATTTTTTTAAACTGATGTTTTGTAGGCTCAGACTTATGTATCAGTTATTAATAATAATAATAATTGAGTGGCACTACAGCCCACAAGGGACCAGGGCCTAGCTTCTACAGCAACTACTCGTGTTTTGCGTGCTACTTTTCTCTCGCGAGTAGAAGGAACCTACAGTTTTTTGCCGACTCCGAACGGCGAGATTTGAGAAGCTTTCCATAGACAAGTAATACTCTTTGAGTGTTGTCAGCAACTCGAAAGAGGTGGTGCCGTGAAAAAATGTCCCGTCCGTGAGTCGAACCTAGACAGTTGTGTCAATTATTGAAAGCATTAAAAGAAATACTTTTCAATTCACAGAGTGTCTTCCGTTTCGTGCCAAGTAATTTCAATAATATCGGTTGACAGTCATCGCAGACTCTACTCTAACAGAGCCAACGAGTAAAAAGGTTTGCACGATTAGAAAAAAAAATTTGAAGTTCAGGAAAATTAAACATTGTTCGATAAAGATTCTTCTCAAACGCAGGCACACTTGCAAGAACATTTAAGGTCGCTAAACAAGCTGTTACCAAACGATTCAAATTTTTCGAAATGCTTACATTTTTCATAATACTGCTTAGCTTAGAAATTAAGCCGAATTTAGCCTTACTTCTGCAGCAAACTTTAAGAAGACATGCAAATAGCACAACCTCTAACTCTGCCGTTGGTGTCGATTTAAGACAAGACCCCACTTTCCCAAGGCATGATTATACCTAGATGCAGATCACAGCGAAAAGAAAGTTCAGAGCTTATCACGAGATCAATGTAGCCTAGATTTAGAATCGGTACCGTCGCTGTGTGCAGCTACTACACCACCCGCGGTTGTAGACTCTAAGATGGCCGCTATCGCAAGGCAGTGACAATTGATAGTGCTTCAATGGCACATAGCTCCTCTCTGTGTCGGGTGTCGGCGTCTACCGATATTTCTTTGAATTTTGTTAAATATTCCACTGGTCTTTTAAGAATTTTTTTTGGTCTGTAGGGATGAAGTTAAGATGTTTTATAATGCCACCCTCTCATTTGCAAAATAGCACATAGACTGAGGCATGAGTTCAAACATGTGCTTTTCAGACGATTTAAAGGGGTTTAGTGAGTTGGTCGTACACCTAACTCGGAATATTGCAAACTTCATCAAGCTAAAGTTTAGGGGGAGGAAATTTTTGTCCATTGTTCTTAAAAGTGGGTGCAACATTTCGCCTTCATCACCTCTAATGATTTTTGGCCACATTCGACTGAACAGACTTTCCTACATTACGTTGAGTAAATTGACTTCGCAGTATTATTATTCCCAGTAGGTGCGGGTAGGTTTTGGGGGCTCCAGACAAAAGGAGAAATTTTTTACAAGAATCATTTCATCAAAGTAAACAAAAAATCTCTCAACATGATAATAATCGCTTGCAAGTTGAGATTGCCCCTACAACGGTGAGTAAGCGATTTCAGTAACGAGCAGGGATGTACAAACGTACCCATTGTCGTCCCCTCACAGTAATCCCCCTCTACGGATTGCAATCTCCCCACCCTGCCATTTCTCCCAAGACAAATGCTCATAAGTTCCTTTTATTGTTTAGCATAAATTTGAGAACAGATAAAAACAAGTCCATCTTATCGCCGTGGATACGCACAAAGCTCCCATTTACATTCTTCAGATCGCACGAGCATCGTCCATCCATTCCAAATCATTTGTGAAACTATGAAGGACAACTTCTATGAAAAACTACAAGATTTGTACTCTCTAAAAAGTTCATTTCAAAGTTTTAACGATAAAAATCACATAATTCGTCGTTTCTTTTTTTGCAGCCCTCTGTTGACAAATTAACTTTTGAAATGTCTTCGTCTCGTACTTCACCCCGACACACATTCACACAATGATGTGCGTAAGGAATTGTCATTTTGAAGTAAAAGCATTTTTCAGACACTAAGTCGAAGCGCATGTCGTCGCTAGAGTCGTTCTACTTCAAAAAAAAATGAAAAAAAAAGAAAAAAAAAAGTTCAATTATGTTTTTCGAAAAAGCAAAGTTTTCTATCCACCGCACCTGGAAGGTTGACATTAACAGGAGAATGCTTGAATTCCTCTTTGCGAAATGTTCCTGTGACTTTTGTACTTTCCGTCAATCTGTTGAGTGAAACTTTGGTTACATCTTGTGGCCCACAGAAACTTAGGAACTTCAAAAAACGAATAAAAGTACTCGTTCACTTGGTGAAACACCAGCCAGGGACCGAAGGAAGTGGCTGGCGAGGTGAACGAATGACGTTTCTCCATTGTGCGGTGCATGTCGTGGGCCTTGTCCGCCCTTCAGCTGAGGGACGGAAGATTTATCACACACCAGCTTGTTGGGTTGTTCGTGGCGACAGTTGTTTGTAGAAAAATTGTTTTTTTTTTCATTCGACGACTTGATTTCTTTTTCATCTAGTTTTGAAAAGGGTGTGCTTACATGGACGTGATACACAGAATTTTATGTACGCACAGATTGGTTTTGAGCGATCCTTACCGATACGTTTATGGAATATTGATCTGATCAGAGCTAATTTTCTGGAATCTTACGCAGAAGGGCTCGAAAACCGGTATTTAAAGGATGGTAAAGACTGATTCAAGAGCAAGTACGATTGATATCGAAGGAAATCTTTGAGTGAAAGTCAACCCTGAGACTTTTCGGAATTTCTTACATACAGAAGTATACACTTGCCAGGCGGAGGATGAACAGTATTTGAGCTATGCATATGGCTACAAAACCAAATGAGTTTTAAAAGAATGTAAACTTCGTTGTCGAGAGGAAATTTAATATTTTTGGGCTAAACTAAGAATTTTTGATAACACATTTCCGCCCAACAGTGTAACATGGAGCCGGGAATAACAAGGTCTAGGGAGATATGGGTGGTAAGGGGTAGGTGTTTCTTGACACAGAAATAGGCATATGGCTAGAGTTCACCGATTAAATGCTGGACTGAGCATCTTTTGATTTTGAGCAGCATGTAGGGAGTTTTATTGTCTTTTACTAGCTTCTTTAAATTCGACTTTAAGAGTCTGCAAAAAAGTGTAGGTTTCCCCTCTATTTGTGGTGCAACAATAGTATAACACGGGTATTTGCAGAAGAAACTAGGCCTTGGTCCCTTATGTTCTAAAGTGCCACACAGTTTTGTTTTAAGGCATAAAGCTCAAAATATGGACTTAACAGACATCTTTTGGTTGCCACAAAGTTTCTTTACAATTTAAAATCACAGTTGCCCTACAATCGCGGACCTTAGTCCTTTCGAAAATCATCACATCTTTTGCGAAAAACAAAATGTTCCGGAAGCTGCAATAACCAATATCCCACTCAACAGCTGGTATTTTACCAGCTACCTCTAATTTCGCGCCCCAAGTTGATTGAGGCTCTTTTTCACTTGTGTATGCCAACTCAGGCGAGATCGTCCTCTGTTTTGCTGCTGAAATGGCCCAGATTCATAGAGTCTTGGAGCCAGAGCAGTGTTCTCAATCCGCTCTTCATGATCTAGCAATCATCAGTGTTATATCCGTCAATTATTGACGCATACCGCACCACAGACAATAGGGAGAATCCTCCCGATGCCATTAAGCAGGACGGAAAATCACACAAAAAAAAAAACTAAAAGCCTCCTCATCTGCCTTTAATACTGTTCTGATTTTTGCGCCATAAACCAGGAAAGGTTCAAGTTCTTATACAAAGCCTGTCAAGAGAAAGCCTTGTTACTCAATTACTTATTTCGGTTGTCAAAATTGATTCCACACTTGATTTCGGTTTTGATGTTTTTGCCCTTATTTTCTGCAGAGACAAGTTAGACGAAGTTTGACGACCTCCAAATCTGTACTACCGATCATAACATACTTTGTTCTTCCCTCGCTTACCGCCAGACCCAGTACAGACAGTTTCCATTTCAATTCCAGTTTGAGTTTGCCCAATCAAGTGAATAGTTGCTTTTTTCCGAAAGATTGTCACTTAAATATTAACTTGTGAGTTTTTTGACAATAGCGGTGGTCGCTGTGTCGCAGTAAAAACGTCGCATTTTTCACAACACTACCTCTTTCGAGTTGCTGACAACACTCAATGAGTACTAATTGCCCATTAAAAACCTCTCACATCTCACCATTCGGAGTCGGTAAAAATATTAAGGCGCTTCCAGTCGTGACACACGCAAGCTAAGCCTGGTCTATGTGAGCTGTAGTGTTGCTCAATTATTATTATAAGGTTTCAGTGAGTTCCATGTGGACCTTGAGAGAGCAGCGAGAATCCCTGATCGTCATTCTACACAATCCTATGAGTCTTCTAGAAATGCCGAAACTAGGCATAGCATTGTATACCTCGATTTTATGCACGCCTTAAGACGACGTAATCGATGTTGGGAGGCGTCGATTTGTACTTATCGAGTCTTCTCCAGTCTCCACCGCTTCTTAGCCTGAAACTACGCTGATAAGGGCACATCAGACTATTACGATTGACTTTATATTTAAGTGCATACATGTGTCTGACGAACGGACATTACTCATTGTAACTGATCTCATTTTTTTGCTACATTTTCTTAACTTGTTACATTTTATTGAAGTCCGCTCCAGTTGACAAACTAACTAGCTTTGGAGAAGTGTAAAGAGTTACATACGTTGCCATCACTTGCCAAAGCTCCACACAATAAGCAACGCGCAGCGACGGCAATGTTGGACTGCAGTGCTGTATCAAACATTCGATAGCATGTCCGACGATTGGAATTCACTCTCCATATGTTCCATCCAAGAAGAGATCACATCGCATGCAAGAACTATCAAGATCCTGACCACATAGACACAGAAAAGAGACTAGTGGATTTCAAGTCTATTCGCATAATTTCTTAACGGCCTCAAAGCTGCGTTTTTGTGCAATGACCGAATCCGAAATGCTAGAAAAATTCATTAGGTTCTGTAGCACTTCGCAGATATGAGTGCGATATTCAGGTTTCATCATCGGCGTCGGTTTTTTTTAATCTGGTGTAGGAGTAACTAGTGCGAAGGAAAGGCACTAATAATAATAAATGAAAGGCACACTACTCGTGTTGTGCGCGCCATTGTTCTTTCACGAGTGGAAGGGACCTACAGTTTTTTGCCGACTTCAAACAGCGAGATTTGAGAAACTTTTCATAGACAAGTGACACCCTCTGAGTGGTGTGAGCAACTCGGAATAGGTGGTGCCGTGAAAAAAGCGATGTGCCCATTCGGGAATTGAACCTAGACTTACTGCTTGGCGGCTGACGCACTTACCCACTACTCCACGGCGACCACAAGGATCTCTCCTTCAAATCGGATCAACTCGTGAAGTACACAGATGACATGTTCGTCGGAGTGCGTTTCTAGTTGGCACTTGTAGAAGTTCTTACGGTAACTTAAAAGTGGTCGGAACGAACTGGGCGGATATGAATATGAATGTGAAAATAGACAGCTTTGGTTTTGAAGTAGCTTAAGAGTTTGTGGCTACCGTGGTGTAATGGATAAGTTTCGACTCTTAGACTGAATGATCAGCTTTACTAACATTACCATATGTTTCCAGATACTCACAACACTCAACGATTAATACTTGCCAATGCAAAATTATATCCATCCATTCAGAGTGGACAGACAATTGTAGATTCCTTTTACTTGTGCGATTACGTGTCGATGAAGCTTGGCTCTGATCCCTTGTGGATAGTAGTGCCAAACTTCCCAAGCATTTAGTAACCAACTATTACCTTCCTCTTCCGAAGACCTTAGTCCTCACCTTTGCACCTTTTTTACGAAGCACTTATCACCCGTTAATATTGTCGCCAGCAGCCTATTATCAATTTCAAGATCTATTTACGAAACCATCATCCAAACAATTTGAAAAATCAAGTTCCCAGTTGCTCTTTGACTGTCCACATGGAAGGAATGGGGTTTAAAAAAAATTTGTATATATTTATACATAGATATAACGAACACACGCTCCTTCATGTAGTCCCGGTATCTACATATATCCAGAAAGAACTCAAAAGTCCAATAACCATGCTTACAGCCAATTTATCGAACGCTCCAATTGCAATGTCGACACACACCTAGTGCGACGTTGATGCGTTTTTAATGGCATCAAAAATGAGGAGCAGAATTTGCAATATGCCGCTGAAACCGTACAAATCTATCGAAGCTCAAATCCGGTATCAAACATTTCGTATGACGCAATAACGACTGTATTCCGAGGGCATTGGAATCGCCAAAATCCACCAACTGCCAATTCATAAATTCGCCTTAAACCGATTCCTACAGCGTGCAGTGGCATCAATCATTTCAAAGCACTCCGTTGCGCGGCAGGCGATGACTACACAAATCCCAACAACAATAAAGACCAATTTATCTCAAATGCAGACGAGGGAACCCGCAACAAAGCCCGCTACCAATCAAAGTCCTCCCTAATAACCGGAATGTGAACAAATCGCGCCAAATGTGCTGGCCAAACGCCCCCTCATCTGAGAGCGCCGGACTACATCCTGCCAGCGAATTATCGATGCAATTAGTTCCTCGCCATCATCTATCAACTCAGCTAAATAAATGAAAGCACCCTAGGTCTGGAAAACTGAGCCGGTTTCGCTTCGAAATAATTTCAGAAATAATTTTCGATTGCGGTCGTGTCGCTTCAGTTGCCACCTGTCACCCTAAGACCAATCAGAAATTGTCGCAATGCGCCAAGCGCTCTACCTCGGCTCTGTCGCATCCCATAGGTGCTTTGCCTTGAATGACAAAAGTTTTGCAGCGAATCCACCAGTTAATCACCACCATCGGCATGAAGTGGATTTTATTCGCCAGTAGTCCGCCAGTTCAAAAGTCTGTAATCCGAGTCCGAGCCAATATTACTGCAATAAAACGGCAGGACTCTTCTTGCATTAATTGAAGTTGAGCCATAATCATGGGTAGAGTATCATTTTCGGGTTAATTAGAGGCCATCGGAGTCCAATCGAAAACGTGACCGGCATATGAATGCCCACACGTCCGAACTTTGTAAGTACAGTGATGTGAAAGGTGAATTTTTTTTTTCTCTCTCTTGTGTGTCCTTTGAGCGGGCACTACACAACTGCTGGACTATTAGGGTGATAAATTAGCTGAATGCTTTAGTCCTTCATGATGAACAGATACATAAAACTAGAGCAATTTATCATGCCACTGATGGGGGGAGGCGTAGGCAGTAGATGCATGCTCATCCGAATGAGGTTATTATTAAGGGATGCTGCAGCATTTTTAGAATGAGTTCTCGCAACCGCTTTTGATGAAAGTGAAATGGGGGGCGTTGCTGAAAATTCTACTGGGTTTAACCCACTACTCGATATTGCCAGGCAATAAGGCTTTACTTTCTGAAAGAATTTCCTGCATTAAGAGCACCTGAACCAAAGGTCAATAGTTATGCAGTTTGATAACTCCACGCCAACATTGACACATTTGCATTTCTCAGTGACCCTTACATCAAGGAAATGTTCCCGTACAGTCACGATGGAAAGTGTTCTTTTTTCATAAGCCATTAGAGTCTTCTTTACGATCATAAGGCCAGAACTGAAAAAAAAGATACACACTGCCACCAAGCTTTCCAGCTAATTAAAAATGAATTGGAAATCAATGACAGTTCGATTAGTTCTTACCATTGTCAACAGATGGCGCCACTTTCACAAGACACATTCGCTATCGCTTAGCAGAGCTACTGTATAAATACATTTTGAGCTGAATCAGCCTTGAAGTTTTGTATTTGAAGTGGTTCACGGGCTTAAAAAAAGAAAAAGTCAGGCTGGGGAGAGTGCTTGAACGCTTTATACAGCGACTCTTCTCCCTCGATGGCGACCGTCAAAAATTGCTAAAACTAGTTTCATCATATTCATCATCATATTCTGCAGCAAATATTGGCCAGAAGAAAAACGTCTGTGCTTGATGTTTGGTTGCCACATGATTTGACACAAAAAAAACCTTCTGGGCCGAATCAACGCCTGCGATAAGCTGCTGAAACGAAATCTACGTGAGCTGGGATTGGAGGTTTTATCGCATCCACCATATAGCCCGGACATAGCGCCAAGTGAATACCAACTGTCCTTGTCCATGGCGAACACCCTTAGTGGTGTGAAGTTGATCTAAAAAGAGGCTTGTGAAAAGTGGCTGTCCGAGTTCTTCGCAAAAAGGTGGGGGACTTCTACGAGGGGGGTATTATGAAGCCGTATTTTGCCGTCTAGATGGAAACAGATTATCGAACAAAACGGCGCATATTTGAACTGCAATCACTGCAACACTTTTATGAAGCTTTGAATGAAGAGCAAAAAAGCGGAAGGGAGATATCTGACAACCTAATAGCACCAGAAAGTTAAAATATTGTCGACTTATAATGAGCCGTTTCGTTGGACCATAAGTTCGAATTTGGTACTTTAAAATTTTGGGAAATGGAAGTGTTTGAAAACTAAATTTTATAATTGCGTGGTATTACAGCACATAGGGGACCAGGACCAGGCCCACCAACTACTCATGTTGTGCGTGCTACTGTTCTCTCACGAGTGGAAGGGACCTACAGTTTTTGTCGACTAGAAGCGGCGAGATTTGAGAAGCTTTTCATAGACAATTGATACTCTTTGAGTGTTTCGTCCGGGAATCGAACGTAGGACCTTAGTGTGTGAGTCGTCGCACTTACTCACTATGCAAAGGCGCCCACAAGTTCATCTAAACCTAACGTTATATTTGCTTAAAAGGATATATGGTTTTAAGTCGCGTCAATAATTATCCTTATTTTGACCAATTTGAACTGTGCCAACCAGGCTTTTATTTAAGGCCACCCTTTTAACCACTTTAGGAGAAGCAGACGTTTGAGTGAAGCAACGTCGGGCATTCTTTAGCATTTTTAAACGATTTCCCGCGAAAAATTCTAGATGTTCCATCTGAGAATCCAACCTTAGACCTTGGCGTGTGAGTCGACCCAATTACCCTCTACGCGACGGTGATTTCTTACCGTCGTTCTTATCGTCGAATATCGTCAACAGAATTGGCTGTTGAATCATTGTCAGAGGAGGTTTGAGAAAGTAAAAAATAAAAATATTATTATTTTTATCGAATTATAAAAATAGTGGACAACTTCATCGTATTGTGACAAATAAAGGTGTTATCCATGAAAGGTTGCTTTCATCTGATTCAATGATTACGAATTTAATAGCCGAACTGAAAACAAAAGATCCCCTTCCACTTAGCTGTGGAAGCCAAACTTTACTATACAAAATTTCAAGCTTATTACTGCTGAGTAAAGATTATAAGTGTGATAAGAGTACATTGGCCGCTATCTGCCTTTATTCCACTCTGATCGACGTAACCCCTCTTCCTCAATGCTATGATGATCTCCCTCGTCGCTACGGTAGTCTCCCTCGACGTTATATTTGGGATCGCCACAAATTTTTGGGTCATGAGAAGTTTCACAAATTGATTGATAAATTGATTCCTCTTTACTTACGAACCGCTAATTAGTTTTTTGTTTATACAAACAATACGTAATGTCATTGAAAACAAATGTCACTTACTACTTAAACATACATATGCCACTCCTGAGTAATAAATCCTCCTTCTTGATTCGACTGTACATCGCGAACGTCTTCTATTTAGTTTCTTCGCTGCTCTTATAATTTCCTTGCTCAACAATTACATTAACAGTTTTAGAGAAAAATAATTGATTCAGAAAACATGTGACTTAAGATGTGGTTTGAGCCCAAACTTAAGTAAAATACTTATTTTATCCGTTTACAAAAAAGTGATTTAGTGCGATTAGTTCATTGGTTTTGTGATCGTCCTGATGTAGTGGATAAATTTGTTTATCCACATGTCAAAGGTCCAGTTTCTATTTCAGGTCTTTCGGGTTTGCTGACAGCACTCAAGAAGTACCAATTGTCTAGAAAAGTTTCTCAAATCTCGCGGTTCTGATTCTAGAAAAAATTGTACATTTCTTCCACTTGTGAGAGAACAGTAGCATGCACAGCACGAGTAGTTGTTGCAGAAGCTAGGCCTTGGTCAACTGTCTGCTATAGTGTCACTCAATCATTATCAACCAGGCCCTTCTGTGGTATATGCCAGGTTTCCAACTTCCTTCATTCTTCATTCCGGACAATAAGTTGAAGATGATGGCCACCATTTTCAAAGCTTCACTAGGTGTTGTAAATACATATCAATTATCTAAGGAAAGAAAAATCGGTCACAGAACTCTAATAAGCAGAGAATAGCTCCAGCTCACACCTCCGCCAAAGTTGTGAAACTATTGCCTCAGTCATACTATTCTATTCTTCGGGATAAGTCTCATGGGGCTTTCTTTTTTTCCAAATTTGAAAAAGGCACTCACCAGGAGTGAGGATGTTACCTTCACACAGTAAGCCTACTTTACAGACCTCCAGAAAATATAAAAAAAATTGGGACACCGCTGGGCCAAGTATAAAAAGGTTAAGGGAGACTGTGTTGAGAAAAAAATCGCCACTCGCTTTTTTTCTAGTCTAATGTAAAATACGATATATTCTTTAACCCCTAATATGTTTGACCGTTTTTAAGAAATAAGGCCCATGTCCGCCTGTTGGCCATTGTGCCCACTGTGCAACGTGAGTGAAAAAGATTCGACTAACCAAGTAGATTTTGTTTTTTTTATCTAAATACGAGAAGGACAGGAAATATGAACCGCTTACAGAGTGGGAAAGAATATCGCTTCAGATGCATTTGTGAAAATCCTCGGATCACGAAATGTTTGCAGAACTATTGCGAAATTGAATTCGTCCGGTGCTAAAATGCTCGTTTCCAAACAAGCTGTCTCCAAATGTGAGGCACCGAAAACGTCCGTATACCGTCTACCAAACATTGCGTTATTGTTTAGGTTTCACCTCCAAGTTGGCCTTAGTACGCCATCCTAAATGCCCGCTTAGCATCTGCTATGCCGACATTATAAACTTAGCTACAACCAAATGCGTGTTTTTGAAACGAAAAACGATAATAATTCCCCTTTCCCTCTCCCCCACCCATAAAAGCCCATCAAAAGAACAAAGATTTCCCATTCCTCCAACCTCCCCCGGCATAATTACCTCACGCTTGACTTTACCAAAGAGTTGGATGCTCAGTCCAACTGGGTCGCCTCACCTGGGGAATGGCTTCAAACAAAAACTTTAAAATTACAAAACAAAAACCCAAGAAAATATCCAAACCATTCCGGCGTCCTATGCCCCGACCGCCACCACCCCCTGTGTCGCCTTGGGAAATTTGTATCCATTTAAACAAACATGTGGGGGCATTAATCTCATTATGTGGCCCCCATTAGGAGTGACGCTGCTAATTAATATTCAACCGAGGCGCAGAGACTTGTTCGAGCATTTGCTTTGCTCCTTTGCATAACACACCTTCCGCATCCGCCCCCTGCCCCCATCCCCGCCGGATGAATACAATTATCCCCGAGAAAAGGAACACGTCCTTGCCTTTTTCTCCACTTTTCTTTCATGTTTTCCTTCCTCTTTTTCAATTTTTTCCTTTTTTCGTGGAAGGACTCTAAAGCGGGCCTCCTCCGAACGAGTGGGTGGCACTCCTGAAGTCAAAGCCGTAATTACACGTATCGAGATGCTTGGAATAATAATTATGATTGTTCCATGCTCCCGACGCGAGTGCTTGCTGCGCACTGCTCTCTAACTTCTGCCACCGCTACGTTTGTCTATTGTGAACCGGTGCTGGTGTGCTCTGCCCCTGGCAGGAAACTTTTCGCCAGCGTGAAGGAATAAAAATCAAACTTTCCCCGTTACGAGCGCTGCAAAACGTGTGGGCGTGTGCGTACCTCAGAGATGTAAACATTTTAATTGGATTGAAAGTTTGCCTGTTTCCCACGCACCAGGCCTACTATTGAAAAAAAAAAAACTGTTCCAGAAGTATTTTAATTTGTTCCTGGTACCCGCCTGCCTAATTGGGAATAATTTAGTCTGTTTGTGTCAGGAGATTGTCGTTTAAACGGATGGCGAAGAGGACGGATTTCCCTTTACATTTGATTCGGCGTTCTTGCAAAAGTTTATTTGTCGTGCCTGTTGTGATAAATGTTCGGACAACGATTAACACGTGACACCTGAGGGTTGAGCATTTAAATTTACACCACTGGTCGTGTGAAGGAAAATTTATTTTCCTTTGCACACCGAAAACGGGGGAAAGTGGTGCCTAAGCTTAGCTTGGCAGACTTGTGTGCAGATTGGAATATACTGAGTACAAACAAAAAGCGTCCTCGGTTGGAAATGCTGTTTCGGATTTTCTGTGACAGGAATATATGTACATCCTTCCAATGAAAATCGTTTCTTCGATGTTGACTTTTCATCTGCTTCAGTGAATTATTCGTTCAACAGTCAAGAAGACGCTGTTTTTACAGAAGCAGATTTTTAAGTTAAGCTGGGGCAAAAGAGTAAAAAGATGCTGGATACCTGGCCAAATACACATAGTTGGCAATGGGACTCTCCGAACCCATCATTCGTCCTGAACCATTCTGTGCTGAAGGAGATTCTAGGTTCTCAAAGAAGAATTTAAGAGAATGGAAGAAAACATCCGGGCAGAAATCTGGAGCAATGCAGAAGGTATACAAGATTCCTAGGCGACCCAAGAAGATTTGAAGCATTGATTTTGTTAAGAATTTTCGTATCCTAATGGGTTTCCTTACAAGTCACTACAGACTAAAGTTATCTGATGAAGGTGTCTGTAAATTCTGTAGGGAATCGGAAGAAATTCCAGCGGAGAGATACTTGCCAATGAACGACATGTGTCTCAATAAATACCTACTGACAGATGAGAAAAATACTCGAAGAGCGTCTTATTCTCAAATTCTTAAAAACAAGCGGTCTAGAGACTATTCTATGGCATAGATTTCCTTACCCGTGCACAGTAACCATACAAAGGGTTATGTATGAGATGTGCGTTTCGAGCAAGTGAGGTGGTGCTCGGAATGCAAGCGTACCACTAGGCAGCAGAAACTTCAAGTTAAGGACCTTGTCTACCGAAATCAAACGCAGAATCACTCTTGCCAATTGCGGCTTCTTTGGGATCAAGTGGCATTCGAATAATAGAGCCCTCTCTTGACGGACTTAACTGGCTTTATAAATATAACAGCTTGATGATAGCAGTCCTCTTTTGCGGCGCCAAAAATTTGGATGTTACTCAAAGCGGAGGATGAGATTGTCCTTAGAGAGAAAATGTCCGAGTGCGATCTTTGGTCTTGTTTGCGTTTGCGTATCTGGAAGAGAAGATTCAACAATGCACCTTATAGCCTGTACGGCAGTAGGACCTCAACCCACTTGTAGTTCGCAAATGAGGGCCTTCTACTGTGCGGACTAATTCCAATTTGATTTATCCTTGTTGCATAGTTCCAAGTTTCCATTCCCCTAATGTAACTTCCCTTGCTTCCTTCTCCAAGAAGGACTGGTTTAGGCAAACTCGATGCGAGGTTTGAGACAAATTGATTACGGTTGCTTGTAAATCCTTCAGGAATTTTAGCTTCCGCCAAACAACGTGCAACCATCCTCTTTGATATATTAAAACCTGATCCTTCTTATATCATGGTAAATGAACTTAGTACGTTTAGTTAGAAACTTTGAGATGATAGTGGTTGAGTGCAATCCAAGCTTGCTCTGTGTCTCTGATCATTTAGGTCTGCTGGCCACCGAAAGAGCCGATGAAGCGGGTGTGACTCTTGCAGTTAATTAGATAACACCCTCTCACTCTATTCCAGTTGTAAGAACAAAACTTCGTAAAGATGTCATCAAGAGTGCAATGAGTAGACGGAGTGACCTGGATACATGCAGTATTTCAGAAAAGGTTTGACTTAAAAAGGCTTCAGAAGACCTCATCAGACTAGAAAAATGTGACATGGTCTGATTGCAGGCGTAATTTTGGAACACTGGTGGGGCTTGGCGAAACGAGGAGCTCTAAACGACGTCTCAGGCAGTAAAACAACGATGAGAAACTGTTTTACCAACAGCCTAGAGGAACTAATCACTTTCAGAGTAGGAAGGATTAAGAAATTCACCAAGGAAGCAAACCTCCTTTTTTTCTCTACGACCTGAACAGTGCAACCCTCCGGACAGAAAACAGTGACCCCATTCGAGGACAAAATGTTCCCAGCCATCCACTTCAACCTTACCTAACGCTTAACAACTCTTCGAATTAACGACATAGCTTGTTTAAATCATTACATCAAATTACCCGCTTTAGTGACATTGTTTTCCCCCTTACCGAAGGATAGAATCTGAAAGAAAGTGCAATTAAAGTCCGAGACAATTGAAAACAAATTTGCAGTGCCTTAGAAAATTCTCTATTGCAAGACACCCCGCTCCAAGTCCATGCCAACAAAAGAAACAGCGAGCAAGTGAACCATCACCAATCTTCTGCTGAACAATTGTCACAGAAAAACGCTTCTGCTTTAACGTCGCGCAGAAGTGGGAAAGTGGGATGCGAATAATAAACCACACGTCTATAAATACATTCTTCGTATGGCTCCGTGTGTGAACCTTCTTTTCGGCATAAAAACCTATTTGCCATTCATTCGCTGCACATTCCAGCAACATTTGCGTTCGCATCATGCCGAGGATAACAGTCATCTGCAAATGCGAGCAACGCAAGCATACACAAACGACATCGTCGTCGTGGAAAACATCCGCGACAAATAGCAATAACAAAAGTTATGTTTGCACGCTCAGAATGAAACTGAAGTTGAGCATGTGGCCGCTCTAATGTAGAATTATTCATTATGGGTTCCTTAGAGTGCGGCATAATGGCCACAACAATGAGAGCTTTCCTCCATAACTTCCGCTGGGGGATCTGTGAAATGGCGCTGCCGGAGTGCCGATTCTGCTGGCTGTGTTCTGTGTTCGCTTGCCACACTACAAGCGCTCTGTGTGAACAAGAACGCATTTCGAAACAAAGGACAACCGTGAGCATCTCGTCTTTTGAGGAGGTTTCTGCCTTTTTCCCCGGGTTTTAAGATCTTCTCGTTTTTGCAATGCCGTTTTGTGTTGTTTGCGATGGCCATTGTGGGACTTGTTCTGGAGCTCTCCTGCTCCTCCCGGAGAGCTGCCTTCTTTTATGGGCTTACGAGGATTGCGTGTCTCCGAAATTGCCCAGGACGGTGTGCTGCCGCCTTTAAAGTGGGAGAATGATGAACAATCATGCGAAAAATAGGGCAATTCACGGGACGAATAGAGGAGCTTGATGGTTACTTGCATGGTTTCCTTTGCGCAGGCACATCTCACATGCATCATTTGCCGCGAAAAGAACTGAAGGCATTTGATGTCAATTGATTGCTAGCGGCCTTAGAAGTGTTTCACTGTCGAGTCCTGGAGGGAGATGGCGAACCAGTGGTTGTTGCCTTTAACTTTTTGGATGCTTCAATTTGTTAGTGAAAAATTATTTTATTTCTGTCACGTACACCACACACATGAGGGTGTGTGAAGTCGTAAACGACTTTGGGGCTCAAAGGATTTGAACTTTATTCACCGGAAGTAGAAAGGCGTGTCGACTAATCTCAAACCATTTTGCGCGTGAAACTAATCTCTTCGCAGAATCCTCCCTGCTGTGGCACACATTTGTAAGCTGCTTCTCCGGTGGATGTCATTCACAAGCTATTCTACCTGAACTGTAATCCGGTGTCGGGCAGAACTACTGGCAGTACGAGGCTGGTTCCAAGAAGTTATTCTGGAGATTTTGATGAAATAGGTTGAATGCGTCATACTACGTTACTGGAAGCGCATTGAAACAGGTGGAGAAGTGTAAGTACCTCGGTGCCATTTTTGGATTTACGAGGATTGGAACAGCGGCATTCCGGCAATTAGCACGCACAAGCTTGTTATTGGCATTCAACTCTGCTGTCGTTTGAAGGCTTACCTAGGAGCAGGAAATTTGAGTAATGATTGAAGGAATAAAATTGAAAATACAAGCTGCCAAGCTGCGGGACATGGTAAGAAACATTGTAGTTCACATGGAACTGAACGGCCTTTTCAAATGCAAAAAGCTCTGTTTCGTTTATATGGAAATGCGGCACTGGGATAAAGTTTCCCAAATAAGGTGCTGACGTGACGTTATGTTGAAATCTGAGCTCACCGAGACCATGTTTTTAAATTTCAGGAAGTATATAGTCCGAAAAGTTGCAGGGAACGACGACGAATTGATTCGTCACCGTCTTCTCGTACACTGTCAGCTTTAGCTGCTCTTCTGCTCGATGAGGTCTAACCAGTCGATTGTCATCTCAATAGTAGTTTCAGTGGGTCAGATAAGTGCACCGTAAGTTCCTTAAATCGCACGAAAAAACTTTTCACACAGAACGTTGATTTTTATAATAAAGTTGAACAATTTGGAGACGCTGTTGTGGTGGGATAGCTTGGCGAATGGCGAGGGAAAAATTGATGAGGCAGTTTCATACGAGTAATGCGTCGTCTATCAAAAAAGGCCTATTGAAAATCAGACTTCGCTATGAATCAACTTTTACTTCCGATAGAACAATAGTACTCCCGAAACGAGTAGTTGTTGAAGGAGCTTGACTTGTTCCCCTAATGAGCTGAAATTCCACCCAACTCAATATGAATTTGTTGCAACCTCACTTAGGGCAAAAATGTTATGGTCCATTGAGGACTCTACAAACCCGACAAAAGCGTTTTTTTTTCTTTTTTTGGAAAATTTTCTTTTTTGCTATATCTACTTCGATCATGGAAGATATGTACATATATGCCTTCAAGGACCTCTTTTTGTTTAAGTAAGGCATCGTATAAGCAAAGCAGATGGAAGTTGCTTTCCTGTGCCAACTCTTCTCTACAACAACGATAGAAGTCGTCGTGGGGAAGATCTAGTTTGTTTGTGCGCCTAGACATTATCATCACTAGACATAGAAATCGTGGAAGGATTACTTTTGTTCAGAGCAGCTTGGTGATACGACAGGTTGAGCGATCCTGTTCAATTAACAATTCCTGTTATTTATCATCTTGAGTTGATGGAAATGTTTAGACGAAGCTTTTGGCATACATGGTGAGATTCCCAGCGATGTGATCCCGTTTTTAGCGAGTTCATTGACTTTACAATTCCCCGGAGTGTGACAGTCAATCTGGTAGTATTTGGTTGGTTTATTCATGAGTGGGCTGATGAGCGTTTGACGACCATATCACGTTGTTATTTTGGGAATGTCCTGCTAAGAGTAATATGTCACAGTGACTTAATCATGGTCTGGCTTGTATCCAGGCTAGTGTCCAGGCTTGTATCTTTATGGTATCTAGCTTTTCCTTAACCAGAAGAGTGTCTTCTTGATCCCCATCTTCACACTGAAGGAAAGTGTCAAATTAAGGTTAACGAATCGAATACCAATCCCAACCCCCATGTTTCTCTTCGATCTCTCTGTGAAAACCAAAGAGGACCGACCGTGTAGCGACTTTGAGTCGGATTCCGAAAGAATACGTTGATTGAGAAATCCTTTTTGATAAGTTCGGGTATTTTGAGATAAATGTCCAACGGAGTCTAAATGAAGTCACTGAAGGCGAAATGCTGTGGTGGTGGCCAACTCTCTTTTCACTAAGACTAAAGGAGGCAGTTGAAGAAGTACAAGTGCCGTGAAGGGGGTACTTCTTTGCCAACCCCTGGTGCGTAGACAAGCCTTATAATATTGCAGCTTTAAACTTTGTCAAAAACTGTCCGACAGTGAAGAGTCTGCGTAGAGCAGAATCGTTCTTACAACTGATTTTTAAATGGAAGGAAGGAACGTTTGAAGATTACATTAACATATAATTGCAGCAAAGTCATTTAATCCATGATAAAGTCAGCGTACAGACTCTGCGCAATACAACTATCAGTGGTTTCAGGACCATTTCTGATGGCCTTGGTCCTTTCCGATGGCCTTCGTCATAGCAGGATTATACCCACAGACATTCTTGCAGAAGTGCTTATGAGGGTGTACCACCGAAGAACACCGGCACCAAGCCAAAATTATAAAAGGAGAAGAACAAGCGGCATCCGTAGCAATGAGGCAAGCTAGATGGGACGCCTCCACTCTCGTCCTCATTATCGAAACGGGGATATCAAAATCCGCAGGGAGACACGGTGGCTACCGAAATTATCTGCAAGACCTGCAAGACCAAGACCTTTGGGTTCGGACACTACAATTCGCCGTTGTGTGCCCAAGCTCCGAGGAGAACGAAGAGCACGCAGGTTTCACTGAAGCCGCTTTTCGCACAAGAGGCAGTTGGTAAACCTACCAAGCGCCGACAATATGATTCCTTTCATCATGAGACCTGTAGAGCACGAGAAGAGGTATGCTCATTCATTGTGAAGGTTCATTCAAAACTTAGACAGGCTGAAGCAGAAAGGGCTTTCCTCCAGAGCAGAGCATGTGTCGCTAACCATCAGATCCGCAGGGTGAGTGGCTGAAGCATGCTAGGTGTGGACTAGTACGTAAACGTTTTCCCGTAATCGATTATCTCGGGTTGCGAATTGTGTATGCTGGCAGCTCAGGCTGCCAGTATCTTTGAAAGATCCTTGGGCACATCTGGTACACTCTTGTACGTTAAGTTTACATCAAAGTTCACTGTCGATGACGAGACCCAAGACCTTTGGGCTTGTGCTCACAGTCATACCACATCGTGAAGATGGGTCAGATGGAAACAAATTTCTCTTCCTCAAACGTCTCCGCCAAGGGGCTGTCTCTCACAAATTCGTTAAGAAAGATATCAAAGGTCATGTCAACTATGACATGAGGGGTGGGATGGCGACTTGTGCCATCTACATCAGGCACTCGCGGCTTCTTAACGAACCTTTACCACTGAACGACGCTGGAAGGGCACTGTTTCATAGGAAGTTGTGGGTAGGTAGTTCTTTAGTATACAGTATTTCAGTTTTAAGAAAAGTAGGTTAATTTAGGCTTAAGATAGGTAAGTTGACTTAGCTCGGCAAGCAACTTTCCGGCCTTGTTTGGCGGTAAGGGCATAGACCTTGAATACCGTCCTTTTCCGTCTCTGTTTTCGCTCCTACTTTAAATGTCTCTCCGCTGTCAGGTTAATGTATAAGTCTTTTTGTTTTTACAACATTTTCTTCCTCTTCCCTTCTATCTTCCTTAAGCAAGCTAAGGCACGATTTTTTTTTTTTGTGCAATGGCTTATGTGCGAGTGAAGGGGGATAAGGATAACCCTGTCCGACGAGTTATGTGCAACCACAAGCGTGCCGTCGTCCTCCTCTTCCTCATCGAAGCTGTCACTGTGACTAACCCAACTGCAACAAAATGTACAAACATTTTTCAAGAAGAGACTAAGTACAAGCCGCTTTCAATCTCTTACATTTCCCTTTCACGTTTGTGTATATTTCATCCTTTCCAATTTCACTTCAGAATCGGAAACGAGAGGAGACACACAGAAGTGAGACGAAAAGGGTACCACTATACCCTAAAGTACAATTTTTTTCAAAGTGACAGAGGGCACAGTTTTTTCGAGAACAAAGACCTCTTTTGAATGAATACTGAACACTTGATCAAACCTTATGCAGTTCTTACCCAGTCCAGTGCATTAAATTTTATCTTTCCACATTTATGTACAATCCCTTTATTGACAATATAACCTTAAGCTTACTGACAATAGTAACAGACATGCACTTTTGCTTCAAAAGAACGCACGCGCTCCTGCTGTGTATGACCGAGGCTCGCTCGAGTCGCAAAATTTGAATGAAAATTAAACTAAGATTCTGCCCCAAAGCAATGACCCGCCAGAATAGTTCACAAGCTGCAGGCGCTTCGTCCGCTTATATGTCCACCGCGTAGCCAGACAATGTCACTCCAGGTGCTATCTCCTCCTCCACGTACTCCCCAGCCTCCTTGAACGTAGTCGCGGAGCTGTCCTCGTCGATGGTCTTTCCCACCGAGGAGGACACCTGGCTTGTGGGCTGATTGTAGTTCGTGTCTGGCCGACTGTATGACGGTTTCGTGGAGGAAGTGTTGCTGGTCTCGAAGCGTTTTTGAGTTGTTGGCCGAAGCTTGGGCATGCCACTGTTGGTCTGTGCTTGGGAGTCAAACGTACGGCTGTTGTATTCCATGTTATTGTTCTCCGGTCGTGAGTAGTTGGTCTTGCGAAGCATTGCTTTGAAGTTGAACGGCGGCTCGTCATCAGTAGTCTGAAAGGAAGAAATTAAAAATTAATCGAATTCAGTAGTCACCGAGGGTGCGTATCTCAGGGTAGTTCCAAATTTTTACAACCTACATCCATACTTGATCGTCTGCCAAGCGACTGTAGCTCCCGTATGGGATCCGTCTGCACGGGAATGAATTGCTGCGGCCGATTGTACTGCGGTTGGTTGCGGTTGGGGTTTATCCGTGAGGCATCGTTACGCATTGGATTCATTCCGGGCGGCGGTGGTGGCGGTGGCGGTGCCGGATAGCTTTTCAGTGAGTTTCGCCTTGATCCGGTGCCGGTTGAGGTGTAGTTCGTGCGATAGTTATTAAATGCTTGCTGATGCTGTGGCGGTGGCATGCCGAAGCTGTTCGTATAGTTCTGCTGATACATCTGCTGCTGGGGATAGCCGAAGTTCGACTGGAAATTGTAAGTGTGTCTGCTGTAAAGTTTAAAGTTGAAGTGATGATTAACTTGAGAGAAATGAGAGAAATAAAAGAGGAAGAGGTGGTGAGAGGATCGTGTGAAGATATCTACTAAGTGGCGTTTTTTTTTTCTCGGCTGAAAAGCTGTATGTGTGTCTGTTGGTGGTCTGGATGGAGTTAGGGGAACAAATTTGTGCTTTAAATCGGGACGAATATTTGAATATTAGAATTTGTTTGCTTTTGTTCCAGGCTGGGATAAGGAAGTCAAAGAGAAAGCCCACAAACGCCCCCGTAAAAATGATTACCGTCGTACGATGAGAGTAAACATTTCATCCCTAACAATGCCATCATCATTTCCACCCGTTGATGGCACCTTTTTCCGCCCAAGATTGTAGTGAAAAATTGCTCTGCACACCATCGATGAATACAAATTTCCCCAAATAAACCCCTTTCCTGAAAATTACAACCTCCACCCCACCCAAAAAAAAGACGCAAAACTATCTATCTTCAATAACAACACTCACTTCTTCATCACATTCGGATCCCGGACGAACGTTTGATTGTAAACAACATCACTCTCGATAAAGCGGTCCCAATTTGTTTGGCAAGCCTGCTCCTTCTTGTATGCATTGTACGTCATCAAGTGTGTGGTTAACGATGGATTACGCTGTAACGGACTATCCCATGGCTCGTCATCATCAACGGCCAACAAATTTTGTGGTATCGTCGTCCGGGCTAATGAATTCACAGGATTACACATATAGCTTGTATCGTAAAATGGAATTTGATCCAAGCGGAATGGTAGCTTCTTGGTCGGCAACGGTAATGGTCCCAACAATGATGGATTGATTTGACGCCCATCGACCTTTTCTAATGGCACCGGTCGCCCGATTGTGCTCAGCACAGCAACCACTCGTTGATTGTAAATGTGAACCTGAAACGAGGTGTGGGGGTGGTGGGTGGTAAATTGTGTGCACGATGGTCAAAAGGGACAAACTCACTTGCTGTGAAAGGTTGACCAAATCCTGAAAGCGCGCCGCTCGATAATGCAGGAGAACCTGAAACAAGGACTTCTCGCGCCACTTTTTCACGTAGGCCTTCACAAACTTTGCCGTGGCCTCGTTAATTTGTCCGGTCTTCTCGTTGAACAGCGGTCCATACTTCTGACGCTCACGAAAGCCCCGATACGCTGTTAGTTCGTCGACCATTGAAGTGCGTCGTCGTGTGTGTCGCCCGGCGAACGCATGAGGGAAAAGTGAAAGAAACATTTTTTTAGCATAAATGAAGTAATGTCTAGGCCAGCTTGGGTGGAAGGTCGTTTGGGAGAGGGGGAGGGGGTGTGTTGATAGGCGATGGTGGATGACAAGTTGACTGGCAGTAAGCCATACGACTTATTTGTTGATGTAATCAACTAAAATGCCGCGCGTATCCTTAATTTAATTAAAATTTCATTTATTTTCTTCTCACTATATCGTTCAGATCTGCCCGCCGACCGCCTTGACGCACTCTATAAGCCGATTGGGACGCGTGAATGCATTTAAAGTGACAGTGTGTCAATTGACGGTGAAATGTTTCATAATCGGATTACAAGAATAACCGCAGACACGTCCAGAACGGTCCGAAGCCACAGCGCCCAAGCAATACGATCGAAGGCCTTTTCGAGGTCACCGCACCGGTGGGGCGGGTGGAAAATGAAAGGAAAACGTACGTTTATGGTTTTTTTTTTTGAGTAACTGTTTCCTTGTAACTTTATTTTCTAGGCAAGTTAAGTCTTTCTACGATAAATACTGTTTTCAACTCTCAGAGGTCTAGTAGTACAATGACATAGGTGTGAACATGAATGAGAAGAAATGCCGTAAATTGGGCAATTAAGATGCTTCGGCTGTGACGGCAGCTTCGGGGGCGGCGGTTTCAGTGGTCGGAGCTGTTTCGGCGGCGTCGGGAGCAGTTTCGCCGGCTTCCGGAGCAGTGTCGGCTGCGGGTGCAGTTTCGGCGGCTTCCGGAGCAGTGTCGGCTGCGGGTGCAGTTTCGTCTGCGGGACCAGTTACTTCTTCAGCAGCAGCAGGCTCAGCAGTAACCTCTGCCGGAGCTGCTGGCTCATCTGCAGGTGGCTCCTGAGCCTCTAAAGCCGGTTCTTTAGGTTCAGCGCAACCATCAGGCTTGGAAGGAAATTCATACAGATCTTCAGTGTCAGAGGGAGCTTCACTCGTTTCGAAGTATTCAACGTCAGAGAGGACATCGTCGTCTTCATTGTCAATATCTTTTAGGTCGATGGTGTTGGGATTTACCACAGGTGGAGGTGGTTCCGTACCTTTTTGTATTGTCGATGCAGCAATTTCGGCTTCTGGTCCGGCCGTAAGTGAAGGACCAGTCTTGTTAGCGTCTAGAAATGAGAGAAGACAAAATGGCAAATTAAAACTAACGGTCATTTTTGGAAAATGAATGAGTTTTCTAAAGTCTTGTTCAAGGAACGAAAATGAGTGTGATTTTGAATGCTTTGGTGGCTTTTTATCTCATAACAGTAAACACCAATAGGGAAGGACCTTATGAATAAATATTTCACTGCACCAAAAAGTATGAAATATCTACTTTCGCCGCCGTTTAAGGTATAGAAAGATTTTCTTCACTTTCCTATATTTTAATCGAATTTTCTACTCATTTCCAACAACTGAAATAATAAAGGGTGATTTTTTAGCTATTATCTTTTTGGCAACACGGGTTTAAACAGCTGATGCACGTTTCGTGTTTTGTTTTACTGTCAAACATATTCAGTTTGGTCTATAATTTAACTATGAATTGTCTTACAAACGAACAACGCTTGCAAATTATTGAATTTTTTTTTTCAAAATGTGTGCTCTGTTAAGAAAATTCATGGCGCGCTTCTTTCATTTTATAGTCAGTCTTCCACTTAAGCTCATTTTTGGCTCAATGGGTACGTAAATAAGCAGAATTGTCGATTTTCCAGTGACCAATGCATCCAAAAAAGTCACAGTTTGGTGCGGTTTATGGGCTGATGGCATTATTGGACCGTACTTCTGAATGGTGAGCGCTACCGTGAGATGATATCCAACTTTTTTTTTGCCCAAAATCCAAGAGCTTTACTTGCATGACATATGGTTGCAACAAGACAGTGCCACATGCCACACAGCACGGGCAACAATAGACTTATTGAGAGGCGAGTTCAGTGAACATTTTATTTCAGGTTCCGGACCGGTCAATAAGCCGCCTAGATCGTGCGATTTAACGCTTTTAGACTATTTTTTGTGGAGCTATGTTAAAGCTCATGTCTATACAGACAAGCCCGCTTTAATTGACGCTTTGGAAGACAACATTGAAGCATTTATTCGTGAGATACTGGCCGAAATGTTGGAAAGAGTATGCCAAAATTGGACTAAGCGGATGGTTCATTTGAGGCGCAGGCAAGGTCAACATTTGTATGAAATAATCTTCAAACATTAAATCATATGGACCGTACCATCGATTCAAATAAAGATTACATACATTCTTTGAATTTGATGTTTTTTTTTAACTTTCCTATAGCTTTTAAAAAATCACCCTTTATTCTCCTGTCTCTAGTTGTGTTATTTGTGAACTCGTTAAAAAATTCGATTTAATGGCAGCCATACTGTCTGAATATATACCAATATCGCATTTGTTTCCATAACTTTGGGCCGGAAAGCGAATTTTAAGAACTTTTGAGATTATGTAACCACCATTGCAAGATAATTTTTTAACCTAAAAAATGTCTTTCTCATTCTTTCCCTTTCTCTCTCTCTCCTTGTCTCTGAGTGGTCTTATAAGACCATACGAGTAACATTTTCCTAGGACCAGGCGTGTGTACTGTGCAGGGACTACCAAAATCGTATTTGTATTCGCATTTTCTTCCACTGTTACTTCATTTGTTCTCATCGCACAGTTGACTTTGAGCAGCTATTTTATATGGCGACTGCCGTTCAGGACCCACAAAAGGAAAGAAGCGCTTGCGATCGCTTTTCGGGCACTTGTTTAAACGTGCAAAGAAAAGTCAAATACAGAACTGACAATTTTTTGTGTTTACTTCTGCCCCATAGAACGTCGTCACCCTCGTCTCAAAGCGCCCTTAGCGATGACTTAGTTTTTTGTAAAATAAGTTTAATATTAATAATTGCCTAAAGGACATTGTTCCTTCAACTAATTTCTGTTCAAGTGGTCACTTATTGAATCAGAGAGAGAGAGTGCCTTGTTACACATACTGTGTCCACTGTACAATGGCATTTGGGACGTCGGAGCCATAAGCATAAGTCAGTTGGGTTAACCAGACTAAACAAAGTTCAGACACCTTTCGGAACCTTAGTAGGAAAACGTTTTGTGGGCGTTTAGTAAGGATGACTCCTTTAAGGCAGGGCAAAATTATGTAGAATCATAAGGTCACCGCTCTTGTATTTTCTGCCCTAATCACCTAAGCTGTCTCAGGTCACATAATTTTGTCATATAATTTTGAGCAATCAACTTCAAACCCAATATGGAGTTGTATTTAACCGATTGCTGTGATCCAAAGAGCATTGGAAGGGGTAAAAAAGGCGTTGCTCTTTACCAAGGGGGCGTGAATGCCGTTTAAAGCAGAATCTAGGTACTCGGCATAACACAAAAAGCGTAGCATATGCGTTTTCCTCACTCTGGTTGTATGGATCCTGGGTATTAAACCTTAACACCTAGTGATGATTTAGATCCAAAACCCACAACTGTTTGTTTTTAAATCAAATTACCAGCTTTTTCAAGCCTAGTTTTCGTTTTCAAGAACCGAATATTTTTAGATTGCTTCAAAAATGTGATGAGTTATCTCACTTTGACAACTGTAGCTTCTAAACTAACATACCGATTGACATGATCTTGTACCTGGGTCTTAAAATGATTGGTGCTTTCTAGGACCACCCATCACAATATGTCGCAAGAAACAGGAGAAATGTCTGAAAACAGTTGAGCGCCTGTTGGTACAAAAATTTCAATTGTTTGGAAGAGTTAAGACAATGCTATTACAATTGAATAAAGGCAAAGTCAAAAAATGTGGGACTATTCTTTTAAAAGAAAATAAAACGCATTGAGCCGACCGAAAAAAAGACTTGAAAGGCCAATAGCCTCATTCATAACTTCACACTAACTTAAGTCTTGGAGAAGGTCTATGAGCATCAAATCGATTCGCACGACCTAGAATAACAAAAATATTCTCTCGACCAATACACCACATTCAACTAACTGTCATGGTTGACAGCTCCAGTTTCGCGTTTTTGTCTAACTCAGGGCAAAAGTCAACTTTACAGACGAAATCAATGTGGAGATACAATGTTGATCGGCATTTGATTCATTGAGTGTCACAACGTCCCACAAGGCCAGGGTCTAAGAACAGCTCATAAAGGACAGGGCCTAGCTTCTGTATCAACTACTAGAGTTCTTGTCATGAGTATAAGGCGAGATCCCAACGGTGAGACTTGAGATGGTTTTCATAGACAATTAAAACAATTTGAGTATGATCAGCTGGTGCCGTGAAAATTGCATGGTGCTCAGTCCGAGCATCGAACTTGGGAACTTTGGCGTGCGAGTCGACGCATTTAACCACTACGTCACGGAAACCACCGCATTTATCAAATGTTATAACGTCAGCTTGTCGCAACAACTGGGCTCAAAATGATCTACAAAACTCTTATTTCGCCAGTGCTGCCAAAGTCAGCCGGAAGTTCAGACAGAAAAATTGCTTTATGTTCATTTTAGCCAGGAAATCGTATGTAGCCGCGAGCTCTACGTACTGTAACAGGATGCGGATGTAGTCCGAAAGAAAATCAAATCAAAAGACCGTCGACTACACTTGGTCTGAGCATATCAGGCTAAGATGCTCTGAGGATACGAGTCGAGTACAATAAAAGATTAAAGACCACAAGATACCTCTGTTTTGATGACTGAAATATAAGTGATTTCCATACAAGTGCCTATTTCTCAAGCTCACACCTTTCACGCAGCCTGATAGGCACGCACATAGTAAATTTCTTTAAATTTTTTTTAATTAGAACTGCTGCCACTGACACATTCTTCTTCTTCTAGTGGCGCTTGAAGAAGAAAAAGCAAACTAAGTCCTTCAAGAGATGTCTTTATTACTCAATTGCCTCTTGAGCCCGAAGAAGTCGCGATTGGCAAGAGTGATTCTGCGCTTGATTTCGGTAGTAGTGTTATTTTCCCTGTTTACCGCGGAGCCGAGGTAGACGAAGTCCTTGACTACCTCGAAGTTTCTGCTGTCTAGTGCGACCCTCTGTCCGAGACGTCGATGTTGTTCCTCCTCCTTTGATGACAGCATGTACTTCGTTTTGCCCTCATTTACCACCAGACCCATTTTATCCGCTTCCGCTTCAATGCCAGCAAAGGCGTCATTGACGGCTCGCTGTGTTCGTCCAATCACATCAATGTCGTCGGCGTAAGCTAGCAATTGAACTGACTTTTGGCAGATCGTGCCTCTGGTGTTGACCTGTGAGTTACGCATGATCTTCTCAAAAATGATGTTAAAGAAGTCACATGACAGGGCGTCACCTTGTCTAAAACCTTTTTTGACATTGAAGGTCTCGGTGAGTTCGTTGCCGACCTGGACGGAGCAGCGAGAGTTCTCTAAAGTCATCCTACACAATCTGGCGAGTTTGGTAGGAATGCCAAAACTAGACATGGCACTGTATTGCTCGTCTCTATGCACACTGTCATATGCGACCTTAAAATCGACGAATAGGTGGTGAGTGTCGATTTGCACTTCTTGGGTCTTTTTCAGGATCTGCCGTAGTGTGAAAGATTTGGTCAATGGTGGACTTCCCTGGGCTGAAACCACACTAATAAGGACCCATCAGGTTGTTGACGAACGGTTCCAGGCGTTCACACAATACGGCAGAGAGGATCTTGTACCCGATGTTAAGGCAACTGATCCCTCGTTAGTTGGTCGCAGTCGAAGGAGTCTCCTTTCTTGTGGACTGGACAGACGACACTGAGATCCCACACATCGGCATGCTTTCCTCCGCCCATATCTTACAGATGAGCAGGTGCATGCGCCCAACCAGGTCGACAGATTTGTTCGACTTCAGTCTCGATATTGCTATCTTGACGTCGTCTAAGTCGGGGTGACGGAGTTCTTGCCTATCATCGTTCAAAGTGAGTGGAACATTCTGCCTAACAGCGGGATTTGGACCGTCACCGCCGTTTAAAAGTCTGCAGAAATGATCTTTTCAGATTCTCAGCATGGATTGCGACTCTTCTACTAAGTTTCCGTTTTGGTACCGGCAGGCTCCGTTCCGAACCCTATATCCATCCCTAGATCCTTGTCTATGAAATAAAAATATCCGTATGGCCCAAAAAGTTAAAAGTGGAGAAGAGTTTTTATATACACCGACTTGTTCGAAAACACGCGAATTTCAGTGGTTTTTGACATTCACTTCGAATTGCAGATTTAGATGTGATTTCACAGAGGCCGCGATGGCGTAGTGGGCATTATAGGTCCCAGGTTCGATTCGGAGACTCAACAACTTTGTATTTTTCTCACAACATCCCTTCTTTCGAGTTAAAAGCAACAATCAAAGGGATTTTCAAAGTTCGGCTTTCGAAGTCAGCAATAAACTGTAGGTCCCTTCTCTTGTGATAGAACAATGTTATGTACAACATGGGTAGTTCCTAAAGAAGCTAGGCATTGGTACCTTGCGTGCTAATATGCCATCCAACTAAATTTCCTCTTCAGTCCCAGACTCGGAACACACAGAATTCCAACTGAATCGGAATTAGTCAGTTTCCATGGTTGGCACTTGAGTCGTTTAGATGGAAAAACGTTCGACCCCGGTATGTATTTCACCACAACACTCAGCTGGAACTCTCACATTTTTGAAACCGCAAAAAAAAATACCGTCAAATGGCCAGGCTCCTTAAAACGATGTAAGCAATGGTTTATTTCCGCTTCTTTGGCGGCACTATATATACGACCTGTACATATCCAAAACTTTAGTATAACGAACCACATAGCTTGGTACTCTATAGATCTCTCCACACCTACAAGTCGTACAGCAAAGTCAACTAAGTCGAACTACAGTCTGGAACAGCAAAGAAATGTCTCGACAGTATCACTCTTCAATCGCTTTGTCAACAAAAGACGTTGAAATGAATTTGCCAGCTGCATTCCTCCCCTTCAAGACTTCACAAGCAATACACTCCTTCCTCAGAATGCCCATCAATTCACCCTCAAGGCAGACACTACTTCTTTGCAGTGCCACAAATGGATCTCGACTCCCGTTACAACCCACAAGCATTAAGGATCAATGTGCCCACTCTTTCCCTCCCTTCACATCTTCGGCCCGTGCGATAACCTGATTCCTATAACCTAACGCTGCTTCCAATCCCCTTAGAACTTGCAAATGATAAGAAAAAAAAAACAACTTACTTGCAGCAGCAGGACCTCCTTTTTGCATTTTGCGCCTTGCAATCAGAGCCCGCATCATGGACTGCACCTTGATGATCTTCTTCACCTGAACCTCGTACAATCTGTGAGCAGAGAGTGTGCGTGAGCGGGGGAGAAAAGTGCACTCTTATGTGTTGTATGTCACCTTGATAAGAACTCATCGTTGTAGTAGCGGAGGAAAACCTTCGATTTTCCAATGGCCCAGCCCTCCATCTTCAAGCGCACCATCAAGAGTCGGCAGTTGTCCTTCGTAATGTCCACGGTCTCGTCAAAGTCAAACGCCAAGAACTGATATCTGCAACGAAACGGTCTCAGAAGGGCAACGTTCAGTTGACTGGTGCCTTACCGTTTGAGGAATTCGTGGAACGATATGCGGCAGGAGTATCCCTTCTGCCTGGCAATGATCGTGTCCATTACGCCCATTGCCTTGATTTGCTGTTGAACCATCTCGGTGTGGAAGCCCTTGGGCTGGTATTCCAAGTCCGCCCGAATGCATCGAACGAAGTGCATGCCAACGCCCTGCATCTGACTCAACATCTTCAAAATCGTCAAGCAAGTGTACCTGAAGTTGGCCGACATGGTTCGTAAGTTATTCACTTGAGATATGTGTCCTTGGGCCAACGTGTTGAAGACCTGAAAGGAAATGGGATAAGAGTTGTTTTTGCACGGAATCACGTCTTACATAGGCCCTTCGCTTGGTATCGTCCTTGTGTTCGACGTTCTCGAAGATCATTGTCAAGTTGCCGGACTTGGTTAACTGATTGGTGAACATAACGGTGATGTTCTCGTCACGCGATGAGCGAAGTGCTTCAATCATCTCCGGCGGCACAAAGTCACGGTTGATGTCCACGAATGCACGGGCGTCGTACAGCAGACGACCGGTGTAGTGAGAGACGGCCACTTCGTTGTGAGTGTGTTTCTTGACGAACTGGCTCTTCTTCTCTGCAACGCGATCTGGTGAAGGGGAAGTCTTGGAATTGAGCCAGCTCACAGGTGGAAGTGCAAGGAAACGCGATGCTTACCCATAATTTGATCATGATCCTGACTGGTGCGTGATGCCTCGTCGATAATGTAGAAAAGACCGTCGGGCTTGGTGAGCAGGTTGTCCAAGGCGGTCTTGTTGTCGTAGAAGTTCAGCTGAACTGTTGGGATTCCATCAGCCTCCTAAAATGATATTTGACCAAATTGATGTGACAAGAAGACAAAAAATTAAGTTTGACGGAAGACTGAATATTTGAGCTGGTGCACACAGGGCAACGTAGATGTTTGCGAGATCCCCGCCAGTGAACAAGTCAAGTTGGCATACAGCCCCCTTATGGCGCCCCCTTTATACCCACCGCAATGCCCGTTTTATGGTGAAGCAATGTATGGAGCGATCACCCTCCGTCCGGGAGCTTAAGTAATGGACCTGGGCTACTGGAAGCAGGTTGTGCAAGAAGCACGTAAAAAACAGACAGTTATGCGACAACTGCATTTCTCGCATACGGACAGATCTACCGCGGACAGCCTCTGCAAGGGGATCAAGGACAACGATTTTTGGTGAGGTCTCTTGATAGACCCGGTGCAGCAGACCTTGCTGGCTGCTTCAGAGCAGACTTACGCCATCGAGATTGCTAATTGGCCGAGCAAATAGAAAAAGAAAGACTACAGAGAGTGAAGGATCTGGATCTGTTGTTCGAGGCAGACTTGGCAAAAGTTTTATGGTGTTATCCCATAAACGAAGGCCTCATGACAATCCGCATCAAAGCTAAATTCGGGAACACCAGTATGGTTTGAGTCCATGCTCCGACGGAGGAGAAGGATGACAATAGCTGGGATAACTTGTTCTTTTGCTAGTTGCTTTACGGTTCGGGGTGGATCTTTCGATCTTTCGCCAGCTGCCTCCAGATGCTTACACCAAGTTGGTTGTGGTCCTTCTCCACTTGTGTGCATTGCCAAGTCCGTAGATGTCCTCCAATGCGCTGTCCCACTGGGTCGGAGTCAAGGACTTTAAGGCTTTGAATCCGTAGACGCGTGGATAGACTTTTGTCATTGAACAGCCTGTACAATTCGAGGGCCAGAGATTGAATGCAGAACTTTTTTTGAAAAGGCCCCATCTGATCTTGGCACTGTCCAGTTTTCTGCTACATAGAGCAAGGTGTTATATAATGTAAGCCTGGTCTTTCGAAAAAAGTTTCTTCTACTCACCCTTTGCGCGAAACAGCGAGAGTCAAGAGTTAGAGTGTAAGAGTGCTTAAACTTGGTACTGCCGATTGTGCTGTTTACTTAGGACCCGAGGAAAACAAAGCCCTCAGTACCTCGAGGTTATAGCTGCCAAATGGGACGTTGTAGCCAAGTTGTCAATATTTTAAGTCCTTTTTTAATATCCTTCGTTTTGCCCTCATTCATGCCTAAGTCCATTTTGGCCACTTCAGCTTCGTTACCAACACTCGCTTCTTTGAGAACATATGATCAATGCCCTACTTAAGACACTAAGATCATTCTATGAGATTTCAACGCACAGCTAGATGAGGAATGAATCTTTTCTAGAAATGTCGAAATTCGGTAACGTCTGGAAAGGGAATCAGAACTTTGCCTATCTCTGTAGTGAGCACGCTATGTCCACAAATCAACATTCATCAATGGACCTGACGGTCTCCAGGTCAATCAAATGTCAATCAGTTGCCATCAATTTGTCAGACACTCCTTCACCAACCACAGAGAGCAATGGAGTCGAAACAGGACAACATGGTTTGACGTCAAAAAGCTGCAATCACAAAAGAGCGTTAGGAAGAGTCTCCTTGAAACCCTCGGAAAGGGAGACGACTCCGTCTGCACTTACAAAAAAAAAAAAAAAAAACAACAAACAACGTAAACGTTGTCAAGAAACCATCGGCAAAGATACCATTGATGTGTTGGGTCTTAGGGCACCAACGAGAAGGAATCCATGGTTTGACGAAGAGTGCAGGCAGGCGCATGAAACCAAGCAGGAAACGTACAAGGCAATAACGAACAACGAGAGCTGTCCGTGAGCTCTATGAACAGAGAAGAATAAAAACACTAGATTTTCAGGAAAAAGAGATAGAGACAGAGGAGGAGAGGGGAGAGAGAGAAGGAGATGAAGAGGTGCTATGTCAGAAGTCAAGTCCGAACATTTTACCAAAAGGTACCTCGGACCGAAGACTGCCTGGACGAAACTGGACAACTTGTAGTGGATTCGCATTCGATGCTGATCATTTTGAAAAATCACTTCTGTCACTTGATATGAGAGGCGTTCAGTATATTCTCGGCATCGAGATGAAGCTGTGGCTGTATATAAAAATTGACTTATTTATCAAGTAATACTGTTATTTTAGTGCATTCATGTAAAATTTCATATAAATGTGATTATTAATTCGCGTTTTATCTCTAGTTAAACAGAATCATATTGACAACTGAGACGATGATGGTGAAAATTGAGCATCGCGCTGTAATTAAGTTTCTCACTAAGCAAGGAAAAAGTCAAAAAACTATTCATGAAGTGATGGTGGCTGTTTACCAGGGTTCCGCACCTTCATTATCAACTGTGCAAAAGTGGTCAAGTGGGTTCAAGAGAGGCAGAGAGAGCATTGAAGACGACCCCCGCTCCGGCGCCCTGGCTAATGCTTGTACGGGAGAAATCATCAAAGAAGTCGAAAACTTTTTCTTGAGGATGTCCGAATAAAGGTGAAAATGATAGCAAAGATCACCAAGCTTTCAATTGGTACCATTCACACTATTCTTCATGACCATCTTAACTTTTCAAAGATCAGTGCAAGGTGGATGCCACGAACACAGCGCCTCAAAAAAAAGTGAGAATCGCATGCTGTAATGAGCTTTTGAAGATGTGTAGTGAGAACGCGGACGGTGTTATGGATCGATTTGTTACTGAGGACGAAACATGGGTCCACCACTATGACCCTGAAAGCAAACAAGAGTCCATGCAGTGGCATAAAAAAGGAACAGACCCCCCGAAGAAGTTCAAAGTCACTCCGTCTGCCGGGAAGCTCATGGCCACAGTTTTTGGGACTCAAAGGGGATCTTGCTGTGAACGCCACATCCTACGCTTCCACTTTCCATAATTTGCAGAAGGAAATTAAAAAGAAAAGACGGAGTAAACTCTCTGCGGGTGTGTTGCTTCTTCATGACAACGCTCCTTTTCACACGGCGCGAGTTTCCAAGGCTGCTGCTTGAGATTGTGGTTTCGAAGAAATCCAACACCCACCCTGTAGGCCAGACCTTGCCCCTAGTGATGATTTCCTTTTTCCGGATTTGAAAAAATGTCTTCGTGGAAAAAGATTTTCGAATGATGAAGAACTCAAGTCGACAATAAATGGGTATTTTGCAGGGAGAGGAAATTCATTTTTTTGAGGGTATAAAAAAGCTTATCTTAAGATGAAACAATTGCATTGATGTTAGGGGAGATTATATTGAAAAATAAAAACAATTTAAATTGAATTCCATTTCAATACCGAGAATATATTGAACGACCCCAGTGCACCACGATAATGATCTAAAAATATTCTAAGAAAACAATTGGCACCCATCCTATTGTTGGTAGTGCAAGAAATTGAACCATTTGTCATCTACCTCTTTGGCTAGCGCTACACTTTGGGCACACCTGGTCTTCAGCCTGCATGCCTTTCTATCTAGACCGAACCTGCGCAATTTGCTTCCAACCACGCTCAACTAAAAGTCCCCTTGCAGTTACGTGCGCTACCGAAGGCGTGATCTTCTTTTACCGAGTCGGAGATTCCCAGTCCTCATAGCCTAGTGACAAAAGTCTCGAACTATGTTAGTTTGACCAGATCAATGTCTCTGTACAACCCGAACAGTTCGTCCCCTCCTCCAAGCCACATCAGATCATACGGGACTAGAGAAAATTAGAAGGACTTTCCTCTTAAAGCGACTAAGAATCTCCCTCTCCACCTTAGTTAGTTAGTTAGGCTGAGACTTTAAAGGTCTTTTAAAGGGATATCTTGGTTCTTTAAGACAGGGCGCTTTTTCAAGTTTAAGCATACAGCTATGGGCAAGTGTGATCCTTCCTCTTATGTCGGCGATGATGTCTTTGCTTCGAATTTATAGCTGTCTATGAACCTTTTTCGCATTTACTTCATGTCAATGACCACAAGACCCATTCTAGCCACTTTCATCTCAATGTCTACAAGTGAACAACTACCAGCCCGTTGTGGTCCGATGATGTCAATATCATCGGCATATGCAAGCAGTTTGACAGATTTTGGCGAAAGATCGTGTCCTTGGTGTTGGCGTTTGAGTTCCGCATGATCTTCTCAAGAGAAATATTGAAGAAAGTCTGCCTGTCTAAATCATTTGTTCACATCAAAGTTTTCGGTAAAATCTTTGCAGACCTGGATTGGATTGACGGACATTCTCCATCGGCATTTTGTAAAGTTGAATTTCCTGACATACGCGGCCTTGAAGTCGATGAATAGAAGGTGGGTATCGACTCGAAACTCTTGGGACTTATCCAATAAATTTTGGGACTGCCAACCACCCTGCCCTGAGTTTAATCATCCCAGTCCTACACTATGGCACGGAAACCTGGACGTTACTACTCGTAAAAGAGGAAGCCCTTACCCCTTTCGAGAGAAAAGTTTTGAGTGAAATTTTTGGTCCTGTTTGCGTTGATGGCATCTGGAGGAGAAGATTTAACGACGAACTCTATGGGCTGCACAGCGACATGCGCCTGATCAAGCGTCTTCGGATATAGTGCCTAAGGAGGCTAGGCCATATAGAGCGTGTGAAGGGCCCTGTCCAGCCCGAAAAGTTTTTGAATCTGACAACGCAATAGAAGACGGCCTAGGCTAGGGTGGCGCACACAAATGGAGAAGGACCTCAACCAACTTGGAGTGCGCAACTGGCGGAAGCTGGCAAAAGATCATGCTGGCTGGAGAGGCATGTTGAGGCCCAAGTCCACTCCGGACTGTAGCGAAGAACCACCCTGCCTATCATTGAGTATCCATGGACACATCTCCCCTGTCATATTTCCGGAGAATAGTCTAATCGTGCGACAACTGAAAGGTGACGTGCAGGATATTTTTAGGACCCTCGGCGTAAGGCTCTTGATGAGATTCTGTCTGGAAAAACCTCCTTAACAAGCCATGGAGTTCAAAGATCTACCTAGACTGCTGTTCGTTTAGGACTCAGAACTTATTGAGGACGTTTAGGACTCATGGCGGTTCATTCATCGACAACAGGAGTAGAAGTTGTTTCATTCAGCCCTTGGAACATTCTTCATTCTGGCTCTTAATGCCAACTGCAGTTTGCAATTTTTCGTGGAAATAAACCCACCCCCCTTCCCAAAGGAGCAGCTTTTTGCAGTCCAGAGAAGGCTACAACAACATACCTGTTCAAGCATTTCGCTGACGAATATCCTCTGGTTGTAGTGATACTGCATCTGTTCGTTGATCGTGTTGATCATAAGTTGCTCGAAGCCGTTGCGGTGGAAGCACTCGAACCCGTACATGTCATGGAGGACAATAGAG
This sequence comes from Eristalinus sepulchralis, assembly GCA_944738645.1. Taxonomy (NCBI): domain Eukaryota; kingdom Metazoa; phylum Arthropoda; class Insecta; order Diptera; family Syrphidae; genus Eristalinus; species Eristalinus sepulchralis. Next base: position 36,683,872 of record OX122883.1, read on the forward strand.
TTGGCATCGCCACTGAAAGCAAGCAAACAAATCAAAATCTCCGCCAACACAAAACCCACCGGAGGGGATGCTTACAAGACGGCCCTCGGGAAGGCCATGTTCATGTTGATTTTGTTTATGATCCAGTCGACCAGCCGGCTGTAGACCGTCGATGCCACAGCGTCCCTCGAGTCGCGCGCTTCCTCCGACGTGTACTGCTTCCTTTCGGCAGTGCCGCCCCTCACCTTGATGTAGTTCATCAGGGACCAGTTGAACTTTTTCTCGTCCACGCGCAGCAGTTCTGCAATCTTGGTCACCACCTCCGGGTTTTCGACGCTTGCGTGTCGTCCACTCTGCTGGAAGCGAATGTTGCCGATGTTGAGGATGCCGGCCAGCAGTTTCCGGATGGTCTCGATTTGTTTCACATTGAAGTCGAGGTCCTGAAGGAATGACTCGAATTGACGGTACTTTTCCACGTTGCCCTCGGGGTCGTCACGGACGTACTTGAGCTTGGTTGGTGGCAGCTCAGCGGGAATCCGCAGGTAGCGGTGGTTCCGCTCTTCGTTCAAGTGGTACTCCTTCAGCTTGCCCTCGGCGTTCATGTAGTCGTAGAAGTAGTAGAAGATGTGGAAGTTGTGTTGGTTCCTGTAAAGATTGAGAGTCACTGTTGTGTGGTTCACGGCCTTGCTGCGGGGTGCTGCTCTGAACTGCAGGAATGTGCTCAGATGGTTTGTGCTCTTGCTGGTGAGCACAGCCGGGACACTTACATATCCGTTGTTGAAACCCGCATCTTCTCTAGCATGTACATGTTGTAGACCGCACCGCTCATCTTGCCGGTGTTGCCAAACGTGAGGAAGTACTGCATGATGCACCTCGTTGAGTTGTTGTTGATTGGAGTTCCAGCATTGATGAGCATTTCAATTATTTTGGTGGAGTTTACGACTCGCTCCGTGGCGCCTCTGTTGCCGTTGCCCAGGTAGCAGAGGTGCTTGATCATCAGGCGGACGTTCGTCGACTTGCCCGAGAAGCTCTCGCCGCAGAATATGACGTGCTGCGGGTCCTTGTGGTGCATCATGTCCTGGTAGGCAATGTCGGCTACCGAAAATATGTGCGGGCTGTTCTCCGAGCGCGACTTGAAGCGATACTTTGCATGGAACTGAAAGGAGTTTGAGAATGAAAGAAGGGTGGATGTCGATGGGGATGGTCACAATACCTCTTCAGGATACTCCAGCTGCAAGTCGTTGTTGTTGAGCGACAGAAGGATGTCGCCAATGAAACTGTAGCTACTGCCAGCTGCGGCCCGCTGCCTGATTGCTTCCAGAACGGTTTCATCGACCGGATTTTCGATGGCAGCCAAGTCCTCCGAGTACATTCGCTCCGGTTCGGTTTCGAACTTCTTGATAAATCCGCACTCCACAGCGACTTCCTCTAATGGATCCGGCTTGGGGGCGTCTTCCGTCATCGCGAATAAATTTTTGATCTCCTCTTGCATCTGCAATGGGTTGTGATGGAACTCGTCTGACTATGGGGAGAAAATTCGCAGGCACTCACCTCAGCTTCATTGTCGAAGAGCTCGGTCATAAAGGGATGCTCGACCATCTCCATCATCATTGGACGGTTCTCGGGGTTCTTCTCCAGGCATTCACTGATGAAGTCATTGAAGGTCTGCGACCAGTTTGTTGGCTTGATAAGAGTCGGCGGTGGATTGCGAACGATCTGGAACATGGCCCTGGTTGGATGCATGTCATAGAACGGCGGTTGACCATCGGCCAGCTCGATGGCTGTGATGCCAAGGGCCCAGACATCTACGCGGCTATCATAAACCTCGGGATCAGCTGTGTGGGAAAGGAGACGAGAAGACATTAAAATTGGAATTTGAAGAAATCATCGTCTGAGATCAGCCGAACTTGGCCATAATTTTTGCAGTGTTCGGGGAGCTTGGGTAGACACCACCCTTGTCTGTTTTTGATTCATCAGTGTAAGTGCAGGAAGAGGCCACGAAGACGGTCAAGTCAATTCATGGGAATTCGCTCCATGGATCTGCCTAAAAGGTGTTCTGGCAAACTATAAGCCGACTTAAGAGGAGGGAAGTTCAACACCATCGAAGGAGTCAAATTTAAAGATGGTGTGGTTCTATCCAATGAGGGAGACATCTTGCGCTGATAGAACGAACACTTTTCAGAGCTTCTCAATGCCGGACAAGACACTGAATGTGAGGGAACTGTAGTCTTGTGTGGGGCAGGCAATAGTTTGGTCATTGAATAGCAAAAGGCCGTCAAGTCCGCTGGTGCGGATGAAATCCGGCCAGAAATGCTTGAAGCGATGGGTGAAGAAGGAGAGAACGAGTCGTTTGGCTCCCTCGTATCTTTAAGATGGCCTGGGACTTTGGGGAGACACTTGCCCATTGGCAGGTTGAAGTGATTGTTCCTCTATTTTAAAAGGGAGTGCTTCAGTTACCGGGGTATGTCTCCCTTAGGTCTCCGCGGGAAGGTCTAAGCTAGGGTATTGAAGGCCTATTCAGGAGCTAGCGTTGAGTCTAGGTTGAGGGATGAAGAGTACGGCTTTCGTCCCAGCAGTAGTACGATTAGCTTTGTTCTTCTAAGAAGGGCCTTGGGAGTATGCGCAACCGATCTTCTTGAGATAAATTCTGGAGTATTTTACAGGCGCCTGGAATTGGTGGTCCCCAGGTGTGTTCGGGGAAACGTTTCGTTGGTGTTGGTCTTCGCCAAGGGTGCGTCTTACCATCACTCCACTTCAGTGACTGTATGCTGGAGGGGGGGAGAGGCGAGGACTGGGGACTTTTATTTATTTAGTTTATTTCACCTCTCACGTATGGTTATGAATTTTGGTAATGACCGAAGAAATGCGATCGTCAATACATGCTGTCGAGATGAGAGTTCTTCGTGGCGGTGCCGGAGTTACTTACAGGGTTAGGCTTAGGGACAGGGTAGTGCGGGGAGAACTCAATATTAAGGAGCTCCTTTTTCGGACATAAAGGGCTTTATTTTGTTGGCTTGACTACATGCTCAGGATGTTCCTTCCATCACGACATCCGAAGCGTGCCTTAGACGCAATTTTATCAGGTAGAGGACCACTCGACAGTGGTTGGATCAAGTCCATAAACTCACCTAGTTGCACTTCGGAATATGTCCTCATGAGTTAAAGTCGCTGGCGAAGGATCGAGCGGCCTGGAGGTCTCTCGTGCGTGCATTGATCTCGTGACACCTTTAATGAAACATGCAGCTTAACGAATATAAATTCGTACTGGGTGTCACCACTGCAACCCACAAGGAAGCAAGGTCTAGCTTCATCGGCAAGTACTCGTGTTGTTCGTCCCATTGTCCTCTAACAAGGAGATGTTATGCGACCTACAGTTCATTTCGCTGACTCCAAACGCCGAAATTCGAGAAGAATTTCACAGGCACAGCTGGTGGCGTGAAAAGGGTGTTGTATCTAGTTAAGGAATTAAACGCTTGGCGTACGAGTCAACGCACTTATCCACAAGGCCACGAAAACTATCCCAAATTTTGATGAAATTTTGATCACCTGCACTGGCAATCTTATCTGCGCCCAAGCAGGGTGATTGTGTGGGGCAAAATGAGGCAGATTGGGCACGAATACGCGAAGTGCTTACGAACTTTGCCCTTGGGTATTTTGATTTTGAATCTTTTGAGTTACTGACAATTCCCAGAGACTATTAGCTGCCAAGAAAAACAAAACTTCACAAACTCTCCGTTCGGTGTCGGGATTAAACTGTAGGTCCCCTTCGGTGGTGAGAATACATTAACATGCCCAACACGAATGGTTGCTGAACAATTTGCGATGTATGTGGCACAACTGAACCAACGATCGCACCTCTTTAAGGAAAAGCGAACAATTTCGAAGACGATAGTTTCTTCAGTTTAATCAACCTTATAGGCCTCAGAAATGTGCAGAAGTTGAGTAGTGAGAATCAATTCGACAAGCTTTGATTTGACTGTGGTTTGAAAATAATTACTTGACACACAGAGACTACGGAAACCACCGAATATCTTCACAGCTGCAGAAATTTCGTCGGTATCCCATGTTAGAAAAATACCAATTTAAGATGACCTTTAGCAATGTACAACTTGACCATTTTTGGTATACGACTTTCGATTTTTCCTATTAAGGGAAAGGCTGTGTCTTCAAACCCACAGATAAATTTTCCCAAGGACTTTAAAGAAAAAACGAAACAAGAGCCACATGCCTCTCTATTTTCCGTTTACAGAAGACAAATTGAACTTTGAAGTCCCTTGCCTTTGAAGTTCGTTAACATACAGAATGAAGTGAAGGGGCCGTAGTATTCAACCTTGGTTGACCTCTGGGCTTATACCTAGAAATAAGGTAATGAAGTTTCCGTTGCTTTTGCTTAACTTTTCAGATTCGAAGTTGAAAGTGTCAAAGGAGTCTAAAAAAGTGAGAAAAGCCAAAACTTTCACACGTTCGAAGACCAAAAGTCGAATCGGTGAGTGGGGGAGAAGCACAGTATCTAGCTTAAGGTCCCCTCAATATTTCATTTGCTTATCATTTTCGATACTTACTTGCATCAGCAGCTGTCACCAGTTCAGGAGCCATCCAGCACGGGGAACCAATGCAGGTACCTCGCTTGCCCATGGTCGAGTCGACCTTTCGGCTCAAACCAAAGTCACAGAGCTTCACTTGACCCTTCCTCGTCAAGAGGATGTTGCTGGCCCTGATATCCCTGTGCATAATATGATTTCGATTCAGATCCACAGCGGCACGGCATACTTCCCTCAAAATGAATGCGATATGCTCCTCGTTCAACTTGCGGTTCAAATACATCAACTTCCGAACCAACTCCAAGGCAGTTCCTCCATCGCAGTACTGAAAGACAAGATCAGCCTGACAGCCTCCCACTCATCACACACTCACCTCAATAATGAACCAAATCTCGTCGGGATCGTTGGCCTTTTTCATCTTGTAGGTGCCGTAGAATTGCGGCATGTTCGGACTGTTCGAGTAGTCGCGCAGAGTGCGGTACTCCTCCTCGATGTGCACCTGGTGGTCATTGTCGTAGGATTGAATTTTGATCGCCACGATCCGGTCGTTGGCTAAATCCTTCGCGCGAAAGACCTGAATGGGAGAAGAGACAGAGACTTTGTTGCAGCACTCAGTTAAGCAGGACGACTCGCGAAACTAACCCTCGCGTTAACACCCTTGGCTATCTCCTCGTACAACTGGAACTTGTCCGTCGCATCCGGAAGCTGATCGTACGGCATATACATCCTGTTCGCTTCGCTTCGCACCACACCTAGATCACAAATATGTTCACACTGATCACACCCACGAGTCACGAGTCCTTTCACAAGTTCTTAGGCACAAGGCAAGCTCGCCGCACAAGTCATTCACAAGAACTGATTGAATTTAGATCGGATGCGTGTTGCTTTATGACACAGAAACGCGACTCGCAAACTGCATGCCTCGAGCAACCAAACTGAAGTGAAAATCGCCACCAGGTACACGGCCGTATCAATGCGTCGTGCGCCTCGTAATTGAATAAAGGCCCAAATCCCATTAGCAAGGGTGTTGCACACTCTCCGAAGCCCCACAACCGATGGCCTTCTTCTCTCAATCCAATCGAACCCACAGCGTGAGTAGTTCCCTCCGGGCGGGTGCTTCCGTCGGCCTGGTGTGAAGTGGGTGGTGAGCACACTCACCAGCTAGCCACATTCTACCTCCAGACACTGCACTTTTTCTCGTCGCTCGCGTTTTGTTGTTATGCGGGCGCTTGTTGGGGGCGAATTTGCTTTTCCTGAATCCAACTTAAATGATGGCGAAAATGGCATAGATTCAGTTTCGTAAGATGATGTTCACATTACACACCATGTATGCGGGCCTACTTACAATGTGAGGCAGTTGTCAAAATAATCAAATTAAGGGCGAAATCACCGATGACTGCTCGAATCAATTTTGAACTCATTGCGTGAACCTTGTGTCGCCTGAGAGAGTGTGGTGGAAGGCGTCAGTTGTTGGCCACCGGGGGAGTCGGTGACTTGGGTGTTTAAGACTGGGAGTGAGTTTCAGACCGTGATAGCTTGGACTTGACTTGGGAATCTTAACCTTCCTGGGTTTGGAATATATTTCGCTTGTCATTTGTGATCGATCTTTGTGCGCAAGATTCTCGCACTGTTTTCTAAAAGTCTTGTTCTACTTTAGTTAGTGAAGCTACGTGCTTAGTATTCCGAGCAAACAAAAGGAAGTTCTAGATCTTGAATACTTAACTTGGAGTGTGACGAATGATTTGTTGAAAACGCTTTAAAGGCAGAAGTGGCGGGCAACGCAGTTACAACCCTATTTGGGCGCATTTGTTTCGAGGACCCCCTTTCCTTCATGATAAGACTAGTTACGTTTGCTGGCATGTTTTCTAATGTCCAGTGTTCCTTCCAATGACTTTTCTTCCTAATCTGATTAGGGGCGAGTGAACGCCTAGAACTTAGCTTGGCTCAGATCAAGGCCAAGGCTTAGTACGGCAGTTGAACTAAATGTCGATTCATCGTGAGGTTTGATTTTGAATAGGAGTTTTTTGATAGATCACACATGATACCTATCAAACTGTTTTGCCATTTCTGCCAAGTATTATTTGGCAAGTCATCATGGGAAGACTCACTCCACAACAGTGTCTTCAAATTGTTTAGCTGTATTAGGATAGTCAACATTTTGTACCAAATGTGCGGTTCGAGAAGCCTACTGAAACCAGATCCATTCGAATGTGTACAAACTGATACGGAACTGGCAAACAAGTTGGAAAAAGCCAAATGCACTATGCATGTGTATGTTTGTGCTATAAGCAAAAAGCAAAATAGGCAAAGATGAGGTACACTTGAACATAAAAGGTTTCGTTTCGTACTTTGATATAGGCAATCAATTTATGTAGAAATCTTCGAAACCCATCGTTTGACGATGCGTGTAAGAGAAACAAAAAGCAAGGACCTTCGAGCAAAGACGAAAAAGGCGCCGGCTTCGCAGAGGAAAAGAGAAAGAGTATGGGAAGCAAGGAAGAGAACAGTCGAGGAGATGGAAAAGTCTTATTGCAGAAATGTTGTTCGAATCACTTAACAGAAAGAGAAACAGCATAAACAAAGGACCAAATCAGACAAGCACCTATTCGAACGTATTCGTCGATTTCAAGTTCGCTTATGATAGCGAGCATACGAGACTATGGAGTACCCTCGTTCAAGGTACACTTCGTCAAGGTTGATAATGAATTCAGAGATACCTTCAACGCTACGAAAAGTCTAAGACAGGACGTAGCGCTAGCATGTGGCTTTTTCAACACCATTCTTGAGAAGATAGTGTGAATTTCCCAAATCAACACTAGAGGTATGATCTTCCAAGAGTCCGTTAAGCTGCTGGACTTCGCTGATTACATTGACTTGATTGTAAGAACACAGCGAGCCGTCAATGAGGCATTTGCTCATATTGAAAGTCAAGCGGATAATATGTGTCTAGCGGTAAGCGAAGATAAAAAGAAATATGTGCTGTGATCAAAAAGGACGCACACCAGTTTGCTGTAACTTTGCTGTAGTCGAGAACTCCGTCTTCCTCGTTTGCGCAGATAATAAAGGGTGTCCCAACAAGAATGCAAGATTTAAATTTGGCGCCAATCAAATTGTCATTGTTTGGCATTTGAACAATTATTATTGTTTGTTAGTAGCAGGTATAAGGTTAATAAAAATGGAGCGCTACACGAATGAACAACGCATTATCGTTGTGAAATTGTTTTACCAAAATGGTGAAAGTTTTGCTGCTACAGTTCGCAAATTGCGATCAATTTGGGTCTACAATAATGCTCCAAACGAGTCAACTGTAAAGCGATTAAGGGAAAAATTTGCTGAAACTGGGTCTGTTACTGATGTAAAGACTTCGTCGATCGACCGAAAATATCGCAGCAGTACGTGATGATGTCGCTCAAACTCCACCCACCTCAATTCGACACCGAGCTCAGCAAATTGGTGTTTCCAAAGCCACTATGCAGCCTAGAATTGAAGAAATGAATGTGGAGGGGATGTGGTTTCAACAAGACGGCGCCATATCTCATACAGCCAGAGAAACAATGCAATTGCTGCATCAGTCATTTCCCGGTTGTGTTATTGTAGTGGTATAGTGTACAATACCTTGATTATCCGTGTTCTGCTCTGTGGTGCAGAAACCTCGACCTGGGTGAGTCTCTTCGAGAGAAAAGTCTTATGTGCGTTTATTGGTCCTGCGTCCGTTGACTAGATTCAATGACGAACTTTATATTCTTTGCAGCGGCTTGTCAAGTGTTTATTGATGCAATACTTAATTGAGTAGCACTACAGCCCTCAAGTGACCCAGGGCCTAGCTTCTACAACAACTACTTGTGTTGTGCGCGCTACTATTCTCTTACGAGTAGAGGGTACCTACAGTTTTTTGCCGACTCCGAACGGCGAGATTTAAGAATCTTTTTATAGACAATTGATACTCTTTGAGTGTTGTCAGCAACTTAAAAGAGGTGGAGTCGTGAAAAAAATTCAAGGTATTACGTCCGGGAATCAAATCTGGAACCTTAACTTGTCAGTCGCCGCACTTACCCACTATGCTACAGCGACCACAATACAACACGACTTAGACGAGAGCAAAATAGCAACACCGAGGCTGAAGTCGAACCAATATGCGGACGGACTGTTCTTAGAAATGTTTAAAGCAGACTGGCTGGGCGCATACACCAGCTCATCCTAAATATGTGGTCCCAGAAAACCATGCCTGATGAGTTGAATGTCAGCGTCCCTTGTCCCGTCCACCGGAAAAAATACCGCTTCGACTGCGCCAACTATCAAGGGACCAGTCTTCTTAACATCGCGTAAAAAAATCATCTCTGCCGAATTGTGTGAGCGCCTGAAACCGATCGTCAACAACGTGATGGGTCCTTATTAGTGTGGTTTTAGGCCAGGGAAGTCCACCATTGACCAAACCTTTCACACTACGGCAGATCCTAGAAAATACCTAAGAATTGCAAATCGACACAAACCACCTATTCGTCGATTTTAAGGCCGCATATGATAGTGTGCACAGTGACGAGCTATACAGTGCAATGTCTAGTTTTGGCATTCCTATCAAACTCGTCAGATGGTGTAGGGTGAAGATGAAGAACTATCGCTGCTCCATTAAACGTCGGTAACGAACTCACCGAGACCTTCCATGTCAAAAAAAAAGTTTTAGGCAAGTCGACGCACTGTCATGTGAGGCCACACCAGAGGCCCGTAGATTATGTAGAACGTGTAGGCACCTCTTAGGTGGCGAACATAAGTGAAGAAGGACCTCGACCGACATGGTGGTCATGATAGCTTAGGCCCCATTCCAGCCTACCTAAAAAGAAGAAAGAAGTCATCTTTGCCTTCGCATCCTTGAACTGAAACCCATTACATTTGCGGTTACGAAACTTTTGTTTGATTTATTTACATTCATATCTGTATTGTAAAATAAATAAATAAGATTTCCTTAGCCTATTCTATACAAATATATTATTTTCTTGTGATGCACTCGTTTGCTACGGTTAATCTTAATGTTTTTGTTTTTTTATTAAATTATTATTTATTTGTTTTCTGGATTCTGTTTTTGTTTTAATAAAAATATTAACCTACTTACGATGTATCTGGTGGTAGTGATGGTTATGGTATGGATTTATCAAAATAAAAGGAATTACATCAACCACTTTAACATTCACTATATCATATATTTTTTTGAGTTTTTTTTTTTTTGAATTTATTTCTTTCCTTAATCAAACTGAATTGATGAAAGTCGAAATGATTCGGTACCTTTATTGGCTCTTACTTAGAGTGGCTTAGTGATATAAAAATTACATACATATGCATTTAGTCTATAATTTATTTTAATCCTTTGTCCATAAATTTAAATTTTGTAAGAATAATTTACTTTATTTTTATTTTTTGAGTATAAATAGATTTTTTGTGTTTTGTTTTGTTTGGACTCAATTGCAGACACTTATCCATTCCTCGATTTGGCACTCTTCGCACTCGACATTGCAGCACCAGTTGAACTTACAGTGGCATCGTTCCAGACGTTTCTCTTTGACTAAACTATAGCCACGGCCGCAGCACAGCGATGTGCAGCCATCGCTTGCTGTGCTGTTGCGATTGCACTTACGTCCAACTGTTCCTGAAATTAAATTAGATTTGCATTAAATCATTGTATAGAGGACAACTTTGCAATGGATTTAAAAGGCACTTTTATCTCGTGTGTGTAAGCACACAGAGCTTATCGCATCGCAAACTTAACCAGGTGACAAGTCTCATCCAGCCAGAGACGATAACAGCGACCGATCGAGAACTTTCAAAGCGATTTTCCTGTTCAGACTGACGTCTCTGACGCTAAGTCCCCCCACACTGTGATTTTTACTCTTGGCTGGCAATCTATCATCTTCTGCCAGTACAAGACAATTCACTTAGGCGCCTGCACACCACCGTGAAACATGCAAAAAACGGCTGAGGTGATGCAGTTAATTACTTGTCCCCCGCTCACATTAACGACGAATACTAAATATTGAGTCATGTGTCCCATTAGCGGGCAATTAAGATAAATTCATCAATAAAATTCGTTGTTTCATTCGTTATTCAGTTATTAATTAGCAAACGGGCTTAAATCAAACGCGCTGGTGTTGACTTAGAGGCGTGGCCGCGTGGTCTTTGGTGTGGATACATGCCTGCGGCAATCAGCGCTAACACGACATTGATAAATACTTTACTGCTCGTGTTTAATGTCGTGCTTGACTCCGGAAAGTCTGCCGCTCTTTGGGCTCCGCAAGTGCGATTTGTAGACTAAGACTTTGTTTATTGGCTTTGACTTTTATAGCCGCGATTTTATGCGCTCGCGAATTTTTTTTTTTTTGCAGAAAGGTAAAGACCCGCTTTTGTCAACAGAATCAGTTACACTGACATTGGGGTTGTGGGATTTTTTGGGGAACTGATTGATCTGTTGGTGCCGTAATTATACTTGCTCCTACTAAAGTTACCGCTATCTGAAAGAGGATCAAGTAGGGATCAGGTTTGTACCAACTTTGAACGTTTCACCGATCACTGAAGCATGCACTGGAAGTGTGAACATCTTGTTGTCGGTTTTGACACCAAAGCGAGGCGTCAATCAAATTGTATTCTGAACTTGTCAACCAGCGATCGGTGTGTATGAACACCTGAAATAACGTATTAGGGGATATTTAACTGTTGTTTTAATTTTAAGCTAACTCAGATAGAAATCTGTGATGTGGCGACGTCTCCTAAATCGGTTGTTTGTTATTAAGCCCCTTTTCCAGGGAAAGTTTCACATTGAAATCATAAAAGTGTTCCTTTGAAAAGATATTATAGGCCCCTTTATCGGCTTTGTCTCCCCACATGAAAGCTGGGACTATACATAACGGGATCCACTTGCTTAATCAGCTACGGGTTAACCATGCCATTTCAAAAGAAATCGGGTCTGCCTTCGACCAGATCGTTCTAGACTATCTGGCTCAAAAGATCGGCAATAACCGGTGTGGGAGCAATAGTCGGTTACTGCCTGATAGGCGCTCCCTCGAATTATACCTGCAGACGCTGTTTGACCGAGGAGGAGGAGCCCTACATCTACTCCGCATCTAGTCGGCACTTGTGCGCTTCAGAAATAAATGCCTAGAAATCTATTTTTTTCTCAGTGGTCTTTACGACTTCAACAATACCTCGCCCGTCGATTTGCTGAATTTCCTTATCGGATCTGGTGGTTCAAATTAGTTCATCCTACCGAACGCTCAAAGGGGGAGGACGAAAGTTTTGCATAAGACTGCACGTGTCACCTGTACGTACCTACCTACCGTACATATATCGATGGCCACGTCCTACATTATAATATAAGTAGCCGGCCAGCACACGATACTTTATAAAAAAAAATAACATGTACTAACTACCGGCAACCGATGGAAACCTCTTCAGTTTAACTTGTAGGTGCCTCGACCTTCAGAATACTTCATTGTCGGATGTCAGATGTCAATCCCCTTATGTCCATTTATAAGTAAGAGTCTGTCACATGTTTGTCCTACTGAAATGAAACAATGTCTGTCTGCCTATAACATCAGCGTTATCTATCTACTGTCCTACTAAGCGAAAGAGGTGATATCCTGATCGTAGCATCAACTATTATGCAGAAATGTATACTGATCTAGACGTTGGATGGAGACTAAATTAAGAATATTCAGTCTGAAATAAATGTAAATAAAATAATAAGAGGTAATACGTGGTCGCCGGGGCGTAGTGGTAAGTGCGTCGACCACCGCGGAGAAAATCTGGGTTCGATCGCCGGACGGGGCAACTCGCATTTTTTCACGGCACCACCTCTTTCAAGTTGCTGACAACACTCAAAAACTATTAATTGTCTATGAAAAGCTTCTCAAATCTGGCCGTTCGGAGACGGCAAAAAACTGTAGATCCTTTCTACTCGTGAGAGAACAGTAGCACGCACAACACGAGTAGTTATTGTAGAAGCTAGCCCCTGGTCCGTCATGAACTGTAGTGCCACTCAATTATTAATACGCCAAAAAAGACTTAAGCCTTGAGACATAAGCTACAATTTACTGGATTATTGTGTGGCAAGCAGGAGAAAAGAAGTCAAAGTGTCCACTACCCTATCACGTCTCTATAATAAAAAGTCTGACTAATGACATTGGTAACAAGATTGAGACTCTTAAGGACTTTTGAACTTGTCAGTAAGCACCTATTGAGTTGGGACGCAGCCCCCGTATGTATGGCACAGTCAAACACAGGACCATCTCCCGTTCGGGTTATATACCCGAGTGCCAAAATCAAAATAAGTTTCCGCAAACAAAAACATCCGAGCTTTCTTCCTCAATTTGTGTATAAACCATAAAGTAGGTACAAGGGATCATCCTCTTCTTCTGAAACTTCCTACCAACACTTGCTTGCTCATTTATATAAAGCCTGGATGTATTTAATATTTCTCATCCATCTCGAAACGGGAATTTTCAGAGATATTTGAAAACATGTCCATTTTGCGCTTGCTAATATCAACAATCATAACATATCTATCCCCCAGTGACCGACTGGAATACCTAAACGTTGCTCCAATTCATTCAAATCTGGCAATATACCGAAAAGCATACTGCAATTATCGAGTAATGGGCAGAACCCATTGACAGTCAGTGAAACCTTTTGGATAGTGTGGGCACAACACAATTGAATCAGTCAAACTTCCAACTGCGAATTGCATCCAAATGCGTTCAATGTCAAAATTCAATCAAAATCATTGGTAACACCGATCAGAGGCTATGAAGGCGAACGAACCACCAAGATCATGTCAGACGAGATTCGGAACATTTTACAAAGCTTGTTTTTCTAGGAATCTAGGAGGACTTTTGAATCAGATCAACAAAATCCTTGGACTCCTTGCATTTGCTGGGAGCAAAGAGAATTGAAACGAGAGGGAGATTCTTAAATGCCTGAAATCCTGAAATGACAAATATCTCGAACCGCCAAAAATATTGAAAAGCCAAATGCCCCAAGTGCCCTAAATTCCAAAAAGCGAAAATTGTTTTCAATCACGAAATGCCCAAAATAGCGAAATGCCTTAAATCGAGAGACGCCCAAAATTCCACGTGTCCACTGATCGAAATAACTTAAGAAATGAACCGCAAATGCACATGGTGGAGGCTTGATCCATCCGAATTCTGAATCTGCCCTAAATCCTATAACGATCCCGAGCATGATAGAAAAGGAAGCGAGGGGTTGGATTAGATTAGATTTGTTTTTGAAATTTCAGTTTCGGAGTTTCATTTTCTCTGAATTATAGAAACTTAAAGGTTTTGAAAATGTAGAAGCCTGTTCGCAACCCACGTCGCACGTCGCAACAGGTTTGTTGTTGCACACCGCATCTACCAACAAATTAAGCTATCCACTCACATCTGCTCATCAGAGGACGTCAAACCGATCGCCATCAACTATCAATATACTCTGCGCAGTAGATTTTTCGCCATTTCAAATAACTTAACGTAAACTTCAATTTTACAAAATTTTCCCTCGGCATATGACCCCAATAGTACAGGACTACATCTCATACTTGGTGCAAAGGGTTTGGACCCGACCTTTTTATTTGATCGACAAGATCAAATACCTTTCCGTTATTTCTTTGTTCCTTTGAATAACAAAGTCTTAGCAAGTAATCCATTAGTGACATCAATCCATTACTGATCGCATGAACTGACTGATAGTCTTTCAAGCCCTTCTCGCATGCATCAAGAATACTAAATATTGGATCTCGGCTGCAAGAACAATGATATCTCGGACTCCTTGTTGAATGATCTCCATGATCGTGTTAAAGACCCCTAGCAGATATTGCTATGTTGGACAGCTTACTTTGATACAGCCCAAATACCGTCAGAGGTACAAGTTAAAATCCACAGAAGCCCTTCTTTAATCCAGAGATCACATAGCTTGGAGTAAATCGCTTTAAGGTTGAGAAAGATTGAGCCTACGATATAAAAACGATCGTACCAGAATTCCTATCAACCCGGGAAATGGAAATTCAAAAATTTCTATCTGCTCAAAAGTCCACCGCCGAAAAGACAATAAATTCGGTGAGCATTTCAAATTATTCCCAAATGATTTGTTGTACTTTCGAAAATTATTTTCTGAATTTTTCTGAATTTCACTCCAATCCCATAGCATACTCAGCCCTTTCACTTTACTTACCTAAAATGTCCGCACTGAGGTCACGTTCGCAGAAGTTCGGTGAGCGCTGATAGTAGAACAGAGCGGTCTCCAGCTTGCGCAGCGACCTAGCCGCACTCTTGTCGGTCTGTGGCTTCCGCTGTGGCCGCTCACTTCGCTCACTGGATGCGCCCGCGTTTGACTTCTTGTTGCGAGACCGCTTCAGCACAACAATTGGCTCTCCATTACCTAAATTCGATTGATCTACTAAAATGGCACGACGGAATTGATGCTTGAGGACCTTGCCCACAACATGAAAGTCCGGTGCTGACTTCCAGCAGGTCTTCAACTGACAGCTGCCCGACATGCCGTGACACTTGCATCGAAACTCCATGTTATTCGAAACGGCCTGCAAAAAAAAAAGTGTGAATAAGTCCTTCCGAGCGCATCGGATAGCAGCGTCTTACCATCCTTCCGGCGTGATTGTTATGTAAATTGATTTTGGACTGAATATCACCGGCCTTCTCTCGACAGTCGAGGAATAGTTTCGAGAACTCCACCCCGAAGTCCATGTTGTGGGAGCAACCGCCCCATTTCCATCGACTGGCGATTTTTGAGCGTTCGTACTTCTTCTCCTCCTCCGGCGTAAGGATCTGATTGGTCTCCAAATACTGCAGAAACATCTTCTTCTCCTTGTCCAGACTCTGGCGGAGATTCTTGTTGAGGGTTTTTCGATTCACGGATGGATCACAGCCGCAGGAGATCAGGCGTCCTTGACTGCAAGCACGCGCCACGCTATGTGCAATTCCTGCCGCTGAGATCGCAAACGCGAATGCACTCTCCCGATAGCCTGAAATGAGAAATTCGAAAAGATCTATTTAAAATTTGAATAGGGAAGAAGTAGGTGGGCAGAAAGGATCACTTCCTCTTGTGAAAGGAGCCGCCTTCCGAGTGCCATGGAAGACTAAATCAATCTTTCCCCTCGCTGTGTCAGCCAATTAAGTGAAGATCACCAGAGGAATTCCACTGGGTGCTGTCAGCTAATTAAACTCCGATGCAAGGTGTACGCTCTCCAATCGCAATTCCGCGATCACTTCCCAGATCTACGCGGACAATCGGAATGCAATCGATTGTGCATTCCTTGCAAATAGCAACACGTCGTCGTCGCCGACGTCGCGGTCGTCGTAGTTGTCGGTAAGTTGTACCGAAAGACACACATCAAGATCACTGCAACTGATTTAAGACACCTTTATTCAGTGTCCAACTAGACTCCCGATATGCGCCGCTTGACCTTCAGGGAATCACCTGACCAAAATGCACTGCATACTGCATCTTAAATCCCCAAGAGACATGTCGCCCCTGCCGTTCACTCGGACAGATTTACGTATTGCTGCCGCGGCAGCAACGACCGCATCTCCCCAGCTGCGGCGCGCGTGTGTGAGTCCCGACGTAAACACTACCGATCAAAAGCTTCACGAAAATATCAGATTAAAGTGGAAAAGGGAGAAAAATGAAACCTGGAAAATCAGGACAGCACGGCAGGGCAGACAAAGACACGAGAAATGTTTGCATGCTATGGGATCGAAGTGGAATTCTGAGCGCAATTTAACAATCCCAGCGAGAGATTCGAAAAGGACATCGCGGTGCGTCGGTGCGACGCGGCTGTGGGTGAGTGCGAGGGGGCGACAGCCGCGCACGGGAAGGTCGACAGAGCGATGGACAGCTTAAAACAATGCCAATGTCACATTGCACTGTTACAGTAGCCACGGAATACTGATGTTTGATTTTCGTTGTTCTGCCTCCACGGTTTGATGCCCGTGGCAGAAGGGTCGAGCGAACAGCGACTTACACACAAACACACCCAAACTGCCAGCCGATCTTCATTGTTGCTGCTGCTGATCAATTTCACATTCCGCTCCACAACGGCAGGAGGCTGCCCGTCCACCCATACAAGTGAACCCACTCCCTGACGACAGCGATACGTAATTTATTTGCATTCATATTATAAATTATATTGTAACCGAATCTCTTCTTTCAATTTCAATTTAAATTGTTATCTTGACAGAGTAAGGACGGGATTTGAATAAATCGTTCACTCTCGTTCTCGTGCGAGGCGAAGGGGGCAGGCGGAGGCGCTCCACCGCTCGCCGGCACAATGTGAATGGGGACTTCAGTTCAGAGAAGAGTTGTCGACGACATGTCCTCAAAGATTTAAACGACAGACGGACAATCGCGACAGCTATCGTCGGACATCGTCTCTATTGGAGTAGAAGATGCTTACCAACGGGCAGACGATTTACCGGCACTGCGCTCTACAGGAGCGAAGCATCAGCATCTGAACAGTAACCCGTGACGTCTTAGGCATTCGCATGGTGGCAGCTTTGGGCACAATTTAAATTTAGATTAAAGTGACGCGCTGGTAGATTGATAATTTTAAACTGTCACTGTCGTGCAAGTTGAGATGGCCTGCAGGCACTGCCAGTTCCTGGGAACTGCAAGCTGCTGGGAATGTGTGCAGCTCTGATTGGTCTGGTCTTTGGCAAGCGATGTCTCTCCCAGCTTTGATACTCAGCCTGGAGGTTCGATTTATATGCGACGTGTGCTTGGAGTGAATTTGTTTTTCGAGGAAAACAACCGCGCGAATTTTTAGTTTTCCCAAAAATCTGATTTAATCTGTCATGTAGGAATGTCCAAAGGGACCTGTACCCAAATAGAATAATTTTAAGGAAAATATGACGTTTTTGAAAGAAATGTAGGTAGACTGACACCATAAGTACTGTCCACTAGCATATCAATGTCATGAAATTTTTACCCAAACTTCTGGGTTCCTGATTTCGGACGAAACATTTTTCGAATTGTTTCTGACTAAGTTTACAATACTTACAAACTGTTCATGTTGAGGGACTCATTTTGCTCAGCAAAATTAAACTGGCGTCCTGTTAAGACTTCGAGCGAGAAGCTGCTCATGTCACAGTTCGATCCGATGGTATAGAAGAAGAGGAGGTATCAATGAACATTGGTCTTAAATACTCGTGAATTGCAATGAAAAAGAAACACAGAGTTGAGAAGGACAGTTCGTATTCGTGTGGTGCGGCTAAAAAACGAGTCTCTTAACTTATCTGTGCGTCAGAAATTTAATTTCTAGTTTCGCCGCGAAGCACAAGATTGTTAATTATTATGACTTCTATTTTTCTTTTGAAGGCTCTTCCAAAAGACTTGAGATATTGGTAGAATGAGTGCGCTTGGCTGGATGCAGCATAATGGGGTATATGTAATGTAATATGATAGATCTGGAGACCTAGACAAAGATTTTGATTAGAACTTGTCCAAGTCATTGTTTCTCCGGCTGTTTGAGTGCTTGTTGTAGTCTTTATCAATTTCTCTGTTGAAGTTGCAGCTCAAGTATGTGCTTAGTTTGTTGTCTTATCCAATTTCTTTTCCAAACTCTTGTTTGGTAAATTCGATCATATAGTCCCTAGGTTGCGAAAATTGTTCCAATTTCAAACCTTCTGCATAAGACTGTATGATAATCTTTATCGAGTTCGCATACTCCTAACATACAGAGTGGGCCAAAAGCAAGTTCTACCTTTAAAGGATTCGTTTTTAAAATCTGCAACCTAATTTTAATTAGTAGGCACAAATACTCCTGTACTGTTTACCTTAAATGCTGGAATTCTTTCCATAACATGAGTCGTTTAGGTTGCCCGACAATAGAGAAAAAATTCCAAAGGGAGCATATCACAGCTTCGAGGAGGCCTCACTTTGGTCCTCAATATTTCTCAACATTCTTCAAGAATGAAAAAGAAAAACAATTCCGACAATCTCTAAAAATGTTGAGCTGAAAATAGCTGTCAACAGCAAAATAATCATTGATTAAAGAAACACTATATAACACACCCTGTAGGGAACCTTCGATTTAATCCAGACTACAAACATTCTCTACAGCCTTGTAAGAAGACCCCCCCGTCAAACAATTAGGTACCAGTACTTTGTGTCATTGGCAGGCTCAGTCAATTTTCCATCCAACATTTCAGACTGCTTCTGAGATTTAATAATAGTCCTTCACTAAATCTTACAACAAATGTCAGATCCCCGAAACGAAAGTTTCCATTTTAATGCACGAAAATTTCCAGAACTTGTGGTCGCCGTGGCGTAGTGGCAAGTGCGTCAAGCCATACGCAGAAGGTATGCATTTTTTTTCACGGCACCACCTCTTTCAAGTTGCTGACAACTGTAGGGCCCTTCTACTCGTGAGAGAACAGTAGCACGCACAACATAAGTACTTGCTGTAGAAGCTAGGACTTGATCCCTTGTGGGCTGTAGTGCTATTCAATTATTATTGTTATTTACTATTTCTAAAACCTGGCCAAAAGTCCAGTTTCCAATTTGTAAAAATAAAATATAAGATCTGAACGGTGTCCCACAACAGTTTCATCTTCTTTTAATGGCGCTATAATCCCGGAGTGGACCTGTGGCACTACGTCCCACAACGGAACAGGGTCTAGCTTCTACAACAACTACTCGTGTTGTGCGTGCTACTGTTCTCTCAGGAGTAGAAGGGACCTACAGTTTTTTGCCGGCTCCGAACGGCGAGATTTAAGAAGCTTTTTATAGACAATTGATACTCTTTGAGTGTTGTCAGCAGCTCGAAAGAGGTGGTGCCGTGAAAAAATGCTAGGTGTCCCGTCCTGGAATCGAACCAAGACTTTCTGCGCGGCGGTCGATGCACTTACCGCTACGTCACGGCGACCATGCCTCTCCGGCCATCTGTCTTCAGTTGTGCACTCCAAGTTGGTTGACGTCCTTCTCCATTTATGTGTGCCATCTCAACCGATGCCATCCCTTGTTACGTTGTCCGAATGGGTCGGATTCGAGGACTTTTCGGCCTGGAACAGTGGTGTCTATAGACTCTACATGGCTAAGCCATCTTTAACGTTGTGTCTGCAAACGCTTGACCAGACGCATGCCACCGTACAGTCTATAAAGCTCGTCGTTGAACTTTCTCCTCCAGATACAAACAAACAGCACGCAGAAGTTTTCTCTGGAAAACACTTGAGGCTTTTTCATTCACTTTTAGTAACGTTTATGCAATCGTGCCGTAAATTAGGACTCGAATGATCAAGCTGTCATACAAAGCTAGCTTTGTCCTTCGAGACAGGGCTCTATATCGAATTGCATCTAACGCCCAAAGAAGGCAAGAGAGGTTCTGCGTTTTGTTTCGGTACTGAACAGTTTGGAACCCCCTAAAACTTAAAGAAGCTCGAGCAATGTAATGCATAGAAATTTAATTGGTCGAATAACCATCAATGCAAAGCTGCTCAAACGTAACGAAGTGGAATCGTTTTAATAGCGATTCCTTATGGCCGATAAAAATGGGCAAGAATACATACGGGAATATCTGATAAGGCATAAGGACGGGGACCAAGAAAGAACGATCGGAATAGGCAAACGAATTGGAGTTGTCTTGGTCGCTAGGACACATTTGGAGTGATTTGTCGTAGCATGGTTAGAAAGTTTTAATGGAATCACCGTATAGCCTGGATCTTGATTACATACTTTCGTTAAACTCTCTTGGTGCTAAAATTTGGGCGACCGAAGACCTCGCTGAAAACTACTGAAAACTTTTACACCGATGGAATTGCAAAGCTACACGCAAAATGCCTACAGGTCGTGGTTATTAAAAATCATTTTGAATACGTCGTCAGCATAGAATCAATTTTCTTGAAACAAATTTTTGAAGTTTAAAGTTTTCTAGAAATTGAATGAAATTTACAAAATATTTCCCCCACTCGTGGAAGAACAATTGCTCATATGTCTATTCAAAAAGTTACGTCTTGGTCCCTGTGGACTGTGTCGCCATCCAATTTATTATGTGAAGAAGAGTGATGAGAAATCATACTTCAAACATAGATATGGTTATGGCACATGGATCTAAAGCGATCCACATCACTTCTTGCCTTCGGTGAAGCTGTTAAACCAAATAAAACAGACCCGTGTGGGATACCGTGAAGGGGTTCCTACATTGTTCACTTGATAATGCGATTTATCTAGACATAAGGCTAAATTAAATTTAACACATAATTCCAAAATTCCCTCCACCACAGCACTTCCTAAAAGCCAATTACGCCAGTAAAGAATTTCGCTTCGCATGTCACTCCTTCAACACAATCCCTTCGAGTTTTCCCCTGAAATACTCGCACCCGACCCGCCGTCGGTATCTAGATTTCGATTGTGTAAGCGATTGCTTAGTCGAGGCTACTACTAAGGGCGACCTACATCACCCGTCCGGTGATCTCAGCGTTCGACGTGAAGGACTGCCGGGCCATTGCACATGACGATCAGAGGAGACTTCAACGTCGATCGGACTGTGTGCAGCATGCGAGTTTCACGGATCAACAGCGTTGGCAATGAATCTCTCTCATGTCGGGTCCCAGGAGGACCACAGAACGTAATTTATGTTCAACGGTGTCGTTGCCGCTGCATAAATTTATGCAGACCATCATCTCCTTCCACGTTCTACATGCATGCACGGGCCGGCCGAGTTGACTTGGTTTAGTTGCTCAAGCAGCCGAGACAACGAGACAAGCGCGCAATTCGAGGCCCTCCGAAACGTAGTCAATTGGCCGCAATCGCGTCCAGGCACGGCGACCGACAGCGACGGCCATCGAGAGTCGTCGATTTGATTGATGGCGATTTAACAATATGTTTAGCGATCAATTGTCATTGTCGTAATCAATGATCACCGAAATGGCAACAGGCGTTTCGGCGGCTTGCCACCATCGGCGGCACTTCGGGCGTATTCTTGGTGCGCGCAGGTCCTCCGCCCAGCCAGCGAATCTGTCACATCAATGTGAGTGATAGACGTTGTGGCTTAATTCAAATCCACTCCATCAGGTTTGCATACAACATTATTTGTTATAGCGTCGTCGTCTGCATGTCAGTTGTCAACTAGGCACCGGAGACACATGCACGGTGCACCTCGGACTGATCTCGGGGTGATTTGATTACGACCTGATTGAATGCGAGTGAGCTGATCGCGATTGACTGCGCTGACAACTGACTGATGTTCGGCGGTGTGCAGCCGTGTGTCAGTTGGTCGTGGCCATGGATGGACGGATGGATGGACGATGTCAAAGATGACGCTGACAACGAGTATTCGTCGATGGGGTGATCTTTGAATGGGATGGAGATGAACTTGGCTTAAATGGCAGCAATTGCGAAGGACTTGCATTTTATGATGGGGGCCGATGATTGAGGCATGATCTTTGCGATGACAGATGGTTGAGAGTGGGTTGCCGGTCAACATTGGGAGATGACAGCGTATGGTAATGCGATTTGGCAAGAGTCGAGGCTTGGGTGGACTGGGTCAATGAAATGCGCAATCGATATTGATTTTCTACCGTTGGCAAATAGAGCTACAAATGGAGTTACTGAAAATTTCTAATGCCGGGGATGATTTTGTGAAATGAGGTTGAACTTGATTAATGCATTGTGACATGAACATGGTTATATGATGTAGGGATTGAAGTTCGAGAGTTTGCAAGCATATTGATGCGAGGCTAACGTCCACATGCAGATGATCAACTTGCTTAGTTTCTGTATTGCTGCAAAATAGACACTATCGCCATCCAGGAACTGTAATGAAATGGGTCTGAGAAAAGGAAGATGAAAAACTGGGACATCTACTCCAGCGATTGCTACAGAGAGGGCAGGATGCGGGTTTGTTGCTCGAATCAAACGTACCACATAATAATCTGCATCAAGGCTACCTTCGACAACATCAGAGTAATCAGCGCTTACGCCCCAGCACAGTTTAGCACACGATAGAGATGACGACAGCAAGGATGACATTTATTATCTTCTACGAACGACATCAAGATCCTTCTAGGAGTTTTCAACGCAAAGCTGGGCATGGAAGACATCTTTGCTACATTCAACGGAAAGCACAGCCTGCATGACAGAACCTCCGAGATGGGAGGCTGAGTACGCGGTTCCTTCAACATTCATAAAGAGACTTGGCGGTCAATCACCAACCACATTGATAGATGGGGCTGTGGAGCCAACACTGACTTCGATCACTTCCTTGCTGTAGCACAAGAAAAAAGTAAGAAGACGGGTGCTGATAGGATCACAGAGAAGAGCGAGACCACAACGGCGCTGACGTAGAGGGAGCTGAAAACGTATGCTCTTTACCGCAGAAGCGCGTGCCGGTTTTTTTTGGGAAGCCAAGGAACGAGGACCAGTTTTTGAGTCTGAACGCAGTGTTTTCCAACCTCAAACAAAAAAAAGACGACAACCGTTTGACATGGGAAAGCTAATCTCCCAATCGACCGCTAGGAACTGTGCCAACTGAGTCTCCCTGATGCCCTCAAAGAGCTCAACCCTGCCATGCCGAACAATCGAAGAACTATGGAACCGTTGTCAAAATACGCATCAGAGATGTGCGGAGTTTTAAAACGATACCCAGAAAACCCCACGGCTCGACAACGAGGGCGCATTCATATGGCGAAGCTTTGCAGAACACTGACGAGCTTAAAAGAAGGGAGTACCACCAGCTTCTATGAAAGAAAGAGCATGAAAAGCGCGCAATCAAGGGAATGTGTAGATTCTGAGGAAAGGCCTCTCTCCAAAATGCAGAATGTCTAGCTGTCACATCACATCATATCACTACTGGTTAAAGAACGAGTCTCCAAACTTAAAAGTACGTCCGAAGAAAGGCATTAGGATGAATGTGTGGGCATTCCCAACGAGGCAGGCAATGTGAAAAAATTCTTGAAGGGGAGGCATGCAGCTGGCTATCTCATTTGAACATTCCTTGATGTTGAAACAAGCGTATTTACGTAGATTCATCATTACGTCATTGTGGGATCGGGATTCGAAGAACTTCGAATTGCTCATCCCAATCGGTCTTATCGATCGCTGTTAAATTCTATCAAGAAGCTGCACGGAGTTCCTGGAGCTCCAGACAGGATAGGAGAGTTAAACGCGAGCCTTGTATATTGAAGCCAGCTTACCTTTTGAAATAAGTAAGTCATTCATGTAAGGGGTTGTTGTTGAAATTTTCTGTTTAGTATTCCGGCTTAGGCGCTACTTTCTGTAAGAATACTTTCACCAAGAAATCCGCGACTTTTCTGTTATTTCTTGACAGAAAAGAGTGCAGAAAATTTGTCGGTGTACAAACAGGATACTCCACCTTCGCTAAGCACCTAAGTCTAATTGAGCTTAGTGAAGACACCCTTTGCGACTCCTATGAAAAAGGTGAAGACACCTCAGAGCATTTTCTCTGTCAATGTCCTTTGCTCACATCAGGTGGCGGTTGTTTGGCGCCGACGTGGTGGGAGCTGAAAACTTAAGCTCTTTATCTCAGAAACGCCCGCCCGTCTTTCTTCGGAAAACCAGAAAACTACAGTAAATGAAGGTTAATACCTGGTGGAAAAAGGGAGCAGTTTTTGAGTCTGAGCGCTCCAGTGCAGTGTTTCCCAACCTAAGAAAATATAAGACAAAATAAGGAATCAACAAAAGGGGAAAAGCAGAAAAGGACTGAAATTACTGCCTTCCGGGATTCCAGGAATGTCACTCGTCCGTGGTGCGCTTTCTATGAGTTTGACTTCCATGTCATACGTGGCAGAGATCAGCTCCTGTGCGGGCATCAGATCTATGAAATCATTTCTAAATCCCTCACTAATCCACTGTTACATTCCGAGGATTCTATTGAATTCAAAAACTCGGCTTAAACTTGAAAAAGCTCCCACCGCAGCCCGACTGAAAGATATCACATATGTTTAGCAAGTACTCCAATTCGCAAAACTCCCCTTAAATAAACGACAAAAAATAATCTAAATGATTCCCAACAGCACTCCCTAATCAAGAAGTCAACAAAAAAAAGTCCAATCTCCCTAAACGTCTTAAACGTCTCCATTGATTACCCAATGATCCTCCAAATCACCGTTCCGAGAGACCTCAAGTAGTCAGCGACATGTTCATCCCACTCGAATAGTGACAATGACGAAATAACCTCATCTAGCCCATTAATCTCAATAGGTCGTCACCGGACAAGTCTGAAAGATACCGCACAAACGAAACGCACGCATGCGGCTGAGTCCATTCAATCCATTATCGAAATGTGAGCAGCACGTCGTCAAACAGCTTTATATGGGAGCCTCGTAAAACTCTTCTTCACTTCAGGTCGTGTGTGTGATCAATTAAAAGGCTCGCTGACATAAACGATTTTATGTCACACGCGGCTTAAATGCGGTCCCAACCGATCAATCATTCACACTCGAGATTGTTTTACGATCATCCTCGTCCGATTAAAAGATCGTTTTATCTGTCTAACGCCACCATCGTGTCGCGTTGCCTCTCTTTCGCTCTCGCGCACGACCGGTCGGTGGGTAATTTACGAATTGGCCGGAAGGCTAATCGAATTCGTTTAAATTAAGGAGTCACCCTCAACCACCGCCGCGCCGCCGCAGCCGCCAGCGGCAGAGTCTGCTGTATGCGAATGCGACTCGTGCAGATTGGATACTTTATCGCCGCTGCTGACTGCCGTTGGCCGAGTTGGGCCATTGATGGCAACTCAAATGTCAGATGTCAATTACAACAGTAAATATATAGTCAAGCTGGCTGTCGTTCGGTATCAACTAGCCATTATTCAGTGCAACGAGCCTTACCGCCTCCCCTCCACCCTTCCTTCACCCATCTGGGCAGGCGGCTATTCCTAGAGCGAGCGCCATACTCCTGCACCCGAGTCGTGTGAGTGTCTATGTGGTGGTGGTGGTGGTTTTGGTGATGGTGGTTTACGGCGAAACCACATTGTAGGGGACAGTACGGGGATCCGTTTTGGCTTTGCCCACCCATTCGCTTTGCATGCGTTCCACAAATCGCAAATCGAGCAAAATAAATTTATCGACATCACAGATCATGTCACAAGATAAACGATCGATTGTATTCGTCGATGACTCTGGATGGCTGATGCTGATGCTGAAATCCTGACTCGGTGGTGCTTCTGTTGCAGTTGCAACAGTTGACAGCGGTGGGTGTGGGGTAGGGGGCGTCACATTATGAATGTCGTCGTCGACGGAACCCAGTCAGGCGATCGGGCAGACGGGCAGCACAATGTGTTCTGTGTGGTGGAAGCGAGCACTTCGTTTTGAAATAATTTTAAACACTAATTGGTCACCGCTGACAGCGAATGTCAACAATAAAGAATTGTGTAAGCGACATAAGTCATTGGCTGTCGCAATAATCAGTCCACAGAGTGCCAGGTCAGATCGTTGCCTGTTACCTGCTGGTGCCTGGGTTGCTCGTCGACTGCTGCTGACTGGTGACTGTTGTCTGCTGCAATTCAATGTTTCTTTCTTTCTTTCTTCTTGGTGGTCATGTGGTGTGGTGTGGCTGTGTGTGAGTGCAAAGCCTTGGGAGAGAACTGAGACCCAGTTAAGAAGCGAACCGATCGTGAATGAGGACTGGAGACGATCGAGTCTAGTTTAGAATGACATATTCACAATCTTGGTGCAGACATACGTCTCTAAGCGTCTTCCGGATGAAAATAAACGAAAAATAGGTGCGTCCGGCAATCGCCCGCCACCAACACTCAACACTTGTCACATCTCACCTCTTGCTAAAACATGCCCCTCCGCATTGAACTCACAGGCTTTCGTTGCTGCTCGGCTGCACAGCCTCCGGCTAGGTAAGCCAAGGCGACTTAGCAGCAGCTTAAGTCAAGCTGAATCGATCGCAATGCACGCTCCATTGGACCAGGTTCATTGTAAGTCCATATTGCGGTGTAATATTGCACAAGACTCGTCTGCACACCCCAGTGCACTACTCGTCTAGGCAGCACCTTCGCTTACCCCATCCGATCTCACAGTGCGATGCCTCCATGTCATGCTCCTTGTGCATTAAAGTGGAGCATTTCTCATCTGAGTAACCTCTAAACGAGATGGAAAACAACGGACTACGTCGCCGTGAGCTCAGCAGAGTCCACCATAATGCTACACAACACGTCAACACAGATTTGGTCAAGTCGACTGAACACCATCGAACAGGATTGCGTAGCAGTCGTCTGTTCAGAAACTTGAAGAACCACACAAAGTGCATAGTTCTCAATCAGCGATAACTGAAATTGACACAAATAACTAATAAACATGATCCGTGGTAAGGATGAAGTGAAGGGACGACATTCATGCATCATCGTGTTGCGTGACGCGACGAGGACGTTTGTGTGTGCGAATGTGCGTCTTAGGTTTAGGTTTCCTCTGTCCAGCTAACTGCATGGGGACGTTGATGTTGACGTTGGGTCTGAGTCCGCTGACAGAGCTGGGCACTCAGTTGAGCCGTGGTACACGCAGATGTAGGGTTAGTGAAGCAATAACTCCCACTATGTATGGTGTCACTAGCTTGGGTGGGGGGAGTGTACTACACGGTCGATTGTTAACACCAAAATGTCTCATGGACGATGCAATGAGTTTGACCGATTTTAACTGTGTGTACTGACTGTTGGATGGATTTTTGAAAATCTGATTGAGGACGAGATGAAAAAGCAAAAGCAGGACTGCGCACAGTGGTCGCGAAGTGCAGAATAATTTGTTGGTAGGTAGTCAAAGGTGGATCGTTATAGTCGACGAAAACTATGGCCCAATAACGCCACTGCCTGTTACTTATTTTTTGCGGATAAATTGGTGATTCATGTGGATTTTCAAAAATCCAATAACTCACGAAACCATTGAGCAAAAAATTAGCTTCGTCACTGAAAATGATTTTGTGATGAAATTCTTAATTTTGTTGCGTCTTTTCCGGAACTCAATCGGAGAATGTACGTCTTTCAAATTGTCCATTCGCTTCAAATCGGGTCAGTTTTATATTGTATGGGTGTAAGCCAAGATCCTTACCCAAAATACGCCACAATGTGGTTTGCAGAATGCAGAACGCCGTGGCATTGACTGATTTCTATCGTTTTCTATGGACGCTTGAACGGCTGCGACACTTTCGGCAGGGCGATTCATCCCTTGTCTCACTGACACGGCAATATCATGCAACGAATACAGTGGTTCACAAGTCAAATCGGACACAAAAAAATAAAAAATTTTTGAAATTTAATATCTTGAGAACAATATGTCTAATTTTTTAAAGTAAACCATCATTTATTATGATATTACACTAAGGTTTATTTTACGCAAGAAACATAACAAGTTCAAGTATACAACTTGAGAAATAGTGAAAAACAAGAAACTTCTTTTTATTTCTAAACTCATGAATAATAGGACACTTAGTGTTAGTAGTACTTTGGTGCGTCTCCGTTTGCCTTGATAACTGCTTCGGATTAAGGATCGTTGTCCTGGTAAAAAATGAAATTGTCTTGAATTCCAAGTGTCAGACCTTAAATGTTCTTTCAAAATGCCTACGTATGACTTTTTGTCCATTTTACCTTCCACGAAATGAAGGTTGCCAACACCGCAACTTGACATACACCCCCATATCACGACACATCAACCCCCCCTTCTTCACAGTAGCCCGGGTATTCTTATGCGAAAATTTTTCATTAGCTTTTCGCCATACAAATTCTGTCCATCAGAACCTTTAAGGTTGAGTTTGTTTTCATCAGTATAACAATGTTGTTGTTGTCTTATGCAAATAAATCAGGCCAATTTCTCTTTTGTCTTACCTTATTCCAGACGGGCATACCTTTTGCCAAAGGTATGTAGACTTAAATTTTTGAACTGAACTTGTTATTGCCTATTTACTAGAGCGAGAATCACGGTCGAAAATAAAAGTAAAAGCTTTTAAAGTTACGGTGACTGACTGCGAATTTTGGCACAAATATTTTTTATAAATGATTTGCAGACTTATTTTTTAACTTTGCAGTTCGGTTACTTAACCGTGATAAAAAATGTTTACTGTACAAATTGACAGTAAAAATTTGATGATTAGTGAAAGAGTAAATTCACAAAACTAATTCAAGTTTGTCAAATCCCTATTGAAAAACTTTTTATAAATGAAACTGCCACATCTGAGGGTCGAAAAACTCGGATATTATTGTCGAGAAGGTAGTTCATCCAGAGCGACAGTTTGGTGTGGGTTGGTGGAGTGGTGGTATCATTAGATAATTTTTCTTCAAAAGACTGGGAACAACGTTTTGGCCAATGGTTGGCTTTACAAACCCGTTTGTACCGGTTTTGTTTTATTGAAATATAATCCATTGTGGTGGGCGACTGATTCATGCAGTATAGCGCACCATCGCCATACAGGCCATCTTAACCAAATTCCCATGGCTTGTTACCATCCGGGGAACCATGACGGACCAACGATCCGGAAATGATTTAAGCTGTGGGCAACATCATATTACATCTTTGGAGTTGAGGTGACAGGATGTGCTACTACCCAGTCAGTCCAAGAAACTACTTGAACTAAACATAATTATTGGAAATGTTTATTCATACTAAAGAGGCCATACGACTTGAAACAAATTATCTTGTTAATTTTTTTTGATTATTTTAAGTCCTGGCCTTAAAAAACAAATCATTTAAGATTTAATATATTATTACAAACACAGTGTATAGTTTTATTTTGAGTCCAAAAATGAGTTATGACGAATTAGTTATTTTATACACTTAAACAAAAGTGTTTTATATCAAATATTTTTTAATTTTTTATTAATTAAACATTTGCCCATAATCTGCTATACATACAAAGTACGTTTCAGTTTTTGAAGGTGTTATAATAATAATAATAATAAGAAAGTTCCAAAAGCTTGGGTATATCAGCAGGATAATGACCTGAAGCATACCATAAAACGCACAAAATTTAATAAAAAGGAAATTACGATTTGGAGGGACTAGCACAATCCCCCGAACTTAACAACATTGAAAACTTGTGGGGAGATGTTAAACTATCTATTCCTAATGCCAAACCAAAAAACGCCAAGGGATGATGAGAAGTATTGCGGCACTCATGGCAAGGTCTACCAGTGGAGCGACGACTTTATTTTGGGATATGTTTGTTGAAATTCATTTAAATCTGTCTACAGGATAAAGAGTCACTGTTTTTTTCCAAATCTCCCATACAAGTGATCAAATGTTCCTCTCCATGTCTATAGGGTAACTGGTTGGTTTGCAAACTTTTTTGAGCTTCTTATGAATGGTGTTGGTGCAAAGCGACTTTTTCATTGTCATCTATTCGGTAATCCGACGACAGTCCAAAATCTTGAAAATCCAAAATTGGATCCACTGGTTTTCACTGGACCACTGCTTTCAGCGGGGCTTGTCTATTGAGATCAGTGGCTCTATGTTTCGCTTTGAAGATTAACGTTGCCTGGGTTTCGGTTGGAACACGTAAGTTCAGTGGTACTACAGCCCTTAAGGGACCAACGTTTTACTCTTTCTTCTCGGTATCCAGTGCATGCTGCTGCATTCTCACATGTAGAGGGCACCTATGTACATTTATTGGCGACTTTGGGCGGCAAGGCTTGAAAATGAGTGCTTTTTGAGTGTTGTCAGCAACACGATAGAGGTGGTTCCGTGAAAAAAAGAAAACTGCGAGATTTTCAGTCGCGGAATCGAATCTGGGATCTTCGAACCTGAATCTACATACTTTACGGCGACAGCTACAAGTTTAGATATTAGGGACAAAATTCGTGTCCGTGCTTTAATTGACATTAATTCTCAAGATCATGAAAGAAAAATGCTCCCAGACATTCCATCACGAAATCACTTCACATAGAAGAGAAAAGAAGAAGCTGCGGTAAATTTATTTTTAAACTCCCTCCTAACCATGTCGTCAGCAAAGCCCAGTCACCCATCATAGAAGAGCGGTAAGCACAAGCCTTCAAAACGAACACAAACACTAAGGAAGTGCTGTAAAGACGATTTATAAACAATTGCAAGAACACTGGCAAGCGTTCGCATATCATGTTCCCCAGAAGTGACACCATGCTATAGGAAGCACAGCTCCCCCTTGTAATTAACAACAAGCCACCTGCGATCTTTTCCGATCCACTGATCCTCTTGTCTGTCACTCGCGTGTTCTAAGCGCGTCTCAAAAGTATTGTGTTTCCCTTCTATTGACTCGTAATGAGCTAAAGGAACATGCGACAACGTGTCCCCTCACATGAAGATCAGTTGAGGTGTTCCAGTCGTAATGGAGTTTCCCGATTTCAGCCGGTGTCTTGTGCGAAGTGTAAATGAGTTAATGCGCGATCATAATGCACTGTAAACGCAAAGAAAGTTCAGACCTTTCTCTTGTGCAGATCAAATCGTCGGTAATCGCGTTGGGTGGCAGGTGCTCGTCCCAGTGACATGTGCGCGCAGAAGCTGTCGTCGAATTTCAAACGACGCTCGGTTAATGCCGTTTTGAATCTACGCACTTGGCAAAACCTTGGCTTTGTTCAGAGAAATTGTGTCTAATGCGCAGAAAACCGCAGGTACAATGTTGTGTGGTGTCACGGAGCATGACTGGCTTTAGTGGGAAGTACAGTGATACCAGCCGGTTTGTCATGATGATCGGTGACGGTTCCGCGAAAGGAACTTAAGACGTTTGGTGAGTGGACGAACGATGAACACCTTTGGAGGAGAAGCATTTTCACACGAAAGGAATCAGCATTTTAACATTGCGGCAACAATGCTATTGGGACATGGTTTCTTAAGCACACGCCACTTTACTTTAACTCTAAGAGCTTAGAGAAGTGTGAAATGCTTTTTGATAGCTGTTGGAGCTTGTAGTGTCAGCTGTTTGGATTTGTGGAGTAAGCTTGATAGGTCTTAGGAAAGAAGTCCTTTTTGTTTCCCTCTTCCTTCCTCGAACGAACCGAATGGACTTCAAACAAGCGAACCTGCCGGGAGATTGGTCTTTCGCCAACTGTCTGCAGTTGCACGTGGTAAGTTGGTTAAGGTCTTTCTCCAATTGTGTGCGCCATCTTAAGGGATGACATCAAATGTTGCCTTGTCCAAATGACTAAGATTGGAAGCCTCTTGGGCCGTGGCATTGTTGCAAGTGCATCCTACATGTTTTTCCCATCTTAAGCTGTGAATCCGCAGATGCTTCGTCAGGCGCACGCCGAAGTACAGTCCATAGAAGTGGCCGTTGAATTTTCTTCTAGAGATGCCACAACGTAAACAACGCACAGAATCGTGCGC
The DNA here is from genome assembly GCA_944738645.1 of Eristalinus sepulchralis. NCBI lineage: Eukaryota > Metazoa > Arthropoda > Insecta > Diptera > Syrphidae > Eristalinus > Eristalinus sepulchralis. Next base: position 36,715,685 of record OX122883.1, read on the forward strand.
AAAACCTTGCTTTTGAAAAACTCCCTTTCAATCCCCTCTTAACAATATTCAAGTTTCGGTTCCATAGGACAGTGAAAAGAATGTTGTACAAAGACAGCATTGCTTTCGAGATATTGGCAAAAGTGATTCTAGTCCTTGAAGTCCTTGGGTTCCTCAAAGTTTTTGCTGTCAATGCAAAACGTCGTTGCAATGACTCCTCGCCATGACAACTTCGTTTTGTCCTCGTTTACCGTCAGACACATTTTCGGCGCCTCGATTTTAAGGACGGAAAACGTCTGAGTGACGGACAATGGCCTTCGCACATTCTTGCCTGTCGCCTGCCGAAGTTATCTTCCGAACGAGCTCTTGGAAGATCGTGTCTCTAGTAATGGCGTTTAAGTTTTGTACAGTATGGCTTTGGAAAAGTCACACAGCCGACATCGTCTACTTTGATGAAGCAACGAGATTTCTTCTTTGTTTAATTTTTATTTGGTAGGAAAATCAAAACTAGGCATGACACCCGTCCTTGTGCAAGCGATGTCATATTCGGCCTCAAAATCGTTAAAGAAAGGCTGAGTGGCGACTTGCACTTCTTGGGTCGTTTTCCGGATCTGTGAACATCTGATCTCCCGGCTCCCTGATTCCCCGATTCCACACTGAAAAGGACGTTACAAATAGTTGGCGCATGATTTTGTAAGCTCACATAAAGTGGCCCAACGCTAAGGACGGGACGTTAAGGAGACTGAACCTTTATCGACACTGAGATTCCACTCATCGAGTAAACCTCCTTCCTACAAATTGCACCCAACTAGATTACTCCCTGCTCCCTTAAAAAACTTTTCGGGAAATTTGTAACCTTTTTGAAAATTTAACAAGAGGATCTCGTCTCGCAAGACACTTTCTTTTCGTCAAACAGGATATACAAATTTACTTACCTTTTGTTAGAAGATTCGATGAGTGTGGGTTTCCACTTTTTGTGCTTAGCGAGGAGCAGTTCCATCGATGCCATTGAAACTGTAAAAGTGGGATCGAAAATGTTCGCATTAAATCCATGACCACGTTTGTAGAAATTATGAACAAATGATTTGTAATTGTATTTGTATTAAATTTGGTTTTGTTACACTCACTTGAACCTGGCACTCACGTATTGCTAATTCGAGTCCTTCTAATGCCGTCAGTGTTACGTCACTCGCCTTATAGCAGAGCTCCAGTTGATCCTTTGTTAGTCCAGGAACTGAACGGCAAGTTGCTCTTGCATCTGGTATACAATTATGCCTTTGAATGGAAAAATAAAGAAGGGACGTAATTAAAGGTGGAAGTTATTATCAGTTTTGGAAAGAAAGAAGCACATTTTTAGGTATACGGTTGGCTCTTTACACAGAAACCAGCATTGGTTTGAAAGGTTGGCCCTTGAACTTGACATCTTCACGGAACAAAGTAAAAAATTTGCACGTTTATGTAAAATTAAAAAAGTGGCGCCCGGCGCAAGACCTCAAAGTGCGCAAAATCCTTTGAGGTAATTCGAATTTAATAAAACAGATGTCATGTGGGTTTCGAGTACATCATGTTCAAATATTATTCCATCGGCAAACCGAAAAAAAACGACTTCAAAATAGCTGCAATTGTCGCCCGTCATTTACAAAGTCCTAATAAACGTTTAAGTCACAGACGGCGTTCACCGAATTGATTAGCGCGAGTAATGTATCTTACAAATGTTTACAACCAACATAAAACTGCCGATCATGAACTGACACCGAGCAAGGTATGTAGATGTGGACCAGAACCCCCTATAAGGTCGGGTTCCATTAAGGTAAGCAAATCTCATTTCTTCCTCGCAGATCATTGAACCCCCCTCAAAGTAGATTCTAATCACTTGCTCTAGACCAAAAGTTTCACTCCTCAAGCACCAGCATTTCTTCCGAATTCCCAATCCACTGTTTGCATAACTGTTCCCCCAAATATCGCCCACGCTGCCTCCCCTTGATTTTGCGTTGCAAAACGAAGTCAAGAGATCGAAAGTCTCAAATAATCGGCAATCGATCTGTTCAGATTCACAATCCTTCGAGGTATCGTAATGTTGAGTGACGCACTTCATCCTCATCATCGGTCGTTTGATGATGCCACCCAGGCCCCGGGCTTCACTGAAATGTGTCAAACACTCAACACTCTAGCGCAGACAACCACCCACTCGCAAATCGGAACGCGTCAAAAGCAATTCACTTAACCAAATCGCCGCCGCAGCCTGACGCACTTGACTTCCATCGCGGCTGCGCCGCGTTTCAAGCTCACGCGAATTATTTAGACATCACCTTAATCAAATTAACACCCATGCCGAAGATCGGTTTTCTCATCGTCACGACGAGGAGGAGGGCGACGGGCGGACGGCAGCACGGCGCACCGCTAATGCATGTGCATACATTGGAAATGCAAATTAATAGCAAGCCATGGCTGGCTTGTGCCAACAAGCCGCGCATTATCTCCAGAATCCGTCATCTGGAAAGTGTGCTTCGGGCGTTTGCGCTCGGTGTTGGCGCCAGCCTCGGAGGCGGTGCTAACAGGTGCGCTTCGTCGCCGCCGCACACGCCCGGCCCCAGGTGCTGCTGCAATAAATTGTAGCAATTATTATCGAGCCTACTCGCACGGGCCGCATAGCCCGGAGCCGGTGTCTGTGTCAGCGTGCTAGCAAATCAATCTTGCATTTAATTACGGCTAATTAATAATATCGTTCGGCTATTCGGCGGGAATCGAAAGTGAACGCGTTTATCGGTCTAATTGAATTATCCAGTTGGCGCGTCTGTGTGTGTGTGAATGGTGAACGTTTTTCCGAGAATTCCTTGTGCGCTTGGCCGGGTTGGTCTGTTCCTATGCGAAGAAAGTTTCCCTTTAATGTGGACCCTGCCAAGGGATGCTGCAGGAATTAATTAAATAATTAATTAAGCAACTCACTGGAGATGACTTTGCTTAGGATTTTTGGTCGGCCGACGGTCTTTGGATTCCATGCAAATATTTTCTTGGACCGCCGTCTTTTGATGTCCCCAGACGCACTTGAAGTTGCTGAAGATCGATGCTAATCATGCTGAAATGCCGCTGTGATGTGGGAGAGTGAAAGTATTCGATTGAACCCTTTTATGGAATTCGGACGGTTGCCGGTGATGGCAACGCGTGGGGAGGGTGGGAAGAGGTGTTTTTAAGTGGCCGCACGGGACGCTGAAATTGATTTCGATTTCTTCTGGAGTGTGGTAATGGCAACGAGAACTGACGTTTGTTTCGGTTTTGGCTCTCCAATTAGTGTGCAATCAGGGTCGTTGAGTGGAAGTTTTGGGAAATGTTTATTCGACTGGATATTATTGAAAAAAGTGGGAAATTGAATCGTCCACTGCAGTGATCAAATTCATGGCGTTCGATTACGTTTGAATGTCCTGAGGGCATGTGACTTTACTAAATGAGAAAAGACTGACTGACTGAAGGGTGGTGGGTAGATGCTTAGTCGAAAGCTCAACAGTTTCAGTCTTTAAGCGGATACGGACTCGGTGGACCTATTCGGTTGATTCCCTGACGACTCCCTGTTGTATGTCTAGGTGTAGCCACGCTTGGTCTAGGTGTAGCCACGTTTGATTGATATTTTTCTTTATTTTTTTGCTCACATAACGTTCAGTTCTGTTTGCTGGTTGGAAAGTTAATAGGCAAAAGTGACTACAACTGTGCCGGCGCAATAAGTGTTGCAGAAACCTAAAAAAATATATCGCTCGGAAGCGACTAATTTTTCCTCAATTATCTTTTAATTTTCGGAATCAACATCAAAAAAAATTAATCCTCTCTGGCATCGATCCAGGCATTGGAACACTCTTCGATTTCTTTAAAAAAACAGAACCGGTGATCCCCCAAAATCGTTTTGCATCATTCGAAAGAACCATTAGTCGGAGGCAGTATTGTCTGAAGGATACGGTGGTTGGGGTAAGACCTCCGTTTCAGGGTTTCCAGGTAGTTTTTGATGGCTAAAGCGACATGGGATCGAGCGTTATTATGCTGCAAAGTCACGTTGTCATGGCTTTTGGTCATTTCTTAGAGTTTTTCACGCAATGCACAGTTCAAACGCCTTAGTTGCAGTCGATAACGCTTCCCACCAATGGCTTCGCCTGGTGACAGCAGCTTATGTGGTGAACTATACCCTTCTGGTCCCACCATATGCAGAGCATGACATTTGAACCTATGGAAGGGGTTCACCAGGCTTTGCATTGCATTCGGGGCTGTTGCAGTATATCCACTTTTAATCTCCAGTCACAATTGCAAAAATCTTTGAAGTTTGATGTTTTCCAAGTCTGGAGGTCAAAAATCGGCTTTCGATATCCCTTGGTTTCAACTCGTATGGCTCTCGATTTCCTTGCATTTGAATAAATCCAAGTTTCTTCAACCGAACGGAAATTGTTTGCTGATTTAGTTTCAACGATTCTGCGAGTTCACTTCCTCATCTTCAAACTTTTTGGGCTGACCAAGACGTTCTTTGTCTTTTGAATCATCGAAACCACTCTCTCTCTCTCTCTCTCTCTCTCTGCATGATTTATCGCTCATAGCAAAAACTTTAATATGCATTCGATGGGCTTCACTTTTCTGCACTTTTCCTCAAAAACGTCTCTCAAACGCTGTTTATTTAGAAAAAATTCTGAAATCTTCGTGGTTGAAGAATTGAGTTCCTCGTCAGTTGTTTTTGGTCATTAAGGAGCAAATGAACAAGTTTATGTCATTCGTGTTGTGCCGACGTTTCGACAGAGGGTGTTGTCATCTTCAGGTGATCTTTGTTTACATACATGATAAAATAATGTCGTTCCGCTGATACACACTTATTGTTGTTGACAAATGTCGCTTCCTTCGAAGAAGGTAATCGCATGCAAGATCAGCCACAACTTGCAGGTGGCACCATCTTTGAAATTAATTTCTTTTCTCCCCTTTCTCGATATACTTAACCCAGCGCTGCCTCAAGTTCTCCTACAAATTTGAAATATACGTTTTCTGGAGATCTGCACATCGATAGCGGTAATTGACTACCCTCTCTGACTCATTTGACCAGAATTTCTAGGCGATAAGTGACATTTTTAAATTTAAAAAAGCAGAAGTCGTACGGGCCACGTCTACAGTGAGAAGACTACAGTGAATGGGGCAATAGTTCATAAACTTATCCGATTAGCTTGGTCGTGGCCACGACGGCGGTGTGATTATCTTAACAATTCGCTATTGAATTGTTGCAATAATCTTAGAAAATTATGGTCCTCATCTGTGCCGAAAGCGATCATCGAAGCGAAAGCGTCTTCTCTCTCGTCTTCTCACGTTTGCCCGGTGTAGACCATTGCTTCGACTATTTCTTGGTCTCCGGTGTATCCGTTCTTCATCGCTGGTTATGAAAAGATACGGAATTGCGCTTAAACAGCATCAAATACGACTCTGAAGTGGCCCCAATTTTGCATTTGTTCTCCACATTGAGCAAACCCTGAGAGCCAACAGACAGCTGTCTCACGGGATCTTTGGAGATGCCTACAGTTTCAGCAAAGGCGAGTACAGTCAACCGGATTTTTGAAGTTATTCTACGTTTTGGCACTTTTTTGAGGCACCTGAGCGTGATTTACTTTTTGACATTTATCATTGAAGGAGAAGAGTTACCGTACAAAGCATTCAAACTCCTGAAGTTGATTTTCTCTCATTTTCCTAGGAACCGTTGACACGCCCGTTTCTGAACGCGGTCAAAATAAAACGACGATTCTCATTCTGTTTTAATTAACTGAAGACAAGGATGTACAGCACTATCGAAATATTAATTGGGATTGTGGGACCTTCAAGCGGTAAGGCTAAGTTCTTATCCGACCGCCATGGCATACACCATAGTACAGACGTCAAATGCGACTGATTCCTAACACCAGATGACACGGCAATAAAGTTTAGCTTGAAAGTTTTTAGTAAGCTAATTTTTTCTTTCAAAAGAAGACTAAACAAATAGCACTCGGGGCTGAATTCATGGTGAATATGCGTCATCATAAGATACAAACAAGCGAACATCCCAACGGCTTAAAAACAAGTGAAGACCTCCATCGTTTTGCTTGCAGCAACAATTGGGTTCGCTTCCTCTGTCAATATCAAATACAAGTTCTTACTGGTGTACATTGTTTGCGACTCAGTCTAAGCTCAAACCCCTCCCCAATGCACAGTCCCCTCGCACAGGAAACAGACTTTTTTCACTTGGTACGTGCCGGGATTCCGAAAACTACAAACCTCCTACTGACCAGCATCTCATCTCCTCGTCCCTCGCTCCCTTCAAAGAAATTATTCAAAAATGTGCACAAGAAAGGCGTATTTTTAGCTGGCTATCAGCGACAAGATCAGACAGAAACGTTTGCATAAAATTACCTTCATGAGCAAATTATTCGCGTTAAAGTGAAGCCGTATGCACTACATTCAGCACGCAGCGTTGACAGGCACAAATCTTCGCCGGCACCGGCCTGCGCCGGCGTGCTGTGTCGCTATGTGCACTCGGATCACTCTGCCTGACTGACTGGCTGACTGAGTGGGACCGATGCAGGGCAGATATGCCCCCGTGATGTTGATGACGAGCATGACGATGACAACTCAACAAAACTTTCATCACGTATGCGCACGCACACACACACACACACACACACAAACTGTGTCCACCACGAATCGTGAAGAATTCAAATCTGAATCGAGATCAAGTGAATAAGAGGCTGTGGCTGTGCCTTGGAACGCGACTAGAGATACGTGAGCCCCGGCAATAGGAAACAAAAGAATTTCGACTCCATTCACATCCCCCTCGGCGACTGCGGCCGACTCATCCGTCCGGCAACTCGAATGTGGTTTTGTAATAACCTGTGTCAAATCGACTTTATCTCGACCGGTGTATCTGAGGCATTAAGTCACATCAACTTCTCTACGCCCATCCCTATAATCATATCGATACTCGGCTCGAAATTAGACGGAGGGGACGCGCTGGGGAACGTCCCCGGTTTCTCGCCCGGAAGCAGCACACTTACTCACTCGCGTACCCACGGTCCATGAGAAGCACGTTGCCCCCTCCCCCCCCCCTCCCGGCGCGAACCATGAATGGCACATAAATTCATGAATTAAGATGGAGATACCGCCACACACCGAGCGTGGAGAATGCGAAGAGACGCACTCATCCCAGCCGGGCACAGAGGCCGCCTGATTTAATGCCTGCGCTTATGATTTACCCAACTCCTTGCGTTGATTACTCAACTTAGCGAAAGCCTTCTCCGTCTTTCTCCAAAAATGAAGAAATGAGCGATAACTGCTGCTGCATGTCTGACCGCAGCCATTGCAGCGGAAGAGGGCTGGTGACTGGAACGTTCACGAAATCCGACGGAATTTCGCCTTCAAGGACACCGCAGCTGTCGCATGGCTAGCGGTTGGCACTCAAATCGCAATTCGCAAATCGCTTTTGTTATTTATGTCAGCAGTCGTGCTAATTTTATCCACACTAACGATAGAGATCAACAATAAAAGTTTTGCCATCAATTTGTCTACACGCTCGCATGTCCGTAAGCAGCGGCGGCGCGTGTGTGTGTGGGGGTTTCTTTATTTCTGTGCCTTTTTCCGCTTTTGTTCTGCTAATGGCTAATGGACCGCGGTCTTAATTCGCCCAAAATATACGAGACGCAGACAGTTAGGGCCGCGGAGGTACACAAACTTAGCTCTGGGTAGCTGCTGCTATTGTTGAATAAATTAGTCTCTCTGATTACTCTGGCGAGGTGTACGCGAGAGCTTTGTTGACTGAGTGGCGGTGGGGGGGCTGGAGTTCAAGGCTGTCCTCATCATAAATCTGCAGCATGTAGACTGATTGTCAAAAATAATGATTCCGTGAGTCATGTGTGAGTGATTGCGATGGGATTTGCGGTGTGTGTTTTTGGGGAAATCACCTCCGCGCAAGGAGTGGCTTTGGGCTGTGATTTACAGCGAGAGGATGTCATCAGAAATTTGGCTGAAATCGGGCATGTTTGTGTTTTATGAATGTGGCAAGTCATTGTGCGTTTGATTGACGACTTAGGTGCGAAGTCTAGGTTTCTTGTTGGTTCCAAGTAAAAATTTTGGAATTTTTAGAGATTGTTGAGAGCGGTTGCGCGAAACGAAAACTGCTCTGATTTGAAATTTTGGTGTGAAAAGTTGATGTGCCAGATTTTAGAAAGGGAATACAATGGAATACAAGTTGTTTTTTCTTCTTTGGACTGTGTGAAGTAGTCAGACTTCTTCTACTAGCCAACAGCCTCCAACTGTGTGAACTTGGTTGTGATATATTTGCACTGCAAATACACAACACTGAAATTTACCCGTTCGAAAATCCCACGGTAAGGTCCGCTTAGATGACTGTGTGCAGGAGATGTCAACTTCATCATCGTTATCTTTATTTTTTTTTAAGCTTGCATATTACAGTCAGGGGGTCTGTAATGCAATGCACGCACGAAGGACTTTCAAGCTGCTCTCTGCTCACCACTTTCGACTCTAACTCATCAGGAGGTATTTCTAAGTGCTCTCTCCAGCTGCCTTTTATTTTCCACACCACGCCGGTTAAGTTCTTCTTCACTTATGTGGCCCATCTGTACCGAAGACGCTGTTCAATGAGCGCGGTTTGGAACTTCTTTCGGGTTGGAGCTGTGTCGTCCATGCGCTTTAACTAGCCTAGACCTCCTGAGCGCTGTATTCATAGACGTTTGGCTAGATGGGTGCCTTCATTCAGCCTAAACAGTTCGTTGCTGAATCTCCGCCTTTGGATGACATGTACGCAACCTTCGTGCATAGAATCGTCCTCTTGAAAATATTAAGCGCATTCTCATTCAATTTTAACAATATCCAGGCTACTGCGCTATGGACCAGAACTAATGTGATCAAGGTGTTAAACAAATACTTGTTAAAATTTGGCCTCTTGTTTGAAGAAACTGCTATTTCGCGATTGATTTTGGTACTTATGTGGTTGTGGTTATTTGTGGCGGAGCCGCGGCAGATGAAGTCCTTGGCTACTTGAACATTGTTCGCTTCCAGTTATGACGCTCTGTCAGAGTCAGAGCGTTTTGTGTATATTCTTGAAGACAACTTCGTTTACCGCCAGACCCACTTTGGATGCATCCGTTTCAACAGAAGGAAACACATCATTGATATCGGTGATGATAATGATGATCGCGGTGATGAACTTTTATTAGATTGTGCTGGGTGTGCTTTACAGGATCTTCAAGGGAATGATTCTGAAAATGCTACATGACAGCGTATCGCCTTGTCTAGGACTTTCTTAAGACCGAAAGTGACAGTGAGTGCGTGATCTTTTTTGATGGAGCTTCGAGAGTTCTCCATCGCTATCCTACACTATCCGACAAATTTGTTTGCCACTGTATAGCTCTACCCACGCTTCCATCTGCGACCTAATAAGTGCCGGTTGTCTATTTGCACCTATTTGGATCTTCTTCAGGATCTTCCGCAATTATTCTAATCCCGGAAATTTAATATTCCAGAATACTCAAAAAACTGAAACGCCTAAAATTCTCAAATGTCAACTATCCCGAAAAACCAAAATACCGACTTGCCTTAAGCTTTTTGGATTTTAGCCAATTTGGTATTTTCCTCCCAGATTGGGGTTGCTGTGCAATTCGAAGCAAATTTGTCGATATTTCGAGATTTTGGTCTTTTGGTATTCTAGGGTACTTTGGAACTTTCTCTCTGTCTCTCCCATTGTGGACTTAACTTACCTGAAACCATACTGATAAAGTCCTATCAAGTTCATTTCAAACGTTATAGAGGGATTTTGTCGCGATGTTCAGGACACACAATTGAAAGCATCTCTTCTCTTGTGGAGAACCAATATTTATTTGAAAGCATCTCCTAGGCCATGTGGTCATGGTGGAATGTTGGCTAAACGACTGAAGTTTCAAGACAAAGCTGTTGAGATTAAACTGCTCTTTAGTCTTATATCACTACTGATCGCAACATCTTCCCACATATACCCACGAGACAGAGAGGTTTATATTGTTCTGAGACTTTTGAAAACAAATCTCCGTTCGATGCTGCTGCTAGATACCACAGCAGCCATTGCTCCCTTCGAGCTGGAGAGGTTTTTTGTTACTTAGTAGACACTGGATGATTAATTCCTTTGAAAATACTAAGTTGGAGGAATTAAGAATGGTACAATCTTTCTTCAGAAGAATGCACGCTAATCGCCGCAAACACTTATTTATTTTCCTTGAGTTCAGATGTTGATCTTAATACTGAAATGACTAAAGACGGGGGTTCGACAAGAGCTTCAGAGGATCATTGAATGGAAAATTAGAACGAGACTATTTCAGATGATGTGCCTGAATTTATAAAATTAAGGGTTCAAGATCACATCTGGGGCATATTTCATATCAACTCAAAGCTGAGTCATAGATAAAACCGCGGTTCGTAAGGTGCAATGGTGCCTACATAGCCTAGGACTTAAGGAGCTTGACTGGTAAATAATAATAATTGAGTGAGACTTCAGCCCTCAAGGGACCAGGACCTAGCTTCTACAACATCTGCTCGTCGTGGGCGTGATACTGTTCTCTCACGAGTAGAAGGGACATACAGTTTTTTGCCGACTCCAAACGGCCAAAATTGAGAAGCCTTTTATAAACAATTGATACTTTTTGAGTGTTGTCAGCAAATCGAAAGAGGTGGTGTCGTGAAAAAATGCGAGGTGTTTCGTCCGAGAATCGAACCTAAGACCTTGGCATGTGTGTCGACGCAGCTAACCACTATACGAATGCGACCAACCTGACTGACTAGTGTTAGCAATATTCTGGTGCCAAGTTAGAGAGAAGCTCTTAAGTTTATCAAACTGACTATGTGAGCCCCACATAAGGGAATCGTAGTACTTGTGCTTACGCCCATACCGTGGACATTGTTGAAGTTGAACGTACCGTGAAGACTACCCTGTCCCAGTCTCTTACTGTCTTATCTCAAATGGTTACAGGAGAAATTTTACTCAGATTCAAAAGCGGAGTTGTTCTGCAATCGGAGCTTGTGTACCAATGAGGGGCGGCGCTGTTAGAAAGAACTGTCCCCTAAGACAGGATTTCTGTTGGTTCTTCGTATAAATAAATCATCACGTCTAGTCTTTCTTCTTTCTTGACTCTTAGGGAAATGTGAATCGTATTTAAAGAAATGTGATTTTCTTCTTCTTTTACAGGCACCACAGTAAGGCATGGACCTAGGCCTTAACCAAGATGCCTCTCCAGCTAGCACGATCTCTCGCCAACTGCCTCCAATTGTGCATTCCAAGTTAGTTGAAGTCTCCATTGGGTGCGCCACCTCAGCCTATGAAGTCCTTTGTTGCGTTGGTCGGATGGCTCGGATTCATAGACTTTTCGGGCCGTGGCAGTGGTGTTCATACGCTCTACATGGCCAAGTCATCATAAGCGTTGTATCCGAAGACGCTTGACCAGGCAAGCCTCCGTACAGCCTATGAAGTTCGTCGTTGAATCTTCTTCTCCGGACGCCATCAACGCAAACTGGACCAAAAATTTCTCTGAACAAGGAAGGTGATCGCGTAAATCAAAAGACGTCCATTTGTGGCTTACAGACTACCGTAGCGCATTGAAATTAATTTTTTCCTTTTCACATTACCGGCTACGTTTGTCTGAAAATCAGAATATAGTTGGAAATTTAGAAATAACGTAGCCACCCTTTTCAGAGGTGAGACATGCGAACAATACTAACTACTGCCTTCTACCCAACCGACTCGACCAACACTAGCAACTTTGGGATTGATGCGTGAACTAAAAATTGGTCTACGGTCTCACTGTGGTGCAGGCTATAGTGGATCCTTTATCCTTGTCTTACTGCAAGTGTCTCCTGCAAAGGAGTTAAAAATAATTCCCTAATGAACTGCTTTCTGTATGTTCTGAGATGTACAGTGCGCCTTCTAATCAGACGCCACACAGACACACCATCCGGAAACCGTGGTCATCACCAGCAACAAAGATGAGTCAACCGGAGAACGGGCGACAAAATAGAGATGGAAAAAAAATTTGATTATCATTTCAGTGTGACTGTCAAATCAAATCTCTCCCATCCCCAGCACTAGAGGTGAATATGACTACCAATGAGCTCTATCCGCACGAGACGATCGAACGCCCCAATCGAACCCAAAACAGAAACCGAAATCGAAATCGAAACCGAAGCCTTATCGATATTCCCAGCCAGCATTCATTTGTCACAAATCCGACCAAGTTCATCTGGGGCCAGCCGGGCCGGGCCGGGCCCGCGGGAGGATTAATATCTGAATGGCTATCAGATTTTTATTAATGTATCTTCGACAGATGACCGTATCGTGGGCAGAAAATATTTCTCCGCCGCCGCCGGAATAAAATAATTTATCACAATATTGTCAGAAGTCGAAGATACCTTTTCGGGGAGATAAATTTCGTGTGATGACATTCTGGTCTCTTGTGCGTGCGTTTGTGTTGCTTTTTTGGCCAAAGAATGTGAATGTGATAAAACTGTCCACTTTATGGCTGCTTAGGACGGGCGAAGACCGACCTTAAGAACATCACAAAGAGAAGAAGAGGAAGACGACCTGTGAGACAGAGGAAACGATGGCAAACGGTGAGGCACAAACGAAGAAACATAAAACAGAGTGGGGTCTTTATAACAGGCGCCGTTTAAATTATTCGTCCGGACTTCTGAAGAAGCATTCAGGTCGCAATGGGAAGCAGAACTTCCAGTTAATTCTTTTTTTCTTGCGCCTCTCCTTCGGTTACCGTGTCTCACTTCTCATTGGCCTGGCTGGGTTGCTGCTCAAATTCGCGACTCTCTCATAATGTCGCCGGCAGGGTCTTAATGACTAATCCGCCAAAACGCTTCTAGGTTGGATGGTTCTCAGCGTCTGCCACTGCCTCGGTGCCAGTTCTCTATTTAATGGCTGGCCTGGGCAGTTTTGAAATATGGTTTGTTTGATATAATTTATGAGTGAATATTGAAATGAAATGTGCGCGGTCTGGCGAATGGAGAGGCAGATTGAGTAATCATTTCGGTTTCGTCGCCGGCGAGGGACCGGGGAAAACGTGATGATGTTGCGGTGAGTTGAGCTTGATGTGTTTAAATTATTCAAACTGAATTGCAAATGGCTTGCGGTTCAGGTTTCATATTTATAATTTTGACGCTTCTTTGTCTGACTGAAGCTGACTGAAGTCTTCCATCATTCGAGATGATAATCTTTTATGTGCTTTCTGTGTTCAGTCATGAAAGAGTTGTTAAGTGCTGTACTTGATGGGGGAGCGCTTGATGATGCCACTGGATGTGCAATACTGGAGGAAACACCGTGAACTTCACTTAACTTTGGCAGCGATTGTTGTCGGCTTGTAAGTGGGGAAGTTTGTAAGGCCTTTGCTCGCTTGCCCAGTAGCAATTTTTGTGTTCTGTTTTGTGAATACGATGTAGCAGTAAGTTGGCCATTCTTGAGGCAGGTTTTAGCAAAACTGCATTACTAGCTTTCGAGATGTGGCACTACTTTACAGCTTGAAGTTTTCAATGCACTTCTCATATGTATTCTCTTCTCTGTTCGATAGGTGATAAGGTGGACGTATAAACGTAGTTTTCGAAACAAATAAACATAGTTCAAAAGGGATGGACCCACAGAAACGTCTATTGCAAACAGATGGGCGATGGACGTAGTGAAGAGACTAAGGTAACTTCAGCTAAGCGTGTACGTGAAGACCGTGACATATCGATTCATCGTCATTCCTGAGATTACCATGATCATTTTGACGGACTATGGGGTTCCTAAAATTTAAGCACATTGTCCCAATGAGCCCTCTTTTCATCAGGACGACACTCGAGCTATACAGCGCGTTAAACTATGAACTTATGGAGAAATTATTTTGGCGAGCACTTAATTTCAGGTTTTGATACGGTATATGGTCGCCGTGGCATAGTGGATAAGTGTGTCGACCCGCACGCAGAAGGTCTAGGTTCGATTCAAGGATGGGGCACCTCAAATTTTTTTGCGGCACCACCCCTTTCGAGTTGCTGACAACACTGAAAAGAGTATCAATTGTCTATGAAAAGCTGCTCAAATCTCGCCGTTCGGAGTCGGCAAAAACCTGAGAGAACAGTAGCACGCACAACACGAGTAGTTGTTGTAGAAGTTCTGCCCTGATCTCTTGTGCGCTGTAGTGCCACTCAATTAAAGAGTGATTTAAAAAAAAAAAAAACACATAAAATTCAGAAAAATTCATAAAATCTTTATTTGAATCGATAGTACGTTCCATATAATTTAATGTTTGAAGATTATTACAAGCAAATGTTAACCTTGACTGCTCCTCAAATGGTCCATCCGCTTAGTCCAATTTTGACATACTCTATCCAACATTTCGGCCGGTATCTCATGATTAAATGCTTCAATGTTGTCTTCCAATGCGTCAATTGAAGCGGGCTTGTCTGTATAGACATGAGGTTTAACACAGCCCCACAAAAAATAGTCTAAAGGCGTTAAATCGCACGATCGTGAAATAAAATGTTCACCGAACTGGTCTCTCAATAAGTAAATTGTTGCGCGTGATGTGTGGCATGTGGCACCGTCTTGTTGAAACCACATGTCATGCAAGTGAAGCTCTTTGGATATCATCTCACGGTAGCGCTCACCATCCACAGTTAGGTTACGATTCGCATCATCTTTGAAGAAGTACGGTGCAATGATGTCACCAGACCATAAACCGCACCAAACTGTGACTTTTTCCGGATGCATTGGTAGCTCTTGCAATGCTTCTGGCTGATATTCACTCCAAAATTGACAATTCTGCTTATTTACATACCCATTGAGCCAAAAATGAGCTTAAGTGGAAGACTAACTATAAAATGAAAGAAGCGCGCCATGAATTTTCTTAACAGAGCACGCATTTTGAAAAAAAAAATCAATAATTTGCAAGCGTTGTTCGTTTGTAAAACGATTCATGGTTAAATTATAGACCAAACTGAAGATTGACATTGAAACAAAACACGAAATGTGCGTCAGCTGTTTAAACCAGTGTTGCCAATAAGCTAAAAAATCACCCTTTATTATAATTTTGGTCGCCCAGATCATGCCTTTGTACTACTTTCTCTGTGGATATGTAAAGTCTTAGATGCAGGAATAAGTCATGTCTGAATGTCGGCGAGATACCACTTCCTTTGCACGAACGAGTCACCCAAATTTTGACCTTTCGAATAGGCGACCTCAGACATATGAAGTTGTGGCCAGCATTAATTGACATCACACCATTTTGATAGAATTCTGCGTCGACCATCGGAGTGAATAAGGAGAATTGGTGGTAGCCTACGACTTTGATTTCAACTTCTAGGCGCCCGATTAGGTTAGAATGAATCTCGTTTAATGAGTGCGGTACCTTCTCGGGTATAGTGATGGTATGTACATATGTGCATATATAGGTAGGGATGTCTAACTTCCGTAACGCTACAGTGTGGGGCGACTTGCAACTCACCCAAGAGATGTCTCGAATAAATTTTTTTCTCTAGCTGCATCCAGTTTCGCGCGCATAGTTGGTTCAAGTCCGTTTTCACTTACTTGCGCCTGGTCTTATTCTTCTGTTGCGTTCCTCAGCGGTAGATTCAAAGCATTGGTGTCAAGCCGCTCTAAATGGCCTTACCGTCTGAATCGTTGAAGTGTTTGCTTCAGGCTTTGTCAATACCGCCTTTCAGCTATTGGTTCATCTTCTCCTCCACTCACTATTAATGCAGACCGAAGATCACCCATGTGACATTTCTTTGGAAATAGTTAAAAGCTCATCTGCTCTTGACAAGATCCATGCCCCTACCTCTGCCATACATAGGTACATATGTATATGTAGCAGGATTGGGCAGATTAACTCCAAAGTGTCCCTTTGTTTATTCGAGAGGGAGGCTGCCTTAGCCCGAAGACGCATCAATTAACGAGTGTTAACCTTCCAGGTCTGAGTTTATTCATTAGGTGTACAAAGTCCTCAACTCAAAGTTATGCATGCATTGTGACATTCTGTCAACTTGCCCGGCTTATTTTCTGTATTAGTTCATTTTTCAAAAAATATACGTTCTTAGTTCAATCCTTTCGCGTTCTTTAGAAGAACGTCAAGTTCATCATCATCATCATCGTTTTCTCTAACCCGAATGTTCCACTAAATTAATTGCGGGGGTAGGGCACGCACCTCCAGGCCACTAGATCCTTTGCCATCGACTCTAACTCATCAGGACCTTTTCCCAAGCGCAAAAAGGGCGAGTTTATGGATTTTATCCAACCACCTAGTCGTGGATCTGGCAAGAAGTCGCCTAACTGATGGAATTGCATCTAAGTACGCCTCAGAAGTCGTGATGAAGAGTACATCCGTACCACGTAGCAAAACCAACGAAATATGGCCTTTTCCGTCCGAAGAAATAGCCGCTCCTCATTTTGTTCCCACCGCACAGTCGCGTTTTTCAGCCTATCCCGGCGATGGCACGGGAAACGTTCTTGTCCATAAATGTCAATAAATTCCATCGAGTACATTTTATATCATCTTGCAAATCCCCACCACAATAACCCCATCACGTGCATGTAACCATTTAAAATCACTATCGATCGCCTCCCATGAACGCCCTTAATTGCAACAAATTCCCCAACAGAAAATCGATCGTCCATCGATCCGCACATGCACTCCCTCACTAATCACAGCTCCACCTCAATAGTCATCGCACTTTCCGAGATTCCATTAAAAGCTCATAAATGGCGAAACACACTCGCGCACAGATTTATTAAATGCATCCAACCCGCCATCAGCAGTTAATCCAACGATGGCTCATTACATAAAAACCACAATTCCATTCGATGAGATACTTTATTTTAACAAAACGCGTATAACCCTCTTTCGCATCTTATCTTGTTCCACATACAGTTGCATTGCAAATGTATTCCAATTAAATGCAAAATACCGGGCTCATCCTTTCGGAGAGCGGCCGTGTGAAAAATTTGTTCTTTGTCCTAAGATGTGGAAATACCAAACGCACGACCAGCCAGTCCAGCCGTCGTCGTCGTGTTCCCGCACCCTCCGGGTCACCCTCACGCATTTAGTGCAGCAAATCACTGGAATCTGTTAATGTCGGTTGCTGCAATAGCGTTCAAGATAAAAACGTATCTCGCGCCGAGAATCCTTTCAGCGCGCACAGGAAGAAGAAGAAGAAGAAAAAAAATAAATTAACAAAAGCACACGCACACACACAGACAGAAAGCACAGACGCGGGGAATAAGAGTAAAAAATGTTTAATTGCCAAGGATGTAAGTGGTAAGAGGCAGCAGGATGATTTCTCGTTTTCCTCTAAAAATATTTCGCTGATAATCTTATCTCGAATGGTGTCAATTAAGTACAGAATCTGGTATGAAAGCGTCCACTTTATGCCCTAAGAGTCGTTTTCCTTTTCGTTCAGTCCTCTTTGTGGCCTCTGTGTGCTCACCACAGTGGCGGATGAGTGGTGCGTCGCCGTCCACTGGGCGGAATGCGCGGGGTTCCGGGATAAAGAGATAAACCAGATTCGATTGCACTTGCGCTTAGAACAACTGTATTCATCGCGCCAATAGATGATTTGCCTAGCAGGTGATATCGCATGAGAATTATTTCCGCATGACGTCGCATCATCCCATTGAAAGTATTCGTATGAAGGAGGACAAACTGTGAGGGGTGGAGATGGTATTTGAGAAATTCAAGTTACCTATGTTCCCATGGCGACCAAGTGGTTTTTAGCCACTTCTTGGCAAATGCCAGTCCTCTGCGAGTTTGCCCGAAATGAGTCCAATTTGACCCATTCCACGGGAGATGACGAGTGAGGGGGGAATGTGTCCTTTCTGAATGATAGAGTTCGTTGGAATTCAACTGAGAAACGGTTCAAATATTTGCTTCGCATGTTTGCAAACGGGGGCATGGGGGAAATATTTGTAGACACACGTATCGTTGGAATGCTTCTAATATTCTGCGGCATTTGTTTGCATTTTGTTCGACATGGATTTAATATTAAAGGTCATGTGTGGCGCACGCGGAAGATATTGGATTTCAGTGAGAGAGTGAATGAGGAGCACCCTGCTTTGTTGAGTTTTTATCCTTTATGTCAAAGCAGAAGCATTCTTTATCTGTTTTGAGCAAAATGAACATCTAGACTAAGCATACCAGCCTTGGTGTGCTTGAGCCAAGAGCTTCATTCTAAGCCAAGCGAACTTAAATCCAGTCTAGGGCTCTTATTTAGTAGAGCTCGTATTTGGGCGATTTATTACAATTCTTGGATCAAGTGAAGGCGAACGTATGCCAACTGAATATTGGCCCCAGGACACCATCAACGGAAGAAAGACCAAAAATATCACAAAAAGACCGAGAGCTCTCTTGTCCGTTTTTAACAGCGTTCATATTACCGCGTCATACATCAGGAGTGCGATGATCAAAGCGTTTAACAAATTTAGCTTTATTTAGCTATAGAGAGAAGAGTTATTATTAAGTAAGCCTCTCCAGACCAAAGGCGAGGGAAGCTTAACGAAGCCAACATACGGCACATATCAACGTTATTGTTTGTACAGAGTTGAAGACCAATAGTCGAATGTTCTGGAAAGAAGCCTAAATTTTAAATTCCGGCCGTATAAAAATTCGAAAAATTTGTACTCATCTCGTCGTGCAACAGTACGTTCGTAGTTGAAGAGTCCATCGAAAGCAGATCGACATGTCCTCTCACACGACTTATCAAAATAAAAAAATGCTTCTGGAGAAACGAAACTATTCAAGCGCACCGTATCAACTGTGTGTTGAGATATTATGCCCCAGGAATGAGGTAATTAGTGGAGTCCAGTGTGTCTCCGAATCTTTAAAATTATCATCTCTAGTCACTTGCATCCTTTTGTATTAGAATATAGTTTTCTGTACTCGAACTAGGGCCCGAAGGTACGCCCTCTCGAAAAAATGAATCATTAGACGTGCTCCATTGAAGCAAACTGGTGAGCCATAAGTAAGCATAAGCTTGATTAGGGTCATGTAGTAGATTACCTTCGCATCGAGTTGGCTGTTGTAAAACAGTCTCTTTGCAAGGGTATAGCCGCCCCAAGCTCTGCCCAAGTCAGCATCTACATGTTTATTAAAATATTGTGCAGATACTAATCTAACCAGATCACAGTGTATCGGACTATCGTCCTTTGCTTCAGTGGTTCTCCGTGTTGTCCAAAGATAACGAGCTTACGTGCATTTAACATTTTAAGAGTCGGTCAAGCTGGTTTTCAAGACGTTTGTTTTTTTCTTCCAGATATTAAACTTTTTGCTCAAGTTCTTCTTGTCTCGCACTCAATGCTGAAATTTGTGTGACGAAATCTTGCAGATCAAGTTTTTTGTTGTTTTCGAGCATTCTCTCGACACTCAGAGTAGAAGTAGATCCCATAGCTAGTTTTCGTTCGTTGACACTCAAGTTTTTGTGTCGTTTTTTGTCTCCTGGGTGTCCCGGAGAAGTGTGGGACATTCCTCTTTTTACCATTTATAGGTTAGTTTGTTGATGCAATTTTTTACTTTGCTATAAAATTGCTTAGATGTTAAAACTTACTCGAATTTCAATTGGCTGAGGTAGTTCGTCTCTTAATTTATAAGGTGTTAACTTAATTAAATTCCACTTAAGACACTTATCTTTTTGATCCGGAGATAATTTATTGCTTCCACTTTGAAAGAACTGTCAATACTGTCAATATAAATCCCCCTTACTATTTTAAGAAATGTAGGAGAGGAGTGACTTTCTACCACACCTTGATCATCCCAGTCCTGCTTTACGGCGCAGAAACCTGGCCGCTACTAAAAGCGGATGAGGAAGCCCTTGGTCTGTTCGAGAGAAAAGTTCTGCGTGCGATTTTTGGTCCTGTTTGCGTTGATGGCATCTGGAGGAGAAGATTCAACGACAAACTGTATGGGCTGTACGGCGGCATGAACCTAGTCAAGCGTCTACGGATACAACGCTTAAGGTGGCTAGGCCATGTAGAGCGGATGGACAGCACTGCTCCGGCCCGAAGAGTCTTCGAATCCGAACCACAGGGACAACGCAACAGAGGACGTCCTAGACTGAGATGGCGCACACAAGTGGAAAAGGACCTCAACCAACTTGGAGTGCGCAATTGGAGGCAGCTGGCAAAAGATCGTGCTAGCTGGAGAGACATTTTGGTTGAGGCCCAGGTCCACCCCGGACTGTAGCGCCATCCGAAGAAGAAGAAGGAGAGGAGTGATAAATAGTAAAGCTAGAACGAAAAGGTGGGTATGTTGCTTCCCTACTCGGTCACAGATAAGTATTAGGGTATATGAAACTGTAAGTACATCCATGCTGGCCTTTATACCGAAACTCATCTATGGTCAAGATGGAGAATTAAAGAGCAGCATGCCTTTCCATATCTACTTTATGTTTAACTTTGACACACTTGAAATAGAGAAGAGAACATTGAGAAAGCCAAATGCTAGATCTGGCCTTTTGTTGGTTGTCGTTGTGTCACTGCACGATACTTAACTTTTTTGATATACGCGAATTTCAGATAATATCGCTTCTTGGTCGCTTCTTGTGGTCGCCGTAGCGCAGTGGTAAGTGCATCGACTGCGGCGCAGAAAAGTCTGGGTTCGATTCCCGGACGGGATACCTAGCATTTTTTCACGGCACCACCTCTTTCGAGTTGCTGACAACACTCAAAGAGTATTAATTGTCTATAAAAAGCTTCTCAAATCTCGCCGTTCGGAATCGGCAAAAAACTGTAGGTCCCTTCTACTCGTGAAGAACAATAGCATGCACAACAGGAGTAGTTGTTGTAGAAGCTAGGCCCTGGTCCGTTATTGGCTGTAGTGTCACTCAATTATTATTATTATCGCTTCTTGGTATGCCAAAAGATGTGCATTGAGTCATCGAATTTTTATATTGCACACAATCTACTCTGGTCTCCGGGGCGTAGAAGGTAAGTGAATTTTGTATGGTACCACCTCTTACGATTCATATTTAGTGAATGATCTCGTCCCGTGGTGGTATTCTACATGATTTTTGTCAAAAAATCGAGCGAAAAATAGGTGTCAGTGTCAAAAAAACATAGGACTTGAAAAAGGCGCTAGCTTGCCCACCAGGGAAGGTCTACTGTTGAAGTAGCCGGCGCAAGTGGAGGTGGATTTCAGTCGATTTATTGTCTGTCCATCGCAGGATGTTAATTTTTCATCAATACATTCTGACTGTTGTGTTTCGTAGCTTTTTCTCATTCAACAGCTTTTTCGTTCTAAAAAAAATAAACTCACACACTGATGTCAGTTGTAAGAATTTGATAACTCCAGACCTGCCTTCTAAGTCTAAGTGTGGAGTTAACATGTTTTTCTTTAAACTTTGGTGTGGTGAAGTGCTGAAGTGTGTTACGCGTGCAACACTAATAGTTGCTGAAGAATGTAGGCCCTGACCCCATGTAGCGCGACAATGCCATGGCGTGATTATTGGGTATAAGTTGATTTAATGTGAGAGACTATCATGCTGATAAATTTTAAACACAATTTTCTTTGAGGCATCTTGTGAAAAATACAAAATATTTTTGCGTCCATATTATTCAAGAAATAAGTAAACCGTAAGTTGGGCTTCTTTCTTATTCGTCATCAGCTGCTTAAACCTATCCTACTGAATCGTATACTATCATTTATTTTTTTAATTAATTGGAGATGGCCCGTCACAAGTGGACAATTTTCCTAAACAGACAAGTTCGACAGAGCCGTCAAGCCGTGCACAACAACGGCGAATTTTGAAATTCTGCTTCATACTTGAAAATGAAGCCGAATTCTGGAACTACGCACTTAGTCCAAAACAGGCCTAAATGAAGAAGTATTATTAGTCTTAAGGACAAACTGACTAAAGCAGGAAATTAAAAAAAAACATTTGGGAAAATGTCTGAAGTCACACAAGACTAGAGTGAGAAGATGTATGCGCCCATGTACTTTTGCGTGGTGGGTGATAATGCCGGTTATTTAGTGGTAGATTTTTTGAATTTTCTTCGGTCTCTCGTACAATTGCTTTCAATTTCGCACATCAAATTGGTAAAAGCGCCTTCTCCAAATGTGTGCGCCATCTCCAAAAAAGACGTCCTCTGTCGCTTTGCCTCATTGAGTCAGATCTTAAGACCGGATGATATGTTGTCTATACGTCCATTCATCATCTTATACCAGGACTTATACCAGGTCTGGGGCTGTTTTTTCCACATGTAGGAAAGGGACTAGCGAAGAGCCCTACAGCCTGTAAGGTTCGTCGTTGAATTTTGTTTTCCAGACGCCATCATTGCAAACCGGACCAAAAATCACACGCAGAACACTCCCCTCCAGCCGTGAGCTTCCTCATCATCATAAACTGGGCTGAGGTGATCAAGAAAATGAACAAAGCCAGATTGGTCTTTGGGAAAATTCCCTCAATTGACTTCTGAGCCTACTGAGTGAGTGATTAGAAAGCGTTATTTTACACTTGATTCCGGTACTGATGTTGGTGACACTTTCGCCGAGACGACGACCGACGCTGTGCGTCCTGATTTCATGATTTCGTCATGATCTCACTTGCCGTCAGACCTCTCTAAGCGGCTCTCATTTAAATGCCTGTAATTGACTCAGTGACGGTTCACTGAGTTTGGCCACTCCCATCAAAATCATCCACGTAACCAGGCAGTTGAATGGAATTTCGAAAGTATTTTGCATACGTTCTTGTCATTAAAGGATATCCTGCTATTTTGATGATGTTTCCAATTTCCTTGACGGTTTCCTGAAGGGGAAATTCACTCAAGTTCGCAATTTCATGAGGCTCGCTTATTATTTGCCCTTCTAAAACCGTGATAGAATATTTGCACGGCCTTCAGTAAAAGTGATTGTTTTTCACTGATTTGTATGGCTTTGTAGTTTCTCAATTAATTTAATTTATCTTTTCGTCTGAAGTGTCCTTGGAGCGGCACATTTGTACAATTGTCATTAGCCTCCGCTAATCAATTTAAAATTCTGATTTCCCAAGTTCTAATGAAATCGCGTTTGACTTGTTTTTCTAGCCGATTAGGCAGGGCACCAATCAACACGAAATGAAATGTTTAAGCGAATGCAAATCAAAGTGACATGCAGCCACAAAACACACAAATCCATCTCGCAAGTGGCTGCAGAGAAAAGCGATCGATTCAAGTGCCCACGCCGCCGCTTATTAATTACAATTAGATTTATAGCCGCTTTAAGATCATATCTGCCAGAGCATGCGATCGTATCTGAATAGCCGGCGATTCATTGCGACAAGTAATGACGGCGAATGTAAATCTCTTGTTTGACAAGCAAATGACACAATGTACGTGGAATAAATTTGCACGAGTTGTGTACATGTGTCCTCCCATGTAGGGCCTGACATCTATAATTGTACACTTCACTCATTTGACGCAGAACATCAATCAAGTGTGTTGTCAAACAACAAGTCGGTTGTTCGGTTCGCCACTCAACTGGAAGTAATTGCATCTAATTGCACCTAGGACTCTGTCGAGATGAAATTTCCAAGCGAATCGAGCTGTTCCGTGTCCTTGGAACTTAAAGTAATTTCCGGCTCGTGCTGGTGCTGTCAAAACCTAGCCACCAACAGCACTTGAAGTGTGAAAAACTTTCAGCACGTCGCAGCGTTGACTTGCAACCAGCGCCAGCACACTTCTCTGAATCTGAATCTGAATCACAGCTGCGAAGTTAATGAACTTAAGTGCATGTTTCATTCATAAAGTCAACGCGCGCCGTCATCCTTATGCATTTTACTGCATCGACACCCTTCAGAGACTGTCGGAGTGTAAACAGTGCCCTCTGACTGTTCATATAGTGACGCGGAAATATGTGCCCGCTGTAACCATCCATCTACCCGTGCTTCAGCACAGCCGAGATTGAGACCACTTTTGTGTGGCTACATTGTTCCTCTGCCTCATTATTATCCTTCACTTGCAGTTCAGACTCTTTTGGCGGGCAGAAGCCCGCGCTGAAACTGCTGGCAAGCCGGCCGCATCACGAACGAAACTACATGCATGCAGGCTGCGGCGCGACCCAGCCAATCCTCGTGTGCCAAAAGGGGTTAGGTAGCCACTTGAGAGTGTGAAACGAGGGTGATGCATTTGATTCGGCGTGTCTCTTTCGTGCATTATCCCGTCATAATACCTATTTGTTTACATGCTTACTACTTGCACATGCACTTGTATTTGTTAAGATGTCAAGTCAGTCATGTCAGTCGTGGCGTTAAAAACAAAAATAAAAGTCCCCCCTCCGAGAGGCGTAAGCGAAAAACAAGGATATCGAGACAAAAGGCGACTTTGAAGCTGTCACACACTGCCTGCTGCATGCGCTGCATCCAGTGCACCCTGAGAAACACCATAAACATAATCATATCCTCCTTGTGGATACATGTCAAATGCATTGTGCAGTTTTTGCATGTGTGCCGTTCTCAAAATGGCTTAATTTGCATAT
Organism: Eristalinus sepulchralis; assembly: GCA_944738645.1. Taxonomy (NCBI): domain Eukaryota; kingdom Metazoa; phylum Arthropoda; class Insecta; order Diptera; family Syrphidae; genus Eristalinus; species Eristalinus sepulchralis. The sequence continues at coordinate 36,740,155 of OX122883.1, forward strand.
CAAACGAAAGCAATATTTGCTGAAAAAATTAATCAAGTTTCTGGCAGCCTTTAACGCCCGAAAAATGGTTAACGCAATATTTAATTAGATGATTTGAGTTTTTCCTTTTCATTCCCGTTGGGTGGAAGTGCGAATCCTTGAGAGTTTGATTAGGCCCGACTCAAAGCCTATGAGGGGCTGCCGATGGGACGGAATTTGCATGTATTACCTTTTAGCCGTATTCTTTTGCAGATTTTGGCACTTTCACGTGCGCTTTTGAAGGCGCAATACGTTGGATATGTCAAAAGGACAAATTATTCGATAGCATAGGTCTGGGGAACGTTGAATATTCCGTTGCACTTGGGGTTTTGCGTTGAGCACGGCCACGAAATGCGGCTAATTTTGGCATTTTTGACGTGAAATCAGTGAAATTTGGGACCTGGTTGTGCACGGTATTTAGAACATGGCCTGAATCCTGTGTTCTCTTCATGGTAGCTTAGCGTTCGGGTGTACTTATTTATTAAATAAAGTAAGTCTTTTACATAAACTTAATGCATCAAGAAAGGAAGTGCTAGAGTTTCCCTATAGGTCTGTTAAAGGAGAGGATATTTCATCGTCAGATGGATCAAAAATTATCAGATCTCCGGCAAAATAATTTGTATTTGACAAAATTGAAGTTTGTGTGAGAGGACAAGTCTGGAGCTTCATTTTGTTAGAAGTCATTTTTAAGGTTTAATTTTTTCGTCAAATGTTGTTTACATTTCAAAATCTGTGAAAATTCGCAACATTATTGTCAAATCGTATTGTGTAACCCATTCGTTTTAGATGATTCCTAAGAGACACATGATTGATTTTAAGTGCTTCCGCTTTCTCCGAATAGCTTCCATATCTGCCTCATTCCATCAGTTGCAGACGAGGTTCAATAAAGCTTAAAGGCACCACAGAGATATTTATTTTACTGCTTTGTTCGTTAGTCCAGCTAAACATTCATGCTTACTATGAATACAATTTTTTCCCAGAGCTTTTTATTTGGGAATGAAATTTCCAAAAAGAAAGGAAACAATTCTATTTTCTTTGTTCACCATTCCTTTCGAATTCCTTTTCATCATGAGATCTGCGCTCAATCAGTTCAAGCAAGTGAAGAAGACTAGGGAAAACATAATTGTCGAACAAATTTCATTTCGAAAATATTGGTTCTTCAGATGTCGTGTCGATAATTACCCGTAGTCACAAATATCAAACATAACATGAAGGCAACGATGATAATATAAAATTCACTCCATTCGAAACATAATCGTATGGCCCTATAATTTTACTTGGCATATGACCACAACGGATGGCTCAGACGTACTGTAATCTGGACGTCCCATTTTCCGAGACATTTTGTGACCGTATATTGGCAATAACGCTGAGAATATTGTCCACCAAGTAGCCAATCGCTTCGGGTTAACGGTGTAGACTAGCGATTTCGCATATCCCCACCAAAAAGAATCTACTGGTGTTTAATCGCAAGGTCTTGGAGGGCAATGCAATTCATGAAACATACGGTTACTAAATGTTAACCTCAATAAATCAATTGTGGCCCGAGCTGTGTGACATTTTGCGCTGTCTTATTGAAAACACAGTTCCTTCAATGGTTGTTTAATTGGAGGTCGAAAAAGTCAGTATTTATGACATTATAGTGGTCACCATTGACTGCAACCTTCTAGAAAACTTCGTTTTTGAAGACGTAGCTACCAATTATTTCAACAACTTATTACACCAACTAAAATACACTTGAGAATTATCATCACCCCAAATACGACAGTTTTGTTTATCGAAGTATCCATTCAACCAAAAGTGAGCTTCAACACTAAACAAAAACCCGTTATGAAAATTGTGATCAACGGAAATTTTCTTTTGGACAATATTTGCAGAATTCGAAAGCGTTGTTCCAGCGTCAGCCTAACCACGTTGGAATTCCCAACCAAAATAAAAAGAAATCACTTGACTGCTGTGAAAGTAAAGCTGTATACCTCTAAAAAAAAATTAGTTATAAAGAAAAGGGGTTAAGACAAATATTTCGTTAGCGAAATTTAATAAGAAAATGGAAGTTAACCTAATGTAAGAGTGGACTTTTTTGGCAAGCCTAGTTTTCGGTCAGTAACATTTCCAAATCCTATCGGTATATAGGATTTGGAAATGGAACTACTTAATGAAATTGCGTAAAAGAAATATGCGAAAATATTTAAGTTGCGCTCCTTGGCTTTGCCCGGTTTATAGGAAAATGGAGGATAGCCATCCGCATTATGACGCCATATAATATGATATATTAGAGTCATTGGCTATAAAATTATTTACTTAAAAAAATATTCCTTAAGGCCTTTAAATAATAAATTAGTAAATATTTTAAGAAGTTATTTATGTATTTCGTTTCTATAAAACAATTAAAACTTTCAAACTATCGTCTTTGGTAATAGTAATGAAAATGTGATTTGTCATCACAGAGAGGTGAAATTGCCTGAATGAATAATAAGGCTCCTTGTAGACTATGTTCGCAGTCATGGGGGAAGAATTATCGCGGCTATTTTCGATTTTAGTCAAACGCGCCTAAAGTTTAAAAATGGGAAATATTAGAAGATAAAACAAGACCCACAATTTATAAATATAAATTTCTTTGCACATTCCGAAAAAAATGTTTGCTCACTACGTTTTTATTTGAAAAATTTTTCTATTGTACCCCCTCTATTGAAGTAGGATTTCAGATATGCATTTATATATTTGACCGCTTTCTCAAATATAGGCAACATTCTTTCCCTGTTCTTTTTTAAGAAGTTGAGCCTACTTAAATGGCTTTAAAATAGCCTATCTGCAATATTTGAAGACTTTTATGCATGTACGAGAAAGGGCAATTGTCAAAATCTGGTAATTACACGCACCATATCCTGTTAGTTACTTTCATAGCCCTTTAGGGCCTGTACATTCCGAAGAGCTAATAGACCAAAATTGTGTCTAAAAGATCTAAAGAATTTAAAATTCCCCAGGTTTATAATAATAATAATAATTGAGTGGCACTACAGCCCACAACGGGCCAGGGCCTGGCTTCTAGGCTTATACATATGTAAAATAATCGGCAATAAAATATCACAGAAACATTTGCCTAACTGAACGTCTTTGCTATTGTAATGTTTTGGAGTATGTAAGCCTTATCTTGAGTTTTCGGTTCGTTTCGGTGATTTAAATATTTGTTTCCCTTAGATATTGGCCTTGTGATCTTATTATCTAGGTTCGCTTACTAAGCAATCTAGAAGTCAATACTGGTAGAAGCTCTTGAATTTAAAGGACTGCCTGTAACTTTCAACGTAACAGGGTTTGGGTTTTCTACGAAGCCTCGTTATTACTCCAAGGCGCACAATTATGTAATGAATTAATTAAGGGAACCAAAAGATTAAATAGTTTTTGCTGAACATAGATTTTGTTCAACATTCTCTTGAATTAAATAGAGAATAAAAAGTAGGAACTGTACAGCTGCAAAATTTTCCCTCCAACGAAAAATACGAATTTGAATAAATTCCCGTGTTACGGGAGCTGAGATGAAAAAATTCAATGAGGTTGCAAACATGTTTTTATTAAAAAAATTATTTGGAAAACAAATGATATTGACTCAACATCACATCAAAAGTTCTATCCAAAAAATTCGCAGACGTCGGATTGTATCTTGAAAATTCTGAGTCTGCTCCACTTTTTTTTATCTGTTTTGTTAGATAAATATTTTTAGACAGTTATATTTAAAGCAAAGACAAATAAATTTATTTCATTTAATGGTTGATACTCTGGGAGTCAGAATATGTTACAAAGTTAATCGAACATTGAAGAACATCATTTCTCGTTTCTCGAGCCTTGAAGCTTAAAGAAGGTTGGTATCAATATGTCAATGTGTCGAAAAAAGACTGTGTGATCTCTAAACAGGGAAGTCATCAATAGACAGATACTTAAATCTTATCTATATCAAGGTCACATGTGTTTAGTTTTAGGAGGCCTACGAAACTTGTCAAATTGTTCAGAAATCTAATAAAGAATTTTCACTGCTCCGACAAGATGGGTACCATAGAGATGCTTTACCGTTTGTCCTGCCCTATGTCAGGGAAACATACATTTTGTTAAGAATATTATATGTTAAAGCTCTGTGTACGATTTTTCGTATTGCTTGCGTTGATGGCGTGTGGGGATGAAGATTCTTCTACGAACTCTTTAAGTTGTATGACGGTATGTCGAGTCAAGCATACGATCTTCAGATTGGCTGGGTCATGTAGAACATGTCTTGTCTAGAATCCTATCTACGAACTTATAGAGAAATTCCTGTCCCTACATTAACAAAACAGCCTATTTAATATGAAGAAAACTGAAGCTATAAAAGCTCAAATTTGTGATGGCTCAATATAAACACAATTTATTCACCACAAGACCGCATTAGAGAAGTGTCCTCACCCGATAGACATAGTCGGTAAAGAAAACAGAAGATATAAGCTTTTTGCTAATCTGTTGTTTCTCGACAGCTTAGTTGAAAAATATAGAGCAAGTTCTTTTTTTTTTGTAATGTAAGGAACAGTAACACCCTTTCAAGTGATGTATCACTTAGTTGATTGCATGTAGGTAAAGGTGACTTTTTAGCTATTATCTTTTTGGCAACACTGGTTTAAACAGCTGACGCACATTTCGTGTTTTGTTTCACTGTCAAACCTTTTCAGTTTGGTCTATAATTTAACCAAGAATCGTCTTACAAACTAACAACGCTTGCAAATTATTGAATTTTTTTTTTCAAAATGCGTGCTCTGTTAAGAAAGTTCATCGCGCGCTTCTTCCATTTTATGGTCAGTTCATTTTTGGCCTAATGGGTACGTAAATAAGGAGAATTGTCGATTTTGGAGTGAATATCTGCCAGAAGCATTGCAAGAGCTACCAATGCATCCAGAAAAAGTCACAGTTTGGTGCGGGTTATGGGCTGGTGGCATCATTGGACCGTACTTCTTCAAAGATGATGGGAATCGTTACATAACTGTGAATGATGCGCGACCGTGAGATGATATTCAATTTTTTTTGCCCAAAATACAAGAGCTTGACTTGCATGACATGTGGTTTGAACAAGACATACCACACAGCTCGCGCAACAATGGACATATTGAGAGGCGAGTTCGGTGAACATTTAATTTCACGTTCAGAACCTATCAATTAGCCGCCTAGATCGTGCGATTTAACGCCTTTACACTATTTTTTGTGGGGCTATACTTAAGCTCATGTCTACACAGACAAGCCCGCTTTAATTGACGCAATGAAAGACAACATTGAAGCCTTTATTCATGAGATACCGGCCGAAATGTTGGAAAGAGTATGCCAAAATTGGACTTAGCGGATGGACCATTTGAGGCGCAGTCAAGGTCAACATTTGCATGAAATAATCTTCAAACATTAAATTATATGGACAGTAATATTTTTCTGAATTTTATGTGTTTTTTTTTTTTTTTTTTGAAAAACTTTCCTGTAGCTTTAAAAAAAGCACCCTTTAAAAGATTTTCCAAGATTACCGCCGAAAACGATAATAAGACCGGCATGTGCGAGTTACACTCGAATATACATGGTTTCGTTTTTGTTTTCTTATATGTAATCAATGCAATCCAAGTTAATGCATTTACAAAGCTCAAAATTACTAATTGTGAAGATATAAACAGACAAGTGTCATACGGCAATAAAAACAACATTTTTTTTAAAAAAGGTTATACCATGATATTCTGCTATTAAAGAAGGGTTGAATTGTGGTTAAAGTCGGAAGATAAGAACGCTGATTGCAGCAGTAAAAGAGTACTGGCGTGGAAGGAAAACTTCCTCACAATACTGTTTTGGAAACAGGATTACATTGTATGCCTCCTTCGTTCATCAGTCTGCTACTGATTGATTTTTCGTGTATTTCACTGTATATGTTCACATTTAAATTCACGATTCAGCTAGTCCTTAAAATTATTTTCTTGAGAGTCGCTAAAATCAATCTTAATCTGTTTAGCGTCTATAGCACTAAGAAACAAAAGGGTAGTTCAACCACAACGTAACAAGGTGAATTAGTCCTGTAAGTGGAATTTATCAATGATTTAAAAAACTGGATTTCAAAATGAATTTAAGATTGCTTAAGTTTTCGAAACAAACGAACGCACCAGTACTGGTGCGTGTTCTACACAACACAGTAACGAAGTAATAGCTCAACATAAATTTAGAACAGCTTACAAATGACAAAAAAATTAATTTTATGTAATCAGCCCGCTCGCATTAACATTTATTTTTACTTCTTTAAGTATCAGGTTATAGATTAAAATAAAACACAATCATCAAACACTTCTAGGCAAAAAGGGGATCCCATTCAACAATTGTGACCAAAATGACAATATCCTTGGAGAAATTGAATAAGTTTAATAGACTGCATAATGCACATTAAGCACTAATGAGTCGAATCTTGTTTCCGAAAAATTTGGGTAAATAAAAAAAAAGTAAAAATTGTGTTCTTTTTTTATTTTCTAATTTTTCTTTTAAAATTTAAAACCTGAAGTTTTTCTATTTTGTTTTGTTTTTCCTTATTTTTTTTAATTTTTCTATAAAACAATTCTTCTCATGTGTTTTTTACAAGGACTCGTCAAGAATTTCAAACTGCCCGTATTGAACGAAATTCCTATGACTCCTTGAAGAATGATATTTTTCAATTTACGTTCGTCTACAAATATTTAAACATTTATTTTTGCAAGCGATATGTGATTTGGAGTTAGGAAATAAGCAGAACATTTTTTTTTAATTTATTCACACGTCATGAAAAGTTAACTCACCACCTAACATTCAGCATAATAATCACAATAATTGTACGAAAGCGCTGAGTGAGAGAATCACATTTCCACCTCATGAAGGACATTTCGCCGATAGATGAAGCACTAAAATCAACTGTTCCAATTGCTCCTGTCGATGTTTCTGCTGTCTGATTGCCGATTGGGAGAGATTAGATAAACAATAGCCCACTGCTACTTCATGAATCGCTATGAATGCTTGCATCAAATTTAATGAATTCGTAAACATTTTTGCATTCGCATTAAATTCATTGATTCAGATAAAATTCACTTGCACTATGAACAGCGACAGTCCTCCAATGGGAGTCGGTTTTGCGGTGCACTTCTGATATTTTTGAATTGATTGAATTTTCAGCACTTCTCCGCTGCACTTTCGCAAAAATCATCACGTCAAATATTTTCGTAAATTTTTTTATTCTCTTTTTCGCGCAGAAAAAAAAGGATTTTTTTTATTGAAATTGAAAACAAATCGAACGGGAGCGAGCACGCAGAGTGTACATTTTAATTGTAGCGCCGACCACCACGATTAATCCAAAGCCGAACAGTATCTGCGTGCACGTTCTTTGTAACCATGTGTAACCGCGTTGACGTGAAGTGAAAACTTTTTATATCTATTTAGCAACAAATCATACTCCGGACACTGGACATTGGGCTCGGTTTTTGTTTATCCGTTCGCGCGCCGCATTCAATTGTTTTGAATTTATTACATGTACGCGCTGAAAAGGGTGGGGAGCAGCACGCGGCGATAGTTGCTCCTGTCTCGATTGAGTGGTGGTCGTTCGGCGTGCGTGTGTGTGTGTGTGTTGAAGAGCACGAGCAAGTATGAAATATCCGATGAAAGCACAGAAACACGAAGCGAATTCTAAGGTGAAAACGATAAAAAAGAGGGGGGAACAGCGAGGCAGAAGATCCCGATCGACTGGAGCGAATGGACGCGATACGCGAGGGACGCGACTGCAGATCAATTTCACCTGTGTCCCATCAGGGGCTAATCGGACGAGATACACTTCAATTTCCCCAACTCGCTGCTCATTGTCAACAAAAAATTAGCTCATGACAAGGCACTTATGCGGACGTTTTGATCGATTTAATTAGCAGTGACTGAGCGGCGGCAGAAAAACAAAAACTGAGAGACGTCCACGATCACGGTGTTTATCCTCGGGATAACAGTTTCGATATGCAAGTATTCGGAGCACCGGTGACGGGGTCTACTCACAGGGCAAGGAAAGCGAACTCTCATCAGCGTTCAGTTTGATGCAGCCAGGCAGACGTGAGTCTGCGCTGCGAGCGCAGCATTAGAAGAGCGCATCGCATCTATTATCCTTACGAATAATTGACTAGGAGCTGAGTTGTTGTTACTCCGAAATTCATTCATCTCTCGGGCACAGATGAGACGATGACGGTGGCGGCGATGATGGTGGTGATGATGGCGTGCGACGGATTTGCTGTACAGAGCACAGAACTGTGAATAATGGGCATGTGCACATATTGTGGCACTAGAAATTTAAATTATATCCCTCTGTGATGTATTAACATGGGATAATTCATCTCGGCGGCAGCGCATGCAACCCCTGTTTGGGATGTCGTGGATGGGAAGGGGTGAGATTTTATTGGTGCACTTATTACCTATTCTCGTGCAGAGTACGGTCATCGGAGGATGTCATTTGCCATGGATTACAGTGGAATTAGGCATCCCTTTTGGACTAATCATTTCAATAATTTATTCAAGGATGTGTGCACAAATGATTTTTTGTTGTCTGTGCGTAACTGCTGATGGGTGTACAACTGTCAATGAAGAGGATGACATAACAATTATCCCTGATAGTTGAGTGGTGATTACGATATGATATACTATTCAGATATCATTGTTCTGCTCGAATTCAAATTGTAAGGGAGGTTAAAAGCGACATAATGGAACTGGAATTGGCTGCAGGGATTACCACATTTTCTGAGATTTCATCGTGAGGTGAACGATGAGTGCTTTTGCTTATAATTTATGCACATACCTCTGTTTCAGAAAATATTACAGCGGGCCGAGTTGACATATCGTAGTCTCTCTACATCAGCTTAGGACGTCAGTCTTAAAACCAATTCAAGGTGGGGGGAATCTTTACACAGTATTTATCGTGAATTTTAACCATTACTTTGCACAAGCACTTGTCTTGTGCATTGGTTCCTACAAATCATTGTGTTGTGACTGAAATTAAATTTGTGAATGAATTATTATATGTTTTAAAGAAGTTGCTTAAAAAATTGATAGACATTGAAACTCATAACCATCCAAAAATCCTCCTAAAATCCTTCCTAGAAAATGAAACCTTTAGTAATGACCGTTCAATTGCTACATATGTTAGAATTTAACATTTTAAACTTTAGCTTGGCAGAGGCACTCTATCATACTCATTTGGATGATATAGATGTGAACATATGTATTACCCATCGATTTTTATGGAAAGGTGATACTTACACAGGTGGCCATAAGTTAGAGCAGTCAATGGTGTAATGATGGCAACTCTGGCAACTCTGCCAGTGTATACAGTATTCTTTGTTAAAATCCGAATTTCAAACAGAATCCTGTAGAAAAAGACATGTTCAAAATCTTGCTCCTCTTGAAATTTGCAACGATGGCTCAAAAACAGAATAGGAAAAAAGCCACCTCGCACAAGACATCGTCGACACTCTGCATTCCTCAACATTGTAGTGTCTCCCCGCCACAAATAAAGGCTACTTATGAAGCTGCTTGATTTCTGCCCATAGCACCGATAGATGGTAGACTTATTGTGCACACAAACAAGGTCAACCAACTCTGGAACCCCATTAAAAAAAATCTCAGATAGTTGCACCTTACCATCTATCTCTTAAGAATGTTAATGCATACTGGGTTCCTGAGCTGTAATGAGCCGATAAATTAGCAAGATAGAAAGTAGGTCTGCCGCTGCCGTCGAAACACTCTTCCTTGCAACTCTTCTTCTTCTTCTTGTGGCGCTACAGTCCGGGGTGGACCTGGGCCTTAACCAACATGCCTCTTCAGCCAGCACGATCTTTCGCCAGCTGCCGCAAGTTGCGCACTCCAATGGCTTAGATTCGAAGACTTAAGCAGTAAAAAAAGCCTTTAGTCTTTTCGAGCGAAAAGTTCTGCGTGGTTTTTTGGTACTGTTTGGGTTGATGGCGTCTGGGAAAGAGGATTCAACGACGAGCTTTATAATTTGTACGGCGGCATGCGCCTTGTCAAGATTCTTCAGAAACAACGTTTATGATTGCTAGGTCAAGTAGAGCGTATGGATACCACCGCTCGGGCCCGAAAAGTGTTTGAGTCAAGTCAGAGGACGGCCTTGATTGAGATGGTACACACAAGTGAAGAAGAAGAGCTTCAACTAACTTGGAGTGCGCAATTGAAGGCAGCTGGCGAGAGCCCGTGCTAGCTGGAGAGGCATGTTGGTTGGTCCACACGAAGTGTAGCTCCATGGAAAGAAGAAAAAGAATCGAACGTGCTTACAGTAGATGGAATGAAGTGAAACATGCAGTGATGACAAAATGAGTCAATCTGCTCAAAAGGCCTCATCAGACTAGAGGCCGTCAGTCGGACTACAGGTGTACCTAGTGCGGACTGTCTTAAGGATAACAATATACAGAAGCTATAAATGTCAGGCAATGACTTATGTGAGTTTTGTCGAGACGAAAATGAATAGGAAACCATCCACCACTACTTAGGAACCTGTCCACCTCTTGCAACAGTTGGAGAAACTACGATCGGAAACTATTTTTGCACCTACTGAATGAACTGTCTTTTATCAGCGTAAGAAAGATGACGCCATTTCTAAGGGAAACAAACACAATAAGCCAGTAGGAGTTTTAGGTATATGTACTTTTTCAAATGCGCCAAGAGAACGACATTCCTTTGTTCATGTAGCAATGGTCCCACTGGTGTACTAACTGCATTTCCACAACCATGTCCTTACCTTCTGCAGAGAGTCATATTAAAATAAGCCAGAATTATGCAAAACAGTATGCAGCAGAACAATTCCTCTTTTTTTCTAGTGGCGCTACAATCCGGGGTGGTCCTGGGTCTCAGCCAACAAACCTCTCCAACTGGCACGATCTCTCGGCAACTGCCTTCAGTTACGCACTCCAAGTTGGTTGGTCTTTCTCCACTTGTATGCGCCATTCCAACTTGGGCCGTCTTCTGTTCCGTTGTCTCAATGGACTTTTCAGGCCGGAGAGGTAGTGTCCACATGCTCTACATGAAAAATGTTAGAAGAATTCGCAAAAGGTTAAACGGTAGGGATTTGTTTGATCACGGTTTCCGACAAAAGCCTCGGATATCAAAAGGGAAAAAATTTTGCGGCCTGACTTACGCTCAGCAGAGTTTACACATACAAACTGTTATCTATGGAAAAACAAAAATAAATCAAAGTTTGGCTCTCTTGGAAGCAAGAATTTAGTTCGCGCTACAGAGTAGGATATGTGGAAGGCTTATCATAGTTTGGGCTAAGTTTCCACTACCTTGGTCTATCCAGCCAGCATGAGAGTACAAGATCTTATTCTTCTTTTATCGGGACAATTCCAAATGACAAGTTACGGCTAGTATAAAAATGCATGCAAAATTCTTTGTCATTTATGGTGGCCAGCAGTGGACCTGCCTAAGCAGAACTGTCTCTTGCCAAATGGAAGAGACAGTAAAGGTCCCAACTCACTTTTGTTCGCCATGTTAGGCGAGGATGTTCTTTTTTATGTTGTTTCAAGCTCAGATTCGAATAATTTCATTGCGCTATGAGCAATGGAAGCAGTGGGTAAGTGATGGCTGAGTCAGTTCTCTTACGCCAAATCCTACCTGTGCTCTAGTAAGGTGGTTAAGGGGAGAACATATTCCTTTGATTTATCATTGCGAAGTTTGTTCCTACACCGCACATCCATTTTCGTACTTACAAAGTCATAAATTGAAATTTGTCTTAAGAGTAATACTCTTTTAGTGGTTAAAAGTCAAGTTGAAATTGTGGTTGCCAGAGGGGAAGTTGTGGTTGGTGGCCAAAGTCGACTCAAACGGTGTCCGTTTGATTCCTGGACTCGACAGATATGAAATTTGCTTTTACGTGATTTCCTGCTCTTACGTCTTATATGACGGGTTCCATTCTCCCAAGAGTCGTAGATAACACAAGACTAGATGCCTTAGTTACCAACGTCCCAACTATCAGTCCTCATGGTTTGGAGAGAGGCCTTTCTCAGACCTCTGCCACTCTCTCGATCGCAGCACCCAGCTTAGAATGTAACTCCACACAGCGCCGAAAAAGTCTCCTAACCGCATAGCCTGAATCAGTAGAGTGAACAACCTGATTCAGACCAGTCAGCACAATACACTCATCTCGACTCTCGCGATACATTGTTTTAAACCACAGCCACCACGATACTCCCACAAGGGGACCTAAGTCTGGTCGGGCTGAAACCGAAGATCCAGGGTATCAGGAGGCCTCTGGTTGTTGCTGCAAGTTGTTACTGCCAGCCAGGTTCCCTCTACGTTGGCTGTGGTATTCATTTCGCCACAAAATGGACTTTGGCTCCATGAGTGGTTTCGTTTACAGTAATAATAGTGTAACGGATGTGAAATGAATTTTGTACCTAGATTGGACAATCATCTTGAATCACTCCTTCAGTCGCCACTCCTTCGAGCTACTGGAAACAGTCAAAGAATTCTAATTGTTTTGCCATTTGTCATTACACTGTACGTCCCCTCCACTTGTGATTCAATAAGAACACGCATAACTTCAAGATGCTGGACAGGCTATGCTCTTTTTCCTTTGGGACTCTACCCCTCCCAATGTATTGAACTTTTAGCTATTCCTAAATTCAGCACAATCGTTGATTTACTCCTGTTTCGTCTAGATGCAATTCCACTTGAGAATGTCCCTTCCCTCTTAACTACTTTGTCCCAAATCTCTCTTAAAAAACTAAAAGCTTCTACTACACACCACAAATTGTCCACAACCCGCTCCAACTCACCATCCAATTGCTTCACACTCAAGTTGTCAGGTTGACTGTGTGAAGTGTGAAGGACCTTATTAATAATTAATCAATTCAGCAACATTCAAGTAAATAACTCAACATTACTTCTCCCTTCAGGACGTGTTGTTATCAATTAGGTAATTACCGTGTTGCGAACGAAATACGCATACCCGTCGCACATTTACCCACTTTCCGAGCCGTAACCTAATATTATACTCGTACACGTAATAAGCGTGTAATTCAGTTAATCCCTGCGTTATAATCCAACACACACGCACACACACACTCTGTCGCACCGGTGGCATGACATGAGGAGGGTGTCTCTGCAATATCCTTGCAATTGTCGGGTGGCGGTAGCTTTTATTATCGACTCATCGACCAAAGAGCAAGTACACTTGTTGCAATACCAGGCGGTGCGAGTATAAAAGGAAAAGAGCGCTCTCTCGCTCCTCCCCTCCCACTGTGCACCGTCTCCCACCCATTCCACGGCCACGAGGTCTTGATGGAACAGGAATTTGCACGCATTCGCCCCTGGTACTCGAACACACACTTTATCCCCGCTGTGGGAGAATGAAGGATTTAAATGTGCGTCAAACGCAAAGTACAAAGGCAGTTTACAATGCCCTTCATTTAATCATGATCCTCTTCCTCATTTGAAGATGAAACGCTTGTCCTTTCATCGGCTTCCTTTTTTCTTGTGATGAGCCGTGTTGTGTGCGCGGACGGCGGAAGGTGCACGTACCGCGGGGTGGTTGCGTTTGTGTGCGTTTCGATGGTGGGATGTGCATGCGATTGGAAAAGTGCATACATGCAAAAACAAATCAATTACAGTGAAGTCAAGAAATTATTTCATTTTTGAAATTTGATGTTGTGTGTGTTGGTGGAAAATGTTTTTTTTTTTTGAAAATTAAGTAATTAGGGTTTGGGTGGTACAGGGGATATTTCAGGAGACTGTTCAGATTCGGAAGACTATTTGAAATGCTACGTCATAGATAGAAGGCAAACTTTAGTTCATTTTTAATTATCTGAAATCAGTTATGAAAACCTGACTACCTAGCTCGTAGATTGCTGCACAGAACTTTAACTTTAAAGCGAGTGTTTTATACGCAGGTGTATAGCCAGCTCAGCAACCTCGTCGCCTTCGTATTTACTTAGAAAACAGATCCAGTATATCCAGTCCAGTGCCATCTTTCTCCAGCTGCCGCTGACGAAATCAACCCTCCAGAAAATAACAGATAACAAATCACTAAATAAGTCCTCTGACATATAGGGGGCGCCACTAACACAAATTATTCATTTAATTTTAATTTTCTTGTTTGTGGCGCACCCTATATGTCCCGAGACTTATTGAGTGATGTGTTATATGGAGTTTCAGAGGTTATAAAAAAAGTAGTGGACCCTGTGGATTCGTAATACTCCCATGGCCGCTATTGACCCAGACTTATGATTTCTCGTATTTTGCACTACCTCTTCGGAGCTGTTGACAACAATCAAAATGTCAGAGATAGTTTTGCCAATTAGAGTCGGTAATGAACTCCAAGTTGTGGTCGCCGTGGCGCAGTGGTATGTGCATCGACTGCGGCGCAGAAAGTCTGGGTTCGATTCCCGGACGGGACACCTAGCATTTATTCACGGCACCACCTCATTCGAGTTGCTGACAACACTCAAGGAGTGTTAATTGTCTATGGGAAGCTTCTCAAATCTCGCCGTTCGGAATCGGCAAAAAACTGTAAGTCCCTTCTACTCGTAAAGAACAATAGCATGCACAACATGAGTAGTTGTTGTAGAAGCTAGGCCCTGGTCCGTTATGGGCTGTAGTGCCACTCAATTATTACTACTATTATAATGAACTCCAAGTCGCCTCCACTCGTAAGAGAGTACGTACAGCAGGAGTACTTGCAACAGAGGCACTTGTCCACTCCGAACTGGAGCGCCATCCAAAGTTACACTACAACTCGCCGCCTAGCTACAAGCCAACTTTAGTTTATTTACAACTCTACCGACACCTATCGTTTTTCAAATTGCTATGAAAAGTTTCCTCTTCCTTTCAAAACTTCTGCTGCCAACTTACACATTGAATCGAGGCCAATTACCGCACTACACCAATTGCGAACAAAGTTGTCACCATTTCTCACCGCCACTGTTTGAAATTTCTGCAGTCAAGCACCAACGTCACACAAGTGCTGCCTCGCACACCACACCTCCGACGAATGCAACTTTTCAAAATGTCCCGCAAGCGAATTCCACTTGCATCTTTCCCAATTGCAACCTAATTTCAAAGAACGAGAATGCATTTCATGTGTGCATTCGTGTAATCCCAACGAACTCGATTGCATTGTTGAGGGCAATTAATACAAGCCGCACGGCAAACAAGCAATATTAGCCAAGTTAGCATTGCACCGACTCTTGAACTCATTTTCTTTGATTTCTTTAAAAAGCTAATCAGTTAAGACCAGAAGGGGTTAAAAGCCTACTTTCCGAACACACGGAGGGTGTATCAGCGAGTGGTGTTTATCTCTTCTTTTTTTTCCCCCGTTTCACGATTTTCCTGCACCGTCAGGCCGATATTATGTTCTCGGATGTCTAGTTCATCGCACGGTCCCATCCGACGAGGACACACCATCTGACACATCCCCACATCAAACGGGATGACAATTGTTTTGATTAAGCCAACCAAACGAATGTCAAGGGCTATTAAGCTCTGGATGAGATCCTGTGTTTCTTTTTTTTTTTTGTTTTGTTTTAGGTGAGCTATATATTCTGTAGGTTCTGCTTGGCTAATAATTGCACTTGAATTTTACCGTAACAATTATTCTGTTATGCCAAGTTTTGAATTGAAATGCATGAATTTAATTAACACTGACGACAGATATCGAATGCCGTGAACCAACGGAGGTAATTTATTTTTGGTCGATTTGGTTAGAAGAGTGAGAACGAAAGAGGAAACAACGATTCGTAGACGGTACAGGGTGCGACTTGAATTTTTTTAAAAAAGGGGTTTTTTTATTCTCCTTTTTTAAAAAAATATTTTTTTTTACTTTTTCTTAAAAAATTAGAAAATAATTTGAGATTGAAAAGGAAAACGGAAGGAAGAAGATGTAATAATTGAATAATTGAGTGGCACAAACGTCCACAAAGGACAAGGGCCTTTGTCGTGTTGGGTATGATACTGTTATCTAACGAGTAGAGGGGACCTACAGATTTTTGCCGACTCCAAACGGCGAGATTTTACAAGCTTTTCATAGCCAATAAGTACTCTTTAAGTGTTGTCAGCAACTCGAAAGAGGTGGTGCTGTAAAAAAATGTGAGGTGTCCCATCCGGGAATCGACGCACTTAACCACTACGTCACGGCGACCACCGTATTCATCTGATTTGGAAGAAGACGTACTCGGACAAAAATTAAAATATTTATGTACGAATATAAAATAAAAGAAAAAACATTTTCACTGCCGTAAAAGCGCTAAGTAGATATTCTTGCGAAATATCACAATTTTATTTAGGCCCTCAACGAAATTATAACGAAGTTAGAATAACAAAAATGAGAAAAAAACGGGTCTTAGCAACTTCTTAAGTACCACTTCGTCTTTCTTCTGACAGATGACTTTTTAAAGAGAAGACATATGTCAAAAGGTGACAAGGATAAATAGATGATGGATTTCCAGGCGATCAGTGACATTCAGCGCGCAACAATATAAACTCTAGTTGAAACTTCCTGCTCGCGATTAGGATATTCCTTCACATCAAATGACAAAGACCGACAGCGCATGATTGATGATAACAATTGTTTTTTCGATTATTAGAGTGATACTAAACACATTTTTTGGAAATTTAATTTTTTAGTAATTACATTTTCAGCAGAAATCATAATTTTCGATAAGAAGTTGTTTATCCTCACCAACTCAGAAGTCGGCATAAGTGGGTTCGGTCATAATTTTTATCGCCTGCGCAAATATGACGACTTTAAGAAAAAAGATAATTAAATGAAAAAAAAAATGGAATTAAAAAAAGAATAGAATAGAAACTGAAAAAAAATGTAAAGTGGTATCTTTTTTTTTTAATTTTAATGCATTCTTATTACTTCATTCTTCATTTCTTATATGCTAGACAAAAATACTTAAAACCAGCTTACTAATTTAATCCTTAAATCTCACTTACTGACTCTTTTTGAGTACTCTAAGGGGAGTTTTAATTTTATTGCGAATTTTGCCTATTTTTTAAATTCGTATACCTCATCTCTCTCTTCAATTACATTTTCTAAGCTTAAGCTAACTAAGCTACTCTAAAACTTATGTCTATGTACAATCTACTACTAATCTACTACAGCCCTAAACTTAAAACTACTTAAATTTTAACACTAGACTTAAACTATGTCCGTAACATGACACGGACGCGTGCACCAGGGCGTATGTGTTATTTATATGCTTTACATATATATATGATACGCCTTGATGCAACTTTTTTGTGTTTTGGTTTTTGTTGTTTTTTGTTTTTGTATTTTTTTATTTATTTTTTTGTTTTCTACTTTAACCTACATGAGATGGGCCTGTAAATTCAACTAACCCATCTGTTTATATGAGAAGTTAGCGGTGTAATCAGCAGTAAAAATTTAGCAGAAACTGATCTGTTGCGGGCAGAAATCGCTCTACTGAAACGTAGGAGATCCTCGTTGCTCCGAGCAACGTCCGGCTCGTATTGAAGTTGCCTTTCTACTGTTTGGCATGCGACATGAAAGATGATAGTGCAGCGTTCCCTATCTTGTATCCGGTCTTTAGCGTCCAAAGAAAAGCTTCAGGCGGAAGTGGTCGTTAAGACATACCCGTTCATGGTAGTAAGCCCCAAAATCAGACTGTTGGTGGAAGCCATGCCTCGAGCAGTGTGGCTCCGTATCAGTTTAATAATAAAATTATCAATCCTTATTCGTATAAGGTTTGCCTCGTTATACAGAACCTCGTTGGGATAAAATTTCTTGTACTGGGATTCCGGTGTTCGATATAAACGAAGACAGGCCCGAAGACACTGCCTCTCAAACACCCTCATCGCTTGAATCTGGAAAGGACTCACGTTGAACCACACAGGACAACCATATACCATAATTGGCCATGTCGCAGATGATCTTAACTCTGGTATCAAATGGACTCCATAGCGCAGGCATTCTTAGCCCAGGTTAGAGCTGTAATAAATACCACCATATGGAAACTGGTCCAACCAGATTCCTAGATGGTACGTTAACTTATCACCAAGGAACTACAGAGAATAAGATTTGGTCAAAGTGAAAACAGCGAAATTTGCAATTAAGCCTTGCTTACTTTTTCTACTATGCATGTTCATGGTCGTCGTGGCGTAGTGGGTAATTGCGTCGATCTATACGCAGAAGGTCTAGATTCGATTCCCAGACTGGACACCTCTTTCGATTTGCTGACAGAGAGGTCACCTTCTACTCGTGATAGAACAGTATCACGACCAACACTTGTAGTTGTTGTAGAGGCTAGGCCCTGGTCCATTGTGGGCTGTAGAGCCATTCAATTATAAATATTTTGTTCAAAAATTACCACTTCTGCAAAAAAATACACCAATTAATCGTTTTCGATTCATCTTTCTCCATCGTCGCAAAACGCCGTCCTTTCACGAATCTCTCCAATCTTGGGAAGAAGAAAAAAACACAGGGGGTCAGATCTAGTGACTATGGTGGCTGACGCATGTTGACGGTCTTGCGAAACTTTTTTGTTTGGTCACAATTCAGCAATTTTGGAACAAACTTTGCCGCCACACGCTTGTGCTTTGTTGATCAGTGCTCGTATATCACAGTTTTTCGGCCTCTTCCTTCGCACTTCTTGAATGGCGATAACTGAGAACGCTAGTACTCGAGAAGGCTTGGGAGTTTGAAAAACCGACCTTCAGTTGTTGTGTTGATTTAAAAAAGCAATACGACCAAGGTAATCTTTGGAGTCTTCAACAAGAGTTTGGTTTCCTTTTGAGTGGCAGTCAACTGCATACACCAACTGTGTATCAGCTGTGTTATGGTAAACCGTAGTAAATCAAAACCTTCCATTGTGGGCATTGGGATTTTAAGGGTGCTTGATACCACCTCTCCTTTTAATTATATATATATGAACTGGATGTAACAGTGCAGCCAAGGCGGCGAAATTTGGAGGTAAGTCATGTTTTTTCGCAGATGAATTATGTAGTTGTCATTTTCCAGACCTTCAGTGCGCACTCAATAGGTTGGTGGCCATATGTGCTCATGCTGGAATGAAGACAAACGTGGTCCTTTCAAAGGCCCTGTCGAATGAACTCTGGGTGTTACTCGAGTCCCACTGAAACAGGTGGAGCAGTTTTAGTACCTCGGGGTCTTGTTCCCGACTGATAGGAGAAGCAACGCTGATCTTTCTTGTGGGATTGGTCAGGCTGGATCAATTTTGAAGCAACTTGGAATCAGCAATAAGGAAGGCCGAGCGTGTCAGGCATTTTATCGGTTAATAACTCAAGTTTAGTTCCAACATGTCCGATATAAAAAGATCGCGAATACAGGGTGCCGAGATGAGATTTATCCGTGCCGTTGCGGAAAATTCTCGTCGAGATAGGCTGAGAAACACAACGGTGCGGGGAGAACTAAATATTGAGTAGCTACTTTTTCAGACGGAAAGAGCTATTCTTTGAAGGTGTGGGTACGTGGCGTACCTTAGATGCTATTCCACCTGGATGATGCAAACTCGCCTGGTTGCACTTGGGAATAGTTTCTGGTGAGTCGATGGCAGAAGATCGATCGATCCAGAAGTCGTGCGTGCATTGCCTCAAAGATCCCTTTAGTGTGACATGCGGGTTACTGAAAGTGATGGTGATGATGATAGACACGATTTATGCCAATATCTCATAGGTTTTATAAGACTAGAGACAGAAAGTCGACACTCTTGCATGCGAATATGAGGATCTTCTTATTATGCACCACCTCCGAAAATCTGTAGGTGAGCTCTTAGTGGAAACGTTAATTAAAATTAAGTCTAATGAGCAACGCCCCATCGAAGCTTTTTGAAGACATTAGGATAGAAGGCTTTGGGACTCTTTGCGATTGTGGGCTGTCATGTAAGCTCGTTCACATTGAGTTTTGTGTTCATCCCTAAGGGACGGAAACCCAATTAAAGCATGACCTTAGCTTAAATTTAAAATTCAGTCGTACATTGCTATTATACGAATTACTAATTTTTGCAACTAACCATACCAAGTTTGTCGCCCTTTCCTTTACAGTCAACTCATTACTTCCTTTGCAGCTGTTGACAAGAACGAGTGCGAACAGATTCACATATCTGCGCCGTGTATGCGCCTGCATTTGTTGCCATCAAATTGAGGACACTGTCAGGGTCACGAAATCTCAACCGTTTTCATGTAAACAAGCCCTAACCGCAAAGGTGCACGTCCCCATTGTTTATATCAACAACATCCTGGCGAATGATCATCGACCACCGACATCGATCATCGTCGCCATCGACGACCACTACGTGAGTCCTCGCCTCTTCGACAAGACGTGCACTTTCTGCCACTCTCTACCACTCTGCATACCTTGGCCACAGCAAGAGCTTCTCACTTGCAGTCGCTGTGGTTGCTCACCATCTCTGCCGAGCGGTACGAGGAGTTGGATTCGTGTTCACGATCGCTTGATTGATGAGCAACGATGACGGTAAATGGAATTTCACATCGGTGATGGGGAGAAAATCGGAATCGAATAACGCTTCGCCACGATGAAGATGAAGACAGCAAAGGAGCAGATAAATGAAATCTGGGAAGACTTAAAGTGGGAAAATGGTAACAAGGCACATGTGAGGGGATGAAGAGAGAGAGAGCGGAGGAAGAACAACGGCGGCGTCTCGAGTCCTGATGAACATTATTTGGTGGTTTCTCGATGTGGCCTCGCCTCTGATTGGATGAGCCATCATGGTTAATTTGATGCTTGGACTATTGAATGCAACGCGCAGTACATAGACGATGGTGGTGGTGGTGTGTGTAGATGAATATGAAAGTATGGTAGGTGCATGTCTACGGAGATTGATTAGAATTTCACTGGAGTTAAGAATGAGGGTGAGATTATTAGTTCAAGACAAAGAAATGGAGGCAGGGCAATCTAGAATAGGGCCAGAGCTAAGTAAACGCATGAAGTTGAAATTTTGTTTTTCCTTTTTACACACTTTGGAATACGGGGATGATATCCGAAACATCGTCAGAGACCAACTTGAGTAGCTGATTTTCGATAATAATTTGCCGTACTCTGTTAAAATGCGGGATCTTTATCCGCCTAAGTATTTTCCTGGCGTTATATTCTCATTTGAGTCCAATAATGAAATTTGAACTAAGATCACGTTTTGGATTCCAATATCACGTATTTTGTCATTTCGTGAAGAACTTCCGAATGTCTTGGAATCTTCAAAACAATAGTCCTATCATATCGTCACAAGAGGTTTTGTGAGGAATGAGAAGTAAGGTTACAAGTTCTTACGAAAATATGAATGTCTACCACGGACCCGGGGACCGGGCTATGGGTCGCTTTGAATTTTGCAATTGAACAGTTCCTTGAGCAGATAAGACATTTTCTGCATAAGTGACTTCAGTTAGCTTAAGTCACAGAGGCAGCGTTAATGGTGCAAAGAAAGCGTCGGGACTATTGCAGTTGCAAGGCATAGCACATGGGACCTCGGTCTTACATCATTCGCAATACACACAAAACAAACAAGCTCTTGCTTATGCTAAGGAGCGAAAAGCTAGAAAACCTGAAACACTGATCAGATTGAGCATGGAAAGAGACAAAAAGAAGAGACCTTTGCTTTAACCACCAAGCAAGACCAGGAGATTTCTAGCGGAGCTTAGCTAAATTTCCTTAACCAAAATCCCCTAGTTTAAAATTGAATCTATTCTAGGTCAATACTATCGTTGGATTAACTAGATCCCGCCGTTTTCTGTTCAGAGAACAGACTGCAAAAGTGATCATAGAAATACTTCTGTGGAACTTGGTATATTTCAGATTTTCGAAAGTTTTAGCTTTCAGTTTCTACTGTTGTCATTTACATCTTTACTAAATATCACGTCAAAATATTCGTTAGCGTTTGAGATAGGCGTCTTCTTCTTCTAAATAGTAAGTGAGAAGGCTTTTGGTTCTAAAGAACGAAATCTCTATTAATTCGGTGTATCCGTCCATTCGTTCGCCGATCCGTCACCCTCTTCATATAACCTTAAATAATGGAGCGGCGGGGAGTTAGAAGCATTGGCCACTTTTACCCATATACAGGACTTAATCTTAGGCCACAATGGGAGGAGCGTGCTAGAAAAATGTAAACACATCTAGCTTGTGAAGATAGATCTATTGGGACGTACTTGAGGTTAGTTTAACAACTTCTTTTTTGTAGACCTTGTAGGATTATTGAAGGGACATTTGGGTGTCCATTTAGACCACACAAAAGTTAGAAAACCGTTTAATAGCAACAACGCTCTAATTTATGAAAATACAGCTCCGGGTTGAAGCGTTTAAAAACCCCTCCCAAATGTTAATGTCAAAATGAAAAGATGAAAAGCTGAGCAATTGGATGAATACGGTGCCAATGGTAAGCTGAGACCGAAAATCCCATGTCAAAGAAAATCAAAACTTAAGGCTTTGTTGTTGTTGCTATGTGTGATGCATTGTGAAGTCCTTCTAATTGGCCAAACTGGAGTTTTTTTTTTGCGGAAAACTGAGCCTCGACATCCGTCTACATCCGCAATTCGCTTTACTCCATCTCTTGGTGACCCCTTGGACATTTTTTTGAATGGATTGGAGAGATAGCAACCGAAAAAGAGAAATAAATGGTGCCAGTGGAGGAAGGTGAAAAATTTACAGAAGGAAGCTAATTCGTCTTGAGGTTTCGTTTATAATGGAAAAGAAAACACATAAATTTGAAGATTTACCAAAGATGTTCACCACCGGTTAAAATATAAATTCTGGACAATTACTTTTTAGAAATGATACATTGTCAATGTTGGGCACGATTAAGTCTGGGATGGTCCTTTCTAAAAGTTAAATTCTGAGCAACTCGTTCAAGCAACGCGACTATAACAGTCGCAGACAAGACCAATAATGTGGGTTTCCTAAGTGTCAACCAAAGCCGACTTATTCCTGAAGACCTGCGACTTAACATATCTCCCGAATAAATAGTTCAAGGGTGTGACATCGTATCGTCGAGGCTCACCACACAATGATTTAATTGCTCATTGTTCCACGAACTGTATGGCTTGTAGCGCCGTTTTTTGAAACCAGAGCCCACCGAACCCATGTGCTTGAATTTCAGGAAGCAACTAGTTCGTTCAAATGGCCAAAGTGACACGGACAACGTTGAATTGATGCGTCACGTTCTTCGCTTCTGATCTGTTTCACTCTCAGTTTCAGCTGTTAAAGTCTCTTGACCTTGTGCTGGATGTAGTCTAACTGGGCGAGTTTCATCCTCTAATGTAAACTGGAATTCACATTTTTTCGAGTAGTATTGGCAAATGCCGGTTTCTGTTACGCGCACAGTAAGTTCCTTGAATCGCACGGAAACAATTTTTCACCCAACGCTAATTTTGGTTTGAGTCTTCCGAGTCGGCCAAGCAATATTGAACAAAAATGACAAGTTAGTTTGATAGGAGTCCGGCAAGATCTGTCAAATAAACCTATTGAAAATCAAACCTTACCAAGAATCACACGATATATTGCTTTGAAAGAATGTCCAATACATAGCCCACAGAGGTAAGACTGAAAACGTTCTGAAAAATGCCGCCAGCTATTGGATTCTAAAGAAACGTTAGAGAGCGAAGGATTTTGTCTATAAGTAGAAGCTGACACAAGTTAAGAGGTTGTCCCATTATTCTGTCCCCAACAACTAAGTCGTATGTATGATCATAGTTTTCTACAATTTTTGAGAAAAAGTCCTGAATTGCTGTAATTGAGGGGTTTCACTACATTAAGTGTTTTCAATGAGATAATTTTATTGAAAACATGTTTGATACAAGTTTGTTTTTAATGGCACCTCTGTTCGCCTAAAGCTTTTCTTCGCTGCCTCCACCAAGAGTTGCATTTAACCAAGGACTACATATCCATCCACTCTATTCATCCAATCAGTTGATCTGCAGTCGATTAGGCTCCTCGGACAACTCTTAGAAACCGTAAAACGATTTCTAGTTCAACCACGAATCAGATACCGCAACCAACCCGATAGATATTGATCAGAAAATCAAGACAGAAGAAAAAAGGGAGGAAAAATGATTGATTTCAAGAGCGTTTCGATATGCAATCACTTTCGAGGAAGTGATTGTGTGGAACAACGGCTCGAACCAAGCAACTGTCCAAAGAGTTCGCACAGACCAAAGCGCGCGCGCGCGCACTCTGATCTTGGGACAAACGGGTTAACCCCATTAACATACGTATTGATCTTAATCAGTCAGGAAAAAGGAAAGAAAAAATACGAAATAAAATTAAAACGCGAGCACACGGCCAGCAGGCCGGTGGCTAATGATGCTGGATGCCGGCTAATGATTTCTTACGGGAAACATTAATTCAATTATGGTATTTTGAAACCCCATCAGATTGATTCCATTGATACGCTCGTAATGATAGGCAATTTGGATTCGCTTAATGGCTTCCCGCTTGCCGGGTTCTTAGGCCCGCCGAAGACTGATTAAATCTTAATGATTGCCTCGGAATGATTCGAAGTTGGCAAATTGAAGGCCATCACGATGAATAAACAATGATGATGTTAACTTTCTAAAAGGTGGATGCTGCTGCATACTGCTCGGTGTCGCTGTTTTATGTGGGAAATTTGTTCATTCGAAAGGCATGCCAAAATGAAATTTAATTGGCCAAGAAGAAAGGCTTTCCGTTTATATTCGCAGAAGTTGGCTGATAGGTGTCGTACTAAGTAGAGTTCTACATTGATATTTGTTCAATGTAGAACTCTACTTCCCTAGGCTGTGTGCTTTTTGAATACATATTTTACTGGCAACAGTTCTCTTCTAGAGATGTAGAAGCTTTGACACCTAGTTCTGTAAGGACTGCTTTCAGTTGAATCAAATATATAGATGAATAGATAATGAAATAAAGGGTCATTCATTTCTCGGTTTCGAAAGTAAAACTCAACAAAACACATGCAGCCGTAAAATTTTGAAAGTAATCTTAATATTTTACATAGTCTGGACTAAGCCATTTAAGGTGGAGGACAAAAACATTCAAATGGCCTCCTCGAGTCGAAGATTTACAATACCGGATTACCTTGAGGTAACCTTTCACCATTTTTTCGCAATTTTCGAGTCGTTCTTAAACCATAACTTGGTTAGTGTTGGCTTTTAATGCGTATTTACGCTCCAAACGCAGTCCTACACAAACCTATAACAGTGGCAAATCACATGAACTTAGTCAACTGACGCTGCCAAAACCTTGAACAACTCTTCCAGGAAACATTTTTTTCAATAAAGCCATAACTGGTCGTCTACGTGGCTAGGTGCCGTTTCTGGTGACATCACAAGTAAAAATTTACAAGTAACGGCGAATAAGAAGTCATACAACCATAACACTTAGACTTGAATGCAACCGTTTATTTTTTTAGTGGCTCTAATGAAGCGAAAAAAAACTTAGTTCTTACGAATTACATGCAAGGAAACTTTGAACTCCCTAGGTGATTGGTTAATGTCTCTTATTTTTTATTAAATATAAAGAATTTTGTTATGCGAGCAAACCCAATGCTTAAGGTTTCGCCATTGTTTTCCTCTTCAAGGTCTTACCTTGTACGCAAACTTAAAAATTTATAGATACCTGAATTTTTAATGGAATTTTTATCCTGAACATAGGAACCAAGCTAAAGTACAACAAGGTGAAAATGTAGTTGATACTAATGAGTTGCCTGGCGAAGCTTTCAAAACTGACAGCGATGAGTCGTTAAGACTTACTCATTCATAAAATTTAAGCGAATGAAGGATGCCGAGAATGCACAACTGCAAACTTCATTGTAGAAAGGAAGTTTTTCATAGCAATGCGAACTATGTAGGTATAATATACAGACATGCTTAAAAAATCTTGGGAAATAAAAACTGTCCCTTTCTTGGTACACTGTGGTCGCCGTGGCGCAGTTGGTACATGCGCAGACACCCAGAAGGTTTAGGTTCTATTCCCGGATGAGACACCTAGACCACTTCTTTCGAGTTGCTGATAACACTCAAAGAGTATTTATTGTCTATGAAAAGCTTCTCAAATCTCGCCGTTCGGATTCGGCAAAAAACTGTAGGTCCCTTCTTCTCGTGAAGAACAGCAGCATGCACAGCACGAGTAGTTATTGTAGAAGCAAGGCCCTGGTCCGTTGTGGGCTGTTGTACCACTAAATTATTATTATTACTTAAAAATTCTTGCAAAATGAAAATGGTCCATATCTTAGAAGATGGTATTCACGGAAAGATGGGTAATAATGTACTAGCCGTTCTTTCCGTGAATACAATGCCAATAACATGTTTTCCCCTGTTGGCGCAAAGAATTAAATTTCCTTCGAAAGAGAGTGCTTTTGAACAAGTACAAGTAGCCGGTGATGCATATGTATAATGAGCCTTAGGAGCCACTTTTGGTAAGTAGGCGGGATAAAACTAAACGGCTGAGTATTTCTAAGTTCTCGCACAACTGGCATGCTGCATGCATTTCGTCCTTCAATATGCAGGACATTTCTCAAACAGCGAATAGATGAAATCGAGTAATTGTTAGTATTCCTTGTTTCATTAGGTATTCCCAACTAATAGCAGACTATAAAGTTCTAGTCCCACATAATGAAGGCATAGTTTTCTGCTGTTGCCAATAACTTCTTGCAGTTGAAATACTCAAAAGAATTACACTTTTTATCCACTGTAACTTTCAGAAGCATAAACAACGAATTGCTTTTTCATTTCGCTCTTGTACAATCATTTGGTACACATGCGTTGACATATCAAAAGGACCTCTTATTTTTCTCATCTTTCGTATCTTACTGAAACCAGTTTGTTGACTAACGCCCAAATGCCTGGGAAGTGGCTTTTGTATTTATCATAGTCCAACTTTCATTGGAATTCCATATCTTCGTTTTTTTTTTTTGTAGGTCTTCAAGTTTCTTGTCGCCATTTCGAAGTCCTCAAAACCGTCGATCGCATGAGTCTTATGATGACGCGTGTTGAACATAAGTTTCGCAAAGTGATTGGTACGATTCAGCAGAAGATATCACTTTTTCGAACCCAAACGTCTTCTATGCTGCGATTTGTTAATAGAACCCAAATTCGAAAGATTTGTGAACGATGCAGTTCAAAATTTTGCCACAACGGTACGTACACGGAGGCACTGCCAATTATTCCACAAAATTAAATTGTCTTTTATAAAGAAGAGGTTAGGTCAAACTTCATAGTCATCTCCTTATAAGTCCAAAAGATATGAAGGGTGAGAGACGAGCAATGCAATGGTTCTTCATAACCTACAAATGGAAACCTTTTCGACTATTTTCCCTGTTTTCAACAAATTTCCCAATTTTTTTATGTATTATTATTATCGAATAATTAATGAAAAAAAGATGGTTAGGGAAGTAGATTGGCATAACTTGATGGATCTTCTTAATCCAAGCCAGAACCATTGTGCTGCCACTTTAATGGAGTCTCCGCTTTGAAAATTGAAACCTCCAAATGATTCATTATCAAAATTCCCAAATCGATAGAACTATTATTTCTGACGGCGTGCAAACCAGTTCAGTTAATCGCCAAAGGCGTCAAAGGCGTACCAGCGCAATACAGAGGTAGAGTAGGTGTTGTACGGATTTCGGTTCTTCTTCATTCCTGTACATTCTCCGGCTTTCTAGCGTGCTCACCAATCGTACAACATGGCTGTTACCCGACTTTCTAAGCGATAGAAGTTGTTTTTTTAGAGCTTAAGATCAAGAACCGGACAGATTTCTGTTCTAAGATAGTTTCGGCCCATTTTTAGTTCAGCAGGTTGATTGGGGCCGTATTCAAATTTAGTCGCAATGTGGTAATTGGTAAGTCTACATTATTCTATTCCATTCCTGTAACGTAGTCATCAACGCATTGCGTCTAACTATTTCATCAGCTTTGGAATTTCCTCGAATATCTTTGTGACCTGGCGCCCAACATGCAACCACCTCAACTACAGATACGACGCCGTCAAGTATTAAGCGACAACGACGACGACGACACCATACGTTTTTCATACTTTCATACATACTTCATACAAAAGAAAATTGCAAACCGGAGAACAGTTTCTGCAAAACTCCACCAAAACTGTCCCCAACACTTCAGTTTCTTCTTTCTTCTTCATTTTCCTCTTCAAAATGTTACTGAGAAATCTTACCATCGAAAGCTGAGTAAACGACCCAAACTTAAACAGCGCCAACGCAGCAACTCGTTTCGACAAATTTGACAAAGTCTCCTAGCGAAGAGCTAATAAAACATTTTCCACTGAGGCCATAAGCAAATGAAATGCAAACAAGGAAAACCACATCCTCAGACAGACGACATAATTAAGGCTTGCGCCGTACAAACAAACCCCTAGTTGAGACTCACGCAACAGTCTGAACTTCCCAACTCAAAGTAGATGCGATGCGATGCGACGAAAGTGTTTATCATCATCAATTACCAAGTCAATCATCAACTACTTCACATTCGCTCTCCTAATTGGGCTGAATGGCAATGGCTCCGGCTGCAGAGCCCCCTATTCAAGAAGCATCGACGCAGCCAACCGCCATCCGTCTCCCATAGTTTCGCATGCAATTGAATCACATTCGTTTGCACGCGCGAATTAGTTGAACTCAGCAGAAACGGCAAAGCGAAACCCACACACAGACGAGTCAAACAACCCCAAGAGCACCTCATCAATATGCTGCCTCAAGGATCCATTAGGCAATGAATCATGAAGAGCAGGCCATCCAACCAGTCGCTGGGGCCCGCCCGCGAAATAATTCCGAATTTGGATTTTCGGATAAAACTTCGGACTCGGTGCGCCGCCGATGGAGCTTCATTACACAGCCAGACGTGTTACATATGAGTCCATATAGATGGGGGTATTGTTGTAGTACATATTGGCTGCGCTTGGCTCCACCTACTAGTCCTCTCCGGGTTCGGCGCTTGTATTCTCGTATCCCATCGAGGAAACGCAAGCGCATACAGACGCGAATACATACCCGTTCGATGCTCTCAGCGCAAAGCTACACCAGCAACCATGACGACGGGAACAGCAACAACGACGACAGCGGCGACGACGGCGACGGCAGCAATGATGATGATGATGATGGTGATGGTGATGACGACGGCGACGTCGGCTGCGGATTCCTTGTGGCTAATGGGGGAAAGCAGTACGGCATGAATTGTGACCATTTCCAGTCGAAAATGCACGGAATCGCCGTGGAGGAGTCGAGTGGTATACCAGCCGATAACCGGGCAACTTGTGCTGCAATAAAGGAATGCAATTTGCTCAAGTAACGCCCTCTTCACACAGTGTTATCCCTTTTTCCGATGCACGCAGTCATTGTGCGGAGAGATTGCTGCGGAAAGGTTCCCCTTTGAGAGGGCTTCCCACCTCCTCCTGGGGTGTGCTCGGTGACTTGCACAACCAAGCCGACGAGGGGGGCGGAGGGGGGAATGGACCAAATTCCAAGCTGAAATCTCTATAAGCGATAGGGTTAGACAGATGTAGATGGGTGTCACTCACCACTGCCACCACCAGTTAGAATCAAGGTTCATAATGGGGGGAAAGATGAGGTGTTTCCCATGGCCATCATGCATTGCATTCTCCGGTGCTCTGCTCAAGAATCCTTGTTGTGGTTTCTTCAACCGGAATGTTCTCGTTTTTCTTTTGCTGTTTTTGTTCGCTGTTCGTTATTGCGAAACGCTGGACATTCCAGGGTGGAAATATTTTCCATGGAATTTTAAAGTTCACAGGGTAAATATGTTTCGGTTGAAGATTCTTCTCCTCCTTTCACTCTCTCTCTCTCTCTGTTTCTTTCTCTTTCTCCCTCTCTTGTTATTCGTTCTCTTCGTTTCGTGATTTTTTTTTTGTTGTTTTGGCTTCGAAGTTTCGAGGCGAGAGAAGCACTTTGGGAAAGTTTGTTTCAACAAATTCGGTTTTGTGCGGTCGACAGCGCATTGTTCGTGGACTTGGACTGGATTTTGAAAGAAGATTTTTAATTCCCTCCTCAACCTGGAGTCAGGCATTGGGAGATGCCTTTTCTACTGCCTGGAACTATGTACTTGGGAATTGGTTGCAGAAGTTTGAAATTAATCCTACAGAGTTCAGTGCGCTGAAGAAACGTTTTTTGAAAATATTGATTATGATTTAAACCTACGTGGCACTTTCCTGAGCTATGAAAGCATACAACCTTGTGTGGCACACAGCGTTGTAAGGGCATCGGGCGTCACTCTCGCAAGAGGGACTTAAATACCGTGTACTTTTGTACAAACGCATAGACAGCTAGTGTCCGTCAATTCGGACTTGGGGTTTTGTTTTGACGGCGTTGTGGAAGGCGTATCAGTGCTTCTTTGAAAACTAGAATATCGTCCGGTGACTCGATTCCTTACCAAATTAAGCAGCTCCTCAATGCGATTAGTCTTCTGCTTTGATATTGACGGCCAAAAGTAAGTTAAACGGGTCCCACGTCAATTTTAGATAAGCCACGTTTAGGTGCTTCGAAAACGGCTACCACGAAGGATAACATGACAAAAGCCCTCGATTTCATATGGCAGATCGCCGATTGATGGTGTGTGAAATAGCTGAGACAACAGGAATCTGACAAGAGGGTGTGGCTCTAATCTTGCATAAAATATTGGGCATGAGCAAGCTGTCTGTGCATTGCGTGGCATATTTCCTCACTCCGGACAAGAAGCACAATTGTGAGATAACTTCTGAAGAATGTTCAATGCTTTCTTAGCTCTTTCAGAGGGAGTTTCTACCTCGTTTTGCGATCGTTGGGGAAAACGTCTATCTACTGTTATACATTAGAGACCAAAGAACAGTGGAAACAGTAAGCTTCATCCTGCGAACGTCCTCCGAAGTGAACGAAGATTGTCTTATCATCCGGAATTTGAACTATATTGAAGAACGTGAAGTGTGTTAAGCGTAAACACTAGTTACGATCTATTGAACCCCCTAGAATTTGAGTGCTGCTTCTTCTTTTTCTTCTTCTTGGATGCTACAGTCCGGGTGGACCTGCCTCTCCAGCCAGCACGATCTTTCGCCAGTTGCGCACTCCAAGTTGGTTGAAGTCCTTTTCCGCTTGTGTGCGCCACCTTAGCCTAGGCCGTTCTCTGTTGCGTTGTCCCAATGGCTCAGATTTAAAGAAGATTAAAAAAAGATTAGTGTTGCTTAAAAGAACTTAAAAACATTCCTAGATGGGATTTCTTGAAAGTATTGAATTGTTGGATTATTGCAACCCCTTAATCTTTGTCGCCCAAGGCTTAACCATTCTATCAGTATTCTATCTATTGTCCTTTTTCCTGGTCAAAGCGTCAACAAATTTTTGTGCTATTGAGTCCCATTATCGTTCCTTATTACTTCCACCCGTATCCTGTTAATAAACCATATAGCAATCGTATGTCAGCTTGCTTTTAGTACTACAGCTTCTCCTTCCATTTTTGGATATCAGTTCTGTTCCATGAATTTTATAAAGAGTTCGACACTCTCCTGACTGTTCTATAATTGCTTTCTTTGATTGGTGTTTCGATTGCGTAAGTTTGAGTCTGTCAGTTTTGTATATACCATTTAGAAGAGAATGCTTCATGGAAGCTATTTCAGAACTTTTCTTTGTTTCATGGTTTTTATGCCTTGACAAC
The DNA here is from genome assembly GCA_944738645.1 of Eristalinus sepulchralis. Lineage (NCBI taxonomy): Eukaryota > Metazoa > Arthropoda > Insecta > Diptera > Syrphidae > Eristalinus > Eristalinus sepulchralis. The sequence goes on from OX122883.1 coordinate 36,771,814, forward strand.
CAAAACAATTTTAGTTGGTTTTGCACGTCCAGTATTACAATCTCAGACAGTGTTAAAGTGGATACCGCCTTAGCGCTTTAAGTAGCTCTATCTTAAAACATTGAGATTTTATTGTTGCTCCACAGAACGTTACAGTCAATGGTGGCCGCTATATAGCCATGATTACTGCCTTTTTCGTTGCTTGCGTGGAGAGCCATGATGTGGAGGAGCTTTGGTTTCAATACGACGGCGCAAGATGTCTCACAGCTCGTGACACACTTAATTTATTGAAGGAAACCTTTGGTAACCGCATAGTCTTACGAAAAGAAATAGCTTCCAAGATCGTGAGAATTAACACCACTTTCTGTGGGGATATGGAAGTCGTCAATCTACGCCGATAAGCCCAAATTTTTTGACCACAATCGGAAAACAACATTAGCTATATTATTGCATATATACGGCCATGAAAGTTAAAAAAAGTCATCGAAAATTAGTCCTCCAGATTAGACTTCGTCCGATCCTGGCTGTCGTAAGCCAGAAATCGTGTTTAAATTATAATTTCAGAAGTTTATCTTTCGAATAAAGTCAATTTCAGGACCATTATAAAAATCCATTCTTGTTTCATTCCATTTCAACATTCTGTGCCTTCAACAAAACTGCCTTTCTTCTAAACATGCACAGGCCACTAAGTGGAGTCCAAGGCCCAAACTATTTAAACGGAGTCTGATGGCCAACATTAGACAATAAGCAAATTCTTTTTAGGATTGATATGATTCAGAGATCGGCGGGCATCTGCTTCACGGGGGCTACGCATTCCACTACTTTGGTTTTACTGGATACGTTTTTACGTCTGTGACCCATCGATATTCGTAGGAAGATAATAGCGAACTAAAGGGCTTTGAAATTAAAGGAGAGCAGTCGGTAGTGCGGCGACGGCAACTCTGGACACAGGGGAATTCTCCAAAAGACATAGCAACCAAAGCGTACTGAGTACAGTATTTCCAGTAAGGAGTTTAAGTTAGCTATTAAGCCAAATTTTTAAACAGATAAGACAATTTAGTTAGAAAGCCTGCTCCTTTAAAAATTTACAGGAATGGCTTAGAAATTAAACGGGGAATTGGCTCACGAATTTTTGCCATTTCACACAATAAACCCTTGACACTCCACCTTCACCAACATTACAGTGCCTTCCAGGCAGAAATCAATGCCATTCATGAGGATTTTGACCAATTTGTCATTCGTCAAAGAAATAGAGTAAATAACTCTAAAGGCTGCATCCTCGTAGATAACCTCTCCTTTGCTAACCCTTCCATTCCACCATCTTCTGCCAACTCGAGTGCTTCATTGCCAGTCGATCCATACACTTCCCCACACACACACTGCCACACTCGCTAACATCCCAACGGGTGTAATAAATCGATGAGAAGAGGCCTCCACGACTCTTCGTGTGAGGTATTCGTTGCACCAATCCTGTCGAATGGCCGAGGGAACGATGCAATAATTGAAATGATTGGATTGGACTGGGCTTAGCTGTGGCAAATTAAATCGAAATAACACCACCCCAAAGGGCATACGTCACGTCACAGATCCATTCAGCCGTAATCCGCACATCAATCTTTAAGTGGCAGGTTGCTATGCCCGCCAAGCTATAATTCATACGGAGGTAAAACAATTAAAACCCGAAAAACAATTCACAAACCAATATCCATCGCGAGGCAATCAACCGCACGTCGAATTGTTTGCGATTGCCGCGAAGTGAATCTTTCCCAGCCCTATTGCGCGTCGATCCGCCAACAAAAGCCACCAGACAGACGTCCGTGGCGCGATCGTAAAATGTTGCAACGAATGTCCTCAAATCATGGTGATTGGTCATTTCGTCGACAGCGAATGAGTGCGCAAAACACTCTGCACGGTAGCTGGGCGCTTGCGAGGGTGTGTGCGGGGTTTTATGGATTTCAAGGCTGGCTGGGGAATTCACGTGAGAAGAGTTTATAAAGTGTTTCCCATCCTAGAGTGTATGGAGCGGATGATTGGCGTTGTGGTTGCGAAGGATAACTGCAGTGTGTGCTCTGGAGCTGGTGAAGGTCATTAGTGGTTACGCATGACAAGACCAGGATTGGTTTTATCGCATTTTGTGAAGTATGTACGTGAAGGAAATTTTTAACTTGGCCGAGACGGAGATGTGAGATGCGCTGGATTTTGGATAGAAGTGAGGAAATTTAGTCAAGAGGCGTAAGTCATAAGTCACTTCGTCTTCCAGCATTCTTTCATGTGACTGCACTTTTCCCCAAATGATCGCAGGCGTGTTGCCATAAGTAGCGATTTTTTTGGTACAAACATTGCTATACGCGGGCGGTCCGATAAGCCTGAGTCTATAAGAAAGGAAAGAGACATTTGTCTTTAAAGCAGTCTTCTCTTAGGTCGAGACGTTGGAGCCAGTGATGATACAACTTCCTTGGCCCATTCGAAAAATACGTTTTCTAGAAAAAAAAAAAACAAAAATATCTGAAGAAATGATTTTATTCTCAAATTGGCACCAATAACGTTTTTGCCAAAGTTCACGTCACAAACTGTCTTCAGAGACAGAACTAATTTTATAACCAGGTAAAGTGTTAAGGTGGGATATGCAGACAATTTGGACAATTTAAGAAAGAGAAAATTGGAGGAGGTTAGCAATGCATGCTACTACTTTAGGACTCCTTTGAGGGGACTGAAAAAAAATTTGTTTTGTTAATAAATTCGTGGTAGTTTTTGCCTATCGATGCGGATGGAAAGCGGAGTGACGATAAGGAATCTTACATATTGTTAAAACTCAACTGAAATGCATAAATGAACAACGTATAAACTTTGACAACTGAAGCAACTACCAGGCAAGGCATGGGGTGTAAGTCTGTGGCTCTGCAACTAGACTGCCTCCCATTCAAAGAAGTTTTATTAAAAAAAATTTAACAATGCACAGAGCCTAGCGCGTAGCTGCACCATAGGCGTAACTAGAACGGCACCAACTGTAGAAATGAAAGCAGTAGTTGCATTCCACAACAACAGACTTTCAAATGTTCAGAAGCCTTAACTTTACAGAGAACATACAAATACCAGGGAAGAAACCTTCTGAGACATCTAGAGATTCTAAAATGGAATGAAATGAATTGGCTAGCAGGAAATGCTTACCTAATTTTTTTTTAATTGCAGAGTCCTTTTCTCTATTTCTTTGAACTTAATGGCAGACTGGTCATGGGATGTTCGAGATGGCGGAGCGAAAAGGACATAATGTGTGAGATGGCAAAAATTCGTGAGCCAATTCCCCGCTTAATTTCTAAACCATTCTTGTAAATTTCCAAAGGAGCAGGCTCTCTAACTAAATAGTCTTATCTGCTTAAAAATTTGGCTTAATAACTAACTTAGGTTACCTAACTTAAGCTCCTTAGAGGAAATCCTGTGGACCGTAGGCCGTCCTCTATTTCGTTGTCCCAATGGCTCAGAATCGAAGACTTTTTGGACCGGAGCAGTGGGGTTCATGCGCTCTACATGGCCTAGTCATCTTAAGCGTTGTATCCGAAGACGCTTGACCAGGCGCATGTCAATATACAGCCCATGGAGTTTGTCGTTTAATCTTCTTCTTCAGATGCCATCAACGCAAACAGGACCAAAAATCGCACGCAAAACTTTTCTCTCGAAAAGTCGACGGGCTTCCTTTTAGCAGTGTCCAGGTTTCTGCGCCGTAAAGTAGGACTGGGATGATTAAGGTGTTATATAAACCAAGCTTCGTCCTTCAAGAGAGGGATTTTTTACTCAATTGCATCTTGAGCCCAAAGAAACAGCGATTGGCAAGATTGATTCGGCGTTTGATTTTGGTACTGTGTGTTATTTTCCCTGTTTACCGCGGAGCCGAGATAGACGAAGTCCTTGACTACCTCGTGCCTCTCGTGTTGACTTGTGAGTTACGCACGATCTTCTCAAAGATGATGTTAAAGAAGTCACATGACAGTGCTTCGCCTTGTCTAAAACCTTTTTTGACATTGAAGGTCTCGATGAGTGCGTTCCCGGCCTTGACGGAGCAGCAAGAGTTCTCCATCGTCATCCTACACTATCTGACGAGTTTGGTAGGGATGCCAAAACTAGACATTGCACTGTGTAGCTCGTCTCTATGCACACTGGTGAGTGTCGATTTGCATTTCTTGGTTGTTTTCCAGGATATGCCGTAGTGTAAAGATTTGGTCGATGGTGGACTTCCCTGTCCTGAAACCTCACAGATAAGGACCTATCAGGTTGTTGACGAATGGTTTCAGGCGTTCAAGGCTCATCGGCGTACTTCCATATCTTAACAAAAAATAGCTAAATGGTGTTAATTCTCACGATCTTGGACGTTATTTTATTTGGGAAGACTATGCGGTTACCAAAGGTTTCCTTCAAAAAGCAAGTGTGGCACGAGCTGCGGGACATCTTGCGCCATCGTATTGAAATCAAAGTTTCTTAATATCATGGCTCGCCACCTGAGCAACGAAAAAGTAAGCAATCGTGGCTATATACAACTGACTGTATCCTTTTGGCAAGCATTGTTTTTGAAGAAGTACAAACCAATTATGCCAACAACGGTCAGTAGGCGTCAGACTAGCCATGTTGAAATGCCAAACCAAATTAAAAATTACATCACATGCCAGCTAACAAAATGGCCGCCAGTTAAAAAAGTGTTACCAACTTTAAGTTCTGTACCTCAAAAGTAGATACCCATTATATAGAGTGTCTGCCACCACAATTTGTGTTTTCCAACTCAGGCTGCAGTCCGAAGTCATACCAAGGGCTCGACTGGGATGTAAGAAAGTACGAAACAGAATCCATCCCTGCAATGAGCCCATAGATCAGCTTCATTTAATAAGAAAAAGTACTGGTCATGTTGCACACATTCAGCTCTTGCACAAGTTCATTAAGAAGTCCCTCCATATCAGCCGACCAACTGCCCCGCTAAGTACCCAACTTTTTCTGTCTGCAAAGATCGTACTCGCGGTGAAAGTTCTTCCCCACCTGAGCCATACCCCAACTTGAGTACGCGCCAAGCAAAGCATGAACTCAGCAAATTTATGTGCAAGCAGCCTCTTGGGTGATGATCTTGACTCCTTAATGGACCATGTATCGCCTTCTCCCGGCACCTTTCCGCGCCCAGGAACACCATCGCAGGCATTCTGCTGCTGGGAAGAAAAAGGGCTCACATCCACTGCTTAAGCTCTGCCCACAGATCCAATATTACGTTTTAATTAGTACAAAGCGTGGGACCCTGCAACCTCGCCGTCGCGCTCGCTTCGTGTGCACTCATGCTCATGCCCCACTCACGTCCCGTTACTTAATCGATTATCATTAATTTCCACGCACAAATTTCATTTTTGGAGAGGAGCAATTTAATTGAATAACCAAAGTATACATCATATCAGCTTGGACTCCTCCACCACCACACTGAAGGAGGCCACCTACTTCGTCAGCTCGCAGCTTCTTTGCCGAGTGGAGTCCAGCCGCACGGCATGGCGCACGGACTCCAGGCGAGCCGAAAAAAAAAACGCAACGCATCAACCAGACCAAAGCGAAACACTTGCAAACATCAAGTGGTTATCCTTAGTGCCCAGGGACACCACCACACGAGAGATAGAAGGAACATGATTGAGGGATGGAAAAATTAGCAAATTTAATGGCTTCATTTTTGATGCCCTTTTATAGTTCGGACGGGCTGGCAGGCAGGCTGGAGAGCCGGTGGTCGGGACGCATGCCTGCAAATTGCGTGAACAGAAAACAAATCGAACTGCCAACGAACCCGAAATGCCCGAACAGTGCTCGGCGCGCCAGTGGTGCTGCTGCGGCGATATCGTCCTGGTGGTGTGTTGATGGCGATGGTGATGGTGATGGTGATGGTGCCGGTGCCGGTGACGTTGGCGGCGGTGGCGGCGGAACATGAATGTCGGACACGAAATTGTTGCGTAATTTCGAGGCGTGAAGAACACCAACGAAGGATATAATTATTGCTTTTATTACGAAGGCTTAGAGCGTCGGATCCAAATCAAGCATGCAGTCCGCTCGGCAGCCGAATTCTCGGCTCTTCTTCTGCACTTTGTGTCCGCTCCCCCGTGTGAGTCCTTCGTGCCGCGACCGACGGTATTTTTTTTTTGCTCCGTGGACGGTCGGTCGGTCCCTTGTGCTGGACCGTGTGTTTGCCTTTGGAAATTCGCCGCAAACTGAAAAGAGCGCTAATTTCGGATGAGATAGGCGTTTATTAATGCACCTAATGCGGGAACCTGTGATTTTTTTCGGTGTCTTGAGCTGTTGCTTATGAATTGGTGGAGGATTCCGGCCTTTGATGATATATTGCCATTTTGAGTTGTGCTGTGATTTTCGACGGGTAAGGGGTATCAAATTAAGACCGAGGAGGACGACGACGACAACAACGTCTGTAGCGAGGCGAGGTGAGGGAAGGGCGATCTTCGGGTTCTTTTTGTTCATGCTGACAGATTGAGACTTGCACGTAGTTCAAATATTTGATCGGGACTGCCTTCATTTGCGGAACGGATTCGTGTGGACGGACAGAGGTTGAGTTGAGCTCTGAGGAAGAGCTTTGAGTTTTCATACTGAAGCTTAGATGGTGAGATGTGTAAAGAATAGATGCCGGTTTTGAGAATGGGCTCGGCAACTCATGGTATGTATGCTAAGCTAGAGGTATGTTCTTAGAATTCGTCATTGAACTGGCGTTTGGGTACACTGTGGCAGTGGAGTTTGATTTCTAGTCTCGCGTTGAACTATGTGCATCATGCCAACAGATACCCGGTGGATGGAAGCCTCGTACCGAAGCCTGGTAAAAACCCTACAACTTGTAGTGCAGTCGAGTTTGATGTTGAGAACTTGCAGACTAAGAACAGATGGACTGTTCTACTCAATCTGGACAATGAGTGATCTGTTTCTTCGAACTAGACGCAGAGGCTTCATTCCAAGAGGGATTTTGGCACTGCGGCAGATCCTGGAAAAGACCCATGTCGATGCAAATCGACACCCACCACTCATATATCGATTTTAAGGCCACATTAGGACGCTTGGCCATGTCTTTATGTCTTCTACCAAACTTGTCAGATTGCGTAACTGATAATTTTGACGGTGAGGAGACAAGACATTAAATCACGTCTCCGAGCAACTCATTGCCTCCAATGCACACGATAAGCCAAGTACAAGGAATATTCGGTCCCATCTGCATAGATGATGAGTGGATGGGTAAAACCTACCAAGAAAACTAAGGATCCAATGAATGAAACGACTAGATCTTATTGAACAGATGAACACCATATTCCGGCCTGGAAAGTCTTCGAATCCATCCCCGAGGGCCGGCGCAGCAGAGGAAGACCGCGGCTCAGCTGGGACACACGAATGAAAAGGAACCTAAACTGACTATGCGTGAGAAATTGAAGGCATCGAACTGAAGGCAGATCAGTCTAACTGGAGACGCTTGTTGGTTGAGGCCAAGTCCACTCCGAATTATTCCAATAATTTCTGGAAAACGTCGTTCGTTCAAGTGGCTGCCTCGGCTATCGTCTGCCTTATCACATTCTGTCATCCACAGCAATCAAGGAATTTTTGATGATTAAGTTCTTGATCGTTTCCCTTCACTTTTCCGCCCAAAAAAGACAGAGGAAGCATGCTGCTAATTGGTTTCGACAAGGCATAAAGAGACATCACTGGAAATAGGTTTTCAAAATTTTCCTAACCTTGCCTAAGCCTTAAGCGACTCATATCGTTGCGCATTTGACTTGACTTGTTTCACTTTTTGGCAAGCGGGAGAAAAGGTGTCAGTGTCTAAAACCATAAACATTAACATGTATCCCTATGGCACGACCAGGAGACTCCGAAATTTTGTTTCTGCCCAACCGTCCGGTTGGTTCTCTTATGGGAGTGTCGTGGTGGTTCAATATGTAATACACGGACAGTGGCGAGTTATGGATCTCGTGCTGACTAGTACAGCTTTCCTAGATTTCTTATAAGATCGGTGGACGTGTGACTTGTCCAGCTCACTGAGAAATTGCACTGCAATTGGGGGCTGTGGCCCATAGAACGGCAGAGGTGTAAGATAGGCGTCGCTCCCTAGCAAGTCGGGGTGATTGTTCCTCATACACGAGCTCATTCAGAATCTGGACTCGGAAATATTCTCTCTTTCGGAATCTAGAAATTGAGGCATTCAGGTCTGCGTTAGTTCCGAAATGGTCCCCGCTATGTAAAGTCGTCAAGGTAGGAGATCACGTTAAACAACAGCCTACGACATTAATTCTAGTTTGGATAATCTCCATTTGAGCACCTCTGAGTGGCGAGCATATTGTAGCAAATATTCAGGTATCGACTTCCCCTACAAAACCGACATCCCCGTCGCAGTTCACTGAGACCTACCGTCATCAGTCCTTCTTTATACCATTCTGAACAACATTCCGCCCCGCTCGGAACACCATGTGTGTGTCCGTAAGGTGTTATCAAATTGATACTGCCATACCCGAATTCACAGCAGTTAGTCATAATGATGTAGATGTATACCGAAACCCATCTGACAAAACCCTGGCACTGCAATCACACGAGGAGGTGTGACCCTCAGGATTACGGCAGCCGAGCTAACGATGAATTATTGCCAGTTCTCGGCCGCTTAAGATAAAGCCTGTGCAGAGCGGATGGCTGAATTATATTCCGAGTCCGCCCATAGTTCATCGAAACGATCGAAGCCAGAGTGGTTGTCGCTCGGTGAGGGTCATCATTTTTCAATGAAGACCTCCATGGTTGTCGGATGTCGTCATTGACGCTATTGTTTCACACTTTGCCAACGTACCGTGCCGAAGCCGATTTCTACAATGCGCCTCCGCCGCTGCCGTATGTATGTGTGGCGTCCATTACGGATTTTGATAACATTAACACCTGCTGGGAACCGAATTGCTTGCCAGGGGTCTTTCTCTCGTTCTCCGCATTCTGTCCCGGCCCGCCCCGTTCCGTGGTCGGCGCATAGAAAATATGTTTACCATGCGCTGGTAATTAAGACAATTAAGCCAAATAAATGGGTGGTGGTCAATTTGTGATAAAAATATATTAACGTCATGTCCCGGCGAGTGTGCGCCATTATAAGATCTAGACTGTGGTGTTATAGGCCAGCGAATGGGGCGCAAGATCGGCCGCAACAAGACACAGGGCACACAGCGCAGACGAGACCGAGCAAACAGAAAAATGGAGAAATCTCGACGAGACCCGCTGCGGCCAAAGAATTTCAGTCGCCTGGACGCAGAGGAGAAAAAAGAAAAGAACAAGATTAACATCAATTTATTTTATTAAGACATAAATAGTGTTGCGTGTAGAAAGCATCGTAATTTGGCATTTACACGCACGCACCTCCTTCACCACTGCGATACTTATACATCGATCACAGGCAGCGCTATGCAATAATGTAACGACGTACCCAGAGGAGTCAGGCTAATGATGCCATTAAAACGTCGACGCAGTGCGCTGCACAGTGTGTGCAGAAAATTCGACAACATATTGATTGCGTGTGGGTGTGTGTGTGTGCAGATCTTTTGGCGTAGTCGTTGGTCGGCTGACGATGAGGGTGACAAAATTGAGGTCGAAATTGTTAGGAAAAAAATTAACAATTTTGCGAATTCAAAAACTGAAACTAAAATATTTGGAACTTTGCATCTCTGAAACACTGAGGTCCAAACGATCGAAGATCTCCAAATTTAATAAATACTGAAATGGTGCAGTCTTGACCTAATTAGGAAAAGCCAAAACCTTGAAAAATGTGTTTGGGAACCGAAGAAGCTCTTCTGAAGACCTACACATATGTTCAAAATTTGGTCGGGAAACGTTCCTCACAATGTCGGCTTACATTTCAATGCCGGCCTGGCCGATTTTGTTGGGTCAACAGCTTTCGGGCTTATTGCGTTTCGGGCCACATTCGCAATTTTGGAGTTTTAGGATTTTGGACCATTGGGCCTTCATGCCTTTTTTTAGATTTTCTTAATGTATCCTTTTAATAAGTTTTTCTGGCTTTGGACACTCTGGCTTTTTTGCCATTTCGACATTTGAAGGACTTTGTACTACCTCTTGACCCTCCTCTGGATCTCCGAGTTAATAAGTTCGTGGATTATGACTTTCAAGGCGTCTTTTGGGACCTTTTCTGACTTAAAACCTTTAGGGATTTTCGACTTTTAGACTTTCAAAATCTAAGATCTTTGGCCTTCACATTTTTGACTTGAGGGCTTTTGAACTTTCTTGATTTGGGGGCCATTCAGCCTTTCTGATAATCCGCCTTTTAGACAAGGCTACGCACTATCATGTGACTTCTTTAACATCATCCTTGAGAAGTTCGTGCAGAACTCACAAGTCACTATCTTTCAAAAGTCAGCTTACGCCGACGATATTGACGTGATTGGACGAACACAGCGAGCCGTCAATGAGGCGTTTGCTGGCATTCAGGCGGTAGCGGCTAAAATGGGTCTGGGATTTTAGGGTAGAACTAAGTACATACTGTCATCAAGGGGGAACGCACAACATCGACGTCTCGGACAGAGCGTCACACTAGCCAGCAGAAACTTCTCTTCTTCTTCTTAGGATACGACGCTTAGATGGCTATGCCATGTGGAGCGTATGGACACCACTGCTCCGGCCCGAAAAGTCTTCGAATCTGAGCCATAAGGACAATGCAACAGAGGACGGCCCAGGCTAAGGTGGCGCACACAAGTGGAGAACGACCTCAACCAACTTGGAGTGCGCAACTGGGGACAGCTGGCGAAAGACCGTGCTAGCTGGAGAGGCATATTGGTTGAGTCCCAGGTCCACCCCGGACTGTAGCGCCAGAAGAAGAAAAAGAAGAAGCCTCTTAGGTTTTGGAATTTCTGGTAGTGCTGGGTGCACACTAGATCGTTGATGAGGGTCCGGCATTAATGCTGTTTTTTCAGCAGTTGACTGTCCTGTATATCGATGTTCGTATCAATGTTTAAAAATGTTCTTGACTTCCCTCCCCTTCCCACATTGTCGATGAAAAACAAAATGCAACACATAAATGCATCTCAACTTGTACGCCAGACTGTTCACAGTGGGAAGTGGTGCACCACAGTCCGTGAACGCCCCAGCAAACCAAGCCGCACAATTGAAATAGCAGATACAATCCTCCAAACAGGCCCAGCACTGAATTATGAATTTTCATGAAGGACACCAATTTTGCACATGCTCACCACCAGCCGCGGTGCGTTCATTCCTGGAGAGCGCACGCCTTAACCGGGCACACAGAGGGACCTTCAACAAAAGATGAAAATGTTTATATCAACATGGATGAGATATTGCGCCGGCCACTCATGCTCCCAGCTTGGTACTGCATCATCGCCGAGACGGTACGGCGTATGACCGCCAGCAAGCCAGCCGCATTCCGCGTGATGACCCACGTGAATTTTTGATGTACGTACTCCACGCTGAGGGCTTCGCCAACTGGCCCTCGGCGAGCCACCCTCGCAAATTGTTCCAAAATATTTTCACTTAACATGTTATTAACAACTTGGTCAGTATTTCATTTTCTGGCGAGCATTTGTTATGCTCTAACATCGGCGCTGGTACGTGGACTCCGCAGTGACCACGTACGTAGACTGTCGAAGACATTGGAGGGGGGGCAGTCTGGCACACAGCACAGAGTCAGAGGCTGCGCCAGAGCCACGAGAGTACCAGTGAGTCGAGGGCTGACTCCATCCTCCATAATTTGCGCGTTCTAGATTTCCTGAAGTGGAATAAATTTGAATCGTGATGCCGGTGCCAGTCTGTGGTGGATTCAGCGTCAATTGTGGGTTGTTGTTGCTGTTGGTGTGCACAGCAGTTGCGCGCGCTTTTGATATGTGGTTTCGCCCTCTTGGGGGTGCTAGAACGTTTGTAACTGCTGACATGCAATCGCGCTTCATTAGATCAAAACAATCAAATTTAACTGAAATGGAATGTCAAACACACAAACGAGCAGATGGACGCGTGTGTGTGGCTGCAGTAGCGTGATTCTCGAGAAGCCATTGGGGGACGAGCTTAGCCAAGACAAAATGGAAATTTGTTGTAAGTCTTTGGAATGGCTACTAATTAGTGGGTTTCTGCTTCTGTTCAGAGGCTATGGGTACATGGGACATGGATAGTTGCGTTAAGCTTGTGTAAGTCCAAGGGAACATAAAGAATCACATTTGAGCCTGGGATGTGCTTTAAGTAATTGATTGCGTTAAATGTGAGGATATGTTGAGTGATTTTCTTGATGGATGGAACTAGTTTCTTTTGGAGAAATAAAGTACTCCATAGGTATTAAATAATTCTCTGCATTTCCACACTTGAAAGTGCAGGACGGATGTAAAGAACTTTGTCCTTGAACTCATTACAATCAGTAGAGCATAAGGTTGTACCGGTATCCTAGTGATGAAAAGGTGGATGCAGTTTTTAAACTGCAGTCGAGGCTTCGAAGAAAATGAACGTATGCACACGCAAAGGATGAAACGTGTTAAAGAAAATGGATTTCCAATGAAAAATCTTAGACAGTGGAACGACATCGAGACATGTAAAAGAACCCCCCCCCCCCCCATTGTCAGTCTAAAAACAGGGAGAGCTAAGAATGTCCTGGCAGTGCATTGTGCTATCGGAACTCTTGCGCCCTGGACAAGCATTATATGCACACAGAACAGGAATCGGTAACCAAAATGAACTTATGAAGCAGAGCATTCTTCAAGGAGTTAGAGAACCTGACATATATAGAACTGAGTGACAGAATTAGATTCATTCTCAAATCAAGCTGAACACTAACCGACGCAATATTCTGTTGCGTGTTGCGTTCTGTTGTGTGAAGTCGCAGCATCAGAAGTTTAAGGACACTATACATCAACGCTTCTACTTAGAAACCTATACAAAGAAAATTGACTTCGTGTGAAGTCGGAAGGTGTTTTTTTTGAAAATGTAGTGTTGTTAGCACTGTGAGTGACTATCTCGTCACATTTCGGAATCAAACGGAAAGTTGTCAGTTTTGGTCGAAGAATTAGGAAGTTTGGCTTGCAAGACAATTGTGTCCGATGCCCTTGAACATGAATTATGCTGCCACAGAGCCGATGTTAACCTGCTACTCCTGACGACATTTAATTTTCTATTGGAACATCCGTATTAAATTGACGTCCTCTTGGTTATGTCAATTTCGATTTTGTCCCCTCAAAGTAATCCACCTTAGATCGAGTATACTTGTGTCAGTTTTTTTTCAATCCTCGAGGCAGTTCTGATGTGAACTTGTTTGTATGCCCTTAAGCTTTCTCAGCGATTCGGTTTTTAGCTTCTCAACCGTCGCAAGAAGCCGTCTTTTTATGGGTTTCTTCAATCTTGGAAACAGGAAAAGTAGCAGGGGGCCAAATCTGGTGAAAGCGGTGCTTGAAGCATGACTACGGTGTTGTTTTTGGCCAAGAAGTTACGAACAAGCAAAAGTAATTTCAGCAATTTCATTGAAAGCCAAAATTTCCAAAAAATTTGCATGACATCACCCAAATTATGGGTTGGACGACATCTTCAGCAACTTCTCTACCACTGATTCAACGATACTCTAAAACAATTTCCTTCACTTTCTCAACATTTTCATCGGTTGTTGATCGGCTGTGTCCAGGGCAATCGTCGCCATTCACATCGCCTCCACCTACTCTGAAAAGCTTGTACCACTTGTAAACATTTAGGCCACTTCAACATTTCAAGAGTTTTTGAGCACTAAATTCAAAATTTTGCTCACACAAAACTGAATGCGAATTCATTGACACATTTTTTTGACAGCAGAATCACCAAACAGAGAAAAAGCGTGACATATGTTCGAGACGAGTTTACCTGTTGGTAAAAAAATCGAAATTTGAATGAATATAGACCCCGAAATTTGAAAATTCAGCATACCTTTTTAACAGACCTCGTAAGTGCAGCACCTTAAGGAGGATTCTTCTTGGCAAGGGCCTTAACTCCTAGAAGCATCTATGTTAACATAAATGTGGACTATGGACAGTCAAGCAACACTTAAACCTTTTCAAATCAACTCCGTTGAATTGCAAACTATTTCCTTTGGAACATCTAAATTCAAAGAAATTAAACGAGGTTTAATATAGTCCTTGTATGGGTTCAAGGACAACACGGGATTACGGGCAATTTAACAATCCTTCAATTGAGGTAGCTTCAAGTCTCATAATAGCCCCCATTAATACATTAATGTTCAGAGAAGACGGCGCTATCTGAGGTAGCAGTTCTTCATGTAATTTGACCAAAATTTTGTGGCAAAACCGAAACAAAATGAAAAACCTAGACGTCACTTGAAAGAGAATCCTACCTACTTAGAAGCAGATTAAGGAGAATCTTTGAAAACAGTGTTTGGATGCGAACGGTCCCGCAAAAGCTTCTTCTTCTATTTCAGATGGCGCTACAGTCCGGGGTGGACCTGGGCTTCAACCAGCATGCCTCTCCAGCAGCTTTGCCAGCTGCTTCCAATTGCGCACTCCAACTTGGTTGAGGTCCTTTTCCACTTGTGTGCGCCATCTCAGTCTAAGACGTCCTCTGTTGCGTTGTCCCTGTGGTTCGGATTCGACTTTTCGGGCCGGAGCAGTGCTGTCCATCCGCTCTACATGGCCTAGCCACCTTAAGCGTTGTATCAGTAGACGCTTGACTAGGTTCATGCCGCCGTACAGCCTACAGTTCGTGGTTGAATCTTCTCCTCCAGATGCCATCAACGCAAACAGGACCAGAAACCGCACGCAGAACTTTTCCCTCGAAGAGACTAAGGGCTTCCTTATCCGCTTTTAGTAGCGTCCAGGTTTCTGCGCCGTAAAGCAGGACTGGGATGATCAAGGTGTTGTACAAAGTCACTTTGGTCGTCCGGGAGGGGGCTTTATTACTCAATTGCCTCTTAAGCCCAAAGAAACAGCGATTGGCAAGAGCGATTCTGCGCTTGATTTCGGTACTGATGTTGTTGTCCCTATTCACCACGGAGCCTTGACTACCCCAAAACGTCTGCTGCCCATAGTGACGCTCTGTTGTTCTGCGTCCTTTTTTGATGTAGCATGTACTTCGTTTTGCTCTCATTTTAGCCGCTTCCGCTTCAATGCCAGCAAACACCTCATTGACGGCTCGCTGAGTTCTGCCGATCACGTCAATGTCATCCGCATAAGCAAGCAGTTGAGCGGACTTGTGGAAGATCGTGCCTCTGATGTTGATTATGCACGATCCCGTCGCATGACAGTGCGTCGCCTTGTCTAAATCCTTTTTTGACATCGAAGGTCTTGGTGAGTTCGCTACTAAACTTGATGGAGCAGCGAGAGTTCTCCATCGTCATCCTACACAATCTGACGAGTTTGGTAGGAATGCCAAAACTAGACATGGCACTGTATAGCTCGTCTCTATGCACGCTGTCATACGCGGCCTTGAAATCAACGAATAGATGGTGGGTGTCGATTTGTACTTCTTGGGACTTCTCCAGGATTTGCTGCATTGTAAAGATCTGGTCGATTGTGGACTTCTCTGGCCTGAAACCACACTGATAAGGACCTATCAGGTTGTTGACGACCGGTCTCAGGCGTTCACACAATACGGCAGAGAAAATCTTTTACGCAATGTTGAGGAGACTGGTCCCTCGGTAGTTGGCGCAGTCGAAGGGTCTCCTTTCTTGTGGACCGGGCATACGATGCATACGTCCCGCAATAGCATAGCCCCAAAAATTACAACATCTGAAAATGCCCAAAATCTCGAAAAGCCAAAATGAAATTTCAAATCCCTGAAATATATAATTCTGAAATAGATATCTCGAAAGGATCATTTCAGTGGAGTACTAAGCCATATGGCAATGTGCCCCGCCTCCTTGAAATTATAATTTTTTGGGTCGCTTTAGGATTTGGAGTAACTGCTATTTTTGGGAAAATATTCAACAATTTTCTGAATTTTATCGTTTTCGGGTCTTGGACATTTTGGAATTTTGATATTTAATCCATTTCAGGATTTTTGATTGTTGGACTTTCTCTCCAACCACTTTAAATGTTAGGATTTTGATTTTTTCGAAATTATGGCTTTTGACAATTTTAGCTATTTTGGGATTTCACCTTGCGGTCAACGGAATTTTTCCAAAATTTGTCACTTTGGGTGTGACTAATAACTTAGCGCCATCTGACCGGAGATGTAGTGAAGTAGTTTCTCTACCATTCTGCAAAGTACATAACAAAACATCTCGCATCTCCTTCTCGTAAAGCGCATCGCCTCTTCTGCGCCATTAATTAACACGAGTTAAGGCCTATTTGCTGTTCAAATTCCAAATATTTACTTTTTTGTTTCCTTTTGTCTATCTCTTATGAACACCTGTCACACTGAGTTCGTTCGATTGTGTTAACGCATCCTCAACGAATTTGTCGGTCAACATCGAAGAGAAGAAATCATGTTACCAGCCAATTAACAGGCAATACCGTTAACTGTTGCCTCGTTGCCACAAAACAAAAGTCGGAGAGGCATACTTCCGAAACATTTGTTAGTCACGGACGATCTTTCAATCACAGTTAGTTTACAAACTCCGACCGCGTGTCACTCTGTATCACGTATCTTTCAGCATTTTTCAAATACCCACGACCTAATCTCTTCAAATTAACTCTTACAGCTTTCGGTGGCTCGACTCGGCGACCGGCTCAGGCCACGGATCCTCCAGTCCTAAACCGCCTTCTGCTAATGAAATTCTCAAACATGTCCAATCTTGATACCTATCAATAATTCTCATAATTAGCTTACCTCACCCGTCCAAATCGGTTCGAGATACATTATTTAAATAAATTATCTCAGAATTTTATTGGTATCTGGAGGGAAGCGTCGACGACAACGACGCCGTCGACAACAGAGTCGACGACAAAGTCGCCCAGCCAACGACACCAAAGACACTCGCTATCGCATCGAGTGTTTATGGCAGCGTTTGTGTGGCTTAAGTAATCATATGCGCAAGAGATACGGATATATTCGGCAGAGTTCCGTTTAATCGGATGGCGAAACAGCGCAGACACCTTAATGAGATTTGCTTGTTCGCTTAGCCATTTCGTAGATGTGTATCTCATCTTTGCTGCCACTTTAGTAAAGCGAGAGGTTTTGATCTTAATTCCACTTATTCCCTATGGGCTACCTTCGTTCGGTCGCCAGTCGGTTTGTTGTGTGTGCTGCTGTGCGTTTGTGTGCGGCTGCTGGAGATTGCTTCGATTACTCATCAATCTGTGGGGACACATCATTTCATAAAAATGCGAACGATACTTACTTCCTATCTTAATGGGGTTGTAGATAACTCTTCTGTCTTGTGGACCATTTCGAGCTGGTCGATAGACGATGCACACAGGAGTGGATTGTCACAGATAGAAGCGAAGCGCGTTGGGTGGCAGCTTGTCTGGATATGTGGGGCTCTTAGCGTTTTTAATGAGATGCTCGGTAGGACGGTAGACATTGAGGATAAAACGATTCTATTAGCTGAAGACTCCTGCTGACACTTGGGAGTGAGATGTGTCACAAGTGATAATTAGCAACTCTGTAGAATGTTGATTTGCAATAAATTGCAGATAGTAGTAGCTTTGGGTATGGGAGCACATGGATGGAGGATTTTTTTCCCACTGGTGGCGTCTTTGTAGACTATGATGATGGGCATCGGTTACGCATCAAGAAATGAATTGGCTTGAGCCATCGTCATATTTGGAATTTCGACATAAATTGAACTTTTTCTGTTGAAACTGAGATTTTGCCCATCTTGAAAAAGTTGGGAAACGCCTCTAGAATTGAACACATGACTTAGCCATACGCAGCACATCAGCGAATGATACACATATGTACAGTGGTGTTCTCATAATAAGCACAGCCCTAATTTTTGGCACCTCAGACAACGTGGAATAGTGAGGAAGTGTGTCAACTGTCTCGATGAAGTCCACGGGTTCTATTGGCGGACTGAACACCTCTCACTTGTTCACAACGACTTTTGAATTGCTTACGATTTTAAGACTCTTTTTAGGAACAATAGAACGCATAACGCAAGTAGTTGTTGAAGAAGCTACAACTTGCTCCCTTGCTGACTGAAGTGTCACCAAATTTTCTTATAAAAACAAATGTAATGAAAGATAACTTTGCTTACATTTTTGATTTTTTTTTAATAATCCTGTGTGCGCCGTGGTGTACTGGACAAATGTGTCAGCTCACAAGTCGGAGGTCCTAAGTTCAATTCCTGGACTTAAAAATTCACCTGAGAATTTGTCCTTCGAGCTGCTCAAAATGTTCACAGAGTACATATACTCGTATATGAAGAAGAAGAAGAAGTGAAGAAGTGCTAAGTGAAAACAATAGCACTGAGCCTAAAGAAGCTAGGTTTTGGTCCCTTGTGGATGCTAGTGCCATCCAATTCGATTGCATCAAAAGAGTGATTTCCGTAGATTAGGATATATTTTCGAAAACTGTAAGACTCATATTGAAGAAAGTACAATATTCTGAAAACAAATCTTCTGCGACGATTTTTGAATATTGTGTTCCCTTGAAATACATTTTTTACTCAAAGGGCAGTTCATCATGAGGTTAGATTTCTAACGTGAAGTGAACCTCACAAAAATAAAAGTGAACTTAAAATGTTTATTATCGGTTAAAAGAACAATTCATGGCATTTTCATTGTAAGAATGGTATCATTAAGGCGATGCAAATGAAGATGGGTATGAGGTGGATCATTCGGAAGGTCAAGTTTTGAATGACTTGTCCGAGCATAGCGACTTGTATGTTACCAAATAACAGGAGTAATGCTGGCTTCCAAAGCATCAATACTAACTGGTTTATTCCTGATCTAAGATCTAAGACTTATCTACAGAGAAAATTGCTCAAGGCGGCCAATTTATCGGAGCAAAACGTAAGATTGTGGTCGCCGTGGCATAGTGGGTAAGTGCGTCGACTCACATGCCAAGGTCCCAGGTTCGATTCTCGGATGGAACATTCCGCTTTTTTTAAAGCATCACCTCCTTCGAGTTGCTGACCACACTCAGAGAGTATCAATTGTCTATGAAAAGATTCTCAAATCTCGCCGTTCGTAGTCGGCAAACAATTAAAACAGTAGCACCACAACACGAGTAGTCGTTGTAGAAGCTAGGTCCTGTGTCCCTTGTAGACTGTGTGTCACTTACATAGTATTATTTTAAAAACGTAAAACTAAAAACTCACAAAAATGATTTCACATCAAAAGTTCAATGTTTCAACCTCCGCAGGGTCGTCTAGTTGAAGCAAGAGCTCACCGAGACCATGTTTTTGAATTTCCATTAATATGACGCGACAACAGTAGCATTTCGATTCGCCTCATTTTTAAGGTAAAGTTAACAACCATATTGTTGCACAGAATATTCCGGCGCAACGTCTGAGTTTTTCACACGCCACGAAGTGGAGTGCATTGGTCACCTGAGTAACCACACTAGCTAGGAGTACTTCCGTCACCTAAGAACCCAGGAATGCATGCAATGCGTCAGTTATCGGAGAACTCACGCCTGCACATGTATTTCATGTGTTTAAGGTTGAAGAAAGAAAACTGGTAGTCCCCTTTGTAATCTCGGAAGTAAAGGGGTTTTGCTTAAATCTTGATTATTTTGTAGCAATTATTCCTCCAGCATCAAACCACACAATATCATTAATTTCAAAGGACGGCATGCTAGCTCCTCCGGTCTCTCGTTGGACCAATATGCAACCATGTGGTTAACTTTTTTTATAAACGTATCCATTCAGCCAGAAATGGGCTTCACAACTGAACGAAATTTCACGATAAAACACCGGACTTTTGTTGAGTTTTCTTATTTATTTATTAAGTCCTAAAAGTATGATCAAAATGCCAATTCTTACACAAGTTGACTTTTGTTAGATTAGGACTTAGGCCTAAATCCTTATTTAAATACGAAAAGCTGTCAAACACCTCAAGTTGAGAACACTGATGAGAAAGCTACGGCCTTCACGTACGCTCTCAACTTTAGCTACTGAAGTCTGTTCACCTACCTGCTGGATGTGGTCTACCCCGTCCATTATCATTCATTATTGGAAAAAGCATTTACCAAAGAACGCTGATTTCTGTAATGCAGCTGAGCAATTTGGAAACACTGTTGTGGTGTGAGTCTTTCAATAATAATTTGCCATACAATTCTGAATAAAAATAACAAGGCTGCTGTGTAAGAGTCCTGCAAGATTTGTCAAAAAACAGCCTATTTAAAATCGAACCTCACAGTGAATCACCCTTTTCCACAGCTTAGGACATAAATTTCATCTAGAAACCTCCGCCATGCACCTGAAACTCAAACACGATTGCTTGCGCCTGCCGGTTAACATATGAAAACTCCAGATAGTTCAGTGCGAAATTCAATATTAATTCACCCGGAAACTGAATCCCGTTTCAGCTTGACAATTTAAGTTTCAAACCAAGTTCCCTCTATGAACTAAAATAAAATCATCGGTTTTCTCTCAGACGAACTTCCATTTCTTTTTTAAAGTCCAAGAATTTTGAAAACATTCAAAATTTGCTGCCTGCTAATTCATCTGACGTATCTGGCGTCAGAAACAAAGAAACATTTAAAACTGAAAAGTACCCCCCAAAGAATACATTCTAGTATGCATACGTACATCCACAAGGAAGCCACGCGGTATGATGTTTATTTTCTGACCACAGCTGCGACAACACTCACGCCCGCTGAATGCTCTTGGATTTCCATAGAAGCGCTCTGGGACACATGTTTGACTTCCAAAAAAATTAAGTTGCTTTGAAAATTCGTTTTTTTTTGCCGCCACACGACTCAATTATGTCGAAGAGGCCATTTATTAATTTTAATGACATAATTTCCTCCCGCGAGACATCAGATTCCACACTTGTTTCTTCAGTTTTGGAATGTTTCCCTGACCAAATGGTGTCAGTGGTGTTGGAATAGGTCCGGACTACGTTCCATTACGTTCTGATCTTCGGATCACAGCCCTCTCATCAGTTTCCCATAAAATTCGCATTTGTCGCAGTAAACTCGATAACAAAACTTATTTACGATGCTCGGCGTCCGTTGGGCAATGCAAATGACACTCGAACAATCAGTCATCTTTGTGGCCTTTGGCGCGCATTAAGGCACATCCTTTCATCACCTTGAGCACATCAGACAATCGCGAAACGTATTCATTTGCGAGAGAGTTGCGCATGCATTCCAAACTGGCTTAACGGTATCAGCAAAGTTATTAATCATCACGCTTGGCGAATAACGAATGGTCTTCCTGACATTTTAATCCTTCAGATACATTTTTGTGGTTTCTCTCACACACTGTCCGAAGCGCACCTATTCACTATAATTATTATCCGTGATTACATTCAGCGAACAAAGAGCAGCGCCCCAGCAGCCAGTCTCGTTCCCTCGCCGCGATACGTGGGCTATGATGAAGGCTCCCCGGACTATGGTCAATTAACAACGTTCACATTAACATCGCATGTCCAAGGCTGCAGCGCGGCGCGGCAAAGTCGCCAACAACCATGTAACTGGTGTCCGCGATGAGGTGGCAATTGTTCTGAGGCACACTCTACTCTGCTCCCGACCGCAAAATGCAAATTTTTACAACACTTCCCACTGAATTGGATCCAACGCCACCGCATAATGCGGCTCTCTCATCGTCTTGAGCAGGTCCTAGTCGGTGATGTAACACTATGGTAATTGAATTTGCCCGGCGCAGAGCAACGCAGCAGCGGAAAAGTGTCACACAGTCGCACACTTCGCCCCTGCGCACTGGCACCAATCACGCCAGCACTGCCAGGGAGCAAGAGAGCGAGAGAGAGACGGACAATGCACTTATGTGCAGGAGATCATAATCTGAGACTAATCATCGCATAAAACGGCGAATTAATTACCGTGATATTCAAGAGCGAATTGAGCTGCCAAAGTGAACAGATAAGTTGTTAAATCGTTAATCAATTTGCGACGTTAAGCTGTTGCTGCGTAATCAATTCCGAAACCAGATTCGGCAGACCACCACCGTGCTCCGATGCTCTGGTGCTCGTCAGCTGGTCGGCTGGTCACCTCTGCCCACTCCGGCTTCGGTTGCTGTTAACACTGAATAAAAGCTTAATCGGCCTATTTATGTCCACCAAAGACGGGCAGTCAATTAATTCACTATTATTGTCGACAATGACAATTCCACAAAACCGAATTTAGGTGGTCGACATGTTCGATGAGCGTCGCAAGACACATGATCTCATTTTTTGCTTTTAATTATTGTGTCCGCTATTGGCGTTCGTGGGTTTTTGTTTTTTTTTTTTTGTTTTCAGAAGTAAAGCCATTGTACTCGCGCGGCAGCGGCGGCGGCGGCGGCGGCGTAATAAATTGTCGATGATGAATTGCTGACAGGAGGGTGGTCTCGATTCGGATGCCGGAGAACTGGTTGGGGGGTCAATAAAAATTAAAATACAAGCCATTTGCGGGCAGCGAACAAATTTATCGCTTGATGGGTTTTGTATTTGGTTAAGCAAAACGAGGCTGTATTGCGGTTGCTTAGCGGTTTACAGCAGTGATCCTTCTTTATGCCCGTGAGCATCGCCAACGACGACGATTTGCAAATCTGTGCTTGGAATGAGTTCTTTGATGTGGGATTATGGAATTTTCTGATTTTCGAGATAAAAGAATTATGGGAAACTTCTTAGCTGTCATCTATCAAAATTGTGCTAAGCTAGACTCAAGTTTGTTTTATGGCAAATTGTGGGTTAGATTCAAGGTCTAAAGTATTTCAACATTGGTTAGACTTACTTGTATGGAGTGAAGCAGTTTTGAAAGGCATGGAGGTAGATTTAAACAGACGAACATCGGTTTCCGACATTTCAAAACGAGTGAACTGAATTAAATTTAATCTCTGGCGGGCTTGTTCTTAAATAATTAATAATTTGCTGCTTAGAAGGTAGGAGGAATGTCGCAGTTTATGTGTCCTCAGTTTTGAGTTTTCTTCAGAAAATTTTGAACTGAAGTTCCTTCAATTTTAGACAGTATTGTGTGTAACTGCTTAATTCGATTGAGAGAGATTGCTGCACTTATGTCGTATAATGATAACAAGTATAACTTTAGAAGTGGTTTCCTGTGTGTAACAGAGGGACAGTCTTGACATCGTCTCGATGTTTAGTGGGCCGTTCGAGAAGACTTAACACCAGTCGAGTTCATTTACATTTCTTGTTTGCGACTGCGACTGCGATTGGGACTGAGACTGGATACTGCTTGGAGAAGAAGGAAGTTTTTCGGAACGGCAGTGAGTTCAAACGTAAACAGTATTTATTACCCTTAGCGTTCGTTGTGTTGCAGTCTAGAAGAAAGTAAGTTCGTAAGCGAGAAAATTTTAATTCTAACAACCCTGATGGTCCCTTCTTCTTAGGGAACTTTTGCGCTTGTCGCAATGTTTTGACACAGCCGTAAGAAGAAAATAATTATCTGGAAGTAAAGATTTTTACAATACGGCAGATTCTGGAAAAGACCTAAGATGTGCAAATTGACACTCACCGCCTATTCGTCGATTTCAAGGCCGCATATGACAGTGTGCATAGAGACGAGCTATACAGTGCCATGTCTAGTTTTGGCAGTCCTACAAAACTCGTCAGATTGTGTAGGACAACGATGGAGAATTCTCGCTGCTCCGTTAAGGTCGGGAACGCACCCACCGAGACCAGCAATGTAAAAAGATGGCTATGCCTTCCGGCCGAAAAGTCTTCGAATCTAAGACATTGGGGCAACGCAATAAGGATGGCCTTGGCTAAGCTGGCGCACACAAGTGGAGAAGGGCCTCAACCAACTTGGAGTGTGCAATTGGCGGCAGCTGGCAAAAGACCGTGCTGGCTGGAGCTACATGTTGGTTAAGGCCCAGGCCAACCCAGGATAAAAAGAAGATGAAGATGATCTGGAAACGAAAAACCGTGGTCATCAAAAACCCAGCGTTAGGCATCAGTCTTCGAAGAGCTTGTCAACCGAAACCATGGAACAAGATCTGCTCTTTCTTAGTATTAAGTATCACATAATTTAGTTCTTTACTTGAACATACCTACAAAAACTGAAAGGCTGAAAGGCAATTATAAAAAATTCATAGATTAACTTAGAGTGCTCGCATGGAGCCAGTACGATAGTTTTAATTAAAATAAAAGTTATTATAGCTAGTTTAAGTATTTTATATCTAGATTTAATGCAAATGAAACTCAAAATAAAAAAATACATTTTTAAACTTAAACTTAACAAGATCTGCTCGTTATTGTATGTAAGGCAGGAGGAAGACAAGTCATGTGTTTCAGGTTGAAGGACAAGTAAGTGCAACCAAGTTTCAGGAGGGAAGATGTTTCTCAAATATCATTGCATTTCATTCCCTGTATTCAAGATGCTTTTCTACGATTTATACAGCTCAATTTTGTAACTTGCATGTACATGCGGTAGAAGCATAGTGTCCAAAATTTTGTAAGTTGGCAGCCATTCGCTTAATTTAATTTCCTTGTTCTTCCAAAGTGATGGCAAATAATTTTTAGTCCTTGTTCCACTGGACCAAGGTAAGTTCCTGCTGGAACTTTTTGGAACATTTTAGTCAACATTTTTTAAGCACTGAAATGCGTTTTTAGAAGTCTACCCTAACTAAAAGCCTGGTCCTGGTGCTTGCATTCAAAATAGGAAAAAAATATGTTTAAAGAATAAACAAGGCAAGGGCAAGCTACACACACAGTTAGATGGTTTCGTTTTTTTTTTTTTTGATACAAGCTATTCAGATAAATACACACGTACTAGAACGTAGAACCGAGGAAGCTAGTCAAGTTGCACACTTACATATATCCGAAAATTCTAGTCTAGACTATATGATGGATACAAAAGACCCACCCAATCGAACTCACGGAGTTTCCGACGATAACCTACAGACATGTGTGGCCTGGTATTAGCCTATGGAAAAATTATTCCTCTTCTATTTGTCAGGACGGCAACTTTTGAGCGTTTCCTTCCTTCATCCTGTCTAGTTGTTGACATCAGAGTTTGACCATAGGGGAGTACCTTCTAGTAATTGATTCTCTGCCAATCCCACCAGACCCACAGAGCTAATTCTTCCTGTCAGTCAATCCTACCTTGGGAATTGTTTGCGCCGACAGTAATTTCATCACTGATTTCATCATTCAAATCGGTTTTTTTTTTGTGCTGTGTTCAACTTTTTGTGCTTACATGACGGTCGGCTTTAATGGTTTCCACACTTTTATCAAATTGTTTCTTGACTTTGATTGCAATCTCAAAATTTAAATTTACTGTAGCAGTATCAGGACTATCGAACTAGGTGTCACCGAAAACTAATATCCTAGGCCATACAAATGGTCTTCATAACTTTTCTTTAGTATTTCCTGACCAGTTCATTGTTATCCCCAATCAATGTCATTATCATCAATCGGCTATGTACCAACGTATATTGAAAAAAAAAAAACCTCACGTGATTGTGTTGCTTCTAATCAGCTGGGTGCAGCCAATAAATACCTGCACCCAGTAATTCTTCGAAGTGTTATCTTTCAATTGCAGACATCTCAATCTGTTTGATGGTTGAATGACCAGTAAATTGGCACCAGCACAAATCTTACCAATAAATCGCTCAATTTCGTGTTCATTCTGTCGATTGACTGCATCATAAAACATCGAAAGCACTCTGTAATGTCATTGAATTGAGTTTTTGAAAATTAATTTGAAAAACTTATCAGCTGATGATCAGACAGAGGGTAAGAGCCCACTCAAACGACTAAATGATGCAGATTCGTGCAGATTGGTGAGGATTTGTCCTTGTGAGTGCCAGGAAGGAACATTGAACTTACTTGGAAATAGCGTTGAATGGAACTGTTAATGACATTTTGAAAGATGCGCTAATGGCATAGTGAGTAAGTAAGTCAACACAAACGCCGAAGGCTTAACTTGGTTTTTGAACTAAACTGGCGTTCAATTGGCCTTATTCAGGCCTGCTCGACTTTTAGTTGGTGGCTAGAATTAAAAATTACATCGTGGGGAGTAGAAAAGAAATTGGCTAGCACGACTTAGCTTTAAAAAGGTAGTAGAAACTAGCCCCTTGCCCACATTTGTTTACCCCTTTCAAACTTTTTCTTTTTTCTTTCCAAATGTATTTTTTTTTGTTCATTACCTCTTTCAATCTACTCAATCACAAGATCCATCTCGTTGCACTCTATCCTTTCTCTTGAAAGTTTTATTCTGAGAACGTTTATTGCCTGACAAGAGATCAGGTTCTATTAATATTGATTTTAACACGTCTATCAATAGCGTAAATTTCAGTTTTATGGATACTGATACATTTAACCGCTAGTTCACGGTTCTTTGTCAAGTCGCATTTATAGAGTAGATCTTCATCTATCTATGAGCTATTGTATTGTGTGTTGCTCAGTCTTGGACATGTAGATAAGTATGCGATTCTAATTCCTTCCGGTGACTCCTTTTGGGAGCTCAATATTTCAATTAAGACTTTTCCTGGTAGAGGCAGCAACATCAACCTTTGACAAGTTCATTAAACCATTCTTAAACTTTTTTTTTATTTTTGTTCAATAAAATAGAAATTCTATGATCGAAGGTGGTTAAGTACTTACAATTTACTCCGTTTCTGCGAAAACAATCACAACTATATAATGTTCCCTTATACATTTAAAACCTTACCTTGCATTTCAAAACCTTGGCCATAACCCAATGGTCAATGCCGTGGATTATTTGCTGATGCTTGGAAGCATGAACTTGGACAGCCTTAGTCCTGAAGATTCATGTTATCTCTGGTTGTGCTGTCGAAAGATCCAATTGTTGGGTCACTCAACAGCAAGGGTGATGGGGAGTCTCTTTGTCCCTTTCACCTGTTCTGCACCTGTTCTCTTACAATCTGAAGACGACGCGCAGTTACCCCAAGAGGTGTATGTTGTCGTTTTCCATGAAGGCTCCAGCTCAAGATCCCTCCATCGTCTTGGAGGCGTCCGTAAAAATCTGAGAACATTCTCTAACTGGGCTGCTGGGTTATGGGTGTTCTCGCATCCGACGGCATATCCGTGAGACTAGTGACGGGGCGCAAGTTCGCAAGTTTTCGTGGTCTACATTTTGCTTTCCGTGATGTCGATTTCAAGAGAAGGGAGATTTAGTAAAGCATCAAGAGTAAAGCCGGGTGTGCTAGGTAAAGCACCAGTGGTGCAAAGACCGGCTTTTAAACTTGCTGAAGACAGCAGTTGCGTTCTTCTACGAAACAACTGATGCATACGAGAGAAGATGTCTAATCATTGCTGAATAGATCCAAAAGCATCTTCTTTGTGAAAGGTCCGAATTTTTGCCAAAATCTTCCTTCCATAGAACTGACAGCGCCTTGCAAGTTTTCATCTCAATGTTTTGGTTTTTTCAAAGCAGTTTTATTTTTACCTAGGATGACAGAAGATAACAAGCTTTTGTATAACTAATCGACTTATGTTTTCTCATTTGTCCTGTTTCACAGCCTTAAGATTGGATTTCTTATAATTATTATTATCTCTAGACAGAAAAGACTGCAGACGACTTGTTGGCATACAAACGGGACAACATAAGTCTGCTAAGCACTTAAGTGTGCTGGGGATTAGTAATGATACCCTTTGCGAAGCCCGTAGAGAAGGTGAAGACACTACAGAGCACTTCCTCTGTTAATGTCTCGCCATTGCTCGGATCAGGAGGCGACTGTTTGGCGCTGATGTGGTGGGACCAAAAACATAGGCTCTTTATAGCAGAAGCGCTTGCTGGTTTTCCTCAGAAACACTGAGCGCTCCAGTGCAGTGTTTCCCAACCTCCAACAAACAAAAAATATCGAATTTAGTGCTATTGCCATGCTTTCGGATTTGACGTTGCACATGATCCCATAAATGCTTGATGACGTTTTTCAATGAATGAGCTTGTGTCTTGAGCTGTTTTCTCACATAAAGCAACCATTTCTTTACAAAGAGAGAAGTGTGCTGTGTGTCATTTATAAATGAAGCCTCTAGGCAGAATTTGTGTGCATTCTGGTGGAGATTTATTTTAGTATATTAAGGTAATCGTACAGGTTCATTTTAGTCTCAATAAATAATAGATTTTCAACACCAGACGCCGCCATACATCCATACTGATTCGCCACTATGCTTTACGGTACTAGTTATGTTCTTCGGTTGTAAGTGCGATTTTCGCCCAACGAAATGGCATTCGTCGAATATGTGAATGTTAAACTTACTCCCGCTCAAGACTATTACGGTATTTCAGAATTCAGTTTTCCTTACTTAGTCATTTCTTGCAAATTCAGCTGATTTTTGGCGATTGAACTTGTTTACATTTAAATGGTTTTTAGGGACTTTAGCCGGCCTTATGTATTATACGTGGAATGGATTTTGGATCAAGTGTGCGATCCGGTAACGGTATCTCCACTTTATGCTGTGGAGCACTTTATTTGGGATTATGTTCATATATCTTAGTGAAGGTGCGCGGACACCCACTGCGGCACAAATTGTCAACCGTCAACTAAGGAATTTATAATTTCCCAGACTTCTTAAACTGTTGACGGACTTCTACCAATAACTTCCGATACTTCACGAATTGATTTTGTTCTTTGTAATATTTTATTATGAGCTGTCTTAACTGCAAAGAGAACTATTTTCCCATGGCCCCAATTAAATATGTTGAATAATAATTTACAAGGTTATCAAATATCTTCGCTATTTTGCTCTTCATTGAATGCTTCATAAAAAGTGTTACAGTGATCGGATTTAGTTCAAATGTGCGCCGTTTGGTTCGATAATCTGTTTCCACCTAGACCGCAACTTCGCTTATTGAGAGCAGAATAACTTATGATTTTACTATTTCGAATTATTTTTCTCTACACTTTTGATTTGTGAGGTGATTGCATGGAACTGCATTTGCCGGAAATTTCCCAGACGCATAGTCAGCTTCTCATGCATTCACCTGTACATTTGATATTTGATATTCTGAATTTT
The DNA here is from genome assembly GCA_944738645.1 of Eristalinus sepulchralis. Classification (NCBI taxonomy): domain Eukaryota; kingdom Metazoa; phylum Arthropoda; class Insecta; order Diptera; family Syrphidae; genus Eristalinus; species Eristalinus sepulchralis. The sequence continues at coordinate 36,800,787 of OX122883.1, forward strand.
TTACATGAATTTTAAATGTGCTTTCTATTGTGTTTTGTGGAATAGTGGACGTCAGCATTTGTTGACCTTTGGGCTTGTACTTAGTGGACCAAGTGCTTAGTGAACATCGTAACTCGTTCGCCATGGACAGGAACAGGTGGCTTGGCGACTTGGCGCTATGTCCGGGCTATACGGTGGATGCGATAAAACCTTCCATCCGAGCTCTCGTAGCTTCTGACGAGTCATCAACAAAGTGTGTGGTCTGGTGTTGTCCTGGTGGAGCATTCACCCTTCATGTTGGCCAATTCTGGACGCTTCTGGTCGAACGTTTGCTTCAAGCGGTCCAGTTGTTCGCAGAAGATGGTACAATTAAGCGTCTGGTCATATGGGAGCAGCTCATAGTGAATGATTCCCTTCCAATCCCACCAAACACACAGCAAAACCTTCCTGGCCGTCAATCCCGGCTTGGCCACTGTTTGGGACTGGCCTTCAACCACGACTGTTTCGCTTGATTGTCGTATGGGATCCATTTTTCGTCGCCAATCACCATGCGCTTCAAAAATGGGTCGAGTTCGTTTCGTTTCAGCAGCATGTCGCAGGCGTTGATTCGGTCCAGAAGGTATTTTCAGTATTTTCGCGTCGAAACCATTCCTCCGCAGTTCGAAGTGATAGAGTAGCATCCCCCAAAACACCATTAATCTCACGGAACTTTTCTCTATCGGATTTGCCTTTAACGAAGGAAAACTTTAAAATAGCGCGAGTTTTGGCGTTAGTGAACTCCATGTTTACACGTCTGTAACTGTTGAACGTAATATCCAAAGTAATCATGCATAGCATCGTTTTATAGGTTATGTCAAGACCTTTCAAATGATGTACATATAGTATTGCCAGATACGGGCTCTGAAGCGCTTTGTACATAGCCGGAAAATTTAAAAGACAAAAAGGCGGAAGGAGATATTTGACAACCTTAAATATCCCAAGTTAGTAAATTTTAGTTATTTTGACTTAAATGTTCGATACTAGTGAATTTTAACTTTAGTGTAAGAAAATTGGAAAAGCAGATTTGTACTTACTTTAGTTTTGAGGCATACGGTTGCGAAAGTCTGGCAAAACTCTCCAACATTCTCGATCTACCTGTCCCAGAGTTGTGTAGACAATACATAGACCAACAGTCATCATAATTGACTCCATATTCAGCAGCTGCTTATCTTCCATCTTGGGTGTATACTTACTTTTATGATTTTGACTTACGTTACCTTACGGTCTGAATGTGTACCCTGTCCACAAATAATTCAAATCGAAACCAAAACAACCTCTTAACACCTTCAGGATGTTCGCATTTATTCAATTCAACATTTCTGTATATATATGTACATATTCGCTCCAACTTCAAGTGCCTAAGTACAGAACTTTACTTCATTCCTATCATACAATAAACAGCAGCATGCACCAACTAGACTTAAACAAAAAATAAAAAAAAACTCGAACTCGACTCAAAACAAAACAAATACTACGAGTAACTCAAGAAAGTGAAAAATAAAATCTGTATCTTACAAATGCGTTTGCTCGGCGAACAGCTCGAAATTCGTTTCTTATAAATTCAACAGGTGTGCGCAGGACCTTCTTCAAATAATACATTTGCGGTAAAACGTGTCGCCTGAACGGCAGCGTCTCATCTCGGCCAGATGTCCGGATGTCGGCTCCGAGAGTCGGTTCCATTAAAACTCAATTAAATGTACAAATTATTCATGACGCTATCACAAACAAATTGAAAATCTAGAAAATAAATTAAACCGAGTGGTGGTGGGGGGAGGGGGGGGGGGGGTTAATACACAAAAAAACGGATGGGGAGACGGGATGAGGGGCCGGGCGCTGACTACCTATTATCTGCAAGTGTTCACCTCCCGGCGGTGGACACACGTACTGCAAGTCACCTCGCAGCACCACTTAAAAACGCATTTGCAGTTGACATTCTCCTTAACTATCCGATGGTCGTAGCCGCGGCTGCAGCACAGTAAATCACAGCCGTCGACACCCTGCGAGGAGGCGTTGCACTCCCTGCCGTGTGTCCCGATCGAACCGGTCTTGATGTTCACCTCGCAGAAGTCCGGTGACTCATCGGCGTACACTATATCATACTTGCTGGGCATTTTGATGGTCGCCCCCTCCGGCATGAAGCTGTTTCCGTCGTTGCGGGCCACCACCTTGCAGGCTCCGTCGAAGCGCTCCTTTAGCCGTGTGCCGACCTCCCGAAATGTGGGCATCTTCAGCCAACACGTCCTCACCGTGCAGGATCCCGAAAGCCCGTGGCACTTGCACTCCAGTCGCATGGCGTCGCGGATCGCCTGTGGAATGGAGAAACGTTTAGCCTGAGTCGTCTCAAGCGATCGAGGGGTCTTACCAGTCGTCCCGCGTTGTTGTTGTGCAGCTTGACAAGAGTGCGCAGGTCACTGCGCTTCCGATGCTTGGCGTCGAGAAACGCCTTCGATTGGGTGAACCCAAAGTTCACGTTGTCACTGCAGCCGCCCCACTGCCACTCGCCGTCGGGGAAGGCGACATTCTTTAGTAGCCTCCGTATCTTCACGGAGTTTTCCCCTTTCTGGGTTTTATTCGAGTTCCGGAACTGCTTCCGGCGGTTTTTTCGATTTCTGTTCATCTCCTCTCCCTCGGGGTGCAACAGGGCTGTGGTAGCCTTGTCGATGTCCCTCTCGTCGATCCCAGGTCCTGCAATGGGCTGGTGGAGGTTCGGGCTCTTTATGCAGGAGCACTCCACCAGGTTGCCCATAGTGCAGGCCCGCGTCATGGCGTAAGTCACTCCGGCTGCGGTGATAGCGTTAATGAAGCCCGTCTCCCGAGTATCTGCAAAGAAAGAGAACAAGAGACCACATTAGGCGACTCCCATGTCCGACCTGTGGTCCTTTGGGCTGAGGGCCCTTTGTGCGTCACATGTTTAAGCCGATCAAATATTTGGATCGTTCTCGGTTTTGTGTACAGCCGTCGAAGCGTTTACCGAATTTTAAACACCCTAATAGCCGCTAATTGGTAGTGTCTATTTGCGGCCTGTCAACGGCTGTGGAGACACGCAGCGCTGTGCGGCTGTGTGTGGCTAGCGTAACGGGGGGCAGCAGTGTGCTAACGCACCACCACCACGTTTACTCTAGAATTACGTGCAGGCAAACACACCATCGCCGGGCAACTAGACAAATTCGAGCGTTCCTGACAATAGTTTGTTCTGGGCCCCGCGACAATGGCCTGCTAATTGGGTTGGTAACTATTTGTCTAGTTTGCAAAAGCATGGGGGCCCAGAGTCAACAAGGCGCATGCGGAAATAATGTGACAGCTCATTGTTGGCGCGTCAGGCTTTGAGTCACGGGGACATAAACGGATTTTTGTTAGCATTTCGGCTCGGCGCAAGTCATCAAGATTGGTTGTGCCGCCTTAAAATTTCATAAATCGGATGTTCACGTTTGAAGGGAGGCTTCGGCAGAGTCAACGAACTCGGAATATCGCACAGGGGACGCGAGGTGATAATACTCTAAGCGTGATGGCTTCTCGGGGGTTTTCCTTTCGATGCGGGACTAATAATAGATAGGTATAGCTTTTCTATTCTTGGAGTATCTCCCACTAAATTTAGAATGTACGAGATATGGCAAGGGAAAAAGACGAATTACCCAAAATTATCTCATAACCAGGGATGTTTGTGGTCAGATGTCCGAAATACTAGCACTGGATACATCCCGAAAGGCTCAAAATTCCGGTAAGTGTACTTTTTCGAAAGATTCTCCCCCTTAACATAGGATTGTTGACCAATAGAGAATCTACCCGGTTCGAAAGGTAAACTTGTGTGCTGATGGAGAGCTTGTCTAGTTTTGAGAAAAGAGGGAAATGACTAATTCGAAGTCTTTCATCTTTACATGACAGCAAATTTCTTCTTTGGATATGAATATCATTTTCGTTCAAGGACTGGACATATGCTAACTAGCCACGGCATGATCCACGATGCTGCCTTGGAAATTGTAAAGAGTTGATGCCGTTAGAGTTCATGGATCACCACGAATCGCGCACTTTAATATATTCAGGAACTTGGACCTTGGATGTGTACGCGATCTACAAAAATGTGCTACTTGTCTTAGGCCTGCTCAATAAAAACAGCTAACGCACAGAGTGAAGTCTTTGTTTTCTTGCTGTCGGCCTCCAGCAGATGTATAAAATATAAAAACGAAACCTTCTACGTGTGACTTAACACACTTATATTGAATTACTACGGCTGAATTATTTTTCATAAGAAGAGTAATAAGAATGGGGATTATATGTTAATTAGAAACTTTTTTTCAAATTTTTCGTGAAACTGTAGCATGTTTTGATTGTTGGAATTCCCATCAATCTATGGGCAGAGGATGAGCTGAACGTTACGCTGACTAACTCTCATTGCAACTAACTTTAGACTGCTATAATTTCCAAGCCGCTCATGACAGTGACAGACAATTTTACAGTTTATAAGTGTTTTAAGCTATATTCGTATCAGTTGTGTTGAATAATTTGTATACACTATGGAATTAAAACCTAATCGTGTGATGGCCTTTGGCTTGCCTTGAAAACCACAAGCAGCTTTCGATAGAATCCTCCAGAACACCAACAAAAATAAATCATTTACGCCTCGAACCCTAGGCCTTTACAGTGACATTGCTTGCGTTTGCAGAAAGTCATGGAGGTGGTCATAAAATAAAAGCAGCAACATCGGCAAAAATGATCGGGAAAGTTAAGGCTCGAAGGCTCGAACTATATCCGCGTCGAAGTGAAAAAAAAATATCTAGTACTAGCACAACACAACATTCAGTTGAAAGGGATAAAACACATACTGAAAAATTAGCTTCGGCTCAAGCCGTTGAAGTTCCAAAAAGCACACGATTCGACACTGCAACAGAAAAATGTTGAGGTCGAAATATCGGAGGAGCTCGCTACGCTTAAACGAAAGTGGTGGGGAATTCGAACTTCTTCGGATGAGTTGCCATTTGCTATCAAGCAATTTATCAATAAACAAAATGATGGAGCTTACGTGCCAAAGACGTCCTTCGAAAATTTACATCTTTGGACGGCCACCAGAAAGCAAGCTGCTTCTATAATGATAGTTTGGACCCCCATAACAGCCGATGGTTGCTCTCCGCTCGTATATTTGGACCGTGATGTCAAAACTAATACGACCGCATATCGTGGAACTGTCAGTGTTGAAGCCATAGGCAAACAAACATCTTAGTCGTAAACCGTGGCCATTCTTACTAAGATTAAATTAAAAATACATTTCATTTCTCCGACACAATGAACTGCAAATTCTCAGGATGTATGTGGGTCCGCTGGATTTTTCTGTGTGGGATATTTTGAAGACGAAAGTTGCCACTAAACAATAAAACAGTTTGGACCACCTCAAACAAGAGAGGTAAGAGAGAGACTGGCTCAATCTCCACGGAACCAATTGCGATACTTTCTTCGGCCTTTTCAAGGTCATTATTCGAGCTATAAGTGGGCATATTTGAAACTAGTGACACACATTTTTGCTTTGGCACAACTGCATTTTAAAAGGCTAGAGTTCGAATCATTTAAAAACGACCGCAATTAAACCAAACCTTTATGTTTAGTGGTGCCATTACATTTTTTTGTAATTCATCTCTAATGGATTGCATTGATAGAATGTACGAGTTCATGTCAGGGGCAGCACACCAAATTCTTTATTTCTTTAAAAAGATGTGTGTTAAGTTTTAAGTCTGCTCTTTTCCCGAGTATGGCTAGTCTTCTACAGACCTACTTCTACAAGCAACAACACTTCTTCAAGCAAGATGTATCGAGCCTCTAAGAGGTATACACATACATATATGTATGTATATAAATATATAAAGGCCCATTAATAATCAGTTACGACGGAAAACTGCAAGTGTGGACCTTCATAGTACTGCCAAAAGTTGCATTCATTCCCTTAAGTACTTTACTCGCAACATATGCTTCGCTCGAAATGTCCATCAGTCAACTCTTGAGCATACTTTCGGACACACAGTCAAGTTAAGAGACGCATTCTTCAGCACCGAAACACGAATTTGAAATCCTCTTCCCAACTCAATTCGCCCCCTTTATAACTTACAGACATTTCTAACAAACGTGCATTGATACTTTGTCTCCTTCCCTTTCGTCTACTTTTGATCACTTAAGCTTACTCGCACATCCCTTAGTAAGAGCGAGCTACTATATAGAAGGATCGTCCAACTTTTTGTGGGAAATCGCAGTTCAAGCGCTTTTGCTGAACGACTTGATCCACACTTTTATAACTGGTGACTGGTGAGCACGGTTTATGTCAAAGGGACGCCATTGAGCCTTATATCCTTTAAATTCACCATCGATGCCACATCCCCATTTGTGCCCACCGTACGTGGTCCATGGGTGTTGTCAACTGGTATTAGTGTCTAAAATTGCAAACAGGAACGTGGTGGGTGTTTCCTATCGGCCTAAACTTCGTTTCAAAAAATCCACTGTTGGCCCACACACCACTCACTTTAAAAACAAATTTTCCATATTTCCCAAAGTTGGGACTTAATACGTTGTGTCTGACTTTTTGTAAAAAATTTCTGGCGGGAACCAGGCGGCAGTGTCAAAATTACGTATGATTTAAAAAACCAGAATAGTACGAGCCCCTGTCTATTCTTCTCTACCCACAAAGTAAATTGAATGTAGAATTGAATAGACGGGACCCAAATAAGCACATTCTCATGTGTAGGGGGACCTACAGTTTATTACCGATTCTGCAAATTGAAAAGCTTTTCGTAGGAAAAAAGTCCTTTTTGCGTATTTTAAGCAATTCAAAAAAGGCGGCGCAGTGAAAATCTACGAGGTGTTAAGTCCAGGAATTGAACCTGTGACCTGCGCACTTTATGATTGGACCTCAAGATTGAAAATTATGCAATCACCAGCTTGACTCATCATAATCTAGGAGCTTTTTAACTTCTAAGCCGAACTAGGAATAATCGACAATTTTCACAGGACCTTCTAGGCTTGGAACGTCGTACTCTGGTGTTAGATTTAAGCCTACAGTGGTGGCTTCAATTTTGTGTAAACTTTGTACGTGATTGGAATATTTCTTTCTCGCAAGTGCCGAAAGACATGCTGATAAAAAAGTTAGCCGAATTTTTCAAAAAGCCCCCTTGTCTATCTGAAACATCTTTCGTCATGTAAAATGAAACAAAACAAATGTTCGTATTCCTACAGAACTCAAATTCCAAAAAATAAAAAACTTTCCAAAGGCATCTCACGCCTCCACTGCGTCACTGCCTCATCAAAGACCCACTTCCCATGGTCGTCCGTTCAATAAACCGTCTTCCAGAAGCCAATGCTCTATCACTGGATACATATTTTAAGTCAATTAGAATAAGTCCCGACTCTACCCTCCACCCTCTCAACTAAGGGGGACAAATCTCCGAGCTGAAAGGCAAAAAAGCAAAACTCTCCGGAATCCCCGTCACAGTTGCCAAGTTGTCATGCAGACAGAAGCGCTGACAGATTGAATCACTGAATCATGGTCAAACTCGGCCCAGATATCAGATTTTCAGCGAGCACTGGAATGCCGTGTTGTCTGAGGCCTACGCTCGTTAAACCAGCTACCAGCAACACCTCTATTGAACGCCCATTTAGTAGCTCCTGAAAGTGTGATCTAAATATTCATGTGAATTTCGCAGAAGCAGATCAGCACTGGCTAATCACCGTCTAGATCTACAAACAAGACGTTCAAAGCAAATTGCTGCCGTGTCGGGAATAACGAACCGCCACTCACAAGGAAACGGCCCCAGGCCGAGCCACTCCAATTTGATTGCGTCAATTACACTGCATTGTAATTCCACATAGAAATCGAAAGTGAATAGAATACCAATCGAACGGAGACGGTCCGAGCCAGACCGCCTAGTGACCAATGCCCCGGCGGAGTCGCCTCTAATTGGTAATTAACTCATGCGCATGCCTTGGTATGTCATCTCAGATAGGAGTCCCCCGGACTGAACCTGCCACACACACCCTTCCAGTTGATTGAGCCGGTAGCCACTACCTGCTGCTACTAATGAGAATTCAATTTGGCCCGCTAAGTAGACTCTATGGGATCGCGCGGCTCCTCCACTCCCGCCGCTGATGGGTCACATGAAGCCATTCAGCTCCGCATAAGTTAACCAAGTTGGTCACTTAAGCTGATACTCTGGACACTTTAATGCGAATCGATGTGTATCTCTCGGTTTCGATGACAGGGCGATAACGTTAATTCGCGTGCGCGGCTCTCACTTGCCTGAAATTTATTGCGCGACTTAATGAGTTCGCCTGTCTGGCAGAGGCGGCAGCGTGGAGCTGGAGCAGGACACATCGGAAGTGAAAATAATGCGCAGTTCAATGCGACTGCACTCGAGGTCAAGTGAAAGGGCGGGCGTCGCTGCCAAGAAGAGGCCAGCGAGAGGGAGGGTATCCCCACGAGTATCCTAGCGTCTCGCCGATCGATTTTGAATGGAATTCATTTGGTTGCGCGTCGCCGCTGCGGACCACCGATACGTTATGCGACGCGCATCCATCGGCCGGTCTGCCACTGTTGACAGACAGATACAGAGCCCTGACAGACAGTTCCACTTGTTGTCAAGACACAGCACACCGATCGGCTAAAGCGTGATCTCATAAATATACACGAGTGGCATGGGCAGCAAGGCTGTTGCTGTGTTTACTGTTTTCTGGTCCACTCGCATGGGACCGCATGGAGTCGCTCCAGATGCGGAGGCATCTGCGGCCGCTGCTATTCCTGCTGCTTGTGGTGTGGTATGGAATGGTGTTCACTGAGCGTCGAAACTATGTGCGCATGTCACCTTTATGTGTTTGAAAAGTAGCTACGTGTCAGTCAGCCTTTGGCCAAGATAACGACGACAGCATCGACGACATCAACGACCGAACAGCGTCAATGCCGATGACGACGTCGACGACAACAACGACACCGACGAGTACGACGCGCAAACGAGACAACGACAGCGACGACGTAAGTCGCAAGTCTCAAGTACGAAGACATGTTCCATGAGCGATGAAATTATCATAACAAAAAATCTCATTAATTTAATTGGAAAATTGTTTTCACAAATCGCATACATCGGCACGGCACGGCGCACACCACCACACGCATCATCGAAATAGAGTGGTGATACGCGTACAGGCGCACGCATAATATTATGCAGTGCGATGCAGTGGGGATGTCGCGGCTGCCGTCGACGGCGCGGCGGCGGGTTCTGATGCACCTCGGCTGGTTGCTTACCTTTCATTAAAATTTTTCTCATGCTCTTGCGCAGCGATGTGCAGTTCCATCGATGATTCTTGAATTGAAATTCACATTCTCGGAAGCCCAGATTAATGCCGTTGATGATCTCTTTTAGAAGCACAGAATCTTGCCGACAGATTTCAGCCAATTTACCACGAATGCGTCGTGTCTTCTTGCACATTAAATTTGGATCAAGTAGTATGTTGGAGCCTTCGGCCCTGAAATGACAAAAGAAGAATAATGAGATTAAGTGAGTATTTGCATTTTATTGAAATTAATTGCATGAGTTTTGGGAGGGGTGGGTAGGAGGGGTGTGTGCATTCTTAACTGTGACAGGAATGAGTGCGACGGTTGCCAAGGAATGCATGGCGGAAGGAATTCTTTAAATTTTTAGGTTAGTGAAAATAAGACAGCTTTTGTAACTACCCTTAAAACTATGAAAACGCTGATTGAATTCTAGCACTTCAGGAGAGGAATCTTATTGAAGAAAGCTGTGTAAGGGGTGTTAGTTTCAGAGGTGTACAACTTTGAAATGGAATAGAAGAAAGATGATTTTCGTGTACTTTACTCGAAAGTAAGATTTTTGGCATTAAATATGATTTTTGCGTATAGCGGCAATGGCTGGCTCGGAATTTATCTTATTTTCGATCAATTTTCGTTAACTTTTTGTGCTCGTGTATCGGCAAAAACGCACCGAAAATAGTGCTCCAAGTAGTCAATCACTTTGGGATTATTAAGCCAAGCCATGTAAAATCACATAATTTTGGACGTCATTTCACGATTTCAACCATTCATCCAATTATTCAAGCACGAGCTGAAACCACAGGTCCCACAGCATATCATGGTTCATGTTCAATTTATGAAACGAAAACGTTGGCAATCATGGCTCTGTAGATGTTATCATTGGTCGTCATGTTCTGCCTAGCACCGTTTTTAAGGAAGTACGGACCAATCATTTCACCAACCCATAAAGGACACCAACTATTCAGGTTTTTGCGAATATAGCGTTGTCTCCAACGGCAGCTTAACAATTATTTTTATGTATCCATTCATCCGTATCCATTCGCTAATAAAAATTGAGATCAATGGCAATCTTGGTTTGGACCAAATTTGCACAATTTGGAAGTCAGTTTATTCATGTTAAGGTGCCAAATCAAACTAAAAAAAAATTAGTCGGCAGCTGACACAATGACAGTCAGTTCAAATAATTTTGCCAAACGTACCAAAGCGTTCTTAGCTACAACTTGTTTTGTGCGCGATGTTGTTATTTCACAAGTCAAGGAGACTTTAGGGCAACGACTTATCTTGCCGTTAAAAACAAATTCAGAAAATCACTAAGAGTCACCGGAAAAAATATTCACAATTTAGAGAAGTTTGTTTTTTGAGAGGTTTTGCTGGAATTCAAGCCAATCCTGGTCCAAACCACAAAACTAGGACTGTTGCTTGCTTTCCTTGATCAGTCTCGTCTGTTGCTTTACAGTGATCCTCAGTGGACGTTATGCTTAAGCCCGGGGTATATACACAGCAATAGCTGTAGACGTAGGCGAACAACCTTGGCGTTACTTGGACCGCAGACTGAGCTGCATTATCAAAGTGACAGTTGTTCTATTTACCTCCCAAAATGCCAATTGGAGTGTAATGTAAAGGCAAAGCTTCTTTTCTAGATATGTTTGTCACTAGATTTTGTTGGTGAATATATCTCCAAGTCAACTAAATGAGTCAAACGAACGTACGTTTCAAAGGTGACATGTGAGGCTTTATTTTTTGGGAAAACAGTTGTGTAATTCATTGCTCGTGTTAAAATTCTGAAGTTATACGCTATGTGATGGTGCTCATATAGGCAAAAACTGGCCCAGATGAGTCAGTGATCGCCGGACCCAGGGGTTGGTTTTTAGCACTCCGTTCTGGAATTATCAATGTAAAAGATGAACCTCGCTCTACTTGGCCTGTCACTGAAATTATCTCCAAAATTTTGCAACTGATTTGGCAAGAACGCCACATAATCACCTCCGATCCTTGAACGCTACATAAGTTATGGCAAAATTATTTAATTGACCGAATGACCATCAGTAAAACCTTGCTAAAACGTAAACATTTTGGAAGGGATTCATTACGTGCAATAAAAATTGGACTCAGTTCGCGGGCAGGTGACCGACCACAAATTATTGGTCTGATTTTATGGAGAGTTATGTTGAGAGTTTGGCAAGAGATCGGAAGGATTTGCCCATTATGGGTAACTATAAAGTGCCGAAAGAGCTAATCCGACCCTCTACTGTGCGCAAACCCACTGTTTGAATTAAGCAGTCAAGAGGTACGCACAGAATTGGGCAATAATAAGATGTTGTTGTCCCTATTTACTCCGGTGCCGAGCTAGATAAAGACCTTGCTTAGCTCAAAGTTATTGTTGATTATTGGTATGCTCTGTTAGAAACCCCATCTCAGTTGCTCTGTCCATTTATAGTTCTTTTAGCAACAGATGTTCACATGAATTGTTTAGCGGACGGCTTCTCTTCGAATGCCAATCACTTATCCCCTCACAATACACCCGCAAGTACATTTCAGCTTAGAGACTTTATGGGCATCATACGAATATGGAATTATCCTTGCAACTTGCCATTTAAGATCTATGAGCATCGGTATCACCGTCCCGAGCAGAAAACTACTCGAAAAAACTTTAGCACGAGCCAATAATTAGAAAAATACAGCTCATGCCACTTTATTACCAGAAACGTGCAAGTGCAAAATTTCAAATGGAAGAGAACTATATTAAGAGGAATTCAAATTGGAAATTCTACATTCCACATGAGATTCAATTTTCCAATGAAAATGTATTTCCTCCGAACGCCTTGTTGGACGGTTCTTGAAAACTGCAATTCGCTTTAAAAAAAATGTTTGAACAAAATCACCATTTGCTGAGTAAAAAATTTTCCAGCAAAGCACGGACAGATCGGAAACTGCCTCTCATTTGCCATTCAATTAAATTCATCACACAATGATGTTGCCTGCATCACTCCCTTTCTGTGCGGATATAGTGACACAATACCAGCGCCATAGCTGTGAAGCAGCTCCACCTCCATTCTCCATCAAGTCATGATCGATGGCTCATCGTTGCTTAATTAAGCGAATGATTGATTTGTTTTACAGACGAAATATTTCCCCCCCCCCGAAAGTGTACGTGAGCCAGACTACCGTCGACGCCTTCACAGAGACGCTCGCCAAGTTGTGAGATGCTAAACAGATATGGCGGCGAAGACGTGTACCATCCAATGTTCGTCACACGGAATGATGAGCGTGCGGCTATTTACAGACACTATGACCAAATTTTAACGTTTGAATAGTAACCGAACAGGTGAGGTTTTCCATCTTGTATTCGACGTGTGGAAAAGCCATAAAGCACGACATTGCGCGGTGCGCCTTAGGCGTGGGAGTGATGGGGTTAGGACAAGCAGATGTGGATAGACGTTGTTTTTTTTTTTGACATTTCTATGAAGAAGTAAAGCGATCGATGCTTGGGGATAGACCAACAAGGGATGTAATTTGGTGGCACTATCATGGATCACAAAAGTGGAACTTAAATTCAACGAGAAGGAATGTCACCCGACAGGGAAAACTGAAAGAGAAGCTCATCCTACACAGCTTCGGACGTCACTTGAAAGTGAAAGAATTTTTAAAAGTTTAAAAGCAGGATACCATGCGCTAGGGTCTCCTAGTTTGGTTTCGTTTACAGTGATTCTTAGAAGAAATCGCAGCTCGAAGTCGTCGAAATCCTGATCTATTCATCGATTAGTGGAAATCGAGGATGCAAGCCATTGTGATTTTAATATTAAGAACCACTGCTTATCAAGACTATCACTACTGGCTGGTTCAGGCCATTTATGGACCCTCTGGGATGACTTAATCCACAGTAAGGCGATGTTGACACACAGGAAATGCGCTTAAAACCAGATAAAGTTTCAGGAGTCTACAGTGTTATTCAATTCTCGTTAGAGATAGACCTGAGAGCCTGCTCGCTTGGAGCCCATATTTGTCGGACTAGTCTCTTGCCACAGAAAATTCCATCTTCATTGAACTAACAGACTTTCTGGTCAGTTGGACATGCCTATTCGCAAATCGAATTCCGAAGTCATCGCTGTCACCAGCCATCATGTCGTCCCTGAAACCAGATCAGATGACAAAAGCTTCGCTTTTATGCCACGCCGCCGCCACAGGTGTCGGAATCCCAACCAATCCGATAAGGCACTTAAACAAAATCAATCGTGTGATTGCTTCATTTTCACGCAGGTGCCGACGATCATTTTCGCCGCCGCGGCCCACATCATCCCATTAGTTCCGCGACATGGGCGGTAAGTCCCGTGACTAATCGATGCGCCTATCATTCGATCCACATGAAGCCAGTTCGGCCTCGCTCACAGCCGCCTCCCCCACACGGGTCGCAGCGCCTTCAATCTCAATTAAGTCAGTTGATCTCCATCACTAATCGTCGACGATCAAGAGCCGCCCGTGCACCCGGACGCGTCCCCTGCAATTATTCTCGATTGCCATCGATTGATTCGAATCTATTTCGAATCCGATTAGATATCGACGATAATTGGCACACCTGCTGTGTCCGGGGCCAAGGAGTAGCCCAACCCTCCAGTCGCAGCCAACGCATCCTGTTCCCCGAAGATGCACGTCTATTCCACACTTTGTTGCCAACACATGTCTGCGGTGCTCCATTCCCCCACCCAGTCCCGTCCAAAGAAAGATCTCAATTGACTCCACACCGCGTTGAAGATGAGCAGCGGCGCAGCGGCATGGTGGCGCGGCAGGAAGCATGTGACTTAGTTATTTTGGCACCTTCGGAGCTATACGCGCTGTTTACAAGATCAATCAATCCAGACGGGATTTTTTTTATTTTTATTTTGGTGGAGGTGGTAATCATAAGACCACTTACTTAAGTGGTTGGCTAGGTGCTGCTGGTGCTGGTGTCTATGGGAGCCCGGTTCGCGGTGGGAGGGTGCCGTCGTTCTTTTCGGGGAAAATCTTCTGACGCGCGCTTGTTTGCTTTGCGCCTTTATCGTCGTCGTCGTCGTCGTCGTGGTTGTCGTCATCATCGTCGTCGACCTCATATGGGTTGTCGTCGTCGGGCCGATAAGTCGCCCCGGGCGGCACTTGTTTGGAGGCAACAGTTGCGCCCGTTTCCGAGGGCACATCATAAAGTTGCGTGAAATTAAAAATGAAAGTACCCGTGTATTACTTAGTGCGCATTTTGAAGGCGAGGTCATAATCTTCCAGATTTATCGGCCTACGATGGGGAGACTTAGGTTCATAGACTAAACTGGTGGGTAGTCTAGACTGAAGAATTGAAACTGGTGGGAGCGCGCAATAAAACTGGCGATTTTATTGTTGCGTTGTGTTGCACTGTGGTGTGAAGTTGGTGTCTAGTCGCAAGACGGGCAGGATAGGATCGGCTTTCTGTTCGCTTTGGAGTTTCATATCCGATCATAAAAATGTTGATTGTATGGTGCGTTGATTGGCAGCGAACTGCGAGGAGATAGAACTGCGAAGAAAGCAGGAAACCCAGAAAGATGACTGCTTTACGAGCGGACAAGCGCCAGAATGTCCTCTGATTAGCGGTGCTTCTGGGCGTTGTAATTGCGCAGTTACGCCGTTGACGCTCATTATGTGTGCCTCAAGTTGACATTAGAGCTGACACCTTATGAGGTGGGAACTGTATTCGATGGTTATGGAGATAGGAAGAGGAACATGTTGTTTGACAGCTACAGCTTCCTATCGTTAGATACGCTAGTTTATGAGTGTCACTGATATTGCATCGTAGGGAGACCAAGAAAGGTATGAAGAGAAGACACTTTACTGAAGAAAGTCTCAAACTAGAATCACTTTCTCGACTCGACACACTTTCGGGCTAAAAGAATTTGATGTCAGGAAGACTGGCCCCTTATTGGCTTACTTTCCCCAAGTCTGTTCTACGCAAACTTGCGTTTTTGTTGTCGCCTCTGTCTTCTTCTTTCTTGAGACAAATCGATGTGATGATGCTCATTTCAATACGTTCAAAGTCCTAGATTTCGAGATCAGACGTCTTCCCTTAGATCGGCTTTCCTTTATTTTGCATATCCTGCGGTTTTACTTCTCTCTCAATTCACTGACAACACTCAGGTACGGCAAATTGTCTAAGAAAAGTCCCTTATATTTCACCGATTGAAGTTGGCATTAAACTACAGGACTTGTTCACTCGTCAGGGAACAATTGCGATCACAAAACAAGTGCTGGTGTTGAAGAAGATAAGCCCTGGTCCCATATGCAATGTTGCGTCAGGAGAGAGGATAGCACTCTTTCACATTTTTGACCGAAGATCTTAATTTTTATTGATCAAGACTCCATTTTGGCCTTAGAAGCTCTATGCCTTGCTTGTATCAGTTGCATACTACTTCATTTGGGGCAGCTGCCTCATTTGGTCTAGAACCTAGAAAGTTTCTTAAGAAGGTGACTGCCTCCAGTCTCTTTCAATCTACTCAGGTCTTTGAAATTACACGCACCTAGGTGAGTCTAACCTCTTTTAGACGTAGCTTAGCAGGAACAAAAGAGAAAAGGGACATTTTCTGCTATCTTCCCATCTGTCCAGCTCTAAAGCCGCTATTGTGGTAAAGATCTACACTGTTAGCATGTGGGCAATAGCAACATAACATTAGTCAGTATATCAGCATAGTGAGCGCCCAACGATAAATTTGGGTCAAACGGGCGAACCGACAGATTTTGAATTCGGACCAATAATGAGTTCTGTTATTAATCGTCTCCAGCTGGAGAAAATTTTCATTTGAAGCGAATGGCATAAAATGTGAGGAAGGAGGAATCAGTTGTCGAGTGGTCCCATTTTGGGCGAGTTCATCGGCTTTTCCATTCCTCGGAATGCCCCGGCATTCATTATAAACCAGAAGGGTGCTACTTGATAGACATAATTTTAACCGCTATAACGCAGTGTGGGATTGAAAGTTTGATTCAAGTAAAGTTCGCAAGAGTAGACGCCAATCCCAACTGCCTCGTTAATCCTAAATCCGTTCATGAAGAATCGCAAGGGACAATCCAGCGACTTCGGGAATGATGGTTCAGAAATCCTTATCGAAGAAGGGTTTGGGTATTTGCGATCTTTACGAAAACCTTATAAGTGCTATGAAACTCAGTATAATTTTGTGAATAATCTCTGTCACGGCATAGAGGGTAGGTTCGTATTTTTACATGAGGAGGCTTTCCATCCACTCCTTGACTGGTGGGTTCATAGTTTCATTGTTACACTATTACATCTTTCGCAGTATGGAGTCGCCAAAACCCTGCAAGTCCCCTTTACTTGCGATAGAACAATAGTATGTACAACATGAGTAATTTTTACTTAATCCAGTTCATGATTCCTTGTGAAGTGTAGCACCATCAAATTAATTTTTTTTTTCAATGACTGCTGTACGAGATGGAAGTAGTTTCTTTTTACTTCATCTGAGTTCCTGTATCCTCTTGTGGTGCCTAGAGCCTTAACTACTCCTACGCACCATCGTGTGCGGTATCTAGCAATGAGCTTCAGTACTCTTTAACTTTTCCTCAGCTGTCGGAATTCCTCTGCTGATCTACGCCATATACTTCTAGGTCCACCCGCTCTTCTGCCTTCTTGGGTTCCATTGAATCGCCTTTTCGAAGGATAAGACAATCCTCTACCACTTGCTTCCTATGCATTCGTGGCCCGTTCCCTGATAAAGCTGTTTGCCACGCGGTTAGGCCAGAATATTTTTAATATGTTTCGTTGGCACCGGTTCTCAAACATCTGTCCTGTGATAGTTGCTGTCACTTTTCAAGTGTTTCACTCCCATAACAGAATGGAATCAGCATTGGAGCGAAAAAAATCTTAGATTGCTATTTAAGCTAATAGCAATGCTTCTTAATTTCTTGGAAGACATACCCCTCCTTCTCACCCTCCTTCTACACATTCGTAGCCCTTTGGTGAAGGTCCATTATTCTGTGTGAGAGTAGGCACATGTAGCAAGTTGTGTCAAGATGATTTAGGTGAAACAAAATTGTCCATCGAACTCCGTGTGCTCTCGATAACAGAGAAGAGTAAGGAAATCACTAATTAACAATAAAAATAATCTTGGGAATAGGATGCAGCCTTGCCTGACTCCACTTTGGATTTCGAGTTTTTCTGACAACTTTCCTCTGTGCAGAACGTGATATTTAGACCGTCGTAAGGCGCGTTGATAATACCTATACCTTTCACTGGGATGCTTCTCTTGCGCAATGCAATCTCTTTGTTGACAATGTCGAAAGCATTTCCCAAATCAATGAATAACAAGTGAAGTGGCGACCGGTCTTGGCATTCCTCAGAGCTCCGTAAAGGCTAATGAGGTAATTATTGAAATCATCGATGACATTGAAATCATCGAAAGGACTCAATGGGTTATCGGTGAAGCCTTTGGGAGCAACGAAAATGAAGGGGCTAAGATGAATCTTGCGTTTCATGGGGCTACAACGTAGTAAATGCTCTCTTCAAAACCGATCTATCAATGTCGATGTCTTGGACAAAAAGTCTCTAAGGTTGAATTGTAGGTGCAGTGGACAATGCGCGGTTGTGCAGGTCATTTACTTCCAATTCAATGTAGTCCTCTGAATGTTTTATCAGGTTATATCAGGTTTCGAACGAAATATACTGTCGATGGCGATGAAGTGCTTATGCATTCACTGTACTAACCAGTGCCTTCTGTACTCACCAGTAAGACAGGCTTATATTTCCTCGATCCACGCCATGAGGCTGTGCAACTGAACTTCCAGAGCACTGTAAAGCGACATTGGCCGAATAGGCAACAACCTAACAGCCTTTTGTAGGTGACCGAAAAATGTCGGTGACAAATTTTGGTCGTAGACACCGATGAAAACTAATTCCTCTAGCCATGTTAGCTTAGGGAGGGTTTCGAGTTCGTTGCATCCTAGTGATGATGAGACATACGCTACCATTTTCCAGCAGCGTGCCAGTCTTGTTTATTTTTTACCCATCACCAAACGGATTAAAAGCTTGAGCCACCTTTGGCGCCCGATACATCTAGAGTGTTGTCAAGAGCTCATGATGCCGACAAAAGTTCTTTCAGTCAGACTCCAGCGTGTTTACTCACATGACACATATCTGCATAAAAACCAATTACCTCACCTCGGGAAAGTTTTCCAAAATTAGGCTGCAACAGCTTAATCGAAGCCTAAGCCAAAGCAACAACCAAATCTTGTCACCTGCCTATCAACCAAAATCAAACACCATCCTAAAGCAATCTTGAGCATCTTCATACCTCTCATTCACAAGCAACTCGAAATCATATTGTTTCCTCCACTTTAAGAGCAGTACCCATCTCATCCTCTTCCTGCCTCCACTCAATATTCCTTCCAAAGACTCAGCCGGTACACACTTACACCTCAAGTGGCAGACACTTGCCATTGTTGACACGGGGCCAGAACATTTGGCAGAAGTAACGCGCGCACGAACGAACAACACCAGGCCCAAACGTCAATTATTGTATTCTACCTGTCCATCTGGTCGGACATCCATCTTTTTGGTATCCGTTTATTTGTATTCCTTCCTCCTCAATCGATGCCGTCAATTTGGTTGACGGATAAATCCGAAATGCAAATATTTATCTATTCACCTCGCTCTCTCACGGGAGGAAGAGACCCGCTTGCTGCTGCCGTCACCGCCACGCCGTACCGCACACCGCAGCCTGACGGTGTGCGGCTGGTCCGTCGCTAAGGAACACCACAATGGACGAACCGCCGCCGCCGCCACTGCCGCGCAGAGACTCAACTCAATGAAGATAATATTTACACCTGTATTGTTGTCTTATGATCTTAAACTTTTCGCTTTAGAGCAACACAAACAAATAAACTGAAGAGCATCAAGTGGGCCGAGGGACAGCTAATATAGAACCGATTTTCGATTTTTTTTTTTTGGGAAGAAGCCATTGCCGTGTGCTGCCAGCTGCTGACAGAAGTTTACCTCTTGCGGGTGTTCCAGTTGGACTCGCACTTCGATCCACCGAAGGCCTGTGCGGGTTATGCAACTGTGAAGTGAGGTCGTGTGAAGAAATTTCGAGCGGGTGAAGTTTGGCATGGCAACAGACGATTTCAGGGGAATTGACACGTGGATTCCAATAAACGATCCATTGATTGGCGTGAATTAGATGGGCATGGGAAGCATTAGCCACGTCTCTGGTGTCTGGCTGACTTATTTCTGGCGAGAAAATACATCACCAATGTTTCGAAAGCAACGAGAGAGGGCGTGTAGAGAAATAGACATCTTGGTCTTGCTCTTAACTCATCCTCATCCTCATCCTCATCCTCATCCTCATCCTCATCCTCATCCTCATCCTCATCCTCATCCTCATCCTCATCCTCATCCTCATCCTCATCCTCATCCTCATCCTCATCCTCATCCTCATCCTCATCCTCATCCTCATCCTCATCCTCATCCTCATCCTCATCCTCATCCTCATCCTCATCCTTATCCTCATCCTTATCCTCATCCTCATCCTTATCCTCATCCTCATCCTCATCCTCATCCTCATCCTCATCCTCATCCTCATCCTCATCCTCATCCTCATCCTCATCCTCATCTTCATCCTCATCCTCATCCTCATCCTCATTATTATCTCTGCGTCACAGAGAAAATGTCTGCCTAAGACGTCTTTTACTTCACATCCTATCGCTGAGAAAACCGCGTCATTCCCAAAATCGAAAAACAACTCATAACGAAAGGCAGAGACAGAAGGCGTTACGCAAAAGAGGAACCATGCCCTATCCAACATAAACTCAAATTTCACACGCAAGCTCCCCAGCCACGGGTGATGGATTCACGAGGCAACCCACAGGCAGCATAAATCTCCCGAATTCAGAAGTGAATGCGTATTTCAAGATCATCGGTCATCGTTTCGGTTTTTTTTTTCCACAAGTTTCTAGAACGTATATAGCAGTTTGTGTGAACCATGAACCGATTATGGCCACCGTCTGTGCTCTACCTGGGGTGCCCTATAAAAATCTATATTTCCAGCGAAGCACGCCGAATCTTGAACACCACCGTCGACCCTCCCGTGGGTTATTTAGCTCAGCGGGAAACAATACCGCACGGAAGTTTATTTTAATGTGATATTAAAGATATCTCACCAGGCGATGAACTCTCCTCTTCACTAACTGATTTGGTTTTACTTTTGGGCATGTTTTGAGACGTAACGCGCCTTGGGTGTGAACTGAAGTTTTGCGTCATCGGAACAGGTGGGTACCACACTTTTTGAAATTAAGACAGCATTTTCAGGACTGCAAATATTAAAGACGTACAAGGGAGGTGCGATAAACACATAAACATACATCCTTTTAGTTTGGTTTAGTTCAAGGATGGTGCAACTTTTTTAACCTGTCTGGAAGATAAGTCTGCAAAGAAGGCACCCCGAGCGACGATAACTTCATATTCGACTCAATTTTTTGCCTGGCGGAGGCTTTTGCAATATTGGAAACAAAAATGAGCCGCGCAGAGAGGACAAATCTGGAGAATACTGTGGATGAGGCAGCAGTTTTGGACCAAAATTGGTCCTTGGCGATGGCGGAAGGTTGAGTTGCCGTGATGTCGACTCACATGCAGAAGGTCTAGGTTCAATTCCCGGACGGGACACCTCGAGTTGCTGACTACAATTCAATCAATTGTTTATGAAAAGCTTCTCAAATTTCGCCGTTCGGAGTCGGCAAAAAACTATAGGTCCCTGGTTCCTTGTGGGCTGTAATACCACTCAATTATTATTGATGGCGGAAGTGTGAGCCACAGCGTTGTCATGCTAGAACACATTCCCTCTTCACTTTGCACAAACGATGATCATTATTTTTCCGGTCGGTGGAACTCTCTTCACCTTCTTCGATGCACATTTGCTGGGTGAAGCCGACTTTTTCGATTGTTCCTTGGCTTCTATCGTGCGGCAGTGGGCACATTTTTCTTCGAAGGTCGCGAAACGACTCAGGAACTCCCTCAGATTGCGCTTTAACCATAACGAAAACAGTATTAAAGACCACATTCCAATAGAGACCAGCTGGTTGCGCTTGTTGTCCGGAGTGAGCAAATACGGGACCCGTCGGGCAGACATCTTTCTCATTCCACGGATTCTTTCAAGGTGCCTACTGGCTCACCTTCTTATCATGTGTCTATTCAATCGGCGGTCTGAATATACAAAATCGTGGATTTTTGTGAATTCGGGCGCGTGGGGGTGGCGCATCAAAAACCAAAGTCTAACCACGTTGAAACTAGTTAAACCAATTTTTGATGAACACTTTTGAGAAAGAATAGTCACCGTCAAAAATAAAACTACTCTTAAGAGTTCAATTTGACAGTAGCCGTCTACAAGAATGTACCACTCGATAGCATTGTCGAGCGATGAAACTAATATCCGCCTCGTAAGCCTCGTTTCACCCCGTCACTCTCCACTCCATACTTTTTAAGGCTTCCCGGTAACATCTAACTCTTAATAAAAATTTATAGTAATGAAAATCAACTTCGTCAAAAAAAGACTTACTTTGTTCTGAGTAGAGGAGCGGTGTTAGCACTAGCACCAGAACGGCCAGTTTGCCTAATGTTGTTCTTTCCTCAGTTCTAAGTTTCACAACCACCTTAAAGAACGCACTTGTTCCATAAACAGAGCTGAACTGAACTGAGCACCCTCTGGACTGAACTAGAATCTACAATCCCAACGTCAGGTCAATAATTATTGTCAATGCTTACATGAACAGCCCTGCACATAATAATTTGCTAATTGCAAACCATAACGAAAAAGTGACAGCTAAGAGCTAGTACCTAGTTAGAGCGAACTACCTGCACACCTGCCACCCTAAGCATCGTATTCATAGACCCTTGACTGAGTAAAAGACATTCAATCCCAGCAGAAAGCTCAGTGACGGCTCCCTGTGTGCATTGTCAATGTTATCTGCGTAATCCAGCAGATGAATAGGCCCTATCAGATGGTTTCTCCGCAGTTGCCTTGTAAGTTTCGAACGATCTTCTTAAGAATGATGTTGAAACAGCGATTTTACTCAACCAAAATCTTTTGTGTGTTCGTTACCGACATTAACGGAGTTTCTCCATCGTAGTGCTACACAATCCTAGGAGTTTAGTAGAAGTGCCCAAACTAGACATAACACTGTACAGCTCGTTGTTTCGCACGCCCTCATATGAGGCCCTGACAACGAATATGTGGTGGTTGTCGATCTGCAATTCATTGGTCTTTACTATGTTCTGTCGCAATCTTAAAAATGTATCCTCCATGGACTCGCCTGGCCTAGAGAGCAAAGATGATTTAAATGACTGTATTATTGGTTGTTTATTAATTTGAAGCCACTTAGGCTTGTCAAAATTTTGTTTATTTAGAGAATTATTTCAAAACTGATGTAGTTGTGTAAGCTCTCGTATTCCTTAAAGACAGATTTTGAAACGTTGGCCAAAAATATTATATCGGAGCATAAACACAGCATTTTTCAAGTCACTAATCCAGAAAAATTTCAGACAAAAAACAAAAATTTAGAAAAATTTCTTATTACAAACAGTTCAAAAACATATGCCCCGACTTTTCTAACATGCATAAGTACGCCTGATTTACAATATTTCGTTTTAAATATTTTCCAAACCATTAGGCGATCTTTTTTAACCGAAATAGCGCAATCCACCTTGAAAAAAGCACACAAAACACAAGTTAGCGTTCAAATTCCTCCCTAGGTACTTAATTTTTATTTTCAATAAAGCATTTAAATGTACTCAATTCCGGACAGCGTTTCCTCTAAATTATTGTTTTGTCTGACAGCAGAAAAAGAGAACGAAAAATCAAATCATAAAATTTTATCGAACTTCTTGAACAGACCCGGTCGAACAGAGTAATAAACAAACAATAACTGAGAACAGAAATAGTAAGCAATAAACTTCTATCACATTATACCGTTGAGCACCGGAAAGCAATTTAAAGAAGGATGTGCGATTTTGGAAGCGATTTAGAGAGCGTCATAAGGCATTTTGTAATATCAAAAGTATGGAAAGGAATAAATATTTAATTTGTGACCCTCGGGCTGAAGTGAATGAATGTTTCGACTCAAACGTCAGAAGTCTTCGGATCGATTTCTTAGCAAAGTGTTCATCTTGCATTTTTTCATTTACCCACCTGGAATTGCTGACTGCACCCAGGGAGTACTAATTGTTCACAAAAATCTTCTCAAATTTCACTTTATTTAATTTGTTTTGGTAACTTAAGGCATTGATTTTCTGGCTAATTCTACGTTTAACTTATAATTTTTATACTGATTAGTTAAATGATTGATTTATAAATTTACAGACGATGAATTTTCAGTAGTCACCTCTGTCATAAAGCGCCAATACCATACAAGAAATTAAAAATTCAATGAAATGAAGTACCAATTTGTGATCTTATAAACTAAGTTGCACGAAAAAACAAAGCAAATACTGCTTCCCTGATTCTCCAACAGTTGCAGGACAACAATTAAGAGGCGGCCAGGACTTCGCTTCATTTTATTAAGATCTCACTCGAAAATTTTTCAAACCAATGTGATACGATGTTGCCGTTTCCACAAATTGTCCATTGCAATCATTTTATATTGAAACTTTCATCTTAGTGATTCGTTAAAGATTTTTCGATGAAACAGCGCTCAGTGAGTGATTATATCTTTTGAATGCATTGATTGTTACTCTTACAAACATAGAGTCAAAAATCTACTCCCATCCGTTTGGAAAAACGCCTAAGAATTTTCTCCATTGAATTGAGAAATCGTTATCAGTGTGGTTTTAGACACTGGTCTTTAAAAATGCGATTATAAATTAAGGATCTGGTTTCAGGCAAGGGATCAAATTTTTGCACTTCACCAGATCGTGGAACTGATCTTTGATGTCAAAGATTTATATGAGAGCGTGCAAATCGAGGAGCTGTACAGTGCCTTGTCTACTCTTGGCACTTCTACTAAACTTAAAGAATTGTGTATTATGACGGTGGAGAAAAATTGATACTCCGTTGTCATGTTAAATTTTCAACACTATTTTTGGGAAGATCGTCAGTAACTCACGAGGCAACACGAGAGACACGGTCTTGCAAAGGCCGTCATTGATGGGATGGAAACGTGAATGGCTGATCGAACTCTGAACGAAAGACGTTCTGTAATGAAAGAGAAAGTCACAACGATGACTAATTGGACATAGCATCAGAATGGCCAGCACAAACTTTGACGTAGTCAAGAACTCCATCTATCTCTGACAACAATATAAGTTCCAAAATGAAGGACAAAAAAAACTTGCCAATCGCCCCATCTTTGGCAAGAGATGCAAGTGAGTAATAGAGTCATCTCTGCGAGAAGAAAGGCCGCTTTGAGTGACAAGTAAAACATCACAGTTCAACCTGCGATATTTAGTTCCGTGTATTGATGTCACCTGAAAGACCAGATATATGGGATTGACGGCTGCATGTCATGCACCTAGTCATTGCTCGACGATTACAACTCTTTTAGTGGCTGGGCCATTCAGACTATATGGGTGTCACAGATCGGTTCCAAATACCCTTATGCAGTGAGACACTCAACATAAGATAAGACCGCAGTTGAGAGAGTATAAGCAAATAGGAAAGGGTCTCAATGAACTTGATGTGCTAGTTTACAAAAGAAGCTTTTTTCTGTTTGTTTGTCTGAGACTGTAGCGAAGGAAAGACATTTTGGAAAAGTAAAAAGAAACAGCAGAATTTTTAGCTAAGTATAAAAATATATATCTCCACGTTTTAGACAAGGCTACAGAAATTAAGATATTATAGGTAGTTCCAAAATTTTGGTATAATTGCAGACATGTGAACTGACACAATAATAATTGAGTGTCACTGCAGCCCACAAGGGACCAGAACCTAGTTTCTACTGTACCAACTCGTGTCGTGAGTGCTGCTGTAGTAGAAGGGACCTCTTTGAGTATTGTCTTCTTCTTCCGGGATAGACCTGGGCCTCAACCAACATGACCCTCCAGCTAGCACGATTTTTCGCCAGCTGCCGCAAGTTGCGCACTCCAAGTTAGTTGAGGCCTTTCTCCACTTGTGTGCGCCACCTTAGCCTAGGCCGTCCTCTTTTGCGTTGTCCCAATGGCTAAGATTCGAAGACTTTTCGGCCCGGAGCAGTGGTGTCCATGCGGTCTACATGGCCTTGTCATGAGTGTTGTCAGCAATTCGAAAAACGTGGTGCCATGAAAAATGCGAAGTGTTCGGACAGGGAATCGAACCTGAATTTTGGGCGTGTGGGTCGACGCACTTATTCACAATGCCACGGCGACCACATACTGGCATATTGCCGCGATTTTCCGAAATCCGGAATTCAAGGATAAGAGACGAGGTTACAGGTGAAACAAGAAGCTTTACTTTTTTTGACTACCGGCTACGACACAAAATCGTATTTCAGACGATTCATAAGAGGAAAATAGGGTCTAAATGAACAACTCATAATTGGTTTATCTAGAGCTACGCATTATATCTGTCGCCATGAGCATTCTGCTTGTATCGCTTCTAGTTCGAATTAAGAGCTCCTCTTGTGATGTCACAGGGTGACGTGCGGAATCTAACTTCATTTGCAACTGTAATTTTCTGAGACAATAGACAATCACGAGGTCGGTTTTTGTGGTGGTGTAGGGACAGGAAGGGCGCATGAACTTTGGTAGTCTTTGATTGATTAACACGGTAAATGTCTTTCTCGCTGAGCCTCATTGCACACATCACCTGTACAGGAGAACTGATTTCACATTCAATATGGAACCTGTCCACCTCGTACGTGATCTCTGCACTCGAGCATATTGAAGAAGAGGCAGCAGCTCGATAGTTAGATCCGTATATCAGTTGATAAGCCGGCATTTTCTGTGATAATGCTTCCGAGGTAAAGTCATTTTTCCAATTCTTTGACGTTAGAGTCGCGGTTTTGAAGGTTAATGAAAGCCTTGCACTTTCGAAGCACTGTATATTTGTTGTACGTAGCGATGTTGATATTAAGGTCCGATTGTGTTCCAAAGTAACATACTGCCTCCTGTTTTGAGGTTATATGTGCATAACAGTTATTGTCCACATATTTCAGGTCTTTAAGGCATTGGTGTCGTTTTTGTTTACCCTCTCCTTAGATGATTCAATTCAATTGCAGGAGTATGCTCGTACTGTAAGGTATGTATTGGATAGGGTGATAGCAGAGTATTGGACTCTACGAGCTATGCCTAAGCATTGAATCATTTTTAGCAAGAAATCAACTTCCTTGATACGTCAAACGATTTGCTCGCAGCACATATCGCTTGTAGTTTCAATCTCATACAATTGAGAATAAGACGTTCTGCGAAGTAGAAAATGAGTTTTTTTTTTTTTAAAAAAGGGTTTTTTCTCCTGTGATATAAATTAATTCCAGCCGAACTCAATTTTGAAGTTTTCAATTCCCCCTTTATTTGAGACTGATCGTCAAATAAGTTCAAAAGTGGGCACCACACCTAAGCCTTACCTGCACCTTTTTCAAAATTTAAGGGTTTTCTAATTGCGTCACAAAGGAAGAATATCCCAGCATACCCTATCACCTCTCCGAAGAAGCCAAGCTCAAGGTGCTGACACGATTGCATCCCACATCTCACCACTGCTGTCTAAATATTCCGAAATCGTTTTTTTCTGTGGTTGGACAGGGCCTCTCAAGACTGTCTGCTGCTAATAGCAAAACATTCCCATCCCCCTAAGTGGATAATCTATTTATATTTGATTTTTGAAAGCAGACGTACGCACACACGAGCACCCTCAGTGCAAGCCATTGAAAAGGACACTGCGTGAGATACACAAATCATCTGAACTGTGGGAATGCGGCCGCTCCAAAGATGTGCACCTTGTTTTCGTCGTCTTGTCATCGTTGATCCTGACGCTGTACACCGCACACACACACACAGAGACAGAGAAACCCCGTTCGGATATGTGTCATCGCGGCAAGTGCATCTTCAGATTTCCTCACTGCAACGCTTCTGTTTACTTTCAAACGCTCAGCCGGCAATCAAAGCACCTCCACCAAGTGCCGGTGGAGAGTGTCTCAATCCCGGGACAGGAGACCCGATGGTAATGCCAGTGAACAGTTACCACCATTCTGTATAAATAGTTTGGAACCATCAAAAATCAAACACCGGCCCGGTGGCGAGCGTGTGTGTGTTCCGACGACGGCCTCCTCCATCCATCCACCGCCGTCGCCGCCGTTGCTGCCGTCCTCATCCAGGCCACGAAGAGTGTTTGTATCTTTTTTTAGCGCATGGACACAACGGATGGATGGACACGGCCGTCGTGGCTCGCCGTCTTGTGTGCTTCTCTATGATGTTTGTCGGCGCCTTTTGTGTGATATGTATTTTTACAGATTTCCTCCGTCCGAGGTTTTCTTGTGTGCAGCACAGAGAGCCTTTGATCCCCATCCCGACCGAGATGCTGGCGGACGGGGTGTAGGGGAGGCGCAGGGATCTGTGATGAGAAGTATTGTGCGGCACGAATGTGGTTTTCCGCATTCGTGGTGGCCACTTTGTGTGTGCATCTACGCGCACGTAGATGCAGCAGACGGACGGACAGATGCATCGCACCGCGCCACATCGCCGCACACCGCACACCACACACAGCTCCGCTCCGGTTGGTATTGGCTCATCTTCATGATCAATAAGTTTGGTAAACAGAGAATCACTTAGTTGGAACCGAACAATCAATCTGAAGTCATCACTTGTTGACTTGACTGTGCATCGGTCGTCCTCGTCGTCCCATCGCATCATCGCCGTCTTCGCCAGCGTCTCTGCGCCGTTGTTATTGTTATTGTTATGGTTGTTGGCGATGGTCAGTTACTGGTGAGAACGGTGAGATGTAGGTGATCTGGGACGGATCTGGAGTAGATGCGTGTGCATCGAAAAGCGGCGGGCACTTGTTCTTGAGCCACCGCGCCGGCCTCCTGTGCGTTGATTAGCTCATTCTGTTTATTTGTGCATTTTGATGGACCGAATTATTTTGGGTTGCAAATCCCAGTTTTGGTGGCGTAGCGTGGCTGCGCTCGCACTCGGCGGGTCTTTGACGGAATGCAGCGTAGGTAGGCTGATCTATTTAAAGGACTGACGAAGTGGGATTCACTCTGCTCCATGGGTGTCTGATGGTTAATCTAGCGTGTGTACTTTGTAATGCAATTCACGTCAGTGGTTTGTGTATGCAGAGTTGCCAAATTGGTGTTTATTTGTTTTTCATTTAAAAATGATTTATTTTTGGATGCACTGGTGAAATGAGGTTTTGTGCAGATGATGATATGTCAGGAATTTGTTTTCCCGCTTTTGCGAGGTGCGATGTGGTGCGTAGAGAGGCCGAAAATTGTTAAGTGGACGGTCCGACTCAGTTGGTGGTTGAATTTTTGCCTAATGGATAGGAAATTGTTGGGATTCTTGTAGGATCTGTTGCCAAACTATGAAGCTCTCTTCTAGTGAAAATGTGGATTTGCGTATTTGTTTTGTTTTAGAACCAAGAACTGAATTTAGGTCGACTTTTTGAATGTTTTAAAAAAAGAGACCGTCAGCGATCTCTGAAGTGGCTATTGCTAGAAAAATAAATTTTCATTGAAAATGTCACAGAAATTCAAAAATATTTTTGCAGAAGGCGATCAATCGAAATGTCAATCAAAATTTGAATCGTGTTCAAGAACAGTGCTAAATCAATAGCGATCGTAGATCAAAAGAGTTCCGCTTGTTAAACATCAACCTTCCGGTGGTGACATGCATAGCTACGAAACCAAGTGGAAACAAAGCCGAGTGCTGGATAAAGGCTCAAACTGTAGCTATGCAATCTGTTCTCTTTTGTACACCTAAAGAGCTTTAATTGGGGTGCATGAGCTAATAAACGCGGGACAAAGTTGCTGACTGCACCAAGCCTGATATGATGCCAGCGCGAAGTCAAGTTGACCAATAATTGATGATTCATCTTGGGGTTTCATTTATAACGACAGATGAAACACAGAAATTTAATAGTGAACTTAGAAATTTTTTTACCGGTTAAGCGAAAAATATCTGACATTTACTTTTTAAAAATGACAACATGTAAATGTTGGCCACGACTACGTCTGAGGTGATCCATTTGGAAAGCCCAATTTTGGCCGACTCGTTCGAGCATAGCAATTGGTACCTAATGTTACTTTCCAAGTCGTCAATCATAGCTGGCTTATTGTCATATTTCGGTGGTCTGCGGATACCAGGTATCATATATGCCGATAGATACAGTAAAGGGAATGCAACGGATGATCAATCGGCTAGGACGCTACTGTGATCGTAACAATCTTACTGTCAATCTTGAAAAATCAAAAATGATGATCTTCAGGGATGGAGGTGGTAGATATTCGAGGAAGGAAATGTGGAATTATAAAGGCAAAAATTTGGAAATTGTTCGAGAGTATAAGTACCTCGGTGTCGTGGTCAGTTCTTGTTAAAAAGCATTTTGTGACAAAATTGGCTGAGGCGAAATGAGCATAGCATAGCGCTAAGATTAAAATATTTCGTACCACTGCTTCCTCCATTATGCGGTATGGTGCCCAAGTGTGGGGGTGTTGGAAGTTCGATGCCATGGAACAGTTTCTAAGTTACTTTCTGAAGCGAATATTTCGGCTGCCGGCCAGTACACCAAACTATATGGTTTATCTGGAAAATACTATGGCACCGTTATTCATAGATACATTAAACATGCACTTCAACTACATATTGAAACTCCTAGAAATGGAGGAAGGAAGACTGCCTCATCTTGTACTCAAATCAATGATCACTTCAAGAAGCAACCCCGTGAAAAGATGGGGGGAAATAGCGGCCGAGTGTGGAGAAAGGCTTCTGGCTCAAACAGACATTAGACCTGCTGTTCTAAGAAATATGTTTCGAAAGATATTGGGAGCTGTAAGATTTTTGGCTCACAAAGGTTATGTCACAGAAGCCCAATCTTCCCAGTATAGGTTGATTTTATAGCCAGCTCGACTTTAACTTGCAAGAAAACTAACTAACTATTCCCCAAGATATGGGACCTTACAAATACCTAGAGAATACAGCCTAAAGTTGTGTAATCGCACGATTAAATGCTAACTTCTGAATAAGTCCAGTGTTTTAGGCGCTGTATGCCCCGTAAAACCGTCTTGTTGAAACCAGAGCTCACATATACCATGTGGTTCAATCATTGAAAGCACATAGCATTGACAGTTACATTCTGACTTGCCTCATTTTGGAAGAAATAAATCAAAAAATTCAAAAGCCATTAAGCCACATCATACTGCTCACTCAATTCCATCATGGAATTGCGTTGTACTCGTAGCTCAGATCCAGTCGAAGTAGACGGTTCTTAATGGCATATAACGCTTTCTTTAAGTTCATAAGATTTACTGAATCTCACAGATATAGTATTGCGATTTATCTAGTAGTCTTATCACTGGAGCAATTGTGTCTCCGGCAGTCTCCCATGTAAAGCTGGGTTAGTTTGACTCGACTGCTCCAGCTCAAGCTAAAACTGCACTCCGTCTATTTGGATGCTGTCTGGAAGACAAGTTCGTCTAAGTTGCTGCATCGTTTGGCATCGCTGTAGAGGCATCTGTCGCCTCCCATCACCAAAGAACTTGTTTATGATTTCCGGCTAGGGCCCACTGTCTGGTTATACCCTAATCTAATATATATATTGGACTTTGGTGCTTGAATTTTTTCTGGATCGTGAATACAAAATCTATCTTTCGCTGTTTTGAACAAAAAAAAGTCCAAATCGACCACATCGTAACTTCGAGGAGGGCAATCGGCATCGCCAAGCCACAACACTCACTCTGGAAATAAAGTTTCAACATTTACTACCGCTGCAACAAGCAAGTAACTCACTTCGTTCCGCGATGGTACAATACTGGCTTTCTGGCAAGATTTCGAGCGTTTTCAGAGACGAAATAGCCCATAAAGAAAAACATCACAATATGCTCTATCCCCTAAGACAAATTGAATTATGTAAATATTCCTACAGACCGAAATGCAAAATTAATTAATTTGGAGTAGATTAGCTTAGAGCACCCGTATAAGTTCAATAAGTAAGATTTGTGAAAATTTATTCGGCAAGCCTTGACTTTGCTTTAAGAACTTTTGTCAAGCTCGTAAGACAGTGAAGTTGTTTGATCTAAAAACTCAAATTCAAAAATATCCGTCAATGTTGAAGTCAGAAGACTCTGTGCAAATGAATTTTCGCTGCGAACAATTTTACCATCAGTTCCTACAAATCATGGGCCACCCTTGTACGTATCTCCCCATCAAACTGATTGCGTTTCCCTTGAGTTTTACGCAAATGGCGCTAACATTAACTTCTCTACAAAAAAAAAGAAAAAAATCATTTCTGTCCTCTAGCCCCATTGACCACTGATAAACTGTTGAATAGCTCCGCAGTGAATTTCAAATCATTCATAACCAGTTTCAATGCATGACAAGTTATCTCCCGGTGATGTGATGATCAAATTACGATGGGAACTGGGACATGATGACGTTTGAGGGCAATAAAATTGATGATAAAATATCTGGAAGAGCTTCTGAAGAGTAAGCGGTCTGAGTTGATTGGAAATTCCCCGCTCAACCCGAGATTCAATAAAATGAAACGTGGGAAGTTGTGAATGTCTTTCGCAGCGGGAAACCACCCAAGATTTCAAATCAGAAAATAGGCAGCAATAACAATTAGAGATTTTCTCACTCCCGCTGTGTTGGGACCAAGAAGGTAGTCGTGGAATTCCGTTTTGTCTTGAGATGTACTGAATTTATTTCTAACGAGATTTTGTTAAAAAAAAAAAATTGAATGGGAGTACCTTTGATTTGAAAAAGAAAAACAGCCATATTCGTAAGAATCTAACTTTTGTAAATATACACTATTTGGCTACACATCAGATGTAAGGAGGAATTCATTTAATTTAATAACAAACACTTAACATTTATTTAACTTTTCATTGACGTGCGATAGAGGCAATATACAACGCCTTCATACCACTGCTATTTTTATGAACTTTGCTAAAATAGCTGTGATATAAAAGCATCGTATATTGTTAAGACATTGTTTCTTTCGTATGCGATATTTATGAGTAATGAATCCGAAACACTGCTTTCTGAAATGGAAAATCAGATACTACACAATACCTGTAAAATAATATAAATTAATCTTTTAAGAAAACATTCTCAATTTACTACAAAAGTTCTACAAATACGTTTAATTTTCATGCTCAATTTAAATTTAAATTTCATTTACCGTTAAGCCTAAAATTTCACATCGTTCCTTTGACCTTTTTCAGCCATTAGAAGTGTATTCATTGAAATTTATGTCCGTATCAAACTACAAAAGATAAGCGTATATATAAGGTATCTGTCTAAACATTATGTGTGTCCTAGAGCAATTTGAGTGAAGCGGCTTTTGTTGAAGAAGAAGGAAAGATATAATTTATAAAAGGGAGTCTCGAGTAGTAGTTTCATGAAAAAAACAAGTTGCGGCTGATTTCAAAATTGTGACTTAATAAATCTTCTGCGGACTCTGCTCCAAGAGAAGCAATATTTGGTAAATGGTTTTCCAAAATACCGTTTAGGCCATATGAGCACCAAGGACGATAAACGCTGTAAGCTTCTAATAGAGATTATTACGAAAGGAATATCGAAAAATCTTCAAACTTGTACCCGGTGACAATAGAGTAACGCTTAACGAAATGGCTTACATTTTGAAGAGGCTGGAAAGCCGTAAATTAAAAAATGACGAATTGCTAAACTCCCGAAATTTAAAAATCAATAAAGTTCAAATGCATGATCAAATGCATGATCAAATGCAATAATTAGATCATAAAAGAAAAATTTCTGAGAGCTCCCAACTAGGTGCATATTAATCCTTAGCAGGAATGTCATGTCGATTTTGGAATTTCGGCAGTATTATTTTGGAATTTTGAAATTTTGGCCATTTCGGCATTTTAGGGATTCTAAATTTCGGCTGTTTTTCGAATTTAAGACATTACAGGAACTTGCATTTCGCTTTAAAGGAGAGTTTCGTATAAACGCCAGTTTTTCAAAATATCGACTTCAGAAATCGGAATCTGAAATACGACTCATAGAACAGTGACATTTTCATGTGTCCAGAAGATAGGATTTTGACTTAAATTTTTCAAGTGTAAAAAGTGTGTGTCGATTACAAAGAGTCTGGTGATTCGAACCTTTGCAAGTTCCTTGCTTGTTTTCTGCCACACCCCGTCTCGTCTGAATCCGATTAAGTGAAAAATGTCGGTCTTACGGTGAACCTATGCCTTGAAATTGTTTCGAAATATTTCTGTCAACAAGAAAAAACTAAAAATTCTGCAAAAAATATCGATCTAAATAATTGATGGCCTCCAAAAATGTCGACATCAGATGTCAGCTGCAGAAGAAGTATACTATTGGACATTGATACAGTGAGAAGAGTGTGTTTGGGGGATAACCGACAAATAGTTTTTCGACATCCTTTATGTTGTCACATTAAAGAAATTCTCTTTTCGTACATAACTCCATTGAAAATGACAACAGATGTCGGCATTTTTAACGCCACTTAATTCCTAGTAAATCGATATGTTCGAACTTCCTTCTTATGGATAAACGTTATTTTCGTAGAATTTTTATAAAGTATAAAATTAGTGAAAATTGCAAAATCGACATTTTACTTATCTTTCAATCGATTCGACTTCATTAAAGAATGTGTTTTCATATAGCGTTTAGTATAGCAAAAATTAATGGAAATTTTCAGATCTATTTCTTCTGATATCTTAAATATTTGTTCGATTAATTTCCTTTCGCTTGTCAGGTGCTAAGTGTTACGTAGCACGGAAGCTCTATTGATTTATTCTAAGCAGCGTTTAAGGCCTGAATTTCTGCATCGATACTACACTCTGGAGTTCATTGCCGATAAACCGTATGGAAAGCACGAAATTTTGCAATAAACAGCTGGCAGGGTATATGAGCCTTTGAAATATTCTTCATTAATAATTATAATTTGGTGGGACTACAACCCGCATGGGACAAAGGCCAATTACTTCAAAAACTTGTCTTGTTGTGCGTGTTACTGTTCTCTCTGAAGGGACCTACACTTTTTTTGCGACTCTGAACAGTGAGATTTGAGAAGCTTTCCAGAGACCTTTAGTACTCTTTGCTTGTTGTGAGCAACTCGAAAGAGGTGGTGCCGAAAAAATACAATGCGTTCCGACCGGGAATTATACCGGAGACCTTTGGCATGTGAGTCGACGCACTTACACACTATGCCACGGTGACCACAAAAAAATTTTCATTGGCTGCCTTAAATAACACTGGTTAACAAAATCGTAACTTTTTTTATCACATTTTGAATGTACTATAATGAGGAAAAAGTGGAACATCGAATTTCCGACTTTGACGCTCGATTGCTGAGCAAAATGATCCCTATTGGAGGAAGAAGAAAGTACTGTTTCACACTGATTTCGAATTGCTTTCGCAACCACTGGGTTTTTCATATTCGTTACCCGTCCACAGAAAAAGCTCCATAGAAAGAAGTGAAGGTGCCCAAATTGAGACCTAGTCTAGAAGCAAAACACATATCATACTGCAATAAGGTATGGGAAAGTTGGAAGGTCGCTGTAGTCGCTGTATCGCATTCGATTGCAACTATATTGAAAAAAATTTAAAAAGCCAGCTGAACTGTTAGAGTCAACTTTAAGTGGACAAGTCACTTAGAAAATGATATGACAGTCCGACAGGAATAGTTTGTTCTGTAACCAGTCTAGATACATTTTGTCAATAAAAGTTGGTCTTCCCCATTTCACATGAAATGAGAAATGAGCCTATTTAGGGAAATGAGTTTCTAGGAACTGGAAGGAACTAAGTCAATTTCACCACTGTGGTCTCAGTTCTCATACACGATGGGGATAAAATCTACATTTTTTGTTGAAACTTCGTACAATTAGTTCAAACAGGGGCGTAAGACCTTCACATTCCACAAAGGACAGCCATCAGACTTGTAGTAATCTTTTAGCAGGAATTATACCAAAAGAACTCACAAAAACTGTGAAGTGGATATGAGGGACATGTTGCCCTCCTGAGACTGAACATCAATATAAGTATAGACATCTGATATACCCATCCATAAGCTGCAGGGCACAGTGCATACAACGTTTATTTCACTATATGTGCATGTTTTTGGGGACCTTTTGATAATCTTCGTCTTTTGTTTACAATGCCTTGGGAAAGTGACACATTATTCCTCACTTTGTGTCAATTAAAACCACCTAGTTCACTTTGTGTAAAGTTAGAAGCCGCATGCTCTAAGTGAATATCACACAGAAGTAATAAGAAACCAAGAAATCACAAAAAGCGACATATCAAGGCACATTTGCAGGGAAAAATAATGTTCCCAAATTTGCACAAGCGTCGATGATGTGTCACTCACGAGTCGCCGACACAACGCTGACACCTACATAGGGTCCAAACCATATCACATGTCACACGATTCATTCCGTTCTTCGCTTCTTTCCTAAAACTGGGAATGACTCACTTATATGTGGCTCGTGTTCATAATCCCCCTGCAAACATTGCAATTTCCTGGCTTATACGAAAAAAAAAACATGAGTCTCAAATCGCAATCGCAACACAATTATTATGTTACGATGCGGTGCGTCATTGTCTGTCGCCAACCTGAGATGTCGTAATTTACTTATCTCTCGAAATATTATCTGAGTGTTTTTTTTTTCGTGCGGAAGGAAGAAGACTAACGCTTAAATTTGATTTGATGTGATGTGCTTCCTGAGATTTCAATATTGTTTTTTTATTTGCTCGTCAGCCATTGACTATATCCGTGACATTGCTTTGTTTCTCTAAATGGCAACTAAATGTCAGAAGGCTTGTGAGTGTGTAAAACCCTAGTGACTTAAAACGAGTCTTCTGCGGAGCTTCTTCAATTTCTTCTCTGTATGGAATTAAAGGCCTAGTTAAACTTTAGCCAAGCAAAGCACCTAGAGACATTATTCGCAACCTAATTCGATCTTTTGTCAACCGTGCGCTTGAAGACAAGACAAATCTTGTATTGGAAGCACTGAGCGAGCCATCACTGTATTGAACCATCTGATTAATTTAGAAATTGATTTCAAAAACGAATATTCTTCTTCTTCTTCTGGCCCTACAGTTTGGGGTGGACTTGGGCCCCAACCAGCATGCCTCTTCAGCCAGCCAAAACCGAATATTACAGCGTGCAAAGGGATCAGTCATACAGTTTAATGACACTTCTACCGAATTCGGATCGAACAGGATGAGTAGATTTCAAAATTGGGGAAGCTGTTCTGTCTGTAAACGAGAGTAAAAGAAAGTATTTGCTGTTATGCAGGAAGTACGCACAAAATTAAAGTCTCGGAGAGACCGGTTTATTTTCAAGAACTTTATCTGATTCCGCTCCACAGGTTATTGAAACAACAACAACGGCAGCAAAATCACATGGTTGCTTCCTTGATCTATAGAGTAATGGCATCCACTTGCGCTAGCTCACTGTCACCCTTCTCGTTCCATTCCTGCTCTATGGCTCAGAAGCGAATGAAAAAGCTGTTGGTGTTGTCAAGAGAATTTCAAATTTCAGCGTTCAATTTCTTGCCCTGTTTCGTTGAAGGCATCTTTAAAAGAAAATCCAACCACGAACCACACAAGCTGAACGGTGAAATACGCCAGCTCCAGCGTATACGGATTCAATGGTTAAGTCTTAAGTCGGCCAGATACATGGACAGCACCAACCAGGCCCACCGAGTTTTTAAATTCAAGCCATTGGAGCAATTTCAAAGTGCAAGGTTCAGATTATGTTGGGGATCCCAAGTTGGAGGCAACTCGTAAAGGATTGTATCGGCCGGGCAAGTGTGTGTTCGTTAAGGCCCAGGTCCATCAAGGACTGTACCAAGCAAAAAAGCCCACAAGGAGCCACGACCTAGCTTCTGCAAGAACTACTCGTGTTGTGCATACTATTGTACTTTCACGAGTAGAAGGGAACTACAGTTTTTTGCCGACTCCGAGATTTGAGAAGCTTTTACATAGACAATTGAGACTCTTTGAGTGTTGTCAGCAACTCGAGAGAGGTGGTGCCGTGAAAAACGTGGGGTGTCCCGTGCAGGAATCGAATTTAGACTTTTCTGCGTGGCGGTCGACGCACTTACCCCTACGCCACGGCGATCACAGCTGTTACCCTTTCATAATATATGGCCAATCTACTGTCACTTTCGTCTTAGTATAGTGATGCATTGACTTTCTTACACGTTCTCTCAAAAAGATGTTAACTGATTGGCGGCCGAGCATGAGCGTAGTGGATAACTGCTTAAGCTCACCCGACGAGGGTCACAGAATCGATCCCTGAACTGAGGATCTCTCCGTTTTTGCAACCACCTCTCTCGACACTCAAAGAGTAATAATTGTTTGCGAAAAGTTTCTCGAATTTTGGCGCTCCAGGCCGGTAGCGCTCACAACACTAGCCTAGGACCTAGTCCCCTTTGTACTTAAGTGAGACTCAGTTGGCGAATGCTTATGTCTTTCTCGTAATAGTGGTGGTCATTCTCCACATACTGCATCCTAACAGAACAACAAATAGCACATTGGTGCAGAAAAGTTTCAGCTTGCTGCTAATGTTTATTTACTTGCTGCGCCAGGAATTGGATAACATCCCGAATGCGGATTCTTCTATCAACGTGCAGTCTGTTTCCACCATCGATACTTTCAGACACTTTTATTCCTCTTTCACTTTTCAATTTTCAGTCGTTTACTATGCAAACTTAAACAGATGTGTTCAATGCCCTATAAGTTTCGTCGTTTTTGTCTTTTTTTCCCGACGAAATGTGCTTTTCAGACCGACGCTGTGTGCCTTCCTTTCTAACATAGCGTCCAGATTGTGTTGTAAGTGCTCGTCGAATTCCTTCATTTCCGTTCCACAGAGCTGCTCTTATTACTAAAAGAAACATCACTAATCTGCCATATCTGCCTACACTTTGGATTTCCACTTGTTCTAAGTTCCCATTTACTAAAAGATTTCTTCTCGAACTAGGCCTTTCGCTATTGGCATCCTTTATAAGAAGACAAACAGTAAACAAGTGGCTTGTTGGTCTAGAAGATCCATTTCGGACTACATCTCTGCCATATTTATGCACCGAAATCTTTCCACAGGAATAGTGTCATTCTTCCCCAAAACTGAACCACGCAGCCACTCAGTTCCTAGACTTCCACATCCAAACTGAAATAAGACAAAGAAACTCAAAATCAAACGTTGGCGGTGTGCGCGCTTTGTGTCAATGACAAACTCAAAGTGGTTCCGCTCGTGTAATGCCGCATGAACTTGGAAAGGGCACACGCAAGACGCTTGTACACAACCTTCTTGGGCAACTGACATCCCATTTGATGCAAGCGCTGCCTCCAATGAATTAAGATGCCTCCGCAATGGCGATACCCATCCGAGATAAATTAAATCGTGTCATGCATGGAAATGGAAATGGAAAAACCCCGCCATGCCGCGCCGCCGCTTCAAGTTAATAGCTTCACTTGAAGTGCTCTTCCATTGAAATCATTAAATCCATCAAAGTGCATCGAAATGTCGCATCCAATTAGCTTCAGCGTAAATCCATTCACGATCATACGAGCATTCGCTGTGAATTGACCTCCATTCACATCCGCTCGCTGTTCTCTGTGGTGGCGGGCAGCGCTGCACTGTCACCTAGAGCCGTCAAATGCGCATCGATGACACGTGTAAACAAAAATATATCACTCACAGTCGACGGTGATTTGTCAAAAAATAAATATTTCCGCTGTCCGTTGCGTCAAGCCGTCAGCACATCCACCGCCCCGGCGGGGGATGTGTAACCTTGGGCTGCTGCGGTGGCGGCAGAGGCGGCAGCGGCGGCGGTAATTCGAATCCGTAATTACCGTGTGATTAACTGCATTCTTAACCCAGTGATCGAGTTCGAGTATCCATCGATGCCCGAGGCAAGATAGCGGCGCAGCGGTCGGCCCGCCTGCTAGACACATCCCAATAGGGTGCAGCGGGCGAGCCTCGAGTGCGCGATCATTGATAAATGCGTCTGTAATTAGATTTTAATTAAATGATCTCATTGCGGTGTTCATTCATCCGGTCTGGCGGTTGACTGCTGGCCCGTTCGCCGCTGACGGCTGATTATTTTCTCTGGGCTGCTAGATCTGGTGCACGTTCTTCACAGAATTGACATCCGATGACATAAATCACCGGCCTGCGCTTGTTGCAATTAAGTTGCCCGCCAACGGCGCGGCGTGCACCCCGTGTCCGCCCGTGCCGAAGTAGCAAATCCGGTCACAGTTCATTATTTGCCTGTTCTCGTTTGATGGTACGCAATTTTCGGAGGCGATCGACCGTTTACGTGCTGCGTCCTGGCCATCATCGCCAGCGTCCCAAGTGCATCGAGTGCACTGCAGCCGCCCGACGTCGTCGGCGGGCAGATAGATAAGCGGATGAGTGCTGTCATCGCATGGACACATGCCAAATGGGTGTCTTATTATTACGATGATTACCGTTGCGGTGGCGTAGTTCCGTAGTATTTTCGCCTGC
Source organism: Eristalinus sepulchralis (assembly GCA_944738645.1). NCBI lineage: Eukaryota > Metazoa > Arthropoda > Insecta > Diptera > Syrphidae > Eristalinus > Eristalinus sepulchralis. Next base: position 36,840,714 of record OX122883.1, read on the forward strand.
AGATGCACCGTCTTCTCCGATTCATAAAACCGTGGCACTTTTCATGGTCAGAATGGCGATTCGGCAGCCAAGTGGTCTTTGTGAATCGGAATCGGTCCGCCGCGAGACGCACGCGGCGTGTGTGCATCCCTGCATCTGTAATAATTTAATTAAGTGCAACAGACTATGGCTGCCAGGTTTCTATTTTCATCCACACATGCAGCGCATCATAAATGTGTGTTACGCGGTTTATTACAGATTTTGGCAGATCCAAGCGAAAGTGTGATAAGTCGCGTGATACACTTGACATTTGAATGATTACATGGGGTGAGGATTAACTGACGTGCATGAGTGTGTTTTGGCAGAGGTGATGCTGATGGGCTTTCTTGGGTTTATTTTAGATTAGAGCGGAACTATTTTTACTCATATTTGCAGTCGCTCAAGGTGTGGAAATGTATTTCACGCGGGATTACCGAGATTACGTGTCATTCTTTACGACCAGATTTCGTGGGTCTCAAATGCTGGAATAAGGCGCCATTTGGCTATGTTAAGTGTGCCTTAGTTGTTGACTTAAGACAAACTCCAGTTGGCTAAAGGAAATATTTCATTTGTTCATATCTAGATATGAGTCGGTAGAATGGGAGAGAGGCAACATGCAGACTGTCAGAATGTTTTTTGAACATATAGGATAGTATCTTGTGAGTGAGGGCATAAGTAAATAATGCTTGCCATAAACTGAAAATGATGTTGTACTCTTGCGAGCTTGGCTATAAAAAGACTTTTTCACAGAGATTCAAAGAACACAAGTTTGTTCGTGCTACAATCTGCAAAGACACAGCTTTTGTCATTTTCCAGGTTAATGGGCCAGTTGTAGGATTTGGATTGACCTGATCACCAGCTCACACATTTTTGTTTAGAGTCGTACAAAGGTCAATACGCCCAAATTACCCAAGAACCAAACTGAATTCATACTTAAGGGAAAATCACTCCACATTTAAAGGGAAATATGCCATCGGTTGCAATACAGTCCCCATTGTAGCCTGACCTGAGTCAGTAGACTTGACAAAACTGCTTCAAATTAGTTAGCACAACAAAGGGCTTTGTCGGTGAGTTTGGGTGATATACCACAGCTTTCAAGATATTATCACAAGGGGTTGGCCCACTTTCAGAGCCTCGTGACTCCCCCCATTGGAATCTAGCCTCTGGTCAAGCTGTCACCACCTTCCAAATTTCCTTAGCATATGGGTTTGGTAACAGCCATCGCACCGATCTATCTTTGGCTCTGTGAGTGATTCGCTTGACACTGCTTATTGTGTGACGGATGGAACTGGAGTGGAGGGGACCATCTGTTCAATGCCGGCCCTGAATGATGAGTTTGAGAAGCTTTTTCTAGAGCATTGCCAACAACTCCAGAGGGATGGAACCACAAGAAGATTCAAAGACGGCTTTTTCCGATACTCCCGATCAAACTCATTATTTGAGCTCCGCTTGATGATTTAGGGTTATGTCCGCTCTCGATTCAATGGTTAAATGTACGGGCTGAACAACAACATATGCATAGTTGAGCTATAAAATGCTCAGAATAGATAAGTCATAGAGAACGAATGGGCCAAACTGCCTTGGAGAGATAAATTTGTGAGTTTTAGCCTTTAGAATAACGCAAGGGAGCAAGGACTACTCTTAACTCAAATAAGAACATAGCATGGATATAATAATTGTACATCAGCAACAAATCAAATTGGCAATTGACACCAATATATGGTTGGAAGATTTTGGACTTAGAAGTCGGTTTTAATAAGGCATAAACCACACAAGCATACTCCACACAAGCAACTTTTGAACTAATAAATACAGTAGAAGAAAATGGGTGGTGCTCTTGGTTTCTTTCGACACTACTCGTGGTGCCCGTTGTATTACTCTCTCCTTAGTTGATGGGGTTGATGGAACTTATTATTATTGCCAACTTTACGGCGAGGTTGGATATTTTACTTATCACAGAAGCAGCGTCGTGAAAAAAAAAATGAAAGATTAAGCTACAACGTGTGAGTCAACCCACTTAACAACTTCAACAATAAATTCGTCATAAGTAATTGCAGGCGCCACCAGGTCAGCATCATATTTCATTTTGCTAGCCTAAGTACGCCCTAATAAGAAAAAGATTCCTTATTACAAACAACAGAAAAGGTGTATGATTGTATGATCGATGGCGTGGAGAAAACATCTTCAGGCGAATGCGTATGATTACAATGGGAGTTATAGGAACCAAGTACCGAAGCCACTGTTCAGTTCTTTAAGAACGACTGTTCATAAATTTAAAACAAGGCTCTTTCACAAACTTACTGACCTGGCGAAGATTTACACTCCTAACCTCATGAAATATTTACACAGATCGGGGTGGTTTTAAAAATCGTTTGCCGCTGCTGAACGTGCTTCTTTAAAGGGCATATTCAGTGGGCTTTCACAGCCACAAAATGTTTTTGCTTGTCAATGCACAAAGCATTTCAATCCAACCTAATCCTGAAAAAGCTTTATTAAACTCTGAACGGAAAAGGGGCTGAACTTTACCTTCCTTGCAAAGAGAAGATGCTCTGTTCTAGTCAGCAGTTTTGCATCACACATGGCCCTGTGATCTTTCCTTGTCTTCAGTGTATCGTTTTTCGCTTAAGAAACTGGCCTCTAAGATGATAAAATTAGAAATCATCTGAAAGACAATTGACTGACCATTGAAACTTTTGTAGAGATGTCTGGAGTGTTTTTGGAGTTCAGTTCAGTGACAAAAGATATGGGGAAGAGAATGATGTATGCCCCATTCGTGCGTTAATGGACTGTATGTGCTCCAAGTTCTGACTCAATACCTACTGTTTCCAATCTCACTGACAGTTTTGTTTTTCTAAATTGCAACTTTTGCCCCTATTGGGGTTCATGTCATATGACGGCTAAGATTCAACCAGGAACTCTATAATTCGTACGGCTTCCTTCGACTAATCATACGTTTACGACCACAATGCTTTAGATGGCTATTTCATGTGAGCGGATGGACATTCCCCCGGTCCAATGAGTCATTGAATTCAACCCCTTGGGACAACTCAACAGATTCCGACCTCGACTGCGATGACGTTTACAAGTGGAAAAACATCTTAATCAACTTAGGTTGCGAATTTTGAAGAAGCTGTGTTAGTTTGTGAGGCTCGAACCTCACTGCCACTCAAAGAAAATTCAGAACTAAAGCCAAAAGTTGAAAGAAATCGACTTTGCTGTGCAGAAACGTTAATGGTGCGGTTAGGGACTGCAATAAATGTTTTGAAAAATAGACTAAAAGTCTGATTAGTATACTGGAGAGGAGATTAAAGGAAAGCTTGTCATTTAACAATTAAATACGGACATTTAAGAATTTAATAAGTTCGGCTCCTTTCGGATATCCCTGGCATTTGGTGGACGGTTGGTCATTGTAGTCACTTCGAAAAATATGAACTTTTACCTTCTCGTATGCAAAGCATCCTTCTCATTTAACTTAACCATTTTTCTTGCACCTAAAAGCAGTACAAGCCGACCCATTTAACCGTGTCTTCATTTTCTTCCTCAAACAACTACACACTCCAATTATTGTCTCCAATTGTGCTTTGTTATACGAGATACTAACTACTTTGTATTTTCCAAGGATATTATTACGATAGGGGTATGAAATTTTGAACAAAACACATCCGGTAGTGTGACCTCGCCAGTTGCGTCAAAAACATCATACTCTTTCAGATAACTTGAATAAGTGTTACATAACAGCAATGTCAGTCAGTCGGTCAATTGGTCAATCGGTTAAAGAATCTCAACTGCATTAGGTATTCCAAAAATATCCCCACTTAACGGGCACAAATCTTGTCGAAAACAAGGTCGAAATATCTGTACATCTAGACGGAGTTTCGTGGCGTTCCGTATGACATAGAAGCTCTCTAGGCGGATTGCTCGCACATCATATCTTATGGATTAAGATTACCCTACGTCTCTCGGAAACCCAAATTTTTTATGCATGTGTCCTATTAAGTTGTCAAGAATTTTATTTATGTCCGAGGAGCATGGAGATCAAAGCTAAGAGATCAGAAACCAAAGCTCGATGTACAGTGCTGTCACGCGCTGTATACCCGTACGTTAGATACATACTAAACGCAATACGATAGTACAAGATACTCGTACCACAAAGAGGTTAATTAAGTTGACAAACTTGAGTGGCAGGTGATGAAACTTTGTCGAGCTGAATGTGTCTGTCAGTCAGTCGGCAATTGTTGTGGGGGGTAACGCATGACCCGTCATAAAGAATGGTTTCCGCTTTATATTACAATGTCAAATATTTTCGACATTTGTAGACCATTCATGGTCAGTGCGCTGTCGTCAGTGGCTGTGTGGCCGATTGTGTAATCTGGATTTTCATGTTCACACGACTCCGTTCATAGACGTGGTTTTTACTGGGAATTCTGTTTTTGAAGCATCAGAACAGTGGCTTGAGTCTTGGGGGATTTTATGGTGAAGCCCATTTTATTGTTTTTGCAAATGCCGCAGGACGACTGAGAAAATTTGTTCGTTTACGAGCAGTGAGCGTTAATGAGCACATTGTCTCCCGGAATTAAGCACATCATTAATTTGAGGAATTTGAATATAAGGGGCCTACCACAGCTTCAAAGGAATGAATTTGCTTTTGTGGAAAATATATACAGACGGGCAGGCTTTTACAGAAGATGTCACTTACTCCAGAGCAAAGTATTGGCACACAATCGTGCTGTAGTGGTAGTGCGTAGTAGAACATAGGGCTTAGAAAATCTTATTAAGATTAAGTAATTGCAGGATGCAGCCACCCTAGACTTTGCTTTTCAGTGTGAAAAAGAAGGGAGGAAAGATTAAAGGCACGCGATTCTTTTGGAGTAATTTTTAACCAGTCTTACATTTCAGTCGGCATCTCGACCAAAAGTTGTGTATTTTTGCTTTCTTTTGCGTCTTGAGTTTGTTGTTTTTTCGGAAAACGGGGTCTCTTCTGTAACCCAACTCCAACAACTCCAATAGTTACAAATCGTATGATCTTGGTTGTCAGTTGACTTCGCAAAAATGTGAAAATGTGAAACTTCTCACACAAAAGAGCCATATCACACATGATGTGTGGCTTTACGGCCCGTCTAGTTGGAACCGTATATCGTCCAAGACGTAATCTCCAATCGGTGTCCAAAAATGTTTCGGTTACTATATCGGATTATATCGCTAAGAATTCAATTGTCACCCTCCGTCCGTCGCCATCTTCGATGAAATACGGATCAATCACATCCTGCGTTAATATGTTCGTTAATATGTAGCTCACAGAAAAGAATTTGTTTCGATGCTACGGCACCTATTCGACTTGTAGATCTGAAGCTTGAGCGTCATATTCTCATAAATTTAACACTGAGTGAGAAACGTATGTACCTCATCACTGAAAAAAATTATCTCCAAGAAATCCATTTTTATTGCCTGTTGTTTAAACAACCAAGATGCCTATCTACAGCGTTGTCAATAGACAGGTGTCTAAAGTCGTTTCGTAATTTAAACTTTGTAAAGTTGGAGATGGCAGTACAAGTGCACGATACATTCAAACTCTGGAAATCTTGATCACCAGCAACACAACGTACAGCAACACTATTTTCGATTGACTGTGCATTGCTCAGGTCTTACGAGTAATGCTTCCATTCTCTTCAAATTTCGTCAAAATTTGCCGATTGTTTACATAGCTGGTCGACGATGACGATCAAAGTCGTTGCGTAATGCGGTTAATTTCGAATTACCGCTTTTAAAGTATGTTTTAAAAATTTAAACGCTTTGACCGAGTGTAAAGGAACCATTGCCCTAAATGACAAAGATATAATTAAACCCATGACAAACGGTAGTTGAGTTTGAAAGATGTCAAATTTCAGCACTATTAAATCGAGAGCATGATATAAATGAGTTGGTACATTTTAAGAAAAATCGCAACTTTAATATACTGCGCTCATTGGGTCTTCCAACTGCTGTTCATTTGTACCACCTAATTGCGAAAAAAGCTGGTCACTAACCTACTTCTTCTTCTTCTTCTTCTTATGGTGCTACAATTCGCTTCCCCAGCCAGCATGGTCTTTCGCCAGCTGCCACCAGTTGCGCACTTCAAGTTAGTTGAGGTCCTTCTCCACTTGTGTGCTCCACCTAAGCCTGGGCCGTCCACTGTTGCGTTGTCCCAATGGCTCAGATTCAAAGACTTTTCGGGCCGGAGCAGTGTGGTCCATGCTCTCTACATGGCCTAGCCATCTTAAGCGTTGTATCCGAAGACGCTTAACTAGGCACATGTCGCTGTACAGCCCATAGAAGTCGTCGTCACTAACCCACTACAGCCTTAAATTTCGAACAAAAATAATGACAAAAATTGCCTCTCAAAGTTTAGTGTTCAAGAGTGATGTAACATAACCCCATAACCCCATCTGGGTATGTTGTACCACCGGGACAAACTTACAAAACACGACAGACAGACAGAAGTAGAGTTATATAGCAGACTATTTTAACCGCATGCTGCTTGCTAGTACAGAGTTCTTTTATAAAATGTCCAGTTGAAAGGGAAGAGATTTCTGTTTCTTTGATTGTCTTTATTTTCGTTTTCATTTACTGAAAGTCGTGGTGGCCGTGGCGTATTGGGAAAGTGCGCAGAACTGCACGCAGAAGGTCTACGTTCGATTTCCGGACGGGACACCTTGCATTTTTTCACGACGCCACCTCTTTCGAGTTGCTGCCAACATTCAAAGTATATCAATTATCTACGGAAAAGATTCTTTGTTCTCGCCGTTCGGATTTGGCAAAAAACTGTAGGTTCCATCTACTTCCGAGAGAACAGCAGCACGCACTACAAGAATAGTTGTTGTAGAAGCTTGGTCCCTTGTGGTCTATAGTGCCACCCAATTACTTAACTGAAAGAGCCATGACCCTGTCGTGCGAATATAAGGGCAATTAATATTGAAAGCCTGATAACATAAGATGTTGCACGTCCACTTCGATAAAATCACATTTTTAGTGCAGTTAAGCAAATTTGAAATGCCACAGGTCCACAGCAAAGTGTACATCTGAGACCGAAGGTGTCTCTTAACGAACCCACGTGACATTGGAAAAGAAATGTAAAACCACAACATTTAAAATATTTTGACCAGAAATAATTTATCAAAAAAAGATGTTCTTAATTATGCATGTCACACATAAGTGAGCGCACGGAAGCTGACGCTGGTTGAACGTCAAAGGATCATTGAATGTTGTTTGTTAAAATTCCAAACTACTTCGGGCATTAATTTTCAAATCAAAATATCTTTACTTTGCTTGCTCACTTATTCTTTAAAATTAATTTTATTAACCTCAAAGTAGTTCGAAGGTTGTTGTAACAAGCCTGTGCGAACCGTTTATTTTTACTTTACCAGACATGCTCCGAAGTTGGATATCTTTTGAAAAATTCACTTTCAGCTGCTTAAACAAGGACGCGTATCTCAAACACTGATTGATATTTTGACGTAAAATTTAAGGCGGATCACAGTGATAGAGGTGACGAAGAAGAATGAAAACAATTGTCTTTATCGCAATGAGCAAGAAAATTAGATTCCACTTTTCTGGTAATTCTGATCAGCCTTAAGAAATAAATTCGTTCATAAATTGAATGTTCTGTCTTGGAATATGAATCTAAAGCTTCTGTACTCTTACTTGTCCAAAAGAAAGGTTAATTGCGTTCCAGTTGGACAGAAAGTTCAAATATTTAAACGCTACAAAATTGAGTTACCCAAAGTTAAAATAATAAAGAAAGTGAAAATCAGTCCTTAATGAACAAGGATGCTACTTCTTTAGGAACAATTTTAGGGGCAATCAGTAGTCATTGAATGCTGTCAGCAACTCGAAAAAAGTGGTGCCGTGAAAAATGTAAGGTGAGCGGTCTAGGTATCAAAACTGGGGCCTACGCCGTCCATGTCGACGGCTATTTGCCGTTTCCCACTTGTAACTTCGCAACTTTTGTCTCTTAGAAAGGTTGACGACTGCTAATAGAATGCTTTATCTGACACAATCATGTAAAAAAACATACATAAGAAATTCACCGAACAAGGCCAACATTATGCAAGCAAACCGTGAGTTGTAGCCCGAAAGCAGTAGCATGGTCTTGACAAATTGGGGTGACAGAATGCGCTACTGCGAAGCAAACAGAGCCAGCCACTAGAACGACTTTGTATGTAAAATGAATTTGTAAATAAGATAGACGTCTAGCATTTAGTTATATGTCCGTGTAGTTGAAGGATTTCCAACAGGCCACTCTGACATAGTGGACAAGTGCTTTGATTGATTTCCAAAACTGAACATCTTCCATCATCAACCCACATGCAGAAGGTCTAGGTTTGATTCCCGGACGGGATACCTCGCATCTTTTCGCGGCACCACATCTTTCGAGCTGCTGCCACCACTCAAAGAGTATCAATTGTCTATGGAAAGCTTCTCAAACATCGACGTTCGGAGTCGGCAAAAACTGTAGGTCCCTTCTACTCGTGAGAGGACAGTATCAAGCACAACACTGGAGAAGCTAAGTGTCGCTCAATTGTGGGCTTTAGTGACACACAATTTATTTATTTAACCAAGATTTCCACACATTCAGCTGGATTTTCTTTCGTTTCTCTAGATGTCTTTGAAATGATCTAAGTTGTGTCAGGCACTAAGACTTTTTGCCGCAGGATTGCTTAAGAAATGCAATAATATTTGACTTGTAAGTAACAGCACCAGGATGGAGAATTTGGCTTAAGGGGAATGTGAATGTAATCCTTAGATAATAGAGGACAGTCTTGCTTCAGTTGCACGACGTCCAAGTAGGATCTAGTCCACAACCCATAGCTCTGTCTAAGATAGCACGATCCCTTGATCAGTTATCTGTCACTACATAACATAAACATGCGAAAGAACTAACCAGAAGTCGAGATAACTCATAGCTTTGTGAGAAAAATCTGAAAATTTCTGTGGTACCAGCAATTCCATAACCACTTCCCCTCTATTGGCTGTGAGCAAAGAGCAGCAAATACAGAAAAACCAGTTGTCGGTCGCCTCAAGTTACAAACGAGAGTGAAAGGTCACCAACACTTTTCCCAGTCAAACTTCCCTCCGTCAGGTCCTCACGATCTGACGCCACGCTCACACACACGTCTCTATTTGTCAAACCCTATTTTCATTTAACACAATTAATTCACTGTGAACACTGTGTCATGGTTAAATTCCTCGTGCAACAACAGCATATATGTGCACGTATGTATGTATGCAGCCAAAGAAAGTTGGGTAAGATCCATTGTTGTGATAACATTAGATACATTTGTTACAGGCTATCAACACTCGCTGATCTTATCAGCTCTCATAATGGGAAACAATTTTCTAACTAGATACATATACATAGGCACACACACATCCACACATAAAGATACAATTTGAAGATACATACCATCCAAAGCCTGTTAGTGGCATTGCAAATATCAGAATTGCAATAACCATAAGTAGCCGCATATCTATCTTTCACTCGTTCGTTCTACCATCGATCTGACTGCGATCCGATATGTTTTTCCTAGGACAACACACAACCGACACACACGCACACGTCACTTCAGAGCGAAAATTTCAATTAGAACACGCACATAATGCACTTTCGTGTGGCACAAGCAACAAGTCCTCGCGATTTGTGATGATTTTTGAATTTTCTTTTTTTTTTTTTTTTTTGATTCGTTTCGTTTTGAGAGTTGTTGATGGTAGTTATCACATTTTCACACTGCACACGCGAAGAAATTTGAAGAGAATTTTTTTCTTTTTTGAAAATTTCAAAGTGGCGCAGCACTTTTCACCGGCAAACACCGAAATCCAACGTGTTCTAATTCGTTCGGCCTGATGAAAGAGTGACCGGGATTTCTTTTTTGTATTGAGCTGGCCCCAACTTCAGGGGGCTCCTTCGTTTGTTATCTCCGAGCGAGGGAATATCTTTTTCCCTTTTGTTGAGGCGGCGAACGAGGACGACGACAACGACGATGACCAAGATGACGATGGCCGGCCAAGAGACACGATGAAGCTGGTGCTGGTGCTGCTGATGCTGATGCCGCCGCCGCGGACAACGACTGAGATGATCTCGATGATGAGGATCACAATAATGATAATGACGATAATGCGGATGAAGATCCAGATGATGATGCCGACACTGATGATAATGATGATGATGATGATGATGCAGATGCCAATGATAAAGCCGAAGAAGAGAGTCTCACGGAGATCACACGAACTGGCGGTCGGTCGGTGCGTTTATACCAAAAAGACGACGGGGAGAGAACAGTTGCCGCCGCTGCAGAGTATCTTTACTACAAAACGAGCGAAATTATATCGCGGCGCGCGTACTATAACACAACATACGAGGAATAAAATCGAGATTCGCCTCTCTTCCGAAAAAGACGAACACAAAAAAAAAACACACAAAACGAAAAAAATGTATAAAATAAAATAAACGACCAAATATCTGAGTCGGTTTTTTTTTTGTTGTTGCTGTTGTTGTTGTTGGCTGTGGCGTTGGTGGTGGTGGTGGTGGTGGTGGTGATTGTGGCGGTGGAGATGGTAGCAATGGTGGTGGTGGTGGTGTATCTTCTTAGACCCAGTCGCGGTAGAGTGTGCTAGCTGGCTGGCTGACTGGCTAGTGTGGTGTGGTGTGCTCTCGTACGGGAGTATAGCGAAAAACAACCTGCTGCTGGCGGACTGGAGCTTCACTTCACCACTTAATGGTAGAGTGTGGTGTTCCGATTCTATACACAAATGCTCTCTACACACAGATTCTTTTTTTTTTCTTCCTACTTCTTTATGTCTTCTTTTTTTTCGTCTGTTTCTTTTATACGGTGGTGTAGTTGTGTTTTTTTTTTCTGTATTTTTGTAATAAACTAACAATCACAGAGTATCTCTCACTTATAAACGACACACAGAATTTTATTCTTCATTTCTATTCACACGCACGTTGGAGATACAATTGAAGGTACCAACGAAACGGTCCTGTATTTGGGGAGGAAAAAAAGTTGTTCCTTTTATTTTCCTGTTTATCACTTGAATATAGCTTATACACATGAATGAAGGTGTTCACTCATTTTTTATGAATCTCAGAACTCACGGGCGCGCACTGAGCGACAGACTCTTTCACTCGTAGCCGAGAAGCGACCGGCGACGTCGGCGGTGGTGGTGGTGGCGGTTGGTTTATCTCACGAAGGTTTACTCTACACAAAGATTAAACCTTTTGATGAATTTCACTTCACATTTTCCACTTTTTTTGTGTTTTCCTGCAGCTTCATCAGCTTTGCGTGAGTGCATTTCAAGAGATAAAAGAACGGAGATGAGAAGAAAAACAAAACGAATGAAAAACCCCGGCAAACAAAATGTTTACATCTCGGAACTACACGCCGATCGCACTGTGAAACATCAGCCACAACACTGATCCCACCGAATAATCACACAAATCACTTTGATTTCATTAAGCCAGCAGAATTATAGGTGAATAGATACAAATTAGCCGAATTGATAAATTTGCATATTCGGATGGATGCTGTTTGAAATTTGTAAATTTTATGCAAACACCGGTCGCTTCAGGCCAAGAAGATACATCACAAATTACTCAAAAGTCTCACTGTGTCATTCGTCGACGGTGGCGGCAGGGCGGTATGTGAATTTTTGAGTGAAACCGTGAGCGGCACACGCTCGTGGATCGCACTCAGGCGAACATGTGTGTGCGTGTCTGATATCTGATTGGAGGGGGAGGTGGATGGGATGGTGATTCTCTATGAGCTCCCCCTACCGAGGCACGGTCTCGTCAATTCCAAGTGTGAATTATTTCTGTGTAAGTGGAATGTTTTCACCTGTTCCGCGCTCTCTTTGATCCGTCCATCGATCGATTAAATACACTTTAATTTGAAAATCTTCTTCCCTCCAAAAGGCCTCCTTTGCGAGCTCCCGCTGGTCCCCCCGCCACCCCCCACCATCCCCAGAATGAGTGTGTATGCGAGAGAAGATGATCGTTTACTCTGCTGCTCGATCGTGCGCTTCCGCTGAGTTAGAGGTAGGGCGCATCCGTCGTGTGTGCGTGTTTTCCTATTTTGTATGGACGTATGTATATTCTGCAATTTCACTTTTCTTCAGTCTCAAGGAAAACTCATCATTTCTGGACAACGAGCGGAAAGAAAGAAAAATTCATATCGCTGGTAAAAAGCACAGTCCAGCTTGCCAGATAGCCAGTTTGGTATCCAAAAAAATAAACACACTCGTCGTCGGGGGGAGGTAAACTTCCTCCCCATCGACCGACCGTCTAAACACAATTACGCCAGGGAAAGAGAGATGAGGCGCATCTACAAGGCATGTCAGTACGTCGGTATGTATTCAATCAGTAGCACCACCGCCGACTAGCATAGGCCACATTTTCGGAAGCCAAAGAGATGGCTATATTTTCATTGTTGTTGTATTCAAAGAGGAGGGGAACTTCTTCTTCTTCTGCTTACAATTGCTTACTGCCTCCTTAAAAATTTTGTAGCTCATAAAAATTTTTATTACCCACCCGGTAGTGTGAAATAACGTTTTCCTTGCTCGGGAGAGAGCACGATTGCCCCAGTCTTACCCCGGAGGGCTACTTATTGCTTGCAGAAGAACACTGACGGTGTCGGTGTGTCGAGGGTGGTGGAGCTGGGGGCGGTGGTGGAGGTGAAGGCGAAGGCGCAGATGAAGATGTAGATGGAGACGGCGATGCGAGATAGCCGGGTGTGTGTATGTTGATTTTTGATACAAAAAACCAACAAACAGAAACAGAAAAGATTTTTAAGTAGCTTTGCCATGAAACAATTGATAATTTGTTATTCTTTGGAAATTCTAGATACTCCCTAGATACACTTTAGCGCGAAGATATGTCTTAAATGAGTAAGTGGTGCACTCCTCTTTGGCAATATGGTTTTCGGTTGGGTTTGAGTTAATGGCTCGGAATGTGATGTGATGTGATGATGGCCGGCAAGGATCCTTGGAATATTCTTTTTTTTTTGTTCTTGTGTTGAGATAAACCGTGCTGGTGAAATTTATTTTGAAAACAACGATTGTTGTTGTGAAAGATCATTAAACGAAACATCTTGAATGAGTTCGGTCTTGAAATGCCCGGATAGGAATGTGTCAACGGTTTGACGGATGAGATGGATGCGTCTAGGTGCGACTGCTGTACGCTGAATGCAGGTGGCATGAGAACGAGTGTGTGTACACTGGGCATACGTGTGTTTGATTGGGCTGGCGATCTGTTATCGTTCTATAAACAAAAAACCGAGGGAAATACAGTAGTTGACAGAAGTTTGCCAACAGCTTGAAGGAAATGTTTTGACTTGAACATCAACATTTTTCCCTTTATGGAAGTTTGTGACAATCCAAGGTGATTTTACGGTTTTTGTGATCACTTGAAGTAAGATCAGTGAATGTGAAAACACTAGACTTAAGCAAGTTTATCAATTTATACCCATGTTCGTGTTTTGTGATGATTTCAATTTCTATTTCAGCAACAAACTTATAGAAAAGCGATTGCGTCAGGATCTGAAATATGACAGTTTCTGAACTTCTTATGTTTCTACATTTGATTCTACCTCATTATGTTTTTTTAAGAGGCATTGGTTCAAAACCAGACATGAAGCACTATCAAGAAAAGGAAAGACTTGTGGAATTAGCTCGTTTACACAAGTCGCCTTTGAAGCCGTTTCCTCGAGAAATACTATCAGTCACATGTCAAAATTCATGTGCCAATCATTGCCATGTCATTTCCAATCGCAATCCTCTAGGATTCAGTCTCTGCTAAACATTGGAGCGGCTTCCAGATAGACAGACTTGCTACAGACTTGCAGACCACTGAAAGTATGAGAAATTTTGATTGTTTGCAATGCGCTCACAAATAGTTGATCTTGAGAACGAAGTCATTCAATGGATTCCATCAACATTTTTGATGTAATGTCGAATGGTATGATTGGATTCCAATGACAACATAATCAGCTGCTTTCTTTCAGATGACTACGTCAAACCTACGGCCAGACGGGGTCAAATGGATTTGAACAAACATTTAAATAACACAACATAATTTTTATGTGACTCCCCTGTTAGTTGAAATTTTTTGTCCAATGGAATAGGTCTAGAATTTCACATTTGACTCTGACTAAGTACGATTTGAGAACTGCACTAAATCAAGAGTCATGGCTAGGATTGAACAAACGAAAGGATAAAGGGATATTCCAAGACAACTAGCCCATCATTGCTTTTACCGACAGTTGGTTTCTCCATCTTGTGACACTGCCTCTAAGAGTACGAAGCTTTCTGCGACATTTTATGAAGATATCCAATGCTACACAAATCATAGAAATAATTTTCCAGATATATCCAGCATGTCCCTGGGATTAGCTTCAAATTTTGCCACTGAAAAAATTGTATAAGATCCCTTAAAGTGGTACGTTATATATTATTTTTTGTTTTCCAAAGTAAGGCTTAATAACATAAACACCTCCGTGCATTTTTGGTAAAAATTGTAATTCTTTATATAGTCCTGCCTTTGCTATTTAGGAAGAAAGACAACACACAGCATACAACTCATTTGAGGTAATGTTTGACTGCGGTTTTGAACATATCTAGTGGTGTCTCAACTGTAATTTAAGTAATGTTGGTTTTAAGTTTGCCTATCGTTCCTTGATTATTCGTGAAAACACAAACACGAACGGTGTCTAATCTCATACTCTAGGTGGCCAGTTGACGTTGCCCAAAAATGAAATTCCGCCACCAAAAACTTCTCTCGTCAGCCATAATTCGTAGTGTTGTGTGGCTTGTTGGTTCATCTGTTTGTATCCAAACCATATCATCCAAGCCATTGTTTAGAATAGCTGATGAAAAACAACTCGTTTACTTCGCGATTATATCGCTTCGAATTGGATTTAGATTGAATTTGCTTCGGTTTGCAGAAGTCATCACTGGTCATTACGCATTGAAAGACATAAACGATTAAAATTCTTTCTACACACCCTCTACTGCAGCACCTACAGTAGAGGTTGCTGCGGCGAGTTGACTGCTTGATTCGATTTGATTCTTTGATTCCAGAGTGAAGGTGATCTACTACACGGTCCCTTTCCGGCTAACCACAGCTTACGAATGTCCTATGTCACTTGAGCCGTCCCCAAAAGGAAAAGCTGAGGGTGTTCGAAAGGCAATGTCTTCGGAATTGGTTCCCGTTGTATCCTACACCAAAATTCGATTACAAGCAATTCTATCCCAACGAGGTCTTCTACAATGGGGTTAATCTAATTTGAACCTTTAGTAGAATTTCTCAAAAACTGACCCCATGCGATCAGTTCTTTCGAACATATACGAGGTCCGTCCAAAAATAGGGTGAAATTTAATTTTTGTCAAAAAGCACTTATTTACTCATCAATTTCTTTTTTGACCTTTTCAAAGTAGTCCCAATCAGAAATAGCGCACTTGTGCCAGCGTTTCTTCAAATCCTCTAAGCAGTTTTGGCATTTACTTTTTGGTATGCCTTTGAGCTCTCTTAGTGATTCAGTTTGTATCTTCTCAATCGCCGCAAAATACCATCCGTTCGTGGGTCTCAATTTTGGAACAGGTAAAAACCGCAGTTTGCTAAATCTGTTGACTATGACGACTGAGGTATGATTACTGTGTTGTTTTTGGCGATTCTCATGCATCGAAATTTAGCGATTTTTACACAAACTTCTCTGTCACACGCTTCATGCCCAAAATTTAATTCATGGCATGAGCCGACATCCATAGCAACTTTTCTAATAGTGATCGGACGATTCTCCATAATTATTTTCTACACTTTCTCAATATTTGAATCGGTTGGTGGTTTGATGGGGCGTCCAGGGCGCCCGTCGTCATTCACATCCTCCCGACGTTCTTTGAAAACTTGTACCACTTGTAAACATTTTCTTGACTCAAAGTACACTCACCGTACCACATTCCATTTGTCACACAAAACTGAATTTAAATTCTATACAGCTGAAACTGTAAACATATATCCGAGACGGGAGTACCAACATTACAAAATAAAAAAAATTGATGATCGAATGTACATAGCCCGCAAAATGTGAAAATTCACCTTATTTTTTGAACAGACATCGAACAACACTTGTTCCGTCAGTCAACTGTTATAGTACTTGATACAGTTCTCAATTCAGCTGGCTATCACAGCAGTTTCAATTGCATTGTGTAACTTAATGACAATGATCACTTGGCATAAAACTCGCATTTAACTGCAAGTATCTATCCGACAAGTAAAAAATGGTAAAAAAATGGTTACAGTGGGTAGTCCCTTGTTGCCCTATTAAATGTGAAATTCAATCGCGAGAAATTGTAAACAAATTTTGAAAAAACATAGTTCTTTCCAGATCTTCCGAAAATTACATAAAGATTACCACGAAATAAAAAACCTGAAAGAAAATTCTACGAAGCGATGAAATTCTTTTTCATACCACTGTTAGGAATTCAGAAAAACTGACAAGAGAAACAAATCTCTTGATTTAAAGGAAAATCCTTCTCTCCGTTGACAGCGGTAAGCACAAAGATTTACGATTGTTTACCCAGCGATTTCGTTTTAATGTGGTTTTGACTTTGAGTGAGACTTTTCTGAGTCACACACTGAGTTGTGTCCCACTCAGCACGACCCAGCAGCCACCCACTGGCTCATGAGAGCGCGCTAGCCCCGTGTGTGGTGGATCGATCACCCCACTGAGAAGAAAAAAAGTGCGCGTAAGGTGAGTTATTATGTCCTATCACTCGCCGGAGCGTACAACGCTCTGCCGCGTCAGCGGGCAAATTAGCTTTACATTTTCACCACTCTCGGACGCGCTGAAGCACGGAAGCTTTTCCTCTCCTCTGAGTCATCGCCCCGTCGGATTGCAGTGTTCGCCTTCCGTTCGCGGTAATTTGCATAGAAATCTGTGCAATTGATGTCGTGGGCGTGCAGTGTGCTTGTGCAATGCACAATGCCCGCTACCTGGTATCTGGTGGATGCCCTCAGGTTTTTAATTGAATATCAGAGATAAGATGGGATTTTTGTTTCGTCCGTTTATCTACTGATCACGGTAGTATTTTCCTGCGCCGATTGCTTTTTAATTCGAAATTTATTCATTTTAATTCATTGCAATCGTTAAGATAACGATTCGAGGGCAGCACGTTGGGGACGTGAGCGTGAGCAAGAGGCGCAAGCAGCGAACGCATCCCAGCCACCAGAAATGCTTCGTACACTAATTTTCGGTCTGATCGGCGGTAGCGGCGGCACTGGTGGTGTCTCAAGCAGCAGTTCCCTCTTCGGGGCATCTCCAATGCATTTCCCCGAGATACGTATAATGAAACGATTTCGGTTTTATTTTCCTCTTGGATATACACGCGGGTTTTTTGTTGTTGCCTTATTTTGGATTTTATTGTGGCGGGCTTCCAGTTTGGTGGTTCAATTAATTCAGACACTCATATCAATAAAATTAACTTAATTGATTAGCATAACTGGTACAAGTAGTATTTTCGCTTGCGTATAATGTATTTTTTTGCCCCTTTCTTGTGTGTCTTTATGGTGAAATTCACTTTTTGGTTCTCCCTGCAATGGCACGATGGGATGGGATGGATGGTTGGATGGAATGTTTGCAATATTGCATGGATTCATAATGAACTTTATATTGACCGTGGGGTGTGTGGTAATGGGTGCAGGCATGGTTCCTACTTGAAATTGGGACAAAATCAGAAAGATTTGGTGCTTCAAGACGTGCACCGATTGATGGCCCATCATTCATCGAAAAGAGATGATTCAGTGCAGCGTTGCTTGCTAGCAGCCTAAAGGACACTTTAATCTAGATTCACAGAATCTAGTTAGAAAAAGTTGCTTAGTATATCTAACTGCCCTTAAAGTTGTTTTGTTGAGTTTGCAGTTCGTGCTTCTGGCCAGATTGTGGAAAATAGATTGACGTACATGAAATTTTGACCAATTCTGATTCCATTCTTCCACCGTATCGCTTGACTTGTGGCATTCCATGTTCGGGGTGTAATAAAGGATGTCCCAATAAGAACGTAAGATTTACATTTGGCGCCATTCGAATTGCCATTGTTTGAAATTTGAACAATTATTATTGTTTGTTAGTTAAAGGTATAAAGTTAATAAAAATGGAGCGCTACACGAATGAACAACGCATTCTCATTGTGAAATTGTTTTACCAAAATGGTGAAAGTCATGCGGCTACAGTTCGCTCAATAATGCTCCAAAAGAGTCAACTGTAAAGCGATGAGTGGAAAAATTTGCTGAAACCGGGTCTGTAACTGATGTAAAGACAACAACCCGCCTTTCGACCAGGTCGATCGACTGAAAATATCGCAGCAGTGCAGTGATGATGTCGCTCAAACTCTATCCACCTCAATTCGACACCGAGTTCAGCAAATTGGTGTTTCCAAATCCACTTTGCAGCGAATTTTGACGAAAGACTTGCATCTTCATGCATACAAAGTTCAATTGACTCAGGAACTGAAGCCAACTGACCATATACAGCGAAGGGAGTTCGTTTATTGTGTACTGGAGAGACAACATGAAAATGCTGATTTTGCCGATAAAAACATCCTTAGTGACGAGGCTCATTTACACCTGGATGGCTTCGTCAATAGGCAGAATTGTCTCATTTGGGGCGAGGAAAATCCTCGAGTGATTCACGAGAAGCAAATCCTCAACGTGTCACTGTGTGGTGTGGATTTTGGGCTGGAGGAATCATTGAACCTTTTTTATGAAAATGAGCCAGATCAAGCGCAATCAGTCAATGGTATTCGGTATCGTGAAATGATAACCATTTTTTTCGTGCCTGGAATTGAAGAAATGAATATGGAGGGGATGTGGCTTCAACAAGACGGCGCCACATCTCATACAGCCATAGAAACAATTCAGTTGCTGCATCAGTCATTTCCCGGTCGTATTATTTCGCGTTTTGGAGACCAGAATTGGCCGCTTAGACCTTGCGATTTAACACCATTGGACTTTTTCCTTTGAAGGTTTTTGAAGTCGATGGTTTATGCGAATAAGCCAACAGTACGGATGGGTTTGTTTATCGATCTGCTGTTCCTCCGACAGATGAATTCAATCGATTTCGAAAAAATTTAGATCACCACCAATAAGACCGTTGACCTTGAGAGGTAACAGAGTGAGTTTAGCATTCGCAAGAGTATTTGACGTGTTTAATCTTCCAATCCAGATACAAAATGACAGGTTCAGAGAGACCTGAACTGAGGTTGAAGTAAAATCTGTTTTCGACAAGGATCGAGCAGTGACGGACGAGGGAAATAATTTTGAAACTGTCTGCAGTCACTTAGAGTACGGGTTAGCACATTTTTAGATTAAGAAAACAAAAACAAGGTTAAGTAAAAGAATACTTTGCTTCGAAGCAAAATTCTGATATGGCATTTTTTTCAATGTCACAACAAATGCTACAATAATGACTGTGAACCAAGCAAGAACTGTGAACCGAAAAAAAGACGCCGCCACTTTTGGGCATTACAGGAAATGAATTCAAAAAAGCCTTAGGCTTAAGGATTGAATAACTCAATTGAGGCATATAAATCTGATATAACATCAGAGAAGACGAAGCACTTCCAAGCTCCACTTAAGTAAAACAGCTCGGTTGACTTGCTGCTGAAACATTTTATTTTTTAAAGTAAACTTTCAAACTAATGAAAAACCTTCTCCTAACACACAAATAAATGAAAAGTTCAGCTGCTTAGTGTAGACCAAGTTGGGGTATCGCTAAAATAAAGTAAATTGCTTCCGCTTAAAAACTTCACCTCTCTAAAGTGGATTAAGTTGTTTAATGGTTTTATTTGCTTGTAAGTATCGAGATAAATGGCCAAACTTATTCTCTTTGTCTCCTCGGGGCTGTTTGTGAGAAGAAGACTATCTGCATACGCAATTTTTTTTTAGTAATGATCGTGTAAAGTTTTACGGGTATTAGGTGTTAATTGCCCGCGTAGGAATTTCTTAAGTGATTAGAAAATCATGTTTTTGATGTGATGGCATTTGTTGTAATAAATGATTGGGAGTTTTAGTAAGCCTCAATAAAATTGAACACTGTATAAATGATTGGTAGAAGGGACTATTTTGTCGATTCTTGGACAGGCGACAAACAAATCAGGAGGACTTTTAATGTTACTGTTACTTCATTGTTCTCTTAAAAACGAAGTAGGCACATAATATAAAAGGCTCTTCGAGGAACACCTTAACGAAGCTATCGAGAAGATTATGTAGAACTTGATCATGTTAACTTGACCATCACCAGCACGATTATAAAAACGAGGAAATATTGTGCAAATTGTTCCACTCAACTAAGATGAGGTTTAACAAAAATTCCATCCTCCCGACTTAACCGAGGTTAAGGTGAACTAAAGTCGAACAAAGCTACTGATCCGGGCCTGAGTTAATTATAAATCTCGAGATTGCAGGCATCACAGTAGGCAAAGCTCGCTCTTATGTTCATTGTGCGTTCGATATTAGTAACTTTTGAGAAAGGAAAACATTACAATTGATTCTTTCATCCGTTTGCTTCGTCTTTTTGCACACAAAGCATACGGGTATGATTACGGATAGTGTAAGCCTATTTAAATAAGCATCTTATCATTTACTGTCTATGGGATCCCACTACCCAACGTGGACTTCTTCTTCTTCTTCTTGAGGCGCTACAGTTCGGGGTGGACCTGGGCCTCAACCAACATGTTATCACAAACCCCCCAACAAGAAAGATTTCATGTGGTTAAGACAGGGTAGTTGATGTATTTTAACCCTAAGGACCACATTGTCATCTTGTCTCATGGAATTTGTACCTTTCACGATTGCAGGACCATATCTCCGATGGAGGTACGCACCCACTGATCATCCACCATATAGCTCCTTGTGACATTGTTGGCAAGATAATCCTAGTACATGATTTGAATCCTTAAAGTATTTGTAGGTGTTGACTGCATCAGGAATTTCTGTAGCTGGAATGAAAGTTCATATCTGAGGAAGTATATTGGTTGAAACTAAAGATTACCCCACTCTGTATCTTCTGCCCAAAGATCAGATGATCTTATATTAATTGATCTTATATTAATTTCTTCCGTTCTGTCAGGCGGATGATTTCAATGTTGTCCTTGAAGAAATTCTTCAAAACGCCAACACTAGATGTGCAATATTTCAGAACAAAGTCCTACTTTTGCTCTCACATGCCAGCGATATTTATATAATTAGAAGAACGCACCATGACGTTAATGACAATTTAAGAGCATTGCGACGGAGGACACGAAGTCGCTCTTAATGGTTAATGAAGGCAATACCAAGTATATGCTGTCAACTAGGGACAACATTCAACACAAAAGTGTTAGACAGTATGTCTCATAACTAACGCATATAACTTTAAGGTAGTCAAGGAATGAAAAACGAGGAAAACTCTTGCTTACCGCTGCTGTTTCGGACAATAAATAGCAATTGATAGATAAAGCCTACTCTAGAACAATCAAAGTAACCCTCTACAAGACCTTGATCGTCCCAGTCTAAGGGTGTAAAGGCATGCACTTTGTAAAAAGGAGGCTGGCAGGCTGCTCTTGGGTGCTTTGAGATAAAAATCCATTGGGTTTTGGATTTAAGATTTAACAATGAACTGTACGATGTGTTCAGCAGCATTTACTCCAGAAAAGGACTAAGCACCCAACAATAAGTTGGTCATATAAAGGGAATTGACACCAAGGCTCTGGCTCTGAAAGCCCTCGAATCAACACCCAAGGGACAATAATCAAAACCACGACGCAGTCGACGCACGTAAGTGGAAAAAGAAGCTCCCCTACGAGTGTGAAACTGGTGGCAGATAGCAAAGGTTCAGGTTAACTGGGGAGCCCAGTTGTCCCAGCCCAGTCCAGCGTACGGTAGCATCACCTAAAGTTAGTAAGTTAATCATACAAAACTTGAGAAAGTCAGTCATATTCTGGCGGAAAAAATACTTAAAGTTTCAGAAGTTACACCTCACTCTGGCTTAGTGATTAGTTAAATCAGTGAAAAATTCGATTTGAGCAAGGCCAGCACACGGACAGTTGTTTGAGTTTCCTGGCTACATGTAAAGAATTATATGCAACGAATTTCAATTTGCAATTCACAGCAAAAACGGAACAAACTGGAACCCTTTCTGATCATAACGACGGTCAGAAGTGAATAACGAACGACAATGATGTGCGGAAAAGACTATGAACGCAGAAAGGTGCTCCGGAAATAGTGGCGAAGCCGGGATTGAAGTCGAAAAAAGGTAATGCTGTTTGTCTGGTGCATTTGAAAGGAATTGTTCGTTTTAAGCTTCTACAAACTGGTCAATCTGGTTGATCATATTCACTACTCTCAACAAGTAATAAGATGGAATATACCAATTCAATTGAAACGGCCATATCTTCCATCATGACAGCACCTAACAACTCACATCCTTGATGACACGACATATGCTCAGAGAACTTCGCTGTGAAGTTTGAGGGCATTCAAAAAGCTGTTTTAATCTCAATGGTGCAAATTTATATCCACTTGGACCAGTTTTTCGCCCAGAAATCCCAGAAATTCTACACAGTCGTATAATACTTTGCTTTAGCGCATAATTCTTCAATCATATTGAGTGCTTCTTCAGCAGCTGGTTAGAACAATGTCATCTACTTAGCCCTGGAGTCACATGGACTAGCAGAAAAGAGGATTCAGTTTTAAGATCTCCTTCATACTGATCTCCTCTTCATCATCAGCACAATATCGTCATCGTCACAAAGCAGCTTTACATTTCACGCAGTTTCACTTTTCACGTAACTAGATCCATATTTCCAAAATACCAAATCTGACAAGCACAGAGGAGAGCTTTTTGTGATCTTTTGAAACCAGGACAGTTAAGATAAAGGACTTCTTCCTCAACTCCGGTAAAGTGAAGTGAAGTGACTAGGATGTGCCAGGTAAAGGTCTTCTGTTGTAGGAATCCAGTGTCACGTTGCCACGGTTGTGAATTTCGTAACATCCATAGATAAGGATTTTGTTTACATAAACTTCTTTTTTAGCTTATTTGTGATTTTGAATCTTTCTCAGGTAAAACTTGGGCGTTATACGTTCAATGGTTTCCTTTGTCTGACCACAGCGCCTACAGATTTCGGTGCCATTGAGATCTAGTCTCTAGAAGTTGGGCTAAATGAAACGTCGAAATGTTAAATGTAGAAAAGATCAAAATTCCGAAAAGCTAAAAACACAAAATCTGCATTTACCAAATTTAACACATTCCATAGCAAGGGTTGTCACAGCCGTAGTCCTGTGAAAAACAGTAATTTTTTGGGATTCAAGATTATATTTTTTCGAGATAAAGAAATCCTTGCAAGAGGATTTTAAGCCCCACGCCCGTCCACTTTTCTCTACTTTACTTTAAGTCGTGGAATGATGGATTTTTCGTAAAATCCACCTTTCTTATTACAGCCACTCTATAACCATTGCCGACCACTACAGTTTGCACTAGCTGACCTTATTACCATAAAAGTTCATTTATACTCGCCTACTTCAGTTGGTTTTGGTTTTCTTGAAAAATCTAGGCTGACAACAAGTCGAACCTTGACCTGTTCCAAAACCTTACAAGGCCTTTGATTGAACTTTTTTCCGTGGTTTTCGCAGCAAACTAACCAACGCGCTTCAACGCTTGTGCTGAACCCCCGTCAGATCATTTAGATTTCCATCGCAAACGTGAAGAACAAAACCATGTAGCGACCTTCTCGATAGAAACAAAGCACCATGCGGTCAACTTTCAATCAAACACTAACCTTCAGTAGCGCCCATTTCGAAAACACACCTCATCACCTCAACACCTCAAGAACCGCACTTGAGTTCAAGCTTGATGAGTTCAAACCCATCCAACAGACACCCCATTGTGCTGCCAATCACCGTGCGATCTGCATCTTAAGCCACGTGCGCAGAAAAAATGAGAAACTTCGCGAACTGCCCCCATGCGTTGAGTGATTTCTTTTGATGGAAGTAGAAGACAGAGAGCTTTTGTTTCACGGGAAAATGCGGTTGAATCACTGCTGACTCAACGGCCCACATTTATTTATGCCAAGCGATACGCACCATATCGCCGGCGATATCTATGCAAAGTCACAATCAACCAGTTTAGGGGGCTACATAAACCGAATCACATCGCGCACTCGTGCCTCTTGACGCACGCAGTGGCGCGGGTGGGCTCAGCCTAAAGCCAGCCAGATCACAGCCGCCGATAAGCTCATCTCAATTTCCTGTTCAGATGTGAGAGCACCAGTTCGCCTATGAGAACGGCGGATATCTCACTTGATCTGCGCAAAAGATCAGCAAGATGTGCACTTGGAATTGGAATTTTTCGTGTTCAGTGGGCTGCGCGTGTGGTGGTACTCGTATCCACCTTTCGAAAAGGTGGCAAGACACCAGATGATGCGACCGATACCGGTGCCGCCGGCCGGCCGGCCGGAGCCGACATGTAACCAGTCATCTTCTCGGTGGTGTTGTTGGCTTCCCGAAAAAGACCTGTCACTGGCAGCTAATTCAACAACCAGGTCACGTGCTGCGCGCTTAACTGATGTTCCAACATTTATTGTTCAACATTTCGGAAAACAACAAATGAGCCTCTGCCAATTTGCAATGATCTTGTGTGACGATAGTTATGGCTGCGGTTCGGTTGTTTGCCGTGCTCTCCTCTCGCATCATCATCATCATCATCCGCATCCTCGGCCGCTTTACCACCTCCAGGGGCTGGGCGGTTCGGCCATTAAGATCGAGTCCGCGATAAGTCTGGGTGGTATGGTGTCCACAACGAGAACAAACAAACAAGAGTAACAAGATCTCACTACTTGGAAATTGACATTTAATTAAAGATACTTTTCCCGGACCGGGTCGAGCGGCTACTGGATCCATCGGAGTTGGGGGGGGGGCGCACACAACTTTATGAAGCTCAGCTCGAAGGACAGGGTCATGACCGGGGCCATCGCATGAACTCATAAAGAGCGTTAATAACCCAATTCTAGTGGTTGTCGCGCGGTTCAGGCCTCTCCTATGAAGTGACAAATCTGTCAAAGCTGCTAGCCAGTGTGGCCTGGAATGTTGTTCAATTCACGGAACGACTAAACGAGGCTCTATGGTAATAACGAGAGATCGTCGCTTTGTCGTCGGCTCTCGGAACGGTTAACCTTTCCGTTTTTGTGCCACAACATGTGTTGATCTTTGTTTCACGTAATTCTCCGTGCTGTCAGCGCTCCGTATGAGTTGCATTTGTATCTTTAAATTGCCCCTTTTTGGGTTTGCTTGTGTTTTTTGTTTTTTTTTTGTGTTTTTGGTAATTTAATAATTTTATCGTTGGTTCGTGTCAACACTGTTGTAACAGACTTGTTTTACAACATTGTGAGTGGGACGGGTTGTTCGACATTGTTGTACGACATTATGTTAAAGTCGTCGACAGGGCAGCAGAGTGAGCTGCAATCAATTAAATGCGCTGGGCTTGAGTTTCAGGGCAATTTTGGGTCAGTTTTAAAAGAGGCTCATATGTTGTGTTGTTCTTTTTGGAAAATTGTTTGCTTCTCCATCTCTAAAAACAATGAATTTGTCGGTTGACTGTGGGGAATATAGCACCTCATGCTAAATGACTTCCTCTAGACTGTGTTCACAACAAAACGCATCCTGTACCACATTCAGTAATCTCCTTCAAAAATCTCAATAATTTCTCAAAAACTACCACTTTATGCGCGTTTAGCCACACTTACTACTGCTACTCAATCACAATTCGTATGCCAGAAACTGATTCTGAAATAAAGATTGATATCGCGATCGGTCGCGACCGGGTTGACGAGCTGGCTACCACGACAGCGTTCATAGAGTTTTGCAAAAATGCTCCGATTCACTCAAACCACCCATCAGCAAATTAATTCCAGTTGGCCGCTGCTTTGTCAGATTTTCTCACGGTTCGGACAGAACTCATTTATTATTCGCAGACAATCAAAGCATCAATCACAAACAAGCTTGTCATTGAGGATTTTATGGATGTGCTCAACTATTTGAAAGGATGAACTTCGATAAATTGTTTGCGATAAAATATACTTTTTCTACGTGTGTGTCCGTGTGTGTCTTGTGTTTTGTCTGATCTATATGGCATTGAGTGCCAGAAGTAATCATGGTTTAGATGACGGAAAAGAAGTACATATGCTATCAACAATACCTTTCATGAATGATCTCTTCGAAGCTGAAATCAATCGACCTTGGCAGCTGTAGTTTGTGACCTTAATTTGCGAATGTTTTAGATCAAGTAGGGGATTTCAGCGCCACGCGACGATTAAATTCGAGTCTGCTGAGGCTATGGCGTTCCATGGGGTAGTTGTTTTGATCCTTTCCAACTTCAGTTTATAAAGATGTACCCAGTTTTCGTGCATTTGTTGTTTTCAAACTTCAATGTCTTATTTTTAAAAAATTACTGAAAGTAGATTGCTTAAAGTATTGTCCATTGTTCGGCGCACATTTTGTACATTTTTCTGACAACAGATCAACTCCGTCAATGGCACAAGGTTTAGGGTCCACCATGAGTGGGAAAGGATTTCTCATTTCAACGTTGCTAAGTACGTGTTGTTTGATTTTACAATCGAACGACTTAAAATCTGTTCTATAGACGAGTGGATAATGTCTTTCTCTTTCAGTGTTTATAAATATGTTTGCACCGACGTTGCTTTTGGACACCACAAGGTCAAGTCTGTATCACGATTGGGAAGGAATTCCCATGTGTGTGAATGTGTGCGCCATCTCAATCTAGGACGTCCTCTGTTGCGTTGTCCCTGTGGTTCGGATTCGAAGACTCTTCGGGCCGGAGCAGTGTTGTCCATCCGCTCTACATGGCCTAGCCACCTTAAGCGTTGTATCCGTAGACGCTTGACTAGGTTCATGCCGCCGTACAGCCCATACAGTTCGTGGTTGAATCTTCTCCTCCAGATGCCATCAACGCAAACAGAACCAAAAATCGCACGCAGAACTTTTCTCTCGAACAGACCAAGGGCTTCCTCATCCGCTTTTAGTAACGTCCAGGTTTCTGCGCCGTAAAGCAGGACAGGGATGATCAAGGTGTTGTACAAAGTTACTTTGGTCGTTCGGGAGAGGGCTTTATTACTCAATTGCCTCTTAAGCCCAAAGAAACAGCGATTGGCAAGAGTGATTCTGCGCTTGATTTCGGTACTGATGTTATTGTCCCTATTCACCGCGGAGCCGAGATAGACGAAGTCCTTAACTACCTCGAAGTGTCTGCTGCCCATAGTGACGCTCTGTCCGAGACGTCGATGTTCTGCGTCCTTCTTCGATGACAGCATATACTTAGTTTTGCCCTCGTTTACCACCAGTCCCACTTTAGCCGCTTCCGCTTCGATGCTAGCAAACGCCTCATTGACGGCTCGCTGAGTTCGGCCGATCACGTCAATGTCATCCGCATAAGCTAGCAGTTGAACGGACTTGTGGAAGATCGTGCCTCTGGTGTTGACGTGTGAGTTACGCACGATCCCCTCAAGAATGATGTTAAAGAAGTCGCATGACAGCGCGTCGCCTTGTCTAAATCCTTTTTTGACATCGAAGGTCTCGGTGAGTTCGCTACCGACCTTGACGGAGCAGCGAGAGTTCTCCATCGTCATCCTACACAATCTGACGAGTTTGGTAGGGATGCCAAAACTAGACATGGCACTGTATAGCTCGTCTCTATGCACGCTGTCATACGCGGCCTTGAAATCGACAAATAGATGGTGGGTGTCGATTTGTACTTCTTGGGACTTCTCCAGGATTTGCCGCAGTGTGAAGATCTGGTCGATTGTGGACTTCCCTGGCCTGAAACCACACTGATAAGGACCTATCAGGTTGTTGACGAACGGTTTCAGGCGCTCACACAATACGGCAGAGAGAATCTTATATGCGATATTAAGGAGACTGATCCCTCGATAGTTGGCGCAGTCGAAGGGGTCTCCTTTCTTGTGGACCGGACATACGATGCTGAGATTCCACTCGTCGGGCATGCTTTCCTCCGACCATATCTCACAGATGAGCTGGTGCATGCACCCAACCAGCTCATCCCCAGCCGCTTTGAACAGCTCTGCGGACAGTCCGTCCGCGCCAGCAGCTTTGTTCGACTTCAGTCTCGATATTGCTATCTTGACCTCGTCGAGGTCGGGGGGACGGAATTCTTGTCCATCGTCGTCCAAATTGAGTGGAACATTCTGCCTAACAGCGGGATTTGTGTCGTCATCGCCGTTTAGGAGTCTGCAGAAATGATCCTTCCAAATTCTCAGCACCGACTGCGACTCTACCACCAGTTGTCCATTTTGGTCCCGGCAGGCTTCAGTCCGAGGTTTGTAACCGCCAGATAACTGTTTTATCTTGCGGTAAAAATTTCGGACGTCATTCCTGCCATAGCACCTCTCCATTTCCTCGACCGCGCGCTTCTCGTGCTCTTTCTTTTTTCTTCTGAGAAGCCGGTTCTCTTCCCTTCTTCTCTGTTTGTAGAGCTCACAAACAGCTCTCGTCGTTCGATGCAGCGTTGCCTTGTAAGCTTCCTGTTTGGCTGCATGCGCCTGCCTGCACTCGTCGTCAAACCATGGGTTCCTCTTAGGTGGTGGCTTGAAACCCAGCACATCAGTGGCGGCCTCTTTTATGGCTTCTTGACAACGTTTCCATTTGTCTTCTATTGTTTGTGCAGGCAGCGTCGAACTTTCGAAGAGTTTCAGGGAGAATCGATCGGTAAAGGCTCTAGCGATCGGCTGCGATTGTAGCTTTCCGACGTCAAACCGTTTTGGCCTGTCTCGACTCCGTTGCTCCCTCGATATCCGGGTTCTTACCTTGGCTACAACAAGGAAATGATCCGAGTCGATGTTTGCACCTCGGAAGGTTCGGACATCGAGAATACTGGAGGAGTGTCTGACGTCGATCGCAACATGATCAATCTGGTTGACGGTTGATTGATCAGGTGATCGCCAGGTCCCTTTATGAATGTTGAGGTGTGGGAACCGCGTGCTGGCCACAGAGAGATTTCGCCCCGAGGCGAAGTCAACTAGCCTGAGTCCGTTTCCGGAGGTGTTGGCGTGCAGGCTGTGTCTTCCGATGACTTTAGCAAAGACTTCTTCTCTTCCCAGCTGAGCGTTGAAATCTCCTAGAACGATCTTGGTGTCGTAGCTGGGACAGCGATCGTATGTCCTTTCTAGGAGGTGATAGAAGTCTTCTTTACTGCTGTCATCTTTTTCCTCTGTCGGGGCGTGGGCGCATATGAGGCTTATATTCCCGAATTTAGCCTTGATGCGGATTGTTATGAGGCGTTCGCTTACGTGTTGGAAGCTTAAGACTTTTTCCCTAAGTCTGCCTCGAACAACAAAACCGCATCCAAATAAGCGTTTCCCTCTCTCCCTGTAGCAGTCGCCGTGGTATATGTCGCAGTTTCTCACTCTTCTCTTGCCCGGCCCATCCCACCGCATTTCCTGGATTGCGGTAATGTCTGCTTTATAGCAGTCCAGGGCCTCCGCAAGTTCATCGGCTGCACGTGGTCTGTTTAGGGACCTCACATTCCACGTGCAGATCCGTAAATCATTGTCCTTTGTTCGTTTGCGGGGGTCGTCAACAGTGTATCCATCCGTATCCGAGGCATTCGGTCGTTTCGTAACTGTAGATTTTGCAATGTGGTCGGGCAGTTACCCCGACGCACACCCCCAACCTGGAGGACCGGGCCCTTTTTTATACCTCTTGGGCGGAGGTCGCACTTATAGGTTTAGCAAGTTGAGTTCGGATGAACAACAACCAGTACCCGGTGGCTACCAACGTGGAGGTACTATAAGCACAGTTGATGTGTGGGAAACAGTTACAACAGCTGGGCATCGCCAGGTTGATACCAATCAGTGCCTACCCTGTTCCCACAACACCCAGCCACCATTTCAGAGTTTCTAAATATGATTTGATGGCCTCCTTCGGTTCTTGCGTCCGTTTCCCGTCACTGTTATTTAAATTGTTGGCTTCGAACGCATTAGTTGTTGTTCAAGGACCGCGACAGCTCACTCGTTTTCTTAACCACACCCATCTGGCCCTGCCAAATACATAACATAACTTTCTCACCGTGAATAGCAGGCGAGGTAATTGACGATGTGGTATAGCCAGAACCCACATTAATGGGTCTTGTTTTGCGTTATCTATGACTCTTGCAAGGCGTATACACCAATCGAACCTGGGACCTTCGGCATTGGAGACCGTCAACTTACCCACTATATCACGGTGGCCAGCCCTCAAGGAAACTCTAAGAGATGTAATAGTAATTGATTCCCAAGAGCTCACCTATAAGATACTACATTCCGGGTCATTATTTTTAAGTTAACTTCGAAATCATGTGAAGAATACAAGAAATGTGTAAGCTTTGTGAACATAAAGACAAGCTAAACAGTTTATACAGGGTTATTCACTTTGTGGCTTAAGGTTTACACTGTCAGGATTTGACAATTACGAAGCTAAGGCTTAATTTAAAGTCCCCAAATATTAGTCAATTGCCATTTACGATAAGAGATTATTTAACAATCGAACAACTCGTTTTAATAGTTAAAATTTGCTACAAAAGTGGTGAAACGCTTCTAAGGTGTTGAAGCAACGCCTATTTTTCAAATAACATTTTTTTCAGTGACTAGGACTGAGTATGTTATGCAACAAAAATGCAATGCCTACTTTCATTGATTTTTATTTCTTGAAAGATGAACAGACGGCAACAGTAGGAAGATAAGTGATTCCAACAAGATGGTGCAAAAAGCCACACAACACCTAAGGTCGCTTGATTTTATTGTGAAGTATGTTCCCTAGTCGCCACCATGTCAATTGTTCACCAGGATTATGACGCAGTTTATCTGTATTTATCCGTATAGCTGCACAAGAGACCGTGTTATCGCGAATAATCCCCAAACTCTCGCCACACTCTTAAGCAACAACATGCGTTGGACGTACAAACTTTGCGGTCCGTTTTCAAAAGATGGCGCCAACAGTAAGTTGTGGCTAAACTTGTAAGCAATTTTCAGCAATAACTTATTACTATTATCAATGACTGTTGCAGACAACATCATTATTTTTTGACTCTTGTCTTAAATAAACTGCAGTTGCGCTTAGCTTAGATATTCTTTTTTAATTGGAAGAACCGTGCAACTGAAGCTCATCGAATGCTTGTAGAAGTTTAAGGTGAATCTGCTCCGACTGACAAATCATGTGGAGAGAGTGGCTTCAACGATTCAAAAGTGGTGATTTAAGCGTTAAGGACAAAGATCGTCTTGGACAGCCCAAAAAAGGGTTGAAGATGAGAAATTGAAGTCTTTACTAAATCAAAATCCGTGCCAAGCGCCAAGTGAACTCGCAGAATCATCGGGAGTTACGCGGCATACAATTCTTGTTCACTTAAAGAAATTTTAATTAATTTAAAAGCAAGGCAATTGCGTGCCGTACGAGTTTTAACCGAGAAATGTCGAAAGGAATTTCCGCCTCGGAACTGTGGCATCAGGGGAAGTGATTTTTGCACCTGATCGTGACTGGAAATGAAAAGTGGATATGTGTCTGGTGAACCTGTTGTCTACATCGACGCCAAAGGGCAGACGAATGTGGTGTAATGTGGGCTCCTAAAATAAACGTTATCGACTACAACTAATGCGTTAGAGTCGCGTGTTGCGCAAAAAAAGCAAGAAAAGGTGATTTTGAAAAAAAACAAAAAACGCTGAAATGGGAGGTCTTAACCCACCCACTGTATTTTCCAGACCTTGGTCCCTCAGACTTTGACTTTTTCGACAATTTAGGGAGTCAAAGGTTTGGGTTTTTTGAATAAATCGAAGAATGGCTCAATCAATGACGGAGAGGACTAATTTTTTAGAGATGGTATTCGAAAATTACCACCGATATGAGAAAAGGTAGTCGACTTCGACGGCCAATACTTTGAGAGATAGTATTGAACACAAAAAACGGACCGAATTAGTTTGTTTTCCGTTTATTGTATTTTTTAATCTAAAATGTATCGCTTTGAGTTTCACTAAGCAAGACCCCAAAACTAATTTATCCTCGTCTATACTAATAATAAAGGTGATTGTACAGTTCACAAGAGTACAGTGCCTATCTTTTTAGGAAACCACTTAAGTTGTGCGTGCTTCTGTTCCCTCACGACTGAAGGGGGAACAGATTTTTGCTGATTCCAAATGGCGAGAATTGTAAGGCTTTTTGTAGATTAGTATATTTTAAGTGTTGTCAGCAAACACGAAAGAGCTGGTGCCGTGAAACATTCCACGGTGTTCAGTGCGGGAATCGAGCCTTGGGAGCTTTGGCATGTGAGGCGGTGTTTTTACCCAATACGCCACGACGACCACAATTCTCTTTTAACTGTCACTTAGAATGCACGTACACAGAATGAAACTTCCATCAGCTACGACGCTTAGTTGACGCTAATCTAGCTGTATACACTCGCTGTGGTAGTAACAATACAAAATTTGGCCATCACAGCATTATTTCCATTTCCTTTGACTAATCCCTCAAAAAACGAAAATTGTAAATTTCCATCACTGTCAGTCTCGGCACTAAATGAAAGGCCTTATGCCAGTGACACCTAGTATGTAGAACAGTGACCCGTGATAAGATTCCTCCAATTAATGACCTTCAGCTGAGGGGTAAAAATGTCACATTGACGATTTTGTTTGCATTGCTCAGCGATACCGATGTCTCTACTCAACTTGACTTCAGCCCAACCACGGAACAGAGAAAGAAAAAAGAAAATCTGTTCGGCGTCCAATGCTCCCAGCGATGCAATGACCCACATTTCCCACTAGTCACTGATGTGGCAAAATGGAGAAACAACTTACAGAGCCACAACCTCAACCCTTATTAAGCGCGGCGATTTGAATAGAAACCTGTTGCAGCGGTGCTTGCCCAACTCTGCCCACAGCCAACACTTTCTCACACATGAACAAATCCCGAACGGCCACACCACACCAAATCCGGCTGAAAGTGCGGAATTGATCCCCACGAACGCACAAAAAGTCCCTTACAATCGCCTACATGCATCCTTAGATGCCGATCGCTAGGCTACCATAAGAGCTACAAATTGTTACAAAATACTTTAGCACAGGATGCCCTATCATTCCATCTCTGTACCGTCCCCAGCTTAAAGCAAGCAAAAAACCCGAAAAAAGAAATTCAAAAAAACGACAACTTCTTCGCGGACAAGTCGTTGAGGTTCGCAGCAGCGCAAGAAGCAGAAGCATCAACAGCAGGCTTATATTGTTTACTGTACCGCCATTTCGGTGTACGACCAACAAAAACACATTAACAGCACCCCACAGCCAGCGGAGAAGAAGAGATTACACGCGGAGCGGGAACGCAGCATCCACCAGAAATTCCGATGAATGGTGGTAACCCAAGACTGTACACTCAACGTGCCTCCGCCTCAGGTGCTGCCTTCCCTCCGGTGGCTAACCCACTAACAGACCGAAGGTGAAACGCTTTTTGTGCATTTTTTAATTGCACTTTGCTGCGATTTTAACTTTAAAGCGTTCCTCAAATCGCTCGGATTCCCTATACAGTTCTCACACAGCATCCCAGGCTGGCCGGCGACCCGGCGAGAGCGAGAGGAAAAGGAAATGCCTTAAATCAATTAGCGGACCACTAATTGCCTCAATACTTTGTGGCATAGCTACACTGGATTATATCGGAAGTAGGGTAATTCAGGGCATTCACGGACCGCGTCGTCGTCGGTCGTTGCCGCTGCCTGCGATGGGAAAGTTTCGCCAGCCGCAAGGATCGATGGACGATGTCTAAGAAATTGAATAGAAATATTTCGACAGGCGTACGAATGACGTGGTTAGTTGATTTGTGAAATTTTGTCAAGCTGTGTGCTGTGATGGCCTGGTGGGGTGGAGGAGAGGGGGCTTGTCAGTGGAATGTGAGTGTTTCAATTAGTCTCGGGAATTTTGTGCCGAGAGACGACAGAGGTTTGTGATGACAGATGCCATGAAAAATAGAAATAAGTGACGTACGGCAAGGAGATGCTGACAGTTTGAAGTTTTCACATTGGATGGCTGCCAATTTTCACTTTAGACGGCTGATTTAAAGTATACGGAACTGGTTGAGAAATGTGGGGAACTGGTCTGTAAAGCTCGAAAACTGAAGGCTATAGATATGAAGGCCATCTTGAGTCGACAAATTATTGTCAACCTCATTGTTGTTTCGATGGCGATGAGGGAATACGCAATTTAACTTCGTTGGACGTCCATTCAAGCCGTTTGGACCGACGACAACTGCAACATAGCAACTATGTCAGCTAGTTAAGCTGTCATCATGAGCCCAGACTTCTACATTATCAAGCCAAAATGCTTTCAGGAATGCCTACAGAGAGTAAATGAGTTGAGTAGAGGAAACAGAGTAAGACTTTGCTGGATACCCAACCAGACAAATGTAGAGGGCAACAGAAGTAACATGATCACATGTCCTTACGGCTTAAACCACGGGTTTCATTTTGACAAAGACTCGTAAATAATGCAAGGCTAGATGCCTTAGTTAGCCAAGTCCCAAATTGAGTTCATGTTTGAGAGACAGTCACTTCTACTGGGCTTGGAGCGAGACCTTTTTTGATCTCTGGGTCGTAGCACCTGGTTGAGAATGGAACCACACAGTGAGTCGGGAAAGTCCCTTTACCGACTGTCTCCTACTCTTACCGCGACACTATCGGCGATATGGGTCTTAAACCACAACCACCACGATACTTTCACAAGGGGGTCTACGGCATGTTCAGGCTGGAACCAAAGTTATAGGGGCTCCTGACCAGCCGTCACACCAGAATGAACATCTGGTCAAGCTGTCACTACCAGTCAGGTTCCCTCAACACTTTGGGTCTGGTAGGCTCCAACAAAGGTAACAGCCGAACTAATCACGGCCCCGGTGGCACTCTGCCCTAGAGGAAACCACGTCCTCGGAGAAGGATTTAGGAAATGAGACAGTCCTTGGCGGCCAATTCTGGTATCCAAAACGCGAAATAACACGACCGGGATATGACTGATGCAGCAATTGAATTGTTTCTCTGGCTGTATGAGATGTGGCGCCGTCTTGTTGAAACATCATCCCCTCCATATTCATTTCTTCACGATACCGAACACCGTTGACTGTTGGCGCTTGACCTAACTCATTTTCATAAAATAAGGTCCAAAGATTCCTCCAGATTCGCTTCTCGTGAATCACTCGAGGATTTTAATCGCCCCAAATGCGACAATTCTGCCTATTGACGAAGCCATCAAGGTGGAAATGGGCCTCGTCACTAAAGATAATTTTATCGGCAAAATCAGCATTTTCATGTTGTCTCTCCAATACCCAATTAAAGAACTCCCTTCGCTGTGCATGGTCAGTTGGCTTCAGTTCCTGAGTCAATTGAACTTTGTATGCATGAAGATGCAAATCTTTCGTCAAAATTCGCTGCATAGTGGACTTGGAATCACCAATTTGCTGAACTCGGTGTCGAATTGAGGTGGATAGAGTTTGAGCGACATCATCACGTACTGCTGCGATATTTTCGGTCGATCGACCCGGTCGAAAGGCGCGTTGTTGTCTTTACATCAGTTACAGACCCGGTTTCAGCAAATTTTTTCATTCATCGCTTTACAGTTGACTCTTTTGGAGCATTATTGAGCGAACTGTAGCCGCATGACTCTCACCATTTTGGTAAAACAATTTCACAATGAGAATGCGTTGTTCATTTGTGTAGCGCTCCATTTTTATTAACCTTATACCTTCAACTAACAAACAATAATAATTGTTCAAATGTTAAACAATGACAATTCGAATGGCGCCAAATTTAAATCTTGCGTTCTTGTTGGGACACCCTTTACTTCCTTCTTCCTTGAGTGACAGTACAGTCCAGGTTGGATCTGGACCTCAACCAACCAGCCTCTCCAAATAGCATGATATTTTACCAGCTGCCTCCAATTTCGAAACAAAAGTTGGCTTATGTCTTTCTCCACTTTTGTGGAGCATCTCAGACAATATCGTCCTCCCCTTTATCCCGATGGCTTAGTTTTAACCCTTTGGACCGAAGGCGTGATATCCATCCTCTTTGTATGGTCTACCCATCCTAGGAAGCTTGCCTAGGCGCATGCCATCGTACAGGCTACAAAGCTCGTCGTTCTTACGAGAAAATCTACCCAAACCCTCGCCAGAGAGGTGACCATATTTTTCCAGTTAAGCAGTGTAAGGCGATGGTCAAACCTCGACGCATTCACTTACACTTTTAGCAACCATTTCTACCAATTCTTCAAAAATCAATATTACGAACTGAGATTTCCTCATTCGACCCATCAGAGACTAGCTCCTCTAAGAAGTCATTCGACAACTCTGTGCCCTCTGGGTGACATCTTCACCAAACAGAACTCCCTCCTTCATCGAAGGTCTCAACAAGCTGAGCTCAATCACCACAAACTCAGCTGTGTCTCTCCGTCCCTTCTTCCTTCAATTAAGAACTCAAATGTCATTCGTGTCATTACGAGTATTCTCTGCAACTCGCAGTCTCGCCTATTCCATTCCTCAACTGTTACCCTGAGTTCACCAGAAAGACACCCACACCGCGACTTCCAACAAATCGCGTGCAGAGTCTCCGCCGGCCGCAGATTAGTGTTGAACAAAACGAACCTGTCACTCCAACCGAACAACCCGCCTGACGACCAGCATGCAGATCCACTGGTCACTTTGCAACCGCATCCCAGTCCGCTCCGCTTAGGCTGAACTGCCGTCTAAGACAAATTGACGTCCCCCTGTCAGCGAACCTTACCATCCTCGTTAGGGCACTCACAAAAGGCATGTGTCAACGTTATGACACCACACTTCCATATCCTGTCACGGATGTGGCCCCAACTTGTAATAGCGCAGAGATTTCTCCAAAATGTCAGCTCCAATAAGTCCGTCCTGCCGGACCGTTTCGTGGGATTATGCCAAGCTTTGTGGTGCGGCCAGTGCGCCTGTGTGCGAATGCGGATAGCTATGATCCAGGGAATGCGACGGGTTAGTCACCCTCTGTCGTGCTGCTGTCATCGGAAATTTTGGCGCATTGACTAATCCCATACTACATCTGTCTGGCCTTAATTCGGTCCCTCGCTTTCTTTTCGTTTCCCGTGAACTTGGGGTGCCCCCTGCGCGCGCAATGTCAAGTCCTGTCGTCGGTCGAAGCGCACACGCGGGCGTCGCAGGGAGCTTTGATTATTCGAGTCTGGGGGCTTATAGTCAAGGAACTGAGGACTACTCATGGACTGCGTCGGAGATGCATTCACATGGCTAAACATCTCCAGACCGAAAATCAATCCACGGCCAGAATTTGGATTGGCTTCATCATCAGCGGGCCCGTGGATTAAGCCCCTCCCCCCCTCCCTCCCGTTGGTCCGACCGTGTGTCTTCTTCTGTTTTCGAAGACAGTTTTGTTGATAGTATTGGCTTGTGCTTCTCCCCGTTTTTTTTTTGGTTGTTCTTCCATTCAGTCTGTCTGTTGATCGCTGTCTCTTTGTTGTTTTGGTTTTTTGGCTTGACTCTCGGTCATTTTTTGACGTCGATGTCGAAGCGGTAAGACGATGCGGGAGAGGATTAAGGACTCAAGGATCCACAAAAACGAACACAACTGTATCCGCAGTACATAATGCGACGACGATAAAGAAAGTTAATACCCCGGCAAATAACGTCATGATAGGTTTCGACGTATTCTCTTTAATGATAACTGTCAGGTAGTTAAATTAGCGAACATGTCAGCGAGATATCATAAGAAATTGTGACTTAATTAGCAGACCATCGATCATTTTGTATTTGGTTGCAGTGTTCGTTTATGTTTGCGTGACGACGACTTTGGCTGCGGCGCAGTGACGTGGTGAATGGGAATGGAACAGTCGTTGCTACAAGAAGTGGAACGCGGTGGTTGATGTTGGGCGGTGGATGTGTTGTCTTTGATGGCAGATTAAACATTTTCATCGGTTGGGCGGCTGTCTAAGGGAGGATTTTGGACTTTCAACTTTCTTCGATTCGAAAGACTGAAAGTGAGCTTCTCATATTTTGGCATTATTGAGCCAGTTGCGATCAAGTCCCAAAACAAATCTCAGTTCGAGTTTTATGATTCTGTTTTTGGCCCTTAGTCGAGTAAACGTTTTCGAAATCTTTCTACTTGGTTTTGAGTTTGTCATCTGGCATTTGTTTGCATTAGAAGCGTTCAGAAAACCATACCCTCCTCAATCAAACCACATTCTTCCGTTATCTAAGAGGACAGAAGCCTCCGGACACTGAAAAAATCTCCTAGAAGTATTTTTTACGTCTATGAGTTGCGACAACTCTGCGCCAAAATCCACTATAGAATAAAACTTTAACACTTCGACGTCGATTTCGATCAGCAGACCACAGTTCCATTGACGCCTCCAAATGAATCCATTTTTGAAGGTTCCAGACGAACGAAGTTGTGGGATGCGACATTTAGATACTCTAGGGATCTTTATAGTTCAGACTTCCAAACTTATGTATCCAAGTTGAAATAACAGCTATTCCCGAGGCACTGGCTTGGCTCAAGGGGAGATCATCATCTTAACAGAGAGCCAGGAAGCTGTAAAATCTCTTCCAATTGTTCACATTCACTTCGTACAAAATAATGAGTTGGGATACATTCACAGATGTGATGGCTGAGCCATGTAACATGTCTATGTTAGGTGTTGGGTCAGAAGGAGACACCAAACGCACAAGGCTAGGACTTTGTCCCCTCTGCATGAACATCACTTAAAAGTTTAGAATGTATGTCGACGCGATCTATTGGTAAAATCTCGATTGGGCAAAATGACGCTCCTGCCGGATTTCGGGAAACATCTGCCTACTCCAAGACCAAAAACGACCCAGCCAACTGATTTGACTGAAGAGATCAGGCCTCAGACTGGTTTTGGGGCCATATCTGGTTAGGAGCTCAACAAAGGGGTTACTGTCCCATGAAATGACTCAGGAGCTGCATGGACCGGAGAGATGTAGAGTCCTCAAATATAAGCATCTTCGGATCTATATTCTGCAATTCTCGCACACCCTCATCCATCTGATCTAAGATTCCTTGACGACTCCAAATTGTGCACCTTTTGATCGAGTGCGGGTTATCCCAGAAAACTTGAAGTGGAGGGTAAATCTTTATCCTAGGTGCATTACTAAGGCCACCTGTACCTGCCTAGCTTGCTATTATCTTGAAGAAGGTCTTTGAGTCAAAGCATTAGGTAATATCGTGTGAAATGGCAACATTTTTTTATGGCCATTCAAAAGTCCTGGAATTGTACTTGGTTTCTTGTACAGGGACACAAGATCCTTTATTTCCTTTTAAAAGAGGCTTGATTCCTTGACGCTATATAGTTTTTAAGAGCTTTCATGAATTGCAACCAGTTTCCGAGCATCTTTTGCCGATAAAATGACGCTAGACTGCGGATAATGTGATAATGCCTTGGAGAAATATGAATATAGGAGGGTATAGCGAATGTGGAAGAGGTTTGAGTCCCGACTGTAGCAGCTTTTAAACCATTACAAATGTGGTAGGAGGCTTAGGTCATGGCAAAGTCAGAATTTGGGCCTCATTCAATTCACTAGGTACCAACAAGTCGAGATTTTTCACTTTTTCCATTTGAGATAAGTGTGCATTGATACTGCGATGTAATGTGCAATGTCCCTCCCAGTTTTTTGTCGGGTAAGCATCTACCGTTTCCCGTGAAATAGCATCAGCTATTAAAATTTTCAGTTTCTTACCCGCTTCGTTTTCGAGGCGTAGATCATCCGTATGTAACTTACCAAAACCATCGCGGAATGGTGCATTCGTTCACCGCTATATTCTTCAATGCTTAATTTTTGTCATTCTTTGCCATCGAAGCATTATATAATAACTAAGTCTTAACTCGCAAACGAAAAGAGTATAAATTTGCAACTTCGACAGGATAATGTATAGATTCCTAAAAATAAAATCTCTGTACTTTGGTCACACACAAGAGGAAACGTGAAAAGTCAAACCCTTATTAGGACTGCTATGAAGAGTCCAACAATCCAAAAATCTGCAAAAATGTAGCGCTAAAATTTGTAATGCATTTAGAAAACTTTTTTAAAAATTTTTCTAAGAATATGATTCTTTAATTTGTATACCTTATAACTGCCGTCCCTAGATTAGAACATTTTCCTTGTCAGAGGAAAGTGGAAGAAATAATAATGACACCTAAGCCTGATAAGCTACCAAAAAAATACTCAACACTGTCTAAGGTGTTCGATAGAATTTTGATAAAACGTTAAAATTTGATTGTGAAAGAAGAAAGGCGACTTATTCCTAATCACAGCTTCAGGTTAAGATCAAGCATTCAAATTTGGCAGTGTTTTGTCGATCGACTGATCTCGTATACAAATCATTTG
Source organism: Eristalinus sepulchralis (assembly GCA_944738645.1). Lineage (NCBI taxonomy): Eukaryota > Metazoa > Arthropoda > Insecta > Diptera > Syrphidae > Eristalinus > Eristalinus sepulchralis. The sequence goes on from OX122883.1 coordinate 36,881,200, forward strand.
AGTAGAAGCAAGTCTGATAGCTGTATTTCCGATGATTTGACAGCCTATGGCAAGATCTGGCTTGAAACAGCTTGAAACTCCGACAATTCCTTCCTGAAACTATATATGTATCTGATAAACTCTTCCGTGTAAAACATTGGAAAGAAACGGGAGTACCCCAAGAAACTATTCTTGCTCCTCTTATTTGTTTACTTTAAAGTAACCGATCTACCATGACAATCACATTTTGTGACGACACTGCGAGATAATTGACAGAACCGTTGAGGAGTCACCCAGAATATAGCAACGTACTTTGCATCGGGTAAATGCATGGAGGAAAAACTAGTGTATTGAACTTAATTAAACTAGATCTATTCATATTCACTTAACGCATAAGACTGTGTGAAAATGGAGCGTAAATAATGAGTCAACACTAGAGGCACGATCTTTCAAAAGTCCGTTCTACTGCTGCTTACGCGGACGACGTTGACGTGATGGGACGAACAAGACAGCCATTAATGCTTGCATTGAAGCTTAACCGGCTAAAAAGGGTCTGGCAGCAAATGTGAACAAGACGTAGTATATGCTGTCACCAAGAAAGGACACACAACAACGACGTCTTGGACAGAGCAGACCTCTATGAAGTAGAAACTCCTACGTAGTCAAGGACTTCTTCTACCTCGGCTTTGTGGTAAATAGGGACAAATATATCAGAACCGAAATCAAACGCAGAATCACTCTTGCCAATAGCTGCTTCTGTGGGCTCAAGAGGAAATTGAGTAATGGAGCCCTCTTATGAAGGTCTAAGCTCGCTTTGTACATCACAGTCCTCCTTTCCGGCACAGAAACCTGGGGGCTACTAAAAGCGGATGAGGAAGCACTTAGTCTTTTTAAGAGAAAAGCTTTGCTTGCGATTTTTGGTCTTGTTTGAAGAGAAGATTCAACAAAGAACTTTGTGTTCCAAACAGCGTGCATTTGCTTACTTAAGCGTCTTCTTATACAATGCTTGGGATGTTTGTGCCATGTGGAGAGTATAGGCACCACTTCTCCGGCCAGAAAAGTTGTTAAAGCCGAGCCATTGCGACAACAGAGGACGAATTAGGTCGAGAAGGCTCTCGCAAGTAGAAAAGGACCTCAACCAACTTGTTGTGTGCAACTGGAGGCAACTGGTGAAGGATCGTGCTGCCTGGAGAGGCAAAGGAAGAAGAGGGATATGGATAACTCGCTCGTTCTTATAAATAATGTTCAAACGTTGTTAAAGTCAAATAACCCGAGATGATTCTCGATGTAAAGCCTAATTGGAAGCTGCACGTTAAGCAGAAGCGTGAAGCCTATCTGAATGTATGGCAGACAGCTATGGGATTGTACCAGAGGAAGTAATAAAAAACATAATTTTCAAAATTAAGTATTAAGCCAACTCTCACTTGAGCATACGAAACGGCGATATCCACAGAAACCTTGGAACTTTATCAAACCAAGGTGGAATCAATAACTTCCACAAGTGTCGTCTGGAAGAGCACATAATCTCTGCTGTCCTTCCATTCTGGATGAAAAATAAAGCTTAATGTCCGTCGTCTTAAAAAACTGAGCCCCAAATGGCGGCAAAATGGGTTCTAGGGTAGAGAACCTGGGACAAGTTTTTTTCGAATTTGCCCCTCATGAAAGTGAAAGGATTTTATTGCGAGGAAAATTTCAGGAACTGGCCACACCAAGCAACATAGTCCACTACACGTTGAAGGCCACAGATCATAGGGCTACTGTGAACGATATAGCAGTAGCAAGAATTATGACTACCGCATCTTGACAAGAATTTTATCAACATCTCGTAACGCAGCAATAGTCTCGAACTCGCTCTTTGAAAAGTAAGTCTTAGTGCTCCGCGAAGGAACAAAGTGACAAATTACCCGGGTGGTGGTTTAAGTCAGTAAAAATTTAAAGTCTTTCACTTTCACCATCAAAAACAAAAACCCGTCATCATACATCATGAGAGACTAGCTCAAAAGTCAAAATGAACTCAAAATGCTGACACATTGAGCCTGTCATTTGCGTCCAACTCTCCGACATGTGCCTACTCGATGACAGTCTATCCCAACGCCAGCAACCCATCCAACACCACAGCTGACAGCAGCCTTCTCCATCAATTCAAACCTGACTCTGCAACAAGTCCCGCCGATTCCATTCCGAGCGAATTCTCAATCAAAAATCTCCGTCTTCAAATGTCCACGCCACTACACCCGACTTAGTCGAGAAGCGAAAATAAATGTGTAAAAATAACCCGACAGGGAATGAGCTTCGAAGTATTCCAATTGCGGTATCATATTTCACTTCCTTTAGGATACCATAAAACTTTTCGTTGTCAACATTTATTGAAAAGTCGTGCGCACTTTATGCCGTGGTGTTGGCTCCGGAATACCTTCGAAGAGAAGTCCGAAGCTATTTATCTCTCAGCGTCGTCTCCTTTCCCATTCTTCACCCGTGGAGGCAAGGATTCCCTTACAATAATCAGTCCAGTCTGAGCGCGTCGCCTCGTCGCACCGCCATCCCAGGGGGTTGCTGCATTTATGGAACTCACAACTGTAGCTGGAACGCGTCCGACCGCAGCCAATGGACACATCAGCGTCGGACCCAGGAGAAATGCATCTGGATATTTATAAGATAATAGTCATGAAATATGTAATCCGAATGAATGATAAAATAATCATCGCCGGTGTTCCCATTGCGTCCGATTTGGCGGACAGACGCTTAAATGGAGCATCGTCGACACGGACGGGTACGGGTACGGGTGCGGGACGAAAGACGGTTGTGGCGGGAGGCACTGTCGGTGTTGACAAATCCCACTCGAGAGCTATTCTCCCAAATCACTGCCCCCTGAAGTTCAGGAGTCCAGCTGATCCGCCAAGTCCCCATCATCGACCTGCCAAGACCTGGTGGAGGAGAGCAAACAAAAAGCAAAACAAAAAAATCCGTCCGTGCGCCACATGCACCCCGAGCCGCGAACGAGGAGGAGAACACGGCATTAACATTGGTGGCAATAGGTTAAGCGAGATACATGCACCACCTGCGGTATATACTTTTCGTTCCCATACGTGCGCGAGCACGATGCGAAAATAAGACTAATAACCAGTATTTTGAGGACCACTATAAGTCACGATACGTCTTCATTTCAGAGGCGAACCTTCATCGTGCGAGCTCCGTGTGTGCTCTCGGGGACTCACACACTCTGTGTGTCGACTATTAAATGATGAATCCACCGGAAAGGGGGAGGGGTCGTCGATGGCTCTCGCACCGGCTCTGGCTACGGCTCTTGCTCCGGCTCTGGACACAACCGTGCACATCGCAATTATTATGGAATAGTGGAAGCACGTTAGGGCCGATGATGAAGAACTTAAAGAACCAATTTGGTGCACTTCAAGATCACAGTTCGGGAAAAGAAACAAAAAACAAAAAAAAAAAAACGACGAAAATCGAAAATGAAAAAAATGAGAGCATTCCTCATGGGGGGCACGATGTGAAGGAGAGTCCGAGACTGCACACTAAGCGTTTGAATACCTACCTGTGCGTGGCGAGGGCGCATCTCCCATGTAGGTTGGTCTTGAGTCTTTTAGTTTCTCATTGATTTCGCTATCAAACTGTTGGCCGGGTTTTTTTTCTTTTCATACCTTTCCTGGGCTTAGGGTATGTTTGGTTGTGGCTTTGTTTTAGAGTGGAGTGGATCCATTCAAGGAAATGCGTTATACCATTCTCTGTGCGTTATATGGAAAGTGTCACCTACACAGCCCTAAAGAGGTTTGAAAGGAGATCTTTTTTCTGGCTTTAACTAACTACCTCCAATAAAAATAGGTCAAAAATCAGAGGCTGTCTATAAAGAGAGTGTCGCGGAGGCAATGCACCTATGAAAGACTAACATCCTTTACCAATGACTCTAACTTATCAGAAGCTATTCCCAACCGCATACCAACGAGTTTGGGGACTTGATCTAAGCACCTCGCTCTAGGTCCGCCGGGGGGTCGACTACCTAATGAAATCACATTTAAGACGAACCTCGAAACTCATGTTAAAAGGAACATCCGTGTGATGTGGCCAAACCGTCGAAGTACAGCATTTCCCACCTTCCGATGATGTACAACATCAACATTGAGTTCTCATACACTGTCCTCTCTCTCTACCTATCCCAGAGAGGAACTCTCGCAAAAGCACGAAGAAGTTTCATCTTTCCGCCTGCATTCGCTCTTTTACCCTTTCGGTCCGTGCCCCAATTACATGAGAGGTGAGAGTTATAAACTGATAAAGTTGCTAACAATCTCGTCCTTCCTTGTTATTGATCTTCAGAGCTGCTTCAAAATTGATCCAGCTCGGCCAAGCCTACAAAGAAACGTTCTGTTTCAAAGAAAATGAGTTCGAGACACTTAAACTTCTCCACCTGTTTCAATGGGATTCCAATCATGTGTAGAGTGCATTGGACAGACGTTTTAGAAATGACCAGAATCATCTACATTCCAGCATCAGCACATGCAGCCACAAACCTAACGAGTGTCCACTTGTCTTCCATCTGGGAGGATGTGAGGTCAGTCAAGTCATCATGTCTTACCTTCACACCTTCAATGTGACACATTCCTTGCCTTGGTTGAGCTGCAGCATCCAGTCCTTATATAGTATCGCGAAAGGGGTGGTGACTTGACGCGCCCTTAACGAACATAAACCCTCACAGCGAAGGTATTGCTGCAGAAATTCCTCATAGGGGAAAATTAAAGCACTCGACAATATTATTATTCTCCAGTTACGCACTCCATAGCAGTTGAAGGTCCATCTCTATTTGTGTGGGCCATCTTAGTCCGTCCTCTGCGTTGTCCCAATGACTCCAATTTGATGAATTTTCGGGCCAGAGCAATAGTATCCATACTCTCTACATGGTCTGGCGATCTTTACCTTTGCATTCGAAGACAAAGCTCGTGCCGCCATACAGACCATGAAGTTCGTCGTTGAATCATCTCCCCCAGTTCCCATCAACGCAAAGAGGACTACAAATACCATGCAGAACTTTCTTTCAGAAAGACTAAGCGCTTCCTCCTTTTCTTCGTCTTTCCATCTAAAAAATTTTCTTTTTCCTTCTGTTCGTAGAGCTCGAAAACAGCTCTCGTTGTTCGATGTAGCGTTGCCTTGTAGGCCTCCTACTTAGCTGCATGTGCTTGCCTGCGCTCGTCGTCAAACCATGGATTCCAGCTACTTAAATGGCTTCTTGACAACGTATTCAGACTTCCGCTATTGTCGGTGCAGGCAGTGTCGAACTTTGGGAGAGTTTGAGGGAGACTCGGTCGGCAAAGATCCCAGCGACCTGTTGCGATTGTTGCTTTCCGATGTCAAACCGTTTTGGCCTATCTGGACTCCGCTGCTCTCTCGATATCCGGGTTCTTACCTTGGCTACAACAAGGAAATGATCCGAGTCGATGTCTCACTTGAGAGATTTTCAAGGAGGCTAGGTCGGCAAAGATCCCACCGATCTGCTGTGATTGTGGGTTTCCAACGTCAAACCGTTTGGGCCTATCTCGACTCCGTTGCTTTTTTTCTAAAAGGTCATAGAAGACATCCTTGTTGTTCTCATCCTTCTTCTCTGTCAGGCCGTGGCTGATGATGTTCCCAAATTCAGCCTTGATACGGGTTGTCATGAGGCGTTCGTTTACGGAGTCATAGCTTAAGATTTTTTGCTTAGTTTGCCGCAAAGTCGCTGTCTTCTCTCTCCGTATCAATCGCTGTAGTAGATGTCGCAGTTTTACATACTCCTTCTGCCCGACCCATCCCACAGCACATCCTGGATGGCTGCTTTGTAGCAGTCCAAGGTCTCCGCAGATTCTTCGGCTGTACGTAGTCTGCTAACGGAGCTCACATTCCACATGCACAATCGAAAATCGCTGTCCTTCAGTCTTTTGCTGGAGTGATCAACAGTATATCCACCCTTATAGTCGTCGCCGAACTTAGTTTTATTTTACATGATGGGGGAGTTAACCTCAAACATAACCCAAGACTGGTAGACCGGGCAGATGGGTTGGCTGCACTCATTGGTTCACCACACAACAGGGGGTCTCCACGAAGAGTCTGTATATCAACTTGACCAAGTGAGGTTAGTTTTGGCATCTCGCCATGTTGCACAGGCCCACGATCGATCTTTACCTAGTTGCCTCGAATTTCTCATGCCAAGTTGGTTGAGATCTTGTTGAAGTCGCTAGGTAACATCTATTACGTTGTCGAACTGGATGGGAGTTGAAGCCTCTTCGGGCTGGATCAGTGCTGTCCATGGGCTAGATTGCGTAATACGCAAAATTTATTTACGTTTGAATCAGCACTTTTGTTGCAAGTTTTTGTAATTAAAACGCATTGATCGTTTGCTTAGCGATCGATGGAACTGCAAGAAATACGCAAGACATATAATCCCGGATGCCGTCGCACTAAACAATGGGCCACATCAAACAATAATCAATCCTAGTGAAAATATATATGAAGGCCTTCGCAAGATAGGATACGAGTCTGCCTGTCGGTCAAAAACTTTGAACATCATCCCATATTCTGTGTGTGTATCTTAGCTACTCTCCCTCCTCCTTCCTTTCTCTATAGCTTCAGTATATGCTGTGACTTATTTCCGGTCACTCACCGGTAGTCCCATTTAAAAAAAAGCATTCATTCATTAAGGGAAAAATTGGGACATAATCTGGGAACTGAGTATCCGTCTACCCTCCGTCTCTTCTAGAGGTGGCACGCAGCAATTCTTATGTGAGATTCATGCAACTCTTCCCCCCTGCAGACTTTTAATGAAAATCCCCAACATAGGGTATGCTAAGAATTTTTCAAACAATTTTGTAGTCTCACAGCACATTTCCCTGACCACGCGTAATGCCATCAATGTTGGACAGAACCTCTCTTCAGATCCATAATAATTGTCAGATAGAAGGATGGTGTCTATTCACTCAATTTTTTTTCTGTTCTGATTTTGAAGCGTCCTCTTGATCGCATTGTGAGCACATGACACGTGATAATGTTTTCAAGAATTTCCAAGTACTCTCTGTTCAGTGATTGAAGATGAAGTTCTGAATGAAACGAAAGGGTTTTTGAGGTTGTCACAGGCCAAGTATGATATTTGCAAAGAGAATAATTACATACTCAACTGGATGGACGTCTGTGTGCTGAACAATTGTTTCCAAGGAGACGTTTCAGCCTGTGAAGAATTGATGGCAGCTATAGGTAGTCCTCGTGACGGAAACAACTCCTTCTGTTGAGTTCAAAAGAAATGCCTCTTGTTTCTTGGGCCTTGTGGGTGTAGGGTGATGGTGGTAAAATGCTTAAAGTAAGGTATTTTGCATTAGGACTCATCTGGGGCAGATATACAATTGAAAGCTATTTCTTTTAATTTTTTTTTTGAATTTTTTCTGGAATGCTTAACTCGCATGTATTGACGACACTATTGTCTGCAATGTTGCTGAAAATTTCTACAAAGTGCTTCTTCAATCTTGAAGTCCGAGAACAAGTGTGGGTCAATCCAACTGCTGCTGGTTCTAGACGCTGACCAGAGCCTAGTTTCTTCAGCAATGATAAGTATCGTGGGTCTTATAAATCTTATTTAGGGTTACTTGCTGAGACGGAGCAAATTTTAATTGCGTGTCGCGGTGGTGGGAATTGAACCTCTGTCGTATGCATCAACGCACTTACCCACAATGAAACGCCTACCGTGATTCCTAAAACGCTGAAATACTCCGTTTCTCTTTAAGTTCTCTAAAAATGCAATTTAAAGGAGGTGGTGTTCAGTTCAGGAGAGAAACCTAGAGTCTCCTTTGTGTATGTCGACCCACTAACCTTCTACTGTTACATTTAATCGCACCGCTCACATCTTAGGAGCGAAGCTGCCGCAGTGGCAGAGGTGGTCAACAAGACGTATGGGTTAAGGAAAGTGGTGAATAGGAAAACTGTTGCTCTAGAAGGAACAACGTTTTCATAGGCAGTGGTCAGAGAACATGAGCACTCATTCGACTACTAACAGCTAGAGAGTAGTGTCATAGGAAATACGGTGCGCAAGGTCGTCAAGGCTCCAGTGCGACCAGACCACTTCTTCTTAGTCGGGAGATGACCTTCATTGTGCATCCCATGATGTGTGTAGATATCAAGAGAAGGGAGACTTAGCAATGCATTGAGAGTAGAGCCAGTAAAGCCCCTGTCCAGCCCACACAGAATGCTTTTTGAAACTTGGTGAAAGCAGCAGTCACATACTTTCACACACACACATACAGATGGTTTTTGTGATAGACGTCATTTTTTCTAAAAAACTCCTTTACAGTGACAGAAGACTGACATCGCCTTGGAAGTTTTCATTTCAATGGGTTTTTTTTCCAAGGACTTTTCTTGTCTAGGATAACACCCAGGTATTTGGCTTCATCGGAAAGGAAAATGTACTTGTTGAGTCAGATCAGTCAAATTCCCCTTCTCCTAAAGGGAACAATCTCGGTCTTAAGAAAATTCAGTGAAAGCTCATTCCAAAGACACCAGTCATCGATTGGATCAAAAGCTGCCAGCCCATTTGCGCACACCACAGCAAGACATGGTCCGGTGACGAGTGCGTAAGCTTGGGCATAGCTATTAGATCTATTTAAGGCGACAAGCAAAGAGGCAACCAATATACACCATAGGAGATGAGACAGGACTCCATCTTGCGCCCTGTCTACCTTGTACATTACGCAGTCCGCTTCCGCGATTATAGTTCTGTTTATTAGAATTGTTTTTATTCACTACACTGTGATAATTCTTCTACGCCGTGTTACCTGGCCACGTTACACATCCCATCAAAGGTCGCATTGTTAGAAGCACCCTCCATGTCAATGAATACACCCAGCGCATATTCTTTCCTGTCAAGTGCACTTTCAATTCTTCCAACAAGGTTTTTACTAGTAAATATATCGGTCGTTCAATTGGTCGAAGGTAAGTCGACGTTTCGTAAGTAAGTCGACATTCTATTACTATCCTTTAGGCTAATATTTCTTTGTTTATCGTCCTTTCTTGATGTATGATCCTGCTCACAAAATATGTTTATCTGTCAGCCTACGACTGAGTTAATGGTATGTGTTGAAGGAACATGAACATTTTAAGACTGTCTTTAGTAAAACCCGTCACCAAGCCCTAATAGACGCAAAGACTGGTTACGAAAGGCTAGCGAAAAACTTTTTTAAAAATGATGTCCTTTTCCGTCTTGCCTAGGACGCATATACATACATACATAGAGTAGACCGATCTCTTAAGGCGCCAATCTTTCAAGATTGTGTAATAGAAGTGACAATCTGGTACTGGAGGAGATTGTGCGCCGGGCTGCTCTAAGCATAGAATGCACTATCTTCTACAAGTCAGTCCATCTGTTGCAATACGTAGATGACATTGATATAATTCCGCCTCCCCAACGTGCCATTGTGGAAACTTTCACGTCGTTTGAAGACCAGGCGAGTGTCTTAAGGCATTTAAGGGTAAGAAGAAAAATATATATAAAATATATTAAGGGTAAGAAGAAACATCACTATCGACAGCCACAATACTGACGTAGAAAAAGAGTTTGTTTGCCTTGGGGCCACAAATGACATCCTAGTAGCGATCCGTTATCGAATTGACCTTGGCAGCCGTTGTTACCTCGGTTTGTCGAAACAACTAAGCCCAGAACTGCTTACTCGAAGGAAAAAAATTATGTTTTACAAAACACTTATTCTACCAGTCCTGCTATGCGCATCCGAAAGCTTGACGAGAATTAAAATTGCAGATCTGATTCTACGCGCTTTCGAACGAACGGATGTATAGTCCTGTCTGCGAGGAAAACGGATGGAAGAGATGACGTAACCGCGATTTCTCCCATCTGTACCAGGAAGTGGATGTATCTCGGAAGGTAAAGATGTATCCACTGCACTGGATCGGTAACATGTAGCGCATGGGACCAAATTTTACAGCAAAGGGGGCCTTCTCATCCGAGCCTTCTGATTTAAGAAGGAAAAGAAGACTGAATCTTCGGTACAATGTCGACGTGGACATAAAACAGCTTGGTCTTGATGACTGGATGTAGCCTGCCCGGGACCGTCAACGTTGGAGGGTAACGATTTCTTATGTGTGACCTACCATGAGTCACCGGCTTATTCAGTATGTAAATAAGAACGATAAAGGTTTCTTTTGGACAGTGTGGTAGGATACTTTCGCATTCACACCACTCGTGAGAGACAGTCAAGATAAAGAAGGACATTCTGACCCCAAATTTGGCATTGTATGCGACGATTGTCATTCTCTAACACCAGAAGTTGAATGAGGGTACAGCAGAACCTACGATCCTTTTTCCCGTTTAAGCACTCATTGAGAAACAAGCAGAATCAACCCGAGTACAAGCACTGTCTGGTTTACACATTTAAAGGAACAAGGATGAAATGGTGTCAAAATGTGTGAAAAAAAAAATACACGAACCCAGTCAGACAGACTGACAGCAATCAAATTTGACAGAGTTTCAGAGGCAGTCAGCGAGTGGTTAGAGACACATTTTTCAATCAAACTCAGACTGTCTGAGGAAATTTATGACTCCTTCACATCAGTTCTAAATAGTCTAAAACAGATCGTAGAACCAAAGCACCACTGAACCAAGTCAACATTGAACAGACGTCACAAAGCTCCTTTGTGTGATGTGCCTCCGTCCAATCGTCATGTCTCTATTGTCGTCACTCACAAAGTTATCCTTAAGTAATGATTGTCTCCTACAGACACAAATGCAAGAGTAAGACATTTAAATTTACAGGGACAGTCCCCCCCTGGGCACCACAGCACTCTTCCACAAGCTATAACGCTCGAACACATAATCTTTTCATTTTATTCGTTTCACCAGTCATATTGAAACATCAGATTAATCATTATAACGCAGCGTGTTGCCACCACCGCCAATAAGACGATTAAAATCCCCGCCTGACCACTGGCAATCAATTGCATCCCAGCAGTCCCACAGTCCAAGAGGCCGAGAGAATCCCAAAAGAACTGCTGAAATCCACACATAAAAGCGAACAAACGAACAAATGGACAAACTAATAGCGACGCGAGCCAAAATTACAGCTAATTCCCATCCACACAAAGCCAAAGAGAGAGAGAGAGAGCCAAACAATTTCGAGGCGATGAGCATACGTGTATGTGGTCCTTGATCTGTAGCGCCAAGTGTGGGGTCCCGCATACCGTGAGTCAAATGGCTGTTCCCCGGTCGCATGACGGAAGAGAAGACAGCCGCACTACCAAATAACACCTCGACTCTTCCTCCCGTGACTCGCTGACTCTTTGCCATCGCTTCGTGACCGTTCAGAAGCCCAATGGCATACCACAAGTCACATATACACACACACACCACACGGCATGGTGAGAACCGAAAGCCCGGCCAGGTGTGTGCGTGTGTACATAATATAAACAGTGGTAGCCAAATTCTGGCTGCGCATCCAGACGTCCCAACCTTTTAGGGAGTAGATACCTGCGGTGAATCAAAAAATTACATTTTAATGCCTTGCGTTCGTCTCACCGTTCCCAACGACGAGTGAGTGTGTGTCCCTAAAATCTTCATCATCCCGATATCTATTAATTAGCACTTACCCGTGGGTCCCGGAGGGCGCATGAGCGCCTGCAGAAGACGACGACGCGGACGTTCGAGGAGCAAACACCATCGACCGACGACGACGCTCCATCATCATTCAGAATGACGGCGGCAGCATCGGCGGCGGCGGCGGCTGTGTCGTGTCTAACGTGCGAGTAATTTCAAATTAATTAGGACAATCCGACGTGTTCGGCTTTTGTAGTCGCGACTGTGGATCTGGGATCTGTGGCCGCATCTTTGATTTGGACTACGCCCCGTCCGTTCCACCCCCCCGCTCGAATGCATCTCCTGGCCACGGATGGTGTAAAATTACTGTCATTCACACTGTGGGGTGCCGGTGGAACGCATTTCAGGTTGTTTGACAGTTATATGACATACGCCGAACACAAAGGGTTAGTTGTTCGCCGGAGACACGAATAAATTAGCCACGAAAGGGTTGATGCCGGGCAGCGTACAACTGCCGGCCGAAGGACATTCATTAATATTCCCCCAGACATCGACTGACCTCCCAGCGGCATTGACGGTTGCCATTGTTTGACTGTTGATATGAGGCATAGTTCTCTTGTGAACTATTCGTCGATTGTCGCTCCGGTGCTGGGTGCCCGTGGCCTCTGCTCTGCTTGCGCCCTGGCATAACACGCTCTCAACGATGTGAGATAATAATAAATTGAAGTTCACAAAAGACACGAGACGGTGTACGGGCGAGGTGCACTGAGATGGCGGACTAGTGATGCGGATTTTGTGAGGACTACAATGGGGCCCTGCTCGATAGGCAATCTACATCGACTCTGGTACACTCTTAATCAGTCATTTGTGGCATTGATGCATTCACGGTAGTTTAAGCAAATTAATGAGATGTCAGATACTTGAAAATTTGCATTAATATGCGCGGGGGGCTGTCTATGATTGTGGCTCGCTGCCGGGTGTTGAGTGATAGCTGCTTGCCATTGTTTGGTTCCCATTCAATTTTTATTTTCGATGTTGCTTGACCTTATGATCTGCTGCTGTGGGAATTCACTGAGCTCTGCTGTGATCAAATCTGTGCGAGGAGATCAAGAGAGACTGAGGTAGTTTCTTCCCAGAGTGCAGCGCATACCATCGCCATTCACCAAGCACTCCTAAGACATTGCCCTTTCCAGAAAATGAAATGAACTTGATGTTTATCTGAAGCTCTGGACCTAAACTGGCTTAAAGAACAAACTACAAGTCCAAGATTCTGACTCTCTGCGCCCCAGCTTCTGCTTCAGTTGATCTCATCAAATCAATCAGAAGGCAATAGCTTTTAATTACAGGCACTTTTGAACGTAATTTGTTGTCGACTACGGAATGAGTGCTTAGATTGAAATCATGGGTAACTCTTTTGATTCGGCTTCCTCAGTCAATCACATGCGCAGTGGTGGGCAGAGAATTAGCACATCATCGGCTCATTCCATTGGGGTCCCTCAAATTGGCTTGTGAATTAATTTGTCAAGTCCTGAAGAATATTAAAATCTTTGCAGTGCCATCCCATTTTCACCCTTACAGCACTACAGCCCACAAGGGACCAGGGCCTAGCTTCTACAACAACTATTCTTGTTGTTTGTGCTGCTGTTCTCTCACTAGTAGAAGGGACTACAGTTTTTGCCGACTCCGAACGGTGAGATTTGAGAAGCTTTTCATAGACAATTGATACTCTTTGAGTGTAGTCAGCAACTTGAAACAGGTGGTGCCGTGAAAAAATGCGAGGTGTCCCGTCCTGGAATCGAACCCAGACTTCTGCGTGGCGGTTTACTTACCACTAAGCCACGGCGACCACAAAACTTGTTGGTTTCTTAAAATATCTGCTGTACATCCAAGGTCTAATTCGCCAAGGAATTAGAACATCCTTCTCTTCTTAAAGTCCTTAGTCATGTTACGTTCGTGGGTGATCCCTTGAGTGTCACGTCTATCTCCACGCGCTACGGTGTGCGAAAATGTGCTTCAGCTCCCTTCAACTCTTTTTAAGTCGCAGTGAGTCTTCCTCGGCTGTTCAACGCTCAGTCGTTAAGCACTTCTACCATCTTATTGGAGCTGCAATTGATTCCTTGACCTTTTCTCCTTTAAAGTTCTTCATTGACTATACGATTAGGCCAGAAAGTTCTTATGGCGTATCCGAGGATCCTATTCACGAAAGTTTGCCACTCCTACGTGATTATTGCTGTAATTTTCAGACGCTGCAATCGTAAAGCAGTACGGATCCTTCATACATGGCATTTTTTCGAGAAGTGAAACTTTTAAGGTCGATGAACAGCAGACCAAGTGATAGTGATGATATGATGATTCTTATTAAAGAAGGATCCATGACGGAATCTTGCCTGTTCTGTGTGGTTTAAGGTGTTCTTACATACGTTTCAGAAGGATTTTCGCTAATATTTTGGCAGCAACAAATAAAACGAAATCCTTCCATTTTTTAGCGAAGTTTGACGATGATTTCCTATCTGGAATCTTAATATCCCAGGCGGTTTAAAATATATTTAAAACTATTATTAACTAGATGTTGATAAATGTTGTAAGTTCCCTGTCAGATTTTTACTGGAAAATACTTAAATATTCTGTCAAGCAAATGGGGTAAAAGCGATCGTGCCAGGACGAAAAAATAAATTACTATGCTCCATCCGCGTGTGGGTAGAAGCATAGTTGTCATAGAATGCAATATTTTAAAGTTTTTAAATTCACCAAGGTCCAGATAAGATTTGAATAAGTTCACAGAAGTTCCCCCCTCTCGTGTATTCCGATAGCTTAAGAACCATTTGTGTACAGGGGTAATTCTGTCCCATTCAAAGTAGACTCTGTTTGCAAAACTCATATTTTGAGAGGCAGGCACTCCATCTTGATAGAAGCGAATCGTGTTCACATGGCGTATTTTTTTAACTTCCCGCAATTAACACCCTCAGAACCGTAATGATAGCCAAATATCTATTGGATCCCTAACTCCTACAATCACAGGGCTAGTAATCGACTCTTGTTAATGAGATTCCAAAATATTTAAAACGGCTATTCTGGGTGCCAGCAAATAGCAATATAATGTGGAATTGTAGAACTCAGGAACTTTTAAAGTAGTCCACCAAATTGCTTATCGAATATATGCATGCACCATTTGTAGTTATGGTTCACCCTTTTCTAGCTTTAAGTTACCGATTAAATATCTTAACGCCTGGCTAAAGTACGTGGTTTGCATTCTATTAAAAATGTAGGACCCATAAGCTTACAGAAAGCAATTGGCTCATCAAATTCAATCAGGAAGAGTTAAATGCATTGCGCCGAATGATATAGATGAAATCTAAATGAGGAAAAAGAGAAAAAAAGGCAATGGGTAAATTTTACCCATTTCCATGTTGCAGTACGGTGAATCTACTTTGGTCTTAGTGCACATAAGCCACTTTTACCTCTTTGTCCTGTCTATGGTATTTAAAATGTGATGTCTGAACCTCGCATTGGCAGCTCCTCAATTAAGCCTAAGAAGAGGAAAAGAAGAGACTACATCTCAGGAGGAGATGAAGTTGTAAACCTATCACGTTTTTTAGTGATTTAAAGAAGGGTGTGCTTGGCGTTGTGCAGTTTCGGCAAACGGTTGCCAAATTGCAGTTACTGCGGATGTTGGGGTAAGTAATGCTAAGTTAATAAGTGAATCATCCTACAACACAAATGATGATACCAAATATAATAGTACAATCTGGTCTACTTATGGCCACTCGAAACATCTAATCTGGCATTGTCTTGACTAGTATATGGGTTCCGTGGTTACTTATAATGAGGATGATATCTTGAATGACATGTTTCTACATAATGCCAGAGTCCTTTATTTTTTTCCAATCCGCCTCTCCGTCTCGTCATCTCAATGCTGCCCCTATAAATGTCATTATCCTTCTTTCGTAGCCACACTTCGAATTTCGCAAAAAATTAGCTTTATATGTGGTGCAACGAGTGTGCTTAAGCTGACGTCCCTACGTTCTTTGAGGCCCTTGAAGCGCAATTCTGCAGGTTACCGTGTTGCCTAGTACCATAGTGTAATGGCTACCTGATACCTGCCGAATGTGCTAATAAGTTCTTACTTCGGATAAAGTGGTCAGCCTTCATATACGGTCACCCTTCGTTTATACAAAACAAAAAAGAAAATTGGGTGGCACTAAAATACCACTCACAAGTGACCAAAGCCTAGCGTCTTCAGTAACTGCTGTTCTCTTACAAGTAGAGAGGACCTAAGGCTTATTCCCGACTCTGAACGATGAGATTTGAGGCCGTTTCCATTAGCAATTAGAACGCTTTGAGTCTCGTCAACAGCTCGAAAGATGTGATCAAATGCGAGATGGACTGTGCACCAATCTGAGGTTTCCAGCGTATTGACGCTATTATGCACTTTCGGTGTCGATCTCGAAGATCCTCCAACACCAAAGCAGGCTAATCTCTGGAGTTATGCTATTATCTATTTCTTATCCTAGGCCATATATCAGTATCGTTCTTTCTACTGCACCGCAAGGAACGTTGAACGCCCACTTACGGGTGCAGAAGAGCACCTATGTCTTTCTAGTGCGTTGTTAAACATTATCCTTGCAGCTAAACTTGGAATCCACCGTGATGCTTACACATCTTGTTTTGTTCCACAGACTAAGTTCAACCTCTATGATTTATTCCGTTTGAACTAGGATTAATGATAAGGCCTATAAAGTTCGCTGTGGAATCGTATCCTGCACTTCTAGTAGCGTCCAAGTTTCTACGCCGTAAAGAAGGACTGGGATGATCATGCTGCTGTAAAAAAGCTTTATAGGCTGTAGGCATCTTCGAATACAAAGCTAAAGATGGTTTAAGATGGCTCCGGCTCGAAAAGTCCTTGAATCCTTGCCATTGAGATAACTCAACAAAGGACAGCCTAGGTTGAGATGGCGCACACATGTGGAGAAGGAACTCAACAAACTTGGAGTGCGCAACTGGCGGCAGCTGGAGAGGCATGTTGGTTGAGGCCCTGGTCCACCCAGGCCTGTAGCGCATTTAAAAAAGAAGGAAGCAGTTCCTGACAAGCCTGAGTTCATATGTGATGCTCTGAAAAACCATTGATGTTACAGAAGGCTTTCGGATAGAAGAGAGCCAGTACAACCATCAACTTCAACTGATGACGTGGAAGGAAAGTGTAGAAGTGTATTTCATCCAGGATATGGCTGCATAAATGGTTTTGAATTGGTTTTAAACGAGTGAATAGAAATTTGTTGATGCATATGTAACTAAATCTGGTATTTTGGTATTTTCTGCCCTCAGTAACATTTCGATGGAAAAGCTTCTTAACTTCTTGAAAGAGTTTACGATCCACGGCTCTAGCGATTGCGACAGTCTCCACCAATGAAGACGAATCTGTGCCGATATATTTCCTTCTAATTCACAAAAAGGAACGCCCGGTGCTCACATGTCCATACCCCCGAATTCCCTAACACGTACCCCACGCCTTTGTGTGGGGCCTTAAAACAAACCTATCGGAAGCCAAAAACAAACCGATTCCTACCTGCTGAGGTAACCTCTTTCTGATTGCTCTGCAACCACATTCACTAAAGGACGAACAAAAAACAAAAAAAACAACAGCCAACTGCAAGATTGACTTTTCCCATTAGAAGTATTAACCGAAAGATACACGGTGGTCTACCACTAATTTGGCGGCAATCAATAAATAAAGATGAGAGCGTACATGTGTATTAGGAGCCCGAACGCGGCGCGACGCGATTCCTGCCCGTTCGCCCCGGCTAACTATCCGTCCAGGGCATAATCCCATTTAATTGATGACCCCAGGATCTCGAGAAACAAGTTATATTTACACCTTGCATTAGCACATTCGTTCCATTGTGCGCGCGCGGAGGGATCGCGGCTCCCATGGAAACACGCCTCGCGAGGGAAACAAAGCGAAAAATCAAAAGCAATTTATTGAATCAACATTTTTCCGTGGATCCTCCACTTCATCTTCGAGCCGAGCGTCGCGCGTCGCGCATCTTCCGCTCGCAGCCGTCCTGCGAATCGCACTTCTTCAGTTCGCCCGCCGATAGGTATGTGTGCCACATACCGCCGAATGTTGCGGCTTAGTCCATCGCGCCGACCAAACATACAAATGCCAGGCGCTGTCGAAGCGCGGCCCAAAGCAGAGACCCGGCAATAAAATGAATGCTCATTTGTTCTGACAATGAATCGACGATGCTTTTATTAGCGAATATATTAGTTAATTTGATGCTTTTAAGCCGATCTGATGACGATAAAATACAACATGATAGCTCGGAGTCCGCAGCGACAGTCGTCCCGTAGACCGCAGACCGGGAGGGACTTGATATTAATGCTCAGGAGATAAGTTCGCAAAGTTATTAATTGCGGGAGTGTTAGCCGCTATGGGTGCTCTATATTAGGCAGAGCGGGGTGACAGTTTTTGAGTAATTGGCGGTGGTATGAGCGTGAGAAAATTCTAAATTGGAATGAGGATACGACATGTTTGAATGGCTGGATGCTGGCGATTGATGAGGGATATCTGACGAATGAAACTTGGAGTAATGCTTACGAGGGAAACTTGGACAAAGCATTTGTAACTTGTATCTGGGAAAGTGGGGAAGGGACTGGGAGGGAAGAGGATGGTTCGTGTCCTTCACGCAAATATTCTTCCCAATTTTGGGGACTTGTCTTAGATTCAGAGTATGGGAAAAGAAGTGAAACATGACATACCGGCATTCGCATTGATAACAGGAAAAGGATATATTATGAAAGGTGGTAACATTCGATAGGAAGGAAGTTAGATAGCTGAATAGACTATAGTGGCTTAGGGATTATGATCCAAAGAGATGAACACCTAACCAACCAAAGCGAAGACCATTTGGAGCCGATAATCAAGTTTTGTAAAATATATGAGTGTTACTGAGATATGAGATACTACAAACTGCCAAGAAGCTTGTAATCTAAGGGTCTATTTTCGCGTATATACAGCTTCTGCAGAATTCATTGAAGAGATCGCCTAGCCTGCTTGCGTGTATGCGAATCAGTTTTGCTTCCACAGCCGAACTTACTATCGATCTTTAGGGCGATGGTTGTTGTCTTGAGTGGGCCGTATTTATTTTTGCTATGAGGCTATGGGCTCTACAGCCTACAAAGAACCAGTGCCTAGCTTCTACAACAACAACACGTCTTTTGCGTGCTACTGTTCCCTCACTAGAAGAAGAGACCTACAGTTTTTTGCCGACTCCGAACGGCGAAATTTGAGAAGCTTTTCATAGACAATTGATACCCTCTGAGTGTTGTCAGCAAATCGAATGTGTTGGTGCCGTGAAAAAATGCGAAGTGTCCCATTCCCGGAATCGAACCTAAATCTTAGGCATTTGGGTCGACGCAATTACCCTTTTATCCCACGGCGACCACGATATATGGAACTCAAATTTGTGGTTAATAAAGAGAGCGTTCATATCATCGCACATGTGGTCAAGGAGCATACCTTGCTACTGCATTAGGTTTATTATGGTCCAAAATGTCTCTATGGTGTCACACTCGACTAATTAAGAAGGCTAAAGGACAGACTTAACTTAGACCTTTAAAGTGAATGCCACGTTAAATGTTTTCACTCGCTTTGGACCCACAAATGTAGATGAACTCTAATTCTAATTACGCTCGGAATGTATGGCAGTGATGTTTTGCTCATTGCCATGCTTCCATAATTTGGAGATGAGCAGTTCAGGTTCTGTTACGTGACATTTACTTTTTGGGAGATTTTCGTGATTCCATTCCACTATACATTATGATATGGAATTAAAGCTTAAGATTGCTACTTCTTAGGGACACAGACGATTGACAACATCATGCAATGCATCTGTTAGTGTGGCTTGAATAACGATACTAATGCGTGTGAATTCTAGTCGTTGGACTTTATATATCATTGCATTAAGACGTTGTAACTGGTCACCATTTTGCTACGCTATATAGCATAATGGGGGCACTAGACCCGTTTACAGGGTGGACCCGTGCTTTTCATAAATCACAAATTATGTTGAGACTGAAAACCGAATCTCAATGAAACGAAGTAAGTCGCCTTACACTAGGGCAACGTTTACGACCTTTTTTTTAAGTGAGTGTCATGTAGGTCAAACAGTGCGTTTTTTGAAAATAACTTTTAGTCGAAATGATGCAACCATCACAACTGCTGCATGTAGGATAAGGGTCGAAATCCTGTAAGCTAAAGCCGAATAATAGAATGCACGTCTGCAAAGCCATCCAAGGCAGACACTTAAACGACGTTGTTTTTCAAAATTAGTGAATGTTTGTTCTACAAAGAAATCCAGAATATACAGAAAATATTTAATTTTGTTCTTACAATTTTGAAAGAAAAAATCATGTATTTGACATACCATATGCCGTTTGAGGACAAATCATACCCCTATATCTCTTTTATAAGTATGAACAGAAATTGTGACCTTTTGAACATGTGCCCTTCAAGCTGAGTAAGTCCCAGGAGATATTTGCTTTCGAATGGACAATTATAAGCCCTGTTAACATTGAACCTTTCTTAACCTTGGCAATTTGATTCCACTGAGTTTTCTTTATAACAGGTGGAAGAACTAATTGAGGCTTATGTACCAATTGCGGCACTGCTCTAGATGTCTTCATTTTACAAATGACAATGTTAGTCATTGTGGACGTTACATAAGTTGAATAATCAACTTTCGCTTTTTTATTTTTCAGACATTTTGTAAGTGGTGTTGTTTACACAAAAATAGAGTTTAAGTTTGACCGACAATCACTTCATCTTGTAACTCCAAACTTAGACCAGAAAGTCCCACGAATAGTCTGGTCTGATCATATACAGGCCGTATTTATTTAATCATCACTTACCCACGATTTTTGGTACTAAGCCATAGATGATCAGGCTTAAGTCGCTCCTGACATCCCGTGCCACCAGAATATTGCCTCTGATCAATCCGTCACCACCAGTCAGGTTTCCTCAACACATTGGGTCTTGTAGACTCCATCGCATCAAATGATTTTTGGATTCATCAGTGACATCGTTGCAACTTATTATTGTGCTACGGTTGTAATTCTGAATCATGTGATTCATAAGTCCAGCCACACCATCTGGAACCTCAAGTCGTACAGCATATGTCATCATTACAGTGCAAGTCAATAAGTAGGCCAAACTTTGCTCATGGAAGTATTCCCACCGAAAACTTGACCAAGAAATAAAAGTCGGTTTTCTCATGGTACCATGGTCTATGCCTTGAAGAGGCACTTCGAGTGAACAACTCCATTGTGAGGTTTAAATTTATGTAAATCATCATCCAAAGAAATGGAAGGAAATCGTCAACAGCAACAACGAATACACAATCAAAGTGCGAATGAGTTAAAAAGTTCAGGTAGATTGTTTTTGACACTCTCTTAGGTGCAACTTCACGACCCCAAAGTTCAAGCGAGACTTATTTCGAAAAAGATCGTCACAACAGACATGTATTCCTACAGTAAACTACACATATTCATTCAGGAGTGAATACAAGGAACTAATTCTCCAACTCATTATCTTTCTAGTTGTCTCTGCCAAAGCACGCAAAGGTGTCTAGCTGTAAGTTGTGGTGGGCTGTAACTTGTCTGCAGTCTGTGCTGTCAAGAGGTAAAACCGGTGGATTTTTTTAGGTCACGTGCCCTGGAATAACCTACATCCTCAACATTGATGACACCTTTCGAGAAGCGCAACAATCGATAGAAGCCCTTTCCAAAGACGCGGTAAGTCCCATTGCCGCTTAGGGTACTTAAAGTACTTCCCTTGATCTTTCTCTGGCAAACTCATTAGCAATCTGAAGTCTTGTGATCCTGTGACGACCTGACCACGTTCAAAAAAGTCTCGAATTCAAAACTTAAACAAGACCTTCAGCATTGCTGACCTGTTGCTATAGACACGAACACGCCCTCCACATGCTTTTCAAAATATTCTTCGTGGCCATAATAATCGCATCTTGAGTTAAGATCAATCGCTAAATTGATCAACTTTCAATTATTCAACAACTTGAACAGGAACGAATAGTTCCCCACTTTTCCACAAATAACTTCTCTACTAATCTTGTCCCCTCTCCCTACACCATTTGATGGCTGTATTCAGATTGAAAGCTTGACACGTTAAACGAAAAAATAGTGAGGGCGTCCAATCCTATCCTGGCTCGCCTACAGCAGCTACTTCATCACGTCACATGGAAATGGTTCCATTAGCAACCATTAGCTAATGGTCTCTGAACGTGGTCAAGCGGTGGAGCCATAAAAAGCCTGAAATGTATATTTTTCCAAATTAAGCAGGCGAACCCTAGGCTACTCTACGCCAAGGTCGTCTCTACATCATGTCATACGCTTTGTAATTCAAGGGATTTCGTAAGACAGCGTCTCTGGTTCATGTTCCTGACATTTTACCTTTCCATGTGATCATTACCTCCGTTTCAGCAGAACATTTCTCCAATAAATTTTCTATTCACTTGCCGCTCAAAAACCTCGAACGCTGATTCTGAAATACTTTTCATCGATAATTGAACAAAATTTCTCACCACTCCAAGTTTCCCTGAAAGTGTCACCGATCTGAAATCCATTGAGTCACCCCTACATCACCCCCTCTACAGTCACTTTTTTTTGGCTCTGTCCTTGTCGATCTGTCTAACTGTATGGCCCTGCGAGTCCAATCCATATCACTTCCCAGTAATTTATCGCGATTTAGCTGAATCTCAATGGAATTTGGACACACTGAAGTGCAGACAGGAGCAGAACAACAATAACAGCAGAAACACAGCTAAAAAAAAACGAGAAACAATCAACAGACAGGGCCAACATTAAGGAGGGAAGAAGAACAAGACACGACACACAGAGAACGCGCAAAGAAGTCGAGCCAAGATGAAAGATTTACTGAGGCATCGATTGTCAAGGATTGTTCGTTCGTCTGTTCATTTGGCCAGCGTTCAGCGTTCAGCGTTCATTCGTTATGGTCGATCAACCATTCTCCGCTTTAGCATTTCGTTTTTCCTTCCTTCAACATTCTAGTGCAGTGTTATTGTTCGTTCGTTGTCTCTCAGTCGCCTTGTGGTTGGGAGACATGTCTTCTTGCATGATGTCCATAAATGAGCTTTAATAGTGTACGTCCTGTCACCGATTCTGTCCATATCGTCCTCTCATCCTCTCTCAAGTTCCACAACAAATCTGACCCGATGCCTGTCACAATCTACATCCACTCAGACGCACACACACACACACACACGCAAAGGGAAATTATCCCACATGGGGGGTAGGGAAACTTAAATTATGTTCATATAAATTATTTATTGACGGTCACATGAGCCTAACGATAGGTAATGACGCTCCAAGCGACGTTGTCGTCCGACGGCCGGACATTCAACGGGCTGGATCACCCAAAGCCATGGGATAAGGCTCCGGTCTGCATCTGCAACCGCAGCAGCAGCAACAGCAGCAGCAGCGCTTGGTAGCAGGCCGACCAGCGTGTTGGGACTTCACGTCAAGTTGTACATATATGGGAAAATCCAAGGCGACAGAGTGTGTCCGAGACGAGTAAAGTGCGAATTGCTGGATGCTGAGATGAAGCGTATAATTCCAATCTTGGTAATCCACGCTTGCGTCCGCGCGTGCGTGCGCCCTCGACCCCGCGCACTCGTGTGCGCTTATTAGGCGAGCTTTGCAAATGTCCATATTCAATGCTGAATGAGCTGAGCAAACAATTGCAGACGCCACACGTCCATTCGATTGATTCCTTCGATGACCATAAATGCGATGCTTCGCATTTTTGCGCGGTTTTTGCTGCCCGTCTGCCGAGTGGGTTTTTGCCGCGCGCCCCAGACTAGCTGGCCCGGACAGGCTTGACAGGACCGCGCGCCTCCAGACTGCGAAAATGAGGTAAATGCATAACGGACACTTGTGCCGAAGTAGTAATCCTCATTTGTAATCGATTGTTTTGCGGCGTGTCGTAACGATGTTCTCCTGCCAAGGTACGGGTATAGATGCTTTTTTGTCTTCATTTTCGTTTTTTCATTTTTGTGCCGGCGCGCTCCTCGGCCGGGCAGCGTGTTTGAGTTACTTAACACGATTGGTCACGACAATCTGTGGCGAGTATGTGTGTTTTTGGATTTTTGTAAGGCCTTTCGATTTGTCTCCCTTTTTGCCGGCGTCCAACGGAGCCCTACAACGCACACGTCTTATTAACGATCGATCGGGCGGCGGCATGCTGGGCTGCGCTGTGCCAGCCCAGCGAGCGGGGGGAGCGCGGCCGGTCGGTAGCCCTTAAATTTCATGTAGGTAATTATTTAATGTTTATAATGTAATTTTACCATTTTTGGCATGATGGTGGCATTGCCACTTGGGTGGCATTTAATTAAGATACACGTCAGATACAAATGCACTCGTTTTTGGGAGCTGAGTGATCTTTGTGTGGCAATTAACGGCGCAGGGCGGCGGCGGCCGGCGTCTCGTGCTGTGGGGCTATCTGGTCGGCATGTGAATTGAATTCTTCGCGGAGGGCTCTCCTTGTCCCGGCATTTGCATTGAATGACAGGCATTCCATGGACACACGAGACGCGCGTTGCGCACTGTGCAGAGGGCAGAGATAATTGCTTAATTTTGAGTGAATAAGTGTGTCAGTGTGTCAGTGATTGTGTGTGTCCCACTCTCCGCTCTGCGCGCCTTCGCAGACGCAGAGTGCGCCAGGTCTAGGTGGGGGAAAGTGTGTCTGAAGTCCCTCGAAAAAGGATTGGTAATGGTATGCTTTCACTTTTCGGGAGATAAGTCATGGGAATTGATGATGGAAGTGCATTAAGCCGGATCAGATAAGTGTAACTGTGTCGAGTTACAAAATTAGATCCGTGATGCAGGCAGTGCAGTGTGCAGTGTATTGTTGGTCGTGTGCTGTGCTGTGTTGTGCAATTGAACGGACGGGTGTATGTTTTGATTTGTTACTGTGAAGTGGTAACAGGTGCCTCGTAACACAATACTAGAGAACGCGCTGACTAATCAATTCGTATACGATTCCAGTAGAACTCACTGAAATGTTGTCTGTGTTGTCAAATGACGCGGAAAATGATGATCTTTCCAATTAGAACTGGTGGTTCCCTTAAGAGAAAACATCCGATTGGACATGCGTCTCACCGGCGGATCACAGAATGCGACGGAATTTCGCATTCAGTGGACGTATGCATGTGACAGAGAGAAGTCGCGAGTGTTCAGTAAGAAGGAGAATTCAAAATTTGCATTTCTACTGCATATTTGGCATAAGCCATGCTCCTTTCAGACATGACATCCTTTTGTTTGCACTTATCGGCAACAGCCAAGCATTTACACAAGATTCTAATACTACGTGTGACACATTCTTTAGAAGACATTGATTGCTTGAGCTTTGTCTACATATGTACCTGTTCGGGAGATTGCTTCTATACTCTGGCACCACTCATTTAGCACTCTTGTGCGTTCTGCCAATTAAAGGAAGGAGACGATACATTTATACGTTCGTTAAGAGGAATTCTAAAAATAGTTAGAATATAATAAATAAGATTAATGTCCCAGGAAGACGAGTTGCATAAGGAAAACTGTGCTACATAGTGCTCTTTTCCATCTTTTGATCCACATCCTGTTTGTCACAAGACCTTACTTAATAAACCTTACTGCTGGAGTTATGGTTGAATGTGAAAACCTCAAATTGTGGAAAATTCTAATTTAGTTAGACTGCAAATATATTTTAGCTACCATTTCCATTTAACGTCCATTGTCATGATAAGGCGAATCAACGTAAATTATTTCATAAGTTGGAGCAGCACTGTCTTCGGTTTAGTTCTCTCCCACCAGGGTTTTGTACTTTCTCAACGAGGTCCTACGTAACGAGACAAAGATGATTTCATCATATGGTTCATTAGGGTACGCAACGCCGCACCATGCCTTTCGCCAGCAGTCTGATCTTCGGGGTTTACTACCTTTACATAGTGTTTCTTGAGGATGTGTGCTTTCATTTGGCTTAAAGCTTTCCTCTGTTCGGACAGAAGAGGCCTGACTTAGAGTACAAAAGAATGTTCTATCATATTCCACGTAGCACAAAAAGTTCATCCGAAAGTAGCATATGAGGTCATTGATGGAAAAAGAGAGGAATGGCAAAGGTATCTTCGGAGGATCTCATATCATCTGAGTTGAATTAGGCGTCTAAATTAATTCTGAGTACCTTTATATTTTAAAGTCAAATCTAGTTAAAGGCAATTAAACAATACAAACAATACAATACTTATATTCTACGATGAGAAAATATTTTTACCTTACTATCATCCGGCTTCGGAGCGTAAGTGAAATTGGAAAAAATTACCTTATCATGGGCACAGACTAAAGAAGATTTAGGGAATAATCCTTAATTAAATAAAATATTTTATTTTGATTAACTTTATACATAAGGGTATTTGATGATAATTTCTCTATTTGGAATCACATTGAATTTTCAAATTCAGTCACACTTTTTTGACTTTGAAGCATACGATATCCACCGCTGTTAATTGAATCAAAATGTTAAGAACGAGATCTTTGTCGATCCATATATGTACATACATATGTATATATTCGTAGATTGATGTGGTTTTGATGTGGGATGTGAATTTGTTCAGCCTAAGTGCAACGTTTGCATATAGGGACCGTAGGTATTGCTAAATAGGTAAAATCAGAATTTCGTGAAAATCAAATATGATGTACGCCGTGGCGTAGTTGTAAGTGCGTCGACCGCCACGCAGAAAGTCTAGATTCGATTACAGGACGGGACACCTCGCATTTTTTCACGGCACCACCTCTTTCGAGTTGCTGACAACACTCAAAGAGTATCCAATTGTCAATTAAAAGCATCTCAAATCTCGCCGTTCGGAGTCGGAAAAAAACTGTAGGTCCTCGTGTGTGAACAGTAGCATGCACGCCACGAGTAGTAGGCCCTGGTCCCTTGTGGGCTGTAGTGCCACTCAATTAATATTATTATTGTGTGACAGACAAATTGAAGTTGAGCTTACAGCCATAAAAAAATATCTTTTTTTCACCAAGTGGGAAAGGGAATAAAACAAAGATGTTTTTTTAATTGTAATTGATTTACTTTATTAGAAAAATAATCTTCTGGCAAAAACCACGTTTTCTGGCTCCACAGCTGACTGGGACGTAGTCTAATCAGGGGGGACAAATTTGCAATGCCGTCCGTGTCATCCAAGTGGTCAATGGCTTCGGGCATATCGGCTCAGACTATACATATACCTACGGAAGCGTTCAACCGTACGGTCTTGCAAAGATCGGGTCCATAACCGTGGTGTTACCCAACGTTTGCTTCAGTAAATCAATTGTACCACGATCTGTGTGACATGTTGTGCCGTCTTGTTGAAACCACAGATATTGCATATGATCGCTGTACAATTGAGGAATAAAAAATTCAATAGTCATGGCTTTATAGAAACCACCTTCAGCTAATGTTCTAGCCAGAATCGTTTTTGAAAAAGTACGGACCAATTCTTCCACTAAATCATAAGGGATACCAAACAGTCAATTTTTTTGGATGAAAAGGGGACCCAACATTTATTTGAGGATCTTCATCACTCATCAGATACGGAAAATTCGTTTATGGACGCGTCTATTTAGATAAAAGTTAGCTTCATAGCTAAACAAAAATTGGGATCATGGTCAACCTTGTTTTATGCCAAATGTGAACATTGTAGACGCGTTATTCAGGTGTCGGTTGATTCACGTTGATATTCCAAACGAAGCTAAAAATAAACCAATTGACAGTTTAGTAAATGGTTCATACAGTGTTGCCAATTTGAAGTCCTATACCTCTTAATAAAACCTCTTTACAATTATACACAATATTTATGTGCATATGAAAGCTTGTGTTATATGTGCATATACTACATATGTACCTACCAAAGAACATACATTCACGTATGAGCCGGCCGCGCCATACTTGAAAAAAAACCGCACCATACCCATGCCGACGTTGCATTATGCGTTATTATGAGTCTTGGGGTTGAAAGCAGTGTGTGTACTATATTTACTCACATTCAACTTGTTCTTCGGCAACTGTGGCAAATGGCAACTTCGTTAGCCATTCGTCAAGCAATGCAGAAAACATCGATACTCAATTTTTTCTTAATGTCCTTACCCGTTCTTTAAAACACACTCAAGATATTCAAAATGTGGATGTTTATGTGTTACTGTTTCTGGCCAATTACGCTTAGACTGCTTTTACTCAGAATTTCCAGAACAATTTTCGTTAAAATGTGCTTTTGGTGTAAATAGTGAAAGGGGTGCACTTTTTTCAACATGAAACTTTAAATATCTGTAAGGCTTTTTTCTTGTTTGCGAAAACGGAACCTTAAACATATATTTTGTATACAGAGAGCCCGATGAATATATATGCATGCGTTTTTCAAAACACTTTTTTGAGAACGAGCGCGAATCTGTATGCGAAGCTCCGTAACTAGTTTTCTTCAAAAGTAGGCAAAAAACATCAGAGCACAAGAATTCGTTTCTTTATTTTTATATCAATTTAGCGCTACAGTCCGGGGTGGACCTGGGCCTTAACCAAAATGCCTCTCAAGCTAGCACGATGTCTTGCCAGCTGCTTTCAATTGCGCACTCCAAGTTGGTTGAGGTCATTTTCCACTTGTGTGCGCCATCTTAGTCTAGGACGTCCTCTGTTGCGTTGTCTTTGTGGTTCGGATTCAAAGACTCTTCGGGCCGGAGCAGCGTTATTCATCCGCTCTACATGGTCTAGCCACCTTCAGCGTTGTATCCGTAGACGCTTGACCAGGCTCATGCCGCCGTACAGCCCGTACAGTTCGTGGTTGAACCTTCTCCTTCAGATGCCATCAACGCAAACAGGACCAGAAATTGCACGCAGAACTTTTCTCTCGAAGAGACCAAGGGCATCCTCATCCGCTTTTAGTAGCGTCCAGGTTTCTGCGCAGTAAAGCAGGACTGGGATGATCAAGGTGTTGTACAAAGTTACTTTGGTCGTTCGGGAGAGGGCTTTATTACTCAATTGCCTCTTAAGCCCAAAGAAACAGCCGTTGGCAAGAGTGATTCTGCGCTTGATTTTCGGTATTTATATTTAGTTTACCTTTTTTTGCAAGAGAATATCTATAATTCTTTGTTCATGCAATCCTTGCTTTTGAGCAGACTCCACTCAACATGTAAAACTTTCACTAGAAACTGCGCATCAACGACGACCATTCTTCTCCATAACTCCGATTCAAGGAAAATAAAAACAACATCAAATTTCATTTGGAATTCTCACCAATTATTTCGTAAATTCTATTTTTCTGTTTTACAATGACATTTACAAAAAAAAATTGTTGTACAAATTTCTTACATGAGAAATAAAGAAGAGAAAAAAAGTGAAAAGAAAAAAAACTTGATAATACAACATTTCTACAAAACTTCAGCAAAACCTACTTCACTCACTTAAGCTAACGAATGCAAATAAATATTATTCAACTCTTTACAAATTTATTTTTAATTTCATTTTCGCATAAACGATTTTCTTTTTTTAAGGTTTCGTTTTTTTTTTCTTTCTTTCTAATCACTAGCAGATTTGAAAACGTTTTGTACGTTTCCCTTAAAAAAAATATATATATGTACAAAAATAATACGACAAAAAGTGGTGGTGGTGGTGGTGGTGGTTTTAGGAAAGAGAAAATAAACAAAATAATAATTTATTAACTCATTACCGAACAAAACGTTTCTTGTAGTTTCTTTCACTTTTGCTTTTCTATAATTAATATAAACAAACAAAATAAAAAAAACGTAATTATTTCAGTCTTTGTGAAGCTCATTGTTGATTTCCTAATTTTAGTATATTTTAACAACAAAATATTTCTAAATTAAAAAATCATATAATTTATGAATTAAACGCTAACAACTGGGCAAAATAAAATAAAATAATAATAGTAATAATAATAATTTGTTTTCTTACAGCGAGAATTTCTTTTAATACTGCTAGAAGGATTCATGGATTTCATTCATATACAAATTATATTTTTCTCATTCTCATTTGTGTGTGTGTGTGTGTTTTCAAATGACCTATAAATTATTTTGTTTTTTACTTAATGTTAACTTAAAACAAGAAAAAATTAAATGTAAGTAGTGCTAAGCGGAAAATTATACAAATTTGATTTCGTGAATGTTTTAATTTTTTTTGTTATTGGGCAATGAGTAGTGTGTATCATTCTTTCATTTTTGTTTTAAATTAATTGTTAAATAATATTAAATAAATACTTATACGGTAATAATACAAATTCAATTTAAAAAAAAAATTCACAATACTTGGATGGTATCTAAATTAGTATTCGAGATGGACTGCATTTCTCTCTCCCTCTCACTTTCTCTTACTTTTCAACAAAAAAAAAACAATATAAGCAGTAAAGCGTTATTTTTTTGTTTAAACAAAACGAACAACAACATGGTACGTACTCGGTTGCTTAGCAGGAATAAAGAACAATAACGATTCAATAGAGGATGCAAATGAAGGAGTAGGATGGGAAACAAAAGAGAAACGACAAGGGCATTGGTGTGTGTGTGTGTGTGTTTGTGTGTATGGGTATGTGTATTTGTGTGCGTTTTATACTGCATTGTAAACCTATAAACACGTGTGTATCGTTTTCTTCGTTCGACACTGTTTACACTTGACTTCACAACACCAGTGGAATGTACACGCACAACGCTCGATAACGACCACCTCATGGGTACGATACCCTCTGCCGCAGCACATCAAATCACAGCCATCGACACCGATTGATGTGTC
Source organism: Eristalinus sepulchralis (assembly GCA_944738645.1). NCBI lineage: Eukaryota > Metazoa > Arthropoda > Insecta > Diptera > Syrphidae > Eristalinus > Eristalinus sepulchralis. The sequence continues at coordinate 36,911,592 of OX122883.1, forward strand.
ATTACATTGGCGCCCGTGTGTCCCTTGAATGCCCATGCGTAGATTCCGCTCACAGAAACTCGGCGATGGCTCCAGATAAACTAAATCCTTGACACCGGGTGGCTTATGCTCCGGATTGTGTGGCTTCAATTGAAAGTGATATCTGTAATGATGCACAAGAAGAGATGGAAGAGCACTTTATTAGTTTTCCCTGTTGACTGTTGTTTGGAGAGGATTTTTTCTTTTTTCAATTTTGTGTGATGGAGGAAGTTGAAGCACTCACCTATTGCTCTTTTTGTTTTGACGATTCCTTGCTTTAACCGAATTCCTCGACAAGCTGTTACTACTTGGCGGCAAGTTATTCGGATGATGTTTATGGGAGTTCTCGGCATTCTCGATGCTGCTGCCATGTAAGCTATTTCCACTGCTGCCGACACCGATACTGCTGCCGCTGTTCAACGCACCAGAACTACCACCGTTTAGTAGACCAGGTGGGCTGTTGCTGTTGCTGCGTAAACTATTGCTGACCATAACACGTGATGCGCCGTCGAAGCGATCCTTTAGATTATCGCCAATTACACGGAAGTTAGCCAAACGCATCCAACACGTTTTCACCGTACATGAGCCAGACATTCCGTGGCATTTGCATTCCTGTCGCATTTCCGACTGTACATGCTGCAAGAAAACCAAAAACAAAACAAAGGATATAGAAAAATTGAATTCTAGTGAAGATGCAAGCTGCCCACCTCTGTGGACAAAGGCATCTGCATCGGATTGGGGAGGGTCGGCTAGTGTCTGTGCAGGGGACCTGGGCTACAAATTAATCAAGAAGCAACCACCACCCAGCGCTTTGCAATTTCACCATCACGAAGTGCATACACAGCACACGCCCACTCATGCGCTGGGCAATATCATCCAACACGATCAATTTAATACAGTCAGCGAGCCGAAAAGAGCCAACACAAGATCTCATTGAACACAACACGACTTCCTTTTAATTGAGGCCTGCACGCAATCGACGGCCAGCAATCCGCGCTTCATCATCGGAAAGGATGAACCGAGCCACACGCCAAGAGATGGCAACTAATTTATCCTAGATCCGGCCCGATGTACAACATCAATTAACATCTGCCATGCAAATGTTGAGCACATCTGGGTGGGCGGTTCTACCCAGAACTGGCCCCCTTCATCGAACAATGGTCACAGCCAGAGTCTCCTGAAGCTCCGTTGCAAGCCGAGATATCAAAGCCCTGACGACCAAAGCCACACATAAAACCCGAACAGTAGTGATGTTTTTTGTTTTATAATCTCATCTCGTAACATGCTTCTCTGTTGTTTTATTTTTATGAATTCCGCGGTAGGTAGGCTATAAACACGAACACGAAAAGATACAGCCGCCGATCGGTTGCTCTATAAGGCGGCCAACAACAGCAGTCTTGCTACGGACACCACTTCGGTCTCCCAAGTGCAGTGCAACAGAGCAGGATAGCTGTTAGCCCAGTTGAGATAGCGCGCACTCACAAGACTACGAATATGAAGTGCAATTGAAAAATTTAAGGCGGTTTCGTTGGCTGAAGATAAAATTGCAATAAGTACTCGATCGGGTAGAGGGGAAACGGACTAAAGCAACTTCAAAGATATTCTCGCAAAGTGCATATACATATATATGTATGTAGTTGGCAAAAGTTACGAGTAAGAAGAGAAGCACTGGTTAGTTGTAGCGCAGCATGTGGTTGGTATACTTTGGTGGGAGATAATGTATCTTGTAAGTGCCGGTTCTTTATTGTAGTTTACGAGAAAGTTAGTAACGATATCGATTGAATGGTGGCAAGATCAATCGATTGTGCTGCTACCACACACGTTGAAATTGTATTATTAATGATATCGTCATGGTACAGGGCGGTTTAATGGCAATATTCTATAGTTGTGGTGGGTGAAGGTATCTTTTGCGGACTTAAAGTGGGGCTTACTTGCTTTTTGGTGAGGGAAATTCTGTGCATGAGGCCATGAATTTATCATTAACAATCTGTACTGAGCTATATGTCAAATTTTGAGATTGTAGGATTCTTTTGGAAAACTGCAAAAGTTAGGCGATTCCGATCTCCATTCAAGGAGTTCCTCCAATGACTTAAAAGTGATTTTGTTCCAACACCGCTGTGAAGTCAAAGATTTTCACTAGGGAACTAATGAATGAAAGAATCTTACGTTTGATCGTCATAACTCCGCTTGAGACAACAGCAGTTAAGTCACGATCTTTTTCGAAACCTGCACTACAAAAACCCTGGTAAGGTACAAGATCACCATTCATCCACAGTAAATAGGGCACTACATTCATGAAACCGCCCTGCTCGAAGATCAGTTCAAGAGACACCAAGAGATGAATAAAGCACGGCTGTAAAAGGTTCGTTTCAAGAGGAAGTTCATATACGAGACATGTATATCAAAAGGACGAGTGAAAATTGCTGACTGATCATGGTATAGAAATACAATGAAGATCGTACGAATGAAGATCAGAAGGAGCGAGCTGTTTATATATTTCACAAAGCTTCGGGAGATCGTGACAAATGGACTTGCAGGTCAAATTTTTTGAAACAAAACAATCCTGTCTGTACGATCACCACGATCTGCAAAACTAGAAGATCGCTCGTCGGACAATTGGCCATCTGGGAGAATTCCTAGTTAAGGACTGGTGAAGGCTGACCACCTGCATGATCCTTAAACAAAATGGTGTCAAAAAGTGAGAATTCCAATTTGTGGATATTCTTCAGAACTTCTATCGAAATTGCCGATCTTCGCGACCAAACTATAAATACGGTGACCTATACAATAAGACGTGTAAGAAACTTTAGTGATATAAGGTCAGATAAATATGTAGATCACTTTTTAAAACCAGAGAAGAAATATTCGCACGAAGAATGTGATCAAACCCACTTCGGATGTCAAGCAATCATAAAGAACATTGCATGTAAATGCCTTTGAAAATGTTTCACATACGAATACCGATCGTCTTCAATACAAATGTATCCTTTCATTCCCTTGTTTCCCCCCACAAACAACTAGCCAAAGTTTAAAACAAAAAGAAAATAAAATGTACTTACCGCTCTACCAGCTTCATTATTGTGCAAATTCATTTTCTCCCTAAGATTTCTACCACGTTCGCCGGCATCAACGAATTCGCGTGAAAACTTAAATCCAAAACCAATATTATCTGAGCATCCGCCCCATTCCCAGTCGCGTACCCCAGCAACGGCGCCCGCCTGATGATTTGCCTGCGGTGATCTCGACTGATGACTGTAGTCACAAGTGCACGATTCAATTGATCCCTCACTGCAGGCGCGCGCAATTGCATGCGTCACCGCCGCACTTGTGATCGCATAAATGAATCCTGTCTCACGGCATCCTGAAAAGAGAACAACAATCGTCGAGTTAAGAAAAACCAAACAGCAACTTAATAGATACTTGAGATAGTCTCCACGTTATTAATAAGCAAAAAAAAGAAATCAAAATGAAATGAAAAAAAAAACATTATTAACATTCCAAGGCGCGAAGAAGCAGTCAAAGTCGAGGTACAGAAACAAAAAAACGTATGAAGGAGAGAATAAAAAAAAACGATTGTAGATGATGTTATCTACTTCATCTGACATTATACAACAGTTTTTGTGCGGCAGACCGCGCGAGAGAACACTTAAGCTATGTCCATACCACACACGCAGCTTTATATAATAATTTGTATGCGCGTACACTTTTGAGAGATGTTGAATGAATGATTAAAAACAGAAAAAAAAGAAGCGTACATATGAAATAATAGCGGTTGTGAAACAGAAATAGATTATCACGGCACCATAACCTATAACAATATTCATGGCATCTCTGTCTTCGGTCGGGGGCTGGGTGATGCTGCTGCTGCTGCGGCTGCTGCTGCTACTTCTGCTGCCAGATCATCATCACAAGAGTCGAGTGTGCGTGCGTTCCATCTTCGGAAAAACGACGTGTTGGGAGGCCATGATCATCGATCTACAGAAAGCAGAGTAATGCGGTGAACAACAACTTAAGCCGATCACAATCCATGACGAATTGTTGCTGTTCTCTGCTGTGGATATTCACAGATTTATTTATTTTTTCTTTCCATCCTCTCTTTATTATTATTTTGTATCGGTTCGGTTTGCTGTTGAATGCGCCAAATATAGTGTGGCTTAGTGGACAGTTTGACACCCTCTTTACAAGATGTAAGTTTCAGGCACACACATGTATAAGCCACCAACGTTGTTTTGAATAATAGCACTTGTCGTGCCTGAATGAATGAATGGTTAGCTATAGTGAGATCTGAAGTGTGATGTACACATTTGGCCACATTGCTGTGCAATCTTGAAAGGGGCGATGTGGAGGGGGTGGCGATATGTATATTTATTCAGATTTTTTTTTCTCCTTCATTTGCTTAATCTTTTTCATTGACAGATTGTTTGTGTGTTTGTTTTTTTGGGTGGCTGTGATGAGATGGTTTTTTGTTGAGTAATGAGATAATTAGCTGCACTTTTTTAAGTGGTGTCTGGTCAGCACTGACATCTTTCTCAACGGATTGTGTAAGGAAATACTTCAAAAGTGCTTTCTGCTTATCGATTGTTTCTCTGGAGAGAAGAGGTTTTTCGAGTGTCCTTTGGAAGCAAGTGATTTGCGATGATGGTGCATGGAGGAAGAACTCCGTTGGAAATGTAAAAGATGACGAGGGACTGTAGGTTTTGTTATTTATTGAGCCACATTTTGCAGAAACAAGTGACCATTTATTGCATGCGCATAACAATGTAGTATACGATGCTCCTACACCACTGCATTGTACAGGACAAAGGGTATTCTTCAAGCCACCTTATCCTTCACCTCTTCAACATCTTATCATCACTGCATTCAGTTGAAGGATAGTTTTCAAACAAAACGATCACCACAGTCTGTTGATACAAAGGAAAAGGTATATTTGATCGTCGTAGGCAATTTGTAACAGTCGATGCTGTCTAAGAAAGTTCTTAAAGAAATGAAATAAGATCCATCGAAGGTGAATGTGCAGATCACTTATTTCATGAACGGATCTCTCAGACTGTGCAATCACAATGACAAATCTTAATTTTAACAGAAACTTTTTGAAGAATTCTCTTCGAAGGTGTTAATGTTGGGATTGAATTCCATCTTAGTGGTGATCGAATCACATCCTGTAAGGAGCAGCAAAAGATGGTCACAGCTGGCACGATCGCCACAGTGGTTTTCTGAGGAGCGCAGCTAGTCCTTCCGAATTCGGTAGAGATGTGCTGGGAAATGTGAAGGAATAACGTGCAGATCACCTACAATGAAGTTTGAAAATACGTTAGCAGCTAAAACAGATTTCATTCAATCCGTCAGCAGGACTTTGGAATGGAATTGTCTTCAAAGAAATTTTTCACTGAATCCTGTGCTAGCTAAGTGATCCTCAATTTGAACTTGAAGAGAAATTGTATGATGTGATGATGCAAGAAGGTATTGACGGTCAGACATCAACTTAAGAACAATCTCACATCCCTTTGAACATTCACTTCAAATTTTTCAATGCAAATCCACTTTTTTTGGATCATCTTGGGTGTTCCTCCTTGAAGGATTTTCAAAAACGCAAACAATCCCAACCAACTCCACCACTGAATCAATCTCCTTACATTCCGAAATCCCAGTGATTATCCTGCCTCTACCTTCGCATTGCTGTCTTAGCAAAAATTATGCCTCTGTTCGGAGCACCCACAAACCCGAACACAGAACCCCATTCAGTTTGTAATAATGAAGAAATTCTTCACACCTTCATGCGAGAAAAATCGCACACTGCACGAGACCTTCCCTGCACCTAACAAAATCATTTCAATTATTACCCACAGAGTGACAGGATTTACAACACTCTCTCTGTGTTGTGTTGTCAATCATCGACACGATGACAAATCAATTGTCCGCACTCTCCGTCTCCCGCATTCGGCTGTCTCAATTAACCCGAAAATATCCAGTTAAATGGATCGTAATGTGAGCTCGCCCTCACCTTTGCGCGCACACAGGGCAGACTGCAGGCAACGTATGTCTGCACGGTGATCATTACAACAATAAGCCTGGATGACCTGCTGAGGTCCAACGGTGTCGACTCTACTTATTCCTGTCAAATAGTGCTACTTATTGGCCGAAAAGTAGCTGAATACCATGCCCACCTACCACTGCCTCGGCCCCTATCTGAGCTCTGAATCTGTGACATCCACTGTGAGGCACCACACAGTGTGTTCGGGTGTCCTGCTGTTTTGAGAGAGATAGGTGAGCTTCGGTCCCTCCGTCTTTCGTTTGCCCATTTCGCTGCAGACAATACAATATCTGTCCGTTCCATGAACACAGCAAATTTTGCACGCATGGTTTATGATAATTTCTCTCGGCGCAAAATTTGCCTAGACAGATAGAGTCTTTTTTTCTAATTGGTAATACCTAAGGGGCTTCCACGCAATTAGACACGGAATCGACACACACACTCTCTCGGGGCATTCACAAAAAACCAGGCAGACACAGAGATACATCATGTGATACCTTTTCAGGGAGTGTAACAGATTTACATCTAAGATGTTGGAATTTTCATGCTTTAACTGGGAAACAAAGTGTAAACAAAAATCTCTGCAACGGACGGACGAACCCCAACCGCAGCCGCAACCCCCGAATGATGGAAGACACAGTCGAGAGGAGAGTTGTGAAATGGTCATAATTGACATGTTAGCCTGCTCCGCTGTCCAATGGTTAGGTCATCAGTACTTCATCATCAGCACCGTCGGTCGGGTGCTGGACGGGGCGCGCACACACAATGGACACACCATCGAGCATAGAAATTCATCTTCTGCAGAATTTTCTGCCTTGACGACTGAATGTGTGACGAATGATTACGGTGTGTGGCGGATAGGTGAAATTCTGTGCGCACCGCGTCGTGAATCTCAGAATGTTTGGTTTCGGACAATTATCCTGATCTAAGCATGAGTGCCCATGGGTGAGACGAATGTGAGGATGGGACAACGTGGACGGACAACAATGCCAATGCGCCAGAGAATGGATTATCATGTATCCTACCATCCATTGAAATCGGATCGTATTGGATCATTAGTAGGGCTATTATTAGAGCTTGAGAAAGAAAGGGGCATGTGCACGAATTGTTGAGTGATTGTTGGTTTTGCAAACGTGTACATGATTGTTAAGCCTTTTGTCTGGCAACTGGCATTCAGCTCATGGGTGCTTTGCTTGGAATTTAATCACCCGCCCCCGTGTTACGCCCTAGATCGTGTAGGATCAGTAAGTGCTGTGAACAATGCGGGGCGGATATCCGCTGTTGTGAAACCGAACCAGTTTGTTGCTGCTTCTGCCCAGAAATGCGATATTGGTTCGATGCCGCACTGGAGGCAGGGGTGTGCATTCCATATTTCCAAAGAAGTCGATTGCCAAATAGAGCACACGGCCGTAACATTGACAAACACATGCCTCGTTATTTTCGTTGCCCACACCCACAGCACTCGGGCACTCGCCCCTTGCTTCAGATGTGAATTCCTTGTAATCATCCTCATCTGTCGTCCATCCACTGATAGCATGCACCGAGTCGCGGCTCGGTCTAAGTGGTGGCGCAAGAGTTCTGTCGTCTCTTCCTGGGAGCTCAGCCGATATCGTGTGGGCATACGTAAACAGGGAAAACAATTATTTGCACTCATTCCCTCTGACAGTGAATCAAGCAACCAACCGACCTTATTGCCTCGCGAGGGCGTGTATGAGACTATGTGTGTGTGCGGGTGTGTTATCAGGTTGTTTGTTTCACTTGTTTGAATTTTTGTTTTTCGCGTTAATGATGTGAAGTGTTCTTTTCTTTTCCCATGATTCCGGTGCCATGGTGTGTACATTTTTGGGGGCGCAATAAAACGAACGGAAAAAAACGACACAAAAGCAATCCACACAAACAATATCGGATCCGGCAGAACAGAAGAGGTCATATTTATCGAATTTTCAGATATAGTGAGCACGCATTCGTGCGGGGTCTTGTGTTGGTTTTGACGACGACGACGTTTATAGCCCAGGTTTATAGGGTTTTTCGCTTTTGTTTGTCAATGATGACAGTTCATTTGTCAACGACTGACGGATGGTGGAAGGGGAGGGGGAGGGGGAGAGGAGGCAGTGAGGGTGGAGAAAATAAAATTTTGTGAAATGTTTGTATTCAGTGATTTTAGTGCTGAGGTGCGGACAGATGTCTGTCAGTCAGTCGGATATTGAATGGTGTGCTGCAGGTTTTTTGGAAATTAGTCCGCTACTGTTTTCGAGATTTCACTGCTGTTTATACATGAGTAAGATGTTGAGTCATCACTTCCTGCGTTCAAACCATCACTCAGCCATCAACCGTCATTGTTACGCACTGATGGACCACTTAAGGTTCCCAAAAAAAAAAAAACAACTCCATCAATTCGATACAAATATGCAATATCTTTCAGCTCAAATCAAATCAATCAAATGCGTTTTGAAGCGTTGTCAATACCTCTTCAACCTTTCTCAATTGCACAGTGAGAACCTGTCCACAGGATGAACGCACGACACAATGCAAATACAAGCGGGAATGGAGAGCGAGTAGCTACCTGCTTCCTTCTTTTCACTTGTCCTACCTCTTCCTGAGTAGCTTTGAATCAGAAATACATCATATTGAAAACAGGAAAAGCAATGAGCGCACGGCAAACTTCACTTCACTTCACTACTCGTACCAACTGCCAAGGATGAGATATCAAATTACCACATGACACACAATGATATCGTTCGAGTCGAGTCACCAAAACCCCCATCGACCCAGGGCCGATCCACTGGAGTGGAGACAGAGAGATGGCGATACTGAAATGAATGAATGAATATATGCCGAGCCGAGAGAGTAAGCGGCTAAACAATGTCCTTCGGATATCAATATTGTGCCTTAACGCTACTCCCTGTGTGCCCTGTGTGCTCTGTGTGCCTTGTGTGATCCGATAAGACATTAAAGACCATTACCAGCCCAGAGATGAAGTATCTCCAGCAATTGATTGGAAGTGATTAATGTTTGAGTTGATTTTTGTTGACACTTTTAGATCGTGTTGTTTTCTTCTTGCTGCGCAATTCTTGTTTACTTGTTTTTTTTTTTGTTCCCCCTTTGAAGGACCCACTTGAGGTGAGTTCTCAATTTCATCCCATATTGCGCAAAGGTGATTGTTCTCATGGTGCGCACGCATTCAGATAATATATCTGTTGCCTTGATGTTACTACCTGCCGTGTTGTGTTGCGTATGTAACGTGTATTTATGTAAACTAAGAAACCATTGAACTTCTTCTCGATTTTTGTTGTTGTTGTTGTCGGGGTATCGTATTTGTGCGCGCAGTATATTCTGGGAAGAGGATATGATGAAGATGGTACAATTTTGATTAACCCAAAACGAGTGTGTGTACGTGTGTATGTGAAAGAAGGCGCGCGCGCGCGCGAGCGCACTCTGAAGGATGCATGCAGAGTTTCCTTCTTGGATGTGCGCGCACCCCTATGGAGATCGACAACAGTATCTGTCGCCAGGTTTCGAGATAAAAGGGCACCCCACGTGTGCGAACGTTTACAACTTATTTTCAACTCCTTTACATTGCTTTCCTTCGTTTTGTTGTTGTTCTTGTGACATGATATCCCTTGATTTGGTGTGCATACGACTATTGGCTCGAATCTACGCAGGATGTGTCATGCGACGGGATTTGATTACTTGAAAATTTCTGAAAGTGTCTCCACCGCTCAGACTAAATTAGCTCTGGTGAGATAAAAGTTTGCTAGCAACTCCAGGGAGAGCTGTGCAAAATGTAGAAATATGTGTCGGCATGAAATGACATCGGCGAAGTGGAGGGAAACACAGAAACAGGTTAATTAGGTGACATATTCAACTTCAATTCATAGCCCGTGACAATAAATTATGGAAAATGTCAAACGAACAGACCATTAATGACAGTATTCCCCTGTACAGCTGGGGCTGTAAAAAATTTCTCTCTCCGAAGTTTGTGAATGGACACAACTATGAATGGATGTGTCTTTCCAACCTCAAACAACATCCCGTATTAAAATCCCATTCATTCAAAATACACAAAAAAACAGCATACAGTGATGAAACAGTAAAAAAAAAAAAAACAATAAATAAATAACAGCAGAACATGATACATAGCTGTCATTAGGTATTAGATACAAATTATTAGGCACGCTTTACATACAAATGAGAGAGACTAGCAAATGTGACAGATGTGATTTACTGTGGCATTCACAAGGCAGCAGCGGAAAGCCGAACATAGAAACAAGGGACACAAACCGATTGCTATCGTTTTCTGATTTTAATTCATTCCCCGACTCGACTCTCTTCTTGTCATTTGATATTTAATTAATATACTTGACGTAATTGTATCCCCTCCCCCCCTTGAGAATGTACTTATCACTTACCTCGATCGACAATTTTTCCAAATAGATTCTTTCCCCTCAGGAAGTTCGTTGTCGAACAATTCCATCGGCGATTTCTAAACTGATGTTGACATTCAGAGATTGCAAGATTTGCACCTTTCACCAATGCAGCAAATACCCCCGGATTTTCTCGCACCAAACGTCTTTGCTTGCGACGTAATTTTGCATGTAATGCCGGATCAACATACAACATTCCAGAGTTCAGTGGTGAGATGTTATTCGGTTCTCCGACTTTTGCAATACCCCTGGAAAAGAAGAAAGGCAAAAAAATAAGAAATGAGAAAAGATTTAGAACAAAATCCACAAGGAAACAAACATAGGACAGCACAAGAATACACATCACAACTGCTGTGAGTTGTGTTGGGTTTTTTGATTAGCATCTATAAATATGAGTTGTGTATTTTTTTAACGCTTATATGGTCATGAAAAGGTCGATTGTTTGAGTAAGTTGTTAAGATTTTGCAGAAGAAGAATTTCTCATGGGTAAAGACATGTGTGAAGCTGAAGACAATGTTCACATATGGTGGGATTTTCGAAATTGAGAGAAGGTTGAGTGCCTGTGTGTGAGATTCTATAGGTGCAATGTTATTGTTTTGACATCTTTCATTGAGGACACAATTTAATTGAAGAGTGTGAGGTGAGAGAAATGCATAAACCTGTGTAAGCCTTTTGTAGCATGCGCCAAATGGCACTTTAAACACATTGTTACGTGACTCAACAGCTAAGCAAATAGAGGATTAAAACTCTCAGTGTACACACGCACGAGGGTTGGAGAAAGGAGAATACACCTTAGGTAAATCCAACTTCTGTTTTTGATTTTCTTCATATTTACAGCTGTGGTATTGGAAATGTGCGTGAATTTCCGAATTTTTGACGATCTCATGGGGAAGTTCGCGCGCCAACTCTTTTGTCCTGATGGTCATTCCATTTAAAATTAATGCACTGCCCCTTTCAATTGCAATGAATCCTATCACAGATGTTAAAAGCCAAATAAGCAAGCTTCAATGTTCATCTTTCTTTCATGTGATTTTCCCGTCGGAACGATGAAATTAAAACAAAACCAAACCACATCGGCATGTCTGTCATATTTCATCATTCCTTGGCGAACTGCCAAACGACCCACTACCACATATCTCCTATCAATAGTCAACATCAGCAGCCATTGCCATCGATTGATTATGCCTATTTAACAACAGTGCAGCAATTCATTTCAGCGACGGTGTCTATACTCTCTGCCGTCTGTTTTTCGTTTTCGCATACATTTACATTTTGTTGCTCTTTTTCGTACTGTGTGCCAATAATCGAACGACAAAGAAACATTCCACTTGAAATACAATACGTACACGCATAAGCTATAGAAAACGCAAAGAAAGCAAAACCGTGCAAAATAACTACACTGAGCGATAGCCAGTGAATGAGAGAAGGAGAAGGCGAAACGAAAAAAATTAAATGCAGCACATGTCACCTCGCGGTGGCAATCAAAACATTTTTCCAACGTTTCATGTCACTCACCGTCTGTGGGGGGCTTGACGTTATGTCAAAGCCCACGGAACCGTGCATGTGTGTGGTGTGGTGTCTTTGGAACTGAAATAGATTGGCTTTTGCAACGATCTAGTTAGTTCGCTGGGTCTCTGGTTGTCGACATGACTTATTCGCTTGTTAGCCAATTGATTTGATACCACAAAGTGGAAATTTTTTGCAGGGAGCAATAAATTCACGAGAATGATTCATAATTTATTCTAGTTCTTCACATAGCTAAGCACAACTGAAACGCCATTTTAACGGCGGAGATTCCACAGAACACATCCTCAGGCAAGCAGCGAACACTGGTGATACGTGCTCATCTATCAGAATAGTATTCAATCATTCACCTAGATCTGTGCCGTATTGTCGGTCTTCTTCACAATCACTTGACGTCGGTAGCGTTAAGGAACCCGTTCCTCAATGCGTACTAGTTACACCATCACAACTCTATTGCGTGAAGTTTGCTTTAATCACTTCAAAGCATGTCCACTTTGCCATCAGAACCCGAATGCCGATAGTGTTACCGCTCGGACCTCTGCATTGAATGCGAAATCATTTCACATTTGATGCACACTCAACCTGCAGATAGATTGTCTGTGCACGATAAGCTATATTTAACACTCACACGTACACCGTCCTCCATCGCAACCGCTGATGTGACAATTTCATACAAGCCTAGCGAACAACATTAAAACCAAAAAAAAAGACAAAACCAACACTGTCAGTCTTAATCTGCCACAAGTATTGTCTGAGCTTCAGGAAGATGCTGATAAATTAAAGCCACTAGTCGCTATGAATACGTGAGGTTCCACTTTTAAGGTTACTTACCGACCAAAAGAGCACAACGGGAAAAAATAAATCAGCGAACCAACAAAACCTAAGAGATAGAAGCGAAACGTGTCCATCGTTGAGCATTCGAATCATAACTATGTGCCATGCAGCTCTTTTTGTTCGGTTCTTGATTTCGCAAAAAGATACAACCACGCAGTGTAACATGACTGTCAACCAGAAACAAAACCCATCATACAACCACACGCAAACGGCCGCATAAGCCAAAAACACAACAGCAGCCAGCCAGGAGGATGCTATCACATCAGATGCTGTTTGCGTTTTTGCTCACTCGTCAACGGCATCAAAATGCATTACGAGTACGCGATGAGAACCAATTTTTTGTTACGTTTTGTCGTTCATCTTCTATAAAAGACAGAGCTGAGCGCGACAGCGCACAAGACGGACCCGAAAAACAAAACAAAACCCGAAACCTTTTCGAGCCCTTAGCCCTGTTCTACAGGCATTTTGTGTGTCTTTAAGGAATTCTTCGATCGATTTTCGGGAATTCGATGGGAGGCCTTTTTGTGCGCTCACTCGCCGAGATGGCAAGATGTAAACATTTCCAATATAATTTTTAGAACGCACGCATTTGAGCGGACTCGCTGGCGCGGAATCGCGGAAAAAGACGTGTGATGAGCAATGAAATTGTCACACCACGATGCTCATAAGGGATTGTATCACGTACTTGCACGGATGTCACTCAGTTTTGGTGCATTCCTGTGCTTTTTCTTGATGCCGATGTTGTGCGGATCTTTTTTCGATGGCGATGGCGTTGAAGTTGGAGACGGTATTCGGTGTTTTTGCCTGGGAATTGATGAGTTTATAACCGTGAGAGTTTTAACAGAGTGAAAAGAATGTCAAGAGAATGCGCTAGGATGTGGTTTTCTTTTTGGCGAATTTTTATGGTTGGGATTTCGCTTGGGATTTGAAATTTAAATTTTGGAAAACGTGCGAGAGGGGGAAAGGCATGGATCTGACGCAATTTCATTGTAAAAAGATGGTTCTCTGCAAGAGAGTTTATAAATCTCCACATTCTAGGAGCATTTTTTGATGTTTTGGCATTCAAAAACTCCTTTCACAGTTAAACACTATTTTGAGTGACTTTTATGTGAAGGCAACTTGCAGTGAGTTTGCGCAACAGCACAGTAAAGTGAATGTTCTGCAGAATGAACATTTGACTCCTACCTAAGGAAAATAAATAGGACTGGATGAAGAATGCATCCCGCCCCTAAGCGTCGTTGCATTGTCGCATAAATTTCAAAAACGATCAGTGAGTGTTAGATGAAAACGCATCCTTGATTGGGCACCTCTTGAGAATGGCTAGTACTTCAAAGTGTTGCTAGCTTGACTTAATTCGTCTTCCACGATAGTAACACTTTGGACAGATATCACAAACATTATGAAGACGGAGATGCGTCCGTTTCTTCTCTTACAGAAGCACTTACAAAGCGTTGTCTCTGCTTAGCTTCAAGCTCAAAGCAGACAACAGATTAGTTTTCCCGCGGGAGAAAAAGTACTAAAACATTTTAAGGAGATATTCGGAATTCACAAATTTTCGAATTGCACAAGTTATTCAAATGGGAATGCTTTCGAATTTTACAAAATCAAAATGTTTCAATTTCTAATTCCAATAATTAGGGAAGAAATAAGGAGAAGATGACAGGTCCCCTTGAAAGTGGCAGAGGAGGCAAAAACTTCATTCAAAATTGTCAATATTCCACAAGGAGAACATTTCAAAGTGCAAGGTTAGGAACCGCGAAAGAACTAGCAGGATGAAGTCGTATTAAGATGCTTTAAGGAGACGGCGACGGTGACTGCATATCATGGAAACTGCCTTCCAAAGGATGTTCAGTGGGTTTTGGCAATCTAACTCTTATTAAGTACGTAAGTTAAGCCTTGTCTCAAATATTGAAAGCAGCGTCTTTTAGATCAGCTAGAAACACGACTCACATCCTTCTCCGAACTACGTTTGTCTGCAGAAAAGTTGTAAGTAAGCATCGGTTGGGTACAAATTCCCCCTCACTCATGCAAGAAGCATATCGGCACCTTAATCGACTCTGGACGCCTCTACTTCAGAGTGACTGAAATGATTCATAAACTCGATTCAAGAAACATATAGAACTCAAAAGAGCAAATCTCAAAAATGAACGTAGGATTAAGAATTTTGTTTAAACTCTAATCAAATTCAGCCTAGACAGACAACGGCGGACGGTCACAATTCTTTTGTCCGTTAAGGCGAAAGGTCACTCAAGACAATTTTAATAAGTCTGAAGGTTCCCTAGATTCACACCAGAATCGGTCT
Organism: Eristalinus sepulchralis; assembly: GCA_944738645.1. Taxonomy (NCBI): domain Eukaryota; kingdom Metazoa; phylum Arthropoda; class Insecta; order Diptera; family Syrphidae; genus Eristalinus; species Eristalinus sepulchralis. Next base: position 36,926,725 of record OX122883.1, read on the forward strand.
GGTCTAAGGATACTGTTGGAAAAAAAAAGCGATGACCTTCATTGAATTCCAATTGAACAACTTTTTTCGAAATGAAATGATTGTCTCTTTCCACAGAAGCAGAATCAGAAGACCTTCAGTTTCGACGAAGAAAGTCATGGCAATCAATCTTTAATGAAATTGGGAGTTAAGTCCCCACAGTGTCCCAGCAACTAATTTACGCAAAAGAACCTTAATTTCGAACATTCTCGGATCTCTGTAACTTTAAACTCAATTGACCCTAGGGAAAAGAAAGCCCTTTTGACTCAAATTTCTGTGCCTCATGATCTGCAAAGACATTCCCAACAACTCAGAAAATGACTTGAATTTCAATGCCACTTCACTGTTTTCACTAGCCACCACACAAGTACTCCTTTCACCGAACAATTCACTTTGCAAACGATCAGCGGCCACATTCCAATTAATAACTTGTCAATCTGATTACCAAATCGAAGTCATGATCACAGATCCTCTCACCAACGCCACACTCGCAGACTCTGCGTCACTGATCGCCATGTCCACGCTTCATTTGTTATGCCAACAGTCCCCGTTAAAACGCGCACAAACCTTATCATTGCGATCGAATGAAAGTGAGAAAATCTCCATGTGAGTACGTCAGGTAAACACAGCTCGACACAATTTATCGTGAGTGGGTTCTAATGGGAAATCAAACAATGGCATGCGCTGACGCACAGATGTCGCAACTTCCGCTCGCAGAGGAACCCGCCGAAATTTGGCACAAGGACAATTGACAATACGCCCCCACACAATAAGAGATCTAAGAAAACACTTACCACCACATAGATCCTCGGCCGCGTCCTGGCTTCTGTTTGCTTTCCGCCTCCGTGCATGTGGACAGGGCAATTATGCACATGAATACGTACACCGATAAATCCATTTTGTCGATCGGTGTCCAATCAGAGATCACAATCAATGCAAGGTATCCCCGCGAAACTGAAGGGCTAGCGTGCCTCGGAATTCACACAGAGAACAAAACAAAACACAGCACGAAACGTCAAAGTGTCTGACTCACTTGCGAGTGATTGACAGTGGAATAATGTGTGTCCGAAGTGGAGAAGTATCTTTCAAACTCCTCCGATACGAAAACTACACGCTATGCGCTATCTCACGATGACGAAACATAAATCAATTTCACGATCAATTAACACTTAATAAAATGCTCAATTTAAGGCAATGCCTTCAGTCGTCGTTTTTGTTTTTCTTTCCTCAAATCAAAATCATCCCCCTCTCGGTGGTGCGCGGCGACTTCCCCCGTTTGCACAAAAGATTTGTTTTGTTTGTTTGTTTGCTTGATCGCGGCAGTCGCGCAGGTATCTATGTTAAATCGATCAATTCGGCAACAACAACAACAAATTGTAAAAAAGAAACGAACCGAAATAGAAACAGAAACGTGACCAAATCAGATGAACCGCACTCCGATACAGAGAGGATGTATTAGCATATTCATAAGTTTGCCCCGCTGATGATGCTGATGGTAATCACTGTTGTACGCACCGCGCGCCTCTTGTCATCGACGACAGCACTGATGACAATGTCATTATCAGTTGCCTCAGATCGGTGATCTTGTGTCGTTGTCAATCTCGAATCGATTTCCCACTCAAATCACTGCTCGAATTTGAAAAATCGAAAAAATGTCTTGCGCGCGCGCGGAAAGTGAAAGGTATCACGCGACACGATCAATCGATGTTTTGCACCGCAACACGATCGCCAAGCAAAAGCGAGCACCAAACGAAAATACGAAAAAACAAAAAAATTGTTCTTCTTCAAAACTCACAATCACACGGTAAACTATTTACTGACGAGACTGATCGACTGCAGGGAACTGATCGGTGAGCGTGGATTGACTAATTGTTGCGAACACTGCTGCCGTTGAAAATTGATTACTATTTCGCATCTCATGGATGCACCGCAACGACTAACTGACTGACGACTGATCTTAGAGAGGTGATAATGAGACACCGAACTGAGCGAGGTTCACCAACCGAACCCAAAATCCAATCGAAACTGTATCACATCCACAGCAGCACACACAGACTGCGAGGAGAGAGAAAGAGAGTCAATCGGTGTTGTGTCGTTGTCGTTCACTGTCTTCGCCGTAGTCGGCTGCTGCTGCTGCTGCTGTTGCTGTTGCTGTTGCTAGTTGGTCAAGTCAACTACTTCCTGACACTGCCGTCAACTAGGAGAGCGAGATACACTACTTCTGTGTGTTCTAATGGCAATAATTACAATATTGTTACGCGGTTCAGTGCCTGTGCTTAACTGAAATTCATTTATCCGTTTGTTGTACCTACTTCACTTCACCGTCACCGTCACCGTCGTCGTCGTCGTCGTCACCACGCCACCGCCACCGTGTACACGAGATACCCGAAACGTCAGTGTGTGTGTGTGCGCGCAGACGGCAGATATTCTCTGTCGCGCTCTCGAGTGCGGGGCCTGGTGTTGGTGTTAAGGTGAGCGCGCAGCAGAGGTGAAAAGAAAGCAAAACACGACAAGACCCATCCTGTTCACACGCGTTGCCCGCATAGACGATGCTCGCGCGCACACATGCTCGCTCCGGTCTACGATTCCCTCGTACAGCCAACCAGAGGAGGCCGTGACGCACGCACACAGCCGCGCACGATCACTGCGCTTATCACACACTGCCAAGCGCCCCGACTGCAGCAGTGCTTCGTGAGAAGCAGAAATTCATCGGAGGTAGACCGTCGCCGATCCTTAGGGTCCTTAACGAAGAGAGACGGCGAGTGCCGCCAAGATCGCGCGATCGTGCGAGAGAGCACCATCGGAGGCGTGGCGTACCGCTCAGTCCAATGGAACGCCGGCACCGGTGTGTGCACATAGCACTTTCGGAGTGCCTTTCGGAGTGAATTCACTCTTATTTACTACATGCCCCTGCGCGATCATCCGATTGGAGCAAACCCAGTTGGACAGCCGTCTCGCTCGTCGGTCACCCCGATTGTGTCTCGCTCTCCGTGCGCCTGTGCAAGTGTTAGTCTCCGGATGGGGGATCATTTGTTTTTTTGTGTTTTTGTTCTGCGCTCGTTTCGTGGAGGAGGCGGGCTGTTTGAGAGCACTCTCGCCCGGGGGTGTTTGATTTCACGCAGTACAAATGGCGTTTGAAGATTTCATCCAACATTCGCCGCTGTCCAGAGGAGGAAGAGCAAGAGATTATGACCGGGCCGGTGGAAGTGGAAGTGCGCCAATTGCGATGGAAGTCAAGCGATTGTTGTGTATGCTCGACTCTTAAATTTTATATTTTAATGGGCTTCTTCGGAAATTGGGTGAGTACAAGGGGGCTACAGCAACGAATTGATGGGCGAGTGCTTGACGGTGGTCGTAAAGTCGCGTGATGAGTTAATTGCGAATCTACTTACGCGGAGTCCGAACTTGATTTGGGTCGTAAAATGTTTCAGGTCTTATTCGGAGGAGCTTGTCGAGCTTATTATGGGAGCATCGCCGGAATCAGACATTTATTGAATTCACACCATGCCGCGTTGATGGTGCTGACAGCGATAAATTCAATTTTGGTGTTTCGAGGGTCAGGTTTTTGACAATTGCGGCAAGTGGGGGTGTCAATGCTTCTTCTGAAAGATGATGCTAGCATTCCTTAAGAGTGTTTCATTTGACATTTTTTTTACTCTTCTATGAGGACGTGAATGATGTACGAACTGTGCGAAATCAAGACACCCATTACAATGAGGAAAATGAAGTTTGATGTGAGATTTTTAGCAGATTTGTGGCTAGACAACATCAACACGGAATAGTCAGTTTAGGAGGTGTTGAGATTATTGTTCTGACCCACGGTTGCAGAAGATTTCCTCACCCACCGGAGATCTATGTATGTCGGCGATCTATAAAATGGCGTCCACCCTAAGGGGAATACGTAGAAATTTATCCACAAATTCCGTATCAATTAGTTGATCGGCGAATAGACTCAAGTCCTAACGGACCCACTGTGATGCACTACGTTCGTATTTAACATTTTTTTCAAGGTGCCAGAGGACTGGTTGAACTGCGTTCTAACGTTTCTTTCTTTCATTATTATGGACTAGGTTGGTTCAAGGCTTATATTTCCGAGACCGAGATTTCTTCTTTTTGATTGGCGCTTTGGTCTAAAGTGGATACAGGCCACTCCAGCTGGCACGCTTTCTCGCCATAAAGCTGCTGCCTATAATTTTGTACACCAAATTGATTGAGGTCCTCCTTCACGTGTGTACGCCATCTTAGATGTAGAAGTCCTCTGTTGCGCTTCCAAAATGTCTTCAGTTCGATGACTATTCTAGCAGGTGCTGTGTTTTTCATACGCTCTACATATCCTACCTTCGACGTTTTTAAAATCGAATAAGCGAGCACTTCGTCTCTTCGAGAGACAAGTTCTGCAAGTGATTTGTTGGCTTTGATCTACGACGATTCGACGACAAAGTTTATACATAGATACTTCAGCGGCATGCGCCTAATTAAGGACCATCGACATATCGAAATAAAAAAAAAAACAAAGAGGAAATATGATTCCTTGGTTACTTTAAAATTCATAAAACATAACAATGTGTATTTTTTATCCTAACTTGTTCTTAATGTAAAATGGCCGTTGAGCAGATAAAGTCAACAGCTTAATCTGACAGCAGCTGAGACATTGAAGTGGCTCTAGCCGCCAATAAAATCCTCTTTCCTTTCATCCTCATCCCTTTCACTCTCTTCTCTGCCGCGAACGGGAATTGATGTGCTGAACCAGAGACCATCAGAACATACGCTTCCTACATTGCTTTTGCAAAGAAAACGCCTACCCACTATCCTTCTCATCACCTGGTAAGGAAGTGGACATCCCTCTGCATCTTGGATCAAACCAATCCGGTCAAGTCCATTGAAGTAAATCCACTATGCCGTTCGCTGTTGTGATATGCGTTCATTTGGCCAATACACTTTGAATAGTAGCTTGTTTTTCGCGGTCAAAGCTCGTGCAATCTGCCTTCGAATCAGCTTAAAAATAAAAATTATCCAGTCTATTCAAGTTTGGTTCGTTGTATACGATTATCGAACATTTTGGTCGCCGTGGCGTAGTGGTAAGTGCGTCGACCGACACGCAGGAGGCCTATGTAGGTTATGACACGGCACCACCTGAATTGCACACAACACTCAAAGAGTATCAATTTTCTTTCAAAAGTCGTTCTGAGTCGGCAAAATACTGTAGGTCCCTTCTACTCGTGAGAGAATAGTTTGAGTGGCACTACAGAAAGTAGGCCCTGGTCCCTTGAGGGCTGTAGTGCCACTCAAACATTATATAACTTTTTGCGCCCAGAAGCTCGACGACATTACCTTTCGAACATTCTCATCCTTTCGATCGGGTAAGAGATAATATTCACTTTGTAGTTGCACCATCAAAGGTTCCTTGACTGTCATCAGACCCAAAGCTGCATGGTATTTGCAGATTATCAGGCAAGCATTGTAATCTTTGCATCAAGCATCTCATATGCATCTCTCTCTTCCATATACAAGCATTAAAAACGTTTGAAGGACGAAAAGAAAAGGAGTATTGTGCCATCAAGACAATGCAATGTGTCCCGAATCAATGTCAAATTGACAAATTGCATGAATTGAGCCTTGAAATCCGGCAACAGGGAATTTTTGCTTGAAAGATATCTAGCCTCAGCGAACAAATGCTCGCCACGTTTGATCCCTATTTTGAAACAAACAGCAAAGGCCACTGTAGCAAGGTATGCATTACCGGCATATCGTCATCGATTTTTTAAAAATATGTTACAAAATCTTCACTATTAAAAAATTCGTGAAAGATGAAAAAATTCTTACATTCAAAAATAAGTGAAATTTATAAAAAATTTCTTTAAACATCGCTTTTCCATTTTTTAAAAGGTAGAAAGCTTACCAAGCTGTGGAAAAATTAAAGACGGCCGGTGCAAAGCAGCATTCAGAGAACCAGCAAATCAACAAATATTTGTTACTTGTGGGTGCCACTTAAAAACAATTTAATCATTCGACATTCTATTGCTGATCTTCTGCTAAAACGAACCAAAATCGAATCATTTCTAAAGCGAATGAGAAACTGTCCACCGTGTTCAAAGCAAAGTTCAGCTTCTTAAACGGTTACAAACAAAGAATAGTCATCATGAAAGAAAATACTCTGTATACGAGTATATAAGCCATACCCACATTCGCAATGAATGTTTCGTCTTCAAAGTTCACACATCATGCGCACCTGCTTTGTCGATAAGCTGAAATTGGGGAAACCAAGCTGGCCAGCGTCAGACAGAACCCAATATTCCAGACGCAATGTCAGCCAAACACACCACAACAGTTCGACGATCGCTCCAGCAATTCGTAAGTAAGAAACAATATGAATTATGTGTGTTCACTTTTAGAGGCTTGGTGCCTTAAGTTAGCAACACCATTTCGATCGGCGGCCATTTTGTCAGCTGTTGAGTAATTTATTTTTAGTTTGATTTGACTTTTTAACATGAATAGACTGACACCATAATTACGGTTTCAAATTGTGCAAATTTCGCCCAAAACAAGATGGCCGTTGATCTCAGTTTATATAAGCGAATTTTGTTTAGTTATGAAGCTCACTTTTGATTGAATGGATAATCACCAAGGCAAACTATCATATATGGAGTGATGATAATTCTCAAGTGTATATTTAGACACCCTTCCATATATGTAAGTTTGCTGATATTTATGGGTCGGTGGGATAATTGATCCGTTCTTCTTTGCAAACGACGCTGAGTAGACCGTCGCTGTCAATGGTGACGCTATAGAGCCAAGATTACTGGATATTTCATTCATCAATTAAACAACCATGATGAGAAGACCTGCGATTTTAATTAAAAGGCGCCAAATTTCACACAGCTCGTGCCACAATTGACTAATTGAAGGAAACGTTTGGTAACCGCATAATTTTATCTTATGAACCTGTAAATTTAACTCCAAGATGATGCCTTTTAACGTGGCTTAACTATTTTCTGCGCTGATACGTGGAGTTGCTAGTCTAGACCGATGAGCCCAAAACGATTGACCACTAGGACATAACATCCGCCTTATTAACAAAATACAGCCAAAAATGTTCCAGCCAGCCCTGGTGGTCAAACGTCAGATCAGATGATTTTTAAGTTATAATGCCAAATGATTCGAAGATCTTTCGAATAAAGTAAATTTGATGGCATTTTAGTCTTATTCCATTTTTTAATTTCTATACTTCCAAAAAAAGGGCTCACTCTGTGTCAAACCAAAGAACGATACGGACATGCGAAAAATTGTTCCTTTCCACGGCTCAAATTTCAAGAACTTGTATCAGGTGGCATTTATAGGGAGATACTTGAACATCTACGCCCTGTAATTGTAATAATTGAGGGGCACTACAGCCCATATCTGACCGGGGTCTAGGTTCAGGAGCAGCTTCTCGTGTTGTGAATGCTATCGTTCTCTCACGAGTAGAAGGGGCCTTCGGTTGTTTGTCGATTCCGAACGGCAAGATTTGAGAAGCTTTTTCATAGACAATTGATACACTTTGAGTGTTGGCAGCAACTCGAAAGAGGTGGTGCCCTGAAATTTTGTGAGGTATTCCGTTCGGGAATCGAACATGGGACCTTACCCACTACGCCAAGGCGAACATCTACAACCTATGTGTGGTGTGAATTTTTTTTGTAATTACCTTCTTCTTTACGAATGCCCTCTTATGTAGGCTCACTATATATAAGGTTGTCAAATATCTCCCTTTCCACTTTTTGAATTTCCGGCTATGTTCAAAGTGCTATAGAGCCCGTATCTAGTAATACTATAGTTTGGATATTGCGTTCAAGAGTTGTAAACGTGTAAACGCTAGAGAAACATTCCGTGAGATTAATGGTGTTTTGGGGGGATGGTACTCTATCACTTCGAACCGCGGAGGAATGGCTTCGACGATTCAGAGCCGGTGAAAACGACACCATTGATAAGCCAGCCGGCGGAAGACCTGTGACGACGAATACTGATCAGATCATGGAAATCATCGAGTTAGACCGGTATGTGGCATCTTGTGACATCGCCCAGGAGACGGGATGGGCAGAAGGCTGGATACAAAAGATTTTTGGGTGCCACATGATTTGACGAAAAAAAAACCTTCTGGACCGAATCAACGCCTGCGATACGCTCCTGAAACGGAATGAACTCGATCCATTTTTGAAACGGATGATGACTGGCGACGAAAAATGGATCACATACGACAATATCAAGCGGAAACGGTCGTGGCTTTGCTGTGTGTTTGGTGAGATTGGAAGGGAATCATCCACTATGAGCTGCTCCCATATGGCCAAACGCTTAATTCTACCATCTACTGCGAACAACTGCACCGTTTGAAGCAGGCGATCGACCAGAAGCGTCTAGAATTGGCCAACAGGAAGGGTTTAGTGTTCCACCAGGACAACGCTAGACTACACACTTCGTGGATGACTCGTCAGAAGCTACGGGAGCTTTGAGGGGAGGTTTTATCGAATCCACCATAGCCAAGTGATTGCCACCTGTTCCTGTCCATGGCGAACGCCCTTGGTGGTGTGAAGTTGAACTTAAAAGAGGTTTTGGAAAAGTGGCTGTCCGAGTTCTTCGCAAATAAGAAGGTGGGCTTCTACGAAGGGGTTATTATGAAGTTGCCGTCTAGATGGAAACAGATTATCAAACAAAACGGCGACTTTGCATGACCTTAGACTAGAACGGAATAAATTAGAGTATCATTGAATTTTGTGAAGTTAAAGATGGTTTAGGAACGAGGCTTTGTTATGTTAGGCACGCAAAACAGGTTGTACTTCCAGATCAGACCGAGAAGAAAAAGTAACCAATACTAAAATTCCGTAACTCACTTGAAAAATTCTTGTCCATTGCCGTCGATGTTACCTACATAAACTTAAAAAACTAAAATTTGTCTCTCCACAGATGTTTTTCCATCTACTGATTACAGATTGATGATGATTTCGGTTTATTGGAGCATCACTTTGTCGGAATAGGCGGCTTTCCCGATGCACACTGGTGCAGTCGAACAACAATGGAAACGAAAAAGAGAAGTTTTCCAACATAACTTTATCGGGAAGGCCGTTAACCATGTGCCTAAATACGAGTATGCTCTAAATAAGCTGTATGCACTATACCTCATATTCGCCTTGCGCCTAATAATTAATTTAATTCATGCCACCCACAAATTTACATACATATGCATGTACCTCACTGTGGGCAAGGCTTGACCGCATTCGGTATGTTAAACTTCGATTACAAGAACATCTTGGGGTTGCCTTGAATGTTGAACGTGAAAAGCCAGTAAAAATCAGAAACCGTAACGTTTGCTTTTGTGGTGCGTTGGTTCTATTATAAGCCCACAAGAGTACCACTGTTCACCGAAACTGGGCAAATGATGTCAAAAGACAGTCGAAAGGTAACATAATCATTAAGTCAAGAAAGGATTCAATCAACGAATCACTTATCGTCTGCACAAATGAATGAATTGAACACCGTTCTCACAGTTAATCGATGCAGGTATCCCACCAGATGACATTCCTTTCACACAATCATCAAGGACTTCCTCTTCCCACACGGATATCGCACACCGATTGTTCGTTTCACCCAATCCAAGGACATTCGGTGTGTGTCCCTTTTGCCATCGAGGTCATTACAATTACAATTCCATCATTCATTTGAAGGTTGCATAATTGCTAGAACAACCGCGAAACCAGAACAAAAGCGCGTATCTCTGGCGAGCACTTCCCGAAACTACGCATCAAACCAGAACGAACCAACGCCAATTGATCCCGGCCATCGACTGGCATACACGAATGAATGACGGAGGAATTTACTCAACCCACGGAGGCAGAAAATTGCACAAAGTCTCGTGCTGAACCTGCCATAAACCGTAGAACCCAATCGACCAGAGGACGCAACTCCTTGTCGGTTAATTTCGATTTTCGATATTTACTGCAAACTAAAGGATTTTACGGTGTGTGCTGAACATTTAATGATGTGCAGCAGGGACCGCGCGTGTTTACTCAACACCCAGCCCGATCGTCCTTTGCAAATAGGCCAGCCAGGGGCCTACGGACATGAGCCTCCGCAGCGACACATAGCCGCGAGGCCGGGGTCCCCGCTTTTTACATCACAATAAACCAATCAAAGAGTTGTATTCCCACCCATGCCCTGGACGCGCACACGTTTATATGGCCGACCGGGAAGGCCGAGAAGCGCGGCGAAAACCGCCAGCTACGCAGTAGACCAGAACGGAATAAATTAGCGTTTTGTTATTAATTTTATTACACTGGCAAACACAATAAATCCCAGTGTTGCATTGGATCGGTGTTTTGGGCGAAGAGCCCTACCTAACCTACGCGCTGCCTAGTGGCACGCCGATCAACAGATACGCCTGAGTGTCGATACCTACTACATAGTTGCACCTTGCGCGAATGACTGCCGCAGGCAGTGTTGTTGCTTCTTCTATCCGCCTGCGTTGTCTGTGTCCGACGAACAGTACCGCTGGCTTGTGTCAACAGTGGGCAATTTAAAAATCCACCTGACAATGCATACGAGGGTTTTTAGTTTTTATTTGTTTGCCGATTAATGGAAAGGATAAACAAACATCGGCATCAATATTGTTTCTGTGTTTCATACGAGACTCCGTCATCGGTGTCGTTGTCACGGTGGGGGCAAGAGGTGTGTCGAGGACAGACTGAGAGGTGTTTTGGCGATACGGTGTGACCGTGATTGTGTTGGATTGGTGGGGTGGGTGTCCCTTAAGACACCCACCCCACAAAAAATAAATAAATAAAAATAAACGTGGACAGATGACTTTCGATTATGTTGCGGACTTTCTTGTACAACAAGGTGGCTGGTTACCCAGTGTCTGTGCAGACGTGGCACATGTAAGACAAATTGTATACAAGTTCTCTTCTCTACTCAATATTTGGGTCGCATACCCAGATGTCCAACGCCTAAGACGAATGAATGACGGCAGATGGCTTCAAGTTTGTATTAGATGCATTGAATAAAATGTGTGAATGCTCCCTTGGGGCGATCGGATTATGGCCTCAATGCAATTTGGTAGGAAGTCGTGTGAAAATTTGAAAATGCAGTAAACCAACCCTAGATGGACAAGGACGGTGGCAGCATGTTTATCCGTTGCCTTAGTTGCTCTCCTCCAATTTGCGCCTCCTTCTTTGAACTGAATGTCATTTCATTAAATGCCTCTAGACCTTCCTGGTCATCCTCAGAGCTTCTGTTAATGGCGACGATCCTTTGAACTTGTGCTTCTGCCAATGTGCGCAGAAGGGTGCGCTAAGTTTTCGAAGATGTATGGCCTGATGATGTCGGCAGCCCATCAACCGCATCCAACTGTCACTTTAAACGGTTGCATTGGCTCTTCAACAATCACTCGTGGATTCTCATTTGGCCAAACGCTGCAATTCTGCTTGCTTGTAGGTAGCTTCTGCTCCTGCAAGAACGTGGTATTATTCAACAATACGAGAAGGATCAAAACTCCTATCCCTGTGTTGATTGTATGTTCCAATTCTGGCCTGCTATAAAATGTTCTCCAATCATCTCACATGCATTTTGTCAACCTGCTTTTTCGCTTTCTTTGCATCACACTTGTATACTTCCTCTTTCCGGGAAAGGATCGTAAGCCACGTACATATATGTGGGATCTCCCCCACACAACACAAACAACACAACAAGAAAAAGATACATATCCACTCAAATGACAGATAATTGACAACTCGTGTCTATCGGAGATGACCTTTACTTCATCCAAGCATCAAATCGCTTCCAACAAATATTTAAAGAATCTGCAGCCGCTTCCCTTGGATGAGTGCCTCTCAAAGAGTTCTTCGTCTTTGGAGCACGAGAAAAAAAGAAGAAGAACCAGCAACAACAACAACGACAACAACAACAAGAATAACATTGTAAGCCTCTTGAGATCTCTTAGTGAAAAGAGGGTTTATTCCATTCACCTATGGATGGGTTCTTTTCAAAGCAAATAAGTAAAATGAAATCAATATTTTCCGAGGGAAAGAAAAACAGAAAGAAAAACACACTCCTAACAGACTTAACCTCTCGCTCTGATCTCCTTAGGATCCGTATGAGATGCGAACGTCTTCACGTGAGTGATGTCTCATTAGCTCTTCAGAATGCTTCTAATAATTGCATTTCTTGTGTGTTTTCTTTCCCGTTTTTTTTTTGCTTTACACGTAAGAGATCTAATGCGCTTTTGAATGCGGGGCAGGTGGTTGAGGAAGGCGGAGGAAATCGGAGGAAATGGACAGTGTTTAGTGCAAATGAAGATGGAAGTGAATGGAGGAGAAGAGGACTGGGGTAATGTGTGATACCGAACGAATGATGATGGCACAAGTTAAATGACTTCATTTGTAATTTTTGATGCAATTGCATTCCTCTCTGCCGAGTTTTGTTTCATCATATTGTTGACAACTGAAGTCGATGAAATTCTTTGGCTTTGAGGGACGAATCCTGTATGCAAGAAGTGGTGTTGTCGACTTTAAGAATGACTGCAAAAGCACTATTATCCATTAAGTTGTATACTCCAGTTTTCGGAGTACAGTTTTATACGGGACATCTATTTGACAGGGTGCTGTAGAGGAGTCCTTCCTCAAACATATAAGCTTGCTATAAAGGTATGAAGTGGGATTTGGTTTTACGTGATCACCTGCCTTACGGCATATATCACGGGGTCCATTTTCCCAAGAGACGTAGATAACGCAAGACAAGACGCCTTATTTACCCAAGTACCAAATGATATCATGCTTGTGGAACAAATACCCTGCGTTGGTATGGAGCGAGGCCTTTCTAAAATGTCTGCCACTCTATGGGTCGCAGCACCCGGTTGAGAATGCAAGTGCACACACTGAACACACTGAGCCGGGAAAGTTCCCTAACCGCCTGGCCTGAATCAGTAGGGTAAACAACCTGATTTAGACCAGTCAGCACGGCTCTGCCCACGATATGGGAATTAAGGTACAGCCACAACGATACTCCCACAAGGGGGCCTACCGCACCGTCAGGCTGAAACCGAAGTTGCTCGTGACCTCCCCTGGCACCAGAATATAGCCTCTGGTCAAGCTGTCACTACCAGTCAGGGTCCCTCAACACATTGGGTCTGGTAGCCGCCATTCCGCCACCAAATGGACTTTGGCTCCATCAGTGATTCCGTTTAAGCTAATCATAGTGCTACGGACGTCATTTTGGTATGAAGTGCCAATAAGTGAAAATTAGAACTCATCGACAAAATACTTCTTTCCCTTACTCGTGTCACGAACATGAAGGAAAATGACGCCAGCTAGATGATTTCACCTAATACTGACGCTGTCAGAGATGACGGTATCTTAAACTGCCACGACATTGAACTGCAGCTGTTGAAAGTGTGTAACGTTCACAATATGTTGGAACACAAGTGCTTGACTTCGGTGCAAACACAGGGTCATTCGTTGCGTGCACATCTCAGCTGTCATTTATATGAATTGAATTGCTATTTACGATAATGGACCGCTTAATAATCGAGGAATGCGTTGCAGTTAGTAAAACTTAGTACAAAAGTGGTGATTCTCACGTAGGCATTTTTCAGACTTTACACATAGACTATGGTCGTCATTAGCGACCGACTACTATGTTAAAAAATAAAATGCAACGTATGGGGCTCTGAAGGTCCAAAAGAAATGATAATGGTGTTGTTTCATTCAAACAAAGTGACTGCTGTTATTGTCCCTTTCTTACATGAGAAGTTGACTTGTTCACGTTTCAGCGACATCATTTGGCTACATAGATAGGGCGATTTGGCACCCTTGGACTTATTTCTATGAATGTACGAAAAAGACCCTTATAACGTAAATAATACCCGTGCAATAGACACATAAAAAATTAACATTGCTCAAGTTATGGCCGAGATACCATCCGAAATGTGCGAAGAAATGTTTAAAGTTTACCTCAAAACTCAAAGTTTGATGAAAACCTCCTCGAGAAGGTCATAGAAATGATATTGGTTTCCCACTTAATAGCAGTGTCGAAACTTTATAAGAAATCAACATCAAAACGTATTTTAAAATGACTGATTTAAAATAATTTTGAAGTGCAGTATCCTGTTTCTTTGTTTGATCAGCAAGTCAAGCACAAAATACGAAAAAAGGAGTACTATTCAACTTTTCAACGTAGGCATTTAGCAAAGTGCTGAAAGGGTGTAGAAAGAGTAAAAAACATAAGTAATGACATCAAGGCTACAAAAGGCCATCCTAGTAAACTAAAACTTAGAGAATTGCGAAGATTTGTATCGCAGTGCTATAATTTTGAAAAAAATCTGGTTACAACTTAAACACGCTTCGGGGTTAGGAATTTTTGAGTTGAAGGACAGTGGGACAAAATGACAAAAAAGCTTGTTGTTCTTTAAAGTAGGCACTACTTATGCTGCTAGAACATCGACGAAATGTTGCGTCTTTATCAATATTTTATTACAACAAAAAATGCTCTAATGAGTTAGATAGCTGCATTCCTCTCCTTTAAGAATTTACCCGCAATACCCGCCTTTCTAGAAGTGGCCCTTAAGCCCATCTTCGGACGTATAGTGAAGTTTAGAGAATCGTCATTCAGCCGCACCACACGAATGTGGAATGCTCTTCCCAGCGCAAATTTAAAACCAACGTGCACCGATAATTCATTTCCATCTCTTCCTCTATATCTTCGGCCCGTGCTGTGGCTTATATCCGGCTCCACTTAAGGGTACTAAATAATCCCTTTAGCGCGATTTATGTCAACGCCAACAAACGCATCAACACCAGTCTGCAGTGCACCGGATGTATAACTTGTTTTTATTTGAATTTTGTTAAAATGTTGAAAAAAAAAACAAGTAATTTGAAGATTAGTTTTAAGATTTCTTTTATCGAAGTAAAGACGGAACCTTTCACGATTGAGTGTAACTCCCTCAGTTATTTTGAAATTCAACATTTAGTATTTAACATTTCAGTTTCTATAATAAGCCGTACGAAAATTTAATATTTATAAAATAAGAAATCAACAAAACATAGCGTTCGATTCATATTTTTGATATTTTGGCATACAGCTGTTAGCCCATTGGTAGTTTCACATTGGCCAACAAAGTGTTGTACTTAATCGAAGACTTACCTTGGTATGACCAATAATAAATTAAATCACGATCTACTCGGAACTTCATAAGGGACATTCCTTCAAAACCTTTGTTTTCTTAGCCCGATTTTTTTGAATGTTTCATGAGATTCCAAAATTCCTGTCACTACGATATTCTATTAGGCAAACTGTTAGTTTGAATCACTGTTTTAAGGGCGCTTAACCTTTTTTTTGGTACCACAGCCTCTGGTTTGACTGTAACTACCAGTGTCTACAACAAGAGATGGGACCCGCCAACAATGAATCACATGTCACTGACTTTGATAAGGACAGTGACACGGATGTGATTTTGAATTATCAGATTTAGTTGAAAGGAAGATACTGAATTCAATCTTGCATGTGACTGATCTTGGTTTTCGTAGCTTGATAGCCTAAGTCAACTCAAGTCGGCTGTATATTTGAGACACGTGATTTTTATTGTTAAAGACAGGGAAAACCAACTTCCGATTACAGCTCGGCAGAGTTTATTATGGACGTATCACATCCAGATTTTGAGCAGCTACAAAAACAATTAAAAGACATCATTCATTGATTCCAATCTAAAATGTTCCGGAAGATGTTCTGTGACTTGAAGATACGACATGAAATAAAAGGAATCAGTTTAAGACTTCAAGTAATAAAAACAAATTTCTCAAATAATGGACTTCGAAACCGACCTGCGAAGACTGCTTAACAGCTTAAGATGCGCATACCAGTTAGCCTTCAAGCCAATTATTGTCATCATATATGAATAAACAAGAATTAAAAACCAAAAACCAATAAATTATACTAAAAAATAAATGTATTCCTAGAATACACCCCAAATTCAATTACTTAGTGACCGCGAACAAATGAACTCTAAGTGTTCACTAATCACGAGATGAGCTGAATTCAAGAGAATTCAAATTTTCAAATTCATGAATCAAAAATAAACGGTAAGTATTCGCAAGTTAGCGGCCATTAAAATGAGTCTTGTGAAAAAAATTTGCGCAGAGGTCTTTGGACAGTCTGAGCCAGAAGGTGATAAACTGGTCGATCAATTAGAACAGTTGGGCTAAAATTAACATTTATGGGATGGACCAATGATTGAAAGTGCCATTAGGAGGTGTTGTTGGTGTGGTTTTTGGGGACACTTAAATGTGTCACCAATGAAATATTTTATTTTTTTCAAATGAGACGCTAGATGTTTACATAAGAAGTCATATGAAGGGGTAATGGTGGTATCTTAGTGAATCTCCCCTGAAATTGTATTCCCTAATGTGTCAAGATGGCGGGATCGAATGCTGACAATGAATAATGACAGAAAATTATACTCTATCAAGTGTAGTGTGTACTATAATATGGACCTGGCAAGACTAATGCATTCGCTTGAGTGCATGCTACAGTAGAGTGAGTGCTCCCATTCCGGACAGAGTTTTTGGGCGGACATTCTCCCACGACCGTGGATCTCAAAGTGAAGTTCCATTCATTTTATACTCCTTTTAGTAGACACACCCATACCCAGACGCGGTCACGGACATCAGTTTCATTTTGAAAAATTCAAGTCTCTAAGGCGGGCAACATTTCTTTCAGCAAAATGTTCAACTTTCTTTTCTGCAGCACATGAGAAAGATGAACAGATCACCTATCTTCCCGGCAGAAGTACGACCGATCAGCTTTTCGGGGAATACCTTTCAGTGTGAGAGATTTGGCGCAGTGGGTAAGTGAGACGACCCGCACGCCAAAGGCCTCAGTTTTGATTTCCAAACTAAACACCTCGCATTTTTTTTACGGCACCACCTCTTTCGAATTGCTGACAACACTTAAAGATAATCAATTGTTTATGAAAAGCTTCGCAAATCTCGCCGTTCGGAGTCGGCAAAACACTGTGGGTCATTTCTACTCGTGAGAGAACAGTGGCAAGCACAATACGAGTAGTTGTTGTAGAAGCTAGGCCTGGGTCCTTTATGGGCTGTACTGCTACTCAATTACTATCATTAAGCGTGAATAAGATCAACAAGATGGGAGAATTTGGCACATTAACGACATCAAACCTCAACTGTGCCTCAGAGTCATTGTAAATGTTCACAATTACCATCGCGCCTTTTCGTTCGACCACCCTCTACATCACAAAAACAAAGTCTACATATCCGCGACACGCTCCAGAGTGCGCTCAATCAACGTGAAGCCAAATGTTGTTGTTTTCTTAGAACACCACAATTCGTAGTCCAATTCAGGAGAATGTTATTTGGCACCGTTCCATAGCCACATTCCAGATGGGACCCTTTCGAATTCTTGAGACAGGGAACTGTGAATTAAAAAAGGCTCATATAAAAATTATCATGGGCATGGTATTGAAAATTAATTTGATCTTGTAACGTTTGTGTCAGTAACGGCTGCTTCGAATGCGCCACAATTGGGAGAACTAATACATTTTCTATGGATTTGTTGGGGTGAGACTTTACACTTCACCACAGAAAATAGTCCAGAGGTGTGAGATTGAGTGACTAAGGAGACAAATTCCCTGATCCATATCGTGATGATGGTCACTGTGTCACACATTAGGTAATATCTTCTTGGGGCTAGAGTTCCTTCACATTCTAACGGTGATCAAATAACTTTGTGGCCATTGGCCATAAGCTGAACAGAACTGACATTGATAACTTCGAAATTGGAAATTTAAAAAAAAAAATAAGACACTTTTTTTTAATCTTTTTTAGCTTAAATTTAAATGTTGCGTTTGAACCCTCTGGAAAGATTTGTCTACTTGTCTTAAATTTTTTCAAAAAAGGGTTGACGTCGTCGAAGAAGACAACAGTTGGATAAATTTAGTGTTTATCTCTGAAGAGGCTCACTTCGACTTAAACAAGGAAATCCATGAATACCTCATGAGATGGAATTACTTTCAAAACGTGTCACTGCGTGGTGAACAGATGCATCGAAGCTTCTTTGAAGAAAAAATTATAACAACAACAGTCAATGAGGAATGTGACTAAAAGACGTTGAAGGAGTTTTTTTCCAGAACTACGCAGAAGACGTGCCCATTTCAACAGCATCTGGTTTAAACAACATGGAACAACTGTACACATAGCCAAACTGGTTATGATCGAACTCCACCGATAGTTCACTCCTGTTGTTCCAAAATTTCTAAATTCACATTGACAGAGTCAGAATTTGTTTATGGGCTATGCCAAGGATGTCAAGGAGGTTTCTATTAAACCACCACTTTACAGCCATATGTCAAATCTTCAGCCTACCATGTATAATGTTCTGATCTTCGTCTCCTTCTTTTTATGGCTCTATAGTCCTAGTGGACCTGGGTCTCAATCAACATGCCTCTCTAGCTAGAACGATCTATTGGCAAGTGCCTCCAGTTGCGCACTCCAAGTTAGTTGAGGTTCTTTTCACATTGTACGCACCATTTCAACCTATGCCCTCCTTTGTTGAGTTGTCCCAATGGTTCGAATTCAAAGACTCTTCGGGCCGGAGTAGTGGTGTCCATAAGCTCTACGTGACCTAGCCATTTTAAGCTTTATATCAGTAGACGCTTGGCCAGGTGCCTTGCCGCCATACAGTCTATAAAATTCGTCGTTGAATCTTTTCCTCCAGACGCCGTCAAACAGGACCAAAAATCGCACGCAGAACTTTTCACTCGAAAAGACGAAGGAATTTCTTCGATGCCGTAAGGGAGAACTGGGATGATCAAGCTGTTATAGAAGGCAAGCTTGGTCTCAGGAGAAAGGACTGTTTTCCTCAATTGTCTCTTTAGACCACAGAAGCAGCATTTGGATGGAGTGATTCTGCGTTTGATTTCTGTACTGATGTTGTTGTCCTTATTTACCGTAGAGCTGAGGTGGGCTACCTTGAAGTTAGGTAGACACCTCTTTGTTGTTCCTTGTACAATTATTTCCCTGAACAAATAAAATATTTGACTTGTTAGACTCGTTAAATGCACGTAGCTTGGAGCACAAAGAATGGAGTATGTTCCACATGCCACATTCAATAATTCAATTGTTCCTCTCTAGGAATTGTGCCCGATAATTAACTCACACATGTTGACGCACTTTGCACAGTAACTACCGCTACTGCAAACTATGTGGTGGGTCCTTTGGAAGGGATGTCTGCCTAAGTGCCTCTGTATTTATGGAAGTGTTTCTGATGAAAAAATTGCCAACAAGTCGTGCATTCCTTTCGGTAGCTAAAAGATGATGCGATGTCCGTGCGACAGACGGGCACCTTGAACCTATTTTGAAAATATGTTCTGAAGTGGCTTGAGATGACGCATTTTGTCAACCTGGATGCGTTGTCATTGTAAATCCAGAAGGAGTGACATTATTCATATACTGAAAGTCAAATGAAGTGAGCACGAGACCTAGACCAGGACATAGGACAAGCATGAACTGCAAACGGGGCAAGGGCATTGACTTTGGTTACAATGAGGTGAAAAATTGAGTAAGGAATTCAAATGCAATTTGAGCAGAAACTTGTATGAGAGGTGAACCTCAACTTGGACAAAGAGTTCCTTGAAGATGTAGATAGAGTCTTGAATAGGTGCACGTACAAACGGTCACACGGTCTTTGACAAGGATTTGAACTGCAAACAAGACCAAGACTTGGATAAAGGCTTGAGCAAGGAACTGAACGAGGACTTAGACAGGAACTTGGATATGGACTTGAAAAAGAAATTTGGCAAGAATTTGGACAGGAACTTCTACATAAATTTCGACAAGAACTTAGGCAAGAATTGAACCAAGACTTGAAAATGAATTTCTTCCAGAAACAAGGGCTTGTATGAAGTCTTCCACAAGGACCTTGATAATGACTTGAGCGGAAAGTTGGACAATGATTAGAACAAAGGCATGAACCAAGACTGGGGCAGGTACTTACGCTAATAATTGAAAAATGCCTTGCAGATAAACTTCCACAGAACCTAGAGTAGAATACAAAATTTCACAACGACTTAGGCTACGACTTGGACAAGGACATGACCAAGGAGGAATGCAAGTTGGATAAGTTGAACTGAGGGAAATCCGGTAAGAAGTGAACTTAACATGAAGTTTCAAAAAATTTGAACAGTTTCTTTGGCAATCTTGGACCTGGACTTTAACTTCGAATTGTACATAGACTAGGACGAAGACTGAGACAAATGGTAGGAAAAAGGCTTGGAAAACCACTGAATCTGAACTGAAATTTAATCACAATACCGACAAAGAATTCATAAAGAACTTGGACAAAAAATTTGGTGAAAACTTGAACGAAGACTTCTACAAAATCGTAAACAAGAGCTTAAACAACATTTTGGATAGAATCGTGGACAATCATTAAACAAGGACTTGGAAAAGAAATTAAAGCAGTACTTGGACACAACCTTAAACAAGTAGTTGACAAACAATTTGACAAGAATTTGAATAAAGGCTCTTTCAAGAACTTGGGAAATAGGCTAAACAACAAAATGCATCGAGAGTTAAACCAGGACTTGAACAGGAACTTAGAGAATTAATGCAACTTGGAAAAGGATTTTGAAACACAACCTCGAGTAAGTTAAAGAAATTCATGAGACGCAGCGGTAGGTCACAGTCAAAAAATAGTCCACCCACACACAATCAGGCAGAAAAACTCCCATCTAGAAGTATAATCCATAGGTGGCTCATTTAAACTCCGGAAAAGCTTTCTAGCTTTTGTCTTATTGTTTATAAGGACATACACCCCATTTTGTTCTTTTTTGTCCCACATTGTCCTATTGTTCGTAAACCCACATCCACCGCGTGTGTACTCCCACTCTTAATAATTTGCTTACTGACCACCCCCCCGTACGAAACTGGACTTTTCGGGGCTTCAAGAATCCTCATCATCACCTCTACACACAAAAATAAAAACAGATACATGTAAAAATACTTTTCTTGAATATTTCCAAAAGTGTGAGGTACCTGCATCCGCATTTACATTTCGAGCTTGCTTCCGCATCTCAATTTGACACCAACAATCCATCTCATCAGCCTCTTCATCAATAAGCCCTCATCGTCGATGCCAGTCAAAGTTAACGAAAACATTCACTCATTACGTCCGGAGATAATCAGTTTCACGTGAAACGTATCTGAAAGGTAAATCTCTGATTTCGTGGGGCATGCGCTCATTATTGTCGATTACAAGCAGATTCTCCACAGGACATCCAGAGCCCCTTCAGGCCGTGTCAGTCATGGCTGATGATGATGTATGCACTTCTCCCTCACAGATGCACCACACCAAGCAGAGGCACAAAACAAAAACAGGAAGCAAACATTATTCACGTTCTGCGCCCATCTCTGCCGAGTGCGCTGAGTGGAAATTGATGATTTACAGCGTTGCACACCACGACACAGGAGGGCACTGCTGATTGTGTCCTTTTGTGCAAATTGTGTCGAAGGTATCCTCCGCTTCACGGCGATCGCACAATTGTGTTCGACTGTTTGTTTGAGAAATGCAACCCCGCCATCTGACGAAACATTTGACAGGGGTCAGCCGGAACTAACTAACGCAGTGTTGTGTACAAAATAAAACAAAAGCGGACCGAGTTTGGTGCTTTGTTTCAAAATTCCCGTCGTTTTCTGCGAACGATTGTGTGACGGTCTTGTGACGACTCGATTCGGTTTTTGTAGAGAAAGTTAATATCACTAATGTGGCATAATCGGGCCATTGTGCCGTTCTTAGCGTTTTAAATGAAGCCGGTTTCGCTGTGGGGTAAGTCAACGATTTTCACGGCTATTGTCTAGGTGGGTGGTGCAAGAGCTGTTGAATTAGTTACCAGGAAGAGATGGTTGCATCCTTCCCTTGAGTGTGGATGATTGCTTGCAATGTGGTGACTTTGATGGTTTTGGACACGCATCTGGTTCTGAGCCAATGTTGTGCATGGGCAGTAGGGTATCTGTCCAGTTGCGGCAGGTCAGGCTTGGTCTTATATATAATTTGTATATTAGGAGCTTACACAAAATGCAAGTATTCGCATGCGGCTCAAATATAAACCCAAAGTAAGATAAGTGAGCATTTTTAAAATTAAGTTGAGCTCATATTGAAGTTAATTGAAAGGCATGTGAGGGTTGCAAAGAGACGAGAACGCCTAAGCCGTAGGCTTAGAAATATTGCAGGAGGGTAGATCTAAAAGGTTCAAAAATAAATAAAAGCAAATTGACTGGAATATCTTGAAGTTGCCATGCAGTGTCTCCAATTCTTAAGTTTCAGTACATTCGTCACGTATATATGTAAGCTTTTCAATATGCCCATTTTTGGCAACGTCTGCTTTGTATATCAGGAAGTCCTTAGACCTCTTCATCTGTGGCAAGCTTTTACGATCGCCTGCTCTAAGATTTTAGTCTTCAAGATTTTGGTAAAATTTTGAACGTGGTGTGCGATCAATTTTATTTCCCTTCTTGGCTAGCTCGCTGGCTACACAGTTTCCTTAAATGTCATTGGGTCAGGTATCCAGCACAGGTATTGCTTTGATATCCTTTTAAGAGGCTCGTTAAAGGGCTCGTTTAGAGACAAATGGGAAAATTTTGCCCATTTCGATCTTATAAATGGTGCTTCGAGTGATTTTATTGCTGACTGGCTCTCGGTGTGGATGACGATGTTCTCGCCTGATATCGTAGCCATCAAATGCCGTACAGCGGCCTCACGGATAGCCGAAATTTCAACTTGAAAAACACTACTATGAACAAGAAGCCTTAAGAACTGGTATTGCCGCGCCTTAGACTTAGGATCAAATGTCCTTAACACTACTTCTGCTTAGAACCTCTTTCTTATCCTATTTTTTGTCGGTTCTGCATTGGATGTAAGATCGGGTTCAGTTAGGTTCGTCAAAGCTGTGTGCATTTAAAATGGTGGCGTGGTGCGTATACTCCAATTACGGATTTCTCTCAGTCTCGACACTGTTTTGAAGGCAAACTCTTTCAAGCAAATATCTACAAGACTGAGGCGAAATATCGTCTTAAGCGTTGCTTTTGATGTAGTAAGCTTTTTCTTCTTTTTCTTGTGGCGGGGTGGCTCTAGGCCTTAACCAACATGCCTATCCAGCCAGCACGATCTTTTGCTAGCTGCATCCAGTTGCTCACTCCAAGTTGGTTGAGGTCCTTCTCTACATCACCTTAGCCTAGGCCGTCCTCTGTTCCGTTGTTCCAATGGCTCAGATTCGAAGACTTTTCGGCCCGGAACAGTGGTGTCTGTACGCTCTTGAGCGTCCTGAGCGCTGTATCAAAAGACGCTTGACCAGGCGCATGTCACTGTACAGCTAAAAAGTCCGTCGTTAAATCTTCTCCTCCAGATGCCATCAACGTAAACTAGACCAAAAATCGCATGCAAAACTTTTTTCTCGATAAGGCTTCGTTCTCCGTTTTTGATGTAGTGAACAAACGCCTGTGATTGACCCCATAGTCAGGACATTGTTGATAATCTTTGGCTTGCTGGGTCTTTTGAGTTCAGGCCACCAAGCTGAAGCTGGGGTCTTATTAGCTTCGTGTACAGTCAACTCATGATCTATGGCTATATCATTTTCCTGGGACATTCCTACTTGCAAACAGTGCTCATTTTGCTTTCTCAACTTTTCCTCTTACTCCGTCTCTAACTTTATTACTCTATTTCTCTCTCTCTTTCTTTCTTTTTACGTCTCTCTCTCCGTCTCTCTCCAAATCGGTTATCTAGAAACAGACTTTAGTAGCCGGAAAAAATAACAGGAAGAGGCAGCAGCTCCCCGAAATCGAAGATGCAGGCGCTCCTCTTTCGATCAATTCTGCTGAAGCAAAAAGTCCCTTGTCAACATGTATCGTCAACATGTCATCAGCCTCTTGGAGCATCAGCAACATACCGAACGATTCTAATAGAAGATATAAGTTCTTACAGCCAAATAGCACGAGTTGCTCGAACAACCAGTAAGCCATGAGCCCTGCTCCATAGCTCCTGTGTGTCCTCATTGCCGCATACCTCTGCCTCCCACCCAACCGCCCCCCTCGATGAATGTGAGAAGTAAGCAAAAAAAAAAATATGATTATCCCCATCATGTTTGTAATTGCATTGAGAATTATTAGCTTATTACAATGTTAGGCTCACGAGATCATAAATAGAAGCGGCGCGGTGGTGGTGCTTTGCTGCGGTAGCCCATGTTGTTGTTGCTGGCCGATTCATGGTTCATTACCAGAAATTCATGCTCAAGCGAATGCTCAAGTTCGCCACCGAACTGCACTCTTGGCATTTCATAATCACTAGTGCAATAAAAATCGGAACAGGTCTCAATAAAATGCGCATATAAAATCATTCATCCGTTGAATCCGTTTATGGGGAAGATTGTGAGGAGTTGGCGAGGGCTCCGCACGACGGTGGCCGCGCGGCATCCACTGACTCGGGGTGGATGATGGAAAAGCATCTGTCTGTGGTTAAAATTGTACGTTTTTGTATCGGCCAGTTGCAAGGGAGGAAGGGAGGGGAGGGGGCACTGTTGCTTGGCCATCTGCTTAATTAATAATCAGGCTAATGACTTGTGGGTCGGAGATTAGAAATTGGTTTTCTGCTCGTTCGATGTAAACGGTGCGCTTTTGTTGGGCGCCTCCCCTCGCTTGCGTTTGAGAGGGGTCGAGACCTGCGAATGGAGAACGTGTGAATGTTAATCGAATGGAAGTCATGAAATCATGTAAAAAGCAGCTGAAACGAATCGACTATCGATTGGTAACTTCGTGGGGTGTCTTCTTAAAGAGACTTAAAGTAGGTTGAATCGATGGGGTATTTTGTCTTTGACTGATGATCGTTGTGCGCTTTACAAATGTGATGATTAAAGCTTATGGAATACGTACAAAGCACAGAGTCAACGGTGTTAAAGAAATGCAAAAGGTTTGCATATATACATCGAACGGCTAAGTTTTTTGTCACTGCCCATTCTTGCAGTAAAGTGATGCTGTTGAGATTTATGGAAAATTAAAAAACTGTTTTCTGTTTTTGAGATGATCACAGTCGAAAATATTGAACACCTATCAGTTCATTTTTCCTGTGTGCCATGCTTTGCCTTAGATTCGAAATTTGACAGTCCTTGTGAGGCTCACAATCTGTGGGTTCTTAACAGTGCAGCCACACATTTCCCACGAGGGGGAGTTCAATATCTCGGGGTGAAATTTTAACGATATACATAAATAGACTTCTTAGTTTAGTAATACAATTATTTACGTTCATTGCTGTAAGATTTCATATCGATTTAATTTTTGATTCGCTTTTTTATCGCCAACGAAATCAAAATGGCGACTAGCACGATGATTTCAGTGTGGTGCTGAATTTAAATTTCGTACAAAAGAAGAAAAAGTCAAAAAACTTGTCGATGAAGAGATGGAGGCTATTTAATAAGCTTCTGCATCCTTTGTCGTTAATCGTGCAAAAGTGCTGAAGTTAGCTTATAAGAGGCTCAGAGACCACTGAAAATGACCGCCGCTCAGGCTTATTGCTTTTATGGAGTGCAATCGAGAAATTTGAGCTTGACAATGAGGGTGAAAACTATGGCAGGAATCACTAAGCTTTCGACTGGGACAATACACACAGTTTTTGATGACAATATTTATCCTTCAAAAGTTAGTGCGAGGTGGATCCCACGAATGCTCACAGTGCATCAGAGGAGAATTTTTGCGTCTCTGTAATGAAAACCCGGACGTATTTGTAGGCTAATTGTTATTGGGGGCGAAACTTGTTCCAAATACTGAAAGCTTGCATTTGCCTACGGATCTATCGATGAAGTTGGCCGCCACTTCGTCTTTAGTAGAGCTCATGACCACCGTGTTTTGAGAGTCAAAGGAAATATTGAACAAAAAAAAAGTGAAAGCATAAATAAAAATAATAATTTTGTGACACTACATCCCACAAGGGACCAGGGCCTAGCTTCTGCAGCGACTACTCGTGTTGTCGAAGGGACTTTCAGTTTTTTTTTTTTGCAAACTCGGAACAGCTAGATTTCAGAAACTTTTCATAGACAAGCAACATATGGGTCGACGCACTTATCCACTACACAACAGCGACCACGGAAAAGCATAAATGCCAAATTAGAATTAATATTTGAGAAGATTATAAAAAAAACAGAGTAACTGACAACAGGTGTGTTGCACATTCAGGACAGGACAACGCTAAGATGCACACAGCGCTGGTTTCCAAGACTGCCATACGAAGTTGAGGTTACGAAAAAATTCAACACACACCCTTTAGACCTGACCTTGTCCTTAATAGATTATTTTTTGTTTTCCCATTGGATAAAAAGAAATTCGTGGAAATCAATTTTCTGATGGCAAAGAGGAAACATTTATAAGTGTATTAAAGAACTAATTTCAAGATGTTATGGATGCATTGGTGTAACAGAAAATTCAATTCTATTAAAAAGGCAAATTAATGTTAATTGAATTTGCATTTTGGATTCATGTCGATACTGAGAATATTATCTCCATTCCCTGTTTGTGACAAATCATTGTCTAGTGAACTACAAGAGTCTTACACGGTCGTCGCAAAATTACAATCTTCCTAAAAGGCTAAGTGAGCTGCAGTTTCGAAGAAAAAATCCCGCAATAGCCCCACATTTGTTACCGAGATGGGTCAAAGAATTACAACACATTTCAACCACCTATGCCTCGTCTTAAGTCGATGATACCCCCTTTTACTGTGAAACGGGCAGTCATAGTCGAACCAAACCGTCAACAACACATACACTTCTGATGGACCTTGACGTGGTTGCTTGTTGTTTTCAGGTTTGATCAAGTTTTGAGAATAATTGTTCTGTTAACGTTTAAGCCTTTTGTAAGCAATGCGGCAGGACCTCATCTATTTAGTTTCAGGTCAAAGAAGTTATAGACTTCTTCCGACAGATCCTGAAAAATACCCAAGACACCCACCACAATTTCGTTGATTGATGGAGACGAACTATACAGTGCCATGTCTCGTTTGACATTCCTGCAAATCACGTCATGCAGATTGAGAACTTTCGAAAAGCCATTAAGTTCGGAACTGAACTTCGTCCTAGGTCTGACGCAAAATAAGAGCAAAAGGCTTGTAGTTCTTACTGTCATTGATGAAAGATATTTGTCTAAATAAAAATGAATCACGTTTATGGGGCAATCTGCTCGAAAAGATGAAGTAATGGAGGGCACAGAAAAGCTTAGCCATAGCCACTTGGAGACGTCCAGAGTAAAAATCCAATGCAGCTGAGACTCAATCTGTCACATAAGTCTTAAGTTTGATACAAGTACTCTTGACTACAGACCTGTTTGTTGCTTGCATGACCTTCAGAAAAAAAAACTCAAGGGAGTTGGTGTTAACTCATATTAAAAGTTACCGAATTTGTCATCCGAATACGCAGTTCTCGGTGCACACTTGCCATTAAGACGAAGTCAGGAAAATGCAGACAAATGCCTTCGGTGTAATCACAAGTACCAACTGGGATCTTATCTTAAGGGTCAGTCTTTTCTCATTGGTAGGGAGTAACACCATCGAACTCTTCTTTGGGTCACAGAACTCGGATGAACGCAATTCCGCATCAAATTGGAACTAAATGGAATGACGGAGCATAGCCGATGAGTGGACCAGGCGGTTAAATTAATGAGGACGCAATAATTCACAGTTCTTCCCGTGAATTGTTGAGAAACCACAGCCATCACGTTAAACTCACAAGGGGGTCAAACGCACGGGCAGTTAAAAACCTTATTTTAGGAAGCCCTGACGTTCTTAGGTACCAAACTATAGGATCTTGTCGAGCTGCGTAACTATGTTGTGCAAAGCTGTGGTTTTTTACATCCAGGACTTAGGAACCCACTTTACTTTATTTCACATTACCACAAGGGCATGAGTCATTTTGACTTGACGTCTACTATTTCTGTCTGCGCTTTTCTAGTCTGGAGTACTCAACTGGCAGTATTTGTCCATAACGCTGAGGCTTCAAATCCCAATGTCCAGTACGTGCAACCAATCTTAAGAAAGGAGGAGGAGACCGCTTGAACAGAAAAGAGTTAAAGGAGCCATGTCATCTAATCAAGTAAATTAGACACAGATAATTTCGCGTCGGTCTTCCAGGCGAATACGCTTGCGATCCTAACGGCCACAAGCTATATTGTGATGAATAGCTTAAGGGGCGATGCATCTGCGTTTGCAGTGACAGACAAGCTGTGCTTAAGGACTCAATCCTCTAACAACTTTCAAGATAGTTCCCTTAATTTGGTGGGCAAAGTACTTTGGCTAAGACTTTTCTGGGTCCCGGGACATTACGGGTCATGGGAAACGAGATTGTTGATGAACTTGCTAGGCAAGGATCAAAAGACGCATTCATAGAGCCTTGGGACTAATCGTGGTTAGGGCTTCTGTCGGCGGTTGGGTCTCCAAATAGAACAAACAGAGATGACATGATTCTCTAGGATGAAGGCTGATCAAGTGCACGCTCCCAAACGTCAGCAAGATATCCGTGGCTTTTCTGATATCTCTAGGTAGGAAAGACTGCAGACAACTAAATGGGACACTTCACCTTCGCTAGTGATGGCACCCTATGCGACGCCTGCCGAGAAGGTGGAGGCAACTCAGAGCACTTTCTCTGTTGACGACCCTGTTCGGAATAGAATGGTGCGGGCTCTGAAAACCTAGGCTCTCTATCACAAAAGAGAGCTTGCTGACTTTCCTTCAGAAGACCATGAAATTACATTATATGTAGGTTACTGCCTGGTAGTACAATGGACCAGTTTTCACCTCTGAGCGCTCCAGTGGATTCAATGGTTGACATGACACTTACGAAACTGAATGTCGTTCTCCCATTTGAGTTTTCAGTTCAGGTGCTGCCACCAACTCCCAGGAGTAGCCAATCAAGGACGTCTTTCCACTCAGTCAGAACCAGATCCCTCAAGCAGCGCATCAACAACAAAAAAGTGTCACTCTTTTCTAGCAGCAGTCAAGAAAAAAAAAAAACGGCACCGTGAAGTAAACAAAACCACAATCCATCGCTTTTATTATTCAAATATCTTCAAAATATATATCAATCTTGGCTATCTAATCCCCCCGCCGGACAATGGATCCAATCTAAAATTAGTGGCAAATAACTCATCACATTCAATCGATGAAAGATACAAAGATATATTGCCGTTCATTTTCTCAATAAATACCTACACGTCGCGCAGCTGGAAATCTGTTGAGTTGATTCATTAGCACAGCTACCAGCGCATGAACGATCCACATCAATTGTATCTCATACTTCCAGAATCTCTTCACCTGACTGATGGTCTTCGGCGGGCTTTTTGTTTTCCCTCTTTTTGGCCACTCTACTCGGTTCTGCTTTTTGCAAGACCTCACACCAGCTTCGAGATTGTGTCCGAATAAGAGATATGGCAGTTACCTCTAAGCAATTTGCATATTTCAAGAATTATGGGATCCAACAGTGGGGACGCGAAGGAAGGTTTGGACGGGCCAACGAATTTATGATCGCTACCTGCCTCGGCTACTTACTAACAAAACGTATCTAATGGCCGGCGATACCCTACCAAGTGCTAACCGATATCTGTGTGCGGTCCGTCCCGCAGGAGTCCTACGGTTAGAAAGTGGCTATATTCCACAGTCTAGCTGTTTTTTTTTTCTTTTTGTTATTAATTCACCACAATGAAGGCTAATAAGCTTATATCCCCCACAAGGTGGTCATAAACAATTCTTCTGCGAAGACAAAGACTTGTTGCCACATTAGTTCAGGTACCGTCAAACGGGATGTCGACGAACACCCAGCCACCGAAAGGCTCTCACACACCGCCGCCACATACACTCAATTGATATTCACAAGCAGCAGGAACATCTCAGACCATGTATACATAGGACTGCCCGGGTCGGGGCCCAGCCATGACTAGTTGGAAGCCAATAGAAAACCATCATTCAATGGAAATGCCATACACCAGCTGCGGCCGCCACGTCGTTGGCCGCTTTCAAAGTTTAACACCTTTGTTAAGCGACGGAACGAATAGCAGTGGTAATAATTTTTCATCTTTCCGAGTATAAATAAATTACTGTGTCATCAAAGCGTAACTAAACGCCATGATCATGCACCATGACTAAAAAAATTTTCTGGATAACTCAAGAGACTCACACGCACACACACACACACACACAGCCGCAGGGAGAGAGTGTCTCAAAGAGAAATGGTATAGGTCTCCGGTCGTTTACCATTTTTCTTCCATTTTTTGGGAGTCGTCTTACCCTCCGGCTTCCAATGAAACCAATCAACCAACCATGGTAATAGAACGGTAATGGAGTCAACACCGACAGGTACCACCGTCAGGCCAGACCCTCAATTGGGCGCGCCTGCGTGTGTGCGTATGTGCCAGGGGCCCACCATCATCATCATCGGGCCGGTTGCAGTGTAAAAGAAGTTAAGATGCACAAAGTAGAACAAAACCACTTATCGAAAAGGAAATAATATTTTCAGGGAAATAAAGATAAGAACAACTTTAATAGGTTATTAGAGTCATCTCGAGGGATCTTGGCGATCGTCGGATCGGATTGGTGTGTGAATGATCCCGAGATCTTGCGATGTCGATGACGACGCCGATGACTGAAGCGGTGTCCGCTCTAAGTCGCCCGCCGATGCGATGGGTGGCGTACCTGTGTGTCTTGTGTCGAATTAGTGACGGTGAAACTCTTACACACAAGAGAAAAAAAAAAGGAATTTAATTTTTCATTCATTAATACATACTTTGCGTGTGTGTGCGCAACATCGCTCCTCATATTCACCGTCATCGTCTATTCCATTGTCTACTCGAAATGATGCAGATGTGCAGATGATTCGGACGAAATTATCATGTCACTTCTGGGACAGCCTCACACTCGCCTCTCCGACTTGAGCTCGCTTAGTGTTTTTTTGTTGTTTTGTTTTAGGAACACATTCTTGATTTGTAATGCTTGGATGGATTCTTAGAAATGAATGAATTCATTCAGATTGGCAGCAGACAATGCTTGTCACACCACCCAGGATTGCTGGGATGAGCCAGTTTCGATTCTTATCGACGCGATGGCACATTCGATGCACTAATGCAATAAATAATGGGATTTAGATCAGAACTTAAAAGGTCTCGATTTTTGTAGAGATTCGGAAAAAAAAGATTCTGACTTTTGAAGAAGCTCCTGAAATGTCGAATTCTATGTTCATTGAAGGAAGAAAATTGTTGGATTGGGAAGTGTCTGTTAAATTACTGAATCAGAGTTATCAGGATTTTTCTTTTTGACACCCATTTTCCATCCTCAAGGACTTGCCAATGGAAGCCATTGCTCCAAAGCCATGTCGATGGGTTCGTATCAAATGAAAAGTTTGCATGTCGAGTATGATTTTCTGCAAGGACCTTTATTAATGCTGGTTGGTGGCCAGCACTATATCAGAATATTCTTAAGATGAGTGGGATCTAGAAACTCGTAAGGATCTCCATTATGGGGACCAAATTAACCACCACTTCGGCCTCCGAGTATCTGCTGGGATGGGAGGGAGCCACTCAGGCGGGTCTAGGTTTAAGGAAAAGCAGTCGCTGTCGCAGTGAAGGCAACTTTGGACCCTAAGAAGTTCTCCAAAAGGCATAGCTACAAAAGCACATTGACTCTGGTATTCTGTGTAAAGGCGTTGATATTTGCTGGAAGATCCAAATTCCAAGCGGAGATCTATGAAAAAAAAGTATCTAATTAGATGAACCGACTTTTGCTTTTTTTCTTGGAGGTTGGGAGACCCTATACCGAAGCGCCCAGACTGGAAAACTCCTCCATTGAACCACCAGGCAGTAACCTACATTTAATGTTATTTCTTGGTCTTCCGGAGGAAAATCAGCAAGCGTTTTTTTGATGAAGAACCTGTGTTTTTAGCTGCCACCTCATCAGCACCAAACAGCCGTCACCTGATCCGAGCAAAGGCGATACGGAGGAACTGCTCTGCAGCTTCTTAACCTTCTCTACAGGCGTCGCATGGAGTATTATCATTAAGCCCAGGCATACTTATGTACTTGGCGACGGTGAAGTGTCGCGTTCGAACTACAACAAGTCGTCTGCAGTCTTTTCTACCTAGAGAATCAGAAAAGCCGCGGATTTCTGGTTGACGTTACGCGGTTATGTCTTCTCCTCCATTCACCTTCCTCGCAGGAGCATGCACTTGATCAACCTGCATCCTTGAGAGTCATGCCATCTCTGGTTGTGCTGTCTGCAGACCCAACTGTCGACAAAAGCCCTAAAGATGGACGTGGGTATTCCCAAGGTGGGTTGGGCCCTATGAATGCCTCTTTTTATACTTTCGTAGCAAATTTATCTGAAATTTCGTTTTCCATGATTCCGTGGCGTCCCGGGATCCAGACAAGTCTCAGCGAACTTAGTTTGCCAACCAAATTATTGGAACTATCTTGAAAGTGGTTTAAGGGTTGATTAAGGCCTATTATCATTCTATAATAGGCCGAACTCAACCGCGCCTTTATCATTAAAGACACAGATACTCCCACCTATTCTTCATAATATGGTTCCCCTTAAAGACAGACCTAAAGAGGTGTGAAGTCTAATGGTGCCATTTTCCGCGAAGGCCTCAGTTCCAGATCCTTCTATCGTTCTGGCGCCGTCCGTGAAAATTTCTGAGCATTCTCTTCCTGGCTCAGTTTCTGGCTAGAGTCAGTTTTGGATACGGTGGAAATCGATTTGTGTGAACCCAGCACTGGATTGGTAGTGTCCTCTCATCAGACGGCATCTCCGACTTTTATCATAGGAGATGCTGTGCGATGGGTCTTCAAAGCTTCAGTGCGAGTTGAACCAAATACAAAAGATAGATTTAAAATGCTTTACATAGACAACCAAGGCGCCACTTTGGCTCTGTTAGCGCTGTCTACAAAACTCTTGTTAAACTTTGCCATCAATCTGAGATAGATGTTTCCTGTTACCAAAAAGGTATTTTGGGCAATTATAGAACCAATGAATCTCCTGAAAAGTTGGAGGGTCTCCCAATGGCAGCTAATCATGACGTGCCCTTCTCCCAGAACAAACAAAATTACATAAAAATGCATCGGCAATTGCAAATCGGTTCATCGTCACATTAAGGTAGTTATGACCCAAAACCGGTCTTTCACCAACAAAAAGCCTTGATCAGAGTAAACCAAAATATGTACTTCTGAAAACTTAAGTGTTGTCATGCAAGATGACTAGGCATCTAGCACAATGACTTTTGGAGGGGTAACCACGAGAAGAACACCATTATTCACTACGTAGACACCTGCCCATCTCTTGCAACAGTTCGAAAGACTACAATTGGAAGTTACGTCTACAGTCGAATGATGTCAGTCCAGAAAAGTCGAAGAAAGTTCAAAACAAACTCACAAAAATCAGTAAGACCTTGAAGGTTGAATGTGTCTCCTTATCGGCGCTAACCGAGAAACACAACAATCAGCTGGTCATGATGCATTGCAATTATCCCACTCCTGGACTAAGTGGGCTTCTACAACCTTGCTCAAGCATCCACCTTAACTTTGCCTCACCTAACCTCGACACTGATATTCGGGTTCTTACCTTCGCTACAGCTTTGGTGTTGGCACCTAAGAAGGTTCGGACATCGAAGGCTGGCGGAGTATCTACGAGTGATCTCAACGTGATTGATTGGCACCTAAGAAGGTTCGGACATCGAAGGCTGGCGGAGTATCTACGAGTGATCTCAACGTGATTAACCTGTCCAACGTCAGGTTCCTTTATGAATTTTGGGATGAAGGATTGTCCTAAGTACAGAGAGGTTGAGCCCTTAATCAAAGCCCACTAGCCTCAGCTTCCAGATATGTTACCGTGCAGACTATGTTTTCGAAAGACTGTACCAAAGATTTCCCTCTCTTCCAACTGTTAAGTCTCCTGAAAAGATCTTACAGCCGCAGCTAAAAAATTTATCGGAAGCTCCTTTAAGGAGATCCTTAGAGTCATCTTTGATTTCATCATAACTGTTTCTGCCAGTGAAACTGGTGCTCTTTTCTTTTTCCACTGTTCATAGAGCACACAGCAGCTCTAGTCTTTCATTGAAGCCTAGACTTTTATTCGCAATGTAAAACTGCAGGCGCTTTCGTGCACTCGGCCATACGGCTTTCTTCCATGTGGCGCCGTAAAACCTGCAAATTAATGCTGTAGCTCCTTAGAGACACTTCGTTAATTTAATATAAAACGGTCTCCTAGCAATACAAAAATCATCGACAATAGACGTCAGGAAACTGCCAATAAACTTGTAAAACTTTGCATCTGAAGTCTGGCAGATTTCATTGCCGTTCAACACCTACAAAACTATTTCTCACAGATTCCTTATTATTTAAGAAAAGAAGTGTCATTCAAACACGAACATAATCTACAATTTAAGAAAATCTTTTGCCAAGATTTAGAGTCTGACAAAACGAGGTAAACTTTCTCTTCGCACCGTAGGGTGGATGCTTGCTTCATGCCTACCGTACCAAAGGGGGTCAGACTCACACCAGATCTATGCCTACAACGTCAGGAAAAGACTTCTTCAATTTGGGATTAGATTCTTGTAGCCTCGTCTACTCCAAAAATTTGCATAAGCTTCCTAATTCTTCTGCCTTAACAACAATGCTGTATGGAACTATGCCTTGTCGATGTGGGACTCAGCTGGTCAACACTTCTTACCTAATATACTACTTGAATGGTGCAACACTTAAATTTCTCTAAATATTTGTTGAATGAACGAACTTCGCTTCCTGATTTAAAGGCTAGAAGCATTTTCTAAATTATATCGTTAATTTGTTGACAACAAAAACTCCTCCATAAAGTCGCCCGGCAATGTACAGAATCCTTTCAACCATCAACTATCTGTAAACAACAGTATTCACTCACCCCCTCTGAATGATCAGAACCCAACCATACACGTTTGAAATTCGTAACGTTTGGCAATTCGTATCCCGTCAGCTCACCAGGCCATCCTCTGTCGACTGTCTTATGCATTCACCATTAATTTGACGTAGTTTATAATTTAAACCATAATTTCTGCGTCGTCGCATATTTTACACACGCAAGGATGCTCGCTCCAGTGGTAGCAC
Source organism: Eristalinus sepulchralis (assembly GCA_944738645.1). NCBI lineage: Eukaryota > Metazoa > Arthropoda > Insecta > Diptera > Syrphidae > Eristalinus > Eristalinus sepulchralis. The sequence continues at coordinate 36,961,917 of OX122883.1, forward strand.
CAGCCATCCAGCACCCGTTCGCGCAAAAACTCTCTGAAAAACATTCCGAAAATCACAGTTTTTTTGTCGTTCGCAAGACCATCCAGCTCTTCTTATGAAACTCTCAAGCCTCCAGCGCTTTGATTCACTGCCAGAGGCTCATGATAAAATATTTCTTTATTATTCCAGTAATGCGTCAGACGCAAACACACACCCATACACAGACGTACGCACGCTGAGCTGGCCAAATCCGAAGGGAATGACCGTCAGACGACGGCCAGGACCGAGACATATTTCCCCCGACTTCAACTGTAAATTAAAAAAATAAATTCGTACCACAAATGCGCCCAAAAGAAATAAATCTCACGGATTTCTCGTATCGAGACTTTGATTTGTGAAAGGAATTCGTGATTCCCCCGACTGGCTGGCTACCATGGCGAGCCACGAACTCGAGCGCGGCAGTACCGTAAAAATTCCAAGGGCAGCGGCGAAAAAATCACCAGCGAGCACAGTTAACTGGATAGAGGAAGCGACCGCGGAGGCGAAAAAAAGCAAAAAAACGCCAAAAACCAACAGAGTCCTCCGTCCATCGGGCACTGATTCAAAGGTACCACGACGGCCGGGGAACAAAAACCACAAGCGTTCCGCCGGCCCCCGACGAAATGACAAAAATCGCATCCGTCTGTCAAAGCCACGTTGCTGTCGCATCGGCAATTAAGCAAAAACAGCACGGGAAAGGACATTAAATTGTCTCCCACAGTTCCTTTTTTTCGCGTTTCTCTTGTCGTCCGCCGGCCGAGCAACCCCTCCGAGGAGGTTGCGACGCTCGGGCCAGTAGCGTTTAGGTTAGCTCGTAGTTTGCGCGTGCAAACACTGGCTCTTCGGGGGCAAATAGCTTTTAGTGAAACCGAACCCGTTGTTGGCTTTTCTCACACGCAGGCGTCCGTGAGTGCTTTCGCGACTTCCCACCGTCCAGCGGTAGTCAGCTGATGTTGTAATAAGGTCTGCCAACTGGCTGCTGACTAGATGCGGGGTACGCGTGTGTGCTTGGATTTGTAAACAAGGCAGGAGCGGCAAGGCGGCGACAATTGCACTTAATTGCGTTTCTGCGCATCTGAGAATCTTTTGTGAGGTATTCGCTCATTTGTTTTTTTATTTTTTGCATTGGACTTCTCGTAAGGATCCACCAGGCGAAAGGTGATTACCACGAGGGCGTGTGACTTATAGGTAGAGGTCGTGTGTGTGGATTCAGTTTCATTCTCCCACTGGCTCCGAAATGTGTGAACATCCCTGAGGTGGAAAAGACAGACATGGATAAGTTATCTCCTACATGCCGACCAAGGAACAGCTGTATACCAATTTCTTTGGCTGATTTTTCATTGGCATTGGTGAAACCCTTTTAAAAGTACAAGCCTGGTCGGAGTCAAGTCAAAGGTTCTGATGTAGGCGGGCTGTCTGCTTTTCTTTCAGATGGAGATCTGCTTTTCTTTGCTTTTCAAAGCAGATGGAGATGAGCTGATAGGGAGCATGCACCAACTCATCTGCAAGATTTGTCCGGAGGAAAGCATGTCCGGGGAGTGGAATGGCAAGAATTTAATAGGTTCTTTTCAGTGCGGTTTCAAGCCGTGGAGGTCCACCATTGACCATATCTTCACTCAAAGGTAGATTCTAAATAAAAAAAACCCAAGAGGTGCAAATCGACGCTCACCACCTATTCATCGATTCCAAGGCTGCATATGACAGTGTGTCCAGAGACGAACTATACAACGCCATGTCTAGTCTTGACATTCCTGCCAAACTCGTCAGGCTATGCAGGTTAACTATGAAGAACTCTCGCTGCTCCGTGAAGGTCGACGCCGAACTTGCAGAGACCTTCAATGTCAAAAAAAGGTCTAAGACAAAGCGATGCGCTGTCATGTTACGTTTTTAACATCGTCCTTGAGAAGTTTGTACACAATTTACTCGTCAGCACAAGAGACTCAATCTTCTAGCAATCCGTACAACTCCTAGCATACGTGGACGACATTGACGTGATCGGTCGAACACTGATCAATAAAGCGTTTGGAAGTGTCGAAGCGAAAGCGACCAAAATGGGTTTTGCGGTGAATGAGGCCAAAACGAAGTATATTGTGTCATCTAGAAAGGACGGACAACATCGACGGCTTGGTCAGAAAGTCACAGTAGGCAGCTTTAAGTTTGAGGTATTGAAGGACTTGGTCTACCTTGTTTACTTGGAAACGGAGATAGACCAACATCCGTACCAAGACTAAACACGTATTAACTCTCGTCAGCCGCTGTTTACTTAAGCTTAAGGGGCAATCGAATAGAAGAGCCTCATCTCGAAGAAACAACTTGACAGGACAAGGATGATAAAGTTATTATGATCCCTGTCCTAGTCTATGTTGCAGTTACATGACAATATCAGGATCAACAGAAAAAGTATTTTTGAGAGAAAAGTTTAATCTTTAATCACGTTTGCGTTGATAGTTATAGGAGGAGAAGATTCAACCCCGAACTATACGGGTTGTACAGTGACATGAGCCTAACCAGGCATATACGGATTCCCCGCCCAAGATGGTTAGGCCATGTAGAGCGCAATACTGCTCCAGCCCGAAGAGTTTTAAACTTCGATGGCGCACACAAGTCTAGAGGAACAGCAACAAACTTGGAGTGCAAAATTGGAGGCAGCTGCTTAAAAGTCGTGACAGCAGGAAAGGCTTGTTTTTGAGGCCCAACACCACGCCGAACTGTAGCGCCATAGAAGGAAAAAGAAAAAAAAGAAAAAGGAGAAGAAGAGCAAGGAGAAGAATAGGAAGAACAAATACAAATACATTTGTTCTGAGTAGGATTAGATCTCTTTCTTACGAGCTGATCCAAAAAAATGTTCAAGGGCCAACTTAGTTAGCAGTGATTTAAGGAAACCATCTGATCTAATGGCATGTCTCACCGAAAAGTGGAACCAGACTGTGCAGAATGCAGAAGAAAATAAGATCGTCGCGCTTGATATTTGGAAGAGTTTTGACAAAGTCAGTTATCAGGATCTCTTGTCGAAAATGTTTGCTTGACGCGGCCTTGATGAGTCTTATGGGTGCGAAGGTACCTTCAAAGCGTTAACTAGAAGTGGTGTTGGGTGGGTTCAAGTCCGATATGCAACATATTAATGCTGGTCCATTTGGCATCCTATACTCACTTTTATAAATTATCTCTTGTCTGCCACTGCTAATCTATTCCATTCCTCCGGAGATGACGGTATCCTCGGCTTTGCAGAATTGTTCCGTTACACACGTTCCACCTTTTTGGCTGTAGATCTGGAACGGTATACTAAATTCCGAGATAGGCATTATAATCAAATGGTTCAAAAATGAATGAGTGAAATTAGATGCAGCTTAAACTTAATGCTGCCTCCTGTCGCTTAATCGATCTTAATCTAATCAACCCTTATTCATGGATGGCACTTGTGTTACTGAACACGAAAAACAGTTTACCTGGAACAATACTGCGAAATTCAAGAAATATTGCTCCCACTCCAATTTGGTATCAAGGCTTACATTCACACCACACTTGAGTACAACGCTCCGATCTGGTGTGGTGCTTCAAAGACATCTCTACACCCACCCGACAATATTACTAAGTCGATGGATTTATTAAAACTCGGACGTTACTAACAAAGGATTCCCAAATTAATTATCCTACTGCACTCTCCACCAGAAAAATCACCAGGAATACGTACTTAAGTTGATAAAAGGTCGGGCACTAAGAATGGAACCTTGTGGAACATCCAAAGAAAATATTCTAGTAGAAATAAACAAGCTGTCGGGAGGATAGAAGCGGATCTAATAGTAGTATAAATTTCCTTTTACATCACTCACTCACATATACATACATATGAGTATATATAAGACTGACTCATACACAGAAGGTTCTAGGTTCGATTCCCCAACATAATACCTCGCATTTTTCACAGCACCGCCTTAAATAGTACCAAAAGTCTATAAAAATCTCACCGTTCGGAGCTGGTAAACAAATTAAGGTCCTTTCTACTCGTGAGAGAACAGCGCGCTCAACTAGAGAAGTTGCAAAAGTTAGGTTCTGGTCCCTTGTGGGTTGCAGTGCCACTCGTTTCAAATTTCTATACATGAAGGCAAAGTCAAAAATTTAAAATTTCGGGATTTTCGTAAATGTGGACTTTCGAGATATCGGGTTTTAGGCTATTTTAGATTCAGGTTATTTCGGAGTATTGGATCCTCGCTTCTACAGCGCTTGGCTTTTTATTTAGATATTGGGGTGACTGTCTCTTTCAACTTAAATTATTATAAGAGTTTAGGTTTACTATTGTGCTCAACCGGGACTTAATTTGAAAAAGGAGTGTTACTTTATTGCACGACACATTAGTTGTTTTTTCAGTGAATTTCAGTTTAAACTAACCTTTTTGGTATGTGACTCCCATGCCATAAGACTTGATCTTTTATATATAAATATCGACACCAAATTTCGCATGCTTCTAAAAGTGCTTAAAGAGTACCTAAGAAATCTACGCAAACTCGATAAGTAATTAAACTGCTCTTCAAAAATGGACGTGTATGGTTGGCAAGTAAGTAACTGTGGATTTTTTAAAGAAAATAAAACATAAAATAAAAAAATAAGTTTACTCTGTAATGTATTGCCCGTTTTGAGCAATGACCATCTCTCATGCAGTAAAATTCTTCTGGTTTTTATCAGCCTGAACTGAACCAGGTATGGTTTGACAGCATCATCATTATTGAAATTTTGACCATTCAGGGAGTCTTACAAAGATTAAATAAAAAATAATCAAACGGTGCAAAGTCACGACTATATGATGGATGTGGCAAAACATCTCAACCAGGAGAGACCTACTCATACACTTGTCTTGTGTCTGTGTTATGGTTCACATGTCTTATTGCCGCCTCCAAGCCGTAAAATTTAATTTAATTTCTTACTTTCTGAGTTCGGAGTCTTGTAAAGGGTAAAGGGTAAACGGGTAAACTCAGTTTTATAGAGTGGCCGCCGTTGGGTAGTAGTAAGTGCGTCGTCCCACACATCGAAGATCTCCGTTCGATTCCCGGACGGAACACCTCGCATTTTTTCACGGCACCACCTCGTTCGAGTTGCTGACAACACTCAGAGAGTATCAATTGTCTATAAAACGCTCCTCAAATCACGCCGTTCCGAGTCGGCAAAAAACCTCCCTTCTACTCGTGAGAGAACAGTAGCAAGCACAACGAGAGTAGTTGTTGTATAAGCTAGGCCCTGCTCCTTTGTTGGCTGCAGTGCCACCCAACTATTAGTTTTACAGAGGACGAGTGACTCGTATCAAACTGCTTTGTCATTTTTGTTCAACATTGTGTGACAAATCATCAGCGTCTTCATATATTGTAGTTCAGTTGATTTTATATGATGTGCAGCGTAAAATTCGACGCACTCATACACATTCCCATTGCGAGATTACGTTTGCAACACTCTCGACTGTTAAATATTGCCGACAGAGGAGAGAAGCATATGTCATTCAATCTCCTTAAGCGAAGGTTTTGAAAACAACTTCTTGTTAAGGGTGTTCAACTATAATGCGCGGTGTTAATTGTGAGTCCCATCAGTAGCAAACGTTTCTTTCCCCAAGCTTATTTAACTTTTACTTGTTTTGCGTGTTTGACAAATTCAACTATGGAGAGGTAGACAATTGTGCAGCTCGTCATGATTTTTGAAACCTTTTACAAAAATGGGCAAAATAGATTTCATGATATTTTGGATCAGTAAATGTTTTCACACTCAGTAGAACTGTTGCATTTGGGCAATTGAGACTCCACTTGGGATAGTTAAAAGAACGATGCATCCACAAAAAGTGGCTATTTGGAGCGATTTATTGGAAAAAAAGGTCTGCCAAGCTATTACCATAAAAAGTGTTCGCTATCGCGAGATGATAACGAACTTCTTATGGTCAGAAATTGAAGATATGGATGATGGTGCTCCTTGCCACGCAGCCAATAAAACAATGACTTTTCTGGGCGAAAAATGCAATGGTCCTATCCCATGGTTATCGCAGTTCGCGGTGATGTCCAATGGCTGCCAAGATCATGTTATTTGTCACCATTGGACTTCTTTCTTTTCAGACATTTAGAAGAAAAAGTGTACGTCAATAAGCCAAGAATAGTTCAAGAGCTTAAGGATGAGCTAATTCGGGACATTGAATCACAATCATATTTAAGAGTCACTGAAAGTATTGGCCATCGGTGTCAGTGGCGAGCTTTTCGCCGATATTTTGTTTCAGACAAAATTCCAATAAAACTTTCTTTCTAAAAATTGTCTCCTTGTCCCCGAAATCTCGCCGCCCTGAATCAACAGCAAGTCACCTCCTTCCCTTTCGTAACAAAATGGTGGCGCATTATCACACGAAACATATTCTACTACTTCCTGTTTGCCCCTATGTAATCAGAGACGTTTCATTCACCACCCCAAAGATCCGACAACAGTGATAGTGTGCCATGTGCTGAGGGGGGTTTCCATTACCGTTCTGCATACGGCATTTACATATGCAAGATCGAAGTTTAGGCGCCTCTTGACATCTGTCACCTCAGCCGCTGACATCTGCCGCCGGGACACGTAGCCCATTCGATTATGCATGGACACCTATCTCGACTCACATTCGTTCCAGTTGACAGATCTAGATTGCATTTGAATGGCCAGTTCGCGTCTATGCGCTAGGCCCAACATCCCAAACTGACCACCCTCATATCGGTGTTGCCTACCAGAACGCAGCGCCGACAAAAGGGTGCCAGATAGAGGCGGTAACCTTTCTCCTTTTAATTGAATACAGTAGACGCAACACACTGCGTTCCCCCACACACATTGCGTGTCCTAGTACCTACCAACGGTATGCCCGGCAACACCACATCACCTCTCGCCCAGCGCAACCAACTACAACAAAGGCGGGCCGATTCAATTCATGGAGGGTTGGATGGATGTCTTCATTAAATTTAACTGTAATATGTTTTTCCCAAATTAGGCACCTTAAGATGTTGTCGAACATGAGAGGAGAGCGAGCGGGAGAGAGAGAGAGTGAACACACAAAGGGCAGGGTGAAAGGTCCTGGATCCTTTTCTTGTTTCTTTGTCTCTCAGTGTTTCATTGTTTTTTGGTCGCCTACCCGGTGGCCTAAACTGTTCGGAGATAGCACAATGCACGCACAGGCGGTGATGACAGTTTTATTGTTGTAAGACTCTGTGTCAGAAGTTTTGCAGTTCCTTCTTTGTGGGAATCCGTAATGGACTCCCTGCGATGACACTTATCACGTTTGCGATAATTTGACGTGCGTGTCCCTTTGGGCATGTTGACCACCCAAATCGACTGGCTGCGACTGGCGATAAGTATGTTAATAGATGGTAACTGAAAAGTGGTTTTGTCAGAAAGGAGAAGCTCTATCAGGAGATACGGTTATCTTTTTGACGATGACCAGTTATCTCGTCGCGGACAAGACAACGTACTTAACGGCAGGTTTTTGATTGTGGGATGGTCTCCAGGTGTATAGACCGTAGCAGGGAACTAGATTCGTTGACATTTCGAGAGCACAGCGTGGGACAAACTTAACGACAGCTACTCGTTGTTTCGGCGGCAATAGGGCCTTTATTTGACCATTTTTTTGTTCTCTGTCTATCGTTCACAATCGATCAATTCACTGCCGGAACAGCTGTACTTAGTCAAAGATCTTAATGAGCACCCCATTGTGTCAAGCTTTTGTCAACTTCTTGTCACCACTTTCGACGACGTTTAGTACAAAAGCATTTTGTTTAAGCGTCACAGCAGAAAACTTCACAACTTCCCTTCACTATTAGCACTTTTCACTTTCGTGATTCGTACGCGACTCCGCGCACGTCCCGCCTCCACAGACTTTCCGTTTTTCTCACGCAAAACCTGGAAAACAAACCCCTTCAATCGAAAACGCTGTCAATTGTCAAACAGACACACATTTTTCTATTTATAGAGCGTGGGAAGGTGGCGGTGGTGGTGGCACACACGCTAACCAACCCACTGTGTCGTCACCTTAAATATTGACCTTTTCGCCATCAATTAGTCATTGCGGCAATATTTGTCGACACACCTGTACACCGACGGCGTGGTGTGGTGTCCCACCACCATGTTGACTCTGTCAATATTTCGTGTGTTTTCCAGTTGTTTTTTTTTCTTCTTCGTTTCTGATTTTTATTTCCGTATCTCAGAAGAGCACCTCTTGTCTTTTAACACGTTTTAGCTGGAAAACGACGAACGTAAGCGACAACTCCCAGTCAGCGATAAGCTTCGTTTACTGTGAAATCGCATTAAGGCTATTAGCCAAAGCAAATAGGTCTGGTTTTGTCATTCAATTACGGGCAATGGAAAGGAACAGCGCCAACGCCCACACTGGCTGAGACTCTTTGCTTTGTTTTCGTGGGAATGTTGCTCTGCGGTGACGGTGACAGTGGCGCGGAGGGGAGGGGGTGCAATGCTGAATTTTGGAATATGCAACAAAGTGCATCGCTGGGTAAACACTCGAAACACTTGAAAGCAGATTGATTTCTGGGAAATGCGCCGTGTCTTGATGTTAGTCTTCCGAAAATAGACAGACTCGTGCGCTTCGTTTGTGCTGTCAAACTGTTTGCAAACCGCAACCGAGCATCTCCAGGTGAACATCAAAGCGAATCGGAATCAAACGAATCGCATCCGTACTCAGTGCGGTGCAGTGTTAGTTCTCGATGACACCGAACGTCAGTCAGTTAGGGAGCCATGACCTTACCGTTGGAATTTTAATCCGAACGAACTTACTGGTTGTAAGTGACTCATGGTGTTAAGTGGTTGCAAACACATTACAAACGCAACCTGATGATCGAGATGCTTTATTTGTTCGTCTGTCCAAATTGGGAGACCTAATAAGAGAAAAACCTTCAACTTTTGGAAGTATGCGGTTTGCAGGGAGGCAGGAATGATAATATGCTCTCTTCCCTCAGCAATTGTTTCAGTGACAATTATCAACTTTAATTCGATTTTCTAATATAAAATGTGTCCCTACGCTACTGCCACCGCAATTTTAAATTTTGGTCCATACACCATTCTTTGCAATCCTCATCCGAACCGATTCTTTTTAACCGCAAAATTCGCCATAGACATGAAGAGGTAGTCATCACTTGGGTAATCACTTGGTGCTAATGGCCTTGAGATTGCAGAAGAGAGCATGCACGCAAGTGTCTGCGCTGTTTTTTGACGCGTTCCCCGCGAAGTACTGGTTGTCTATCTCCGACCGAAATGCTTTTTTGCGCTAGGCTTCCCCTATGACAAATACGAGCGGAGAGTGACCATCGGCGATTACGGCGGACCAAGCCATCAGTATCGGTTCTGCCTGCTTTCTGTTCATCCGGTGGCCGTTCGATGGTATAAAAAAAATCAGCCACTTACTTGTTGATATACTATACAATAGTACTTGTACTTTTCTTTCAAAAAGACATAGGACTTCCTCATCCGCTTTAAGTAGCGTCCAGGAGGACTGGAATGATCAAGTTGTTGTAAATACAAAGCCAGTTTTTCTCGGTTTATTAATTTTTCAATTGCCCTTTCTGCGTTTAATTTCGGTACTGATATTATTGTCCCTATTTATTAAGGAGCCGTGGTAGACATGGACTTTGTCTACTCTCTGTCCGAGACGTCGGTGTTGTGTGTCCTTTCTCGATAACAGCATATACTCTTGCCCTCATATATCGCCAAATCCATTTTAGCCGCTTCCTCTTCAATGCGACTCGCTGTGTTTGTCCAATCACCTAAATGTCGTCGGCGTCAGCTAGCAGTTGAAGGGACTTTTGGAAGGTGGTGCCTCTGGTGTCGACTTGTGTGTTACGCATGATCTTCTCAAGAATAATGTTGAAGAAGTCACATGACAGTGCGTCGCCTTGTCTAAAACCTTTTTTGACATTAATGGTCTCCATCGTCATCCGACACAATCTGACGAGTTTGGTAGGAATGCCAAAACTAGACATGGCACTGCATAGCACTATATGCTGTCATATGCGGCCTTAAAATCATCGAATAGGTGGTGCGTGTCGATTTGCACTTCTTATGTCTTTTCCAGGATCTGCCATAGTGTGCAGATTTGGTCGATGGTGGTCCTCTCTGGCCTGAAACCACACTGATAAAGACCTATCAGGTTGTTGACGAACAGTTTCAGACATTCACAGAATACGGCAGAGAGGATCTTGTACGCGATGTTAGGGAGACTGATCCCTCAATAGTTAACGCAGTTGAAGAGGTCTTCTGTCTTGTGGAATGAACAAACAACGCTGAGATTCCACTCATCAGGCATGTTTTCCTCCGATCATATCTTACAGATGAGATGGGGCATGCGCCGAACCAGGTCAATACCAGCTGTTTTGAACAGTTCTGCGGACAGTTCGTCCGATCCTTTATTCGACTTCAGTAAATGGCCACTTATCAAAAAAAAAAAAATGGTGAAACCTCATCACTTTCGTGCAAGCGTTCGCTCATTTGACTCCTTTTTTCTTTCTTCTTATGCAGTGTAAAATCGTGTGCTTCAAGAGTTCATTTTTCAGTGTGTGCTGCATCTGTTTCAGCCATATTTTTAGCTCACGAGGAATTTGTATTTCACTTCGAAGCGGATTACGTTTAATTCGAGCCTTCACATTTCAAACCATTTCTGCCGGTGTCGCTTTTTTAGTCATCATATCCATGGCGTTTTCCAACCAGTATGAGTTAACGAAATATGGCTCGAAACACAAATGATTTATTCGCGTTGAGGTGCTGAAGGGGCGCTAACGACAGCTACTTGTGGTTTTTAAGTCAACTATAAAACAAGCACACGTTCAGGTTTGAGTTCCGTCGCTGCTCAAATTTGTTCAACACAACTGAGAAACAAATCGCCCGTCATAGGTGAAATTTGAGCTCCTTGCCATGAACGGTTTAAAAATTATAGTAGCCTGAAATTGGTTGCAGTTCGAGTCAGTCAGGATGTAGTGGGGGTTAAAGGCACCGTAGCACAGAGTTGAAACAAAATGTGGAGAAACTGTATAGAAGGCCATGCAACCCAACCCCACATGGCAGTTAATGTACCTGTGTGCGTCTCTGTACTGCCTCTGATGCACCGATGGCTAACATGATCTCTTAGAAAGATTCTTTACAACTTTAGCCTTTTTTCAAATGTTAGTTCAATTAAATTTCTTATTCCTTAAAGTTAAATTAATTGGGGGCATCATCAGCAATTCCTCGTATTGTGCTTGTTTTTTTCCTATTGTGAGTCTATGAGACCTACTCTTTTTTGTCTCGTCCTTATGCTGAAATATAAAATGTTTTTTTATAGACAGTGAATACAATTTTGTAGAAATACGCGGTGCCGTCGAAAAATGCAAGACATTTAGTCTCGGAATCGTACCTGGGACCTTTGGCGTTTGAGTCGAAGAGCGTTTTCACTGCACCACGGCGTTCGTGTCCTTACTCTTGGCCGCCTTTACCACCAAAGACAAGAAGAAGCTTCGCGATTCTAAACTACTGACCCTTAATAACTCTTTACTTCATCTTCTTCATACTTCATAACAAGGTTTTTTATTTTATCTGTACTTTGTACAGTGTGTAATACTTGACTGATGTCCTGAGTGTGATCAGTGCAACTTTTGAATGCTTATAGCTTTGAGGTCTCAGACGTCATTGTACAATACACAGAACGTGCAATCAATCCTTAGAGCCATATCCGCATGAGCACACGTCTTATTCGCCTGAATTGCAGAGTGATATCTTTCAACCTTTTCCTGACTCCACCTCTCTCAAGCTGTTTAGTTCTTCTTCTTCTAGTGGCGCTACAGTCCGGGGTGTACCTGGGCCTCAACCAACATGTCGCTTCAGCCAGCACGATCTTTCGCCAACTGCCACCAGTTGCGCACTCCAAGTTGGTTGAGGTCCTTCTCCACTTGTGTGTGCCAGCTTAGCATAGGCCGTCCTCTGTTGCGTTGTCCTAATAGCTCAGATTCGAAGACTTTTCGGGCCGGAGCAGTGGTGTCCATACGATCTACGTGGCCTAGTCATCTTAAGCTTTGTATCAGAAGACGCTTGACCAGCCGTATGTTGCTTTAAAGCCCATAGAGTCCGTCGTTAAATCTTCTCCTCCAGATGCCATCAACACAAACAGAACCGAAAATCGCGCGCAAAACGATTCCTCATCCGTTTAGGTTTCCTAAATCTAAACCAGCACAAAGTATAATTTTTTATACAATTAACGGACTTAGTCCTCTTCCACTCTTTCACTACTCTCCAAGAGCCTGAAAGTGTGTGGGGACAGCTCGCCAATCCATCATGCCATAAGGACATGACCATTGCTGTCTCCAAGTAGGCGAAGTGAGGAGCTACCTCCCTCAAAAGGAAGACAGCGAAGGTCCAGTCGATGCGCATGTGGAGTGGGCTGGTTATATGTGTTATCAACACGAGGCACCCTCCGGTTCTTGCCTTTATTCTTTGGCGTTGTTTTATTGTGAGGTCTAGCTAGGTACTTAAAGTTTAGTTATTATTAAGGCAGGATAAGTTTAAGCTTATGTAAGTAACTTCTGGATCGATTTCTTTATTTTGGCTACAATACAATTTAGTTCAGTTATTGTCTAAGGAAAAAAAACAATATCCGAGACACACGATGCATAGAACATCAAGCACTCTGCGGACATCAAAAATAGAAAGAGGTTGGCACCACCAATATTCTAACGCAATTCCTCTATGTCAGGCAAAGTATTTTTTAAACGCGGCTGAAGAGTTAAACGCGTCGCGTGCATAATAAAGAAGAGAGACGACATATTGTGCCTTATCAACAAAGTTGTTCACAATCAAAAAATAACCACTGAAAGGAAGAAGAAATTCCGACTGCCGCCGTAAATAACATTCAGCCTATAACATGTCCAGTCAGTCTAAAATCAGTCAAGAGCAACAGCATTTACGTCAAGAGTCTGCCACTGCAATGCACAACCACTCCTGCTACCTTTTGCAATGCACTTCAGATAAGCTAATCCGAGAAGCAGCAAAACTGAAAACACATCCTTCACTGTCACTGCTAATCCCTTGACATCGCTAATTCCTCAAAAGCAAAGACGAACGCCAACGAGCCACGAGCCTAATTAGTCCCAAAATGAATTCCAAACAATGCATAAATAATCACTACACGGAAAGGGACACTCCGCTCCGCAGTCAGTTGCAGCACTTCGTCCATCCCCGTGGAATGAAGAAACATCTCACTCACGTTCCCAGCCACCATCAGCGGCTGGATGCCCTCAGAGCATCAAGATAACACAAACTTAATTTGAACAATGGCACAACCTACAACCTACAACCTACTGGCAGGACGGCTTCAGTAAACGCGAAGGACAATAAATCTAGGATCACCTTCCTGGAATTAGCTATTGTGTTGGCAAATTAGCATTTAATACCACCTTCGAGGTGTGGTGGTGGCCGTGCGCATATGTACACTCGGATTCCTTTCGCCTCTTCGATTTAGGTATGTCCATGTCCTCCCGGTTCGGCGTTCCCATCCGCAGCCTCCGTCGTGCAACAGGTACACGCCGCATCGGTCGCGGTGCTAATCCAGCACAGGTACGCATGCATGTCTTGCCTGGACTTGAGTTTAACAAATGGATAACAACATCGGGATTAAACCGTCGCTGGCATGGTGTATGGGTGTGCGCAGGACTCTGCCGAGGAGCCAATTCATTTAAATTGTTTCAGTGTGAGGAGCTGTACAACAATGAGCGGGTAATAATTACAATCCAGATTTGAATTGTGTTCATTTGTTTACTGTTGTGCCATTGCATTGCCATATGCAGATAATAAGATTGTCAATTATCCCTGCTGGCGGGCTTATCTGCTAAGGCACTCGATCTCCGGCTATGTTTGCGGATAAGTGAAAAAGAGCAGATATTCACTCGATCTCGAGGATGTGCAGCAAATCTACTTCAAGTTGAAGGGGATTTTAAAACGAATGCCAACAATGGATGTCCTTAAGGCAAGGATTAGGAGAAATTACTAATAAATGACTATCTGGACAGAGTGCAGTTTGGTTAGAAGCAGGTGGCTCCGGTTGGACCTTCTGTCTCATCCTTGTTAGTCATTCCGGCGGCATGGCCAAGAATTTCAATAAGGTGGATAGTGGTGAGCTTTAGGTGTGTTATTTCCAAAAAAATTGGAAGCGTAATCCTGTCCGCAGCCAGATGGTGTAAATTTTTTTAAGAATTTCTGATTCAAAAGCACTTTCTTGGCATTGTCCTTGCTGACTGCTGAAATCCAGGTCCGTGTGGGGCAGTCTCTATTCCATCTCCTGGTGTAGAGACTAGTCTAAGCAGGGGCTATATTCGAATGTTAAGGGACGTCAAACAACCATTCAACCTGATGGTGCTGTGGCTTCGTCGTGGGAATATTTTAATGGATATGGCTTAAGCAAACTTGGAGTGCAGTCCATTGACCTGACGCACATTCTTAAGTTCAACCTTTTTTTTTTAGCTCAGATGGTTTGGGCGTCTTTACTGAGTGTGGAGCTCCGATGCAGATGAGTGTTGTGATCCAATAGAAGAATTGGAAAGCCTTTGCTCAATGGGTAGGAGGAATGAATTTCACAGAAGACAAAATTCAATTTGCTGCCATGGACATCTTGTCTCTTGGGAAAATGGACCGCGTAGTATCGAGTCGTGAAGCAGGTGACCACTTAACACAATAGTTGGTGACAGTGAAGAAAATAATAAATTTAAAAAAAAAAATCCGCATTTCTTCATGATGCTCTTGGCTACTCAAATCTGCATTGTTTGTCATTGTTCACACCGTACAGTCAGGTCGGTTAAGTGCAAAACTTTGCGGTCAAATGGGGGTCTACAACCCACAAGCGACCAAATGCTCCTTCATCAGCTTCTCATGTGGTCGCACTACAAAGGGTGGTCTAACCTTAATGCAAGATGTTAATTAAGTTCTTTTGCTCATCTTAATTTGACATTTCTTTGTTTCAATGTTTCACAAACTCTACAATGGAGAGGTACACAATTGCGCAGCGCGTTAAGATTGTTAAAGCCTTATACAAAAATGGGTGTTTGACAGGTGACAAATATACTTGTTTATTGCAAGAAGAGATGACCTACAGTTCACTACCAATGACGAGATTTAAGCGTCGAAGCTTCTTGGCCAACCCAAAAAGTTTGAAGATGAGGAATTGAAAGCTTTACTGGATCAAGATCCACACAAAACGCAAATTAAACTCACAGAATCATTGCGAGTGACAATATCCGTTTGGGTAAAAAAATGTGAACTTACTCAAAAGCAAGGCAATTGGGTGCAGTACAAGTTGAAACCGAGAGATGGCGAGAGGATATTTTTCACCTCGAAACTGCTGTTTGAAAGACAGGAAGAGCTTTGTGCTGAAAATGGAAAGGGGATATACTGCGATGGGCCGCCAAAAAAGTAAAGGACTATGCATCCATCATCACTTAAACCGACGCCAAAGAAAAACCTTCCACAGTTCAAAGCATTGCATATGGTCGGGTCGGACGGATGTGATGTACTATGAGCTGCCAAAACCAGGTGAAACTTACAAGCCTTGCATTACGCGAAAATCGTCAAGAGACAACTGAAAGGCGATGTTGCAACATGATAACAAGCGCTCCACGTGGCTTTAGCAGTCAAAAACTATGTTGAAATTCTGAAATGAGTGGTTTTACGCTACCCGCCAAATTCTCTAGACCTTGCACTTTCCGACTACTGGTTTTTTCGACAGATGCAAAACGATTTTGGCTGTCACCGTTTCGGGAGTTTTGAAGAAATTAAAGAATGGATCAATTGTTGGATTAATGAAACGAACTGAATTAATTTGTATTCCCAATAGAACGGGATCAAGTACGAAACCTTGGGACACACCTATTCTAACTAAATCTTGGACTGCTAAGAGCATTTTCAATTTTAATGAAAATTTACAGTGATTCCACGAAAACCCGTACATTGCTAGGGATCGACCATCTCGACATCTCTAGGAAGAGACCAGCACAAGACTTCTAGATAGACAACAGACAGGGGGACTCTGAAAGCAGATTAATCATCACTGATAAAAGGTATTTTTATCGAGAAATTTTCACGTTCTACTTTCCACAATTTTCTCAAATATCTTTCAAATTTACTTAAGTAGAGTATTCGGTCGATAATTGCTTTTTTTAGGGCCGGCTTTTTGATCATTTGTAAACATTTCTAGCCAAAAATAAAGACTGTCCCTTAAATCTAGCAAATGGTCCACTAAAGGAGTTGTTGCACTTGCATCCATCCTTACATTTGGTTTGTGCCTCCAGTCAGTTAGTATCTTCTGCGCATTGCATAGTTTCAGGCGTTTTATCATATCCTTTCACTGATTTGCACTCTAGCGTTGACTCGTTCCTGGCATCTGATGTGGATACCTTAAAAGAGCATTTAAAGGACTCGAATTAAGTTTAGTTTTATATTTATCTCGTGAGGGGCATGTCAGGACTATGTACTTAAGTGGCGCTTGTTGTGTTGGTTCCTTACCTACGCGGCACAACGTGTGATAGTTAGGGGCTGGATATGTTGCAGTTCAGTTGACATTTTTCAAATGAATGAATGAAATTGAAGCTGAACACTAATACACATCCAAGAAAAACTCATCTGCCATATACTCCTAATGCTGATCAAATCAGAGTGAAAATACGATTGTACAAAATCATGAATCTCATCTTAGACATGCACCTAGTAGTAAGGTCGCAAGGCATAGTTCCTTTAGCAACGAGTGCAGGACGAGAAGCTAAGCTAGATTTTTTGACATTTTAACTAAGCAGCTTGAGAGTGGTGAAGTCAGGGAAAGGATGAAAGATATCATTCTGCAATTCGGGCGAGTCAGAGGTGTGCTCTTGCGGATATGGGTCTAAGGATTGATTGCACGTACTCTGCATTGTTCAATGACATTTGAGATTTAAAAGATATAAACATTCAAAAGTTGCACTGATCACACTCGGGATATCAGTCAAAAACTATATACTGGACAAAGTAGATAAAACAAAAAACTTTGTTATGAAATCATTTAGTAGACATCGAAATAGAATGACGCCTTTCCTTGTTGCGGCGTTGGGATAGTTAGGATCGTAAGACCACCGGGCATGGTTGTTAGCAAACCCACCTTATAGCAGCTCAACCGGAAGCCTTATTTTGGAATCATGGAAGGTCATGGGAAACATCCTTTCAGCCCGACTTTGCGATTGCTCCCCTTGTGAAAGTATTGTGATAACAGTGGTTAAAGCCCAAGCCGTGGAAAGAATTCGGAGATCCACTCTATCCATCTAGAATTTTCTGGAGGAGGGAGATGGGAAAGTTACTTCCATTTCAATGTAGAGTTGCATTCAAACGGGTGCTGTGACCTAAAGTAGGGGTGTTTAGAACATCGCGCTCCTTTCAAAGTAGGAGGGACTGTCTATGGCTGCTTGATTTGTGTGGCTTGGCAATGGCGACTTCGACCACACCTGCACATCCAGCCTGTTCAAAATTTAGTAAAATGTCCTACAAATGTTCTTAACTGCGATTCCCCTCAGGATCAAGTTTATGTAAAAATATGCGTCTGCTCTTCTTTCCGAGTTGGCAAACTCTTGAAAATCGGCTTTTAGGTAAGAGAACTAAAGAATACAAAGTGACCATGTACATTGCTGGAGCAGACGGACTGTCCGACAATCTGTTTATAATAGCTGGAGATAACCTGCTGAAGCACATAAACCGGATCATTTATATGATATTGTCGGAGAAAAGCATGCTGATGATGGGAAGTTGATCGCCCTAAGTGCGGTCGCAAAGAATGGAGGGACCTTCGATTACGTCAACCACCAAGCGCTCTGTCCTCTGGGCGTCGCATAAGAAGACCTGAAGTCATACGTGAATGTCCTGACAGGTTCTTTTCAGTGTGGTTTCAGAACAATCAAGTCCACCAAAGATTCGATTTCCACCAAAGATTCGATTTGATACTTGAAAGGGTTATAGATCGAAGTTTACCACCTATTCTTTGACTGCGCTACCGCATACGATAGCGTGCAAAGGAACGAGCTATACAGCGGCATGCCTAGGTGCGTATAGTGAAGTCGTCAGAAACGGAAAACTTGCTCTGTCAAGTTTACTAAGGAACACAGAGTTCCAATGTCAAAGAAGGTGCATAATTGTCAAAGAATTGCATAATTTTTAAGAGAATCGTATTAAAATAAGTCTTCAGAAGAATCTTACAAGACTCCGTTCAGCATTCAGTGTACGCAGACAACAATATTGTGATTGAGTGAACATAGCGATCTGCCAATGAAGCGTTTAAAGGTATTGAACGAAAGTGGGTGGGAAGGACGTACTACATCGACGTCTCGGACGAGATGGTCCTTGAGTGAATGTCGATATAACGAAAAAATATGGTGTCGACAAGAAGCCGATCCGGTGAACATCACTTACTTTGGAGTAAAAGAGTTTGTCCACCTCTAGACAAACGTAAACTCTACTTGGTGAAGATTCGGTGTAATATCATCTTTGGCAACCTGTGCTCGAAAAAAAACTCTTAACTGAAAGGATCAAGCTCATGCATCATAAAACACTTATCCTTGCATTTCTCTTACACGGAGTCGCGTGCTGGACGATAAGTTAAGTGCCAGTTTAGAGCCTTGATACCTTTGAAAAGAAAAATTCTCCGTCGAGTCTGTGGGACTGTCTGCGAGGTGGTAAATAGAGGAGAAGTCACAACTACAAACACTACATGCTGTATCAGGATGTAGATTTATGGTTAACGACAATAAACCATTGACTATCCTAGCTCAACCACAATGAGCGCATGGGCAACGAAGCTCCAACAAGGTGTGTCTCTGAGATCTAGGCTCCAGGTATGGCTTGGCCTACCGTATAATGATCAAGTGCGAAGTGAAGAACGACGGGAATCTGTTGTTTCCCAGGTCTGGAATCGCAGATATTTGTAGCTCAGGTTCACACTTTTTAGGGATTGCTCGCCAAAAAAGTGAGCAAGTATCAGGAACAGAGAGGTGTGATGTGGTAATGAAAAGACATATTTTTTAAATATTGTTTTCCGTCATTGTTTTGGCAACAAATTTGGAATCTTATGTGGTAGGAAATCCAAATTGTTTCCCTAAGACACACAACTAAAGAAGCATTCCAATGGGAGTCAAATAAAATTTTAACCCGCACGACAAAGGTTGGCCCTTATATCTGATCTTGAAAAATCTAAATACAGTTTATACAATATTAGAACATCTTTTGAAAAAAATTAGGTCCTTTCTCTTTTCGTGCACTAACAATTCATAGTAGCAACTATTCCCTTATGCAAATTTCAGCCAAGACTCGCAAAGTCATTGCAAACAAAAAGTCCCACTTTTCCCATCCTCCTTCTAACTGCAGATTTTTCCGAACTCCGCCAGCATAACCTCCAACGCGGACACCCATCACATGCACATCTGCATCACAGCGTACTAATTAGAAAGTGCAACGAGCACGACAAACACAAACAAGTTTAATTGCTCCCATCATCGGAATTTACATTCACTTCCTGCAGTTCGCACACCATTGAGCCCCGTTGTGCCCCCGGCTGGGACGGACTGGCCTCTACTGTTCCCCACCTTCACTGAAATTAAATACCAATTAAATGCTTCTCCGGATCACTGACCATCTCAATCGGCCGGCATAAGTGTCCACATTTTTCAAAAAAAAAAAAAAACCTCCCGGGGTATTTTTATCGCCCGGTGCTCTACATGCGGTTCTCACAATCGGTAGCAGCTACCGCCGCCGCCGCCGCCGCCGCTGCCTCGCCGGCCCGTTGGGGTCACACACGGATACACTTCGATTCCACGAGGCCGTCGCCCGTCGTCATCCGCTCAGCGCGGAGTAGGCACAGCGCAATAAATAAAAACGTATATTTAACCTCTAATGGACTTAAATGATAAGGGAATCCTAATAGAATTCCACCTGTCTGCGCGTTATCAAATAACAACCAGAAGTTAAAAAGGGGATCATGTAGCCGTTCTGAGACAGATACAGAGCTCACCGGACCGCGATGGCGAGTAGCGAGCGGTGCACAGCGCCCAACCTGCGAGTGGTCCACTTATGATGGTGTATGGTGGTCCGGTACAGATGTAAATGACGATCTGGGTTGCGATGAAGATGCGACAACGAGCCTGCGTGCAGTGCAATGCACAGCGAGATCGGCCTGCGCGACCAACGATGGTGGCGCGCCACGGCTCGGTGTGGATACGATGACAGAGCCTCCTTGGTGGTAGCACTATGTGTGGGATGCCGTGGAACGAGAAGTGATTGCTGCATCTGAAGCTGAGATTGATAAGAACTTACCTATTTATTCTGTCACTGGGAGCCGTGTGCGAGGACGGAATAGGATCCGTATTTCAGATAAGTCTTACGGCTTGCACGCCGCCGCCGGTAAGCAGGTGAGGTGCACAATCTGACGGTCCATGGTTTTACTCGATCTTTGTGCGCCCATTTCACGGCGACGCTGCTCACCGACGCAGAATGATGTCGATAAACAGTGGGGGTATCGAGAAGCGATGAGTGGGAGATCGCTGCCGCCACCGAGAATGGTATGCCATGATCCATTTGGACGATGTGGATCGCGGAGACACGACTTTTGAATTCTTGAGGACTTGAGGACATCTGTTGCAATCGGCAAGAGCATTTTTCATCACTTTCTTCCACGGTGCTATGGCAGGAGGAAAAGCTTGTCTCCACTTTTAGAAATTCGAAATGGCGGCCAACACCAACACGCACCCACAGCCCAACATCGCACAATTAAAAGAATTTCCGCCCCCCGCGCTATGCAGACACAAGATGACTCAGGATAAAAATTCTCTCATCGCATCACATCGCCTGTCAGTCAGTTGATCTCCTTTCCAGTGAATAACAAATTTACCTCTTATCACACCACACCGACAAGCCGCACCAACGTTGGACCCGAACGGGCCTAATTGAAATTCCAGCGCCACGGCTTCGATGGTGTTGTCCAGAACACATTTTACGAGTCCGGCCGCAGTGACCTTTTCCTGCCCCCAGGACCGCAATTAATTAGTTCATTCATTCAATTACAAAAGAATGGGAAGTCCATTTGAATGAAAGTCTCGACTTATTATAATTCCACAACATTGTCCGGCGGAATGTTCCCCGTCCAGGTAATTATAACCTTTTAGGGACTCTCATCTCGATCGTCTTTTGTTGCGCGCTTGCTGCACTCCCAGTCTCCCTGCGGTTGCCTCTCCCTCACCGTCTCCACGCCTCGCATCACATCTGTCCGGAGTTGACAACGTGTGTCCGATGTGTGTTCTCGGTGTGTTCTGAGTGTGTTCGGATGTGTTATCAAAATCGTCAAGAGGTCAAACGGTCCTCCTTTTTAGCGCCGCTTAGAAAATTATATTTTCTTCAATCTCCCGATCAGATAAGAACGGTTTTTATGAGTTCATAATGAAGACACATACCCAGCTCAGCTCTGGCCGACGCACGGGCACATCTCGCCAAGAGGTGCCGTGGCACCCATACAAACCCGTGGAGGGGCGCTTCATCTTGTACCGCCCTGCTGACCGTCTGATCGCACCTTCCACCATACACACACGGATCCTGTTTCAATTCTCACACTTTTTCGATGGCCAGCTTGGATGCTGTGTGTCCAAGCGCCAGGTATGTGCCGCGCACACCTACACACGTACACGTCCATCAATTTATGACTCAAAAGATTGAACCAAGAGATTACACCAGCAGCAGCACCAGCAGCACCAGCCACAGCAGCAGCATCGCGATGAGTTCGGTGCACGCTGCGGAGGAAGATCGAATAATAATGGTAATAATGAAAATGACGGTAATACTGGTAATATTGTTATTATTGGTATTAGCGGGAGTTATCGTTATTAATGGTTTGGTCAGATCAATTAGCGCTGATCGGCGATGATTGCCCTATCGGAAGTGGGTACGAATGGGTTGGATGCGTCCATTCAAATGAAGGTTTATGCAGTTGCTTACTCGGACGGGGGACCAGAATTGGCGGGGAGTTTATTTTGAGTCACGTTGGCCGAAGGTTATTTTTGCAGGCTACTAAAATCTGCGCTTTTGTACGCAAAAGCCTAGGGAGGAGCAACTAAACTTCAGAGGAAGGGAAGGACGCGATGGTCAGCCTAAATGCATTCGATGTCTATCAGGAACTACCTTTTTGATCTAAGCTACGAGAGCGCACAAATAGGTACTCACTTTACAAGTGAAAAGCGAACATTTTGAAAAAGTGTATATTTTCATCATAGTCTGGATACACATACCCAGCGATGCTTAAACTTCTTTAATCCGTCAGAAAGAAGCTCCTGGCTTAGGTCTGCAAAGTAGGCCTCCGTTACGGCTATAGACCCCTCTTCTTTCTCTTTATTGTGAGGCGCTACAGTCCGGAGTGGACCTGGGCCTCTCCCAACATGCCTCTCCAGCCAGCACCATCTTTCTCCAGCTGCCGCCAGGTGTACACTCTAAGTTGGTTGAGGTCCTTCTCCCGTTGCGTGCGCCACCTTAACCTAGGCCGTCCTCTGTTGCGTTGTCCCAATGGCTCAGATTCGAAGATTTTTCGAGCCGGAACAGTGGTGCCCATACGATCTATAAGGCCTAGCCATCTTGACCAGCCGCATGCCGTCGTACAGCCAATAAAGTAAGTCTTCGAATCTGCTCCCCCAGCAACGCAAACAGGACAAAAAATCTCACGCAAAACTTTTCTCTCGAAAAGACAAAGGTCTTCTTCGTCCGCTTTTAGTAACGTCCAGGTTTCCGCGCCATAAAGTACGACTGAGATGATCAAGGTGTTCTATAAAGCAAGGTTAGTTCTTTGAGAGAGGATATAGCCCCCTCATTCCACTCAAATTTCTGACCGCCGAGTGAATTTTGCAAGTTTGCGTCCATTAAGGAAGTCACAGGGAGGCGAAACCGGAGAATTCATTGGTTGGGGCAGCAGTTCATAGCATAATTCGAACAATTTGGGCGCGAGCGATGATGTTGGTGGTGCATTGTCATGGTAAAAGAGTACTTACAACTTTGTTAAATGGACCCGTTTTTTCTGCAATTTGGGAGAGATTCGGCCTAATAATTCGGCATCGGAGAACCTTGTCTCACTCTTGCCCTTCTCTAGATAGCCGATGTAAATCACATCTTGTATATCCATATCCTTTTCGGTTAACGGGACAATCCTCGCCTTCTTCTGAGGACGTTCGTCAGGTCAAGTCTACAGTTTCGACTGCTCCGTGGGCCCTGGAGTGTACCTATGGATCCATCGATGAAACGATCATTGGTTGCTCTTCAACAAAGTTGAACACTGCTCGCAAGTGGGTTTACAGATGCGCTTGTTGTTCGAAGTGCGCAAACTCAGAACACACTGAGCAAACAACTCTCTCAAGCCCCACACTTCATGCAGGACATAACTCACATATTTGTTTGAAATGCCTACTGTCTCAAGCTACATATGTGGCGCAATCAGGACTTCCAATACGAGGTCCTAAATTTTGTCACATTATCCTTCGCTTGTGGTCAGCGTCTAATCGACTGGTTTATTGCTTGAAGTAGCACGCTCACTACTTCTTCAGTTAATCGATTATTATGTGTGATGTGTGGCTTCTTGTTGAGACCACATGCCCTGCAAGTTCATGTCTTACCATTCGAATGAAAATCAATCGCCATGGCGCGATAATGCTGACCCTTCACAGTAACATGACGATCGCCGGCATGCAAACTTTGGACATGTGTGTGGACAAAGTGGTGAATCATAAAGCACATGTGAATTTTTATTCCACCAATAAAGCATAGTTTTGCTTGTTGATGAACCTATTTAACGAAAAATAAGCTTTGTTACTGAGGATCTTGTTCTTGCGATGAAATTCATCATCTTGGCGCATCTCCTCCACAACCCAATCGGAGGACGAACGTCGCTTCAAACGATCCATCGTCTTCAATTCTTGCGTCAGCTTCATCTTGTATGGGTGTAAACCAAGATCCTTGCGCGAAAGACGCCATAATATGGTACGAGTGATGCCAAATTCCGAAGAACGTCGTAGAATGGAGTGATTTCGATCGCTTGCTACGAACGCCAGAATGACGGCGATATTTTCTACAAATCCTTTATCTCACTGACCCGGCACGGACAAATTTGTGCACTAAACTTGTTGTCGCCTGTCTAATAATAATAATTGAGTGACACTAAAGCCCGAAAAGGACCAAGGCCTAGGTTCTACAACAACTACTCGTGATGTTCGTGCTACTGTGCTGTTACGGACCTACAGTTTCTTACCGACTCCGAACGGCGAGATTTGAGACACATTTCATAGGCACTTCGTACTCTTTGAGCGTTGTCAGCAACTCCGAAGAGGTGGTGCATGAAAATATGCGTGGCGTTCCATCCGGAAATCGATGGAACACCTCGCATATTTTCCTGTCTACTAGGATGTACACTATGACGGAAATTTCGAGTTAACGCTTTCAAATTTGCAGACGTTGACTCCAAATTTCGGTAAAAAAGCTCGTTCGTGTCACAAAGGAATCACAAGGAAAATGCTTAGTTGACTGAATTAATTGACAGTGACAGTTGGATTTTCATTCCAGTTCCACATGTATTCTAGTATTGTTCATTTGTCGTGACAGTTGGATGATTAGTGGAAAAGTGTGTTTACAAATTAAATTCAAAGTGGTCAAGTCTATATTGGAAAACCCTTTTCAATAATCCCTGGACTCATTTGCTAAGGGTTCAGAGTTTAATTCCGGGACTGAAGATATCGCAAATTCTTCACGAAACCACCTGTTTCGATTTGCTGACTCAATTGAATGAATTGTCTATGATAACCTATCATCAGCTTGACGGTATTGACAGTCTGTCGGGGTCGTGTAATTTTGTCAAGTTATTCTCTGAGTTTTCCCAATTTGGGACTTCTTGGTGTGCCTCATCAAGAATCGACTTGCGGCCACGTTGAAACTTGTTAAATGAAATTCTGACGGTCGTCAAGAATGAGAACCGCACAAAGTTCCCAAGATCTATGAAAGACCAGAATCGAATCAACGGCCGATATGGCTTCATTTTGCTAGAATCCACCGATGCGTGTGCTTCCAGAAGCGATCAACCCAAAAGTACGAGTCTGATTTGGATGAAGTTTTGGCACTGGCCTTATTTGGAAATGTATATCGATGACAATTACTGAAGCTAAGTACGTACCGGACTGTTCTCGTGTGACATTGCGAGGATATTTTTCAGTCCTCGTAGCTTGCATCAGAGTTGGGAAGATAAGAGTCTTAAGTTGTTGCGTCACAAGGGAAGGGAAACGAGTTTATGACAAAACTAAGCTCCTTTATTTCATGGTGTCAAAATTAACGACAATAGATGGGTGACTTTGCAGATTTATCACCGCATTACAGAACAGCATGGCAAGAGGTTTTTAATTCAAACTTATTTCGCACTGACCATTTTTGTACAGTTTGGAAGTCTTCATTTAACAGTGACACACTCGCTAGATACTAGTTTTTTCTTCATCTGTACTTCGATAGAGGAAATCGTAAACAGTAAAGGCCGCTTCCCACATCCTTGAGGAACACCATTACTGACATTGTGTCAATCAGTGTTTTGTGTTGGCACTCGAATTGTGTATCAGCGCAGGTGGCCGCATATCCTGTGTCCATTACATATGCCACTCTATTTACCTCCGAACAATGAATATCTCTTAAGGATCTTGTGCTGAATTTCAAATGATCTCACTCTTATTCCGTCTCATTGAATCCGAAGAAGATATCATTTCCATAGGCACATCCGCCTTGCAACAATTGGTCAAGAGGGGGATCCGTTTGAAGTTAATGTTTGCTAAATGTTGTGTGGCACGTTTTGCCATCGATGCTGAATCTCATGGCTCAATGGGCACAAGGATGTAATCCATTTGTTGCACACATTCAACCAACTGCACCGCAGCTAGGATGCTCCGCAGGCAAACAATGCGAATAAAGTAATCCTACTTTAAGGAGCTCAGTTAATTTCATGAGACTGATCTTCCTTTAAGGACCAAAAATATATGAGGAAAGGAAACTGTTCATCTTTTGTGATGTTGAAGATTTTTTTTTCCAACGCAATGACCAATTATTATTCCTGATTGGCAGTTGTTTTCTTTTGCTGGACGGGTGCAGGTGCTGCAGGACGACACGAGCCTTCAAATGACCTTTAATTGAAAAACGGCAAGCGAGCGGTTATCTGGTAAGAACCTTCTTCTGCCTCCAAGTTCCCACAAATAGCACGTCAACTACTTCACAGAAAAATCATTAAGATGAGTGACTTAGAGAAGTTGCAAACACAAGCGGTGTCAATATTTATGAGAAAACAGCACCTACCTCCGCTCCAACTAAACACCATAAACCGTCGAGAGGCTTAATTCAAAGTTTATTGGATCCACAAATTGTTCATCACAAGGCGTGTCAACACGACACACGCATTAGGCAACCTCTGAGTTCATCCTCGAGCCAGCCATCATCTCTCGCGCGATGAGTGACACAATCCTTACTGGGTATCTGCAATCTGTTGACACAATGCACACACACTTCAGGTATTGTGGTGTGATGCTCCCGAGGCGCATCTGACTGACAGAGTCGTCCGGAATCCAGCACGACCATGGCCATGGGAACCGGCCACAATCGGTAAACACAAAGGAAATTAAGGGAAAATGAAGAAATCAAATACCGTAAAGAGCGCGCTCGTTTGTATCTCCGACTTTTCAATTTCCATTTCCCATGAATGTTGGCTATGCGAGGCGGTCGCTTGTGGCTCTCTGATCAAACAGACGTTCATTACGGATCGGATATTAGATGTTCGCTGGTTGTTTGCCGAAAGAATGTTTCGTCTGGTTGGTGGATTTTGTTTCGCCTTTGGCTTGGTTTGGATTGTTCTTTTCGTTTTTCTCAGTTTTATTTTTTTTTTTATGATTGCGCGGCTTTGTTGCACTCGAAGAGGCATCCAATTGGCGGTCGTCATGGTTGAACGGAAGATCTTCTCGGAATTGACTTTATCTTACTGCAAACAGATCGTACACAGTGACCACAAGCCAAAGCCAACAAGTGGCATCGAACCGTGTTTGTTGTAGACTGTGATTGAAGGGAGTTAGCCAGAAGAGTCGCCATATTTGTTGGCAGGCACTTGTTCGGTCGGAGACGAAAATCAGTACACTGGGTGAGGTTGGAGGGTGTTGTGTAGATCGAATCTTTCCTGAAAGAATTTGTTTATAAGACAAGACTTATTGTATTAAATAGTAATTTCATTCTTGTGGATAATATAAAGCCTTGTAATCTCAGCTCTCCCCCATAGAAAAGCGAAAAAATTTCTTATCCAAATGTGAGCCTTGCAACATGGAGCCGCGCATCATGGAGATATGAACCTGATGTTTGAAGACAACGGCCTAAAAGCAAGGACAAAACGACAGTGTTGTTGGGGGCACATGCATTTTCGGTCTTCTACAAGAGGAGCCATAAATGTGTGTGTAAGAAAACGAGATTGATCATCCTAGTCCTCCTTTACGGCGCAGAAACTTTAAACTAAAAGCGGATGAGGAAGACCTTAGTCTTTTTGAGAGAAAAGTTCTGCGTGCGATTTTTGGTCCAGTTTGCAGGCGTCTGGAGGAGAAGATTCAACGACGAACTCTATAGGCTGTCAGACAGCATGCGCCTGCTCAAGGCTCTTCGGATACGGCGTTTGAGATGACAAGGCCATGTAGAGCGTGTGGATACCACTGCTTCCGCCCAAATAGTCTTTGAATCTGAGCCATTGGGACAACGCAACAGAGGACGGCTGAGATGGCACACACAAGTGAAGGTGGACCTCAACCAACTTGCAGTGCGCAATTGGGGGCAGCTGGCCCAGTTGCTGGAGAAGCATATTGGTTGAGGCCCGGGTCCACCCTGGGCTGTAGCCCCAGTAAAAGAAGAAGGATAATAGGACGAAGGCTTTGGTTTTTCTAGCACTTGCCGAACATGAATCATATGAACCAGTCGGAACTTTAAAAGTGGTGACTAATGCCACTGACAAGGAATGTGCGGCATGAAAGTGTAAGCATTGTTAGACGAAGATAATTTGCTGATACAAGTATTTCGACGTAAGTTAACATGCTGCATTCAATAGGCTATGAGAGATGAGTTGAATAAAGGACAAAAGGAGAAGCGCGAGTTACAGAAGATTAAACGTGGATTTACGCATGACGAAAAATGGATACACAATAAGTGAATTAAGCTCTTTTAATGCTTCTTCTGAACTGAATCTTTTTGAAATTACTTCCACATTTCCAACAAACTTTCATTTGTTCCCAATGACACAAGACATGTATGATGAGTAATTCTTTTTCTTCATAAACAGAAGTCAGCAACGCGGCACAAACAGAAAATACAGTGAATGTCAAAAGAAACCCCCTTATGCTCTAATAGATCTATTCTCCCTTCATGGCATAGAATCTACGAATTTTTTTTTTTTTTGTATTCAGGTGGTATGTTAAGCCACTCTATCTTAAGTGAGAAATTTTTTCTACAAAGTCCGACGTGTTGGATTGGGTTAAGGCCTTGTAACTGCGAAGGATGATTCAGCACCTTCGACGTTGGAAACAGCACCCATTCCTTCACAATTTTTAACAGTGGGCCCTGAATAATTTTTCTGCTTGTATGCCCTGTAACACCAAAAGCTTCCCGCACTTAAGTGAACGTTTTGTCTCAAAATTACACAAATGATCCCTTTTGTTCACCAGATCTCCTACACCTTGCCACCAACATCCTCAGGAAACTAAAGACCCTCCCCCATGCTTTATTTTTGCCTCGTTTTTGGATAGTCAAATCTTTGTCGGCTGTTTCAAATTCACATTAACAAACTTGTTTCGTCTTTTAAAAATTGAGATGTTCTTGACGTTCTAATTGTCTACAACTACTTTTCGTTTTTCTTAGTACTCTGCCATATAGGCTTAGTTTCTTAGGTCCACTCATATTCGGACGGTCCTCTTTTTGTCTTCTTTTATTCCACGAGGTTATGATCCGAATTATGTGTTCGTTTTTGCCGATTCGACCTAAAAAAATATTGGCATGCGTTCCTGTTTCTGATCACTTTATCACTGAGGCCGATCGAATGCTGGTGCTGGTGGATTTGTGTGATCCAGGAGTTCTTAGGCCTATCTCCCATTCGCGCATACGCTGGGACGTTTATTACTATTGCCCTTTTAAAGGGGAAGGATCTCTCCTTCCCCCATTACAATGCGAACTGGTTTTTTTGACGTGAAGGCTTCCTCAGATCTTTGAACTTCTTATTTTATCGAGCCTTGTGACTACAAGAAGTTCTATCATAATGAGGTCTTGTATAACGAAGCAAACGTGAATAGGGTTGATAATTTTATTATTAAGCTGATTCGGAGGTATGTTGCACGAGCCATGGCCTCTGAAAATTATCTCATATTTGGGGCCTACTACCCAAATGACGAGTACCACGAGAACGCTCGCCGAAGGGGTTTTATTCCACCGGAAGCGTTCTTGTATCTTGATCGCATTAGACTGATCCAGGATGCGGAGGCATGTCCACTTATCTACCACGTGGTGAGAAGGACAGTAGACAGGCGACTGTTGTACGACGCCAACGTCGCAAGAGTTAGTCGGTATGCTCTCCGGTTCAGCACATCCATCACCATTCGTGATAGGATGGACACGGATAAGGACCGGGGGTTCTACTGGTGGTTAGAGCCACACCAGGAACCCCAGCTGACGTCAGCCTGGTAGGTTAGGGTTAGTCCCCCATGGCCAACTCACATGTAGTATAAGTTAGGTTAAGTTAGTAATTAATAAATATAAAAACTGCACATAAAAAAAGGTTAGTCGTAAGTATATTTAAGTTAGAATAGGATATATTAAGGTAGATTAAGATATTTTTGTAGAAAATTCCATAGATAGCTAAGTTTTAAATAAATAATAGTTTTTTATTAATTTAAACAAAAATAACTAGCAATGACGCCGAAAGGCAAAAACAAATATATCAATAGTTTAGCTTAGAGCGCCCGCATACAGCCGAGTACGAGTTATAAGTTTTCAGTTTAGTCGTACCTAGGTGAAGCGTTTTGTACCTAGTTTTAAGATACTATTAGATAAAAAATAAAAAATAAATGCCTTTTAAACTAAACTAAACTAATGACATAGCCACCTTAAGCGCTGTATCGCTACGTCGTTTAAGCTTTGTCTCCAGATGAAAGTAACGCAAACAGGACGAACATACGACTACCCTAGGCCTCTTCATCCGCCTTTAATTCAACTCAATTTTCTGCGCCTTAAAGCAGGACACGAATAATGGTGTTATACAAAGCCAGTTTGGTCTTTCGAGAGAGGGCTCTATTACTCTATTGCCTATTGAGCCCAGAAAAGCTGCAATTGGTAAAAGTGATTCTGCGTTTGATTTTGGTACTGATCGCTTTGTCCCTATTTACCGCGAAGCCGAGGCAGACGAACTCCTGAACTACATCAAACAGTCCATGTAAGACCTAAAAAGTTACTTATCCTGCACTGGGACACGACACCGAATTGCAGCTATAATAAAACAAAGAAGAGGTGCAGCAAAATACCTATTAGAAAGAGAATAGGTCTGAGAAGAAATAACAAATACACGACAATAAGCCATCTCAGATGAGGTCATCAAACTTCAACAAAACTACGAAATCGGACGCTGCTTATCATAAAAAACTTAACCATAAACAAATATGGAGGAGAATAGCGCAGTACAATAGTTTTAGTATTTTTTGACTCCCCTTACAAAGGATGTCAACTTTTTCCTGTAGCGTATAATTTAAACATTTAATTTAATAAATTATTTATTTCGTTAATTTTTAAACTGTTTATTATAACGTTATTTTTCATTATCTGACTGTGAATTTATGGTTATAATTAAAAAATCTTAATTAAGGTCAATGTGGCAACTTTCTTTTGGCGCTGACTGTAAATCAGTCGACCTTGAGGGTTTTCCAAATCCCTTGCTCGTAAATTCCTATGATCGAGAATATTGTTATTTCTTGGATTTTATGGCTTATTCATCAAAAGTCATTTGACACTTAATTACAAGATCGTCTGGGACATGATTAAGGCGTGCACATGTAAACATCATTCGGATGATGTCACTCGGTGTAGGAGGAATTTTGAAATTACTTTTGTCAATTGCGTTTGCTGTTAGCCGGACAGAAAGTGAGTGGCAATCTCAGAATCAATTATACAAGTAGGGGGCTGATGCATGTGTTGTCAGAAACAGAAAGAAGGAATGTTTGATTTGATTTAATGCCGGTAAGAACAGAACACTCAACCTCAGACTATATCAGTTTGCAGTACCCACAGACATCATGTTGGCTCTAATTAAACTAAAAATGAACACAACTCCTAACATCTGCCTTCCAAACAGCAATGGTGATGATTTCAAAAACTTTGGAGAACTTAGCGTCGTTACCTTCTGGGCTCGACTCTAAGCCAAATTAGACACAGATGATGGCGGACATCAGGCAGCTGAAACAAATACATTCCCTTAAGCCTGGAAAGGATTGCGACTGGTGCAATGTTTTGGCATCAAAATCTTGTGGCCTACAGGCAGCAGTGATAAGACATCATGGTGAATGATTCACTTCGCAGAGCAACGATCGTTTGGAGGGACTGCGAGGCAAATGCTTTTTTAGACAGCATCCATAATCACTCAATCTGTCTACCGAATGTTCCGTCTTAAGACTTAGAAGTTGGGACTTGACTTCAGCTATTTGAACCACATTGGCACTTGAATCTTTGCATGTTGAACTAAAGCCCTCTTCACCCCTTGAATTTCTTCCCAGAGACCGCCATCAAATTGAAGAAAAAAAAATCATTGAAGCACACCAGAAACCCTACAGCTGTAACCGTTCCCAGTGACATGCAGTTCCATGAAAAGATTGAATGCCTTCTCGGGCGGTTGGATCGACCTTAACCCAGAAAACAAACCGATTTGAAGTGCGCTTTAATCAAACCACTTCCAACTAATTACAATCGATAGCTCGCAACACACACCCAAACCTCTCAAGACAATGGCGACCTGTACCATGTAAACCACTAACCGCACCGCGCTAACCTTGATGCTTAGCATCAACATCTGGGTCGTTGCTCACCCACGAGCATGAACGCTTCATCACTCATCACTCGCTGAACGCGCAGAATTGCCGGCATCATGTCACCGCGGACAGCTTCACACCTCACTACTGTGGTCGTCCGCCCCATATTTCTGCCTTAATTGCAAGACATCAGCGAACGACTTCCACCGTGCCGAGGTTCCCATGACATTCAGGCTTCTAATTCAGATTCACACCAATTAGATCAAATTTAAATGCAAATCAGTGGCGCATTCGGTTTATTGCGCTGCCGCAGAACAGCGATTCTACATTAGTTGGCCGTCAGCAGAAATGCTAATTCCCGCCATAAAAGACAAACAATCGCGTAATCTGAGCGGTGCGAAAGACTGCGCGGGGAGGGGGACTAACCCTGTATCTAGATGCCTGGATTGATTGCCGGTGCTGGGTCCGCCGGTCGGGCGGTCGGCTGGCAGCAGCCGCGAAGAAGAAAAGGATTGCGCTCTGCGGTCAAGCCGAAAATTTAATGGAATTCTGCAATAAATTTGGCCTTTATGGTGCCTTAACACTCGACGATTAGTTGGTCACTGCATCCGCATCGACATCCATTCAACAAATCAATTAATAAAGAAACAGATACATGTGCGCTGCGGCGATGTGTCAGATTCCTGATGCTTGACAATGTCTGGTCGCTTTGGGCTCCACACTCGGGCGCTGATGGCTCCAACACCCGTCTCCCTCTCTGCTGCTCTTTCCGCCTCGCCTGTCTCTTTATGGTTATGGGTTATGGTTGGTGTTGTTGTTTGCCATCGCGTCAAACCGCCGGTGGTGGATGCAGATGAAAATTAGCATAAGCGTGTGAATTAAAGTTGTCAGCCACTGAGATGATGTTGAGATCTTGATTATCATGCCCATTTGAGGGCGTCTGCTCATGTCATCGCGCCTGTCACTGGTGTCTGATGGTTGGGTGCGCAACACCAACATAGTCCGCGCGGTTGGAATATGAGTCATGGCAGACGACTTTGACTGGCCACATTTGGAAAGTGGCTAATTGTCAAACTCCATTCACTTTTCTGGCTGTGATTATGATAAGTGGACTTGCTGACTGACTGATGCTCTTGGCCAGAGCACGCCTTTACATGGCACAACCCACTTAAAAGTTTCGGGTGTGAAAGACCATATTGTTCGGCTTTTTGTTATTTAGCGCTTCTGCTAGTAGTGGCTGGCGCTACGCACTTTTCTGTCAACATGGGCGTCAACTGCCTCTTCCATTCAACCTCAATTAGCACGGTGAACTGGTACTAGTCGGAACTTTTCAATTAATGATTTATGAGTTTGTTTGTAATGTCTGAGTGGTTTCATCGATAGAGGCTGGGAAAACAAAACAAATTGGTTTGGGCTGTTATTTTACGCTCTCGTGGTCGTGGTCTGCATGCTTTTGATTTAGAATTACAGGATAAGATCTTCACTTTAAGACCTGTTTCCGCTTTCACAAAAAGAATATTTTGATCCGTAGCGTATTTCCGAGGAACAACGTGAATAGCTTGGGGCTGGAACAATAAAGAGAGTGCGTCTTGACGATGTCAAATGGCCGCCTCATAGATGCGACTCATTTTGACTTCTTCTTTGCTTTGGGACCGTGAGGAACTCGTATTATGCTAACAAGCAACTCGCTAGCTACAGCTTCGAAAAGGCGAAAAGACCATTTTGTTGCATGTGGGTTGCTACAGGGGTAGCTATGATGAGGAGGAGAAGGACGGCGGCACGCTTGCGGTTGCTCGGCTCAGC
The DNA here is from genome assembly GCA_944738645.1 of Eristalinus sepulchralis. Lineage (NCBI taxonomy): Eukaryota > Metazoa > Arthropoda > Insecta > Diptera > Syrphidae > Eristalinus > Eristalinus sepulchralis. The sequence continues at coordinate 36,995,828 of OX122883.1, forward strand.
TCGTCGGACGGGGTGGTTCTTGTCCCCCTCACACGTACATCACCCATTGCACACAAAAAAAATTCGTGCCTAAACTAGCTTGGGGGTTGCGGATGACAGAATGTGCTACTGCGAAGCCAGGCGAACACATATTTACAAGCAAGTGTTGAAACCTATATAGTCTTAGGGTATACAACTTTACAAAGCACGTTGGAACTAAAGAAACAGACTGAAACTAATATGAGCTCCACGGCATGAGGACCATGAAGGGAATGAAAAAGGCTGAAATGCCATCCAAGAAACCCTTTACTGAGCCCTCCTCTCGTGGCACAAACCTTCAAATACACAAATGGATCACTGAACAAATGATCAAGTTTTGGTACAACCAGGTTTGTATCAATAACACTAGAAAATTCATGGGACGAAACTACAATCTCAGTCTCTAGAACTCAACGAAACTGACCTAAGGATATTATGTGGCGCACTAACAGGTGGTCGCCGTGGCGTAGTGGTAAGTGCGTCGACCGCCGCGCAGAGAGTCTAGGTTCGATTCCCGGACGGGACACCTCGCATTTTTCACGGCACCACCTCTTTCGAGTTGCTGACAACACTCAAAGATTATTTATTGTCTATGTAGAAGCTTTTCAAAATCACGCCGTTCGGAGTCGGCAAAAAACTGTAGGTACCTTCTACTCGTGAGAGAACAGTAGCACGCACAACACGAGTAGTTTTTGTAGAAGCTCGGCCCTGGTTCCTTGTGGGCTGTAGTGGCACTCAATTATTATTATAACTGGTGACGGAGCGTGTAGCCAGATAAAAGAAACAACGGAATACCTACTAAATTACTGCCCGTGGAAGGTTCATGGTTCACATGTATGATCGTTTACGTGGTTCTCAATTCTAAACTGTTTCTACCACAAGGCATTTCCTCTAGTTACAAGATAATATAAGGTTGTCAAATATCTCCGCTTTTTTGCTCTTTATTCAATGCTTCATAAAAAGTGTTACAGTGATCGGATTTAGTTCAAATATGCGCCGTTTTGTTCGATAATCTGTTTCCATCTAGACGGCAACTTTATAATACCCCCTTCGTAGAAGCCCAACTCCTTATTTGCGAAGAACTCGGACAGCCACTCTTCACAAGCCTCTTTTGAGTTCAACTTCACACCACCAAGGGCGTCCGCCATGGACAGGAACAGGTGGCAATCACTTGGCTATGGTGGATTCGATAAAACCTCCCCTCCAAGCTGCCGTAGCTTCTGACGAGTCATCAACGAAGCGTTTTGTCTGGCGTTGTTCGGTCCACTACCCTCTTCCTGTTGGCCAATTCTGGACGCTTCTGGTCGATCGCCTGGTCCAGCTTCAAAATGGGTCGAGTTCGTTCCGTTTCAGCAGCATATTGCAGGCGTTGATTCGGTCCAGAAGGTTTTTTTGCGTCAAATCATACGGCACCCAAACATCAAACTTTTTTTTGTATCTACCTGTCTAACTCGATGATTTCCATGATGCGATCGGTATTCGTCGTAACAGGTCTTCCGCCGGCTGGCTTATCCATGGTGTCGTTTTCGTCGGTTCTGAATCGTCGAAAACATTCCTCCGCGGTTTGAAGTGATAGAGTACCATCCCCCAAAACACCATTAATCTAACGGAACGTTTCTCTAGCGGATTAGCCTTTAACGAAGGAAAACTTTAAAATACCGCGAATTTCGGCGTTAGTGAACTCCATGTTTACACGTCCATAACTGTTGAACGCAATATCCAAATTTATCATGCATGCGTTTTGTAGGTTATGTCAAGACCTTTCGAATGATGTATAGTATTGCCAGATACAAGCTCTGTAGCGCTTTGTACATAGCCGGAAATTTCAAAAACCAAAAGGCAGAAGCTAGATATTTGACAACCTTGTATGCTATTTGTCTGCGAACTTAAGGGTCAGTTTTTTGAGCAATTATGTTTTTTCAAGAAATTTGTACACCATGCTGTCAACGGTTCAAACTCGTACTCTTTTCCTTTAGGAGATCCCTTACGGACCTTAAGCGTGTCTGGCAGGCAAAAACAAAAATGCAACATTTAAGCATATTGCGGTGATCGAACGCATCATTCAACACTGACTTCTGTTCTAGACATCACCTCGAAGATGAACTAAGTGAGAAAACGGAAATAAAAGTTGACAGACGCAACAAAGAATGTAGAGGGCATTACACTAAACAGTTTCCCTCATCAGAATAAATCTACATCTAGCTTGAATGAAACGGACCCAAAACCCAGACCAGACCAAACCAGCCCTTTGGCCCCATCCCTCTTACGAAACGAATGAAAATCTGCTTCGGCTAGGATTCAAAATTCTACCGCAGTCACCAGACTTTTCTGATATTTCTCCAGTCGGGTGTCATTTTGTCGAAAGAAGGTGTTCCAAAATGGAGCACAGGTTACGGAAGCCTTGAAAACATTTTTGCGTTACAAAATCGAGCCTCCTAAATACAAGTACTATAATGGACCTTAAGCCTCGGTGGGCGAAGGTTATAGATATGAGTCATATTTTGTCAAGATAAAATTTAACAAAAGAAATTCTGACTTTTAATTTTTTTTTCAAAAAAATCAGACATTTCTTGTTAAGTCTCTTGTCATCTTGATACCAAGGGACTTAACGATTGTTATAACCTCGCTCCAACACATTCATTATGGTCATGCAGGGGGCGTAAAAGGGGCAGCAAGCCTCCTATACCTTCTTCCCGCAACATTCTATGTGCTCTGGTCAACTAAATGAAATTCGACAGCAGCACAATAGATTTTCTGACTTTTAGAAAAGTTTCATAATATTCCAGTCAAGCACAAAAACTATAGAACATAGACATTTCTTTATGGAATCGAACAGCTGATCCCCAGCTCAGCACACATCTCGTACGGCCACCATCAGCCCCCAACTGTCCGCGGACGAAGTTCAAATTTGTGAAGTCATCTTGGTTGACCCTTGCCAATAACTTCCAAGCAATATCAATCCAGCTCACCTTACCCAATATGGAAAGTAATCCACTCCGCAGACAGGTGTTTCCGTGCGAAGTTGTTTCTCTCGTAATGCCATCATTCCGCGACATTCCAACGCACCTCGATGTCTGCCATCCCCCGCCACCGCCGCCGCCTTCTACCGCTCATAACGAATGTGTTAATTATCACTGCCCTCTCAAACTTACACGGCCAGTCTCGACCAATAACTTAGGTAATCCCATAGGAATCGAAAAATTATGCAAAGCCGTGTTGAGAACAAATTAATTTCGTATTGCCGTCCACCGATCGGCCGGTAAAACTGAGCATCAGCACGCCGGCATTGCCACTTTCGGAATTCAGAATTCGGCTCAGAGCTAATTGGCGCATTTAATCTGATTAAATCGATCCGGCCATCCGTGCCATGAAATTGGAACATCAGATACCGGGGATCGGATGTGTCCCAGCGGTCATGTGTGGTGGCGGCAGTCGCTAATGGGGGGGCTACCTGGTGGTCTCGTCTATTGATTTTAATTTGACAAATTTACATTCGGAAGAATATACCTAATTTGCATTCGGGCCCGGGTATCTGTGTATCTGTCCAGTGTGTCTGGTGCGTCTGAGCCGGGCTGTTTTGATTGTGATTTGTGTGCTGACTGCGAGTGCTGAACGCTGCTGGCTGCGAGGAGCTATGTTGATGAAATGGCTCCCGAATAGAGATTTCAAGGGCTTCGTGGAGTAACAGCTTCACCTTCGGACTCAGATAATCAGATTCTGTGCGATTGATTTGATTTGATTTGATTATGATGACCTAGACATGATTTCCGTTGAACGGCGTTTTATGGAAGCGAATAGGTCTAGTTTAGAAATGCAAACATTTGTTTTAAGTTTGATGTTAATTCTGCAGTTAATTGAAGGCAAAAAGTTCAGAGAATCAAACTGGCGCCCGATCAGTAACCCATCCGAATTGGATATTTTAAGTCTTGATAGCAAAAATTGATTTTGCTGAGTATTCTATCCATGACTATGCATTATAATCGAATAAAGTTATTATGGTGTGTGTAAGAGTAGATGGGTTTGAATCTGTTTAGCAGGCATGCCACTATACTGCATTTCATACAGCAATTTTGTTTACTCCCGAAACACTGGTTTCGCTTGAATGAAGCACTTCATCTGAAGATGGTACTACTCTTCTCAGACCCACCCAGTTTTCAAAGTTTCTTATGACTCTTATGCGTGCCATCCAGTCGCAGGTGGCTCCTATTTTTAATTAAATTGCTCCCCTGATGCCGTGTCAAGTGCAAAGCAGATGCTTTCGTTTAAATCGATACAAATCAGACCACCCAACTAAAAATTTGAAATCTTAAATGCTGGGCAATGAGTGGGTTTGGTTTAGTAACTTGGTAAATACTTACTACACTTAACCACTCTATCGAACGTTATTGAAATATTTACGAGACTGTCTAAATAGAACTACGCATCAACTATATTACAAGGGATTTGCAGAAGTTCTCTGATCCTGTGTCTAGGGTAATTCTTAAACTGTCAGTGTTTCAAGACATTTTCCTTTAATCAGACGACCATCTTTGTTCAATCTTAAAACCAAGTAGTCCTATTAACATTTATGAACCGGTGTTGTGGCCTCCCTGTCATACTTGCCACTTCGCGGGAGGTCGCTTTCTCACATTTTTTTTACAGTTCTAGACTTTCTGACAATGCTCAGATAATACAAATTACTTTTTTAAAAATCTTCTCAAATAGCGTCGCTCGGAGTTGAAATTAAACTGTAGGTTCTTCCTTCTCCTAACAAAACAAAAGCAAAAATCAGGCGATGCAGAAGCAAAATTATCACTAGTGAAAAATGATAGTTTTGGGCTTATATAACACATCACCTTAACACTGTGGGCATCAGAGCCATATCCCTGTATGGCATTGTGTTAAAGTGGTCCATTTTTATTTCCGCCACTTATTGAAGCTTTCTAAAATAAAAAACAAAAAGACTAGCTTGCATCTTTATAAGTGGAGCTCTCAGAGCCGATACCTAAGAGAATCTTAACACTATCTTGCCCCACCAGACCCGTTAGAAAAAGAAAAGGCAACGTATTCTGCAAACCGTTCCCATTGATCTGCAACAGCACTAAGACAGACGAAAATACCTTTGTTACAAAAACTTCATAATTCAGATTCGATGCATCATAGCATACATATTTAATTACCTTTAATTAACAATTTTATTGAAGTGTTGGCTCTATAACTTAGTTCGTGCGGTTTGCTATGAGATGCGTAACTTGTATTATTCCATTGAATCATGCGTTGAAAGAGGCTACTTTCACTGTACTTAATTTCAGTATCTGTCATTCATTTGAAGCGTAAGCAACAATAATTTCGTTTCACTCATATATGCCGAACTTTGTGCGTGAGGTGTTTTTGCGGGGAGTTCTTCTTCATTACTTTCAGAGTTGCTACTGAAAGTCAACGTATTTGGGTGGAAGTTCAACGTAAACACGCGCTAGCTGAACGAACGTGTCAAAAGTGGTTTGCACGATTGCATAATAGTTGTGATTTTGGCATTAGAAAATGATAAACGTCCTGGGCAGCCAAAAAAGTTTGAAGATGAAGAATTGGAAGCATTACTCTATGAAGATTCTTGCCAAACACAAGAAGAGCTCGCAGAATCTTTGGGTGTTGAGATAAAATTCAACTGTTACAATTGCAACTGTCTTTATTCAGTGAAGGTATTTATATTAGAAAAGCATTTGACTTTGGAGACCTCGGGTCATTCAACTGATAGCGCTGTTTATGCCATGATGGTACAGAGTATGGTGCAAGAATTCTTTCATTTCTTAGCAACCCGTACGAATTAAGTTATAGACCCAAAAAAAATTAAATAATTAAATTAAATAAATAAACGATACCATGTGCGTAGCTCGTTGATGGTTTCGTTTTTTGTTTCCCTGCACTTTCAATTTTGTTGATTTTTTCATGCTATAATTTACAATTTTGTTTTATTTACCATTTTCTCAGCATTGAAGCATGGATATTAGGTTTCTATCTTTTATATGTTTTTTGCATATCGAATAATTCGGAAAACACTTTTATATGATGTTTTCCGTCCTCTGCGCCCAGCAATAACTTTCATTTCGTATCTATCCAAAGATTGTATTGTATTATCAAAGTTTAAAATAAATTCGTATATGCAAACATGTTTAAAATAATATGTACTTTCTAACTAGAAACATTTCCTTGTTGGAAGCTCAATAAACCTTCTCTCGCCCAAGAACTACACACAACAAGGAAGAATCAAACAAAATTACAGAACACTTCTACTACTACTACTACTTACTACTAATGTAAAAAAGTAAGACACATCCATTTAGAAATATGAATTGTAAACGTTATTAAGACCTTAGTAAATAATAATTCCATCCCTTGTTGCTCGTATTGTTGGAGAGACCGATAAGGGTAAGGTACCGCTGGTGCTGATTCGTTTGTACGTACATTTGTCAATATCCACTTGCAAGACGCTCCTCATGCATGAAAAACACCAAAGTCTGATGGACAACAGCAATCAAGCCGAATCTGACATCTCCTTGCTCCAAAACGATTGAAAGATTTTATCAACTTCAACGAATAAAATATCAGTGCTGCAGAGGATGCCATTGTGGTTCATTCATATCGATTCCTGAATTGAACGTAAATTTTTTATTTTTTTACTGCATCACTCATTTCTCAGATCACTTCCCTTCGGAGTTGACAATAAGATGTAGGTCCCCTCTCTACTCGCAAGAGAGCCTTGTGCACTCATTACAGCGAGTAGTTGCCGAGGATACTAGACTCTGGTCTGTGCCCTGCAGTGACATCTAATTTGTTTTACAATGGATGCTATTGAGGGCCACTTCTTGATAGTGACACATTCCAGGCGAGTTCCTTCCCCACCATGTGTCCGCACGACCCTGCTCACGGAAAGCATGAACTGCAACATCTAGAGCTTTTCGATACGATAGAAAGAAACTCCTAGGAAGACAGAAAATGCACTGAAAGTCCAAAACGAAGTGGATTGCCAGGTTGAGCACGTCGATCTTATCTCATGTTTTTCCTTATGTTGATCATTGATCAAATCACATTCTTCGTAAATCGGTTAGAAAATTATTTTCCAAATGAAATTTTGGAGCACTTAAAATAGACAGTACTACTTGCATACTTTATGTTTGCATCTAATTTTCCTAAGAAATTGATTTTAAATTAGACTAGTGCCGACTGCCTTCGCTTGATGCAACTCCAAATGCAATGATCCAATTCCGACTATTTCACACTCGGGATATTAAAAATATGAATGGCGGGGATAGGATCTTGTCGACACGCACCTAAAATTACTTTTGTACAAGCTACCTAGATGAAGTGGAGGAAGAAACTATTACTCTGCAAATGCCCGTCACTTGTTTGAATAAGGTACAAACTTCTTTCAGTCCGTAGACGAACTCAACAATGGTAAACGTCTCCATTTTGTACACAATTCAATTCATTCATGAGCAAATCCGTTTCCAACAATCACTTCCTCATAATTCCTACATCTATCCGTAAAACATGATCTTCCTTGACTGCCTAAGAAGTTCCATAAAATACAATCAAAGGCAACCATTTCATACTGTACCATTCCTTGGGCAAAGCTTTTCACCAAAAAATCTCCTTTTACCAGAGAAACGTCTCCTTTCACCACACAAAAGTCAACACAAACACAAAGCATCCATTTCATCCCCTAAAACACATTCAATGAACAATAGTTCAGTTTTCCACCCCTTTTCGGTTGGAACCGTTGGCTCAGCTACCACGTAGTGGTTTCAATTCTGGTTCTTATTGTGAGCACATCGCAAGAAAAAAGTTACTTCGTCTATTCTAAGATAGATGGCCGCAGATAAATTTAAATTGTCATTTCAATGTGTGCGTTAAAGTGAATGCGACAAGCTTACAAACTTACCATTGACTGTGCTGTGTACCCTCCATGGATTGGTGATTTGTGCTGTGAGCTGTTAACTTGTGCGTTTATTTTCTTCTCTCAATACACACCGAATAGCTTGACCATGAAGACTCTTAGAAAAGTGCAGATGGCCGCAGAACATAGTGCACAGCCACCATTCGTGTAATGCGTGTGAAATTACCATTCCTGTGGCAAGGTGTGGCGAGCGTAGAAACATTCAGTTTTTCGGAAAATTAAGACGTCTGGTGACCAATTATGAACTTAACTCCGGTATGCTGCTTCTAGCGATGTGCCTGACCAATCAGTAGTGCATCTAGTGAAGAACAATGTCTTTGTTTCCTCTGCTGACGATCAGTAAAAAGATTCCATGTCGTTGACATCAATCTTTACGTCGTCAGACGTTCTTCTGCATCCTCCTTCCAGTTCGCAGTTCAACCAAAATATAAGTCTAATATCCGAATTATTAGCTTTGTTTGCAGAAGAATCAATTAATGTTGTGAACACACAGCTAGTAGGGGATGAAAAGCCTGCTAATACTGTAAGGATTACTTCCGGCTGCTTCCATTTCCCCCTCAAACTCCAAGGAAACAAGCCCATCAACTAGTTGCGGCTGGTGAGTGTATTTGGTTAAGTTTAATAACAAACACGAGCCCTTGGGGGGAAGGGATTTGTTGCGATGCGTTAAGTTTGCTCCGATAGCGGTGAAGGGATGATGGCTCGTTCCCTTTGAACTCAATCTGTAATGAGATGTAAATAAGTCGAAATTTGTCTATTAGTTCAAATTTTGTTATTTGTTTTGTGTTCGCTGCTAGTTCTTACAATAATCCGGAAAGTCAAGTACTTTACTGTGCCCCTTGGGGGTGGAGGAGGATGGAGTGAAATTATTGCGTACAATGTTTTGGGGAAGACTCTGAAAATACGTAGAAAAGATGTGATAAGTGATATGGTAATTTGATAGGTTGGTGAATGTGAATTTTTAAGGCACGTTGCGCGTGTTATTGTCTCAGGGAATGAACTACTAGAGGGTGATTCATCGTGAGGTTTGACTTTAAACAGGCGTTGTTTTACAAATCCCGTGTGCCCCCAATCAAACCGCTTTATCACTTTTGTTCAGTTTCATTTGCAAGTCATTATGGAGCGGCTTACACCACAAACGCGTTTCCACTTTGTTCAGCTGTTTCACGAAACCAGCGTTCTGTGAGAATTATATTTTTATCGTGCAATTCGAGCTATTTTCAATACGATAAATTTGGTTACTGAAACCATTGTATCTAATACTATTCCCACTAACTTAGCAACGTTAACGAGCTATCTGCTTCCTGTAATATCGACAAGACGGCGCTACGAGCCATACAGCGTATAACACAATTGACTTGTTGAGAAATCATTTTGTTGGGGACCATGTCTTGCTTATATATATTTGTTGCTTGGTTCATGCGACATCACACTATTGGAACATTTTCTTTAGGTGTATGTCGAATTTCAAGTCTTCAGTAATAAGTTGATTATGCCATGTTAAAAATGGTCTCCAACAGGGTGCCGTAAATTAGCCAATTCTGTTCTCTTCATAATGCAATTGCGTACGCAGATGACTTGATAGTCTACAGGTCCAAAGATTGAGGAGATTACCACTCTCTTGCAGGGCGACTTTGAGTCCTTCAGACGAGATTGCGACAGCTGGAAGTTAAAAAATTAACTTCGATAAGTCGGAAACCATTCTGTTCGGGACGCCGTTGCATAGGGCTTCGGCGGACACAAAGAAGAATTGGCGTAAGCTCGCAATCATTGGACAACACGGAGAGCCACTGACGCAGAGGACTGTGGTCTGGGATCTGGTTGGATCAGTATCTGTATTTTAATAAACATATAGATGCTCTGGCGAGGGCTCGAGGCGCCTTTGCCCTTACAAAGAGACTCTTTTACAACAGCCAGCTCGAGGCGAGGGTAAAGGTGATCTGCTACATGGTCCTAATCAGGCCAATGCTCAGCTATGGCTGTCCGGTGGTTCAATGTGGGAGCTAGTCCGATGGAAAGGATGCGGTTGTTCGAGAGAGCATGCCTTCGGGTCTGTCTTCAACTTTACCGAACTCCTTGGTCCGAGTACAAGAAATTCTACTCCAATGAAGTCTTATACAATAGGGCGAAAATGATCAAAGTAGATAATTTCATCCTGAAGCTGATTCGGAGACACACTGCAAGAGCAGTGCACAATCTTACTTTTGGGGCTTACTATCCCAACACACAATATCATGAAAGGGTGCGCTATAATGGTTTCGTTCCTCCAGAAGCATTTGTCTATTTGGGCAAGCTAGGTCTGTTACAAGACAAGGAAGCGGTACCGCTCATCTTTCATTTCGCCCGTTCTGCTGTGGATGGGCGACTCAACTACGACCGTACCGTTGCACGACGAGCTGAGGACAATTTCCTCCGCATCAGTACTTACATATCTTTAGCATTAAGTTTTATGTTAGAGTTAAGTTTTAAGACAGCAATAAAAAAAAAAAAAAATAAAAAAAAAACTGAAAATAAAAAAAAAATATAAGAAATACAAAAATACAAAAAAAAAATAAAAAATTAAAAATACACAAAAAAAGAATTATTATTATACACACATACATATGTATATAGTTGTATATAGACGCACCTGTACATGTACCTACGAACATATATTGATGAATTATAGGTGCGTACGTAGCTTAAGTAAGTAGTAGAATAGTTTTAGTTTTATTTTTAGTTTTCGTTCTAGTTCTTAGTTTTAATAGTAGGTGTAGCTGTAGATATAAGCTTTTTAGCAAAAACGTTAAGTTTTTAAGTTTTTGTTTTCTCTTTTTTCTTAATAAATTATGCATCAAAGAATGAATTAATGTTCATACATAAAATATACACAAAGAAGTTGAAAAAACATAGTAATTTTTATGTTGTTTATGTAAGAGAGCCTGCGAAAGGCCAGTAAGATTATTGTAAGACCAAAAAGCTCTGGAAACTAGTTGTAAGCATTTTTGTCTGTTACAAAGACCGCTCGTCCACTGTCATCTGTCAGAGTAGGCTAGAGTAAGCTAGGCTAACGAAAAAAATTATAACAATAAAAAAATTAAACAAGCTTAAGTTGATTGAAATTAGCTTAGCTTTATAAAGTTTAAGTTGGTTGAAGTAAGATAAGTTAGTATTAAGCTAAGTTAAGGTTTTTTGCATAATTTTTTTAATAGATATCAAAGTTTTCAATATAAAAAATATATACTATATTTGGTTATCTAATAATAATAATAATAATAAATAATCATATACATAATACTCTTTTATTATATCGGTCCAAAAAGAAAAAATAGGTGTAACCCTCTGTTTGTCTGTCAAACATGGATATATGTTATAGGACAACCTGACTAACTCTAACTGCATGAACCGAATTTGATTTTTTTTCAATGAGTCGCCATTTGTTATTGAGCAAGCAATATGAGCAAATTATGAGCCAGAGAGTTCCGTTGAATAGTTACACCTTCGAACAGCCATCAGAAAAAAGGCAAACGCGATAGTGATGTTTTGGTCCACCATTACCGCCGACGGCCAGAACCACCGATGGTTTTCTTCTCTTGTATTTTTGGACCGTGGCTTAAAAATTAATGTGACCATATTCAGTGAAACTGTCTCAGAGGAAGTATTGACATATTGGGCAGACAAACATTTCGGTCGGATACCCAGTGTGTCAACAAAGTGTAAACGTGTTAGCAAATTTGTTTTGATTTCATTTGCATAACTTAACGAGCTTATCATAAATTTTAATATGCTTCCAGCTTGATCTCATCACATGCTGTCTGCACCTTATGAAAGAATTCAATTAAATATGAGATTCTTGTTATGTCAAGTATGGAGAGGACCTACAGTTCAATGCTGATACCTAACGACAAGTTTTAAGAAAGAGGCGGAGCCAGGGACAGTTTTCGATTTAAATGAATGGCAGTGAATGAGACACCGTGACGGCCAACAACCAACGTTTAAAAGAGTAAATGAATTTCATCATCATCATCATTTCCCTTAATCCGTTTATTCCTCTAAGGGGGTTGCGGGGCAATGCACGCACGAGGTACTGCTCAGAATGCTCGATCCTTGGCCATTGACTCTTACTTATCAAAACAATTAACCCAAGCATCATGGCAGGTTTATGGACTTGATCTAACCACCTCACCCTGGGTCTGCCAAGTGGTCGCCTACCTGATGGAATAGCACCCAAGGCACGTGTCGGAAGTCTTGATGAAGGAGACGTCCGTATGTGATTTTTCTTATAAATTTATCCTCAATTTGCGCTCTAGCGCTTATGGGAATTCAGCTTGTAGCTCCGGTTCTTGTCTTGATTTGTTTTCAAAAGAAATTTGATCGTTGATCTGAAGAATTTGCCGTTAACAGTGCTTACGCCAACAACAACGTTTTCGAGCAGGTACTGACAAATGTTGCCGACGCGATGCAATGCAATAATTTTTCTTCACAAAAGCGCTTCTGCCTGATCGTGTCCGTTGACGCCGTTGTATTCTTAACTCGAGATGGCCGAAAAAAGCACACCTGCAGATCAATTATCCAAAAACTAGGTTCATCCTCCGGAAGGAAACCAAATCCAGTTTCGGAGATAGTGTCCCATTGATTTTCTCAATTTTTTTGCTTCGTTTTCAAGCACTTCTGGCTAAAAATATTCCAACCCTTACCCGAGATAAGATGAGAGCATCAGAGCACATCCGTAGTACCGTGCTGTGGCACCCTTCAGTTTCTCCCTGAATAGGGCCGTGCACAGTGCCCGTCCCCCGGCGCAGAACTGCAAGTAGTGTTACATTCTATTTAACATGCGTGGGCTATTGTTGCATTTCACAAGTAGCTACTCCGTGATATTTTCGTAGTAACGTTGCTAATTAGCGTACAAGTCCATTACACAGTTTTTACCCCCATTCAACGGTGCTTGGCAGCTCGCGAGAGGCTCGAAGCTCTCCTGGCATCGTGTGCCCCCCAACATTAAATACAAGTAAATATATTCAAAGACAATTGGTACTAGAGTAACATTTGGTGTCTCCTGCAGTCATTTTTAATTTGATAGCAGAGCGTCGTCGCCTGCATCGTCAGGATGCAAGATTTTCACTTCGGGCCCCACCCTCTCCGATTCGGTGACGGGGGAGATTCATTTGTGCCGTTCGTCGAGTAGGAAGTCACTTGAGCGTTTTCAACGAATTTGCGCAGCATAACGTTCGTTTCGCTGCCGAAGGACCATCTTCTGCACGCGTGGGAGTACTGCAGGCAGTTTGAGTACACATTTCACTGCGAATGTCAACGAGGTATCGTATCGTGCGATACACGCTGCAGTGCATGTGGTGCGCGCCGTGAATTGCATACGATTAGCCCCGGGTCGTGTGTGCATACCATTCGCGGAGATGAGTGATCCCATCAAAATGGGGCCTTATTCAGGAAACTTTCGTCAACAAATGAAGTGTGCAGCCCTATTTTGCTGTCATGCGTGAGCATTACACTCGGGGGGACTGTATTGTCGCGGGAGTTTAATAGAACGCATCGCATACGCCCACTTCAGCGGCCGTGTGGTGTACGAGTGTATGGTTTTAACCGAAAATTTCATCGCGGTTAATAATCCTTGAGGAGTGCTCCAGTGCAAAACTGGAAAAATACAAAACTCTCGTGTGCTCCGGTTCACCGGAGGCTAATGAATGTCATTCAGTGTTGTTGTGATGGGTGAGGGTATTAATAAGCTGGTGAGTTGGATAACGATGCGCGTTGTCATTGTGTCGTGCATAATGATCGGGCTTACGTGCGGTTCACACAATTGACAGCCAGGCACCGTCCGTATCGGCGGCGGGGCAATTGGGCTTCTTAAGTCCTCGGCTCTCTTAAGGGGACATTCTCTGTGTTGTCTTAGCAAATTAGCTAAAGACCAGGATACCCATTACCACCTTCGATACGGTTCCCGACTCTTAGCCACGGTCCAATACATGCACAGCTGGCTCAGGCATGGCATGTCCTTGAACGTAAATTCTTCTGCTGCCTTTCCATTTTGTCTATACAAACAGCAACTTCCGTCAAGGTTAATCTTCGCAGCGAATTCCTTCACCGTCCAGCATTCCGGCATTGACATCATTTCACCACTATTCGCCGCCCACCGGGAGGATAAAACTTCACTCGCCTTAGACTTCGTCTTAAACGTAACGAAATCAATTCATGGGACTGCATAGCTCTGTGAAAGGACTCGCCTGTCAGTCTCCGGGAGCAGACCCTTTTCCATTTCATTGATTACGTACACGCGACAGATTCTTTTCACTGGCATTGTCTATTTGATGTGATTACAGTTACAGTTGGCTCAGTGGCTCCCGGCAACAATATGAACGTCCGCCTGCTGCTACTGCTACTGCGGCGGCAACGGTGACGGGATTCATAGTTTCCTAGGACATTCCGTCTTTCACCCTCGCCCCCGCATTTCCCTGGGTTATGTCATTCATTCCATTTGGTATGTCTCATCATAACAGTTTTTCTTCTCTTTTCTTGTAATTTACTTTCGGTTTCATCTTCTTTTTGTCTGGACCCGAGACTAGGACCGAGCAGGAGACTGTATGGACTCGTGAATTGGTCGTAAAGTATTTCAGCGTTGTGAGGCATGAAATAATTCAAATTTTCAGCAGGGGGAAAGGTAAGCGAGGGTGCTATGCTCGTTGATCCTGCGAAGGAAGTGATGACGGAGAGGCGTGGGGCCGGGGGAGGGATGCTAAAAGTATCGGGGATGTTTTCATTTAGCGGGAGTTGGAGAGAGAGAATCAGGTGAAATTTAATGGAAACACTGACATGTGGACTAATCCAATTTGATGACGTCTGTCCCTCGAGGGCTGGACTTAATGTCTCGTAAAACGAAATCGAATTCGATGCTCCCGTGTTCTGTGTGGTCTAGTTTGAAGGATAATTAAACAATTTTGTTTCATAATTGGCCTAATGGGGCGCAAGAACGTTTTTGCGGGATGGCTGATGGAAGGACGTTATATTTGGCGGGACGTTGGAATTTGAGGGAGACTTCAATGTTTTTGTTTTGTTTTGTTCAAGAAATGGAATGGAATGGGTAAGTGTGGACGCACACATTAAAGGTTGTCTGTACTCTGTTTCACGGAGATAGAAATATACATAATATGTAGATAAGGTGAAAAATGCGGTCGTATGCACAATTGTCTGATTGCAATCCCATCTACGATCGCACTCATGTCAGTCATCTCAAAAAGCGCCCATCCTAAGTGGTGGTCAAAAGTAAGGGAATCTGGTGAAAGGACGAAAAATGATTACACACGAGTTCGGTACACTGACACACACCTCTGTTCCTTGGAAAATTTCAAACGTTCCTGTCTGTCGATTAGAGAGAGAGAGAGAGAGAAGAGAGAGAGCGCATTTGTTGGTTGCTCATCCT
The DNA here is from genome assembly GCA_944738645.1 of Eristalinus sepulchralis. Classification (NCBI taxonomy): domain Eukaryota; kingdom Metazoa; phylum Arthropoda; class Insecta; order Diptera; family Syrphidae; genus Eristalinus; species Eristalinus sepulchralis. Next base: position 37,011,190 of record OX122883.1, read on the forward strand.
ACACTTTAGCAACGGCAAGAATGAAAGGGACACACAACTTAAAAAAATAGTTTCGATCGCCATGCCGCCTCGTTCAATAATCTAAAATAGGTCTGAGTTGGCTGATTGGTTTTGGTGAGGGTAAGGTAGTATGGCACGCAGAAAACAAACCCAAGTTGCACTCGATGCTTAAAGGTTTCGTTGTCTTCATATGCGCCTGTTGCGTTGTTCCAATGTCTCAGATTTAATGACTTTTCGGGCAGGAGCAGTGGTGTCTATACACTCTGCATGGCCTAGCCATCTTAAGCGTTGTATCCGATAAGGCTTAACCATGCGCATACAGCCGTACAGCCTATAGAGTTCGACGTTGAATCTTCGCTTCCAGATGCTATCAACGCCAATAGGAACAAAAATCACTGGCAGAACTTTTATACTTTTAATAATAAAAGCTTCCTCATCCGATTTTAGTAAAGTCCAAGTTTCCGTGCTGTAAAGGAGGTCTTGGATGATCAATCTGTTGTACAATGCGAGTTTAGTCCTTTGGGAGGGTGCTCTATTACTCATGAGCCCTGAAAAACAGCGATTAGTAAGAGTGATTCTGCGTTTGATTTCGGTACTTATATTCTTGTCCCTATTTAATGCGGAGCCAATGTAGGCGAGGTTCTTAACTACCTCAAAGTTTCTGCTGCCTAGTGATACGCTCTGTCTAAGACATCAATGTTGTGTGTCCTTTCTTGATGTCAGCATATACTTTGCCTTGTCTTTATTTACTCAGCCGCTTCCGCTTGAATGCCAACAAACGCCTCATTAACGAACCACTGTTTTCCAATCACATCCATGTCGTTGGCGTAAGAAGGTGGACTGACGTTTAAAAGATCCTGCCTCTGGTGTTGACTTGTGAGTTACGCACGATCTTCTCAAGAACGATGTTGAAAAAGCAAGATTTGAGAAGCTTTTCATAGACAATTAGTACTCTTTGAGTGGTGCAACTTGAAAGAAGTGGTGCCGTGAAAAGGTGTTCAGTCCGGAACCTGGATCTTCGGCATGTGAGTCGACGCACTTACCCACTACGCCACGGCGACCACAAAAAAAATACTAACTGTCAACATTAAATTTCACCATTCGGAGTTGGTAATAAACCCTAGGTGCCCAACTTTAGTAAGAGAAGAGTATCGCATCACCCCTTTTTTTATGTTAAGTGACGCTCTAAGTCTCTACTTAAGGAGAAGTCATTCTCCACTAAGCTAAAAGCCATCTGGACATTTTTGCCCACCTAGGACTGCTTTAGTTTAGGATGAATACAAAAAAAATTGTTTAAAGGAAAACGAGGTCTTATTTATTTGATACAAGTGCGAAGTAAACTGAAATAAATATTGAAAACCAGCAATTTTTAAAAACAATTGTTCAATATGTCCTTGGGGAAATTTAAGTTGAGTGCCAACAAACATCCGTCCCAAATACGACCCTACACGTTTTAGTATGCTAAGTGCGTCGGATATCGGACATTTGTCAGGTTAAGAGAAAAAAATCAAATTGTAAGCTCCTTTTAATGAAATCTGTAGAAATTGATGGGAAGTTGTCCTCCACAATCTGTATACTTGCCGCTCGTTATCACCCATAAAATAAAAACACTTATTCAAGATTTAGAATTGAACTTCTTAGATAGCCTTAAAAGCAGTTTCAGTTGGTTCGCCTAAGTTTCCCTCATAGGGCAGGTGTCGCAATATATTCTTACTGAAATAAGTGCCATCTAAACTCACCCACCATGGCCTATACAACCTGAAACACTAAATTCTGCTTCTAGAGAAGGCAAATTCAAAGATCAACGGCTATGGTTGGCATGGCCGAAATGTAAGAAGCTTATATTTTAGATTTGGCCCCGTGTGACTTATTTTTGTTTCCATACCGAAAAAAGAACTACTTTGCTAACCTCCAGAGAACGAATGTTTTTATTTTAAAACTAGTTAAAGAATGCATAAATTGCATTAAGCTAAATGGAGATATTTTTTCAACGTTTTTATTTTCCTTTTGCAAGCCACTTATCGGACCGCCCATACACTATACCCTACACTAAGGTCCTCAAGCACGATCAACATTCTTTTAGGGATCATCGTAGGATTCATCAACTTACGTAAGTGGGGTACTACTTAAGAATCTCCCTTTCTTATTTTTGAATGACAACGAAGCAACAATTTTAAATCGGTTTCCAAAAGCTCGTCTTCCTAGCACTAGAAAAAGTGAAACGAATAACACAATGGAACTATCAGTGAGTCTTTCACTAAATGAGTGCTTTAATGAGGAGTTAAGCAAAAAAACACAGGAGTAGAGCAAAGGTTCACCTTAACAATCCCCATTGTCCTGGAAGAAATGATAAGAGAAGTCTGTGTAGAGAGACCCAGACGTGAACAGACGTCGTAACTTGAAGTCTCACACGAAAATTTGAACGCTCAGACTATGCAGATTATATTTGTCTCCTCTCCAGCAAGCTCAGTGACATTCAAGCTAAGTCAGATATGCTGGATTGGAGAATAATATCCAGAAGACTAAGTCCCTGAGAGTCAACACAACGAAAAGGGAGATGTGATAGCAGACATCGAAGAGCAAGAGTAGCTTTGTGACCTTAATGGAGGGGTTCCCAGCTTTACAGAATCATGAAGCTTGGAATATTAATTTCATGAGTCATGTCCATACATTTTTACGGTAGTGAAACTTTATGTATTCATCAACTGTCATCAACTGAAAAATTGTGCCGCACCACTCATATGTCGAATATTTTAGTGAACAATCCTCGAGAACGTGGATCTGTGGAAAATGACAAGAGAAGAGCCAATTCCCATACAGATTAAGAAACGCAAGTCGAAGTTGATCGGGCAGACCTTCAGAAAACAAGCCGACATCATTGTCAGATCGGCTGTAGAGTGGAACCCTCAAGACAAAAGAGCCAAAGAGCATCCCAAGAAGACCTAGAAACAAGTGATGCTCATAAAACTAGAAAAATTCACTTCTCAAAGATAACTGCAACTAAGCATGTGGGATGGAAATGCCAAGTTGAAGGACTTTGCTCTCAAGGTTGGCGATAAGGAAAAAAAAAAATTACTTGTCCGCGACATCTGAAGCAAATCTGTTCAGTATTTTCCATGAAACGTGCACAACAATTGGCACTGAAAACACATTTGCAATACCCACCTTAAGCAAACGATTTTTATCCCCTTCTTCTTTTTCTTGTGGCGCTACAGTCCGGGGTGGACCTAGGCCTTAACCAACATGCCTCTCCAGCCAGTACGATGTTCTGCTAGCTGCCTCTAGTTGCGGTCTCCAAGTTGGTTGAGGTCCTTCTATAATTATGTGCGACATCTTCTCGGATTCGGAGCAGTGGTGTTTAGCTCTTCATGGCCTAGCCACCGTAAGCGTTGTACCCAAAGACTCTTGACCAGGCGCATGTCGCTGTACAGTCTATAGAGTTCATCGTTAAATTTTTTTCCTGCAGATGCCACCAACACCATCAGGACCAAAAATCGGCTGACTAATTTTTATCTCCTATTCAATTCTTCAATAAGAGAATAAGTCGTTTTTTAACGGCCTCATTAGAATATTCAAAACTGCCTTTCAAGATTTATAAAATTCAAAGCCGTTGTTTTTTTCCCAAAGTGTCAACATTCTGCTTTTGTTTTAATTTGTATTTACATCGATTGGGAAACTGTAAACGGGAACGGGCATTTTTCAATTTTAAGGCTTAAATTTGTAACGAAAATTCAATTTCATTTCAACAGACCTGTCGACTGATAAGTCGTAGGTCGGGTTATGAATTTCGCCCCAGCCACAGGTGCCAGGAAGCCATCATCAGTGACTGCCCAAAATCGAAAAAAACATTGATATGAAGTTTGTATAAGCAAGCCAACCTTAAGAGAAGAATAAAAATTAAACAAAATTGATACAAAATGCGCTCACTCGCATCCTTGTTACTCCAAGCCTTGCGTGAAAAAGAATGTATTCCTGCAGCTTTGCGAAAGGATATCCATAAAATTTTTATAGTCCAGCGAGGCAGCGGCAACTCTCCCTCAAGTAATCAACCAGGAAACACTTCCGTCAGCCATTAAAACCGTTTGGTTTCAAAGACTGTAAAATCATGGCGAGAAATTGGCGAGACCATGCGATTCGGATCTCGGTTCAGTGGTTTTCATATTAAAATCTTCCACGCAATAAATTCGCGACCCCAAAGATTGAATTTCCTTTATCTTCAAGCGGAAATTGAAAAGTTCATATAACATAGTCCTTCCTGTCTTTCAAAAGGGCAAGAGTGATGAATTCCACAATTTCGCGGAAGCACTTCACATCACTCCACAGACAGACGGAACACACATTACTCATCACTTTTGTCACCGATTACTCCACACTTCATTAGAATTCCTAGACATCCAGATCTGCTCCAGAAAATGATCGATTGCTTACACGATATCGTCAAGCATCCGGCACCTGTAGGTTACGCAGACAAGTGAATGTATACCAACTATCGCGGGACGTAAGCAAAACAATTTACCAAAAACAAAACGACACGCAGTTGATAGTTGCCCTCACTCGTCAACATGTGATCCTGTCACTCAAACGTTGTCCTTTTGTGTTGTTCCGTGTGTGGTGGCTGGCTCACGGTCGATCCTCTGTAACTCATCACCTCTCGTCGACGATGTAAAGTATTCGGCGGTCGATGCAACTGTGAAAAGGGAAATAGCTTCCAACCCTCTTCCCGCTTTTCTGATTGCCGAGATCAAAGAGGAATTAAAAATAGACGTGAAGGCAGTTGCGATTTTATTAGCAACCCGTGTGAGTGCATTTGGGAGGCCGGGTTTTCTTCTGTGTGATTCATGCACACTGCACGAAGACATTCACTTAGCACTAAGATCAAAACAATTTGGAACGTGAATTTGAATGGCGCCCAACAATGAACATTGATCCTATTAAATTTTACTGTCTTCCAAATATGTCTGATTGGAGTTTTGTAAGACGTAGGAAGAGACAAATAAGACTGAAAATTGCTTGATATGAAATGATCCATATTTGAAGAGATTGGCGCCCGTCAAAAGATTTCCGTAAATTTTCGACTGGAGCTACTCCGCAAATTCGTGTCTTTTTTGGACACAAATTTAGTTGGACTTAGAAAAAAAAACAAACCGTTGGAATGATAAAGCAGAACTGAGAACAAGTTGCAAATTTCTTGCGAAAATGGCGCCCGACAAAGGTCTCCACTCGGATTTCAGTTAATTTTTGTGACATTCTTCCTCCTTTCACACCACATTCACCCAAATTCATCACTCGCGCATGGCAAGCGCTCTCTTGACAACTACAGCGCTGTTAATGCATCTGATGCTCCTGCAAGACAAATAAAACCCATCAGCACAGCACAGCGCACCAGCTGCAGCAAGACATAAAACCCCCTTGGCACACACTGCATTCCTTGAGTAGCTAACTCTCCTTCAACTTCGGCGGAGAGTCTTTGAGCGAGACACAGGTGCCTAAATTTAGAAACGCACTCCCAACACTGTTTACACGCTGCAAGCGCGACGGTGTTTTCGTCCGACGGCATTCTAATTCCGGCACAACGCAGCCGAACCTGTACATAAAAATATATTGACACCATAAAAATAATGTTTACGTTGTGGGCTTTGATCCATAATGGCAACGAGCCCATTATGGCGGCCGCCGCCGCCACACAGCCTTTGGCTCCGTCGAAGTCGGTGGCTGCCGGCTGCCGGCTGGCCACCACGGGCAGTTCCAACTTCCAGCAGTTGGAAGAGAGCGAGAGCTTCCTGTGACGGCGCGCTGGTGGAAGTGCTTAATGTTTATTCGAAATGACCTCGCACTGGGTCCGGTGCAACAAGGACCCGCCCGAGAGTGCCACACGGGCTGAGTCGTCGGGACGAATTGTACCACGATTATGATGTCGTTTGATTTTATGTCCGGGAACGGTGGCCGAGCGGGTTGAAAATCCGAGAAAGGATTGTGTGCGATTACGGCAGACGAGACGGTAGAAGTGGCGACTATTAGAAGTGAGCTTCTGCATCCACCTTGGTGGCGCAAACGACGGCAAATAATCGCCCCGGTTCGTTTACCCTTAAACGATATGTGACCGGCAAAGTGCAACCCCTTCTGACGGGGGAGACCGTTTCCTAATCTCCTTCGTGATGAGGCACTAACTTCTCGTTATGTCAGCGACATACAATTGAAACTGGATGTGATTTGAAATCTAGTGCGTGGAGGGGAGTGAGTGGGAAAGGCGGTAAAACGGTTTCTGCGAAAACACTTGGACTTGGTAGTCAATCGCCGATTAAGGGGATCATCTGAGTCCTCTGACCTGCGTCGTCATGGGTGTCTTACGAAAGCGTTTCGTAATCCGATGCTTTCTTGCGAAATTCACGGGATTTCACTTCAGTGCTGCTGTTGAGAGGTTTATTTTGTAATTTCTGCGAATGTGCATGGTGGCCGTTGGAGTTGGAGGCGAATAGGTCACCACCCGATGGTGACTTTGTGATAATGAGCATGATGCGAGATCCGAAAAACAAATATAAATCCTATCCGGAATGTAATTTAAAATAATAGACGCTTCAGACGCTTAGTTGGAGGAAGTGAATTTTGAAAAGTGCCTTTTAGTCGACTGTCAAAAGGAAATTTTACATTTTCTTTAAGACTTTTAGGAGTTGCCTTCTTTTAGATGGTGGTAGATTTAAGGAATTCAAAAGTTTTAAATTTCGGAATTTTGAATTTCCGATTATGTCAAATTTCGTTTTCTATGTTATTTAAGAGGATGAAGAGATGTAAAACGTAAGAAATTTTTGAAGGAAAAATGCGATTTTATGAATCGTCAAAATAATCCTCCCCTTTCACAGAAGCTGTAGTGTTTTCAAAATTAATTTTGTACAAATTTGTACATTTGCACTCAATCAAGAAATCAAGCACTAAGATTTCGTTGCGCATGGGGTAAGCATGTTTTTCTTTTACAATTGGGGCGCTAAAGGGATTGTTTAGAACCCTTTAGTGACCGAAATTAAGTAACAACACTGGCCGAAGGAAGAGAGGGAAAGGAGCTACAGGTTTGTTTAAAATGCCCGTGGATTGTAATGATGAGGAAAAGTTGAGCTAGGAAGAGTATTCCAAGGACGAGTCTCTAAACTGTCTGCCTGAAGGTGGACTTAAGGGCAATCGGGTGGCATTCCAAGTGGCGAGTATATTCTTGAAAGAGAGGAATGCAACTGTTTAACACATTAGAGCATTTTTTGTTATAATAGCGATAAAATAGTGACAAAGATGCAACATTTCGTCAATGTTCTAGCGAGTCGATTGACTTCGCACCGTTAGTATAACCAATAAGTTTTATCGCTCGCTTTTGAATTCTTTCTAGTAGGTGCAGGGAGGGTGGTCGCCGTGGCATAGTGGTAAGGGCGTCGACCGCCACGCAGAAAGTCTAGGTTCGATTCCCGGACGAAGCACCTCACATTTTTTTACAACACCACCTCTTTCAAGTTGCTGACAACACTCAAAGAGTATCAATTGTCTATGATATGTCTTCTCAAAATCTCGCCGTTCGGAGTCGGCAAAAAACTTGTAGGTCCCTTCTACTCATGAGAGAACAGTAGCCCGCACTCCACGAGTAGTTGTTGTAGAAGCTAAGTTCTGGTCCCTTGTGGGCTGCAGTGGCACTCAATAAATTATAAGTTGCAGGGAGGTTTTAGGAGCTCCAGATCAGGCGCGTTTTACTCAAGTTTTAGGGGGATGAACGCCTTATATATCATTGCCAGATCAAAAGGGGTGAAATATTTCTTGCAAACCTAAACATGTCGCTGTATTCTTGGCGATCTCGAATATGTGATCGCTCCAACTAAGTATTGAGTTGATATTGCGGATGGAAAGTCGTTCGGTTTCAACATAGCTAGAGCCAATCATGGATAATGACTGGTTATTTTGGGAACGCTTGCGTGACAGTAGACAGCACTGGGTCTTGGAAGCATTAAATTCCTCTCTTTTTAACATACGCTGCCGTTCCAAGTCTATGACCGAAGAGGAGAGTCCAGAGCCAAGGAACGAATATGAAAATCTGAGGGTATTGTCTTCAGCGAAGGTGTGGAATGGATTATAAGTGCCCGACAGGAGATCATTTATAAAAATAAGGAAGAGTGTCGGAGACAAAACGGAGACTTGGGGAACAGCAGCATTAATATGACGAGCACCAGACTTGAACCGTTACAATACGATTTATATTGAACAGCTCGAAAGATAATTTCTAATCGACAAGAGAGCCTGATGCTAGCCTCTGTCAAAGGCCTTTGAAATATCAAGCGCAACAAGCTTGGAATGTGGAATGTATTTTGTTGTTTCTACATTATATCTGTACGTATTCTGGCATATCTCTCGCATAGTTATTAGGTTCAGTATCCTGAAATTTATGGGGAGAAGCTCACTCGTTTTAACTTCACTGTAGCAAGACAAGTGAAGATATTTTCACTTTCAGAAAAGTGAAATTATTTCCTACTTAAAGTGGGTCACAAGAAATTTTGTAAAATTATTTCCAACGCATCAGGGAAAAATCTCGGGGAAATAGGGGGAGGAACTTTGTGCCTGAGGGTAAAGTGAAGTGGATATCGTTCTTGAGAGGAGCAAACTGGATCAAGAAGGGATGGGGGCATGCTGCTCTCTGCAAGGCCACATAAAGGAATTGAGCTGGGTACAAATCTGACAGATTATTGTTTTTTTAAATCAATTTCTAGTTAAATTGGTTGAGTACAATCAACTTCGGCTCTATTCCAAGTACAGCCTGTAGCTCATCATTCTCAGCAGCTTGGCCATGCTAAGGAGTATATGCTTTTTAAAATTCAAGCACATCGTCGAGGTGAGCTCTGGTTTCAGCAAATTGACTCTACGAAGCACAATGCAATTGCTGAAAAATCATTTTGGAGATCGCTTGATTTCAATTTTTTCACAGTCATTTGGGCGTCTAGATTTTTTTCTATAGGGATATGTTAAATCTCAGGTTGTCAACAATAAAACAGCTTCAAACGATTTGCAAGACAACATTAGTCGTGTTATCAGCAAGATTTAATTGGCTATACTGTAACGAGTCGCTTAAAATCAAGCCTTCCGAATGAACCACCTCAGACTAAGTTACAGCGAACATTTTATGATACCCTTCTTAAGAAATAATTGCCATGAATTATTCTCTTAACCGATAATAATAATTTTTGATTCACTTTCAAATTTATGTGTTTTACTTTTCATTATAATTCAATCCTTGCGATGAATCATCGGAATCAATTTTTAGCATTGGACGGAGAAGAATCAATGATGAATTACTTGGCCTACACAGTTGTGTTCGACTAACCAAGCGACCAGAGACACTCTCGTAAGCTATGTCAATCATATGACGTCTCTGAAGGTCTGGTATGAAGATGGCACACAAAAGTTGAGGGGTAATCGCAATCAGCTTGCAGGTAACTGAGAAAGGATAATGCCATCAGAAGGAGTTTGTTAGTTGGCACCCAGGTCCATTCTAGACTTTAGCAACGAACGAAGCTAAAGAAGCCGTCGTGTGCTGACGATCAGTGAAATCGAAGTGCACAAAATGCAACCAAAGTCCCCACCGCAAAAAAAAAAAAAAAATTAAAAAATATCGCAATCACAAAAGGCACCCAACTATAATCCCATTCACCACTTCCCGTATCTCTTGCCCGCATATGTACATTGTAATTAGCAAATTGAATAGAGCTGTTAGATAATTCGCAATAAATGTATCTCATGGCACTTTATTTTCTCATATTTTCTCGATTGTATACTTCATAAATGTTTACCGCCAGAGCCATAAGTACTACCATCTGGATGGGAAAGAAAACGAAACGAAACAGCAAAAAGCAAAAAAAAAACCTCCACTTAAAATTTGAGGAGAAATTTATAGAAAAGCACTTAATGGAATAGAGGCTCGCAATTTTGCAAGAGTTCTTCGGGGGAAACCTTGCTGGATACACGTTTTCTAAAAATACTTGCATCCAGTAAACAAATGTCAACATTTTCCTCACAATCGCTGCACATTATTATTAGTTTTGATGGTTCCTTCTACCCACGACCGCAAATATCTTAAGTCATCTGAGTCCTTTTTGACTGCACAGTACTGAAAATTTTGGTAAAAATAGTTCTCCTCTTCTTGGGAGGAGCTACTAGGATGCAGAGGTCAAATGGAAGAGGAAAATGTTTGCAAATTTGTATTTATCGCATTTCAGCAAATTTCAAAATGGTTCTCTTCCCATATGCTTAGTGTTCACCAATCACTATGGCGAATGGCGTCAAGTGTTTCCTGATCGTTTCGTTTTTGTTGTATCGTAACGTACGTTTTATTGAAAATAGAGAAAATTTATCTAGTGAAACCATTCATGTAACAAGGGGAAATCTAATCATTTAAACAACCCCTAACCCATTTTTTAAAAAAAAGGTGTGAAGATTCTAATAAAACAAAATATTTGGATTAATAAAATGAATTGATAGCGCCATCGAAATTTCGCAAAACCTTAAGCCCCACTATTCGTGGGTGAAAAAATAGCACGTACAACACGAGTTTTTACTGCAGAAGCTAGGCCGTGGTACCTTTTGGGCAGTAGTGCCATTCAATTATTATAATTTTTAAGACGAAGAAAGTCCTGCACATTTCGATGATGAAGGATTGAGGGCATTACTCGATGAAGATCCCTCGCAACCGCAAGAAAAACTTCTAAAAACACTTAGGAACTCTCAATAAACCATTTCCGATCTTTCAAAAAGAGTATGAATGATCCAAAACTGAGGACACTAGGGGACTGGTGAATTGATGCAAAGAAATATTGTTAGGCGATTTTGCACATCTGAAGTGCTGCTTGAGCATTAAAAAAGTGCAATCCTGCCTGAGTTGGATTGTGACTGGTGCTGAAAATGACGATAATTCGAAGCCTTTAGCCTATTGCAGGGATATCATGGCTTGGAAGTATTTCATTGGCGAAGTTTATGCTCGGTATATTGGGGCAACCAGTTGGGTTTGGCATGAAACTATCACACACGAGGTCTGTTGGCGACAATTGATAACCGAAAGTGGTCGCAGAATATTATACATTTTTTTGGTACATAGCCACATACTGCAAGATTATTCGAAACATACTTAGAAACGAGGAAGCTGTACAGCCCATTCCTTGAACCATCCGATTGCCATTTGTTCTACATATACGTAGCCTAGCCGACCAATACCTTCCATTTGGAAAGAAGGAAAAAAATGGGTTGATTCGTGGATAAGAATTCATTTTAGAAAGTTTTGCATCAAACGATGGGAAATAGTTTGAATATTAAATTTGTTACAAAATCTTAAAAATTAAACATTGATCTTTGACAGTAAGAAAAAAATTAACAAGTACATCTATTATTTCACGAAATCACAGATTCTTGTGCATATAAAAATATCTTATAAAATTAGGTGAGACTACAGCCTATAAGAGACCAAGTCATAGCTTCCTCAGTAACTTCTCGTGTCGTGTGTGGTCTATTACATGTACAGGGGACCTAAAGTGTTTTTTCCGACTTCGAACGGCGAAACTTGTGAAGATATTCATAGGCAATCGATACTCTTTGAGTGTTGTCCACAACTGGAAATATGCGGTGCCGTGAAAAATCGAAAATGTTCAGTCCAGATATTGAGCCTGTGACCACAACGGTCTTTTAACGCATTCAAATTCAATTGAAGCCCGGAATCACTCTTGACGTGAAATTCAAATGAGAAGAACATGTTTCGTGCTATGATTGAATCCTTGAAAAAATTAATGTCTCTCACAGACTAAACTGTTTGAACTTACGCGATAGATATTATACACTTTGATCTATGGCTTGATCAGGAACTCTCAGAGGAGAACAACATGCCGAGCAAGGGAAATACACCACTGAACAAGTTTTCCATGTTGATAAAGTCAGCACTAACATCAACTGGTAGGCAGTTTTAGTAAATACAAATATATCCCACTACTGCGGTGGGTGCTCGTTATTTCGTTTCTTCTTAAAGATTTTCACCTGCGCCTGGGACTATATAGCCGCGCTCAACTCTCAATGTTCGGCAATCCCTTGCAAGACTTTGAATATGGAGCCGTGAGGTATTGAAAAGAACAAACAGAAAATTGTTTTCAAAAGTTTCTTAAATTTATTACTTAACACAGATTGCCTTCATATACTTATTTCTGCATGTATTTTCCATTCGTGAGAGAACAGTACCACAAGTCACAGCATCATCCTTGAGAAATTTGTGTTCCACAAAAATATAAAGCTGAGAACGAGGATTTCCAAAGATCAACACGAATCTTAGGGATGGTCGAAACTGTGTAACTTGTAGAAGTTTCTTTTAAACTATTCAATGCCGCCAGTACCAAACATTTTCATTTCGAAAATTTTTTTTAAATTCACTTTATTCGAATTTTTTTAAACATTAACTTCTGGCGTTATTTCAATTTAAATATTAATTCTTGCATATGTTGACGCGGCTGTAGTCTAATCTAGAAGTTTATTTTTCGATCACTTTTTCCAACATATATGGTCGAATATTGGTAATAACGCAGAAAATGCTGTCCTCCAAGTGGTCAGTCGTATTGGCGTAGGCTAACAACTTCAAATATCCCCACGGAAGATAACATCGCACGATCGAGAAAGCTTATTCTCGGGTCCGTATGCGGTTACCAATTATTTTCTTCAATAAGTCAATTGTGGGAGGAGCTGTGTGACATGTTGCGCAGTGTTGTTGAAATCACAGCTCCCGCACATTATGTTTGTTCAATAGATCGACCAGACAATCAGTAAACATGGCTCTAATGCGGTCGCATTTGACTGTAACATTCTCACAAGCATCTTTTTAAAGAAATTCAAAACAAATTAATATAAATTATCTTATCAACAAAAAAAATTACAGCAAAGAGTGTCAGTCAGTCTTTAAGGATTTAAAGCTGTCTCAACTTGAGAATAATCGAATTATCCAAATACAGCAGTTTTGTTTATTGATGATCCATTCAACCAAAAGTGGGCTTCATCGTTTAACAAAATTCGTTTATGAAAATTGGGATCTACGGCAATCTTTTTTGGACCAAATTTGCACAAATTGGAAGCGTTGTTCATAAGTCAGTCTATTCGTGTTGTAATATAAAACAAAATTTTAAAAAAATCACTTGACAGCTGAGGAAATATCCTCCAGTTAAAATAGTGTTGCCAACTTAAGGTCATTACTTCTAAAAAGCCATCCGTTTCAAGAAATTTTTTCGTGTAAATACATACTATACGAGACCAGAAAGCATAGTAAAGCATAGACAAACTGCATTTCAATATTATAAGCTTTTATGAAATGTGACAGCACCGGTTGACTTGGATACAAAGATGTACGCTCGTTGATAGATTGTCCTAAAGCACCACAGAACAACCGAAGTTTTCATTGAAGTTGCAATACGAGGCCCGAATCTGTATTCCAGCATTTGGCGGGACTGGAAAAACTGAGCATGTGTGTACAATGTACGTATTGAAATTTTTTGTGCCGAGATATCACACCAAAATCACCTACAATCACAAATTTCGGAAATAATGGCTTGGGTGTGTACAAGTCCCGGGTCTGTGTCGATTGGCTTCCATGAACAACTATCGACTCATAAGCTTATTTGAGAGCGAGTGACGCGGGTCATCACCTATCGAACGCAGCTGAACTGGTATGAATTTCAATCTTTTATGTATCATGTGTATAACAGATCTTCTTCCGCCAAATTGAAGTTCTCTTTGGGAAGGCAATACCTTTCAACTGCAGTTCAATGAGAATTATTTCTTGTTCTGATACAAAAAGCGTCCCTAGAAACGTCGACTAGTCACGGATTTACTTATTTGAGTAAAATAAATTAAATTGAGTGGCACTACTGCCTACACAGGGACATGACCTAGCTTTTTCATCAAATACTCGTTTTGTGGGCGGTATTTTTCTCCCACGAGTAGTTCGCTATTCTGACAATTAGTACCCTTTGAGTGTTGTCAGCAAATCGAAAGAGATGGTGCCGTGAAAAGTGCAGAATCCAACTTGAGAACTTCTGATTGCTAGGCAAAGTCTTACAACACTGCGTTACGGTAGCCCAAGATCGAACATCACCACATCAATTGTTTACAGATTTTCTTTTTTTTTTTGGTTCCTAAGTTTCGTAACACTTTGAAACTGATTTTTTCAAATTCAAATCTCTTGGCATTTGAAAAGAGACGCAAGGCATTTTATGTGTCTATCATGCGTACACAAGTCATGCGGACTGTATACATACATACCATTGGTCACATTGCCGTACTTTTTTCCAAATGGTAATTTTTTCTAAAAAAAAAAAAAATCGAACTGTATGGGCTGTACAGCGGCATGACCCTAGTCAAGCGTCTACGGATACAACGCTTAAGATGGCTAGGCCATGTAGAGCGTATGGACACCACTGCTCCGGCCCGAAAAGTCTTCGAATCTGAGCCATTGGGACAACGCAACAGAGGACGGCCCAGGATAAGGTGGCGGACACAAGTGGAGAATGACCTCAACCAACTAAGAGTGCGCAACTGGCGGCAGCTGGCGAAATATCGTGCTGGCTGGAGAGGCATGTTGGTTGAGGCCCAGGTCCACTGTAGCACCACAAGAAGAAGGAGAAGAATTTTTTCTACAAAGTGAGACATTGGGTCGCACTTCAATTGCACTTCATTTCTTGTTATTTAGAGATAAATGGCATAAAATCTCACTACTAAGCAAATACAATAGAAAATAGAAATAACGGTTAAACCCATTTTAAACGATTTTGTAACTTACTCGTATATTATTTAAAACGAGGTATTGGTCATATTTTGACTGAGAGAACAGAGATCATTATCTACCCTGGCAGATCCTTTTTTGGAATTATAGCAGAGAAATTTTTTAAAAAAATCAAAAAAATCCAAACTCCTAAAAAAAATAATTTAAAAACAAATTGTTTAAATGTTTACTTAGAAGTTTTAAGACAACAACATAACATGTAAAATAAGAGTGATTGATTCCTTGTTCTTGCTTTATAAATACGAGGGCTGTCTGATAAATAACCGACATAACCATGATGCACGCGACTTTTTCAAAATTTTTTTATTTATTTTTCTACATAGTCTCCTTGTAACTCCACACACTTCTCCCAGCAATGCTCCCATCTCTGCAACCCTTCCAAATAGTACTTGGCATCTTTGTCTGCAAAATACGAGTTCACGAAAGATATTGCCTCCTCATTTGACGAAAATCTCTGGCCGCCGAGCGCAGTTTTAAGTTGAGGAAACAAAAAAAAGGCGCTTGGTGCTAGATCCGGTGAATAAGGTGGATGGTCAAGCAGTTCGAACCGCAATTCGTGGAATTTCGCCATGGCGACTGTTGAGGTGTGAGATGGTGCGTTGTCTTGGTGGAACAACACTTTCTTTTTTTGCAAATGTGGCCGATTTGTGTATGATGCGTAGTATGCTCCTGTTATAGTTTTTCCTTTTTCAAGATAGTCTATAAAAATAATTCCATGGCTGTCCCAAAAAACACTCGTCATCACTTTCCCAGCCGAATACACAGCTTTAGGTTTTTTTGGGGCCGGTTCCCCCTTTTCAATCCACTGTTTAGATTGGATTTTTGTTTCGGGCGTATAATGATGAATCCAAGTTTCGTCTACAGTTATCAATCGGCTGTATATTCGGAATTTTTAGCTAAACGGGGTCATTTTCTTTTCCAACTTTGGACATGCATTTTTTTAAGTCCCGGGTGTACTTAAAAAAATGCATGTCCATCCATTAAAAACAAATAGATATGGGGAAATAATTGTGCCAATAGTGGAAGCAATTGTAATCTCTCTAGCCACAAAAGTACTCTAATCTGAAAGCAAAGTATTCAACAGACGCAAGCATCAGTCTTACCTTAAAGAATAATAATTCCCGGTCTGTTCAACGCAATTGAAATGCTTCCTTCATCATGGACATTGACATAAGAATTTATTAAGTGAATTAATAAATATTACTCTAAGTTCTTTTCGAAATTTGATTTGTTTCCATTTTTTTTTTCTCAAACGCACACGCGAAAAAAGATTGTGGTCTGAATGTCCGCTCAATCAACTAGATAGATATGTTCTTCTTTTAAAATAGTGTTAATTTGGCACGACTCGTTTAACATCTCATATCCGTAGTCACAATCAAAAAAAAAGAAAGTCCTTCCTATAATTTTTCAGATACTGAACTTAATTCACCGAAAGCAAGGTTAAAATCCAATTTTTGAAAAAAAAAAATTTAAACCGTTCTAACAAAGTATTGTTTTCATTTAAAAAAATACAATTTTAATTATTTCATCCGTTGTTCAGTGTCTAAAAATTATAGGATCTAGTTTGACTGCATTTCCTTCTGACCACAGATGTTAACCTCTGAAATCAAAAATAAACCGAAGTCCTCGCACATTATTTATGTATTTGTTGAATCACGGATTAATGAACTCAATTTGATTTTAACTACATTTTGACGAAACGTCAGGGTTTCGAAAACTCAAATTTGCATCACGAAATATGACGAATACTCGAGACTTCTCCTGTTGTAAACGTGGCATATTCCTCGAATCTGTATTTCTGTACATCTGAAAAATGGCTAAACTTCTTAATTTCGTGAGAATTAACGGTAAGATGCTAACCCTTACCTTTTTATACCAATCATGCAATTAGTAATAGCGCAACGAATCCTAACTTATAAGTCAGATTCGCCTAAAGTGCTATTCAGAGACCTGCCCCTATAGTCTAACAACATTTTACAGTCCACACAAGTTGAGTTTAACCTAGATCGTTATTAGAGTGAAAATTGGCTTTGCTTAGCACATTCCAAGGATTTTGTTTTCTTGTTTCTGTTTGCATAACCCACTTTTAAATGTCACAAGAAAAAATCTCTGTTTAGAGCGTTCAAGCAATTATTACCACACACATCACACACCACTCTCGATACATTCATGTACTCACTACACTTTTGCATTTGCGCAAGATGGCATCCCCGTTAGCATGCGACCAGTTGTCTGCCAACATTGTTGTACATCGACACAGACTCACAACTCCGTTCAAGCAACACTCATGCTGTGCGCCATCTGAGCCCCGGCAACAAACAACCAACACACAACACGTTCCCCCAACAAAGTTGCATCACCAATCCAGAACTAGATTCTGCGACCTACGTCTGATTGTCAGAACGCCGACCACCCCCTCACCAAACACACGAACTGTTGCCATCGACACTTGGCCGCGGCGACGGCGGCGGTCGTGTCGTGGTTCGTCGTCGCTTCGAACACACCACCAACACACCGGGTTGTGGTAGTGTTGCTGCTGACAGTTAGTTTGGTTCTATGTTGGTCGATTTTATCAGTTCGTGCCACAAGCAATTGTGCCACCACTGGTACTGGTAGTCTTGTACACTCGCCGACCGTGTAGTACGTACCACGAGAGAAAGAGTGTGCCCGCCGCAACCGTCGCCGCCGGCCCGAGAAACCTCAAAAAAAGAAGAAAAAAACCAAACAGACTTTTGTTGTGTGAGAGTGAGTGTGTGCGTGCGCCAGCAGAGGATAAAACATCTCAAAAACAAACAATTATTCTTCACCTTCGTCCAGCTAGTCGTTTCTTGGCGTGTTTTTGGTCGTTTTTTTTTAAATTGTTTCTCAGTTCTACAACATTTTTTGCCATTTTTTTGCTATTTTTTTGTTTTTGTTTTTTTTTTTTTCGTTTTGTTTTTTGTTTTTATTTTGTACCGCCGTTTGTTATTGTTCATCACTTTATTGCCGGTTCTTGCTACATACCACCACGCCGCCGACTTCATATCAAACAAACCTCAGCCTCAGCCGAAGGAGGGTGACGCGCAACACAGTCGAAAAGCGCCCACAACGGACAGCAGACCAAAACAAAACGCATCTTGCCAAATAGTTTCGCAAAAACAAAACAAGTCGAGAACAATTATTTATTTTCGCCAAGTTCTTTTGTACGCAACACCGCTAAGTATACACGTCTCAACTGGTCTTGAGGCTTTCGTCTTCATCGTCGTGCTGTCGTCTTCGTACTCATCTTTGTCTTCGTCTTCGTTTTGATCGTCGTTGCCGTCATCATCGCTATCGTCGTCGTCGTGGTCGTCACGTCGCGGTAAAACTTAATTCGCTCCCGTGTCGTCATCGCCATCGTGCAGCCAACCCATCACAGTACTAGTAGTTGTAGTCAGTCGTCTTCTCTCTCAGCGTGTGTGTGTGTTCTTAAAAATTTATTAAGGCTCTCTCTAGCATTATATATATATATTTAATATTTACACAATTTCAATACAAAAATGTATATAAAATTCTATCTGTGGTTAATTTGTTTCGCGTGTGTATCGTTCCGCGGTATCGTGTGCGATGATCTTGTACCAATGATGATTGGTGGTAATGGCAGCAGTATTAGTGGTGGTAGTAGCAGCGGTATTGGCACCAGCATCACCAGTGGCAGTAGTAGTAATGGCGGCATTAGCAGTATCGGCAGTGTGCAGGGGGGAAGTGGCAACATCCCATACAGTGGTGGTAGTGTAGGCGGTATCAGCAGTAGTTTTAGGTAAGTTTACCTCAAAAAAAAAATTGTTCCTCAAATATAAACAAAATTCGTGTGAAG
Source organism: Eristalinus sepulchralis (assembly GCA_944738645.1). Lineage (NCBI taxonomy): Eukaryota > Metazoa > Arthropoda > Insecta > Diptera > Syrphidae > Eristalinus > Eristalinus sepulchralis. Next base: position 37,029,843 of record OX122883.1, read on the forward strand.
AAGCGTCTGAATGTTAGATGGATGTACGCCAAAGTGTTCGCGATCCAATATCGCGCAGCACTTAATACTGATACCGAGCCGCAGAGCAGTTCTCTGGTGACACGGTGCGGTGCTCTACATGTTTCCCGCAGTGATTCATTGAGTTCGTTATGAGGTGTATCTTTCTTTTGAAAGACACGCCCACAGTTGCCGTCATTAAATGTGGACTACATCGGCGTGTGGATGGTCCTACTGTGATCTCTGGCATTTCACAGTGATCAGTTCTGTTTTCATGCAAGATGTGGGGCAAGCTTTAATTTCGTCTACAGATTCAATGCCCGTGTCACCCTGACAAGCAGACGTCTCTTCATTTTGGTTCCCCAAAAAAATTAGATCACTTACAATCCAAACTCATCCAGACCTTCGAAACCTTCTCAGAGTGCATTCCCCCCACAGAATGACAATCATTTCCATTCCCGGCCACCATCAACCCACATTCGACGCCTCAACAATCAGCTGAAGCTCCAGCCGACCAGCTTCTCAACGGAATGAATTTTAAGTCCCAAATTGTTTCCTTATCGCGCACAGTTAATTTTTTATTCACTTATTTACGAGGGGAAAGGCGAACATTGCCGCTTTAAGGTCTCAATCAAATTTTGAAGAATGCACAAATAAAATTTATATTTCCACCAGAGTTCTCTTTTTGGTGGACCATCTAGCGGGGCGGGGCATTCCGATGCTGAGGAATGGTCAACCACAAAATTGCATAACAAAACCTGACTTCTCTGCATTTTGACAGCTTTATCGTTTTTTTTAAATGAATTGACACTTTTCATTGAGTTGTGATCGGAAGTATGGATGTGTCAAAATTTGTAAAGCTATCCCACGCAATTGGGGACAAGTTACATAAGCCTGGAGATCGAGTGTTCCATTGAGCATACGACGTAATAAGAAACGACAACAACGCGATTGAGCGGGTTTGCGTCAATTGAGCACAGTTTTGCTCTTGTGGGTGAACTCTGTAAAAAATTAGTATATAATTGCGCCAACAATCAATAGGGAACCTCTTAGCTCAACCCTGAGTCGCATCATTAATTGGTAGAAGTTTGAAATGAAATCCTTAGAGACCCCACATGGACTATGGGTGACCATACACCACACTTTTTCCGTCTTGTGCGTGAATATAACTGAGAAGATTTTTTTCATTCACAAAAACACTAGTTAGGTCTACCGTCGTAGTTGTGCGAAAAAGTCAATTTCGTGCAAACTCCCTGCACTTGAGCCCTTGTTATGCCTGCATCAGAACTTCTTAGAAAGTCTCGCTTATTCCACACTCATGTTGCCAGGTTATGGAATTCTTTTCCCAGAGGAATCAAGTAAAAAAATTTCAAAAAACACAAACTTTTTTTGAACTTCTTAGTCCCTTCATTTTTTCGACTTTTTCTTCTCCCCGTTCTTTAGATTAAAGACCAGATTCCGCTAAAAGTCTTGAATTTGTATAAACTGTAAAAACATTCTCACTCTCACTAGTGACGCCCCCTATATGTCCCGTGACTTATTGAGTGATCTGTTAAATCTCAATAAATGTGAATAAAGTAAAATTTCTTAAAATACGAAAATAACCCTGGATAGGCAAGTTTAGTAGACATGAACTTTGTCAAAAAAATCCATGAGAAGTATTTCGCTTTTATCCTAGAAACGCATTTAAAATGAGCTTCTCAGCGGTGCCGCTAAAATTGTTTGAATTTGGTTAAAAAAGACTCATGAAGCGAAAAAAGTTCCAACAGACATTCAATGCGATGTTTGATTTAAACATAACATTTTTAATATCTTTTAGAAGAACAATTCATGGCATTTACTTTTTGATAATCTTAACCACAAAGTTATCTATGGTAGTCCTTTCGGAACTTTCAAATTTGGTAGAGTCGTTTCAGCATAGCGACTGGTATCTCACAAATAAGAAGCCTTATTCCTGAACTCCTTATTCCCAAAGAAAATTTCCCAAAATTGTAATATCGCACAATCTAGGCGGCCAGCGTAAAATTAAGTGCATACCAAAATTAGTTCTCAAGAGATACATTGTTGCTGCACGTGCTGTATCACCTTGTACAATCCACCGCTTACAGAGACATATGCTCGAATGTCAAAAAGCACATAGACCCTTATCATGGTGCGATAATGGTTACCACTGATGGCATCATTCTGATTTACCTTGAAGAAATATAGATCATTGATTCCACCAGTCCATAAACCACACCACACCATTCGTTTTTTTAAGGTACTAGGTACTCTTCGGGTTGCCCATTAGCCCAAAACGGAGCCCAAAGACAACGCAATGGATGCCTTCACTTATGAAGCCAAGAATGTGCTCCATCACTGAGCAAAACTTCACGATAAAACACCCGATTTTAACTGCGCTTTTTCCAAATTTTCATTGACTGAAAATATAACTCCAATTCACTTACCAATTTCAAATGCTGATTTTCATAGTACAGCTCAACAGTTTGGAGAAGCTGTTGTAGTGTGAGTCTTTCCATGATGACTTGCCAAACGATACTGCACCTAACTGACGAAGCAGTTTTTGGAGCCACCCGTGGTCTGTCAATAGAGGCCAACTGAAAATCGAGCCCTACGTGAATAACCATTTATTCGACGGGGAAGATCTAGCCAACAAAATTGAGGACTTTCTCCTCAGTAACATAGAAATCCTGATTACGTGAATGCTCTGCATGGCTTCTTAAAAAAGTGTGCTTTGTCTTAGATGTGTTCTCATTGAATGCTTTGAATAAACAGGATGTTCAAGAATGCTTCGAAAATGTTAGTAGATGATGGCAAACTCAAATTTCGTAAACGTAACTAAGAAATACTTCTTACAAGCGCGAGGTTACGTAATTTCAATACATGATGCGAAAACCTTCAGAACCATATAAAAAATGTCAAAAGGGTTTTTTTATTTTCATATTCTCCCGCCTTGTCGTAGTGGGTAAGTGAGTCGACCCAAAGACAGAAGGGTAAGGTTCGATTCCCGGACGGGACACATCGCATTTTTTCACGGCACCACCTCTTTTGAGCTGCTAACAACTCTCAAAGTGTATTAATTGTCTATGAAAAGCTTCTCAAATCTCGCCGTATGGAGTCGGCGAAAAACTGTAGGACCCTTCTACTCGTGAGAGAATAGTACCACGACCAACCCGAATAGTTGTTGTAGAAGTGTAATGCCACTCAATTTTCATTATTATTCTTTCGCTTCCAAAAAGTGGGGGTTAATGTCGGGTGGTTGCTAACCCTGTCTATCAGTATAGAGACCAAATAACAATGTTCTTACTTGCTCATTGAAAGGTTTTCATATTTTGGAAGTCATTTTACGGCTGTCACGACTGGAATCCACATTAAAATACAATCGCTACAATCACAATTATTGCGGAAGTTCCTCGTCGGAATAGGCTGAGAAACGCGACAATGCGGGGGAACTCAACGTTGTGCAGCTACTTCTTCGGACGGTAAGGACGCTGTTTTGGCGTTCCCGTGCCGACCTCTTAGCAGACTTAAAGCGAGGAGGTTTGATCAACTCCATAAACTAGCATTGTTGCGCTTGGGTATATCTTCTGATGAGTAAGAGTCGATGGCGATGGATCGAGCGGCCTGGAGGTCTCCCGTGCGTGACCCAAAAATGACGCTGATGATGATGATGAGTGAAGTTTTCAATAGCCAAACTAAGTATACACAATATACACATACTACTGCGAGAGAAGTAACCGATGGGACTCCAATATAAATAAATGTCTTTCTGTCACTTACAATTGTGCCACAAGGCATAAAAATTGCTACTGCGGGTATATGCAGGGTGTAATGACTTTCAACAAACTGAATAGAGTTTTCTTAGACCAAATGAAATAAACGAGGATGGCTCGATAAGTTCCTAGCCTGTAGAAGAAAATCTGAAATTCTGAAAAAAATGGGGAGCTTTATCTCAAAAATGACTTCTTACTACTCCTCGGCAAAATACAATTTCCGGAGGTCTTCAAAATAGGCACGACGTGTGACTGTTTGGAGACAACAAGAATCCGCATAATCTCGTGAACAAGATTCGTATTCAATTTCGACCAACGACAACGGCGGTGGTGTAAACCAGTACGTAGTCATATTGAAGGAGCACTTATTGTTTTCGCAAAATGGTGCCGATTTTCTGCAATTCGACGTGGTATCCGTTTACTTTGCATCTGCTCATCGCTCACCAAAAACCGACGTGCGACCAAATTGAAACTCCTTGAGCAAACTTTTGATGGCTGCCTTTGAGGGAAAACATGCCTGCTTCCAAATGCGGCAACAAGATACTAGGAAACCGGCCTGAAAATTAAACGGTAGTTATAATGCATGTGGTCGCCGTGGTGTAGTGGAAAGTGCGTCGACCGCCACACAGAAAGTATAGGTTCGATTCCCGGACGAAGCACCTCGCATTTTTTTACGGCACCACCTCTTTCGAGTTGCTGACAACCCTCAAAGAGTTTCAGTTGTCTATGAAAAGCTTCTCAACTCTCCCCGTTCGGAGTCGGCAAAAAGAGACCAGACCACCCAGGACTTAAATGTGCTGCGAGGAAGGGGAATATTGTGACTCACAAGCAAGCAGATTTGTCTAAAAATTATTTCTCGGAAACGACCATCGTTAAGCGGGCAATCATTTGAAGTCAATCTAAATTTAATTGAATTATGTTTTTTTTATACTGAATGAAACACTGCTCCAATAATTGAACCCGAAGTTGTCTAGGTTTTGGAGTCTATAGGAACTTCCACTTTTGTGCTTTCTATTGATTTATCTTGAATGGGGAGGGGCTGCCATCGGCAGCGATCTGTAAGTCGAAATCAAAGGCAACAACGTCGTTCAACTTGGTTTACTAGCACAGTGGTTTTTAGCGATTTCATTTTGATTTAATAGACGAGAAGAAGCACTGTGTGAAGTCTATTCTTTTTTGTAGCGCTGCAGTCCACATGGGACAAGGGGCTAACTTTTTTAGCAACGCTTAGTGTTGTGCATGTTATTTTTGTCTCGGGAAGGGAGCGGACCTGCAGTTTAATGCCGACTGAGAAGTTTTCCTTTACAATTAGTAGTCTCTAAGTATCTAAAGAGGAAATGCAATGCGAAATGCGAAATAATCGAAAGTCTTGTCCAGGAGTCGAATATAGACCTCCAGAGTCCGATTCAACCCATTAACCCACTAGGCCACGAATGCAGCGGCACACGGTGGAATAAGTCGCGGCTTAAAGTGAAATATTCAATTAAGTTTGCGGTATTTGAAAGTTTCTATTAATTCACCCTCTTCATATATAGCTTCAAACTGTTCCTTCTTTCCAATTTTTTAACCCATTGGCGAGTTACAGGCTAGTGAATCTTAAAAAGTTGAAGTAGTTTTGCTTAAGTTAAGGAAGTCTGTGATTGGATCAGTCTTGTGGAACAGACTTTAGATTGAATTCAATTGAATGTAAGTCTTTGAAGTTACGATTCTCTAAAGTCACCTTGTAGTCCTTGCCATTCACTTGCCTCTGACTATACGCATTCAGTTAAAGTTTCTGGGACTTGAGACATTTTCGATGAAGTCCTTGGGATTTCAGTGTTTTTATTAGAAGTCTTTGGGGAAATCAGCGTGTGAACAAGTTTAAGGAAGTCTAAAAGAATGAAGAATTGAATTTTTATGTGAAGTATAAATGACTTTTATTTTAAGTGCCAGCGAGACTTCAATCTGAAGACTGCTCCAAACGACTTATCCAGTTAAGGCTTGAAAAAGAATGAGAGATTTCAATGCTGAAGTGCTGAAGTCCGATGTCTGGATGCCGATCCAAGATAAGGAACCATATAGCAATTTTGGGTTTGAAGTGACGGCTGGGCCTCACACAGACTAGGTTCATAGTGTATTACCACAATACTGCATAAATCTTTATATTGGACGTTGGAATGATAAAGATGCGTGTAATTGATTTAATATACGAGGCTGTAAGGTCACGTCTTGAATTGAATTAAATTGAAGTTATGCATCCAAGGACCGGTTCCTCATAAAGTTGATATTGTACAGTTTCTTGTACACCTTTCTCAGATTTTGGTGGATATTAGTCCAACCCTTTGAGCATGGTCACCTACGAGACAATTAAGCATCGCTCTCTGAATAGCGATAAAATATGATCGGTTTTCGAGGAAACAAAGTCTCGCTAAGCCAGTACTCCGAGTTACTGGCTCTTTAAAAAAAAAGGTTTCGAGCTGTTAACTGAATATGCTTCCATAGAGATCGCGTTTGTCGGATCTAAGACACCGAGTTTGGCTAATTTATGAGCAATTTCGTTTTCAATGATTTCTTTGGGTACCAGAACTCACAATAACCGTTGGAGTCCAAACCATTGGATTTACCAAATGCTAAGTACCTGCATGTAAAAATAAATAAATTTTAAAGTAAAGAATTTTTACTTTACTTTAAAATTTTTATTTTTACTTTCCCACTGGCCAACTATTAGTACGTTCAGCGCAAGCAAGTTTCATCCGTGTCGTTTAAGAACTTTTCCCAGAAGGGTACCCCCATTTGTGACTCCTACTTCTTCTTTGTTGAAAACTGATTTTTTTCGCTTTAAACTTTGCGTCACACCGAACCTAGATACAAAAGAAACAAATGTTAGTGGTGGTTTTCTTTAATTGTTTATCTTATTTAAGTACTTTTTGCCATTTAAATTCAGCAGCTACCTTTTCCCACACATTTTTTTGTTCCAGCCGTTTGTACAACTCTTGAAATTGGTGGCCAAGTTTATATTTTTTTAATAAGATCGACCAACCGTTACATGTGCCAATTATTTGTAACTTTAACGCTTAAAAAATATAAATTGAACCAAATGTATATATAAATTTAACAAAAGTTATATTTAGAATTAATTTGTATTCCCTGACGTTCATAAATTTATTAACGTCAAAAGTCGTTTTGGTAAGCGTCTCTTAAATGTTGAAGAGCATACCGAAACGTTGCACAAACATAAAACGTTATTTTTCGAAAAACAACCCGCATAACGTCTGCTACAATTCCGATCTCACAAGGAGTTGAACGCCAGTCACTATAAGGACGATTGCTTTTAGGACTTTTAGGAGCTGCTTGGTTGTCCACGCAAATGTTTACTAAGCTCTCTCTGCGGCCGTTTTACGGCAAAAGCGTTGTGGATAGTGTTAAAATTACCAACCTCAACTCGTTCAGGTTGCTTAAACCCGTCGGCTAAGGATTGCCACTTCCTTTCGCCCAGTACTTGTTTGTTGGGATACATATTCCCAATTTACGAACGACGGTGACAGCTTAAGAAAATCTTTGTCATGACCATGATTGGTATTCACAAGCAGAGGGTTTTGATAAAGACCAGTATTCCCCGCTCCTAATATTTACTCCTCTGAGTATGTATTTCGGGCTTGTTATCCTTATAGAGTATTGTAGAGTATTGTTTAGCCGATCTGTATCAAAACCCAAGTTCATCAATTCGAACAATCGCGCTCAAAAGGTACCCAGCGCTTCAGGGCTGTGGCTCGAATTGCCATTTTCCCACAACACAGCGTCATTGACAGACCATGAACTTCTATCCGAGGTTACTCACTTATCGGACGCCGACTTTTCGAGTGAAAAAGTCGTTTGTTTCGCAAAAATTATTTGTCTCCCTCTCTCCCGCCCAAAGTAATTACACATCAGAATCATCGTGACAAACGGGCATATACCAGTCAGTCCTCGAGCTCCGAATGAGCGGTGAGCTGAGCAGCAACGGCCGGATTATTACCTCGCCCATACGTCGAGATTGTCCTTGTTTGTCGTGACTTTTCCTCGTTAGAAAAACATTTTGATTTCAGGAATAATGTCTTTCACAGTGAATTTTTGTCTGTAATTATTCCAAAATGCGACGACCACGGTGGAGTGGTGGTGGCTTGTGAGTGCCTGACGTACCGGAAGATATTTGCGGTCGGTATTACCGGCTGGAGTGAATTATATTGAATCCCATTTAAGTCGCTAGTACAGAGGGAGGGAGGGGGGGGCTGGCTGGATATGACGATTACGACATGAATTGTGAGAGGACTTTAGGTGAGCTGAAGTGAATTCGGCGGAAAATTGTCAACATTTTCAGTGAATAGTGGCGGGGATGTTTGAATTGCATTTAAATTCAAACCAGTGCGAGATTTTTTGGTTTTGTTTGAGTCTGAAAATCATATGACTGAGTGCTGACTGAGGTGAATAGTCCTCGTTTTTGGGGTCCTGGCATTCAGACTGTTTTGTTTCTCCAAGGAAAAGCCGTTGGAAAGGAACGTCGCAAAGCGGTTGCGACGGTTACCTACAGAGGTCGTTATTCGTTGCGAAACTGAAAGCAGTACAAGTCTTAAATAAACTACAAGAATCCGATCTCCGTTTTGCACTTAACCATCTGCACATGTCACAGTTTCAGTTACACAGCCTCACGGGGTCCCATTGCAATAAATCAGATCAAAGTAAGTCGCTTGCATTCATTCCTTGAAAGCTGTTAATTGACTGATAAGAGCTAATGGCCAGTCATTATCCTTATTCGTTTGATGAAGTATTTTACGGCATTTTCGGTTGATCGCTTACTATCTAAATTCGATGCACACAGGCAGCAGGGTAGCATAAATCAGAAGGACACACACATGCTTTGCGAGTGAATCAGATCACTTCGTCCCTACACCTGCGTGCATACACCTGTGCGTGTCCTTTTTGTTTAACAACAGGGGGTAACGTCATGCATTCTGAACACATTTAGTTCATTGAGTGGAAAACAATTGAGATGCGATCCTTTTTTCAGAGGTTTCGTCCCAATCCTAATCATGAATGAGATTTTGTTCAGGATGAAATTTCACTTGGGATGACTGTTCAGCATTGCCCTCGAAGTTACAAGTGTCTACAGAGGGCACGTTTTTCGTGGATAATTTTTCTAAATATTTGATGGAATAAACCTCTCATTGCGTTTGCGGGCAAGAAAGGGAGTGGTTGGGTACACATGATTTCAAATTTATCTGTCGAAACTTGTATTTAGCCTGTATTTGTATCTTGCGGTGTAAAAACACAAACGCATACTGCAGAGTAGACACATCTCAAAAGAAGTTTATATGATGGTGAGGTGGTTTGTGAAAAAATATGTCCCTTGAGAAACGTTGCCATCAACGACATCAATTTTCAAATAAGATCAACGACAAAATGGACACTTTCAGAAAATATGAGTACAGTCCGAAAATCGACTGTAGCATACATAATGAAATCCCTGTGACTGTGGACTTGATTTATTATGTTTCGACTGTCCGTGCAAAATAACTTTGTCGTAGCTTGCGACCGTTTTTGGATGTTTTGTCCTTAGTGCTTGGCTCAAACGCCTGTGATAGTTTAATTCGGTTGACCCCGCTCATAAGCAGACAAATTTCTTCTGGCCTTGTAACAGATCTTCATCGAGCAATGCCTCCAATTCTTAATCTGTAAGTTTCTTGGCTATCTGGGAACCCCCAACTTGGGTCGCTGTAGAGTTAGGTGTATGTTCAGGACTGGAAAGACACACTTGGTTCATAACTCTAAAAATAAGCCAATCATGATACATCAAAGAAATCTTAATTTAATAACAATTGGGTGGTACTACAGCCTAAAAGGGACCAGGGCCTAGCTTCTATAACAACTAATCGTATTGTGCGTGCTACCCCGAAAAATATAATTCAATAGTGAAAATCTTCGTGCGATAATTTTTTACAACTTTCGACGTGGACTAACTCAACAACAGTGCATCGATGAACGTCATTTAATTTTTGGCGATGAAGCTCTATCGAGGACCAGTGTTTATCGATCGTATGGTGAATTCAACCGATGTCGTAGTTCACTCCAAGACAAATTTCGTGAAGGTCGTCCAAAATCAGTTGTTGTTCCGGAAACCATTGATGCTGTGCCCCAACTGACATTGCAAGATCGTCATGTGACCTATCGTGAGATTGAGACAACCTTAGGCATTAGTGGGACCAGCATACATTGCATGAACATTTGACCGTCAAAAAAATTTGTTGGCGTTGGATCCCACACAATTTGTCAATCGCCCAAAAAAAGGCTCGTGTCGATTGGTCGAAAGAAATGCTCCAAAAATACTATCGCGGTGCTTCGAAATACGTCTATGACATCGTGACAGGTGATGAATAGTGGATTTGCGCGTATCAGCCCGAAAGTAAACAACAGTCGACTGTATGGGCGTTTCAAATTGAGCCAAATCCAACAAAAGTTTGTCGATGGTCGCCTGTTTTTCATACATACATACGAGGGCTGTCTGATAAATAACGACCTAACCATGATGCACGCGACTTTTTCAAATTTTTTTTTTATTAATTTTTCTACAAAGTCTCCTTGTAACTCCACACACTTCTCCCAGCGATGCTCCCATCTCCGCAACCCTTCCAAATAGTACTTGGCATCTTTGTCTGCAAAATACGAGTTCACGAAAGAGATTGCCTCCTCATTTGACGAAAATCTCTGGCCGCCGAGCGCAATTTTAAGTTGAGAAAACAAAAAAAAGTCGCTTGGTGCTAGATCCGGTGAATAAGGTGGATGGTCAAGCAGGTCGAACCGCAATTCGTGGATTTTCGCCATGGCGACTGTTGAGGTGTGAGATGGTGCGTTGTCTTGGTGGAACAAGACATTCTTTTTTTGCAAATGTGGCCGATTTTTGCTCCTGTTATAGTTTTTCCTTTTTCAAGATAGTCTATAAAAATAATTCCATGGCTGTCCTAAAAAACACTCGCCATCAATTTCCCAGCCGAATACACAGCTTTAGGTTTTTTGGGGCCGGTTCCCCCTTTTCAATCCACTGTTTAGATTGGATTTTTCTTTCGGGCGTATAATGATGAATCCAAGTTTCGTCAACAGTTATCAATTGGCACCAAAACTCGGTCTTATTGCCTCTAAACTGAGCCAACAGAGCGCTGGAAATGTTCATGCGCGCACGTTTGTGGTCTAGCGTAAGCAAACGCGGCACCCAACGCGCGGACAGCTTTCTCATGCCCAAATCTTTGTTTAATATATGGCAAACACGTTCTTTTGAAATCTTCATAATCTCAGCTATTTCTCTAACTTTAATCCGGCGGTCGTCTAGTACCAATTGATGAACTTTAGCGATGTTATCGTTAGAGGTTACAGTTTTTGGACGCCCAGGACGTTCATCATCTTCCAAGCTCCTGCGACCACGTTTAATTTCAGCTGCCCAAAATTTTACGGTGGTAAACGATGGTGCAGAGTCACCATACACAGAGTTCAACTCATCTTTGATTTGTGAAGGCGTATTGCCTTTCAAAAATAAAAATTTAATTACAGCTCGATATTAAATTTTTTCCATTTTGGGGGAATCACCGAAATACACTCACAAAAACGACTGTCAACAGATAATGGTGCAAGATAAATTTCTGAAATTTTGGCGAGTAGCTATTATAATATGCACAATTTGAAGTAGAAACTTTTTTTTCACTTGTGCCGCTAGCTTCACGTTGAGATCGGTTATTTATCAGACAGCCCTCGTATGTATGTGTGCTACTAACGAAATCGTATGTTCTTTGCGCATGTCTAAAAGGCTCATATGTTTATTAAAGTAAAATTTGATATAGTGACTATCTAGAAAATCAGGGAGTGGGTATGAGAGGAGCTTGCTGCTTCAGTGCAACGTAGTACCTTAGATTGCTGTAGGAGCTGACTTGGAGCTAGAAAGAAAGAAAGAACGCAAAGCTTGCATTCAATGAAACTCGCATCAAAGCCAAACCCTCATAGCATGGTAGGGAATTTCTCGTCTATACACTGTGAAATTGTATAATTCGAATTTTTTTTATTTTATTTTTCGTGGAAATTAAACAGAAGATTCTCCCAGTTTCCAAAAAGGGATTATTTCGTTTCCGTAAAAACACTTACTTTGATTTAAAAGCTATTTTGATGAACGATAAAAATTTATTAAACATGAGAATACCGCAAGCGAACATGGTAAAAGGAAAGTAACCAACCAAGTGGAGAAGGACCTCAACCAACTTGGAGTGCGAAACTGGAGGCAGCTACCGAAAGATCGTGCTGGCTAGAGAGGCATGATGGTTGAAGCCCTGGTCCACGCCGGACTGTAGAGCCACAAGAGGAAGAAGAAGAATAAGTAAGCAACCACAAACAGGTCCTCTGGATTGACAGTTAACAACATTATGTTGAGCCTCCGGTGTGATTTGAAAGGAATTCATTCAATTCGATCGCCATTGGACAATTTGAGTTATCAATCAAAGATGAGTGACCGGAATTGGGTAACAGCAAGGCAGTTGTCTTCCATCATGGCAATGCTACGCTTCACACAGCTCTGATGACTCTGAACAAATCGACGAAACTTGGTCAAACATTTTTGATGAACCTATCGGATAGTCCTCCCTATGATTACAATTTGCTTTGATCTCTCTCTGTCTTGATAATAAAAATTTGGCCGAATGAGAAGCGGCTAAAAATCATTTAGCCAAGATTTTCGCTGATAAACTACATCATCTACAGCATCGCGTAGAAACCCTCTACGTTGAATTCTGTCCTCCTGATAAACGTAGAAATTATGGACCAAATTTACAACAGTCTTCACTGAATCAATTTAAACAACTTTTGTTATTCTACGCTCTCACGGTCCCAAAGGATGTGCTTTCTTATTCCACTGCACGTGGAAGGGCACGAAATATCACACTTCACTTGACTGGTTCCATTTTTTGATCTGCTCGGTACTGTCCAATTTAAATCGAGATATGGAAAAACTGCTACCCATACGCAATGACTATACTGACGTGACTATAAGTATGGGAAACGATGATGCAATGTCGATGATGTGCGAACAAAATTCAATTATAACATTTCACGCAGTTAATGCCTTTCTCTACCTTTCAATTATTTCTACCTCACTGTGCGCAAAAGGACTTATGAGCAGTCTGAAAATACCATCAAAGTCCTTAAGACAGCTTGAACTCGAAGTTAATCATGACTTTAATTAGTCTGAGCACCGTTCTAATGTTCTCTACTGTTCAGTCCAAACCCACATCGAGTGCTTCTGTTTTCCAGAACCCTTACCCTTCTCCTATGGACTATCACATCACCACAGCTTATTTGCAGGAAAAGAGAAAAAAAAGGAAAAGTCCAGACTCTGTGAAACAATAAAGTCCCACACGTCACCTTTTGACATATGAACACATTCTCAGAAGCCCTTCCAGCTAACGCCATTCAGACTCACTCACAATGCGAGTCCTACCAATCCCTTAACCACTTGTTTCAATTCAAGCCATTAGCAGTGTGCCTTTCAACCCTCTCACATGCTCGCATGTAAATTCAAGTCCGATAGAGTCCTCGAAGGATACACTGCTTACTTAGCCACCGGCACGGCGGCGCGGCGCACCCCACGTGGCCACGACCGCCGCGTAGTCAATCAATCAGCCAACCAGAACAGTTGATCTGGAAGTGCAGGCCTCACTACCTGCTATTCCTGTTGTAATTACAAAAAATCCTTGCAATATGAATTCAGAAAAGGACAATAGCACGAGAGCACCAGCAAACAGCCACACAAGCAGGAGCAACAAAAAGCGAGAAGAAGCAAAAAAAAAAAAATGAAATACGCCCTGGCGCGAATTAATGTCAAAAAAGTAATATGCAAGGATCTCGTTTCGTCCCGCCAATAAATTAAGTATCTCGAACGTGTAATGAGAGTGCATGAGTGCACGGTCTGGGGTGAAGATGTTGGGTATTCCTGTTGGATTCCCTCCTCGCCGGGCTCATGTTCATTTTGTTGATTGTAATTGTTTCGTTGGGTACACGATGCAATTAAACTATTGCCAGGGGTGTCCTGCGGAGGATTACAAATGTAATGAAAGTTAGATTTCCCCCTTGTGTTGTGCGTTAATCGGGAAATTATACCCCCGGCGGTGCAGATTTTCAACACAGCCCCGGGTATGTTGACATGCTGTGTGTCTGTTTACAAATGGGTAACGCTGGCTGGCGCACTGTTTGGGGGGAGGGGGACGAAAGGTACACCCGTGCATATTGAAGTTATTATGACTGTTGGTGTCCCTTTTTATTGTGAGTTTTGGCATCTGTTGTTCAGAATTTCATTGAGCGAAAAACCCCTGGGCCGAGATGACTTAGGACCGTAAAGTGACATTGGGAACAATTTAATAGCCAAACATGGAAGGAGTGTTATTTGCTGTAGACGGTAGTCAATTTCGGAAAAAATACAAATTTCCCAAAACTCCCCCTGAAATGAAGGAGATTCTTTGAGTTTCTGGAGTTTGGGAATTTATGTTGTGCCTCCACGAGACCACGAAAAATTACTTATAGGGACTGAATGTTTGGGAAAAATTTATGTTTCGGTAGATTAGGGGCTATTTGGAACATTTTTGGAGCCGAGTTAAAATTAAGCTCTCAATTTTTTGTTTCACTGTTTGGAGTTGATCTAAAGAGTGACATAAAAATTTTAGTTGTCCGTATGAATGAGTTGTTTAGGGTGCCTGGGATTGTGGGTTATTTTGGTGAGATTTTGTTGCGAGGGCTTATTAAGGAGATTTTTAGAATGTTGGCAATTATTTAATTTGGAATCTTTTAATTATTTAAAGGAGTAACGCAGAACGCGACAATCGACAAATTCCAATAGAACAGGTGTGAAGGTGATTTAACTAATCCGACCAACACCGATCAGAATCGTGGCAAAAGTTTCAGTCTCGAATTACAATTAGAACTTAATTAAGGAACCTTACGGTAAGCAACATCTCGTGGAAATCCGACTGCTGCCTCATCCTTGATGCTTTTTCAGAAAATGCAAAGTTTTATCAACAAATTTTGGGAACTGTTTTATGCGCACATTGTGCTGTTGAATATCTTCGATCGCTTGGTGTGTATACTGATTGTTGAATCTTTTTGCATTCAAAGCTAAAATAAATACCTTCAGAGTTAATAGAATTCCTTAAAACCATCACGAGGGGTGAAAATAACTTCCATAATAGAGTGGCGCTAGAAGCCGCAAAGGACCAGGATCTAACTTCTTTAGCAGCTACTCGTGTCCTGCGTGCTTTAATTCTCTCAAGAGTAGAGGGGACCTTCGGTTTTTACCAACTCTAAATGGCCAGATTTGAAAAGTTTTCATAAACAATAAGTACTCTTTGAATCTTGTCAACAAATCAAGGAGGTGGTGCGGTAAAAAAGTGAGGCGTTCAGTCAGGTAATTGAACCTGTGTTCGTCGGTGTGGCCTACCACTCCCGGCGAACACATGCATTTCATAATTCAAATTTATTGAAACTTTTCCTTTGATCAGCGAACTAAAAAGCCGTCTTCGAAAAATATAAAGGGTGATGCATCGTAAGGTTTGCTAAAAAATGAAAAATAAAACACATAAATTTGAAGATGCACTTAAAATTTGTATTATCAGTTAATAGAACAATTTAGTGCATTTACTTTCTGAAAATGATATGTTTGCAATGACTGCGCCTGGTGCCTTGTTTTAGCATAGCGACTGGTATTGCACGAATAACACGAGTACTGTTGGCTTCCTAAGAATCAGCCAACATCAGCAGTTGCTGGCATATTCCTGAAAACCTAAGGAAAATGGTCTTAAGGTGTGGTATCACATGTTCTAGGCGGCCAAAGTGGATCTAGGTGCTCACAAACACGATTTCTAAATAAGTGCATTGTTGCACGCACTGTAGCGTTCGTAGCGCCGTCTTGTTGAGGCCAGAGACCATGTGTTTGAATTTTTGTAATCACATAGTCCGATAACATGGTATAATAACGGATACCAATGACGACAATATTCTGTTTTCCTAATTTTTGAGGAAATACGGACGATTCCAATGTAAATAATGTAAATTTTGATTGATGTAATGGTAGCTCCTGGTACTCTTTGGGTTGCTCATCAGCCCTGATACTACAGATTCCAATGTAAATAATGTAAATTTTGATTGATGTAATGGTAGCTCCTGGTACTCTTTGGGTTGCTCATCAGCCCTGATACTACAGATTTGTTTATAAACCTTACAATTGAGTCACAAATGGGCTTTATCACTGAACGAGACATTACTATAAAACACTGAATTTTAAGTGAGTTTGTCCAGAGCCGTTTGACTGAAACTGTACAGAAAATTCATTTCATCTGACTTAAATTTTTGCATAAGTTGAACTTTATACGCCTTTAGGCCGGTGTCCTCTCATAAGATATGCAAAGTTATAGAAGTCACCAGGCTAAGCTGTTGTGAACTGCGACAAATCGATTTGTCATGGTCTCCGCTAACACTCTTAGCTACAGCTGCTATAGTGTCTTCACTACGGACTGGATGTGGTCCTACCGCTCAGCCATTAATGTAAACTGGTGCTCAAATTTAGGTCGCACTGTAAGTTCCGCGAATCACGCGGAAAACATTTCTCACACGCTGTTGTGGTGTAGGTCTTTCCATGATGACTTGCCAAATGATTTCAAACAAAACTGATTAAAACTGTTTAATAGGACTCGCTCGTGATCAGCTAAACAAGCATATTGAAAATCAAAAATTACGAATAATCAGCAAATTTTGCGTATGTTACAAGTTTAGTTTAGTCAAAATACAAACCATATATCTAATCCTTCTACACCGTGATACAATGTCAATTATTTCGTTATTATAAAAGACCTGATTTGCGAAGCCTAAATGTCTTCAAGGACTTTGCCACCATTGATTGGTTTTAAAGCACCTTTAGCTGACAAAATAATGCCAAACTACGAACACCTTGAACTCAGCGATTCACAGGTTCCTTGTGTTGCGGGGTACGGGAGTAAAAAGAAGTCATTCGGTGCCAAGTCAGGACAGGACGGCGGATGACTCATCCAATCGATGTTTTGAGTGCTCAACAATGCAGTTGTTTGAGCCGATGTGTAAGAGCTCGCATTGTCTTGGTGAAGAGTGATCTGTCTTCGGCGGTTGGTTTTCCTGATTTTTTGGACAACTGGCAAACAAGTGATTGCGTACCACTCAGAATTGACTGTTCAGCCTTGTTCTAGTGGTACGGTTGCGACATGTCCAGTTT
This sequence comes from Eristalinus sepulchralis, assembly GCA_944738645.1. Taxonomy (NCBI): domain Eukaryota; kingdom Metazoa; phylum Arthropoda; class Insecta; order Diptera; family Syrphidae; genus Eristalinus; species Eristalinus sepulchralis. The sequence continues at coordinate 37,046,889 of OX122883.1, forward strand.
TTCCGAAAAAACAGGCGACCATTTGCTTGAAACTGCTTCGAGCGCGAGTAACTTTTGTTTGATTTGGCTCATTTTGAAACACCCATACAGTCGTCTGCTGTTTAATTTCGGGCTGATACGCGTAAATCCACTATTCATCACCTGTCACGATGTCATAGACGTATTTCGAAGCACCGCGATCGTATTTTTGGAGCATTTCTTTCGACCAATCGACACGAGCCTTATTTTGGGCGATTGACAAATTGTGTGGGATCCATCGCGAGCAAATTTTGTTGACGTTCAAATGTTCATGCTATTTTGAATGTATGCTGGTCCCACTAATGTCTAAGGTTATTTCAATCTCACGATAGGTCACATGACGATCTTGCAATGTTAGTTGGAGCACAATATCAATAGTTTCCGGCACAACAACTGATTTTGGACGACCTTCAAGAAATTCGTCTTGGAGTGAACTACGACTCCAAGAATAAAATATAATCGCACGAGTAAACAACACAAACAGCGCTCATATGTCAAAACGTTCTGAGTACGTTTAACCTACTGTTGCCAGTTTGCAACAGTAGGCTTGCTCAATCCCGAAATATAAAAGGCAACCTTGGTAGTGTGGGAGAATATGTGTATTTTCCTTAAGAAATAAAGAATGGGTGGGACTTATAAGAACCTTACGCAAGAGTAGTTCGAACAACCGGTTAGCTTAGATTTGCAGGTTCATTATCTTATCCTTCTTCTTGTGACTCTATAGTCCGGGGTGGACCCTGGCCTCAACCAACATGACTGTCCAGCCAGCATGATCTTTCGCTAGCTGTCTTCAGTTGCGCACTCCAAATTGGTTGAGGTCCTTCTCCACTTATGTGTGCCACCTTAACCTAGGCTGTCCTCTGTCGCGTTGTCCCAACGGCTCAGATTCGAAGACTTTTCTCTCGTTGTTAATCCTGGACTGTTCCCAAAATATCAGAATCTCTTCTCCCTCGTTGCCTTAACACATCTGCTTTTGCAAACTCAGTGAGGTCTAAATAGTCTTGCAACGTGATTTTTCAATGTGGAGCAATCAGACTGTTAGATCTTAGTAGTTTATCGACAACATTTCTATTTGAACTCAGCATAGTTAGAGTCGTGTGGTAACTTATTTTAAGTCATGTTTGCCTCGCTTTTGTGTCGAATTATACACTGAACATCTCAGGTTCGATTTCGGAGCTGAACATCTTCCGGCACCACCTTCTAGTTGGTGACAACACCTGTCTACGAAGAGCTTGCAAAATTCGCTGTTCGCAGTCGGAATGGAACTGTGGATCCCATCTTCGTGTGATGCGTGCGGTTGAGTTATGGATCGGATATTTTGATTGTGAGGGCTTCAGCTATAATTCTCTGCCCCTTAAATAGATTGTAACAGCCATGATAACAGATCCTTTTCCTCAGACCAAGAGGGTGCATTGTGCTGCAAATGAGCCGACTTCCGGGGGCTACTTACGAACAACCTTTTTGATTTTTTGTTGAAAGTCCATAATTGCTTCATATCAGCTTCTTATTTGTCTGTTAGTCCTTAAACGTAGAAGGTTCCCACGGTTTCGTTGCTTATGGAAGCAACTGCAGGACAGCTGCAGAAGAAGAAGAATCTACTCCAATGGTCGTTATATAGTCGTCCATTGAGCAATGGCGCGTAGGACTTTTCATTAGCTACTTTTCTTCAAGCTTTCTATTTCGTAAATGCTCGTAAAAACATAACTGATGAACGGCTTACAGAAGTGCTTATTCAAATCCTGTCATACTGAAGAATTTGCCACCCAGAAAGCACTGGGCTCTCAATCCACCCGTTCTTCACTTACCCAGTAATCGGAAGTGAAACTTCATCATTTTCATATCAGAGGCATCCTTCAATCAAAAGGAACAACTCATTGGTTACCTTTGTCAGACCATAACCAAATGCCCTCTTGAAACACATTTGGACGACCAAGCACAAGACAGAATCTATTCTAAAGGCAATTTTCATTTAGCACATATTTCCTCCAGGAACGCACCAATCTCCGCTTGTAAACGTGCATACCTTACAACGAAACCTTTGCCAATATTCGTGAGCGTCCTGGCCCGGTTCATTGTCCGGCAAACAACAGAATTTTTCATAAACCCTTCTCGCAAATTGGATCATTGTGCAATGGCAAGAATTTCCATTTCACTTCACTCAAATTCTCGATAGAGGGCACTCGAATCGAAGTGGGGCTGTTGCTTGCCTAGCCCCCCCCCCCCCCCCCATGAATATGAAATAAACAAATTCCATTCAGAAATCCTTCAAAGCCCGAACTCCTTGCCGTAAGAATTTACTACATCACTGACCATGTTTGGGGGCTGCAAATGAAATGATGTTTGATTTGGTTCTCCGTCGCTCTGCAACTGCTGAGAGTGGTGACTCCTACGAGTGGATGAAAAATTCATGCACAGCGCAGAGCGTTGGAATAATAAATAAACATATGCTCGTTGAAGGGAAGCTAATAACGGAAATATTTTATAAATGCACATCCATTTAGTTGGCCTGCTGACGCATAGCGCTCAGGATGGCGGTGTGGTGTGGTGCTGTGAGGTGAGGTGCGCCCGCCTTGCACATGGTTATGCATGGGGAGACTTAAGATGCGAGTGCTTGTTGATTTTTGCTGTTTCGTTGTTTTTTTTTTTTTTGAGCGAACTGCCACATGAAAGGAACGCATCAGAGAAACCGGAACGGACATGATGCGTCTCGTGGCATCTCTGGAATGTCATCGGATTTGTCTGGGGAGTGGCTAAAGTGGTTATGTTCGGGGACTCTGATAGGGAATTCATTGCCTTCAAGTGTGTCATCAGTCATCGGAGAGTAGGTGGGCCAACATGACCAAGGACAACAATCTTTTGGAGCATTTTGGAGCGGGCCACCGTCAGTGTTACCACATTGAGTTGGAGGACAAAAAGTGACCTTCTGATATGAAGAACCATCTGAGAGCTCTGAACAAGTTGTAAATCACAAGACACACTTAAAGATGCTCGAAACGTTCACTCCCAACTTCAGTCGCATTGTCTTCCATAAAGTACTTCAAGCAAACAAAAAAAAAACCATCCCCCCACACACACACCTCCTTGCGAAGAAATCTTTTGCATGACATCTTTTGAGGCCGTAAAACGTGCTCGTTGGTGGAATTTCAGAAATGCCGAGACGAATGATATTCTGTCATAGTTTCGATTCGATGATGAAGCAGAGATATCGATGGCGCTCTGCCGCATGACAGAAGGCAGAAGACAATCTGCGACAAGTTCATTCAGCTTCTGGAATAAACAGCCGTCGCTGATATCATCTGTATATCAGTCATGAACTCAAATTCATCGTTTATAGCGATCTCGAAGAGTCGCTATAAAATTTTTTTTACGACTGAACAGAGCCGAGCAGAGCTGTGTCGTCTATGCGAAATGAGGAGCATGTTAATATGCCTTCTGCCGTAAAAAAATTTATCGTACAGTGTACCTTGGTAGCGTTGTGGTTGTTTTTTTTTCGGAGTGGAGTGGGGGATGGAGTTCGAGTTGGTGTTAATGGTGACAAATGTGAATGCCCAGATTAGAGGTGAAGAAGTTTCCTCTCCGATTTTCGGTTCCCCTTGTTCGGTTAGTCTAGCCACTTTGGTTGTCTTAGGAACGTGCAACATTAATGTCTAGAAGTTCTTGAAATGAGAACTATCCTAAGATTCTTATTCTCATCTGAGTTGAGTTTAAAGAATAACAGGGATGATGGGAGTATAGACTTGTGCCTTCTTTCCATCACACCCTTGACAGCTTTCGACAAGACTTGATTTCCGTTTGTGGCACTTGAGATTATTGTAACTGGTAAGAAATTCCATATTATGTACTGGGCAATACCTATTTATCAGCTGAACAACAAGAATCGTCTCCCAAACGTAGATTCTTACAACAAACTGGTTTAGTATACTCGAATACGGATTTCCTCTACCTGGATGCTAAAGGATTCCAGTACTTATATACCACTCTGGACAAAATAGTACATGGGATCAAATCTTAAAGAGAACTAAAGACCTAAGGATCCCTATGAAACATCTTCTTTGGTATCCGCTACAGTCCAAGATGAATCAAGATGCCTCTCTGGGTACCACATTCTTTCGCCAACCCCATCTTATTTTCCACTCTTCACTTGTATGCTTCATTTTAGATGATTATGTCCTCAGTTGCGTTGTCAGTATTATCAATCCGCTGTGCATCACCTAGCCACTTGACTGGACAGATTCCGCAGAATACGAAAAAAGGTGTCATTCTCTTCTTTTTCGGCACTGATGTTGATGTCCATATTTACTGCGGAATCGAAAAGTCTGCCCCTTGTGACACTCTATCGAGGTTGTGCGTCCTTTGGTCATGGCAGCGTACACCTTTTTTGCCCTCGCTTACCACCAGACCCTTTTATGACGCTTGCATTTAAATGCCAGGAAACGTCACATTGACAGTTAACTGTGTTCGTCCAGGCAAGTCAATCCCATTCCTGTAAATCAGCAACTAAACGGACTCGTGGATGTTTTAGACCTCTGGTGTGGATTTGTGAATTCTTTTCAAGAACGATGTTAAAAAAGTCACCTAAATTCACGTGGTCTGGTCCAAAATCTTCCTGACATCGATGGTATTGGGGAGTTCGTTACTAACCTTGATGTAGGAGGAACTTCTCCTTCGTTATCCTACACAATCTGGAACTCCAAAAATTTAACATGCCATTGTATGGTTCTGTGGTCGCCGTGGCGAAGTGGTAAGTGCGTCAACCGCCACGCAAAAAGTCTAGGTTCTATTCCCGGACGGGACGCCTCGCATTTTTTTCACGGCATCACCTCTTTCGAGTTGACAACATTCAAAGAGTACCAATTGTATTGTATGGTTCGTCTCTATGGGCGCCCTCAAATGAATCCTTAAAATCGACAAATAAGTTGTGGGTGCAATTTGGTCTTCTTCAGGGTGTGCTGCAGTGGAAAAGACTGATCTACAGTAGACTTCTCTGGTCTGAAAGATAAGGCTCAGAAAGTTCAAGATCGGTTTCATTTACCGGTCCGCTATCACTTGAAATGGCACAAAGGATCTTATATGCAATGTTAGGCGCCTAGTTTCTTATAGACCAAACTACATCGAGGCTTCTCTCATAGCGCATGCTTCTCTCTGACGATAGCAGAGGTCTATAGATTGTCTGGGAGCTCCAGCAGCTTTATTTATTATACTTCTGTCTCGATACATCTATTTTGACATTATCGTGAATACGAAATTTTTTTCCCATTCTCGTTCAAATTCAGTGAAAGGTTCTGTTCTTCTGATAGCCGCATATGAGTCGTCGTCTCCATTTAACTGCCTGCAAAAGTGATTTCTCGGTGTGTCGAATCTTAATGTACAGAGATGTTTTGATCTAGTGCAGTACTAGCATCGGCTTCGTCTACTACAAGAACATCAGCCGCCTTGTTGCCAGCTACATACATATGTATGTCCCTGGATCCAGGCACCCGGAGTAGAATATTCGCATGCGGATCTTTGAGATATTCGTGGCATCTCCATTTTGTTGAAATTCAGTAGCGATTCACAGCTTTTCTCGGTTTATCAGATTTTTAGTTGGAATTTATTGTTTTTAGAGCTGATCTTGTCTACCTGAAAAGATACTAATAGTAGCGCTTTTGATACCTTTGAAGAAATTATACCTATTGCAGGTCGTGATAGTTTGAATTTCAGCTTTTGAACACCCACATAAGAACTTGATCCTATCACATGTTTGGCTCAAAAACTTCGATTGCAGCTGCCTATTTTAGAGAAGGGCCCTAGGACCTAGAGTGCGACCCCATTTGACAATTTGGACAAGTCAGGTCAATTGAATATTTTGACCACAACTGGCTTACCGAAACAGTGCTGCCTTATCACAATGTTCAGCAATGTACAGAACATGTCTCTTTTTGGAGTTGATTTTGAAAAAAAAACTTTAACCTCTAGTTCAGGTTCCCATGAACTTGGACTTAAATTCTCGATTCTAAACCTAAAACGCTTGCACCCCATTACTTGGAATTGAAGTTTGTTTTCTTCTTTTTAGGACAATCTTCCCTCCAATTTGACAATTTCATCAAATGCCAAACACAATTCAACTCAAGTCTCTGCAGAGCTACTTCACTTATCGCTCGCAAAGCGGACGTTCAATTCCGTCAAACAATGACAAACTGCTGAATTGGGCACATACCTTCCGAGCAGCTCTTGAAAATACATAACAGCGCATTGTCTGCATTATCAGATGCCTCCATTCACTTTCAAATCTCCCGACTCATTAGACAAAAAAAAAAAAACTCCCGAAACTCATCTCGAATTAAAGTCTGCACGGGGATGTGGGACATTCTTTTTCGGAATTCTCTAGCGAAACGAAACAATTTGCCATTGCACTCGAGTTCCTTCATTTCCCACCACCGCCATCACCACCATCACCATAGACTCGATGATGTTAATATCAGACTACAGCTGCTGAAATTAAAAACATCCCAAGATTCACATCGCTATCACCATCCAGCCGGGACGACGACCGACGGTGATGGTCGGGGAAAGGATGTGTGCAGTAAATTGTTGGGTCATAACCGAAACAGACATTCCCAGTTCCCAGCCAAACGTATCCGTACTCCCGTTCCTTTGTCTTCGCTCGCAATTATTCCCTCACCTATACAGCTGCAGGGTCTAATGTACGCAATAAAAACAAGAAACGCTTCCTGCAGGAATCCGGTTGACTTCAATTATCTAAGCAGCCACGCAGGGCGGCGGCGCACACAAACGAACAGTCGCCGGCTCTGTGTGTGAATTCCAATTCAAAATCCAAACCCCCTGTTTACTTTTCCTTTACATCGCATCGAAAAATTCCAAAAACAAAAAAAATGAAAGAGAATGAAATTAATAAAGACGGCACACCGGAGCGCAGAGGACTGCCGCACTCACCCCGGCAACGCAGGGGATGATGATGAACTCAAGGATGTCTCTATTACGGTATTGATTGACGTTTATTGCCATCATTAAAATTAGGCCGGAAATATGGTATTGAAAGTAAAGAATGGCATCCCCTTCTTCCGGCTTAGGCGAGAATCGCCTCTGCCCCGCTCGATCTCGGATCTGTACCTTGGCCCTAGGACCATTGTTCATTGGCAGCGACTCACAAACAATTATGCACGACACGTCACAGATGGTGGACAGCGGGCGCATTTCCCGGCGACACGGCATCCCATCACACGAGCCATCCCACCGTACCTGGTTGATTCACTTAACTATTCCTTTATTGTACGCAAACATAAACAGCCTTATCGGCAAATTAACTTTTCTGTTTATATTGACGTACATATCATTAATGTGTCTTAGATAGTGGAGCGTAATGATTCTGAGAAAACGCGGTACCCTTCAAAGGGCACAGAGGCGGATGGAACCGCTTGCGCATTCCGTCACTCATCCCGTGCCTGGCCCGTTTTTTTCTCTTCAGTCGTTTGGTTCTTTTTTTTTTTCTTTCGGTATTTTCCAATTAAATGACTTCTTTTGGTTGCTCTCCTGAGGGGTGGAGAGGACGACGACGCCGTCGCCGCCGCCGTTGACACGGAAGAGTTCTAAGTTGTCTTCTTCTGAAAATGAAAATGTCGCAAGAAGAAATCTAATCGTGGAAATCAGAGGAAGGTTTGGCCTTTTCCCGGGATATGCTGATGGATCAGTTGACAGTCAGTTTAATGATCGTTCATATGTTCGCTTCGCTTTTTTTTCTCTTCAGGAAGGGAAGACTAAGTTTTCAGGAAACGTTGACAGAGAGAGTGTGACGTCGTTCCTTCACATTTTTTAAAGGGCTCTCACAGGTGGAAACGCAAAACGAGTAACGTTAAGGAATTGGGCTGTTTTACAGAAACTTAAACTTTTGTCTGCTTCTGACTTTTGGTTGCATTTTCAATTGACATGTTGCAGCATTTGCGAGTGGTGGTCATCTACTACCTAGGTTGAATAAAAGCTCAGAAGTGGCATCCATGTCTTAGAATTTTTGTAAACGAGCTTCTAGTTCAAAAGATCACATCGGGCTCTGCTGTTAATTGTTATCCTTTTCGTAATCAACACGCAACTTTAGATGCGGTGACCCTAGCTCCAACCCATTGACTAGATACGCACCAATCGGTAATCTAGTCACTGTTCTGCTTAGTCTTATTGGGTATGGAGAGTGCCAAATAAGCTTAGGGGTGCAAAAAGTTGCCCTTTTGTACGTTTTACAAGAAGCGGTGGAGTGATGGAGTTTGGCATGAAAAGAAAATGAGTAGAGACATGACTCGGTTTTCCCGTTTGTCTAACACTTTGGTAAAATTTGCAAAACCCGGCTTTGTTTATCTGAACTAAACCAAGTTTTTCGGGCGAAAATTAGACAAAGTGATGTTCGGATACAGTGACATATGTATATCAGAAATGTAGTGTGATTTTGCTTTAATTTTGCTTTATACCTGTACGTTTATATGCACTGTGTGGATTTGCATTGCAACCACCTCAGGCATGATAGTCCTCTAAGTATATAGTCTGTAAAGGAAAAACGAGTATTTTGCAATAATCCCGAGACAAATTGCTCACCAAGGTCTATTTAAGCTCTTTAGTTTTATAACCCTGACCCAGCAATTCTCCAACTACATTAAGCCATTAAGTACGCTTTCTATAGGTCTGCAAAGTATGCCTAAGTGGCCAAAAACTCCCTTAAAAATAATAATAATTGGGTGGCACTACAGTCCACAAGGGACCAGGGCCTAGCTTCTACAGCGACGCATGTTGTACGCGCTACTGTTCTCTCACGAGTAGAAGGGACCTACAATTTTTATGTAGAGTCTGAACGACGAGATTTGAGAAGCTTTTCAAAAACAATTGACACCCTTTGAGTGGTGTCAGCAGCTCGAAAAAGGTGGTGCCGTGAAAAAATGCGAGATTTCCGTCCGGGAATCGAATCTAGGCCTTCTGCGTGGCGGTCGATGCACTTAACACAAAGCCACGGTAACCACTCCAAAACCCCCTCATTCTTTTCAAATTTCGCCTCGGTTAGTGAGCTTATCAAATTTAAAAACAAAAAGAAGAAGTCGGCCGAGGTCAAACCTACAGAACATGATGGATAGCCTGTCGTAGCCGACCATATTCGCTGTGGCGACGTTTGAGGTGTTAGCCGATACATGGCGTTGGTGGAAGGAACCTTTTTCTTGGCCAAATTGAACCATTTTTCTGCAATTGGACACCGAATCGACAATAATTCAGCATAGTAGAGTCCTGTGATGGTAAGTTTAGAGTACTCAGGAAGTTAGATTAAAGATCAAGGCATTCAATTGGTAAGCTAGTTTTAAGTAGTTATGTGTAGCAATGAAGAATGAAGAATAAAAATGCATTCAAATTTAAAAAAACGTCCTGCGATGGTCCTTTTTGAGATAAATCGCAAACTGTGGGTCCAAACACGAAGACAGTCGTCACCATTTTGACAGATTGAACTGTCTTCGCCTTTTTTGGAGCATGTTCGCTAGGCGAAATCCACTTTTCCACTACTTGTTGTCCGTTTTTAGTTAACGTGGCATCCAGCATACTGACAGCCTTTTCATGGCCAAGATTTCAGGACACCATGCACGCTGTTTTTTGAGATGGTTACCATTTTCGCAATCTCGCACACTTGGAATTGTCACATTGTTCACCATGGCAGCTGGGCGTAGCTGATCGGAAACCACGTCAAAATTCGGTAAGCCAATTTTTAAAGATCGCTATCTGCGAAGAAATGTCACAGTTTACAGCATTGGAGCACCCGTTGATTTCACAACCGTATTCTACTTTTGAAAACAGAGTAAAACCATTAATTGATATTGCCCTTTTTAAATTTATATAAAATGCCCGAACACTTCCTCTCCCACAAGCTCTCACAGCCAGTCTACAAGTCGATATTTATACGATATACGGCCCTATTATACCATGAGGTAATATGCAAGGGTCGTCAAAAGATCACTCAACGTTAAAGGATGCGACGTAGAAACAAACACAATTCAAGCGAATACCATTAGTGTTATCAGTCTGCTCAGCAATAACATTTGAAAAAAAAAAAAACGATGGAACAAAAGAACATGATGGATGGAACATACCGACAACTGCTTCAAGAGAGACTTCGCAAAAAGGAGCCCTTTCTGTTAATCCGGAGCATTTGCGTGATGCTAGGTGAAATTACAATAGATACTTTAGGCTGGAACTAATCTTCTTTGCTGGCGTCGTCGCGCTTATAGCAATGGGCAGATTCCCCTAGATTATGATAAAATAGATAATGTTGTAAAAACAAATCTCAATTAGACCCAGGATTAACCCGTAAAAGACTGATTTGATTTTCTTCTCTAACAAGCGAGCGCTAACCGGATTCAGACTTCCAGCAGTTGAAGGGATTTCACCCTCTCTGTTTGAAAGTCAAGAAGACATGAGATTAAACTGAAATGTCAGTGAAAGGGTTAGGCGAGCGTCTTTTACCGAATACCTAAAAATTAGAACAATTTTTTGAAGACTCATCCTAACCCATCTCATCGTATGAAAGGTAGCACTAAAAGTCACAAGCCTTACGGTAATGACAATTATTGTGCAACTGGCATGTCTAAGTCACTGGAGCAATCACCACCAATCAAACAGTGGTACCTGAAGTGTTCCTCCTCCACTGGATTGGTAAATGCACCGCAAAATGTTCAGTGAGAATCATTTACTCAGGTACTTTACATGACAATTCCCCAAAAAATGCCTGAATAGGATTCGAAGTGACAAGATGAAGATCACTTGAATTTCAACCGAACTTTTAAGTGTTAAAATGGTATTGTAATATTACACCCCTTCAATGGCTACGCCTTTCAAACAGTTCAAACAAGAACACACTCCACTCGTTAACTGCTTAATCAGACAAGCTTATCACAGAAGATTCGATCAAGCGGGAGCCCTGGCAATCAAAGGAACGGTCGAAGGAGGTATACATGAGAAATCTCTTAAATAAGCAGCTCAGAGTTTAACTGCGGATACAGTCACCGTTGACTCCGACTAAACTGCACTATACAATAACTTTTACTTATCGCGAGACAAAGAAGAGGGAAAAGGGAAGAAGTTTGTACTTTGGATGCCTAAAATTTGGTACACAAAATGCATGAAATGAAGGAGCATTTTTAAGAAGCTTAGTCTTTGTCCCTTGCAGATTGTAACTCCGCTCATATTTCTATTTACCTTTTGTATAGATTAAGGAGTGAAACAGGTTTCTGAACTTAAAAATTTAGTACAAACAAAAATCCTGAAATGGTGGAAATGTCTCGATTCCGACGGTTAACTTTGTCGAGGGGCTTGCAACAAATGTTGCATGCCGTCGATATCGTTTCAAAGATGTCGTCTTCACCCTGACCCTACCTTTGTTGCATTCACAAATAATAACTATGCCACTCAATGCTTATTGTATTCACATTACTGTTGACAATGATTCCGACTTCTTTCTCAGCGATTTGACTCCCCAGAAGAAATTCTGCTTGCTAACTGGGTACGTCATCATAATCCCCTTCTGATTAGAAATCAACCTTCAAGGACCTTAAAGAAATTAAACTGATGTGTCTTTAACGGCTTCCTTGCACTGCACACTGTCTGAAGCAATGCATTCAAATAGCCGGCAACCAAATTCCTTACAACCTGCGTCAGATAGTTGCACACACTTCCAGTTGCACGTCTTCCTTGAAATGTATTCCAAGGGATCGCCATTAAGCCAAAACAAAACCCAATTGCGTCAGTCAGCTGTCTGCGAGTGCCATCGCACAGAACACGTCGAGTTGATGTCAACGGCGTCTTCACTTAATTGCAATTAAAATTAAATCCGCGTTGAGAAGCAGTCGCAAGGAGCGGCCAGGGGGAGAGGACGGGCATATCTTCAAAAAGGATTCACACTCATTTCGCACGCATTTTAAGCGCCTTTCAGGTCAGGTGTGAATAATTTCAAATAATCACTCCCATCAGGCAGCAGGCATTGTGTGCGTGTGTGACCTCTAACAGCGGCGAACATCAAGATACCTGCCGTGCGCACACCACACACAGCCACACGGGTATCATCATCACCATCATCAGTGCATCATCAATGCATACCTTCTGGCACCATCTGACTTACAGTCAAGCTGTGTTTCAGTCTCTCTCTCAGTCGCCGTATGCAGGCGGCGACTGCTGTCTTCTCTTTGATGTCGAGTAAAGCATAATTAATTGGTAGGTAAGCTCGCGCCTGTACTCTGACAGGAGAACTCAATTTTGAGCAGTGCTTCGCTGGGACACACAGCGCCGTGTCATCGTCGTCCGTGCCTTATGGCGGGCCGTCCCGTCAGTTGATGGATGCACATAACGTCACACCGCGAGACGCAGAAACGAGTACTGTTGCTTCTTAGGTGTGACTAAATACTCTTCGCATCCACTTGGCTGCATTACACAAAGGGTCCTTCGACACCTGCACGGTCGTGTCTCCGGCATCTGACGGGTGTAATTGTAATTAAATGATTTTTATTCACGCACACGAGTGCGGGGCGTTGCCGGCGCTGGTTTGACGGTTGGGGCTACCACCGGCGATGCTGGCCTGGAGGCGCGGGCGACCCATGGAAATGGGGCTACAAGGCTAGCCTACATTGGGGCGGGATTTCCGCTCAAACAGGCAGCGATGACTTTGTACTGGAGTTGCCATTGACGTTGGGGCTGGAGCAGATTTTAATCGTCTAGGTCCGGGTGACATTTAAATGAAGGACATCCCACATCCCAACACCTGAGGCCACTGCAGGCGATAAATCCTCTCGCTTACCGCTGACAGCTCGACACTTGGTGGGTCCTAAATCTCAGGAAACTCCTCGAAAAGCCCGTAAGCGCACGCATTCATTCACAAGAAACTCATTAAACGGTCTTTATTGCTGCTTCACCAAATAAACATCGCGAACGACTTCTGGCGAAGCATCTTCTCATTCGGCTTTCCGGAAACGTCAATAGTTCTGGCCGCAGCTCGTCGGTACAGTCCAGAGTATCATTACACCGGAATCACCTCCGTAAAATGGCATCAACCGTACAGACGCAGACCGCAAACGATTGCCAATTTTCGAACATGTGCGGACATCTAAATTTAGCAGCGCTCACCACGCTTGAATTGGTCCACCATCAGTCGGGGCGGGCACCGATCCCCCCGAGGCGGTGACGGAGGGTGCGGCTGTTATTGCAGCAGTCTTCGAAAGTAGCATCATCTTCCGTGCCACGCTACCACCGCTAAGGCGTCCGCATTCAAGAGAGCGCATACATTTCATCGCATCCAAGCGGCGGGAATGCATGTCGTGGTGGGTATCGGTGAATATGCGGCTAGCGCCAAACTCTCTATAACGCTGCAAATTGTTGCGTCAGCACTTTGAACCTGAAAAGACGCGCGCCACGCCGCGCCGGTATGTCAGTGCATTAGCGTGATGTAGTGTTTGACAATTTTAGGCTTTCTCTCTGGCAGGCAGCGGCTGCCTCTCTCGCAGGGTGGCGGAGGATACACCGACGCTTCGTCCCTTCCCCTGTGGAGCGAGTCAAACCAGCGGGGAAAATGAACATCAGACGGTTGTGTTGCACTTGTGTGTTCCTAGTGTTGTTTTGTTTGAGCTCTTGGCATGGACCCCACAGAGTGTGGAAGATTGAGGAAGAGAGACACCATCGTCGTCGTTGTCGTCGTCGGCTCCGAGAGACACCAATTCGGGAGAAACAGGGCGATTCAGAGGCGTCTTCAAAGACTCAGATGTCAAATTGTTCGGTGGCACTACTGTGCCAGTGATTGCCGTGTCGATTGATTGATCCGCACCTCTGTTTAGAGAGCGCTGCGTGCATTCGAAATGTAAACGAGATGCCACGGAGTGCTAATTCGATTCTTCCAACTGCTGTCGTTGCGCGTCCCATTCTGGTGTAGTTCAGCTGTCACTGTCAGTAAGGGTGAGACGTTCTAAAATAGACCCGTGCACACACTCGGGAGGTGTGTGCGGATGATAATGATGTGACGGAAGGGATTAGCAGAAAGACAATAAATCCATACTCTGGTCAAGCAGTTGTCGGGTGACTGTCTGAAATGGAGTGGTTGTAAGCGATTTCTTTTGAGGATTGAAGGCACTAGGATTGACGGCACCAGGATTGTCGGTATTAGGATTGACTGCGACAGTGAAGCTGTGCCTTAGGCCTCATTCAACTCTTTCAAAGGCTGTTTAGGAAGCAATTTCCTTTTTTTAATTTGGTCGGGTGTCAGTAAAGACATGTTTTCGTCCAGGGGCACCACATGACCACGAGAAAAGAGATCATCAATGAACTAAGGACCCGAAGACTACCCTCATTGAGACAGCCCACGCTAGAACTGCCACTGTTGGAACTACTCCTGTTGGGATTGACTTGGTGCAGATCACCTTCGTTGGAGCTAATTTCGTTTGGACCATCTCTGTTGAGGCTACTCCCGTTGGATCTCCCCTCGTTGGGTCTATCCCCCGTTGAGTCTGCCTCCGTTGGGTTTCTTTCTACCCGCGTAAGGAACACCCCAATCGAGATTTGCCTTCTTTAATATTATCAGCGTCCTTGATCAGCGTTTTCATCGATGGTTGGCGCTCTTAAGAGCTCAACTTGAAAGGGGGGTAGAATGTCAGCGAACCAGGGACTTGTTCGCACTTCCTCTGCCACTGTCCCATCTTTGCTGTATAGACTCCTTATTGCAGAAGCGTCTTCTGATGTTCCTTCGGAATGTCAAGCAATGACACCCTGTGTAGGTCGCTGCCTGGTAATAAAATGGAATAATTTTTAAAACTGAGTCCTCCAGGGTGGTGTTTAAATTTTTCCGCCAAAAAAAGTTGCGGATAAAAGTATGAGGATCCAGCCGAATCAATTTTCGTTTTAAGTGAACATTATCAAACCACTTTCTTCATTCTAGATTTCTTTACCATCCCCTTCCTGCATATATCCTTTTTCAGATTTCTTTGCTCACATCTCCGTTTACGCATAGTGAAGCAAATCGGCAATGAAAACATGCAATGGCAATGAAAAGTTGATCACAAAAAGAAGAAGGCCATCAATGAGTTACCCATTAAGCGCATGTGGTTTGTAAGCACGTGTTTGCTTCTTCGCGATCTTGCTTCGGCAAGCATCTGGCAATGCAACATCTCAACTCTGTGCGAGTGTATTTTTGGAGATGTTTCCTGAAGCAATGCCTTCACATATGTGATCTGCCAATTTGATTGCGCCTTCTAATGTGATCCAATGTTAATGAACCGCAGAGTAAGACTGCTTCCACATCCGACATCAAATGCGACATCAAAGGCAATCCGTCGCCTTTGAAACCGGCAATTTCGCCGTCACATGCCAGATGCACACACATACGCAGGGCGGGAGAGATGCGTGCGGTTTGCGCCTTTGAAGCACATTTTGAAGATCTCTTATAAACAAATATTTTCGAGATCACTGTCGAATAGACTGAATGAGCACCGAGTTGCCCTTGAACAAGTGCTGACGTTTTCTGAAGTTTATATGAATGATTGTTAATTTTTTTTTTCAAAATTTGTGTGTAGAGATTTTGAAAGTTTTTTTTTTTTGATTTCTTGTTTGTCAAGAAAGGGTTAGCAAAGTTGTAAAAAAGTGGAAAAATTTTTTTTAATTAAAATTTAAGCTGACATTTTGTCAAGCAACCACAAGAAAGTAATAGGATAGTGGAAAGAATGACAAAGAAAAACAATTTGGTATTTGGCAAGAGCAAGTTCTGGAGAATACGGTGGATGGGGTTTAACTTTTGAAACATCGATCCACCACTCTCTGCATAATTCATCGGTCGGAGCAGATTAAACTTCTACGAGTATAAGCATTTGATGGGCTACAGCTGCACTTTTCTTGCAATTCAAAAAGAAACTTCACGAAAATTCTGTCTTTTTAGACATATCCGAACTTTATGGAATAGCCAAAAAACAATGCTGTTATCTAATGCAAACGCTGATGCCCGCTAATTATTACTCACAAATGTCACACCTTTCCATCTGTATACGAGCATTTGGTTGTTCCGTAACTATTATTTTTTTAATGTGGGCGGGTAGTTACCCCGACGCACACCCCCAACCAGGAGGACCAGGCCCTTTTTTATACCTCTTGGGCGGAGGTCGCACTAATAGGTTTAGCAAGTTGAGTTCGGATGAACAACAACCAGTAGTTACAACAGCTGGGCATCGCCAGGTTGATGCCAATCAGTGCGTACCCTGTTCCCACCTCAGCTAGCCACAACAAGGACAATGCAACAGAGGACGTCCTAGACTGAGATGGCGCACACAAGTGGAAAAGGACCTCAACCAACTTGGAGTGCGCAACTGGAAGCAGCTGGCAAGAGATCGTGCTAGCTGGAGAGGCATGTGGTTGAGCCCCAGGTCCACCCCGGACTGTAGCGCCATCCGAAGAAGAAGAAGAAATGTCACACCTTTCCAATGAAGTTGGTAATCGGTTCCAAGATCAGCCACAACTTGCACATGGCGCCATCTTTTGAAAACCCACCGAACGATACATATATTTTTCTGTGACCGTTTTCGACAAATTTCCTAAGTTCGCAATGCAAAATGAGTTTGTGCACTAAAAAATGAAAATAACTGGTTAAAAACAAATTAAGAAGTGACAACAGTGCTTATGAAATTTGCCTGCATTGGACGAAGGATTGAAAAAAATGGATAAACAAATTAATTGGGTAGTAGAACAGGCCACGTAGGACAGGGGACTAGCCCATTCTATCCTACTGTTCTCCCACAAGGGATCGTCAGTTTTTTAACCAACTCCGAACGGAAAGAAAAAAAAAAGAAAGGCCTTTAAAAAAATGCGATATGTTTAGTCCTGAAACCGACCCTGAAACCTGCAGGATGTGAGTGAACGCACTTACTCACTACACCAAGGCGGTCAAAAGAAAAATGGATTAGAGCAGTCAGTAATGATTACAGTATTCTGGTGATGTCTCAATGTTAAGCGAATCCAAAACGAAAATCTTTGATATTCTGAAACCGTTACCTGCGTCGTGTTTCTAGAAGTCGAAGACCTTTAAATATTGGAAACGAATCGAAATAAGCGGAGGATCTTTAGAATAACAAATGTAAGTCTAAAGGAATCAGCACTCGAAGCTGCATAAATTTTCAAGAATGATGATATTTTAGAAGCTCATCCACAAAGAATGTGCAATTCCTTGCACACAGATGCCTAAAGTGCTGGGACATTTCGTAGAAAACCTGCTTTATCGGATAGATAAAGGAAGAAGTATGGCAAGGAATTCGTTCTACCAACAGATGAGTTTTGGAATCTGTAATATGGTTGGATTTTGTATCAGCACATCCTATTGACTTCGGCGTATATCTGTAAGTGATGTTGTCGCAGGCAGCCTAAATTTCATGATGCCGCAGGTTAGGCTACGGAAATATCGTGAACCAATTGATATTTTGTGATAGATGCTGATAGATTCAAAATTTTTCGGGCGTGATCCAACAAAACGAAACTCCCACACTTAAGACGATGGGGGTGGAAACGTATTGCTTTCGGGTGCGATTGCAGCAAATGGACCTGATTCTTTTCATTCCATTGCAAGGAACTTTGAATACGTTGACACCGTGAAGGGATATATTCAAGAAACGAACGAAAAATTGGATTTACCAGTAAATGTGACACTAACTACTACACAGCTTGTATACCTATTTGGAACGAAAAGTAAGGTGCTCGGCAAAGTCTGGATCCTTATCCCGTAGAGCAATTTTAATCTGCTTCCGAAGCAAGGGTGTGAGAGAGAACTTTTCTTTCGAGAGAATAGCAAATTGCAAAGAATTTTCAAAGCAAAAGGGTAATACACTCAGTATTGAAATGAAATGATTCATCCTGTAGTTTGAAGCATATACATGTTTAATAATATACTCGTAGAATAAAAGACTTATATTTGAAAGTGACTTTTTAATTTTATTATCGGTTAAGAGGACAATTCATGGCTTTTATATTTTGAAAATTATATAATGTAAATGTAGATCCCAAAATTTTGGAAGACTCTGTTAAACCACTGGTATCTCGCGTATAACACAAGAAATACTGGCTTTCAAAGCATCAATCATACTTGACTTATGTCTGAAGTGATGAGACTTTGCATGTCCCCAGAGAAAATAGTCCATAGATGTAATATCGTACGATCTGGGCGTCCAACGTGAACTTAAATAATAATAATTGAGTGGCACTACAGCCCATAACGGACCAGGGCCTAGCTTCTACAACAACTACTCGTGTTGTGCATGCTATTGTTCTTCACGAGTAGAAGGGACCTACAGTTTTTTGCCGATTCCGAACGGCGAGATTTGAGAAGCTTTCCATAGACAAGTAATACTCTTTGAGTGTTGTCAGCAACTCGAAAGAGGTGGTGCCGTGAAAAAATGCTAGGTGTCCCGTCCGGGAATCGAACCCAGACTTTCTGCGCCGCAGTCGATGCACTTACCACTGCGCCACGGCGACCACACGTGAACTTAAATGCCCATCAAAATTATGTCTGCCTAATTTTGTGTAAACGGCTAAATTCGTTTAAGGCCAAGAAAATTCACCATCAACAAAATCTTCACACTACGGCATATCTTTGGAGGAACTCAGGGAAGCAGACCCACCACATATTCGTCGATTTCAAGGCTGTATATGACAGCGTGCATAAAGATGAGCTATACAATGTCACGTCTAGTTTTGAAAATTATACCAAACCCGTCAGGTTAGGCAGGATAACGTTGGAGAACACTCGCTGCTCCATCAAGATCGGTAAAAAACCCATCTAGACCTATACTGTCAAAAAAGGTCTCAATCTAAGCGACACGCTGTCATGAAATATCTCTAATATCATAATTGGAAAGATCGTGCAGAACTAAAATGTCAACACTGAAGGCACGATTTTCTAAAAGTTCATTCCAATACTTGCTTACGCGAAATATATTGACGTCATTGACGACGAACACAACAAGTCGTGAATGAAGCGTTTGCTGGCATTGAAGTGACGCTTTCTGGGTCTGGCGGTAAAGGATAGCAAAGGGGAATATATATGTACAGTCATCAAGGAAGGGTACACAACATCGAAGTCTTGGACATATCGTTATAATAACCACAAACTGTACTGGCTATACAACGGCATGCCTGGTCATATAGAGTCAAGCTACACCAAAGCTCTGGCCGGAACAATTTTCTTCATTGGGGCAAAGTTACACAGGACGTCCTCGAATAAAATCCCGCACACAAGTGGATAAGATCCTCAACCAACTTGTTGTGTGGAAGTAGAGGCAGCTGGCAAAAGATCGTGCTGGCTGGAGGGACTTCTAGGTTGATGCCCAGGTCCACCCCAACTGTAGCGCCAAACAAAGAAGAAGAAAAATATTTCTCAACAAATCTATTGTTTCACGCGGTTCATAGCTTGTAGCGCCGGCGTCTTATTGAAACCAGAGCTTACCGAAACCATGTGTTTAGATTTCAGGAAACATGACCAATCCGATAAGAACGACAACAACCCGTCATGGTCTCCGCATACAATCTCACCTATAACTGCTGCATGCTGGATGCAATCCAACCGGTCGAGTATCATCCACTGATTTAAACTGATGCTCAAATTTGGGAATGGCGGTGGCAAGAGTGGCAAGAGTAGGGTGACTATGCGAACCGTAAGTTCATTGTATGGAACGGAAAACATTTCTAACGGAACTCAAATTTTCGTAATACAGCTGAACAACTTGGAGGCGCTGTTGTGGTGTGACACGCCAAAGGGTATTCACATCTAATCTGCCAGAAATATCATATTGAAAATCAAACCTCACCTTTTACGAATCCGCACACCAATTATAAGAAAAGAAAATTCATTTTTGCGGGAGATGCTGTTTAAAGAGCCATCTTAGAAATAAAAAAAATCGAACAACTTCTGAGTTGCAGAGATATTACATTTCGAAGCCATTTTTTCAAACACCGAAGACTGAAGAGAGTCTGTTGTCAATTCAGGCCTTAAGCTCCTGGATCAGCGAAATATAGCAGGCAATTTTTTCCGAAATGGCCAAAATTAACAACCAATCTATTTGATGAAATATTTTCCTTCCTCCACCCTCCCTCCGTGAGGAGTGTAGCTAAAAATATTGGGATACAGGACTGTGTCCAATTTAACGATGATCAAATGCGTTCATTGTATGCTTTGCGCAGAAATAATATCATCCGGCCATCCGCTCAAATGTGTCTTAAAACGAAGAGCGTTCAATTGCAATGGGCATTTAATGAAACTGGAATTTATTGGACGATTCAGAATCCAATATCTCCCTTCATGACCTCCGCCTGAACTCGCTTCAGCTGCACAGCCCTATGGACCGCCTCCGGCATAGAAGATTCCCGAAAATCCATCCCAATCCATCATCATGCAAGATATTGCAAATAAAATCGTCGTAACGTCGCTGTAAGGAAAAAGTTATTCAAAATCTTAATTGCAGCTGCCAGGACAATAAACGAAACGACGTTTATGTCTGCTGGCTGCCACGAATCAAACGCTGGATCCATTACTCGGCGTTATATCATCGCTGGATGCAGGGGCTGCAGGGAAGGTTGTGTTGCTTGGAAATTTTCCATTAGTCCAAGGACATTAAAACGCAATAATGTTGTCGCACATAAAAATCATCTCTATTGTGGATCACCGTCGAAGCCCTTCGCATACTTTGGTTTATCGTGTTTTTAATGGAATTTCGGAGAATAAAACCGTAACGAGGGATATGTATCTGTGTCCCTCATGGATATTGCGAATAACTTTGCTTGCTCTGTCAAAATTGCCAAAAAGAAAAAAACAAGATGACCCCACCGCCGAAACTCCGACTGACACATGACGAGCGGAGAAAGTCATCAAACGTGTCCGCAACACTTTTAATGCGTTTATCGCATAAAAATTCATCGAAAACGCACCCCGCCCACCGGGCGAACTCTGAGCTACACCCCCCCCCCCCCCCCAAAAAGGACTACAATGACGACAATGTAATTCCTTATTTTACTGTGCCCTCCAAGAGAGTGTTAATTTGTGTGATAACATTTTTACAATCCGATCCGGTGGATGTGCGTCTATCGTACGGGCGGCCATCTCCGACGAGGGTACGTTTTACGAGGCGGAGTGCTTTCAGGGGCACTTAGTGTGCCGGGGGGAATACCTGCCTTTTATGCGCCACCCCTTCAGACGTTGTCACCGCCGTAACTGCTGGCAGTCGTCATATTTTGCGCCATTACCGTGTGATAAGACCAGGGCCAGACTAGGGCCATGCAGCTGTTGCGGCTATCTCGTCTCGCATAACGATCCATTTCCTGTCGGGCAAGCTGCAGTAAACGCCAAGAGTCGGGGTCGCCAGACCCGTGGTTGGGGTGCAGTCGCTGGACTTACCCCGTCGCTCGCATTTTTTTGCGTTTGCTCGGGTTTTATTACAATTCATTCCAAATGTGCGGCGTTACGATTATGATCCAAATATTGGTGTTTCTGATTAATGCGAGCGAAGGATCACACACAGGACTAGCGCCCGCCCGCACACATAATGTGCGACAGTCTGCGTTACGACACGAAGATTATGGCCATCCATTCATCCATTCATCTATCCGTCCGCTCGCACAACGGAGTTTCCACCCCCAAATTTATGGGCCAGTAAAAATGGATTCGCCTTTATGCCATGGGCCCCTTCTGTTGTCTGTGCGGCTCAGCCAGCACCGGGCATACCTCCAACTCTCTGCAATAAGATCGCATTCTTCGCCGCTGCCGCTGCCGCCGCGCTGTTGCTGGCTGCTCGACGAATGGATGCCCAGCCAGTGGTGATGTTTGGTGATTTGATGACTGGCCCGGCGAGCGCGTGTGCTTGTGCATCTGGCGGAGAGTTTGGAATTCATCATCCCAACCAACCCCAAGTAATAAAAAATTCAACAAAATATTTACGATATCTAGTACTCCCGAAAAAAAAGAACAGGAGACGAAGGAAAAAAATCGATGTACACGCACAAAATGAAGTCTCACTGAGGGGCGGGAGTAGGACAACAACCACCACTACCAGCCACGACACGGCGCGCACTGATGACGAAAATGACGACGACGACGACGGCGATGATGACGACTACGGGTACAGTGGGGTGGTTGGGTATTTGTTAGTAATTCTGCCATCGAATGATGCAATGGATCAAGTTCTTTTTGTTTTCTTCCTTCGCCCCCTTTCCGCTGAAGTTGTTACGTTAGAAAATTGCATGCGTTCTGCCTGAGCGTTCAACCCCTGGTTGGTGCATTAAGCAAACAAACCTCAAAACATGTTGATTAAACAACCACAACATGCCGAGAGCTGGCTGGCTTGTGGGGCGCTACGGCCACGACGACGGGGCGCGGCGATGTAGCGGTGCGGGTAGGTAAGTCGATTTGCAAGGAGCATTCGAGGAATGTGGCCCTAAACGGGAAGGCAGAAGAAACTCCTGGCCGGTGTCGGTAGACAATGCGAGCTGTGGGATGTTGGTTGTAGTGGGTGTGGGAGGGAGGAAGGTGCCTCTTGTATTCGGGTAATAAGCTATAAAAATATTCATAATTAATATTTTATGCAACGAAAATATTTGAGCTTCCTATTCATCTTGGCTGCATTCAGCTCCCACTCCAGTTCTGGATTGTGGGCGCAAATCTGTGTGGTTGGGTCTGGGGAAGCAGTTGAATGCAAACTGGAGAAGTATTTCGAAGGAACCTGTGGTATTCATTAGTTGTGCACTACATTGCTGCAGTTTGAGGGATTCGTTGGTTTTCAGATGACCGGGAATGTGCAGTAGTTTGGGTATTGTCTGTCTCTTGGCATGTGGCAACCCACAATTGAGAAGATTGCAACTAATGAGAGAAATCTGTTGGGAATCCCAAAAAAATGTTTTCCTTTGTGACTTAGACTGACCTTCCAAGGCAATCATCGCCGTGGTATTATGAAACGCTCGTGTTCTATCGACAAAGAATTGGTCTTACCTCACATGACTTGAAAGTAGCCAATGCTCATGAGGCCAACATTTGATTACCTGTGTCATTTGTAGGTGCTCTTCATCAATGAATTTATGGTCCAGGCGTTCTCTGGTTACATTCTTGTGGCAAGATATTGATGTGGGTTCGTGCCTACCACGGCCTGATTTCTGATTGTACTACAATTGCAAAAGTACAATAGCCACATCACCAGTCTCCGGATATTGATGCGAAAAGAATTTTTCGGTTTTGATGGAATCTTTCCGTTTCTTCTGCGTTGGTTGGTTCGGGGCTATCTTAGGCCTCTGTATCTAGTTCGGTTCAAGACACCGAGTTGGGTGAGATCCTTCTCCACTTGTGTGTCACATCTTAAACGAGTTGCTCCAACGGCTCATCTATGATGTTGCGCACAGCTCTTCTTAGTGAAGCTGTGTTATCCATGCCCTCTACATGCCCTACTCACCTTACGCGCTGTAACCACAGACCATCCTACCGAGTTTATCGTTGAATCTTCTCCTCCGGACGCTATCGACTCAGACAATACCAAAGATTGCACGAAGAACTTTTCCCTCTTTATTCGCTTTTAATAACGTCCAACTTTCAGCATCATAGGGCAGGATAGGGATTATCAATTGTTGTACAAAGCTTAGTTCTTCAAAAGAGGTATTTATTGCAAGAGTGAGCCTACACTTGGACCAGATGGACGTCAGTACTTAACACATTTTCCCTAGACGAAGTGCTTGGCTATCTCAAGCTTTTAGCTGTTTAATGTGCCTCTCTGTGCGTTTTTTCTTGATAATATCATATACATACTATGTTTTGCTCTGGCTTAGCACCAGAGCCACCTGGCCACCGTTTCCATTGGCTTTTTGCCATCGCCTCATTGACAGCTAGCGATGTCTTATCACGAAAGTTGGTTTCAGGATCAACAACAATTCCCGATGTATGTCCAGTTTCGTGCCAAGATTGTTTGAGGATAGTTTCAAGTCAACCAGCAGCTGATAGGTATCAGAATTTGGTGAGAGTTTGTGATGATCGTGCTCTAGCTAAGCGAATGTGTAAGAAGTGGTTTAATAATAATAATAATAATAATTGAGAAGCACTACAACCCATAACGAAACAGGGCCTAGCTTCTACAACAACTACTCGTGTTCTGCGTGCTACTGTTCCCTCACGAGTAAAAGGGTCCTACAGTTTTTTGCCGAGTCCGAACGACGAAATTTTGAGAAGCTCCTTATGTATAGACAACTGATAGTCTTTGAGTGTTGTCAGCAACTCGAAAAAGGTGGCCCATCGAAGCCAGACTATCGACGCACTTACCACTACGCCACGGCGACCAAGAAGTTGTTTGCACGGTTTAAAAGCGGCAATTTTGAATTGGAATACATATGTAGAACGTCACGGAGAGCCACATTAGTTTGAAAATAAGGAATTGGAAGCATTCTCCTTCTTCTTTTTTATATGGCGCTACAATTCGAGGTGGATATGTGCCTTAACCAACAAGCCTCTCAGCTAGCACGATTTCTTGGTTGAGGTCCTTTTCCACCGCCCACTGTTTCCGATTTGAATACTCTTCGGGTTGGAGCAGTGTTGTCCGTGCGCGCTATATGCTTTATATCATATCGTTAGACAGCACACGCTGAATCTTGTTCTCCAAAAATCATCAACACGAACTGAGCCAAAGATTGAACGCAAAACTTTTCTCTCGAATGACTTCTTCATCGGCACGTGAGATTGTCCTAGCTCATACAGCACGTAAGTGGTGATCAAGGTGTTATATGATGTTAGCTTGGTTCTTCGAAAGAGAACTCTACTACCCTTAAGCCCAAAGAAACAGCGGTTGGTATGAGTTATTCTTTTCTTTTAAACTCGGTACTAATGTTGTTCATACTGCTTACTTGGAGGCAAAGGTAAACACAATTTTTCAACACCTAGTTAGTAAGTTACAGTTGTCTAGTGTGCAGATCTGGTCGAGTCGTCGATCTTGTTCGCTTTTCACCCTTAAACACATTTTGTCCGCCCCAGCTTCGTTACCAGCAAACGCTTCATTGATGGCTCGCTCTGTTCGACAAATCACGTCAATCAACATTCACCACGTATGCTAGCAATTGATCGGAATTTAGGAAGATTCTGCCTTTTGTGTTGGTAAGTGAGTTCTGCACTACGTTCTCGACGACGATCTTGAGAAAGTCACATGACTGCGAGTCGCCTTCTCTGACATTGAAGGCCTCGATGAGTTCGGCACCGAGCTTGATGGGGCAACGAATTGGAAGCATTGCTCAATGAAATTCCTTCCCAAGAAGAACTTGAGAATACACTTTTTCCGACTACGAACTATTGTCAATTACTACATATGAGCATGATGGAAATATAGTCCAAGAGCTAAGACAGAGGCTACACAGAGAACGTCCAAAGACATTTGCATGTTTGATGTGCTCCTTGAATGCTATAAACAGATGCATGTGCATTAATTGATCGACGTTAGTCGACGTTATTCCTCGCTAGAAGATTATGTTTTGTATTTGGCGAGACCAACTGGGCGTGGGGTATAGAAAAGCTGCAGTAATCAAATAAAACGATCACTCGTGTGGTCCACGAAGGATACGCCAAGCGTTAAAGGAAAAACAAAAAATAGTCGCCAGTCATGGAAAGACTACAATACTCGGCAACATGTTATAAGTCCAGTCAAAACATTCATAGAAGCGCTGAAACGGGAAGTTCTAATCCAACCGCCAATCATGATCGATGGTCTGGCTGACTATTACTCCTCCGCTCATGCTGAAGTAAAAAATTGCCTCGTTTTCTGGATTGGAATTCATCTCTTGCCAGAAAAGTGGGATAAAGTTATGTAAAACAATGTCAATTCGCGTGAATTCTTATTCATTTCCTCTACACAAGCGTCTAGCCTGTCATTGAAGTGCAAAGAATGTCATAGACTTTCAGGAATTATCTCGACTTCCTCTGTAAGCTGATCTCTGAAAATGTTTCCCAAGCTCCCCCAACCTAACCCCATTAAGAACGAATTTCACTCATCATCTCCGTCAATTCGTTTGATTTTGTTTTTGAAATTCGATGACCTCTTCACTTCATCGCATCAGCCCCACCCAGTCGGCAGCTGCTTCGCAGTTAAATCGCCACGAGCACGCGTAATTCGATCGCTGCGCAACTACATCCACGCTCAGTGCCCCCCATCTGCATTAATCGAAAGCTGATTTCCTTAATTAACTTAATTCAACTAGGAGAAGCGTTTCATAAGCCCCACGGTGCACAACAACTTAAGATAATTCAATTAGATAATCTCAAGCATTTCGGTGTTAGCTTTCGCCTGGAAGTCGGCGAATTTTTTCTGCCCTCCTCAAGGTCCCTCAGCCCCTCTCGGATGATTCCAGTGGCAAGTGCGCTTTCAGCTATTCGTCTTTGACAGGAATCGAGGAAGGGAGAAGATGCGGAGGTCCGCGTCTCCTGCCGCCCTCCGACCATGCATTGGGGCGGCTCTCTGTCAATTACTTTCAATTGGTTTGACGAAAACTTTAAAGCGCACCCCGATGAAACTGTAGTCGGAGAAATTTAATTACCCGCCTTGGAGAGCAGGTTATGACGTTGCAGATACCCTAGGAGATACGAGCGCAGAAGTACGTGGAGGGTGGCGTTTGGGGGCGGCTACTGAACACTGATGGCGGTGCTCAGTGCTTAGCGTGTGTAATCGTCGAAATACAGCTGTCCTCCGGCAGAGGTATCAAATTTCAAATTTCCACTTAGGCGAATGCAATAAGCTATGAAAAGCGCACCACCATTAGCAGTTAAGCACATTAAGAGCTTTGTATTCGAAATGGAACATTAAACATTTATAGGATTTGCAGGACAACTTTTATGAGTGCGGCTTTTAGGCATAAACGGTGCACACATTAGTCGGTATTATGATGTACTTACACCTTGTAATGCCTACCTGTGTGCGCTCCGTGCACGGTTCCTCCTCCGGGGCGAATGTGCGGCGTCAGCGGTCGTACATAGTTAATGGTCTATGCATCTCTTTATCTTCGCCATCGCATCATCCCTGCCGGCGCGGTGTCATGACGGTGTGACGGTGATCTGTGTGCACGTGAAGTTAACGACCATGTATGCGTGGGAGGGTGGGTCAGGGGTGTGCTGACTTTGTTTCGTTATTACATTTCAATTAAAAGCTCAGCTTTAAATGTTAAATCCTCTCGGATGCAAGCAAGGAGATTTTTGGATTTCCATTTGCCTTCAACAGGGTGCAGGGGCGGCTGGCTCGACAGATGGCAGGACAGCACAAGGATGACGTTTGCCTTTGAATCAAATGGATTGTGGGGCGGTTGCATGTGCCGGCAATTATTTATGAGTGGCTGGTGATGGGGAAGCACTAAATTCGATTCCCACAGGTGAGTGAGAGCGATGATGGGTTTTTATCGAATGAGTCATCTTTGCCTCGTGTGCCAGGGGGCGTGTAGAACGGCAGCAATTCGGTGTAGGATGACTAATCGGATGTAGGTGAGACTTGGCGAGAAAGTACTACACGGCATGCATTGGGGAGTTGCTTTGTACCAAAAGTTCTCAGTTTTGTCAACCAAGTGTGGAATGTTTTGACTGAAATGAACGAACCCACGAAACCAGTTTTTGGTTTTTGACAGAGATTTCTTTGAAATTTATTTTTTTTTTCTTAAATTTCGTGTCTCGTCTTTCGTGCCTAGGCTAGTTAGTGTCGCCTGTTTTCACTTGAAAGAAACTGCTGTGTCAGTAAAGAAATACCTCATCAGCCATTAGTCAGTCCAGTACTAAAATGGGAAACAGTGGACATATCTTATAGGCGAAAAACAAGTATGTCACCAAATGACTATGTTTTCAGTTTGCTTGTTATTCGTTATATTCTAACGTTAACAAGGGACATATATTGAATAAACTGCATTCACCGCATTAAGATACGGATATAGAAAGAAAACTGCAGAAGCATACTTACCACAAAAACGGCACATTTATTCGAAATTAAAGTCATTGAACATTGAGCACAGAAAGATTGTTGGTAAAATATAAGAACTGGTTGGCAACCAATGAGCATTTTGAATGTGGCGAAGGAGGCTCAGAACATGAAGTTTTTGAAAATCGGAATGTAGACATCCATTGTAGGTCACAATACAAGATCAAAGTAGGGAAGGAACTTTTAACAAACTCATTTGTCAATTGAAGCACCGGAAATTGAGATGAATCTTTGTCATTTACGATAAAGAATTGCTTAGTAATGGAGGTACTCAGAAAACATATTTAATATAATCAAAAATTGGTAATTCAAACGTGATCACTTTTCCGGAACTTCGGACCTAATGGACGTCATAATCGACCGATAAAGCAAGCAAAATTGTAAAAAAAAAAATTGTAAAGAAATTTGAAGCAAATAGAAGAGTCACTGATGTCATAAGGACATAAAGTTGCTGCTGGTGATGTCAGTTTATCGATTTCCCTTCGTTCGCAGCAATTGAACGTTTCGTTCACCTTATTAGCATAGATTGGCAAATCTACTCTTTATGCATCAACTTTTTCAACAATTGAAGCCTGGTGACCATTCACAAAGCTGTAGACACGCGCCTTGCTGTAGACGCGTCTTGCCTGATCTTTTGAGCAACATTTTCTTCGGCGATTTATTTATCACTCGGTGGATAAACTCACAATATTGCTGCATTTGGGACTAAGAGAATCCAAACGTCATTGAAAAGGTGCCGTTGCATCTACACAAAGTGATTGCTTGGTGCATGCCCTATGGTTGATAATTGTCATTGATCCGTATTTTATCGAAGATGCCAATTGTGTGATGGTTACAGTCGATTCAGAGGGATATGGCCAAATGACAACCGTTTTCTTTTTTAGGGCGCCACTTGACGAATATGACATGACATGTCGATGTACGATGTTTACTTTTCAAGAGGGAACAGTCAAATATTTTCAAATAGAGTCGCACTACAAGAGACTAGAACCAAACTTCTTCAGCAACTGCACATGTTATGCGTACTACTGTTCTCTCACGAGTAGAAGAGATCCAACAGTTTTTTGCCGACTCCGAAAGGTGCTATTTGAGAAGCTTTTGGCTTGGAGGTGGTACTGTGAAAAATGCGATGTGTACAGACCGGGAATTGAATCTGGACCTTCGGTGTGTGGGTTGACGCAATTACCCACTATGCCACGACCACCACTTCGTGAAATTATGCAGCAAATATTTTACCACTTCTCATTGGGCTACAACATACAAGAGACCCCATAGTCGCCTTAGACTAGACTGATGCTCCCACAATGTATCTTGTGTTGCATTTAAAGCGCCCTTTTTACCGACTCCTCCCAACATCAAAGTTGTTCTCATCAGAGTTTTATGGCTTCAATAAAAGATGCTCAAATCATTTACCAATCGCATTTCTGCCCTTCAATCATTCATCTACGAAACGCAGCACTTTAGAAATGTCCAACATTCCACCCTTAAAGCCTCTTTCAGACGTCTAGTTAAGTGCAGAGAATCGTTGTTCCCGGCTTAATTTAAGTCCCATCTCATTAGAATCATTTCACATTTAAGAGCAATGTGCGTAGTCCTTTCAGCAGTCCTTCCTTTCCCTTTCTTCCTGAACTATGCCCGTGTTAAGACAGGCCGCATAGACTTTTAACATGACATTTTAAATAAAATTGGGTTACGCTACATTCCAGAAGGAGCTTGGGGCCTAGTTTCTTCAACAGCCACTCGTGCTGTGGGTGCTATTACACTCTTATGAGAAGCCCACATTGCAAAAGGAGCTCTAAACGATGAAATTTGAGAAGGTTTTCATAGACAATTAGCACTCTCTGCTAGAGTGTCCTAGAGAGAAGTGGGGCTGTGAAAAAAGAAACAAATTTCAATTAATTGAAGGAACCGCATAAAGTTTTGGACGCACATACCCACTATGCCGCGTTGTCCTCTACAGACGGTCTTGATTTAAATAGACAAATTGCGACAGTAAGCAATGGAGCACCACCGTTCATGCCGCAAGCAATACCTTCATACAAATCACCTACAAACACTAGTTACTGCATTCAAAATCAAAAATAACTATATTGAACCGGATGCATATTTCAAAGATTATCGAGAAGCATCCTAAGCGCTCGCCATGCTGACTCTATCTCCTATCACAGTTTTTTTTTGGCTCAAAAAACTATTTTATGCCCACCCTCTCAATAGAGTTGCCTCACAAGACCACAGAAATTGCCCGTTATTGACTCAGACACACTATCAAGTCACCTAACAATTGGCTCAATTCAAAGGCGATCATCAATTGCAGTCCGTGTCATAAATATGAAGCCGGCCATAAATACCAGCAACCACTACGCACATGTTCTACATTCCAGAGATTCACACAATCTCCCTCACCCCCATCCCCATATGCCCCCGGCATTCCGTAAGAAAACTCACAGCAACAACAAAGAGCGCCAGCAACAGCAGCAACAACCAACAATATACTGGTCAGAATAAGAATAGCCCAAAGGCGAGACCAACCATATTCCACGGAGATTGAGATGGCGAAGGCGAAGAGACTGTGTTTACTTAAGAGCAGAAAAAAAAGGGAAAAAGAAAGCCGAGCAAAAGCGGCAAAAGCAGCACACCAACAACAAGAAGAAAGAATTTTGTTTGTTTTAGACAATAAATGGGGCGGGAATAATCCACGAGGCCCTGGCGCCAAGGTGGCCTATTTGGGCGGTTTCATTACCGCACAATCTCTAAAACCGAGAGAGTGAGAGAGAGAGAGCGTAATTTAGCCACACTCGAACAATTTTCCCCCCCGCACTACCAAAAAATACACAATTTGCCAAGACGACTCTCTCTCTCGGTCTGTGAGTGGAAAGTTATGAGTGATTATTTACGACTCGATTTGGCGATGATGAGTGGCTCTGTCGGCTCCTGTCTGTTGTCCTGACCGAACCGGCAAGGATACACGATAATCCGAAATCAAACTCCGGGGGAGTTGCGCACTAAATTAGACTTGTAATGGTTAAGAAGACATACAAAAAGCAGAAAGGACGCTGCTACTCCGCCGTCCTTCTGCTGGAGACTGGAGGAGATACCGTATCTGTAGACAATCGAAACTGGCTTCCAGCTAGAGGGCGGCGGATTATGATACGTCAACAGCGGTCGCAGGAAGGGTGGTTGAGGTTACAATGGCAATTTATTATCAGCTCATAGACAAACCTCATCAACATGAGGCTCGCTACAAGTTAACACAAATGCTCCCAGAACGAGGGTGGCTGGTGGCTGACGACGATGCTGCAGCCGATGGAGGACGACGAACGACAACGACACCCCGTCTAAGTAAACGACTGAATGGGAGTACAAACTGATGAATGAATGAACTTATTTCGCTGGTCTGCAGCAGCGTATGCAAACGAGGTGATGGCGGGGGGGGGGGGTGGCCGGGAAGGGATGAAGCATAAAATACAATATTCCGTGTCCTGACGGTGGATGCTGCAACGTCCTGTCCCCATCCCCACCCCACCGCCATGCTGGAGAGGATAATAATAGCAAACAACATATTTTTCTAATTTTTCCTCGTTTTTTTATTTTTTTTTTCTGCTTCTTCCTGAGGACCCTTGAGCTTTGCTCTCCTTCAACCGGGAGGACAGCTGATGATATAAATCAGCTCTTACGAGAGCAGCAGCGCACACACACGCATAGCGCCGCGGCTGATGAGGCTGATGGGATGATGATTGGTGCACTTTCACTCCCGTTTTCCTCGTTTTTTGCTGTCCCTTCTGGATGTTGTTTTTTTTTCTCTTCTCTTCTCCATTCTTGCATTATGCCTACACACAGTAATGCTAATTAATGTAAAATCGCAATAACGAGATTGAAATATTCTTGGAATTTGCAAAAAAGCAGCGAAGGAAAGTAGGCAGCACAGGGGTCTAGAGGAAAGGATCGAAGAGCAGCCGCTTGTGATGGTAGTGTGTCGAAACGATTGTGTTTACATTGCAACGAGGACGATGGCGGCTGTTGTGGCGGTGGACTTGTTTGTTTGGATTTGAAGTTGAATAGACGCTATTGACAGATGCTTGAAGTGTATCTGGATTACATACTTTAGCCCTACAAATCCATGACCTGTCCCAAAACATGTCTACATGCTTTAAAGTTCTGTGCAAAACTGTGATGACTGTGCAGCACGGCTCGTGTATGGTGCAATGAACTTTGTTTCAATTTCAAATATTTTTTAATATGGGTTGTGCATGAGGACATTATTTTAATAGATACCACGATGTGATGTGAGGGTTGGAACTAAGTAAGAAGGACTTTTGTTACAGATTTTATATGTGCAGTTAAAATGGTAGATTGCAGGCTACAACTTAGAAGGTCCTTGATAACTCGGAGACATGACCATCACTACGTTAGCCGTGTAGGTAACGTACAACAATATTGGATGCCATCTGAAGTTTTCGTTTTGGCAGAGAATCAAGGCCAGTGAAACGAATTCTGAATATGTGACAAGCGGTAGGATTACATTTTTTATCAACTTTCGATTAGTATCCAAAGTATAAGCACTAATTCACACCCAACGAAGGCAGTCGTAATTTCGACCAACCACCGAGAGTAGACGATGAATCATGTAACCAGGGCCGATGGTTAAGTCGACATTTTTAATTTGTGAATCATTGAAAGACACATTTGTCTTATGTTAAAATTCTTCTTGGAGTTAGGTATACCTTGTGAATCGGTTGGATTCGGCAGTTCATCAATTGCAACTAATTTTGAGAACATATTCCTTTATTATAACAGTCATTAGTTCATAAAATTTGAAAAATTGTCTTGTAAGATGTAACTGATCATTGTCAGCCTATAAATGTACTGAACAGTATATGCACACAGAGGGCAAACCTGTAATAAAAGAGCAAAAGATAGTGGGTCCCAAATTCGACCCTTGTGGCTCATCATTGATTTCCAGTACAGATGAAGAACTTCCACTTGAAACAATTCTTTGTAGCCTTTCGAAGAAAAAGATATTTAACAACCTTACCGCCCCTTCATTTAAGCCAAATTTATTTTGTATCTCCCTATGATTGACTTTATCAAGGGCCTTCAAGAAATTCAGCAGAAAAAGAGGTGCCGACGATGAATGCGAAAAACTTTTCAAATTTGCGTTTTTGGAAAATGTTATGTTGTGAGTTTCCAAATAAGAATAAAGAATTTCAGACTTAAAAAAAATACCCTCCCGCATCATTTAGATTGTCTTCCTCTGTAATGAGCAATCTTTTAATTTCTACAGTTTAATTGCCAATGCTCGAAGATAATCCTAACCCCACTCCTATACGGAGCCGAATGCTGAACGATAAGCAACACGGCAGAGCAGATTCTAGGTTCCTTAGAAAAGAAATTCTGCGGCGAAAATATGGTCCTGTCTGCGAGGAAGGCGAATGGGGGAGAAGACACAACGCGAACCAAGATGTGGATGCAGTTCGAAAGGCAAAAATCCGTCGACTAATAGGGGCTTGCCCACATCGAGTGAATGGACAACAACGCTCCAGCTAAGACAGTTTTCGAATCCCAGCCTCCGAGTTTGAAAGGGAGAAACTCCGGTATAGAAACTAGACACCTTCGTCTTGACAACTGAAAGCAGCGTGCCCGGGAGCAGTGTATCGAGAATGGAAGGCAGCAGCTCAGGCTGAAACCCTTCAGGGATCGCAGGCCTTATAAACAAACAAACAATTGTTGAGATTATATTTAGCTTCAACCTTTAAACTGGAAGCTTTACAATTTTTTCAGCAGTTTATGGCGAGGCAAAATTTGAAATATAGTGTTCTTAACTACGTTAGGCTTTAAAGTAAGAAATTTTCTTTTTCTCCCCCTCCAGTGTCTACATGAAAGAAGAGAAAAACACAAAGTATTATATCCGTAAGAAAATTTCAGATAGACAAAAAATTAAATGACCAAAAAGTATATTTGAGAACTCCAATGAGAACTTGAAAAAATTCCGCTCCAAAATATTTTCAATCGAACAGAAGTGCATATTCATACGTAGTTCATACGTAGTTCATACGTAGTTCTTATTCTGATTTGATGTGTGTGCTGCCAGCAAGGATAGAGTTCGAGTCTATGTCGACTGATGTCCTGTGTTGCCAAGCTAGTATCTTGCCAAAGTATACATGTATACACTTATATATGTAGGTACTTAACGAAAACTTGGGAATAGAAGCAATTTATTTCTGAATACAGGCACTTTTAACTGTTTACACTTGACCCAGTGACGCTCAAATATTTTTTAACCCGTCGGAGAAAGACGGTTTCTCTATCTAAAGATGCCTCACTGATGACGACAACTCCCTTATTCGACTCAAAATTCTGCTTGGTGAGTGCCTTTTCGAGTTATAATTTGGAAAATTGGCAATATTGGAGATGCTGTCCTGGGAAGGAATACATTTTTTCGCGAAATGGGAGAAGCCAAGAAAACATTGGACAAAGCATGGACATCCAACCATGCTGCGTCGATGATGTAGAAATTTCTTCGAATTTCGCACTTAAACGGAGTGAGACACTGCTCTTGAAGGGTCTGGTGCTTGGGGATATTCTCCGGATTGAGCAGTCGCATCAGTCATACATACACTTGTCTCATGCCCAATATTTCATGCAGGATACGACTGATCCCTTCTGTATCAGCTGTCTTTCGCATCCTCAATCTGCGGTGTGCCAATAGCACATCGCGAATTGTTGTCACATTATCCTCCATGATGCTTCTCCAAAAACCGACATGCGACCACATTGAAACTCGTAAAACCAATTTGTGTGGGCGCAGGAGAAGATCAGACAGCATCCAAATGTGATTTTCTCTCCAAAAATTATCTAATCGGTGACGGATATTGTGGCGCCATCGAGTGGTACTTATCAGACAGCCCTCTTATCAAGTTTTTTGATAATTTGGGTACGAATAACATACATATTTGGATTCATTGTGTCAAAACGAAACCTTCTATGTGTCAATGGAATTCGAATTTTCGCAGTTTAGTTTTTCTTTGCCCAATCTTGCCTTCTTTCTGTGTATCTATTTATATTTCTAAGATGTTGACAAAAACTTGCATTTTTGAGATATGGTATAACGGATGCGAACTTCTCTCTACTCGTATGACTCTATGACTATGAATCAAAAATAAAGTCCAATGACAACCAGCAGTATTGTAGTTGCTGCTGCAATAAAATTGTTTCTCCACTGGTGGAAATTATTTCATCCAGCCCTGTTTCCAAGACATGCTGATATGGAATGTGTGTAAAGTTATATTAGATACACTTGTTCTTATATGTTTTTTAAAAGTGCTACACTTTCTGATTCTGTTCAGTCAGTTTACAAATTGCAACTATTATTTGGCGCCCAACAGTCGATTTTGGCAAATTTCTTCTTAAAATTTAACACAACTAAAAAATACTTCCACTTATGGCTGGTTGCTTTCGTCAGGTTGCTTTAGTCAATTATTAAGAAATCAGCAATCCATCAACGCACTTAAAGTTTCCGCATCTGCTTAAATTCCGAATAATGTCGAAACGTGCAGTTAACTTTTAACTTCAATTTCTACAATCAGTCTTAAATCTCACATCATTCAGTCAGTCTCTGGACAACGGCTGATGGATAGAGGAACCTCTTGTCAGTCCTGATGACATTTCACTGACATTCACACAAAAAAAAAGACAGACATTGAGCTTTGATGCGTAATTGAAGTTCACCTCAGAGAAACAGCAATCACCCATCATTCACCAAACAGAGTCTGAATGTCATCAAATGCAGCACTTTCTCCATGTAAACTCGGTCTGCCAGTTCCCGATCTGTCATCCGTCGATTACCATCATGTTCACGAGAAGCGACAGATGCTTAGATAATTCGACGCCAGCACTGGACATGCCGTCGAACGTGTGAAAATGGCTTGTGTCATGTCAGCAAAGTGCCAAAGAAGCCGTTCCCAGGACATTTTTATCTCGAATATCTTCGAACGCTGCTTCGCCAGTGCGGCAGTCTCGGCGGCAACGGCGGCGCATGTGTGCGTTGGCCTACACTGCGGTGAGTTTTTACTCCGGAATCAAAAAAACCACAAACAAAGCGCAATCCAAACAACAATAAACTAACAGCACAACAAAACACAACATTCTGGGGCCCCCCTCGAGACGCACGTATCCAAATCGACAAACGAGGACAGCGTCGGCAGCGGCGAAAGAGTTAGATTCAACAAAAAACCCACTCGACGCTGATGCTGCTCGCTGCTTGCCACTGCCGCCGCTGAGCGATGCGTATCAATCAGCAGTCGCCATGTACACAACATATGATCGATGTTTAGCGATATAGACCGTTTATCTCTGTTCATTTGCATGGAGTTGATGAGAACTATCTCTTGGGTACACAATATCCGACGGATCGATTAGTCGATGATCGCCCAGATACGCTCCGCATCCATCGGCTGGTGTGTCGTCGTGTGAGATGGATGAGTGCGCGATTTGCATCGCATTTGACGGCCATTTGTTGGTGGCAGTGATGCGCGTGAGCGAGAGCTGCGATGGTAAGCATTTATCCGGGGAAAGGGCGACTGTTTGGCGTGTGGGAAGTTCAGTGGCTTGCACTTGAGCGGAGACGCGCTGCCGTCGATATGTGTGCGAAATGAATGACACGAGCAGTGAATTGGAAGGGAATGTGCGCGCAACAAGTGCCCGCTTCGCGGTCACTGAAGATGCATTATTTATGATGACTTGGCTCGCAGACAAGTTAGCGGGGAGATGTAATGGAAATCTAATCATGAATGGGCAATTGATCTCGATTTGACGAGGTGGTGGTCATGCTCGGGGCGATGCAAGGGAAGATGTTGTGGGAACTGAAAACCGGTATTAATGTCGCAGATGACCGTCGCATTGCTTTGCATAATTGGCAAGTGATTAAGTGGCCTTTGCATGCGAAAGATTATCTAGATGAAGTCGATGTCGAAGAGTTGTGCAACTTGCTAATTGAATCTTAAGAAGAATACAAGTTTGTCAGTGAGTAGTTTATTTTTTTGCTTTTTTTCGAATTCAAGGCATAAACGCGCAATTTTTCACCCAGAAAGTGGAGTTGCTCCTATTATTCTCTAGGTAAGTAGGTCAGCGATCAATGGAGGCTACTCATAAAATGTTAAGAAAAGTTTGTCAGTT
The DNA here is from genome assembly GCA_944738645.1 of Eristalinus sepulchralis. Classification (NCBI taxonomy): domain Eukaryota; kingdom Metazoa; phylum Arthropoda; class Insecta; order Diptera; family Syrphidae; genus Eristalinus; species Eristalinus sepulchralis. The sequence goes on from OX122883.1 coordinate 37,084,058, forward strand.
TGTCTAGGACCTCAGGAGATAATAGCATGATGTGCTTAGGGATCGAATTGAAAACTGCATTGTGTATGCCCTAAAAGTTTACTTGAAAAAGTTGACACAATTTACGAGGTTGCCTGGAATTTGTGGTAAAGAATGGAAACTGCTGACCACATTTGTCGTAACTAGAAAACATAGCCGAATAATAGCAAGAGCCTGACACCCACAAAGCCTGACCCATAGCGCCACAGAGCATCGCCTGTCCACAGAGTCTGGCACTCATAAAGCGTGGCGCTCACAGAGCCTTTAACATATAAGGCTTGGCACCCAAAGAGCCAGACAACCGTAGAGCCTGGCATTCACAAAGGCTGATCCTCACATCGCCATATACCCACCCATAGAGCCTTGTAGTAACAAAGGAGGTGTTCTTTCTTTTATTCCTACGTCGCTACAGGTCCTGCAAACATTGTTGTATGTATGTACATCCGCGTGAGTTTGTAAACAATTTATCCAAGACCAATTAATTCCTCTGTTGAAACTGAGAATATATGCTCTGCTTTGCGGAAATCGAAGTTCTGCTAGAAAACTTTCATTTAGCGATTGAATGTGTTCGTGTTCAATGTCAAACTAGCTGGTGCTGTCACTGAGTCTGCCGGGGCTGAGGCACCAAATGTTGCAATTTTCGACGGTCTCATTTTCTGTGATGTCTTTGTGTCTTGGAATTTAGTTGAGATTGATGTGGTCGCCGTGGCATAGTGGTAAGTGCGTCGACCGAAAGCCTAGGTTCGATTCCCGGACGGGACCCCTTGCATTTTTTCACGGCACCACGTCTTTCGAGTTGCTGCAACTCAAAGAGTATCAATTGCCTATAAAAAGCTTCTCAAGTCTCGCCTTTTGAAGTCGGCAAAAAACTGTAGGTCCCTTCTACTCGTGAGGGAATAGTTGCACGCACAACACGAGTAGCTGTTGTAGAAGCTTAGCCCTGCTCCCTTGTGGGCTGTAGTACCACTCAATTATTATTATTATTATGTGACATCCTGAGCAAGATGTGTGCAAGTAGGCAACACTTAGTCTACGAGTGGGATCTTTGTGATGCCAATTGACAAGATGATTGCCTTTTTCTTGGTCTCTACGGTGCTTATATGAAACATTTCCGTCAAACTTCTAATGGCTTAGTCGATTTCTTTCACTAAGAAATCAGCTAGTTCTTCCAAGCTGTTGTAGAAGATCTAAGATCTAAGGTAGTGGAGGAAGGTTTCCTACTTATCCTCGTCGCGACAACCGTAACATAAGTCAATATATCAGATGTTTAACCTTCTTGGATGATTTCCCATAACAGAGAGCCAAGTATGTTCGTTTGTAATGAGGTGTACGCCACTTTTTCCTATTTACCTCAGTGCCATAGATGTAATATCCAAGAAGGATCTATCCTGTGACCACCTGTGCCAGGCGGCGATCTTGACTTTGTCGCAAGCATATCCAAAGAATTCTGGGCCGCCTATCTTACAAAAATATGCCCCAGTAGTTTAGTGGACATCAAATCACATCATTTAAAAGATAACTTTTCTGATACGCCTAGTGAAATGAAGGACACATGTGGCATTTGACTTTACAAGATCTCCAGACTTTACGAAGTAATATCACGGTGAACAAATTTCCCAAGAATCTTAAGTAAGACAAGACGGACGCCTTAGTTATCCAAGATCCAACTGCGACCATGCTTAAGGCACAATCAACACACCTTGGCTTGGAGCGAGACTTTCTAACACTATTGTCGTTCTATAGGGCACATCATGCGGTTTCAATTCAACTCCATACTGAGTATGGAAAGTTTCTTAAACTTCCTAGTCGGATGAGTAGGGTAAACAATCTGGTAAAGACCAGTCAGAACGCAACACTTATCTAGGCTCTGCCCGGGATTTTGGGTACCACAGCCACCATGGCACTTCTATAAAGGGGCGTATACCACGTTCCGGCTGGAACAAGTTCCAGGGTCTCCTGACCTCCCTTGGCACTAGATTATAGCCTCTGGTCAAGTTGTTACAACCACTCACATTCCTTTAACGCCTGGGTTTGGTAGCCGCCACCGCATCAAATGGCAAATCAGTGGTTCCGTTGGCACTAATAATACAGTTACGAGTGTGATTTGGAATCATAAATCCAGTCACGTACCCTGGACGTCAAGTGCCAAAATTAGCAATTGTCCCAATTGTGTGTCTAGCCTAGCACTGGCTCAATTTTGTATAGTACAGCCTGAAAGAACAGGATGATAAAAAGTAAGCGTTAGATGTGAGTAGAAAGTTTGGCTGTCAGTTTTGTTTTGAAAACTTTGATTTTGAGTTCCACGCGCCTATGCACATTAGTCAACGCCAAGAACTACTGCGTCTTGTCTAGGTCGGTCCATCATACCTAGAGGCTTCCACCATGCCTAGAGCTTTCTACTACCCCATAGGTAAGACTGATCTTACTTAAGAGGAGTATGTACAATGGACTACCACAGCTTGGTTGCGGAAGTGCGCGCTTCGGCGTTTGTTTTCAATATTATCCAGACAAATGGATGCTTTCAAGTCCTAGAGCGGCCTTAACGTCAGGGGAACAAAGCAAAATAGTTCCTCATACACCAGACTAGTTCTTGGCACTTTGTCTCTATCAAGCTCATTGACGCTTTAAATATGAAAATCACTTCACCACGGCGACGTTGACGAGTTTGAAGATTTTGACAATCACTCGAAATATGAAAACGAATGTGTGATGTTGTTCGCTTAACTTAAGTCTCTTTTTGGCTTACAATTGATTTAAATGGTTGCCTAAAGCATCATCAGGTTTCTACCCACTTCTTATAAGTTTTCCAAGCCGAACCTCTCTCTTATGAATCTTTCGACATGCAAAGAATTAAATTAACAGAATATATCTGGCTCTGAGTCGGATCAATGATCAATCTTTTTCAAACTCACCTACAAAATCGTTTAAAGATTTCGGGAAGGTACAAAAAGGAACAAAATTATCGCAAACTCTGAGTGTAAACACCCCCACCGCGGAGACATCAGTTTACATCACAGTGCAGCCGAAAAATCTCAGCGCATTGGAGACTGTTGTTCCCTTCCTCCCCCAAAACGCGGGACTACCATTTTCAACACAGTCAACACTTTCCCCGTAGGTGATAATTGATATGATCTACACCGCCGATATATGCTCGGGAAGTAGTCGGCACATATCAAAGGGCTGTTTTATCCCAAACATCTGTGGCACGCATCCACAGTCAAAGAACCAGGGGGATATGCAATGCATCCAATAATTCTATTTTTGGAAACCGCAGCAAATATTGTGGTGCTGAAAATAAACACCGACCACAACAAGATAAACACTGACTGCACGAAAAAAGCGAACGAAGAGGCAGGCGGGCGTACACTTTTCGAATTTACTTAAGGCACATGGCTGTGCGCCGCCGCCACCGCCGCCGGACAGGTGGTGCAATGGGAGGTGTGAACGTGTCAGAATTTGGTTCTTATTTTTGAATGATCTTCATCGGGGGATATGTGGCAATTAAGTGAGTTATCCTTTGAGTTCCTGTAGCCGTACTAGAATGAGGAAATTGATGACTGAGAGAAGTAACGGACAAGTTTTCTTAAGGAATGGTAAAAGGTGAACCGTTAAACACTCACATACATGTAGTACTTGACAAAAGATGTTCTGCAAGCCCAATATGCCTTAGAACCAAATCAATTTGTTCAGAGCTCAATTTTAAGCGCTCTCTTTGCCTAGTCAGTTCAGTGCACTAAAGGTGTCTATGCCTCCAGGCTCAGCGCCTACAGACTCGAGGAAGAAACTTAGAGTACTGCTTACCTGCTGTGTGACTGGCAAATCCTTGCAATAAGCAGAAGAACGAGGGGAGCTTCTTGATATAATGGAAGCACACCTTAACAGTCATACAGCCAGCATTGATTCTCTATTTTCTCAAGGAATGCCAAGCTTTACGTCTAAGATTCAAATGTGGATTGAATATGGTTGCAATGTTAACAACCAGCCGTTCAAACCCGATAAAAGTATGAAAATAAAAATGGCGCCCAACGCAAGGCCAAACGTTCTATAAATGAAATTCGAATGATGGAAAATATCGAATGTACAATAGACCATTTCATTTAAATGCCTTGTTTGATATAAGAATGTGTGTGTTATAAGAATATAGAAAAATATAGAATATAGAATATTGGAACCTACTCATTTTCTTGCTACAACTTGAAAGTGTATAAGTTGCATTGTAATGTTTTGCACAATGAAAGAAATTCAGCCGCAAAAAGACATGCGAAGTAAAAAAAAATAACATAGAATATACTTGGAAATCTTGAATAATCTGTATACATACTCTTTTATCAATATGCTGTTGATTAAGATTCATATTATATATGTATATAGAATAAAAAAACATCGAAACAAAGAAATATATGTAGAAGGAAAGAACATATTCAGCGACCTTACAAATGGATAAGATTGAATGATCACAAAAAAACATAGAATAAAAGCGGAACTGGGAAACGAGAATTTATGAACTGTCAATAATGTAAAGTAAATAACATAGAACAAAAACATAGAATATAAAAACATAGAATGAAAAGTAAGACTATATCACCACTAATCAATACATTTTGTTCGTGAACAAAAAAATTTATGAAATTATACTGACATAGAGAGTACTAATCAAGACGCGTTGAGCTATTCACCATGTAGAACATAGAAAATCATGTAATAAACTGGATTGGAAGTTTTTGCAAACTGAAACCACAAAATATACAGTTTAATAGGCATACAAAAAACATCTATCTTTTTAAGACTCTGCTTTCAAATTCGACCATCTCAAATCGATTTGCCAAAACATATGTTGTATGACATAGACAGACATTAAAAGACTCTATTCAAGTCCTTAAAAGAAACATAGAACAACACACAGCCTAGAATATCGTACTGACACATTCACCTTGTCAAAGACAGATAAACACTTGCATACGTTGTCACCACGCAGTGCTATTGTAGTGAAGTAGAAAAAAAAACCAAAACCTGGTAGATTACCCTTCAGCACCACGACCTTCAACTTAGAAATCTTATTTGAACCCAGTTCTGCTGCTGCAAACGCGCCGTTAGATTCACTGTCGCCGGCAAAGCCATCAAACTTGGCTACTCTTTAGCCCTCTCTCTCTCTCTCTCTTTTGCCGTTCGTTGTTTGTCTTTATAGTTATTTGAATTACTGACGTATTAAGAGGCATTAGTCTTCAACAAAGGAACACACAAATATGTAGGTCTTCCTTGACCATCTCACAAACAATCGCACCCGAGTCGCGCCGCGTCCGTGTGTGGGGCATGTCGGGCAGCATCGAGTTTCATTGAAAATCGTTTTTCACCTCAAATTAACGTCGGAAATGGCACAGAACGTACATCGAACATGGAATTACACACTAACTAACAACGGGCTTATACGGTTAATCCAGAGGAAAAATTGATTTCGATTCGAATCGTCAGGGCTGCCAGGCCTATTGATTTCCCAACTCACCCTCGCACACACAACACGATTCGTCGGCCGGCTGAAGTTGCCTCGCATCGACCACCCCCACCGTGCGGGCACACCGGTCACTCGCAGACTCGCAGAGTATCGTTTTCCGCGTCGTCGTCCTCGCCGCCCCCAAGAATGCATTCAATTCTGCGAACTCGGCGCGAGGACCGTGTGTGCAACAATTTGGCAATTTGTGCAACAAAATCAACACACAGGCTCGTACTCACACATAAAATGTGAAATTAATTATTACACAAGCCCTCAATAAAAGTCAACGGCGGCTGGCCGCAGGAGCTCTCCTCGGAGTCAGCGGAGAGAGCTGCCACACATCGCCTTCGACAGCCCCGACAGTGTCGACAGCATCGACCCGGACCCCATGGCACGGATGGAATTCGGATTTCATCAATAAATTTCAATCGCGAATGGCCAACTAAGATTTGATCTAATCACTTCGTCAGTCCCTCGTCGGGTTCAGATACTTAATACTTCTTTTTTGCGTTAATTACTGTTTCGCTTAATGCGCTTTTCCGATCGGTAAGCCAGCAAGTCGTGAGCGTGGGGCGATGGCTGTGCAGTGGCGGTGGCCTGTCTGTGGCTGTGCTCTCCGCGGACGGGGCGACGGGACAAATTGGTGGCTTTATCGAGTACTTTGTGTGGCGTGATAGCTTCGCAACGGTCATTCCTGTTTTTTTAGTGTCCCACTGAAGACCGCTCCACTGGGGTGGTCTTTCCTGAGATTCTCGCTCGCTGATAAGCTAAGCAATCAGCGGGAGTGGTTATGCTTACGATGTACTTCGTTGTGTTTTCTGAGCTGAACTTGACGTGCGCGAATATGGGTCATGCATACTTTGGCGCGTTATTAAAAGTGGGAAGTTGGAGCAGTTGGTCTCATGGAGAGGATGCGATTTTTCGTCCTCTTTGGCATCAGGAGAAAACGAATGACTTCTAAAGGCTGGTCAAGCGCCCGATGCTAAAAATGGTCAGAAGAGGGATAACAGTTATTCGCCACAAAGAGGCCTTCATCTGAAATATTGGGTCAGATGATGTCTTCCTCTGAGATGGAACACACAAGTGGAGAAGGACCTTAAGGTGTGGTATTGGAGGCAGTTGGCAATAAAGCGTGACGGCTGGAAAAGTTGGTTGGTTGAGGCCCCTAGCCACCGCGGACTGTAATAAAAGTCGAAGACAATGGAGATTGTATAGGACTTTGGATGGGAACTTGCTGGTGATCAGGGAAGACCGCTCTAGATTATCATATTCGGCTTGCAAGTGATCGTCTGTTAGTCCATCGGAATTGACTTCCTTAAAGATTCTCGTGATACTCAGAACCATTGGTAGGGAAAAGAAAGGAATGTATAAGGGGTTTCAAGTTCCAAGTCCCAAGTTCTCTTCGACAATAATAAAAGAACAGATTCCGGTTGTCAACCGAAAACACATGAAATTTGTGTTCCTACAGCTGAATGCCGACTCGGCACGACAGTTTTTGGGAAGTCTTTTAACGATGGTCCTTAAGGTGTCTGTTCAGGCAAAGAATGCGTGTGAATTATGTGCAAGATGGACGGATGTCTCCCTGTATGCGTGAAGTAAACATAGCTCATAAAGATCGGAATATTTGATTCATCGTGAGGTTTGATTTTTAAAGGTTTTTTTTTAATAGATTACAAGTGACTTTTGTCAAACTGCTTTACCATTTTTGTGCAGTATTGTTTGGCAAGTCATCATTGAAAAACTCTCACCTCAACAGCATCTGCAACTTGTTCAGCTGTAATACGAAAATCAGCGTTCTGTGAGGAGGTTTTACGTGCCAGTTGAGGAACTTAAAGTACGCATAATCGATCTACTGAAACGACTATTGTCAATGCCATTCGCAAATTTTAGTCCACCTTCTTCACTTCATATTGGATCCAGTCATTCACTATCCACTGAGACAGTAGGAACTGAAGCTGAGAGTGTATGCGAAGACCGTGTCTTGCGACATTTGGACTATTTTCCCTGGGTATGTCTAAAGTCTTAGGTCTTCAGGAAATTCGCTTTAAAAGCCAGTATGACTTGTGCTATTAACGAGATACCAGTCATTTGAATGAGCCTCCCATAATGTTACTTTCCGAGTAGACAACCTTAGACGCAGTCGTGACCAACGTGATATCGTTTTAAAAATGGAAATGGTATGAGTTGTCCTTACAGCCAATAATGCAAATTTTAAATTTACTTTTACGTTGGTGTGTTTTCTTGTAGATTGCAAATCAAACCTCATAAGGAATCACCCTTTAGGTGATTGTCTTTAACACTTTCAAGGCGAAGTTATTGTTTTCATTTGCATATCGATATCTACCTTCCGCACTTACTTTCTTCTCTTCTATGTAGTGCTTCCCTGTTGAAGTACCCACTTCAATCTACGAGCCTTTCCAGCTTACGCGATCTTTCGTCACATGCCCATGATTGCTCACAGTACAACTCAATCGAGTTCGTCCTTAATTGCGTTGTCCCAATGATACAAATTCGGGCCGGATCTGTTTAATGAATGTGTTCTAGCAATTTTGAACTGTATTATCGACGTCTTCGGAATTTTCAGACGACCCAAGTTCAGAGGCTTTCTGTGGAGATGACAAATAGTCGACAAGATTTCATATTCAGCGTCTCTAATGGCAATATTTCTCTTAAGAGGAGGGATCTATTCGTTACTACGGAGCTACAGGCACCTTTTCTGTTTCATTGTGATTATTTATAAAGATCGATCGACTATTGGTTCTTTATGTAACCCTACAGTTCAACCCTTGACTCTGCTCTAGCCAGAACACTTTTTGCCAGCTGCGCCCTCTAAGTGATATCTGTCAGCACGTCGTACGCTGTCGTCTGTCTGCCCCTTTATTGAAAAATCGTAGTTTTAAGTTTTAGTTTTTTTATTTTGTGAGGTTAGCACAACTCTCACTGACATTTCCCCTTCATAGCTTGACATTTGTTAAAGTTATGCCCTGCCTAAGTGGTTTCCCGTTTTTTAAGTTTGTTAAAAGAAATTGAATTAACAACAAATTTAATTTTTAAAACGAATTTAATGATCTGAAGGTCTTGGCAATGTTAAGAAATGGTTTGTGCAATGATTCTCAGAAAGAACAGTTATGTACCGGTGGCACAAATATTTTAAATATGGTCGAGAGTCCATCGATGTCATAGCTTATCAAATTTTACTTTCAAACTGCGCACTGAGTAATCCGCTTTCAACAGTATTTATGCCATTCGATCATAGAGCAGCAGAGTGCTATGATATGGTTTCGCCTGTACTCTGCAGCTGATGTAGACGAAGTGTTTGCTTTTAAAGCCAATTGTGGCACTCAATTTTGAAGACGTCACATGTTCCGCTTTGCGCACTTCAATACAAGCAAATTCCTTGCTCTGTTCGTTTTATTAACTGATGCGATCATCTGCCTTTTTTTATTCGTTGCATAGCTGTAGCCGAGCTCCAAGTTTTTTCGAGCTTCCCCGCGTGAATTACCGCTATCCTTTGATGCTAGAATATCGATAAGCAACATTGAAAAAAATACCGATATCACATGGTAAGATACCGTTCGATATGCACGACTAACTCGCAGCTCACATAACAATTCATACATCGACTCGAAGCTAATTCGCGACGTCGGACCATATAACTGTATGGAGACTACAACCATCTTGAGCATCAATTGTTTGCCTTGCCTCGGACCGTCGATATTCGACATGAGTCCCGAAAAAATCCAAATCATTCATTACCGTTGCTAGTGCTTCGTTGCGATGCAATTTGATTTCTTTAAATTTGTTTTTTAGTTTTTTTACAAGAACAGTAATATCTTCCGCGAAACCTATAATAGAGGCTTTCGTTCCACAGAAGGGTTACTAACAGTGAACCCTACAGCCCTTTTTAATTTTGTATGATTTTATTCCGTGCATACCACCACCAGTTAGCATTTGAAATTTGAATATAACCACCCGCCACCTAGTGAACACTAGGAAAGTGAAACATACATGCATCTCAGACAGAAACCGCTGTTCAGAACCGTTTCAAGAAAAAATTCCCTCGACTAAATTTCTTAGCAGAAGCACCAACCAAAAATGAAAATTCTCACCACAACAAATCGCACAGTTTGAGAATCTCACTAACAATTCCTTCTCTCTCTCTCTCTCTTTACTTGCAGTGAACATTTTATATCGGAACACACCGTGATGGCAGTGTTCACCTCGAACGGGCAAGTACCGGGCCCGTGCAGATACATGGTAGCGACTCGCCGCCAGAACCACCAATGCCGCAAGGAATTCGGCCTGCCCGACACAATCCGGGAGGCGCGCCGCCTGGCGATAACACACTGCGAAGACCAGTTTCGATACGACCGCTGGAACTGCTCAATAGAAATCCGTGGCAAGCGGAACATCTTCAAGAAACTGTACAAGGAGACGGCATTCGTGCACGCCCTCACCGCAGCCGCTATGACGCACTCCATAGCGCGTGCATGCGCCGAGGGCAGGATGACCAAATGCAGTTGCGGTCCGCGCAAACAGAGCAAAGCTAGTCAAGACTTCCAGTGGGGCGGATGCAACGACAACCTAAAGCATGGTAAAAGGGTGACACGTAGCTTCCTCGACCTCCGCGGAGGCGACGGTGACGAGGTATCCGAGATTTTGCGACACGATTCTGAGGTAAGTTCGAGTGCCATTCACCTCTAGGAGGGTCTCACAAGTCAGCTGCTCTTCCCTTAGGTGGGCATAGAGGCAGTCTCCTCGCTGATGAAGGACAAGTGCAAGTGTCACGGCGTCTCCGGGTCGTGCTCGATGAAGACCTGCTGGAAGAAGCTATCCGATTTTAATACGACCGCGGCAGTGTTGAGGCAGAAGTACAACACAGCCGTCCGAAAGGCACCGAATATCAGGACAATGCGTCGAGAGGCACCCAGTAGTCGAATGAAAAAGCCGAAGCGGAAAAAAGTATGACCTCCCCCCTCCCCCCTCCCCCCAACAGGGCTTTTTTAACCACTTTTCATTTGTTCCACTGTCTCTCTCTCTTTCTCAATCTCTCGTTCCCAGCAACAGTCACAGTACACCACACTCTACTATCTGGAGACATCGCCCACATACTGCTCGGTGACCAAGGACCGTCAGTGCTTGCACCCAGACAACTGCGCGAATCTCTGCTGCGGACGAGGCTATGTCACGCGTATCTTCAAACAGGTGGAGAAGTGTCGCTGCCGCTTCAACAACGGTCGCTGCTGCCAACTAATATGCGACTACTGTCAACGCTTCGAGGATAGATACTTTTGTAAATAATTCTTTTTTATTGTATTTTCATTCCTAACGACAAGATCTATATATATATATTATACGAGTACAGAAAATAATTTTCATAATACAAAAACAACAACAAACAAAAACAGAAGAACAACAAGAAAATGAAAAACCAGAAAACTGCTGAAATGTGTGTAAGATGTGTTTTATTTCAAAGGATTCCGAAGGCGATTGTGGGGAAACGGACATCGATTTCGGTGGGTGGGGGAGGGGGGGGGGGGATATTTGACTCTTCTTAAGCCGTTCCGCAGCGACAAGGCATCCAGAACGGAAGGCTTAAGGTAGTGAGGACCTTGTGAATCGAGAGATTTGTAATCAGTTGCTGATGATGTTTGAACCTTAAGCGAAAAAGGAGGAGAAGGAAGATTTTTTTTCTTTCGCTCTTCTTTGTATGTCCTTCGGCCAGCAATAATTTCTTGAGAGCTCGGTGCATTCTAAGATGTGAAATCATTTGAGTCCATTGCCTGCCAAGTCTTCTTCTTCTTCTTGTTGTGGCGCTACAGTCCGGGGTTGACCTGGGCTTCCTAACAAGTCAACAAGTTTAAATACAACCTCCTCGTGGCGCCCTCTAGAAAACCACCACAACATCCGATGTGTGGTGAACGAATGGATGCAGCACCCCCCTCTGCCTTGCATAATAGGCCTAATTTGTCAGTAGAAGGTTGTGCTTGACATTAACTCACTCACTGCATAAAAAAAACAAACGGGTACAGAGGCAAGTACGTGCCATAACTTCAAGCTAGTCAAGGGCTTCGTATACCTCGGCATCCAAGTAAACAGGAGGAACAACATCAGCGCCGATATTAAAAGCAAAAAAATTCTTGACGATTCTTCGCGATTCTTTGGGTTCAAGAGACTTGAAGATTGTGTAGGAGACACTTCACTCTAAGCACCAAGTGAACACATAGATCATCTCTTTCCTACTGTATGAGGTATTTGGCCCACAATCTTAAAGTCGATGAAGAAATCTTTTCGAGAAAAAAGTTCTGCGTTCAATCTTTGGCCCCGTTTGTGTTGATGGTTTTTGGAAAAGAAGATTCAACCATGAACTGTACTGTTTCATAGACAATTGATACTCTATCTATCGAACCTAGACTTTCTGCGTGGCGGTCGACGCACTTATCAAATATGGCAGCTTCGTTATCCACTGAGACAGAGATGAAATTCATCACGAAATAGAAATTCTCGATAAAACATCTAATTGAATCCTTCAGAGCCCATTCCCTGAAATATGACACAAATTCAAGTCTTCAAGGCTTCAATTCCTGCACAAGTTGAATATTGTACCCTTTTAGGACGAGATTCTCACGTAAACTACGCCAAATTGTCGATTGCTGGAAACGATGACAAATCGATTCGAATAGTCTCAGCTACAGTTGCTGCAGTTTATGTGCTGAATGTTGTCTAACTGGTCCAGTATAGTAAACTAGGGCAGCGAATGGTATTCAGCCTTATTCTGACATTCGAACGATTCGAATAATCCTTCGAAAGTTAATCGAATTCGAACAGATGGTATTCTGAGATTTTTCATTTTTCAGCTGATATCTTAAATGTCAAATCATTCGATAATGAATACTTTTCATTCGAAAGTCAGAATACAAAAAATTCATTCGAATGAATAGATACGATTCGAATTATCGTTCGAATGTTAGAATAAGGCTGATTGGCAATAGTGGTAGGTAAGTCGGTAGCTAGGTAGGCACCGTAAGTTCCTCGAGTCTCAAGAAAAAATATATCTCACAAAACGCTGACAGCCTAATAAATTGAAGACGCTGTTGTTGTGTGAGTCTTCTCATGATGACTTGCCAAACGATACTGAACAAAAATGACAAAGCAGTTTGATAACATATATGCGGGAACAGTCAAAATTACCCTATTCACAAATAAAACCTCACGATGAATCACCCGCTAGAATCTGTAGCATTAAAAAACAGCGAATTTATGCAGGTGTGTTTAAAGTGTAATTGGCTGTAGATTGCACACGTGTTTGCTTTCAAGTCAGGTCATGCAATAGACCCCGCTTACACAAGATGAGAGATGAGCTGGCTAACCGATTGTAGAACAGTCGAGGAGAAATCAATGACATGTAAAATGTTAGGTACTTTACATAGAATGCGGAAATAAAAAACTGAAAACTCATTCATAAGTCAAAAAGTCTTCATTCATTTATCTCAATTCAATTACCTCCCCTCAAAGCAGGCTCAATCTTTTTTTTAGAGAGAAGGAATTTTAAGTTGGCACGACTGTTTTTACTAGCGGCCATTTTGTCAGCTGTCAAGTGATATACTTTTAATTCGTGAAGTGTCATTCACATTTCATAGGATTGCATAGCAAGTCGGAGATTCAGTGAATGGGCCCAAAACAAGATTATCGTTGATCCAATTTTCAAAAACGAACTTTGCTTAGCTCACTTTTGATTGAATGGATATCTCCACAAACAAAACTTCTGCATTTGGAGTGACGATAATCCACGAGTGTATGTTGAGACACCGGTTTGTCCATAAAAGCTGACTGTATATTATCGGTTTTAGTTGTTGGGTCGGACTTCTTTAAGAATGATGCTGGGCAGAAGTCACAGTCAATGATGACCACTGTACAGCCGTGATTTCCGAGTTTTTCGCACATCAATTGAACAACTGTAACATAAAGGATCTGTGGTTTCAACAAGACGAAACAACATGTCACACAGTTCGTGCCACAATGGATTTTTTTTTTTGAAGGAAGGAAACGTTTGGTAACCGCATAGTTTCACGTTACATACCCGCGAATTGACCCCCAAGGCGTTCGATTTAAAACAGCTTAACTATTTTCTGTCGGCATATGTGAAGTCGCTAGTCTACGCGGATAAGCCTGAACCGATTGACCACTTGGAGGACAACGTTCGCGAATTGGACCTCCAGATCAGGTCCAGATCTAAAAAAAAAAACACTCTTTAGTAGAAATATACTCGTGGAATTGTTTTGTTTTTCTCAATTTACAAAACATGCTGCACCTTTGGAACAACAGAGTGGAACAGTTTCAGACATTGAAAAGGAAACGAAATATACATTTGAGACTTTTTTTCAAAAGATAGCGTATCTCAAACAATAATGAATACTTTCACATGAAATTAAGCACACATATCAGTGACAGTTGAAGTTGGCACTATCTTCATAATTGAAACCATTTGTCCATGTCGGTGTTCTAAAGAAAAAAAAATCCAAATTCTTCCTATGTCTTGCTCACAGTGATATAAACAAATCATAATTTTGCTGGCAATCACTGGTCGCTGATGGCGAACTGTATCGCTTTTCTTGGGGCAAACAATTCAACGTTTTCTGTCAAGATATTGCCCAAAAACAAAAAAATTAAATAAATATTGGCAGTTCGCTTTCGATTTTCTGCTTTTTTGCCAAAATCAGCGACCTTGAGCTTAATTTGAATACAAAAAAAAAAAAAAACAAAAACACTACCGCTCTCTGAATAATCTTAAAAAATCGAATTATACACAACGCAGCGGGTCCTTAATAACTTATCCAAGGTGTTAGCTTGTGCTGATTTGTTTGTTTATTTTTTTTTAATTCAAGGTTCTGCACACAATTCAGAGGCGGGGGAGAGGAGAAGTGGCGTCATAAGCATCGGCTGTCTGTCCTCCTAAAAAGCCATTTACGAACCAGTTAAAGTGGATGAACCTTTTCCTAGTTAAAAATATTGTCGACTTATTCAACTTTCAGACACCAAAGGGTCTGAGGCACAATCTTAGTCCAGCTTGCGCGTAATTTATGTGAGAAAAAATTTCCCTTGATGAATGTCATCAGTTCTTTTCAAAGACCTCTAAAATCTCTCGAAAACAATGTCTGATTGTCCTTCCCTGCCCTATCAAGTACTGATCGTCACCTCACTTCAATTCACAACTCAAGGACTGCGTCCCACAAGCAAGCAGTCAAAGTGGCACTCAATTGGCGGTCGGCTTGCTCTTAACACAATGGGCCAAGGATGTTTAAGGAAACCTCGATTTCACTTGCACTGGACATGCACAAGGCTTAAATTCTTAAAGCGAATTCAAGATACCCCCTCGCAGTGGCAAGTTGAGCAACAGACAGACATCTACGTCACACACATACGTACACAACGTTTGCATGGATGTGCTGAAGTATTCATGAGCCGTCCAACCCTGACACAAATTATTGCCGCAGCCGCACATCCATCTCAGGGCTAAGCACAGTGAGGACATGCAACATGCTTGAGATTTAGAAATCGATGAGGATTCTGGTGCGACTGTCTCCAGGACTCGTGCTGGCACTTCAGATGCCACGATAAACATGTCTCCGACAGTTGACAAGTGATTCCCACGCATTTCGTAAGGCACTGGCAAATGAATGGTCGGTAGTTTCATGCGAGTATGCTCACTTGACATTTGGCTTTCAACCACGGGGGAGGTGAGTGTCCTTCCTTTTGTTGCCTTCCTTCAAATTGCAGCTGAGTTTGTTAATGACAAATTCATTGTAAAGGTGCGTGGGCTGCAAATGATTTTCAGTTCCTGGAGGGTGCAAACCAAGGGTGACGTTTTACAAAACGAATTAAACTAACGTCTGAAATGGCAGACTTAAGCCACAAACGCAATTCCAATATTTTGGTAAGCTTTCGTTGAACAACAGCAAGTGACTTTGAAACCTTATCAGTCAATGGGCGGGTGACATGGCACTCCTTTTCGCAGCCGATAACCAAATACCACGAAATTGGCATTCAAGCAGTTGATCGATTATCGTTTTCAGTTTTGATCGGCTTCCGTAAGTGAATCAGACGCGGCATTCTTATCGCGGTGATTAATCACGGTAATAACTGTCATTCTGTGATTTCACGGTTGCGACAACGTCTGATGGTAATTAATCCAGAAAGCTGCAAAAAGTCCATTTGCCCGGAATTCCATGGCAAGCGTGCTGCGTGCGTGAAGTATTTGTTTAGGTTATGTCATCCAGTCTCTAATCCTCATTGGTTTTTGGTTGTTTCTTCAGCCAGCCGGAAGGGATGCGAAACGGTTTAGAAGAGTGTAATTAAAGAGCGTAATTTCTGCGGTATTCCACCACATCCACTTTAACTTTTTCCCAACGGGCGTAATTTATTCTGAGTTCTGCTTGCGTCGACAGCTCCTAATTGGGATCTTTGAGCTATAATCAACATCTGCGACACGAGTGACTTCTTTAAATCTTCTCAGAAGCTTTATACCAACTACAACTACGAATGGTTAAGCAGGAGTTTTCAAAAGAAGACTCCTCAATATAGTTTACCCCTATTCAAAGAAAAGGATGATTCGTTGAGAGATTTGAAGTATAACCTTCAATAGGACACATAAAATGAAAGTGAACTCAAAATCTTTGTTTACAGTTAACAGAACAATTAGAGGCATTTACTTTCTTGCGATGATGTCTTATAAATGTTGGCCACGACTACTTCTAGGGTGGTTCACTCGAAAGGTCGAATTTTGGGCGAGTGGTATCTAGCGGATAACTCGAATAATGGTGGCTTCCAAAGCAACAGTCACAGCCAATGTTAAAGGCAATACTTTGTGAAATCGCACGATTTGCCAAGGAATAGTTTGAAAGGATTCATGCAAAATCTGTCATAAAGGCCCCATTGAAAGTCAAACCTTAAGCTGGACCACCCTATACATAGCTTGCTTACTGACATAATATAGAGTTGGGTGACAATGTCTTCAGACCCAATTTTTCCTTTGTGTGATGTGTCTATAAATATTTAAATTTAAAGAGAATTTGAATGTGATTTGTGGTATAAGCAACATTCAACTTTGGGGGGTCCAGTTTACCAATAAATCAAGCTACCCATGAAGGGATTGAGACTGAGCAATAGCTGCTTTTTTTGGCTAGGAATTCTGGGCATTCTGCTTAAAGTCTTCAATGCCACACTGTCTTACATCCACGATTACATGGTCTTTATACCAGAATTTCTGCTTCATCTTTTCCTCAAACCAGAAGGCTTATATTCGAAGACCCTCTTAGCAGAAGCGTATGTCCGTAGTTCTAGATTGTGGCTTCTACTTCATTTACTTACCTCGCAGAGGGAACCATACATCGGACGTATAAGAAGAAGTGGGTTTGCTTATCGTCCATCTTTTCACTGGTAAAAAGTAAACGGACATCCTTTTAAAATCTACCCAGTCAGAAAGATGTTAAATTGGAAGAAGGTAGAAGGCTATCGGAGGAAAAGGGCATCGTAGTTTTGAGCATAAGCTCTGTTGACTTTGCGATAAGGAACAACGACACATGCTCCATTACCAGCTGCTTCTAACTCTCCATTTCGTCTGTAATTCTGTATTCTTGGATACAGTCTATTGGCTGAATTGGGCAAGTGTTCTGGAAATTATGTTAAAAACTGAAAACACGCTCAAACCTTTCAAAATAAATTGAATGACAGCCCACAAAGTACCAGAGCCCAGCTTTGTCAGCAACTGCTCGTATTGTGTGTGTATTTGTACTTTCAGAGAGGGCTACAGTTTACTGCTGACTCCAAATGGCGAAATTTCAAAATTCTTTGAGTGTCGGTGGTGATGAAAATGCGAGGTGATGATACTGAGAACTTTGGTGTATTAGGCACGATTGTCAAAGAATTTGATTTTCTTTTGTTGTTGGGGATTGGAAAACACGGCACTAAAGCGCTGAGACTCAAAACCTGGTCCATTGTACTACCAGGTTACCAGGTTATTTCTTGGTCTTGTGTGAAGAAGAAGCAGAAGCATCTGTGATAAAGAACGTATGTTTTCAGCTTTAACTACGCCAGCGTCAAACACTACCACCTGATGAAAGCAAATGCGAGACATTAACAGAGAAAGTGCTCTGCAGTGTCCTCCCCTTCTCTACAGGCGTCGCATAGAAGAGGTCAAGATTAAGCACACTTAAGTGGCTAGAGAAGGTGAAGTGTAACATTCGTATGCAGAGCGAGACTCTCAGAGCCCGTCCTGAAAACAGGGAAAGTCGACTATGTATGAACGACGCGAATAGATTGTTGTTGTCCTTGTATCAGACGGCATGTCAGTGAGGCTAGTATCACAGCAGATGCGGTGCGCGAGATTATCAAAGCTCGAGTGCGAGCTGAACAAAACCACTTCTTTTTAGTCGGGAGATAAAACTTGGTGAAAGTAATCGTCATCTACTTGACCGAAAGCTTATACCATTAAAGGACTGATGCATAGGAAAGAAGAGGTCTTATTATTGCCATATAGATCCAAACATAGATGATAGACCCCAGCTTTTACGAAAAACTACCTAACACTGCCGTAAGACTGACAGCGTCTTGGAAGTTTCCATCTCTTAATGTTTCTTCCAAAGAAGTTTTTTGGCTTCATCAGAAAAGGGAATGATGTACTAGTCAGATTTTTCTCCCTCCTCGTGAAGAGAGGAATGACTAAAGACCGACTGAAAAAACATTCATAGTGCAGCAGACATCGGTAACGTTCAGAGCTGCATGCGCATACAGCCGCAGGACATGGTCCAGTGACCATCTGCTTATACAGATCTAAATTTGGCAGCACACTTGAAAAGTTCACATCACACGATTATTCCATGGGTCATGATCTAAGAATCACTTACTTAGAATAAACTACGTCATCTGGTATGTGGATCTGCTTGAAAAAGAAGAACATCAAAGAGTAAGCAACCGCGTCCTCTACATGCTGTTTAACGACTTAGATATTGACTGTGGGGATATGGAATAACCTAACCTCTCTTCTCGGCTAACACTGTATTTGAAATCTATCCTTACTCCTCGAAGATCAAGAAGTACTCCGACTTACAAATGAAGTTGCAGCAAAAGGACTCAGCAGCAGGAAACAGCCACCAACGTCTAGAGAAGTCTACCATAAGCTCACGAGAACTATAGATATATTCTTTCTATTAGCTAACATACACAAACCTACATGCTGAGACCCTAATTTTGCGCCAGACTCTATGAAGGAGCAAACACATTTTATTGATCTTGATCGATGAGAGTGCTTAGTTTTCCTTTTTTTCGGTCTGGAGCTATCGAATCTTTTTCTTGTCAGTCTTTAGCAATATTTTCCCTTATAAATTCGACATTCAATGTTATGTCCAGTTTCTAATTCGAAACCAGTGTTAAGAGGCACAACAAATTGTCTAGCCATCAATTTTCAAAAAAGAATAATTGGGATTTCTTCTCTAAGCACTTTCCTACAGCCAAAGTTCATCCATCACATCCCGTGCATGAGTCTGCATTCAATAAACCTACTATACAACGCTAACTCAATCCCCATCCACAGAAACAAACGATCAAACAAACCCACCAATCCTCAGCAGATATTTCAAAATTTCGTCAACAGCCAAACAAACCACACTCAGCAAAACTCATAAGAGATATGTAATCGTTAAATCCACGAGAAGCAGTCGTTACCCATGGGACCAAAGTATCAAGAGATAAACAAAATTAATTTGCCAGGTACACCGCTAATTACACCAAATTACACAACAACCACCCGCCATCAAGGTCTACCCAACCCAGCGTCACGGCAGCATTGCGTGAAACTTTTCAGAGCCGCAAAGGATACTCCCTCGTCGGCCGCCCCGTTCGAATCGAAGTCGTAAAACCTGACGAATGACCGATGAGTCTGTCTGATTAATTGAGTACGTTGACCACACTCGACGAGGCATAAACTTTCCGCTCATCATCAGCCCCATCATCATCGCATGCAGCAAAGTTTGGTTTCGAATTTCCCCGTTCGTCTGAATCGTCTGCTTTTGTTTTGTTGATTTTAGGCGAAAAAAATGCCGTCTCCGGTTGCAGAAGCGGGAAGTGTTATCGATTACGATGTCAGCGAGTAAGAAAAGCACGTCCACGGGGGGACGTGGGAGTGTGCTGGTCGTAGGGTCATTAAATTACCGAATTCTGGAAGTCAGATGTGAAGGCACGTTCTGGGTGGGAAAATGATCGACATAGCTTGACCTAATTACCGGAGCGAGTCTCATAAATATCTAGATGCAGTGTGCACGTATTGCAAGTTTAATCAAAGCGAAGATGAACAGAAGGTCGTCGTCGTCTCTAGGAATCGTTCTCGTCCTTGTAGGAAGTGGGGCAGCGTTTAACTTTGAGTAAGACTCTCTCACGACCTGAAACTGTCTTCTCTAAACTTTCATTCCCTAGGTATGGTCTTCGTGGCCAGAATTCATTTTTGAAGCCAAGGCCCAGAGGGAATTTAATGAATTTCTTCGGCAACATGTTTCAGCAACATACGCAGAACGATCGTCATCATTGGCCATACGACAACCAAAACCAGGAGGTCACTCATTGGGGCATGTACCAGAGACCCTTTCAGCAGCCTGACTACGAAAGACACTTTTACAATTTCGGAGCACAACAGGCTGACGCCTGTTCAGATGAAGAACCCGATTACAGTTCGTTTGACGTGAGCTGCCAGGATTCAAGTATTCCTGATAACTATCCATACGGAGAGGAAGAGGACAAACCTATTTCCTGCAATGACGATGACAAAGGTATTCGATGGAAGGGATCACAACCAGAGCAGGCGAATATCGAGATCGAAGAAGTACTATCGGGAGGTGGTCAATCGCAGTGGGGTCCAAGCGGGGGAGGATATGAATACGAGCAGACACCGCAAATCACTCCAAACTTGAACGGATTGGGTAACGTGGAAATTCACAATTGCTTCCCTCAAGGGAAGACCAAAGGGACAATCGATCCATCCCAGACCGCGGGAAATGAATTCTTTGTCTTTGTCATAAAGAAGGATCATTTTTTGGGCGATGCCAAGAACACGAACACGACCGCGATGTCAGATGATGCCATTATCGGCGCTACTTCAGAATCGAGAAATAGAACTCTCAGTGCAAATGACGCAAGCGACATTGTGATTGAGTCACAATCAAAAGCTGGTTCCGGGCCAATAACTGATAAAGGAGTCTCACAATCAGTAAATACATTCAAAAATCCAGAAATAATTATCGCGAGTACAACGCCTGTTGACAATTTGCACCCAACGAAAATTCCGCTTATTTCCACAACCACTCTGGATGAGGTAAGTGCAGTCTACCAGTCACCACAAACTGTCAAAAATCAAGGCACCATCACAAGTTCAACACCTGCGTTCAATTCAAAATTAAATCCAACAAAAATTCCGCTAAGTTCAACAACAACTGTAGTGGTGGGATTAAGAAGTGGCCTGGACGAGGAAGGTGCAGTCTCAAAGTCACCAGAGATGAATGAAAAACCGGAAATAATCATCGCAAGTACAACAACTGCTGATAGTTCACAGCAAATATTTTATCCAAAGAAAATTCCTTCGACTACCACAGCAACTCCATTCGTGGCAACAAAATCTAGGTCAGACGAGGATGCACCAACTAAGATCAGTTTGATTGGGAAACCAAATGTTTCAAAAGTGGTATATATTCCCATTGTGAATACTCCAATCCCCGCTGCGATGTCAACATCACTGATATCCACGACAACCATTCCTCCCCCAAGAACAAATTTCCAGGATATAATTCCGCCATTAAGTCAACCAAAACCGATTGTAACTCATGCAGTTGAATCAGCAAATTCACAATCGGAAAAACCCGGGGCAGATCAAGTTGCATTGGTAACTCCAGACAACCGCACTCAATCTCCAGATTTGCGTTCGAATACATCGACCAATGAACGAAACCAAGAAGTCATTGTGAATTACCCTACCTCCACTGACGCCACAAATATAGCAGTGTCGAATTGGAATCCACAAACGACGAACATACCAGGGAGATCTAGTAACAAGGACGAAACTTTCAAATTCAACCAGATACCTTCGATTGTGAACAACGCAAATTTAAGACCAACCAATTTGATTTCGAATCAATCTTCTGATACGTTGCAAAATACAGGTAAAACTAAGTCAACTGAAGAGGATTCAGCTGCAGTTTTAATGACAAAAACCGATCAGCAGTCTAGTACAATTGCAAATGATAAGTTATCCGCAGCGAAAAGACCACAAGTGACTAGTTCACATGATTCAAAACAAGTGTTTGATGCCGTTCTTGGATTATCAGCCGTCGTGGTAAATGCTAATCCAAATTCCTTTCACGTAAGTGCATCAAGCGATATAATGCAGTCGATCAATCAATCTAATCCAACTAAGAACAACACAATGACAGATGTCAAAGTTGATCCACAAATAATGATTGTGACTGAAACAGCCTCAACAGCGACGGAATCAAAGCCAACTAGTTCCGGTACAAACATCTCAAAGGACTCAACGCCAACAGAAGATAAAGTCATGTCAACTAGTGAGGGTGCATTATCAGCTTCTGCTGTTCCACAATTGAAAAGTCAAACAATTGTGAATGATGTACCATTTTCTATAAGAAATCCAGGCCTGAATGCCTCGAGTGCTTTGAATAATGTGCCGCAGGCAATTGATCAAGTTAAGCCTTCTCAAGATGATAAAACGGCAGGTTTCGTTGCTAAAATGAGACCAATGTTAATAACAGAAGTGATTGTGAATAAAGAACCAAACATTGTGATGAAACCACAAACCAATACCTCAAATGGATCAGCGTCTAGAGAACAAAAAACAAAGTTAACTGAAGAGGGTGTGTTATCAGACTCTGCAAACTTAGAACCAACAACATTCACAATTGGGAATGGATCATCAAGTCCAAGCTCGACTTTCCTCGGTTCAAATGACAAAGGCCCTTCAGTGCAGTCCACAGAAAAAACTAAAGAGGAAACGATAAGAGATTACGGTACCGGTAATAATTCACTATTAGAAACTCCAACAATTGTGAATACTGTGTTTCCTGTTAGTACAAGCCTACAAGTAACAACGCAATCAAATGAGTCCACTTTTACAGCAGTTAAGACTACACCATCTGGAGAAGATGCGTTCTCACCTATTTCGGAAACACCGTCTGTGAATGATTTATCGTCCAAAATCGATCCAAAGTCGTCAACCTCTGACTCTAGAGAGTCAATCAGTTCGATGCAAGTGAAAGGAAAATTCAAACCAATGCAAAATCCCACAAGAAAATTTAAAGCTGCAAGGATTAACCCTCACTCAAGGACAGCGACAATTCTAAATGATATGATATTCAAATCTCAGTCAACAAGTACAATTGATTCAAACCCCGAGAAAAATTCAGTGACGGTTGTGGGTGCAGCTAAATCGGAAGGATACACACCAGTTCCTACGTCAAATACTGATCCACAATCAAAGACAAAAACAGTTGTGAATGGTACGTCGTCTGTTGTTTCAAATTCAATAGCACCTCTAGAAGTAAAACACCGCGAAGGGGATTCTACAATAACTTTCGACTCAGGTGCTGAATCTCAATCAAAAATGCCAACACCTATGAATGACATGACGTTAAGTTTCAGTTTAACTGCAGGCCGTGATTCAACTCTTACAACAAAAAAACCTATGACAACTGTTTTGAGTCCAAGACCCGATTCCGACAAAAGCAATGATTCACAGTTGTTAGTGTTCGAATCTGCATCATTAATCAAAGCATCGACAATGGAGAATAAATCCAAACCTGCGACGTCAAAAGAAATGCTCAGAAACAAACTGACGGAAAGTGGAACAAATGATAATGACAGCAATTTTGTTGCCGCTGTGCCCGATTCGGGAGACTTAAATTCAAATGTTAATTTATCGACAAACGGTGAACGCAATCCGATGAATTCTACTGTGACCTCAACATCTAAATCAACATTTGGTGACTCCGATGGACGGTTTTCAACAGCATCCCAAATGGGAAATTTTGCCGGACATAATATACACGAACTAGGTCACGCCATCAAAGGATTGCATGAATTAGTGAATAAATTGATGTCTACTGTGAATTCCACTAATATTGGGTACAGTGTGAATGATAAAGAGAGTCCTGAAGCTATCCCAAACAATGTGAACAACCCACACTTATCTGAACAGCCTTCGGAAGGTGGTAGAAGTGCAACCGTGAATAAGTCAAAATCAAATGAAAAGGGCTCCGTTACAGTGTCCACCGAAGTCCAAAAAGACAACAATTCAACGTCATTTGTTTCCAAGCATAGTCCCAGAATGAAAGAAGATGATTTCAAATCAGTAGGACCAACATCGTCTATTGCCGCTAATTCACAATCAACGGATGGAAATAAGGGATCTTTCGCAAACAATTCAGTAGCGTCTACAATGGATTCAAATTCGGCCGTAGCAGTTAATTCACAATCAGCAAAGTCGATTAAAAATAGTTCGTCCATAGAAGACGATGATGCACAGAATTATTCACCCAGCATGACAGGGTACACAAATTCGAAGACAGAAGTTAACTTGTCAAAAACAGTCTTCACTGTGAATGACGGTAAAGACAAAACAAGCAGTGTAAGTGCTAGTGATACAAGGGAGCAGATCAACTTAGAGTCCAGCACATCAAATCGTTTAGAAATACTTGTTACTGTGACTGAAGCGGAAAATGAAGAACTCACAACCACAGACTCTAGTGTACCCTCACTACTTTTGATGACACATGATCAACCAGAAAACTCAAATCAGACTTCCTCCGAAATAAACGATGACGGAAATGCTCAAATAAGTTCACAATCATCGAGTTTAGAAGACACAAGAACTACGATCGATGCAGAATCTGTCGACTCAAGTGATAATTCCACATCGGATACCTACGATGCATCTAGTTTTACATCGACCTTCGATCCAGATCCGTCTTCAACAGAAAGGCCAAAGAAATCCAAATCAGAGAATAGCGCTTACGGCAAAATCCTGAGGTTGATCACATGGCTGCGAGGTAAGAAGGATGCGAACGAGGATGAAACCGGAAATGGCGCCACTCAACTGACTGAATCAGTGTTTGATCCATTTGAGGAGATCGTCGAACATTCCGACAATGGCGTCCCCGTGATCGATAAGGATATACTTCCCGAGAACCTAGCCAGTTGGTTTTTGGGATTCCGCAGTGTAGAGGATGACGAAAGCTTGTTCACGTCAATGGCGAATGAGTCGCAATCTTCTGAGATCCCCAACACCAGTTCTGAGTTCACCGATCTCTATCACAGTTTTTTAGAAGCAGCTATTCACAATGTAAACAATGTTTCGTCAATTGTGAATGCCTCAGAGCCCATTGGAACGCCTTTAAGTTGGTGGTCGAGCTACAGAGAAGCAGACAAAGCTCGAAACGACACTGAAACCAATGACGTTAAGTCCGTGGAGAGTGGAAGTATGGAAGCAGCCATTCACAGAGTAAACAATGAATCGTCAACTGTAAGTGATTCATCTTCCACTTGGGGCCGTTGGTGGTCGAAACTAAAGGATTATAAAAATCTGTTGAGAAGAGCTCCCATTACAAATGAATCGATGGCTGCAATAAATTTTGAGACATCTTCCCAATCAGGAGATTTAAATCAGACTTCTATTGTGGGAGGAAAACATAAAGTTGCTGATGCTAGTATTGAACCATCTCAAAGAAGATCCGGTTGGCTTTCGAGTTTTTGGGAAACAAAGAAACCACATCAAAATATTTCTTCTTCGACTATTGTGAATGATAAACCATCAGTCGAGACGGTTTCAAATCTCACAAATGACAAAAGCTTGGGTTCTACCTACATTTGGTCGTCCAGTAATGGAACCTCTTTTGACAGCAATTTTACCATTGGAGATGTGGAACGTTCAAATGCAGGGGAGTTTTATCAATTTTCCACCGTGAATACGACTCTGGCTAATGAGGAGGATGGCGAGAATGTGCAGATAACCTTTTTGCAACCCAAGTCAGAGTGGTTGTCCTTGCTGGCTCAATTCCAAAAAGCAGAAAATGCATCTGTCTCAACTGTGAATGAAACTAAGCCAACGTCTGACGTGACTGTGGTTCCTGCGAAGCCACACACTTATTCCCACTTCCAAGCATCGGATTTTGAAACTTGGGACTTAGAAGACTTTGGAAAGTGAAA
This sequence comes from Eristalinus sepulchralis, assembly GCA_944738645.1. Classification (NCBI taxonomy): domain Eukaryota; kingdom Metazoa; phylum Arthropoda; class Insecta; order Diptera; family Syrphidae; genus Eristalinus; species Eristalinus sepulchralis. Next base: position 37,109,817 of record OX122883.1, read on the forward strand.
TATAAAAGGAACGTCGTAACTAAAGCAGGTTAGTGAAGTTTTTGGAAAGAACAAAGATTTATTGGCTTTTTGAATAAATATTTATTTTTTCTAGGAGAAAACGAGGCTTCCCGTTGCTCTGGAGGCTGAATGTGTCTTCTCTAAACCCGATCCATATTTTGACTTAATTTTAAATTTAACATTTTCATTATTATATATTCTTAATGCGTTTTGTGAAGAAGTAGATAGTGTTGTGATTCAAATAAAACAATTTTGTTCAAAATTGGTTTTTTATTTCTAAAAGCATTGAGGTTCGTTTTTTAGTCTCGTCAATTAAGATATTATGTCCCCTCATCTCTGGAAACTTTAAAATGAATTTTGATAGTGAGAGCCAATAAAGAAAATCGAAAAATGTTACAGACCTTTAATGAGGAAGGACTAGTTGACATATTCTACAACCTCTTTAATGGTTTCGTTGTCACAAGCGAAATCAGTTTAAATATGCTATGTCCGACTATCAGTTACCAAACGTCCTGGACATATAAACCATGCAATTCTTGAGTAAGTTATAATTTACTTTGATATCAAGAGAGGGATGGACAAATTTAGGAGTGTCCCGTGTGCATAAGGTGAGTCTCGTGTACACACAGTTGGCTAAAAAGATGCATATTACCCAAAAATTTATTGGCTCAATGGGTACGTAAATAAGCAGAATTGTTGATTTTGGAGTAAATATCGGCCAGGAGCACTGCAAGAGCTACCAATGCATCCAGAAAAAGTCACAGTTTGGTGCGGTTTATGGGCTGATGGCATCACTGGATCGTACGTAACGTAAGTGTGAATGGTAAGCGCTACCGTGGGATGATATCCAACTTTTTTATGGCCAAAATGCAAGACCTTGACTTGCATGACATGTGGTTTCAACAAGACGGTGCCCAACGCCACACAGCACGCACAACAATGGACTTATTGAGAGGCGAGTTCGATGAATATTTTATTTCACGTACGGGACTGGTTAATTGGCCGCCGAGATCGTACGATTTAACGCCTTTAGACTATTTTTTGTGAGGCTACGCTAAAGATCATGTCTACACAGACAACTTCGCTTTAATTGACGCATTGGAAGACAACATTGAAGCATTTATTCGTGAGATACCAGCCGAAATGTTGGAAAGGGTATACCAAAATTGGACTAAGCGGATGGACCATTTGAGGTGCAGTCAAGGTCAACATTTGCATGAAGTAATCTTCAAGCATTAGATTATATGTACCGTACTATCGATTTAAATAAGGATTTCATGCATTTTTCTGAATTTTGTTTTTTTTTTTTTTTTTTGAAAAACTTTCCTATAGCTTTTAAAAAATCACCCTTTAGTACCTTGAAACAATGGATGGTTCTATTTCCCAAATTTCGAATCGATGCATCATTAAGGTGGTGATTAGGTTTCAAGGTTTAACAAAAATTTGTGCCTCTCATCACCTGTTTCTACACCAATGTATACAGCTATCTGAACAAATACTACAAAAGAGTTGTGTAGCGAGAACTGTTTCCTTTGTAATAATTTTGGAGTTACTGGCCAAAGCAAAAAAAAGTATGGTGCGTCTGCTGCATACATTTTTTTTAGCAACTGTTATGAGAGCTATGATTTTCTTGCGCGTATAGGTGACCTACAGCATATTTCCGTCTCCGAAAGGTGAAATTTAAAAAGTGGTTGTGAGCTTGTACTACTTGAGTGTTGTCGGAAACTCGAATATGATCGTGCGAGATGAACGATCAGTTTAGGAATCGAACTTTCGATGTCCGGTGTGCGAGTCGACACTATTTGGCACCAGACTTCGGATTAACACCAACATGTAAATTTCGAAAGTCTAAAAATACAGTTTTGATAAGAAAAGGTATCCCTGTGACATGTACATACATATGTAACATGTAAGATCAATATGATTAACATTTCATATATAACTCATTCTGCCGTTTTGTGGGAGCGCCTGAAACCGTCGACATTGTCTTTTGCAATCAACAAATGGAATTAAGCGACCTTCTGCAAACAATCGAGTAGCGTCTTTAATAGATTCAAGTCCGACCGTTGCAGTTACTTTACAATCCAAAGCCGATTTCGTCGTTCGTTGAGTGACACTACAGCCCACTAGGGACCAGGGCCTAGCTTCTATTTACAACAACTACTCGTGTTGTGCGTGCTACTGTTCTCTCACGAGTCGAGTTTTTAGCCGACTCCGAACTGCGAGGTTTGAGAAGCTTTTCATAGAGAATTGATACTCTTTGAGTGTTGTCAGACAGCAGAAGATACCTTGTCGAAAACAGTTCTCACTGTGAGTGATTATGACAAAAATACAAACAGTGTCAGTGCTAGTGATACTAAGAAGCAGATCAAGTCCAGCATTCCATATTCTTTAGAAAAACGTGTTACTGTGACTGGAGCGGAAAATGAAAAATTGATAACCATAGAACCAGCTAGTGCAGCCTCACTACTTTTGATGACTCTTGATCAACCAGTAAATTCGTATCAGAGTTCCTCATTTCGCTCACCATCTGATAGGATCTTGTCAATGTAGGCTTAAAAAAGGGAAGGTCACAATAGAACTAAATTTCACACTGCGATATGTCCTGTAGAAAACCTTAGGAATGTAGATTGACACCCACCATCTACATGCTTGTCGATTTCAAGGTCGCACAAAACAGTGTTCATAGAGGCATCCCTATACAGTGTCATGTCTAGTTTCAACATTCCTACCGAAGTTGTTAGATAGTGCAGGATGAAGATGGATAATTTTTGCTGGTCCGTCAAGGTCGTCGACGAACTCAGTGTCAAAAAAGGTTTTAGACAAGCACAAGGATGCACTGTCATGTGACTTAATAAACATTACTCTTGAGAAGATCGTGCGTAACTAATAAGTCAATACAAGAGGCACGATCTCTCGTCAATACAAGGGGCGCGATCTCAGCTGCTGACCTTTTTACGGAAGCGTTCGTTGACACGAAGGAAACGAAAATCGGTCTCACTGTAAGCGAGGGCAAGACAAAGTGTAGTATATGCTGTATCGAGGAAGGACGCACAAAATCGACGTATGGGACGGAGCAACACAAGAAGCAGCTAAAACTTTAAACTTCACTCTTCGAAGAAAATTAGGGCAACAGTTTCGTAACCAAAAAAAAAGCGCACAGTCCCTCTTTTTGGAGGTCTTACAGCCAATTAGGCAAACATGGTCCTCTCTTGAAAAACTTATATAGCATTAATCAACACTTTGATCATCTCTGTCCTGTCCCATGGCGCGGAAACTTTATCTTTATTTTAAAAAAAGGATAAATAAATCCTTCTACGTGCGAGTCTTGTTCCTGTCTGAAGGAGAAGCTGCCTCAAGCAGTACTACAAACACTTTATGCAAACATTTTTCATGGACATACGGTGCACAGGTCAACGGTTAAGCCGTTCTCTCTACGTGATTTCGTTCCTTATCTACTTTCAAGGACTTAAAAGAGATGACACTGTAAGGATGTTTGCGGCGGGTTTCCATCCCATCATAACAACCACAATCAGCCGGAAACTTTTAGAAACTTCCTAGAATATGTGCCAGTCAACATGTGTTTTGAAAAAGTGACGACACGTCAAAGAGTTAAGTTAAACTTTTAAACTTAGTTTCCGGCATCCGGCGAACTCACATTCAAAGCATGATGGTGTGAAACAGTCCCAATCGCCACTTCCATGCAATTTATGTTTTCAGATAAGAAGTGAACCTCAGACTATCATCAACAAACCTGCATTCCACTCTAAAGCATCTTCCACATTTGAGAACTGAAATGCGAAATCGTAAAAAAATCGTTTAAATATTTTGCATGTGGCTTCGAAACTTTTCGACAGCTTGTGACACTTTCGCATTAACCGCAATACAAACACTGTATCGCCTCACCCATCGACCGCAGAGGGGGCAAGGCAACTCATCCATATGATTAATGATCGGCTCCCCCGCCACGGCTAGACCTGAACAGTCTACGCACCCATCAGCCGCGTACATCACCACGTGCAGCCGGGTTGTGCGATGTCAGTGATGTGACGTTTTATTGAACTTGAACTTCAAGTCAGCCCAAATACCAAACGGTGATAATACTTTTCCCCAAGCCTGTAGCCTGTAGTGTCTTTGTGTCTCTCCGAGAGACTGACAAAAACAAAAATGTAAATTTCCCCCCCAAAAAAATAAAACTGTGAATTCATCAACGTCGCAGTGGAGTGTTGGAACGACAGTGCTTCGACTATTCAATGCGGTGCTGGGAACTTATTTGTTTTGTGCCTGAGCTTAGAGATGACCGCCGCCACCACGAGTGCTTATCAGTCACATTGACTGTTGGAAAGGTTATCAGTCAACGATAAACGCACTCCTCTGATGAGCACACACTATCTATTGACGACGAGCACAGGCCACCGGTCTATCGGCTGAGGATGTCTTTTAGCCGAAATCGCCCTACCACTGGACACCGTCGTGTTCTTCCTCGTCGCTACCAGTAATTTGCACTGACTCTTGGAGTACGGAGTGGAATAGAGAACTAGTGTGTGGCTCTCTGTGAGACAGCGGTGTTTTTGGTCTGAGCGTTTCAGTGTTTCAGTGCTTCGACGATTCCTCGCAGTGAGTCGGCGCATTCAGCGGGAAAAACATCACAACTTTTCCCACTAGCGGGCAAGTACACACAATTTTCGAGATTGTTGAGAGAGAGAGAGAGAGTGCTCGCGATTGGCAGAAATCCACCAACACCGGGTGGTCACCGAGCCCACCAGCAGTTCCGTTCAGATACACCATCAACCAAACAGTTGCTCTCAGAATTCTGGTTCCTCCTGGCCTGTTCGGAAGTCAATTTCAAAATTTCGTCTCGTGTCGGTAAAAAAAATCGCATTTGTTAGTTAAAATATTTAACAATCGGGATTTTTTTTTTCTTCTTTGTTGCTGTGGAAATCTTTTTTTGGGTTTAGAAAAAATAAATTGTCTGCGCTTGAATCGGAAGTGAAATTCTCCGTGACGACGAGGTTGAAAGTAAAAAATAGTTTTGTTCATTTTTTTTATTTTGCAGCATCACTTTACATAATCGCTATACACCGGCTCCCCGGATGCCTTCCTGTCGCTCGTAATAACCGCGGAGGGAGCGATTTTTTTTTTCAAAAATCACAATATTCAGGAAAAACGAAATTTTCTCTCCAAGTGATGGCAGTCAATCCAATTAACCAGACGAGTGTTGTTTAATTAAGTTATCCGCCCTCCAGAAAATTTGCGAAAATAAGTGAAAATAAAATATAAAAGCAAAAAAAAAAAAAAGTGTTGTCGGAGGGAAAAGGGTGTGTGTATGTGTTTGTTTGCGTGTGTTCCTCGGTGGTATGCATTAATCAATATCTGATTCGCAACAACAACACCACAACCAAAATAGCGAGCGCTCCAATCAATATATTTCATAAATTTCATTTTTTTTGGTTTGTCTGTTTCAGGTGAAGGGAAAAAAATATATATAAAATATATGTATGTGCAAGGTGAAGAAAAATCAGTGTTTAGTGCAAAAGTTAGTGGTTGGCAAGCCAACAGAAGTTGAACGCCTCAACATCGGTCTAACTGTGTTGACTTTGCGTTGAGAAGAGCAGAAGTGGGAGGAGTAAACTGACTCCTTCACGCAATTGTCACTCGTCACTGCCAAATTACCGGGAAAAAAGTGCGCGACACGCACGGTGGCTCTTAGGGGAGACTTATGTGTGCATTTTTTGATAACAAAATCCTTCCAGCAACTAACCACCAGCACCACCAACAGTAACCACAAAGCATTTAACAGTTCTTCAATTGCATTTAACAAAAACAACTACTAAAGTCAGCAGCAGCAGCAGGAACTGCGGTAAGTCATGCATATTGATTGAGTATTAGATGAGGGAGGGTGGGGGGTAGGGGGCTCTTCCCATCGAACAAATAATTAATTTTCCGGTTGCGTTTGCAATATTGATTTTCTCTCTAAATGAAAAACTTTATCCATTTCCATGTCCCATTCACCGACTTTTGTGTTTCTTTTTTTTCGGCATTCTGACGCCGAAGTGTGTGTTCGTTGAGTAGGTATTTTGGTTTTACTTTCAGTGGGCGGGCGGGGCGGCGGCGGTGGAACGCACCTTTAGCAATTGTTGAATAAGTTAATAGGGAGCAAATGTTGAATTAGCTTTGCCACCGTACAGAGTCGCGGCTTGCTTCCTTTTTTGTCTTTCTGTGTTGCCGTAATCTGGCTGACACGTCGAGAGTCCATTTGACTTTGAGATTTGTCCTTTGTCTCACGGCCTTCTGGTGGATTAACTAATTTCCTGTTGAAATTGACTGTTTCGCGGCCCCTTACATAATCTTCTGCGAATGCATGCACATGGTGAGCGGGAGGTGGCTAGAGGTGGTTTGTTTGGTTTGCAAATTAGGGTCAATAGACTTGGTGCAGAGAAGTGTGCCTGGGAACCACCACCATCTGCCACTCATTTCCGGGCGTTTATTGCCACATTTTATGACTGCCCGGCAATGACATCCTTTATATTCATTAACATTTAGGACCTCTGGGGCAGTTGGTGTTAATTAACTCTTCTTTACTTGGAGTCATCAGTCTCTGCCCGTTGGCTTGATGGAGATTTGTGCGGCCATCCATTTCAGCTTCTCGAAACGAATCATTGTCTTGAACTCATCTTCTGTCAATTTTCTTTTCGGTTGTTTCTTTCGGCGTCTTATATTTTTAACTGGAACGAGGCTATATGGAAATCGAGTGATGTTTAAGTAAAGGCAATTCCAATACAGGGTGAAGCATGAATTTCGCTACAATTAGCCAATACTTATTGTTTCTTATATTTAAAATTATATTTATGCTTATAAGACTTATTGTTTTTAAAGATGATAGACACAAAATGACTCCCATGCCCATCTACTATCCTAACGATGCATACCACAAGAACGCGGGCTGAAGTGGTCTCTGTCCACCTGAAGCGCGAAGGATGTTTCGGACTGCCATTTTTTAAATTTTTTAGTTAAATTTCTTACATGCTAGGCAGAAAAATACTTGAAGCTAGGTTACTAATCAAATCTAATGATCTTAGTTCTAACTTACTATATATGTAACTCTATATGTAACTCGCGGGACATATAGGGGGCGCCTCTTACAAAAATTATTCATTTAATATTAATTTTGGTGGTGACCCCTTTATGTCCGGGACTTATTGAGTGATGTTTTACTGTAAGCTAACCTAGGGCTTTTCCCGGACTGTTCCCAACTTGCAGATAGGTTAAGATTAAGGTTTTGTAAAAAATATAATAGAAATGAGAAAATGTATCTTAAACTGAAACTTATAACACCCATGTTAATCCACGTACATCCGACACTTGATCAGAAATTTGTTCATAGTGGTCTAGAGAAGTAAGGGATCACCTCGGTTATTGTGTAAATAAACTGCTTCAATTCGTTCAAATTCCTGGGTTTCGTTTGTACACCTCTTTGCTTAACATGACTTCTCAAAATAAAAGCTGACGCAGTCAGTTCGGGTGAACTTGAAGGACTGTAGAATGTGGAGCTTCTGGATCTTAAAGGATTTTTAAGCTCCGCCATTAATGACCTCCGGAGCAGATTTGGGTAAAAAACGAAACTCGTTAAGAAATTTGAATAATGGGCCCATTGACAGTTGTCCATAGTTATATGGTCTTCCTCAAAAAAAAAAAAACGTTGGTACCACACGATCAACTTGAAGAAATTGCGCACAGTGACTCATGCTGGATGCAGTTCCATTTCGTGAAGGTTTCTCTGGCTTACATTCACTCATCCACATTACCGATTAGACCAAAATAGGCTTCATCAGACATAAACAAGAAATTTATCAAGCTGCTGTCTTTGTCCGTGATTTTATTAAATTCTTCCTTCTTAATTTAGAATTACACTTCATTTACAAATTTATGTAACAATGAGCTGTCCATTATAATGAACCCTAAACTAACATGAACCAATGGATATTCATACCCCTGTCTTCATCTATTATTCTAAATTAATCAGACAAACCTGGTAATGGAACATCAACTTGGAGAGTGCCGCCAAATTTCCGACTCAACTCTCTTTAGACAGAAATGAAGGACTGCAAAAAATTGTTCCGCTTTACTAAAAGAAAACTCTTTTCGGTATATCAACCATTTTTTGTGGTAAATCGAATAGTTCCTGTCAGATTTTTCACACACAAAAAAATTTATTACACACACAGGAATCGATCGGCACCCTGTGGATACTGGTAGTTAAAATTGCTTAAATCATATTTTTATAAATTATCTGGGAATACTAAGTCTGATTGCAGTTACGGAAAATTAAAAATTTTTCGACGAGGTTTAAAGATACGGAAAGTAGATCACTATTTCGTTCAATAGTTTGAAGTTTTTTTTTTTTTAATTTCAATCCATAATTCTCACTGTTAGAATCTTTTATCTGTACAATCCTTTTCACAAGCCTCACAACACATTACATGTTGCTGAAAAAGAAAGGCCCTTGTTTCGTGTGGCCTGTAACGCCACCTAATTATAATTAATTAAAACCAGGTCGTAAGCTTAGTCCTTCAAACTAGGATACCTAACCATATCATTCCGTGCATTAATTTAAAAGCTGTTCATTCCATACATAAATCCAAGCCCCTGCCTGGAAGTCATCTATGCCAATCCTTGCTAGGTAAATCCAAAATTTCAATCCTGGCAACTAAGCCATCAATCGTCGTCATTAATCTAGGTCGTCTGTTATGACTCCCATTCGCCAATCCATGTCTCAAATTCTGGTTTGTCAATTTCGGTCGGAAACGCTTTGGTTTTGCTTCAAAGTGTCTATATATAGAAAAAACTGTGAGTTCCTGTCTGTCTTCTTGTATTCTCTCCTTTTTTTCCGATACATAGAATGAAATAAAATCGACGAATACGTTTGGTCCGAACTTGATTTTCATTGCACAATACGTCGAAAGTAAAGTGTCAAAGAAAATAACAAAATTGGCACCTACGCAAGATGCAGTCGGACTTAGTGTACCCTTCATCTAACAAGCCAGTAGAATGTTGTTGCTCTAATAATATAACACAAGGTACTGACAAGAACTTGACCAAATTTTGTTTCTCCAACACCGTTAATTAAAAAAATTGTAAAGCTCACTGAATTCATCTGCCCAAGTCAGCACTTGATCCTTCTATTTTTGCAAAACTTATTGAACTAAATTCCCACTGACATTGGACACAGCTTAAGTTCCCATAATTTTCTCTCGTGTTTTATTGTTTTTCTTTGTCATCGCTTCCGCCTACACCTTGTCGTGTGCGGCGGCATTTGGTTATGTATCAGAGGTGGCTCGTTTCATTTACTTTTCGGTTGACCAGTTCTTTGGTCTTTAGATAACGGATTCCATTACATTTCATGCTCAGCCATTCGGGCTCTTCATGGTAGACATACGTTCTACTGTTTCTGTATTGATTTTCGGCACAATGGCTCTATTCGGCAGCGTAAAGGACATTTCGAAGGCATTCGTTTTCCGGAAATGTGGTGAGTTCAATAAATTTTTAATAGTTTCTGGTTGAACATGAGTCGGCATCGATTTCAGTCAGTTGAGATGGGGTGGAAAAATGTTTGTGTGTGAACAGATTTCGTCTCTTCGTAAAACTAACACAAGACTTACATTTAGGATGAAACTCTAGCTTTGTTTAAACACTTAATATTTAAGAATAAGAATACTAAGCTATGCAATAAAGAAAAATTAATGGCAGAGAGACGTTCAGTTTTAAGACATCCAAAATTTTCTTACATTTAAAACAGTGAATCCCAAAAATACAAAATAAACATAATTCTGAAAACCTTACATACCTATATTCCTGCATGTCGATTGTTTAAATCTGAAAATTCAGAATGTCACAATATCCAAAATGTATTTGTTTGTTTTTTGAACAAAATTTAGACCTATACAGTTGCTCCACACACTATATTCGGAACAGATTCTGACCTCCGTTGATGTTTGAGATTTAATTTTCGGGGTCTTGAAGTTCCAAATTTCAGGACAAGACACTTTGTTCCCTACAGAAAATTATAAGTAGTTCTAGTGGCGACTAATAAAATCCACAATTTAGGGCAAATTTGAAGGGACAATATTCGTTTAAGTTTGACTGAAATAACTGCTTGAGTAGAGTTGGTGAAGTACACTAAGTTCCTGAGTGGGACCAATATGATACTTGTAACTGAGCGATTGCTGTTTCCCTGGCGCTATCTTATATAACTAATCACTGATCAGGCAGATCGTCTGTGCTAATGTAGAAGTAGTCCTCTATCCTTCCCTTTGAGTGTTGCCAGGGTAACATGCTTCTTGGTAATTAAGAACGGTCTCTCTCATAGCCTCGTCTGGTAGAATCTACAGAAGTTTTGGAAACATACCAGTTATCAGACCTACATGACTTTTTCCTATTCTTAGGAGATCTTTTATCCTTGTTAGACTATTAATGCTTCGATGTACTCCCTGTATCCTGGTCATTCCATCTTCATCACTTTCGCTGGACTTTTTCTGAGCACTTGAATTGGAAAAAAACGTAGATTCCACCGTCAAACTTTCCTCAGTTTTTGCAAATTCATTGCATTTTTGGTTACCCTGGATTCCTTTATGCCGAGGAACAAGGCATTATTTTAGACAGCATCATGACTTCATGGCTTTATCCTTAAGATATAGTCAGTAAAGGTTAAACATTTGTAGAGCCTATATGGTCGCTTTGATGTCATTTACAGACATTTACTACCTATCGGCTACACTAACATAAATTTTCGATTTGGAACTGCATTGACTTAGTGGATGATCCGGCAAAGACCTGTCATCGTTGTCTCTATTTTGGGGTTATTTTTATATAAAGCAGAATAGTTTCTACCTAAAGTTTTTTCCCACAATTGTCTGTCCGAATTGAAATCTTAAAACAAATTTCAAATTCTTCGCATGGAACACTGTAATCAGTATACAGCGGTAGCCTTGCTTTTTGAAGGATCTGTCTGTGTTCAGATCTGCCGTATTTCCACCAACGATGTTTCTCCTTTAGAGCTGCCTGGTGTCTATCATGTTTCCCTTAATATCAATGCACAACCGAAGCATATTCATTACAACCAAAGGGTTGGCACAGAGATCCCTGTGATGCAGCATTGTCTGTTAGTAAGCATTGGCGTTAGATTCTACTTGGGGGCTGAGGCCTTTTCAAACGTATGTAGAACAAATATTGTCTTGATTGTGCGATGGATCAGTCAATGATTTGCATCTTCTTCTTAATGTGCCACTTTACGTGAATTAACTGGAGACAGGTTGTAGGTTATATTCTCATGAAAGGCACAAACTTCCTTTTAGAAAGATCGACTTCTTATCCGAACATTCCAAACGTCCAGAGCTGATTTAATAGCATTCCTCAGGGTCGACTTTCTTAAGCCTAAGGTTGCGATGGTGTAATAATCCAACTCGCCACCTCGCTGTCTTTGATTGAATCAGTACCTAAGACCAGTTTTATTATTGACTTCTGTCGAATGTAAACCTTTAGAATGAATCGATCGAACTTAAGTTACTCGGAAATTTTTGGTCCTTCCAGAAACGTTGTTAAGGTCTTTGGAACTGCAAGCATTTCATGGTTTGTGATATCGAAAATTTGATTTAAATATCGTTCGTTTTTTTAATGCTAATGCTAACCAGTCACCGTTCCTGCGAAATAAAAATTACGTTACAACGGCTGCACACAACACAAGCTCTTGCCAAGCCCACATAGTGATCAGCCCAATAATACCTTAGTAATGATACAAGTACCTACCTCCATCCTTTATGGATTTCATGGCATCCTCCTCAATCATTCATCATTATCACTCCCGTTTGACGTACTTTACCTTTCCTTTAAACGTTAAGTCCCGTCAAGCTCGTTACAATGATTTTTTCAGACTTGTTAAAAATTGTCCACTTGTTGAAGTGGCAAAGCGTTTAAAGTAAATGCTTGAATACGACGTGTATAGCTCAATCGATCTGGCCATAAGATCGGTTTGAAAACGACCCCATTGAGGCCTTCGAAAGAAAATCTGATTTCATTGGTTAAGTCAAAGTCTCGAAATCTTTTAGGGGCTTGATAAAAAGGTGGTGGTGGTCGCCGTCCCTTCTACTCGTGAGACAACAATGACACACACAACACGAGTAGTTGACTGGTCCCTTGTGGCCTGTACTTCTTATTCTTCTTCTTGTGGCGCTACAGTCCAGAGCGGACCTGGGCCTGCACTACCACCCAATTATTTATTTAAATTGAAAGAAGAAAGCCAAAGGAAATTTAATTCTAGAATCAAAATACTTAGGCGTTCAATTCCGAAGAATCACAAACGTGATCTACTACACAAAAGTGGTCATTAACCTGTTTTATTTAAATTTTCCATTACCATCTTAAAACCAAGATCTGAGGACCCAAATGAAATGAAATAAAATCGACCTTCTTGTCTTGATAAACTGTCGTTTAATCTTGACTTTCCATAGTCACATTTCTGCGAAAACTGTTGAGCTCCTTAGTAAGGCTCAGTCATAGGACACATCTCTTCAAGCATTGGATTTTCTCAAAGGACGACCGGATTACCGAATGCTTTACAAAAAGTTGTCCATCTAATGACTCATGAGAAGTGGATTGAAATGGAAATACAGTTCATTTCGAATAGAAATCGAATTGAATTGTATCATGCCACTACCCATCAGCTATGTATGTGACAAACAGGAGCAAAGAGTACGCCATCATTAAAGTCCCCCACTTTCACTTATCTGCCATAAAAGAAAGCATTCCTGCAAAACCGTAAACCTTATCGAATTCCGTTTTTACTCGGGAAGGATTTTCGAAAAGCACCTTTCACCGACTGTCGGTCGTTTTTCTTTTCTTCTTACTTCCTTTTTATTCAATCTGCAAGAGACACTGTTCCTTTTTGTGACTTGGGGGTGTTTAAAGTTTCCGAAGACATCCGAAAAATGTTGATTTTGGTAAAACCTTTTTTTTGCTGCATCCTGGTTTGAGATGACATTGCATCATCCCCGTTTTGCTGAAAATGATGTTAAAAGGGATTAATGAAGAAAAGGTATTCACGGGCTAATTTGTCACATTTTACGACAGGAAAGCAGGCAGCTGTGAAGTACTGTTTGGATACCTGTTCTTCAAAACTTTGACGTTTTAATTAATTAGAAAATTTGCGCGAATTTCTTCATTTTTCTTCATTTTTCAGTGTCTTTATTTTTTTGTACTGAAATCAACAATCTTTAGATTTCATGTTCGGTACACTGTGATTAAGGACACCCGTCAGTGCCCCATTTGTCGAAAAAATATGTGTCTGGAGTGTTCATTCGTGTTTACAAGGAATTCCTGGCAATGGACTAAAGCTAAAGTATTCCTTATCCAATTTCTTCGAGCTGGACACTGAATTGGAATTGTCCGCTTGGCTGGAGGGCTGGAGTCGGTTTTTTGCCATTATCTGGAATGGGAACATTGTTCCAGGGCTCACATGAAGTGTACATGGTGGTTTTAATGGAATGTGATCTTATCCAGCCAGTCTCCACTTATGTCTGTCACAGCAAAGTTGTTTTGTGTACCTTGAGCGAAGAACCTTTTCTTTAATCTCCATGGTTTCCTCCTGAAGAGTGCCACAAAAGTGGACAGATGGGGAGATGGAATAGATGTGCTACAGGCAATTGTATCTCTTTTATGCTAAAAAGAAGAATTTACATAATAATGAAGGTTGTAACTTATACGTGAATAGATATAGCAATATATACCCACGGGATCCAGAAACAAGAAAACAATCAATGCAAATGTAGAGCGTATGTCGCTAATATCTTGATTTTGGAGAAAACAATTCTGAAAACTGTTAGCTGCTGTTCTGCAGAAAGGATACACAACAGCGACGCACATCAGTGTCAGAAAGAGTAGATGTGGAATTCGGTTTTAAGCGATCACCTACCTGACGGCCCAAGAGTCATAAGTAACACAAGACTAGACGCCTCAGTTACCCAAGTTCCAAATGAGTGACTATCACTCCACCAGGAGGCTATTTTAACACCTCTACGGGGGTAGAGGAAGCTGTGGAAGTCACCATAACCGACTGGTCTAACAATCTGGGTCAATCAGGACCAGTCAGCTCGGTTCACTTATCTCGGATTTTGGGTATTTAATCCATGGGCTACTGAGCTCCCGTGGCACCAGAATATAGATTCAGGTTCTCTGGGCCTTTGGCAGATTACCTCAACACTTGGATCTGGTAGCCGCCATTGTAACAAATGGTCTTTAGGTCCATCAGTGGATGTGATTTTCAATCATGTGATTCATAACTCGTCTGGTGGGACAGAATGAGCATCAACAACTTCGAGGAGATCAATGAATTTGTCTGCTTCAGCGCTGCAACAAATAGGAGCAACAATATCGGTACCGAAGTCTACACTAGGATTCTTTCGGCTCAAAAAGCGATTGGGAAACAGAGCACAGGAAACTCAGAGAATGCCGTTTTTTGGTGAAAGCTTATGGTGACCATGCTTTAAGTAAGTGGTCGCCGTGGCGTAGTGGTAAGTGCGTGAACTGCAGCGCAGAAAGTCTGGGTTCGATTCCCGGACGGGACACCTAGCACCTACACCTACCTAGGACACCAGACAACACTCAAAGAGTATTAATTGTCTATGAAAAGCTTCTTAAGTCCCGCCGTTCGGAGTCCGCAAAAAACTGTAGGTCCCTTCTACTCGTGAAGAATGCACGCACAATACGAGTAGTTGTTGTAGAAGCTAGGTCATGGTCCGTTGTGGACTGTAGTGCCACTCAATTATTATTATTATTATGCTCTAGCTAAGTGAAAGTGTGTGGAATGGTTTGTCGGTTTTAAAGTGACTTGGTGGACAAAGGATGTCAAGTGCACCCAAGTATGTAAGTTTGAAAATAAGGTATTCGCTGGTGAAGATCCATCTCAAACGGCGAAGAACTTGCAAATACGCTTAGGGTTGCTAAGATCATTTCAAAATAATGGGAATGATTTAAGTGGGAGGACCCGTAGGAATTCTAGACAAAATAGGTGTAAAGGCGGTTTCTCATTTTGAAAAGCAGCTTTAGCACTACGAAAAGAATTCGTTTTTGCTTTGGTTCATGACGATTAATCAAAACACCGGATATAGTATAGATATCGCGATCAGGTCTCATCGTCGACGACCGAGCCGTCAATTCATGAGCAGAAGGTTTAGTAGTACCAGCTATGCTCTGTGTATAACGAACTCCTGCTACCGAAGTCGAAGTCTGTTGAGGATAATGAAAGATTTTGAGCCGAGTAGTGTAGGAAAAAGGTACTAAAGGGTCGCAAGACATGGAACTGTTATTTTGCAGAACGGCTATGCTCTGACACATGTTGCAAGATCAGTCATAGTTACATATGTACTTCAAAGTGCTAAAATGAGAAGTCCTACAAAATTTGACGAACAGGCCAGGTCTTTCGTCTTCTGATTATCATTTATTCTGCTCAATTCGTGGTCTGGCCTGACCGATCATCACTTCTCAAATTTTTATCAAATTATCAATTAGATCGATTCGTGAACAGCCGATAAGTTGATCTCACTTCACAAAAAAAATCGGTAGTTTATTATCAGTGGAAAATATTATATCAGAGATGCCATCTCTAACCAGTGTCCCTCTTTATTCCCCCTCATGTTATTGAAATAACATGAAATTCGACGTACAACAATCGAAAACAGAGATCCCATGATTCCAATCAATAACAATCTGTTTCCAGATAGATATTCAACAAACTGTCTCATGAATTACCAAATAAAACGAACAATTCTTTGTTAGAAAGATAGTTGGCGTACCCCAATGTTCAACATTTCTCCATTCAAAAGTAGCACTTGCAGTCAATAAAAGAGTACATATGCGTTACGCAGTTGAAAGTAGCTGCATTGATGCATACTTTTGGCAAACAGGATTTGCCGCAGATAGCGGGGTGCCGGCATGTTGCTCAACAACCAGATAGACAACCAAGGCAAACGACTGGTTAATGCAATTCAAACTCTCAGTGAGCGTGAGGGGGGACAGACAGACAGACAGAAATGGTTGCCTAGTCCAAAGAGTCATTGGAATATGTTTGTGCTGCTTCGAATGTATCCAAATGCAATTGCTATTAATGCGCAAATAGATACAAATGCATTTGCCAACTGAATGAGGTTCAGCTGGGGCATGCAACCAACATTTGCTGTGATTTCTAATTTCTGTCAAATTTGAACCCCTTTGGCTGGTGTGAGTATATTTGTTTCAATATGTGCTTGAAAATTATAAAAATTGTGAGAAAATAAAGAAACTTTTATTGAATTGTGTGACAAAAAAATTTTAACAAAAATCTTAAATCCTCACATCATCCTAGACTCCAATTTCCGTTCGATAGGTTTGTGGCCGTATTTGTTGATGCTGGAATGAAAGTAAATGTGGATATGTCCGATGTTATGGTCGTTTCCAAACTGCCTCTTCAATGCAGTCTACATGTCAGTGAAGTCCCATTGAAGCAAGTGGAGTAGTGTCAGTATATTTCGCGGGGTATGTGAAAAGCAAAACTGAGCTTTCTAGAAGGACTGGCCAAGCTAGATAAATTCTAAAGCAGTTTGGAAGTGTTTTTAAGAGAGGCCGAGATTGGTGTCAAAGCGAAGTTATTAGTTTTTGTTCAAACTCCCACCTACGGCCATGAAATCTGGATAATGATCAGAAAAATACAATCCCTTGCTATTGTAGGAGTTTATCGCCGTAATAGGCTAAGAAACCCGACAGTGCCGGCGGAACTCAATGTAGAAGCTCTTCTTTGAATGGAAAGGGCTACGATGGTTTGAATACGATGTAGTCTTCACTACTTTAAAAGAGTGCCTTAGATGCGATTCCATCAGGTAGCCGTTAGGCGAGACAGGCGAGGTGTTTGGAAAAATTCCATAAACTCCCCTGGTTACACTTTGGATAGCTCCTGACGCGTTAAGTCGATGGCGAAGTTTCGAGTTTCCTGGAGGTCTCTTGTGCGTGAATTGCTCCCGCGACCTTTAAAGTGAAACATGCAAGTCCGATAATAATGATATCGAATTAAATAAAATCAAGAATCGCAGTGAATTGTGGTCGAATCAACGTCACAATTCAATCCAATTAAGCGACACGCTGGAAGACTCTTTTTCGATGCAGTTCATCAAACTCATTCACTTCGAATCTCTGTGACAGGATATCAGAGGACGCTAGTGAGTGATGTGACAAATGTGGGTCAACGGGAATGTTAATCGATTTGATGTGCCTATCAGAAAGTTATCGACCGTCCGTGCAAGAGGGAGACATAGGGAATGTGTACATTTCTGATTTTTAAGCATTTTCTTAGCTTCAATTATTTGCAACATTTCCAGTCTTATCAGTGCCAGATAATAACAAATATTTTGGAAAAGTGAAAGACACGTGCTTTTGACGATAAATTCTGCACAGATTGCGCAAAAAAAGACTTTCCCCTGCGCGTCATATCTCATTTCGTTGTCTTATCACGTCTTTGGAATTTTAGCACTATTGAACCCCTACACGTGATATTTGGGGGTTTACCCTAGACTTGTTTTGATGACGACACAATCATTGCCATTTTGAAAAGTAATTCTGAAAACAACTTAAAAAGAAGGCATCCATAAATATGATGATCGTAATTCGTCGATATCGATATCACGATCATCAGATAAATGTTGGCTACGACAACGTCTGAGAAAATAACGACCGGTACCTTGCGAACAACACGAGTAATGTTGGCTGCCAAAGCGTCAGTCATAGCTAGATTCATTCTTAAGACCTGAGACTTTCTATATCCAAAGACAAAATAGTCTATGAACGTGAATTGAAGTGCTTAACAAAATTATTATAGTCCATTGCTTGACTTGCTGTGTATCTCATAGCGCCATTTTTGTTGCAACCAGAGCTCAACGAGACGTGGTGTTGGAATGTCAGGAAGCACATAGTCCATCAAAATGGCAAAACTTCGGAGAACGACGATGAAAACATTCGTCATGATCTTCGCCAACACTCTTAGCTGCAGTTGCTATAGTCTTTTCACTACGTGATTGATGTGGTCTAACCGGTCGAGTATAATCCACAAATGTTAACTGGGAATCAAACTGGGGGATTCAGTAGGTCGCACCATAAGTTCCCAGAATGGCACAAAAAATATTTCTCACAGACCACAGATTTTCGTGATCCACTTGAATCATTTTTAGTCACTGTTGTGGTGTACATTTTTCCATGAAACAGTGCCATAACTTGAGGTCTGGAATACCATTTTTTTTGAAGACAGCCACAAAAGTCGAAATCATTAAAATTCCCTAAGTTCCAGAAAAGGAACCGATGCTTGATAAATTTCCTCTGATTCAACAGCATTCTCAAATCATTAAAAACGTTCGATACGTGATTAATTCCCTCCAGACGTCTGCAAACTGCAGCAACCTTCATGTGTGCTTGGCCCAGATTGCAGCTTTTATCACTCACTCTGTGGTCGCACACGAACCCACATCCAACAGCGTGGAAAACAGAAACACCTTTCTCCTCATCGCGACCAATTCTGTCCAACACTCAATGCCGTGTCCTCCGCTTGGAATTTAAATCGTCAAACCATAGTTCTGCCATATGTTTAGCAACAAAAAATAAAACACATTCCACATGCACGCTGTTCATGCGACAATCCAACGCGTGCACTCATTGCGTGAGCCGTGCCAAGAGGGATTGAGTAAGTGCTCGGATTGACATGTTGGACTGCATCTACACACTCGCCCCGCAAAGTGGTCCAAGCCAAGACGCCTAATTGATTGCAACCCGCACCGCACAGCACAGTGCAGTGTGTACGAATGTGGGTCAGCTGCATTACGAAACATTCCAGCTTGCGGAGAACGACAAATATTTGCTGCAAAAAGCACACATCCTTAAGGCGTCCCACTCATCCTTCCACACACAAGTGTTTGCCGAAATTGTTGACAGACGTGTGGTGAAATTTACACGACTGCGTCGTAACGCATACAAAATTCAAAACCCACCACATCCGTCAGTGGTCCTCCTGCACCTGGAATGGGTGGATTAATAATTCATTTCTCTCGTGATTAGAAAGGATCCATGAATAATTTATTACTAAGTCGACGAAAGGCGCTTATGTTGCCAAAAAAAGAATGTTTCACAAAAATTCGTGTAGGCGCTGTCATCGCATCAACTCAATCTGCGCTCTCGTCAAAAGTCAAAAGTGGCAGGGGCGTGCGTCGTGCGAATATGTGCGAGCAGTCGCCTGGTCTTCATCATTAAGACTCCTCCGCCCCCAGACTGGGTGCACCGCAGCCGCTACCGCCGGAGGTCGATCAGTGGAACTGGTTCAATCATTCAATACTGACAGTGGAGAGTGTATCAAGCGAACCACCTTGCCGGTGCTCTCTGACGCAAGGCACACTCGCTGGAGGGCAACCTTGCATGGAGTGATAACAAGTGAACTTGTTTCGTAAGTTAATTCTAATTAAGTAATCTCGATTCCAGGCCTCTGAGCGCAAGCCAAGCGACGGACTGGTGGATCATTTCGACGATAAATAAGTTTATGTGTGCCTCGAGTGGGGGGACGGGAATAAAATGTTGCTGTTGTGAATTTGACATGAAAAGCCGATGTTCCCTTGTTAGTTCGTGTCCTTCTTGCAATTCATTGAGATAAAGGTCATCAACGGGCGTACATAAAATTTTATGTTCTCTCGGCCAAATTGGGGAAGGGATCCTGAAGGAACAAGTCGGCTAAAGCCAATCGAATGAGTTCATCAGACAACACGTCTTCCACATCTCTGCATTCTGAGTCATGTTCGTGATTAAGCGACATCCCCAGACTTATGTTTAAAGTTTAAGAGCCGCTTTTGGAACGGGACAACGGGACAGTTTACGGCTGGTTTAAAATCTTGTTGAAGCTTAAAACCCATAAAATGTTGCCAACTTTATGAACCTTAATCTCTCGAGAGAGTTATTATCTAGAATTCAGACACTTGCATAAATTATATTTCAAGAGAAAAGGGGTGCAGGAACATCGAATCGATTAATATCAATTACCATTTTGTTTTTAACGGTAACTACTTATTTTTACTTGACGGTCTTGTCAAGGCGGTCGATACTATTTTGTTCCACCGTCGGTACATATGCTGAATCAACGTCGTTACCGCTTTCTGTCCATCTTCAAAATGTGTGAAGAAAGGAAGTAGGTGCAGAAACAGAGAAAATGACACCGATCAAGTTTAAGCGAAACTTGCGCGTAGAGGGCTTCCTTGAATTTGTTTCACAAGCTAGCCGGTGATGTGATTTGTTTCTTTTAAAGACAAATATTAAATGAAATCGCCATCACTATGTACCTATTTGATTTAATCTTTCTTTATTCCCTCATCGATAATTTCTTTGAATTCATAAAATCTTTCCCTGCAAAAATTTAAGCGCATAAAAAAACACCTCACTACATTTTTCGTCCAAGACGACAGTGCAATCATTCACCTCAATGCTTGGATTTAATACTCAGTATCTGGTTATGTTTTCGTTTCATTGATTCACAACCGATGTGTTTGTCCTTGACAGTTTTGCATCTGCGGACGTATCAAAAATGAACCCTTTTAGCCTAACCAGCCAGCACGGTTTTTCTCCAACGACCTGTAATTGTGCATACAAAGGTGCTTGAGGTATACTTGTATGCGTCATTTCGTCTGAGGGCGTCCCCTATTACGTTGTGCCAATGAATAGAAAACTTTTCTTTGAGTGTTCTTGCGCTCTACATAATTTAACTAGGTGTCGCTGTTCAGCCCATAAACTTCGTGGTTGAATCTTCTCATCTAGATGCCATAAACAACAGGACCAAAGATCGATTTTCTTAAAACGACTAAGAACTTCTTTATCCACTTTCAATAGAGTCCATGTTTCTGAGCCATAGAGCACGTCGAGTGATCTGAGTGTTGTTTAAAGACACCTTGGTTTCGAGAGTTGGCTCTGTTAAACAAGCCCAGAGAAAGAGCGATTGGCAAGAGTAATTCTGCGCCTGATCTCGGTACTGGTGTTATTGTCACTATTTACTAAAAAGACCACGTAGACCAGGGTCACACGAGTAAAAGAGATCTTGCCGCGTCGAGAAACTCTTCATAATGTGTTGTAGTGGTGGTCCCGTGTAAAATACGAGGTGTTCAGTTCGGGAATCGAATCTGGGACCTTCAACGTGTGAGTCAACATCGCGTCTGAGTTGAAGCACAAAATTGGAGAAGGACCTCAAACAACACGAGACCATGCTAGTTGAAACGGAAGTTTGGTTGAAGACCAGTTCTCAGACTGTTATGCCATTCAAAAAAAAAAAGGCTCTGGCCGATTCTTCGCAATTAATTGAATTGAAATCTGTACTATAGAAAGGTGAACTCAGTAGGAGTATATCGACACTTTTTCTTCTTTTTCCTCTTGTGGCGCTACAGTCTGGGGTAGACCTGGGCCTCAACCAACATGCACGTGCAGCCAGCACGATCTTTCGCCAGTTGCCGCCAGTTGCGCACTCCAAGTTGGTTGCGGTCCTTTTCCACTTGTGTGCGCCACCTTAGCCAAGGCCGTCCTCCGTTGCGTTGTCCCAATGGCTCAGATTCGAGGAGTTCTCGGGCCGGAGTAGTGGTGTCCATACGCTCTACATGGTCTAGACATCTTAAGCGTTATATCTGAAGACGATTGACTAGGCGCATGTCGCTGTACAGCCCATAGAGTTCGCCGTTAAAAGTATATCGACACTATATTCCTGAAATTGAAAAAAAATTTAAATATTCCTTTTGGTCGTAAGAGTCCTAGCTTGCTCCATGCTAATGATGTATTAAAATACGTCATAAAATGTTGACTACATACATGACAAGGAGGTTTAATAATTAATAATTGAGTGGCACTACAGCCCACAGGAGACCAGGGCCTAGCTACTATAACAAACACGTGTTGTGCTTACTACTGTTCTCTCATGAGTAGGAGGAATCAACAATTTCTTGCCGACTCCGAACGGCGAGATTTGAGAAGTTTTTCATTGACAGTTGATACTTTTTGTCCGTTTTCAGCAGCTCGAAGGAGGTAGTGCCATGAAAAAATGTGAGCTGTTCCGTCTGGGGATCGAACCTAGACTTTCCGCGTGCGGGTCGACGCACTTACCCACTACGCAACTGCGACCATTCCTGTTGAAAAACAAATATTAAAGTTTCGCATAAACAAAAGGCACCACAGTAAAGGGCTCTAGTGCACTTTCCAGAATTTTGAGGGTAAGTTCGGAAATTACCTTCGATTCCATAAAGACAGATCTATCTTCTCCATCTCCAAGAAATCGTCCCCAGACCTTTCTTCCTTCTAATTAGGACGGCATCCTTAAGATGCATTTAGATCTAAGTCGTTCCCTGTGCTCTCTTAGAGCAACAACCCTTTTACCTCCAACATACAATTCAAACTTTAAATTGAAACAAATTTCAAACATTTCAAGAGCTCAATTAAGATGTTCTCTAAATCAAAGTAATTATTTATTTTCGACTGCTTTTGGACAATTCGCCTTCACTATTGGCAAGAGTTCTGCTTGAGCCTTTTTATCCGGTTGAGATTGATGAAATTATATTTTCTGTATCGGGACACAGTTCGACTTCTGTGGATTGTCTTGAACCAATGCCGATAAATATACAACACAAAGAAACTATCCTCCGCAGGGGTTGCTACAGTTTTTTGAGCAATATTTAACCTTATAGAAATTTAACGTGATGTCAAACTAAGAGGTGGAAATTATAGATTGACTCCGAACTCGTTTCTCCTTTTTTAACGACTTAAATTCGCCCCTTATTCATTAATGCTGATGCATGTACATTATTAACAGGAATTCCTTATTTTGCAAGTTTTTACTCTAGGATCGCTAACTTCATTTAAATTATTTACTCACAGAGACGATGAAAAATACGGCCTCTTAGTGGTGCAAGCGCCACGAAGCTGACGGAGCAGCTGACAATGCATGTACACAAGAACGCACTTGTTTATTCGCTGATTACTTTTGCTTGAATACTCACGGTATGATGGGTATTTCTCCGTACTTTATTAATAAAGTATTTCTTTTTAAAGCCGTATATTGTAAATATTTATTATGTACGAGTTCCAAATTGACTCACTGTGTTTTGATGAAATTTTTGACGTACCAGCAGAAGCACTAAGTCCACACGTTCCCTAGACCTTGAAGAGAATATACTCTTAAAGCAAACTGACACAGTTGTGATAAAACAGTCTAGAGAGTGACGTGGTTTTCCTCAGAATTCCTTCGACATTTCCGCAGAAAACCCATCTCTGATACAGTCATCTCAAATGCGACAAAATTTCATCTTCCCAAATTGTTACGTAATTTCCGTCGGGTACCACATTTAAGGGGCGCATCGTAGTACGAATACTCTTCGATGTCAACACGTGGCAATACTGCGTCTGCGTCATATTTCTTCTTCACAACATGGATGAGACTTTCCCGAATAATTGACATCGCCTGAAGTGGAACGTCTTAGGTAGGTGTACCTACTCTCTACCTCCTGATGAGGATTTTAATCAGCAGCACCCATTTATGTCTGAAACTTGTGGTCATTTCTTAGTCGTCCGTTGGTTTTGACTGTGTCCATCTTTTTTTAAATCCTTTAAGTGTCCTTTGGCCATCCCACACCGGCAAATTTAGGAAAATGTTCAACCGGGTAAATCGATTGTATAATCAAAGTTTTAAAAGAGGGACGCGCAGGCGGTTTATGAATCATACACCACACACGGACTGCTTTGGAGTGGAGGCTATTTTTCACTGTAACCTGTTGGACAACGATAGGATTTTGTCCATTCCCGTGCACACCAAAATATGTCATTTGTCAGGAGCTGCTTGTCCGGGGCGCTCCTTCTTCCACGCAACGATGTCTGAGACAGGCGGTTTTTCTTCCATTTCTTATATTCATAAGATGAGTATTTCGTGACCAAGGGCGATTACTTCTGGTTCTTACACATCTTTTTGAAATTCATTTGTTTTCCTCCAATTTCCAATTTAAGGCTCTCAGATCCCACATAAGACTGCATAAGACCCTGACAGATGCCTGGAGAATATTATGCCGCCCGAGTGACTTAGGAAGAGTTAATTGTCCATTTCATGATTGCTTTCATAAATTTGATGAGGAAATACTTTTTCTCCCCAACTTACCGTCCCCTGTAGTCACCTTTGCAGGGATCACAGCATGATGAGGTATGGGGATCAGAAGGTATCCAAAGGAACACACTTGACCGATTCTTATTGTTCCGGTGCCCAGGAGACACTTTGCTGAGGTTATGTGCCGACAACTTGTGACCACCTGAGTGCCTGTTGGGAGTATCCTGCCGGGAGACTTTCTGCCGATTGCGACAGGCAGGAAGTGATTCGAATACGAATTTAATTCTCTACCTTATTCAATTACGAAAGTTGACCGGGAAGGGAGAAGGAGAACACATGAACTCACTAGGGTGTGTATTTGAACCTCTTAATCGCTATAGAATTGTATTCATCCAGCCGAGAAATCGTACGTAATTATCGTTTAGGTTTAGTTTGAGTTGACATACGCACTCATTGTGGCACACTCCTGATGGGGGCAGCTGTGTTTCTATAGCTGCTTGATTGATTCAAGAAATTGTGTGAATTTGTTTAAGTTTAGCCCTCCGTCGTGACTTTAATGAGTACAGTGCGCGATGCTCATCTATCTGTAGTATTCTTAGCCAACTGGAACCATGACCAGACTTATCCCCCACCACACAAAAATGTGCAACAATTTCAGTTCACCGCACGTATCGCAATTAAGCCGCAGGACAAAGCTCCTTTCAAGGACTTCCACTTGGAAACACACACAAGACTGTGTAGGTGGATTTCGCGTGCTTGAGTGGTCACGATTTGTTTCTGGTCACGTTTTCCAAATCACCCCAAATGACCGTCAAATTAATTAAGTGGATCTCATTCATTTAAACTGTTTAGGAAATTTTTGTTTTTTCTTTTTTTTTCGTCACCACGGAAAGTATGTCAAGTCGTATGGAACGGTCAGAGAGTGGTCACATCATTCTTGATTACACCGCTAATAGGGATATCAAATTTTGTTATGGGCTCAGACGAAGGACCAAAGATCGGTCAGGCGAAGAAATCGACAAGTAAAACTCATTAAAAGTGTTCGGGGATTTCCACCCTCAAAATGTTTGCCATAAGTAAACTCAAGCACTGAACATCTCGTGCGGAAAGAAATTTTAGAATGGAGGCAGTTTTTCTGCAAATAGAAGATATGATGAAAAAATTCTCACTCTGACCGCAAGTTGTGAGAAGTGGATTTGAATAGAGCGCTGCAAGAGTTTTGCTTTTGTTTCTGATTTCAGAGATCTGGTAGCTGGTGCTCTTTCTAAAATGCAGATGCTAAAGTGTTCGCAAATGGAATACTTGGGACTATTAGTCGAATGCAGCATTAGTCAATTGGTTGACCAGGGTTGTCAGTTTTGTCCAAAATATGTCCTCTTTTGATGGTGAGATTTTAAATAAAAAAATAAAAACACTTCGAACAGACCCTTTGATGGATACCCATTATCCTTTTCAAAGTCACTACTCAAAAGGGAGGTGATTTAAAAATCTTCTTCTTCTTGTGGCGCTACAGTCCGGAGTGGACCTGGGACCCAACCAACATGCTTCTCCAGCCAGCACGATCTTTAGCCAGCTGCCGCTAGTTGCGCACTCCAAGTTGATTGAGGTCCTTCTCCACTTGTGTGCGCCACCTAGGACTAGGCCGTCCTCTGTTGCGTTGTCCCAATGGCTCAGATTCGAAGACTTTTCGGACCGGAGCAGTGGTGCCCATACGCTCTACATGGTCTAGACATCTTAAGCGTTGTACCCAAAGACCCTTGACCAGGCGCATGTCGCTGTACAGCCCATAGAGTTTGTCGTTGAATGTTCTTCTCCAGATGCCATTAACGCAAACAGGATAAAAAATCGCACGCAAAACTATTCTCTCGAAAAGACTAAGAGAGAGAGTTTTATTACTCAATTGCCTCTTAAACCCATCGAAACAGCGATTGGCAAGAGTGCCAAACTAGCATTTGAGTGGACTTTAAAGAGATGGTGCCTTTGGTGTTAACTTGTGAGTTACGCACGATCTTCTCAGGAATGATGTTGAAGAAGTTGAAGAAGTCACATGACAGCACGTCGCGTTGTCTTAAACCTTCTTTGCCATTAAAGGTCTCGGTGAGTTGGTAGTCGACCTTGACGGAGCAGCAAGAATTTTCCGTCGTCATCCCACACAATCTGACGAGTTTGGTAGGAATGTCAAGACTAGACATGACACTGTATAGCTCGTCCCTATGCACGCTGTCATATGCGGCCTTAAAATTGGCGAGTAGGTGGAGCGTGTCAATCTGTACTTCTTGGGTCTTTTCCAGGATCTTCTGTAAAGTGAAGATCTGATCTATTGTGAACTTCACTGGCCTGAAACCACACTGATAAGGACATATCAGGTTGTTGACGAACGGTTTCAGGCATCCACACAATGTGACAGAAAGGGTCTTGTAAGCGATGTTGAGGAGACTGATCCCTCGATAGTTGGCGCAGTCGATTGGGTTACCTTTCTTGTAGAGGGGACAAATGACGCTAAGATTCCACTCATCGGGCATGTTTCGACAATATCTTACAAATGAGCTGGTGCATGCACCCAACTATAGTTCTGAAGACAATCCGGCCGCTCCAGCTGCCTTGTTCGACTTCAGTCTGACCTAGTCTTTACCTAGTCTAAGTAAGGGTGACGGAAAGTCTTGTCTAACATATTGAGTGGAAAATTCTGCCTAACAGCAGGATTTGGGCCGTCATCACCGCTTAAGAGACTGCAGAAATGTTCTTTCCAGATTCTCAGCATCGATATCGACTCTAGTCCAAATGTTCCCAATCTTAAATTCCTCTTTTCCTTGGGATGTCGTTTTTCCAGTTTTTCTTCTTCAGTGCACTGATGTGGAGAAGAAAAACTGGGTAAACGACATTTTTAAGGTTTCCAACCCCTCTCCTTCGATGGTTTTGTGGGAGACAGAAAGTGGGAGGGCCCGCTTAGTTATCCCGGATTCAGTCTATTACGAAACGGTTAATGTGACGCGGTAGTTAGATAGGTATAGAATGTTCAGTTTCTTTTTTGTTTTCTCTTTGTGCCCTTATGCGATGACAGGCAAAGGTCACTGATTGTGTTCGATGCCCACTCACGTTCTGAATACAACTAGGTCTGCATTATGAAGTCATTGTCTGTTCGGTGGTAAACGAAGAATAAAAATAGATAAAAAAATTTAAAATACACAATTTCGGTAACTCTGCAATATACTCAACGCTTCTCGACTTTAAAGGACATGCATGTGCATCCTTCTTTTCCCATAATTTCAGGGAGAAAGTTTCGATAGCCACCCCAAACCTCATTCAATCGAAGTTAGTCAGACACATTAATACACACAATTTGTAGCTAAGCTACCATAATCGCATCTTAAGCTATTCTTTGCGTTCCACACATAAAACATGACATCGTTCAGTAATCTTCCTTCTATTTGCTCTCTCCAAGCATTACTGTCACCGACACTGAACGATTGTTGAAAGTTGTGCATCAGAGTCCTTATTTGACTCTGCCACACAAATATTTGCCATTCTCTTATCCCTCACAAACCATTTTATTGTTTCCTTCAATTAAGACAGGTCTCTGTCTCATATGCCAAAATCGCTCAAACAATGAGCAGAAGGCAGGAGCCACATAAACCTGCCTCAGATTACGTTCTGGCGGACCGTAAAATTAGAGTCATCCCTTTGACAGCGGCGTGTGCATGGAGGAGCACAGTGGAGGTATGCTAATGTGGAGTACGTGCCTCAAGTACACACTCACAGCCCGACCGACTTGATTTGCTTATTCAATGTGTGGACATGTGGCAGCGTCTGTAATTGATATGCATCCGGACGGGGGACTGTCAAATAGCACTCCCTCCACACCCTCTTTCATCTTCAAGTGGGCTGTCTCCCACAAATTGCATAAATTAAATCAAGAACATCCCCTTGCTGTTGGACGATGGAAGAAAATCACAAGGACGGTAGGCTCTAATCAAATTGTAGAGGGGGAGGGGTGCCAAGGAAATTGTGGCGACCCTGCGTCGTCCATCGAAAAGGGTTGGCCTGAACGACTGATGTCCATTCAATACCAGTTTACGGCTCAGAGCGCATGCTACGTGACATAACTCAGCTTCAAGGTGTTAGAATACCTTTCGGGCGTGAGCAGAGTGCGATGTCGATTTCAGCTCCATATTTGCCATCATCGAACATCCTTCCGTCCAGAACACCTGCTTACGAATTGAGATTAAGACTTGTGGCAGGTGCTTGATGTTTGAACGACGCAAGAACGTGTTCATAAAAGTCCCGCTTCAATGTTTGTGCTTGTCTACGATTTTCATTGGCAACACCTGCCGTACGCAAGACGGAAAATGCTAACACCATCTTTTGATATCAATCAAACTTTCAGCCTTCAAACAGAAATGACAGAAATTCACAGAAGAGTCACGTTCCTTGTCGAGATATCACAGAAGAAACGATTTAAATTCTGCGCAGCAATTCGTTTGCTTGTTGGATTAGTCAATCATCGGAGGAGGTTTTCAATCGGTTGAGGTGGGTTCTGTGGGAAGACGTCCGACATATTTCGCATGATTTGCATGTCAAGCTGTTCGCGAAAGAGAGACAATGAAAAGTGAAACGATAGCAGCGTGAAGAAAGTGTTTTGTCTTATTGTCAAACATTTGGATTGTGGTCGTCGGTCAGTGCTTTTGCATGGTTGGGCAGTGACAGACCTTTGACATACGTGAATGTACATAAGTCTAGTTGACATGTTTCTTTTTGCGTCAAAAATAAAAGTGTCTACTTAAGAGGGAAGCATTTTTTTCACTTTCAATGCGCAATTAAAGTCCACGCCCATTCATGGCTAGTGGAATGGTAGAATGGTACTCCAGAATGCACTCTGGAAGATTCACTGTCATCATTGTCAAAAATCAAATAAATGTAATGAAGACCTGAAAAGGTAAAATCACTCCAATGGACTACTAGTTAAAGTGAGTTCCAAGATCCCAGTCAGCTGGTCTTTTTGTTTTTCTTTTACATTGCAGGTAAATGAGACAAATGCTGGTTTACGTTGAGTTATTGACACAACCACAATTTGAAGTGAGTGAAAATGCTAAAGCTGACTTTGCAACAACATGTCAACTGCCAAAATATTGAAGACAAATTGTCGTTTTCGAAGGAAATGTCAATAAAATGCATATAATGATATATTTTAGAAAACAATTTTAATTCTTTAGAAAGTTTGAACTTTGCCATTAGAACTGAAAAAAAAGATCATTCATATGTCTGTTTTAGGAAGATCTGCAGCATGCGATTTTTTTGAGTTAACCCTTTTGCACACATTTGCACACAGATTTGATACCAAAATTGAGCGTTTCTTCACGATGGCGCCATCTCTTTGCACTTATTTAATTGTTCATTAAAAGTTTCTCAAATTTCGCCGTTTGCAGTCGGCAGTAAAGTGTAGTTTCCTCTACTCGTAGTACGCTTAAAACAAAAATAAGGCTTTTGTCTCTTGTTGGGCGCTGTGTTACAATTTAAAGGGTGTCCCAACAAGAACGCGAGATTTACATTTGGCACCATTCGAATTGTCATTGTTTGACATTTGACCAATTATTACTATTTGTTAGTAGAAGGTAGAAGATTAATAAAAATGGAGCGCTACACGAATGAACAACGTATTCTCATTGTGAAATTGTTTTACCAAAATGGTGAAAGTTCTGCGGCTACAGTTCGAAAATTGCGATCAATTTGGGTTTACAATAAAGCTCCAAAAGAGTCAACTGCAAAGCGATTAAGGGAAAATTTTGCTGAAACTGGGTCTGTAACTGATATAAAGACAAGAACGCGCCTTCGACCAGGTCGACCGACCGAAAATATAGCAGCAGTACGTGACGATGTGGCTCAGCAAATTGGTGTTTCCAAATCCACTATGCAGCGAATTTTGACGAAAGATTTGCATCTTCATGCATACAAAGTTCAATTGACTCAGAAACTGAAACCAGCTGCCCATGCACATTGAAGGAATTTCGTTAATTGGGTATTAGAGAGACAAGAGATGAGTCTGCCTCTAATACTCGTTTTAGCTATACCATGCCTCTTACTCGTATAAGATGATTACATTAAACCCAGGAGTTTATATGTGTCAGCGATAATTTTGACATTGTGGTAAAAGAGGTGTGGCTCCCCTACACAAAAAAAAACAAATTTCAACATTAACCTTCCTAGTTGCCATCAAGCAACAAGTCTTGCAAAATAACTCCGAGGTTTGTCTTCCAACATTTTGATTTGAAGCATAGTTGAAGATGTTCGCTATACATTTTTAATGCCAAAAGAAAAACATGAGAGAAATAACTACTAATAAGGGGTAATTTTTTAAAAGCTATAGGAAAGTTTTTCAAAAAAAAACACATAAAATTCAAAAAAATGTATGAAATCTTTATTTGAATGGCTAGTACGGTCCAC
Source organism: Eristalinus sepulchralis (assembly GCA_944738645.1). Taxonomy (NCBI): domain Eukaryota; kingdom Metazoa; phylum Arthropoda; class Insecta; order Diptera; family Syrphidae; genus Eristalinus; species Eristalinus sepulchralis. Next base: position 37,140,421 of record OX122883.1, read on the forward strand.
ATAATTCAATGTTTGAAGATTATTTCATGCAAATGTTGACCTTGACTGCGCCTTAAATTTTCCATCCGCTTAGTCCAATTTTGGCATACTCTTTCCAACACTTCGACCGGTATCTCACTAATTAATGGTTCAACGTTGTCTTCCAATGTGTCAATTGAAGCGAGCTTTATCATATAGTCTAAAGGCGTTAAATCGCACGATCTAGGCGGCCAATTGACCGGTCCCGAACGTGAAATAAAATGTTCACCGAATTCGCTCTCAATAAGTTCATTGTTGCGCGTGCTGTGTGGCATGCGGCACCGTCTTGTTGAAACCACATGTCATGCAAGTCAAGCCCTTGCATTTTGGGCAAAAAAAAGTTGGATATCATTCCAAGGCAGCGCTCACCGCGATAATAACTAAAAATAACTAAAAAATCATCCTTTAGATGTGACTAAAGTCTCTATTCTTTATCTTGGTCTTATCCTTCCCAGCTAGTTACTAGAAAGTACGAAAAATATGAAAAAATCCTTAGTTTGTACAGTCAACCATTCACAAGCAATGATCACTAAAAGATATAAAATATTTTGCCTGAACCTACATATCTCCAATTAGACAAATGTCATATGTAGATAAGATTGTACGATTCTTTATTTATCTTACATCACAATTAAAATGGCAGATGTACTCATAAAATGTTGTATATAATGTATATAAAATAAAACATAAAAATTGGGCCAAGTGAAAGGCAAGCTTGAAGTACGTGATCCCTAGAAACACTTTATACGATAAAATTTGCAATAGATGTGTTAAGGAGTCTGGATGGAGCCTAAGACTAATTTGCATCCGACAGGAGAAGATATGGCCGTAAGCTGGCTTACAAATCTTATAAATCGTGAGACCTAAGACCCTCTATACACGGCCAGAAAAGGAAGGTATATAAAAGACTTGTGGTACTGGTCTCATGACCTTATTATTCATGGGGGAAAGGGACAGTTTCTGTATGAAAAGACTGAACGCACCACATACACAAACACATGATGCGCTATTTCGCTTATACGCAACCTAGTTTTTCCAAAATCCCCTCAGAGTACACTGTGCTTCACGATTTATTGAGAACTCGTTTAATGGAAAATAACAACAATAGAAAATAATAATAACTTTCAAGTTTCAACAAAAGCGAATTTAACATACACTGTGTTTCTTGGAACGATCCCCATTCGCATGTTGGGTAGGGCTTGCTTTACTTTTTTGTGATAAGAATACATTACAGTTGAAAGTTTTTTTTCTTGTTAAACGCGTTTTTGTATGCTTACATATTTCCATTTTGCTCACTTCGTAGAAAATGAGAATAAGGGTACAAAGACACTGAAGCACACCTTTTATTCGTCGCATTGTGAAAAGTGAACAACTTTTTTTATTTTCGACCAAAATGTGTTAACCTTTTGACAAATAACAAATTTGAATGAATATTTATAGGATATGACAAGTGTGACAGTTTCCTGAATTGTTTCCCATTGTTTTTCTGCGGCCATTACTCAGCAGTGTTGTTCAACCGAACACAGGAATAGCATGCATCCATTTTTTGTCAGAGAATTTAATTTATTAATAAACGGAACGAACTTGATTAATGCGAGTGTCATCTGTTAACTGCCACGCAGCTAACTGAAAGGTCAAATGTTTAAAGGCTCAAATGGGAAGGAGCAACCAAGGCACCCTTTAATGAGTGAATTGATGGTGCAACGTTTAAGGCGTTCCTTCTTGGCAAGTGCGGGAACTACATAATACCAATTAAGACGAGGGGGCTAAAGTCAAAGTGAAATATTGCAACAATGGCTTGGAATTCATTTAATTAGAGTCCTTTTACCAATTGGCTTAATGGGTGGTTTTGTTTGCGGTCCGGTCAGTTCCATGAGCCACTTCTTAAGGGTTTTCAAAGACAAAAAATGAGCAGTGTCTGCTTGTGCGGGAGAGCTGAAGATTTAATTCCCATTTAGGGCAATGTATCAGAATTTCATTCCATTTCTTTTAATCGAATGACTACTACGATGATAATATCGATTTAGGTCTTATTAGGAGGTGAAGGGTTTCTGTGGCGATGTTAGAAATGTTCTTGGTAATCCCTAGGGTACAAACGTTGCCTGGTTGCATCAGGGCGGAGAGGAGTGAGTTAGTTTCGAAAAGCAACGTATGACGAGGATAACTAAGGCGAAACCTGACTACCTTATCCTTTTCGTTAACAGACAACAGACTACGGACAGACCATCCTTTCCATTTGAAACCATCAATTTGATGAAATCCCCTTACACACGAAAATTATTCCAAAAACAAGAATATAGTCACATTACCAAGAGGTAACATTGAAGAGAAGCGACAACTTGACGGATACTTGATCTCAATTGTCTCATTCACTCCACTTGGCTTATCAACTTGGCCTATTTTTGAAAGGAAGCAAGCAAATAAAATTGTCAATATCTCAGACTTTACTCAACCCCATTGACAATCAGTGATCTCTTTGGCTTCAAGATGTTCTTATTCATATTTGCAATGCGAGATAAAAATTATCCGCGAGCGAAAAGTAATCCATTTAGATGCAGGTGGAGGAAAATTAGGGTATGGTATGTAATGTATGGACTTGCGACTAAAGAGAGTCAAGAGTTATTTAATGTCGCATAGTTAGCAAAGTGCCAAAAGGGTTTTTGGGTTTTCCCTTGTTTCTCCTCTCTCTATTATGGTTGTAACATAAATTTTAAGTATATTTTGCTATTAGCTATAGACTGTTAACTTTTCAATTTTAAGCGATTCGCATTTTTCAATTGTCCGAATCCCAAACTGCAATCTATTCTAATAGAATTTGAATGAAAGTGAGTTTCAATGTGAGAAGGAAGAATTAGGAAACCATGAGAGCAGATAAGTCTGTGATTCGCTTCAAAATCAAAGAAAGTCCTGAGTCTTCAACAAACTAACACATGAGCTCTTGATGTCTGTTCGCGAGGCATAAATTTGATTTGCTGATTTCTTCGTTGAGTGCCTTGGGCTCGGTTTGTTATTAATGCAAATAATAAACGTCCGCTAAACCACTGTGGTCGCCGTGGCGCAGTGGTAAGTGCATCGACTGCGGCGCAGAAAGTCTGGGTTCGATTCCCGGACGGGACACCTAGCATTTTTTCACGGCACCACCTCTTTCGAGTTGCTGACAACACTCAAAGAGTATTAATTGTCTACGGAAAGCTTCTCAAATCTCGCCGTTCGGAATCGGCAAAAAAACTGTAGGTCCCTTCTACTTGTGAAGAACAATAGCATGCACAACACGAGTAGTTGTTGTAGAAGCTAGGCCCTGGTCCGTTATGGGCTGTAGTGCCACTCAATTATTATTATTAAACGTCCGTTACTGCCATGCCTGCCACGTTATGCACATCTTGCAGGTTTACGAAACTATTTATACGAAAATTTAAAATTAGACACATGCAAAAGAGCAATGAATATGTGTGTATTGAAAATTTTGAATTGAATATATATATACATAATGTCGGTTAAGAAAATCTAATTTCTTTGTTAAAAAAAAAATTATATATTTTGAATAACTTTTGGAAAGCAGATCCAAAATTCCAAAGTTGAAAAAAATTGTTGGGTTCTATGATACATATAAATATGCATATTTTCAATTGATTTATGTACATAAATTGGTTTCGTTGCATGGCTAATTTTACAAAAATATCGCTGGATTGGTTTAACCAAGTACTGGTGAAAAAGAAGCAATACACGAAACCATTAATGAGCGAGTGTAACCCCGACTTGCATGGTTTACTTACTCTTGCATTTTGTTTAGAAGATTGTGTAATGGAAGGACTGTTGTTACATAATTCCTTCGTAACATTACATCTCCTGTATCTTCATGTTATCTACTCAGAATTGTATTTGGATATTCCTGCTCTATTGATACCAGGCCAGATTGGCATGGAAGACCCCTAGGAATCCGATCATCTGCCGAAAATAGAAACTATGTTCATGGGTGCTTCCCAGAAGTGGAATTATGAATTATCAATACCACCAAAGGTTTATCATTGGATGTAGTCTCCTTTCCTTTGTCAGTCAAGTTATCAAAGAGGAAAGGACTTTACTGGGACTTCTCTCAACCAGTAAGTCAGGCATTCACGCGTCAACATATACATACTGAGAGGCCGAGTGACGGATACTGTAGTGCAGAGCAGAGAAGTACCACAACAAGGAACCAGAGTGTAACTCCTTCAGCAAGTACTCGTATTGTGTATGGCATTGTATCACAAGGACCTATAGTTTCTTGCCAATTTCGAACGGCGAGATTTCGGAACTTGAAGTTCAGTCTGAGAATGACACACTTACTCACCACGCCACGACAACCCCAACATGTACGAATATGTACATACAGAGATAGTTTTAAAATTGTAATATTCCAATACGATTAATAATGAAGTTTATTTGTTTCAACTGATTGGTAAGCAATTTTATATAAAATTAAATTTAATTAATTAAATTTAAATTAATTAAATTTAAATTAATTAAATTTTTTTTTTCTGTTTTGAAGTCAGTCCTAAGTGGTAAAGTCAGTCCTAAATGCTGGGTGATTTGAGGAGACTACTCAATCTCACGATAGGTCACATGATGATCTTGCAATATCAGTTGACGCACAGCATCAATGGTTTCAGGAACAACAACTTCACGAAATTCGTCCTGGAGTGAACTACGACCTCGGTTGAATTCACCATACCATTGATAAACACTGGTCCTTGATGGAGCTTCATCGCCAAAAATTGAATTAAGTTCATCGATGCACTGTTGAGTTAATCCACGTCGGAAGCTAGAAAAAATAATCGTACGAAAATTTTCACGATTTAATTCAATTTTTTGGGCGAGATGAATCTTTTAAGTTACTGTAAAAAAGAAAAATAGCGCTCGTATGTCAAAAAGTTCTGAGTACGTATAACCTCAAAAATGTCAAACTTTACGATAGAGCTGGCAGTTGCCAGATTGCAACACAAGGGTTGCCCAATCCCGATATATAAAAGGCAACCTTCGTACTTCTCAAAATATATAAGTTAATGTCATCTTTAAAGCAATGCATTATTTTGAACAAATTTTGGTAGAAATTGTAAGATTTTGGATGCCCGACGTCCCTGACCTCCAATTCCTCAAGAAAGACTCCTACCGCATTTTTCTCCGTACACCTATCCTTTATATACTTCAATTTATAGTATTGTACTAAAATACTTATTACATACGTATTTAATTGGATACCCTGTGTCAATTGTTTTAAAAAGAAAAAACGAAACCACACATGCGTGAGTGTCCCTCAAAATTTACGAGTTTATTTCTAATTCCCGAAAAACTGTCTTTTACAGACATACTTGTGCTGTTAGTTTACAGCATCTTACAATAGACGCACTCCCAAGCCCTTGCGAGCTACTTTAAGCTCCACCGTGTCTAAATTGATTCGAAAGATAAACTGCAGTTTAGACTGATTTTTAATTCGTTACCTCTCGAAGAATTTCACAATTTGAATTGAAGAGGGCAGAGCTGTAAAGGCACCACACTCTCAGTTCATTAAAAGTTCCAATCGATTTTGGAATTAATTGTGAAACCAGTCTTATCCTTGAACTCACCAAATATTCATCAAGATCCACCTTTTCACAGTGTATACTCAATATTAATTGACAGCTGATTCGTGATTGATCCTGAAGGATGACACTTTCCATTCGAATGATGCTCCCAATTTGCACATCAACTCCGCAGACAAGACCCAATTTATTTCCACAAACACAAATTTTTCACCCACGAAAAGAACTCATCTTCCCACCACACACTGCTACCGCACAAATATGTCAATCAAGAGAAATTGTCAGTGACATGCCGTTCAAATGGAAATCATTAATCAACTCCACGAACAATGGCCGAATAAATTTATTGTCTGCTCGCAGCCGCGAGGTGGCAAACAGAAAACGGCATACGGCACACAGCTTGCACAAAGGAGCAAAGGAGTCGCTCACGTGCCATCCCAAGACGCCAGACCCATTCTCGCCTCCCCTCAGGGGAAAAGTCTCCAAACAAAGAAAAAGTGAGCGACAGGCACCTGGCAACCCTGTCAGTAGTCGTCAATTGCACTCGATTGCACAGCGGCCAGGCATGATCAACACCAGCGCACACTCAGAACGCAAACTACTAGCCCCAAAGTCGACATAAACACAGGGTGCAAGAACTCCTTTCATCCGCCCTTCCGCCCACAGTCAGTCCCCCGGCGCCATCGTTCACAAATCACCGCTGCAAGTTGTCGTCGCGCGGTGCTCTCTTTACTCGTGTTCTGGGCGACTTCCTAGCGCTCGAAAGTCATCAGACACACACTCACGCGTACAGCTAGACCGGCAGCGAGTATCGGAATTACAATTCAGTCAAGCACGCGACATCCCTCCGATAAGACCTCCGATTGCTTCCAGCACTCCCACACACAGCTTCGCGTTTTTTCTTTCAGTTTCATTCCGTACGTTCGTGGTCGTAGTCGTTGTCGTCGCGTTTGTCGTGCTCGTCCCTAGAATAGCAGAACAACGGATTCGCTGTGTGACACAACAGCATGACAGTTTGACACAAAGGAAAATGCTCTGCTCGGTGCAGTATCTGCTGGTCTTCCGTCGTCTGTTGTGCTTCGTCCGCTCCGCGTTGTGCCAGTGCAAGTGAAGTGATAGTGAATGAGAGCAAAACGTGTCTGTTTTTTTGCAACTGATAAGCAAGTGCATCTGCCCAAGCAGAAAATTCCAACTGCATCCAACCAACTCGGTGGCGATAGATGCGCCACGGTGAAGACTTCATCCGGAGGAGAAGCACCTGGAAAAGCCGTCCAAATGAAGTGAGCAATAGTTGTTTAAGCAGGTTACGTGTCAGTAGACCCCGCGACAAGTGGGCAATAGCCCCGATGTGCGTGTAGAATCGTCCCGAACAAAGACGCAGACTCTTTGTGATATCTTTAGTACACGGAAGGAATCTGAATCGTTCTGGTTTCTCGGCATATGCCAGGTTCAAGTGTTTCTCTTCGCCGCTGATTGCATGCAAAGCAGCAGCAGCAGTTCTGAGGTGGAGCATTTAAAGACGACATTCGGTGGTGACGCGGAGAGACGTTCTTGTTATTGTAGCTGTTTGGGTCAATAACACATTCTCTGCAGTCTCTTGCGTCTACAGCGTTAACTTTCTCTCCCGCTCTGTGTGGCGTTCGCTGCGACTGTTCATTTTGTTTACACGCGACGCAGAAGTGGGTAGTGTGATGGAATTTTCTAAATGCAGGCGAAATCGGTCTGTGTGCGGGTAACCAAGGAGGGCATCGCTTAAGAGAACCCGCAAAGAGAGCCGGAGCAGTCTTCCAGGCATTGTTGCGGGGGGCTTCCGTCTGCTGGTGGGGAGGTGCTCTTGGCGAAACCAGTGGGGGAGGTATCCATCTCCGGGCACCTTGTTTGCTTTCCAATTATAAAATTTTATCTTTGAAATTGATTTGCATTGTGCGGAGTTGTCCGAGCGGAGAGGCAATCGTTGGGGTTTCGAACCAAAATAAACATTTGCCAGGGCGACTGCGCGGTATCAATCGATTTGTCTTGCGGAGCGCTGCTGCCCCATCCTCGTGCTCTTTGTTTTGGAATAGCACACAAAGTAAGTTTATAGTTCGGGCAGTGATTTGGTTGTTCTTCTTTTGGCTTTATTGCCGCTCGTCGGACGGATTCATCATGATGCGGGGCGGTGCGTCAAAGATTGATTTGAGAAGACTCTCCTCGGGATTATTTTGGGTTTATGGTTATGATTTGGTTCCCTTGAAGTCTGCCGGGAGTTGATGATTCTGGAGGCGGGCGGGAGTTTGTGTTGAACATAAAGATCTTATGTGTTTGACTTTCTTTTCTCGGACCTCTGTGGAAGGGGGGAAAGTTATTGTGAGATGCTTGAGTGGATGATGATTAAACGGCAAAATGGAGGCACACCTATCTCGTGAATCATCCTCCTTAGCATGCATTTGCCCAAATTGGCTTGAATTGATAAGTTGAGTATGTTTTGCTGGAGAAAGTCGGCAATGTGACGAAACTGAGTGAAAAGTTGAGGTTTCCTGAAGGAAAATATTTCAGATAGATATTGTGTACGCACTTACATGGAGAAACAAACCACTCATCATTCTCGAATAAGAATTTGGTGTATGTTCCGGTTCCACTTCGGTTTAGACTGTGACGTGAGGTGAAATATTTATACACTTCAGCGAGCAAATATTGTGGACGCAAATAAGAAGACAAAGACAATGTTCGAGGAGGAGAGCAACTCCACACAACGGGACGGAACAAAGAACTCACATGTCTGGCTGACCATTTCGAAAAAGGATGGAAGTTGGCTGGTGGATACGTTTCACATATGTCTGCAGTTCTTGGTCATTTATGATACGTCCATTAGAGGAACTATTTCGAAGTGCATTTGTGCTTTTCATGACGGATAATGCTTAAGACATGTGGCATGTTCTTGTGATTATGGGAATGCTAGGTGACGTCGTGTTGAGCTTCACGTCGATGGGGTTCAAGGAGTCCAGCTGCCATTTAATTTTGTAGTGGGCCAGGAACGCGTTCAACTGATCCGGTCTGAGGTCGGAGGCGGCAGTTTCCTTGCTCTGGTAGGTTTACTTAAGTCCATCGATTAGCTGCGACAAACGTTGCAACTGCGCTGTCAATTTAGGATCGGTCTTTGTTGGAGATGAGTTGTCCGACACGGGTACCTTTTCGTTGCTGGTCTTACTCTTCGGCCCCATGGAATCCACCATAAAGAAGTTTGGACCATCCCTGTCACCACTTGACTCGAAGTCTGTCATATTGTCACCACCACCGACAGAGATGTACTGCTCCATCAAGATGAACGGAAATAAGAGACGTTCGAAAAAGTTTGACAGTTTCTTCTGAAATGTAATCCCTTTGACATCTAGCATTGCTATAGCTCGTTTAAAATGTCATTTTAGGCTTCATTTTGTAAGAGAACATTATTCAAGTCATCGCATCTTTCCCTCAAACGTAATTTATATTTAAAACTGAGTCAAAATTCGGAACTTTTTTGTTTTATTGGGCTTGTTTATCAGAAGATGGAAAAGAAGTCATCGGAGCCTACTAAACCCGAAATTTGTTTCCACTCTAGGAAAACTACTTCCACCTTTCAAATTGTGTATAGTTTGATGTGTTACAAGTCATATCTGCACTCACTAAATCAGGAGCAAAAACCTTCCTTCTATAGACAACGCTGTTTGTACCTGACTTACTTAAGTATAAGGATTCAAAGGATAATGTAAGCCGCGTCTTTGTGCCATGATGCCATGTAATTGTGGCGCGATGGGGTTGACCGTTTACAGTAATTTAAAATATGGCGAATGACAGAAGTATGCAGGCATGCAAATCGCACCAAACAGTTTTCTTTTGTCATCAACATCATCTTCCACTAAAGGGGCGAGGGAAATGCACGCACGAAAGACCTCCAGTGCGATCAATCCTCCGTCATTGACTACAGCTCTTCAGGAGCTATTCCCAAGCGCAACTAAGCGAGTTTATGGATTTGATTCAACCATCTTGCCCTGGAGCTGCCGAGCAGTCACCTACCTGATGGAAAAACTGCGGAGCTGAAAATGGTTTTTTGATAAAATTCATCATCTTGGCACAACTTCTTCAGAACCCCATCGGAGAACGTACGTCGCTTAAAATGGTCCATCGGCTTTAATTCTTGTGTAAGCTTGATCTTGTATGGGTGTAAGCCAAGGGCCATATACAAAATACGTAATAATGCCGTCTAAGCGATGCCCGACTTTTGGCACAGCGTGGAATTCGCTGATTTATTTCGTTGTAACGAACATCTGAACGGCAGCTATCATTTGGAGCAACCCGTTGTCACATGAACATGGTTACTTCACACATAGAATATAGAGGCTAAAATTTTTACACTAAACATGTTATTGCTTGTCTACGAGGACGAGAATTAAGACCGAACATTGGTGTAGACGCTGTCAAAGATGCGTGCATTGATTCTGGAATTTCGTTAGATAATTTTCATACTTTGCAGAACTTGGTGTACTTTACCATGATAAAAATGTTGAGTTTATTGAACGAATGCGTTCACAAATTAAATTACCAAGTCCCTTGTGGAAAACCCTTTATAACGCAATGCCACCCCACACAACGTTTCACCAGCTTGTAGTGCAATAAAGAAGTGTTTCTCATCCTTGTGGCTCACTCTCCTGCTGGAAGTTGTCATGTTATCAAATCTGTGAAAATAAGGGAACGTCGTCAGCTGAAGTGAGATTCAAGTGTTGGTTTTATATTTCAGTTATGAGATCAAAAAAGGCATTCATAAGGCCCGAACCCACCTCGTGAGTGTCCACGTTATTGGTTGGATCATGATGACATGACATCCTAACATGACTCTCCAGGATGTAGGCTAACCAAGCTTATATCTGGACAGCAAATACTGTAGATAGCTTAGTTATGGGACACTTCACCTTCGCAAAGCACGTAAGTGTGCTTGAGCTTAGTGACGAAACCCTCTATCATATCACCTGAAGAGAAGGTGAGGACACAGCAGAGCACTTAATCTGTCAATGTCTAGCCTTTGCTCGAATCAGGTGGTGACTGTTTGTTAATAATGTGATTGGAGCTGAAAACCTAAGCTCTTTATCACAGAAGCGCGGTCGTACAATGGGCCAGTTTTCGAGTCTGAGCGCTCAAGTGCAATATTTTTCAATCTCCTACAAAAATTACTGCACAATCCCCAATAAACACTTGGCAGATGTATTGTCTTCTCGATAACATTGTGCGGGTTTTCCGAACATCAGATGCAGACATTTTGCTTGTCGTAGACGCCGCGATGAAAATGCGGCGATGTTGGATCACGATGCTCGCACATACCGTTGTCCAATTCAAATTCCACAGAGGTCCATCTAATCTACCGATGGTTAGGGGTCCTTAACTGCTAAATCTACTGGACTTTATGGGCGAGTAAGCCGGTGTATTTGTGCGGCTAGTGCGTCAAGATCGAAGGCGAGTTGGTGAGTTCATACTCTTGGTTACAAAAGCTAAAGGGACCAAGAGTGCTTTTTACTAGCATACCGACCTCAGTGGATAATGCAAATCAATCCCGGTGGGAGCTTCATTTCGTCCAAAACACTCGCAGTTTGACCCACAGAGCACACGCTTTGGAAATATGTGACTATTTAACACGTACATTAGAATAGAATGATTTTTTTCTTTCGGAGTACATATTCCTTTTGTACGTTCTCTTATACGTGATCTTTAGATAGATTCTTGCAGGCCTTCTGTTGGCATGGACGCAAGAACTGAAGAGCGAAAGAGTCAATTAGTTGGTCAGCTGTAGTTACTTCTGCACCATGGAAAAGAAGTGAAGTGATCAACAAGCAACCTAATCTTTCAATAGAATCCACTCAAACTCACTTCATTTGTCTAAAGTCTATGTCTGCCCATCATGACCCATCAAAATCCCACCCAGGCCAGTGTTGATATTCAATAACCGCAAACTTCATTGACTTTGTGAACACTTTATCTATCACTACACGATCTCCAAGTGACATCAGCCGATGACCCTCGATATCACAATGAAATCGTTTGTCCTCTTGCAATAATCAGCAACTCACTCCTAGTTTTCAAATACATCGTCTGCTCGTATCGTTCCATTAACGATTGTATATCTGAAAATCAATCTTTGAGTTCTGCAGACATATCTCAAGTGAATTCGTCAAATCACTGCCACTTCACATTCAAGTGCACAATGTCGTACAAACGTTTGAAAAAAAAAACAGCAACGTTGTCAAGCGTTGACTTGAAGATTGGCACTCAAAGAGCTCTTATTCTCTGTTCACCCACTTCAAAGCGATCAGCGATGAAGACTTAGGGAAAGCTGACAATTCCACAACGGCCTCCCATACGGACAGCAAATAAAATTCCCTTCTCAGCGTCATAACAGCCCTTCCCGTTAAGTGACAGTTGTCAGTTATAGCATCACAAACTATCAAATCGCCATAAACGGCGGACAGTTAATCATGCAACCCCCTCACAGACACAACCAGCGGACGGGACTGTCATAAAGGCGTCTTCTTGCTTGTTGCTACTTGCCCCACGGTACACCAATTCAGAGTTTAATTATTTCATTCCCCGAACTTTATGACACTCTCCGGTGCCCCCGCCAGACAGCGCGGCGTGACACGTACGCTGGAGTGGGGAGGGGGGCAAGGGTCTAACTGGTTTGAATATCTGAACCGAGACACGGTGTTCCGGAGCCTTGTTACACTTCGCTTGCTACAAGTGGAGATTCGATCTGAGACACGTGCTAAGGCGTGAGCACTGCATTCTATGCAAATGGAATCGGAAACTTGAAAATTCGTGTCTGTCATTCATTCTGAGTGAAATCGTGGAATTTTCCCCCAGAGCAGGGTGATGACTTATCGACCGTTTCTGAGGAATTCTCGCAGCCGATAAGGGCTTACCCCACTCTCTGTCCCACACTCTCACCGTCTGTTCTCTGTGCTCCTTTCCACCCACTCCTGGGGGACACACCCTATGACAGCAAAGCACTTAATCAATTGCTCCGTCGATAGTCTTATGGCTTGTGTGCCGTAACACAATCCGAGCTCAGCGCCGTCGACCTGCTGGAGAGTGGGTCCGATTCCCCTTATTTACAGCTTACAAGCTAATATCAATATTTATGAGATAAGGTGTGCAAATGTGCGCGCGATGCAGCCCAACCAAGTGAATGGCTGAAATCTAATTTACGCGCGGCACTTCGCTTCTTATTTGTCGCTGTCACCCGCGGCGGCGGCAGGGGTGCTGTGTCGACGTCGCCACGTCGTCGCCGCCACTGCCACTGCTGCCGTTAAAGTAATCACTTAGCCAACCTGATTGTAGTTAATTATTGTGCTCTCTGTTCTGCTTCTCATGTGTAGGACACAGCTGTTCAGTGTTTGATCAGCAGCGTCCATCCGCTTCGTCGTCCGATTTGTGAACGTGAACTGCATGCAATGCTGTTCTGGATTTAAATCACTAATTACGAGCATTATCAGGTGATCCAGTTTCAGAGCGGACGGACGGACATGATTTAGGTCGTCGTCGTCGTCGGTGGCGGCGGCAGCAAGAAACTGATAGCCGCAAGGCGAGTGGTCTTGCCTCGAATGAATTGATTCTTTACTTGATGCGGCGGCGGCGGCGGCGTTCAGCGGAATCTCTTTGACTTTGCGATGCACATGTGGCGGAAATGAGCTTTGCTTTGTTTTGTAGTCATTTCCTAATCTATTCTCGCATGTGATACCCCCGGTGGCCATGACTTTGACTATCTCTCGTGAACTTTGCTCGAAGAAAACGCAATCTTACACGAAGCAAGTCAGGCAATTAAGCTGACTAGAGAATTAAAGTTGATTTGGAGGAAATATGACTTCCCATCGGTTTTACAGTATCTTTCAGTCGACACTGGCGCTGCAATCACGATTTCGTAGAGGTCAGACAAGAACCAAGGTTCATCGTGGGCAATTTTCAAGGCGTCACCAGCCACATCACTCATATTCCATCGTCAATCAGGTTCGCCCCACAGCAATTTCCCATCAAAAGCGACCTTCTCCACCTCATTAATAGCACACACTACACTTCAATCCTTCCACTGAACAGCTACCCCATGAGTCCCATTACAGGCCCCCGTCAACCACACCCTCACATCGAGTCAATTAAAGATAATATGTGGCGTAGATTAGTACAATCAGGATAAAATCAACGTGTACACTCTGTTTACACTCATAATCCACGATAGCAATCGCTTGATATGGCGCACCGCGCAGCACTATCTCCAGCCGAGGTGTCGCACTTCGAAGGAACTTCGATGACGACTATGACGAAAGATTGTGATTAGAGCGAGTGACTCCCCGTCTCCGATCCAATCGAAACCCACATTGGATTGTGTGGTTCTGTGGAGTGAAAATAAATTAATTTAATTGCCGTTGATGTAGCAGAATCCTTTTCCTTCGAACGACTTCAACATGGTTCATTAATTTTGGCTTAATTTCTTCTGATTGGTAAAGGGAACCTAGATGCTTTTTATGAGACAACCTCAATTAAGGGAAGATTCGGAATCAGTGTCGTTCTTGTCGTTGGTTGCGCTGGGTTGAGCTAAAAGGATTGCAAATGATATTACCGAGATTGTTTCCCTGTAGAGAGGCATTTTCAGGCTTTCTGTGTGGGACGCTGGGAATCTGCTAAAAGGATACTCATTTGGCATGACTAGATTTCTTGTTAGCAAATAATCTGCTTAAGGTTGATGAATCGGGCATAAGGACAAAGTCCTTGAACCCAAAAAAAGTTCAATTGAAGTTCCAAAGGGGTAAAATGGAATTGATTGCTTTGGTGACGTCTGATGCATGCATTAGCTGCATAAATGCATCATTAGCTGCATACTTACAACGTCAGCCATGAAGTAGATATGTGACGGTAGAGGAAGTTATACCAAGGTGTGAATTTTGTCACCAAGGCAATGTACAGTCGACTACACTGACTCAGACACATCGAACGGTTGAAGAACAATGTTTTAGCTAAGAGGGGATTCGAATCCCAGCCCCAAGGTACCCGAAAGAGAGTAAAACCGAACCTCGGGTATAAAGATCAAGTCTTACGTGATGCAAGATGGCTTAGTCCTGATGACTGGAATTTGTCTGTCCGGGACCATCAAGGATAGAGAAGGCTGCCTCAACTCAGACCCTCTATGGGTCACAACTGCTTTTCTTTCGTAATTGAAGCGGCGTCTAAAATACCACAAAATACCATCAACACTCTCCAGCCCTTTACTGCCCGGGCATATAATGTGATAGAAAAATACACTCAGTCACACCCAAAATTCATTCAAATGAAAACTGAAAAGATAGGTCACCGATTAACCTTGATTCACAGACTAGACGCATGCCAAAAAACTTCCACACACATTTAGCCGCACTCACGAACCACTGGCATTCGAACAACCAAGCCCATGTATCCGCTGATAATGAAATTCCCGTCAAAATCCATTGAACAAGGGACCAGTTCACGCAACGCAGCTAGACAGACGCAGAATTTATAGCGGAAGCCACCTAGCTGGAGTGTGGGCAGACTACAAAATTAAACGCACGGGCGAAAAAAAAAATGATCTGGCCTAGTGAGAGCCTTCTCACTTTCGCTTGTTGCGGTCTCTAAGAATAGCTTACCACCGGTGTTTCCATTTCATTGATTTTCGACTTTTGACGACCTCACGTCTTCGCTCAAGGACTCCCTCCATAAAACTCCTGCACAAGAAAGGTTTTAACGAGAAATCAGCACACGACGTGCGACCACATTGCCTTCCTAATTGAAGCAATCCATTAACTACTGCTGTTATAGCGGATTTTCTTTATGAAATCCCGAGAATCCAAGGCGAATACCATTGGAATTCCATTACCCCTCCACTCTAGCGTTCGTCGAGAGTCATTATTTTCGGAAAAAAACGATGAAATGTGGGGAAAACGAAGCAATCGCCCACACGCATAAAATCCAAAAATAAAACGAAAAAAAACGAAATTATAAATAACCGACAGATAAACAGATACAAGCCGCAGAGCGTACCTGAATCCGTAGACAATCAGTGGAACGATAAAAAATCGAATTCGCTCGAATTTATTGGAACGGAGTTTACGAGAGGAGCATGCACTTGCATCCTTGAGGCACTTTTCCAATTATTTCATGCAGTAAAATGTGAATGGGGGCATTACGGCTGAGTGCAATCTAAACGTGCTGACGGAAGAACGTCAATGCGGTGACGAGTCACAAGATTGTGGGACGAAACGGTGGCGCTTTAATTGGTTGCACTATTGACCCGTGGGATAGATACATAGCGCCTCTGGCGATTGAATTGTGTGGAAGAAATTAAAGCACCTTTTACTTCGCTTACGCTGCTTGGGATGTAAAGGAAACTGCCGGTTTTGTAACCAAAGGAATGGCTGTTCTCTCGATATATGATATATGTAAAGGGTACCCGAACGAAAACGCACGAGGAAAATTGTAAAAAAATCAAAAAAGGTTTCAAAGAATTATCTTAATATATTTTATTACGATAAAAGGATCTATGCCTTCTTTGGGCTCAAAAGGCAGTCGACAGGAGTCCTTTCTCAAAGGACTAAATATGTGTTATATAACAGCTAGATCAACCCAGTCCTCCTTTACTTCGTGTAAACTCGGACGTTACTAAAAGCCTATGGTCTCTTTTTTATTAGTCTTTTCAAGAGAAAATTTCTTCGATGGAGTTTTGGTCCTGTTTACTTTGATGGCGTCTGGAGGACAAAATTCGAAGGCGAATTCAACAGGCTGTACGGCTGCAAGCGCCTGGTCAAGCGTATTAGCCGTGTAGAGCTTAAGGACATCACTGCTCCGGACAGAAAATTCCCCAAAACCCAACTAATTGACACAAAGCAGGAGAAGACAGCGTAGGTTAATATGGCGCACACAAGTGGAGAAGGACCTCAACCAACTTGGAGGGCACAACTGGAGACAGCTGGCGACAGATGGTGCTGGCAGTTTCATAGGCATGTTGATTGAGGCACAGATCCACCCCGAACTGTAGGGCAATTATTATGGCGTAGGGGGCATACCTCTATCTGATAGTTATTATTTTCAATGACTTTGAGACATAATTGATGTTCAATGTATTTACTGTGACAAAGTTACTCATCCTTTAGTTTTTAAATCTCTCTTGGCTTATTGACTTCACCCTTTTTTTTAAATATCCCTACAGAAAGAAGTCCAAAGGTGTCAAAACACATGCTACGACGTCAGATAATACGGCCATTTAATTTCCAGTGCATAGGAGTCATTGTTTCGTTGGCTCTGTAGCAAGTGACACCATTCCGTTAAAAGCGCACATCATCCAGAACCATATCCTCAATATCTGGCCACAAGAAGTTCGTTATGCTTCCACAATTACGAACATCTTCAACGGTAACCGCTTGACCGGACTCATTTTCGAAGAAGTACGGCCTGCTGATGCGGGCAGCGCATAGATGTCACCGAACAGTCTTCTCTGTGGATGCATCAGTTTTTCAACCGTCACTCCTGGATTTGTCCAAACGCTGGAATAATTGTTGCTTAGATGCGGCAATTTAAAGAATCCTTTGAGGGATGGCTGTACCTAGCTGAAGATTTTACCATTCACTTCTGTCTATTCAACCACTCATTGGGCGTATTGACGACGCTTGAAATGATCAAAAGGATTCAGATCTTGTTTGAAGTGCGTAAATTCTAATCTATATTCAAAATCCACATCAATGATGTCCTTGAGATGTTTTATTTCTTGGCACGACGAGTCGAGGATGATGAGAGGAAACCATTAAAAATCGAGTCTCAGTATAAATAAAAGAAGTCAAGAAACTTCTATATGAGGATTCCTGAATGAAGATGAATTTTATGGCCCTCGACTGGGACCTTACATATCATTCTTCATGTAATTAATGCATCCTCATCAGCATAATATTTGTTGAGCCGTATGTTTCACTGCAGGGTTCCCGGAAAGAATGCAGGCTCAAGACGCATCCAGGTCACTCTATCTTACGCCATAAAATCTATCTCATTAGAAACTTTTCCCAAGCGCAAGTAGACGAGTTTATGGATTCCAGTGGTGACCTACCTGATGGAATCACATCTAAAGCCACTTTCGGAAGTCATGATACAGGGGATATCCATACTATGTGGCTAAAACATCAAAGCATAGCCCTTTCCATTCAAAGAAGTAATTGCTCAATACTGAGCACTGTCGCGTTTCTCAGCATATCCCGGCGTGTAACTCTCGCAACTGAGAAATTTCATCTCGTCAGTCTGTATTCTTTCGGTTATTTTCCCAATTTCATGACTCTTGGTAAGAGTTTTAACAAATAATGAGTTAAAAATCGATAGCTTGGCTTTGACCCAAAGCTTCCAAACTGCTTCAAAATTAATCTATTACCTATAATTGATGCATTGAGAAATAAACAAATTGCATATTCCTTCATATCGATACCGAGAATATTATGAATGTCCCTCGTATATGACTTGATACGTACAAGTAATGCAACGCTGTCTTGTCTTTTGCTAACTGCAGTCCTTTCATAGCACTAATGCAATGAGTAGTCGACATTATCCCACCGAAACTCCTGCCACAGCTTTACTCAAATCAATCTGGAACTGGGGATAAATACCAACCTCTTGGAGACAATGACTTATTAAGCTCCAAACCAGGCAACAAACTCCGAGGCCTACCCAAGTTCTATAGCCCAATGAGTCCAACACAATTCTGTAGGAGTGTTCAAAGGGAAAAAACAATCACGAGTGTGGTGATCCGTTTATTAAGCACTGCTTCTTTGTGAGCAGAGAATTTATACATTTCATGTGCAAATGGAGAGTTCTTGGATCATTCACTTAATCGGATGATCGAATACAGTCTGTATAACTGTGACTGCAGTAAGTAACTGACTGGAATAGAAAATAGTGGTTTACAAAAGTATTCATTTCAAATATCTCTTTAATGTATACTTGAGGCCATGGAGAGACTTATTGATGTTGTCTAACACTCTAAGGTCGAATCGGTATTCATATAAGAAAGGCAAATAATCCGGAGTTCCCGTTCACTGGCAATGGTAGTTCAAAAGGGACCAAGGCCTAGCTTCTTCAGTTAATATTCGTGTTGTGCGCTAGTAGAAAGGACCTCGAGTTTATTGGTTTTAGAAACTTTTTATTGACAATTAATACTCTTTGAGTATCGTCAGCAAAGCAAAGAGTGTGTTCACATCGAGAATCGAATTTGGGACCTTCAGCGTATGAGTCAACTCACTTACCCACTTTCCCACGGCGACCACAGATGCCCTTCACTACCTATTCAAAAAGTTAGACGATGCACTTCATTGTAATGAAGTTGCGCTGTGCGCTTTCCGTGATGTCGAGGGTTTTTTCGAACGAGCATCGAACTAACCCTGTAGTAGATGACGAAAAACCAACCAACCAGTGGGTCAGAGCGATGCTGAAAAGTCCCTCTTTTTCGTCCCTTTTAGGAGTAGTGTTGGTTTCTGTAAACGCAGTAAATTTTCATTCCATCCACAACCGAAAACATTCGTAATGAAATTTCAAAAAAAAACCTCTTCATCCAATCTGTAGTCTCCTTTCCCCTGACACCATTGATTGTTACAAATTGGATTCATCACTGCAATTTGAATTCGCTTTGATTTACCAAACCTAATCCTCATCGACACCCGGTCCCCTGTGACCGCAAGCCCACAGACAACCTCGTCACTCAGTCAATCCCCCACCTTGATTTCCCAGTGCTCCCCACTCGTTGGCCTTTGTTCCAACGGATTTCCGACCACTTACGCAGAAACGCTCTGTCGAGCAAAGGCAAAAACATCCGCAAACACCTCAACTCAACAAGGAATTGAAAAAGGAAATTAAAAATGACGCAACACTTCTCATCCTTCTAGAATATCGCAGTTCATAATAATTTCCTGTGAAAAGTCTCTCATAAAAATAATTATTTGATCAGCGGAAACGGAATCGCCGTCACTTCGAAGACACCACTCTCCTGCTCGCAGGATGGTGATGGGGACTTTTGATTAGACATTTTCAAAGGCACTCAAGTGAATGGATGGCGAGTGCAATCTCGGCTTAATTAATGTCACAAACAAACAATGCTAATTGCGATTTGTTTGACGTCACACAACAGATTCATCATTGAGGTTTGGACAGCCGATGAAGTAGAATTGGACTTGAATTGGACTTGGAAATGGGACCTTGAGGGGGTGTTTTGAAGTGAACCTTAATTTATTTACTCTGAATTCGCTATTGATACTGAAGATGGAATTTTAAACTGTTCATTGAATTAGAATTGACATGTAGATAAAGAGATATTCATGGATGAGGGACACAAGACTATCTGTCCCGACACTTTAGGCTTGATGGGACCAAAAAAGTGGGTTGGGCATACGTTTTCTGAATTTTTCATAACCCATGAAGTAAGAGTAGGATAAATTGCCTTCCACCGAGAAACAAACAGTGCCAACAAGTACGTCATGTAAGCGCACTACAATTTCCCTCACACGAAACAGGAATTCACGCCTTCAACCCACAGCAGATACTTTACACTTTTCCACCATTGAAATGGCAAACAATTGACAAAGGAAAAGACAACACGACGAAACACATATATCCAAACAAAGACGTCGGCAGGGAACAAAGTCCTCATCACAATGCGCATCCACCCACCAACACCCTTGGCACATGGATTACATCCGATTCCCTTTATTGGAAAGCGACTCCACGATAAGACGGACATAAATTCTCTGCACACCTAAATTGAACGGCACTCGAGTCGCAAGCAGCCATTTCCAGTGATATCCTCCGCACTTTATCACCCAAAGAGGTGAAATACCGATGAGCCTGCGCCCCCGCGGTTCGTCAATAAATTTCTTTTTTAACGTTGTCTGTTCGTCGGATGGGTTCATTGCATCCTCGAAACGACGTAATGTCGCGACTATAGACGACGGCAACGACGGAGCTCGACGGGTTGAGCAGCCGATTAGCACGTGAATTAAGTCTATCGGGTGCGAAAACGTCTGGTCTTTAACTCGAAATGGAATTCATTCACGAGAAGAATGTAATCGCTGGTGGCACTGCCCTGCTCTCTCTCTCTCTCTTCCCGTGTCTGTATCGAAGGTGCTGATGTGTCCACAATCAACAGTCCACGTCCTAACAATGCGGGTGTTTGCCAACAAATGAATATAAAGACAGAGGGAGCATCTCGCTGGATTTATGGCGCTAAAGTCAATATTAATGACACTCCTCCGCAACGAGGAGATTAATTGACAGAAATGTGGAAGTGAACTTAGGTTGACAGCGCATGCATGACAAGCAACATTCGACTGCTGCTGGTTTGGCGCGGCTTTGCATGCGGGCAATGAATCAGATTCAAGGGGCAACGTGATAGTGCCATGGGTGCTGGTACCGAGGCGTGCGTGACACATTTGTATCTACGTGGCGGTTAAGGTGTAAGACAAAGCGAAATTAAAAGACATCCATTAGCTGAAAGACGGTGTGTCAGTGGTAGTAACGTGACTCTGGATTGATTGTGACCTCGATAAGATTCATAGACGTTTGTCAAGAAATGTCTGTAGTTTCTGGCTGAAGACGTTCCGTATTTATTTCTTCTGCCTTAAAGGATGTTAAATGGATCAGATAAATTCCTGCCTGACAGTAGCTCTCGAGTCAGGCATGAAATGTGAACAAATTCTATGATCTCTAAATTATCGAGACAAAGATTAGTGCCCTATCGACCCACTTCAGCAAAAAAAAGCTTCCAGGCGTTACAGCAATAAATTGACAGGAGGTATAAGTTGACAATGGACTTATTGAGAGGCGAGTTCGGTGAACATTTTATTTCACGTACGGGATCGGTCAATTGGCCGCCTAGATCGTGCGATTTAACGCCTTTAGACTATTTTTTGTGGGGCTATGTTAAAGCGCATGTCTATACAAACAGGCCCGCTTCAATTGACGCATTGGAAGACAACATTAAAGCATTTATTCGTGAGATACCGGCCGAAATGTTGGAAAGAGTATGCCAAAATTGGACTAAGCGGATGGACCATTTGAGGCGCAGTCAAAGTCAACATTTGCATGAAATAATCTTCAAGCATTAAATTATGTGGACCGTACCATGGATTCAAATAAAGATTTCATGCATTTTTCCGAATTTTATGTGTGTTTTTTTGGAAAACTTTCCTATACCTATAAATGACTGAATGCAATTCTTCTGTGGCGGTAGTCTGGGGATGGCAGCGTCAATTAAGGCTTAAGTCCTCTACGCACATTCTGGTAATAAGCTTTCACTCCAGGTCATTCTTGTACATCAACTGTCAATTCTTTGCGATTCTATGTCGAACTTTCAAATGCCATTGATTTAATTCTTTCTTCAAAATTCACTTAACATTCATCTACCACTTCAAGTTCGCAACAATCGTTAGTTATCAAGTTAGATCCTTGGATCTTAATTAGTGGACAAAGTAGCAATGACATCGAGTCTGATTTTTCAATTCAATTCACACATCGGTGACAGGTAGACATTCAACTCTGATTGAAGGATCAATTTCAAATATTTATGTCTGTGCACGAGACACTGACAAATGATTTAAAAATACACGATGCAATATTTACGTTCGCGAGCGTCGATCGCGGTCGCTTCAAAAAGGAGGTCATGACAATCCGTCATCCACGCGCTTTAGTATATTTTTAGTCGTGAACGAGACATTCCTTCGCTTGATAAGCAACGGCAGAAGGCATGAGTAATGGTCCAGATTTTCAATTCTTGAGTTATTTTAGAATGTGCCTTTTCCAGAATCAATTCAAGTGGGTTTCGAAATTCTGCGATTTCTCTCATAATAGTTGATATCAATTGAAAATTCTATAATGGAAATATTTATCATAAAGGTAAAATTCCAGTTCTAAGGTCGAGTTGTTATTTGATACCAAGAAATCCTTGTAGATGCTTAAGGATGACATCACAGCGCCCCAGCAGTGAAAAAACTCAAAACTCTAATTGTTCCAAAAAATAATTTTGAAAAATTCACTGTTCAAATTTTTTTGAAACTAAAATTGTTCCAAAAAATAGATCTGATTTCTGGGCAATTCATGCAGTTTTCGCCATTTTTCATAAAAGACGACTTTGGTAGTCATTAACGATAAACTGCGATAAACTTCGTTTAAGAGATGACATTTCAGTTCTTAACTTGATATATGAACTCATAAATATATTTCGTGTTGATGACGTGCAGGCACGCAAGTAACAAAGCGAATCACGCAGACCAACGTGCATTGCACGATGTCACCATAGGTAATGTGTAGTCTGGAAATCATAACTCCATAATGGTCTCATCACACACTTGGGTGGGTGTTATAAAAAGTGTATTTTTTTAAAGGTATAGAACTTTGAAATAGAATGAAGAAAAATGTTTTTTTAACTGCCACAACTTTATTCGAAAGATGATGAGGGATATAATTCTGAAACATAATATCTGTCGTCTGGCTCTTACATTGCCTTATCTGAAGTTCAAATTTTCGATGACTCCTTCTAACATTTTTGGCAGTATATCGGCACTTAGGTGGCGAATGTTGTCTTTTAAGTTATCAGTTATTTTCGGTTTATCGGCGTAGACAAGCGACTTACCATATCCCAACAGAAAATAGTCAAGGGTCTTTAAGTCGCACTACATTGGAGACCAAAACATGGGTACATAACTTGAAACTGTCTGCTTACCAAATGTTTCCTTCAAAAAAACCAATTGTGGCACGATGTGTGTGACATATTGCGACGTTTTGTTGAAACCACAGCTCCTGCACATCATGGCTGTTCAAATTAAGAACGAAAACGTTAGTTATTAGGGCTCTATGGCGGTTTCCATTAACTGAAACCTTCTGACCAGCATTGTTTTAAGATAAGTACAAACAAATTACTGCACCACCTCATAAAGCACACAAAACAGTCAGTTTTTCTGGATGTAACGGTGCCTTAATATACACATGAAGATTGTCATCACTCCAAATACGGAATCTTTGTGTTCATATTCATTCCACCAAAAATTAAAATTGGGTTCAACGGCAACTTGTCTAAGGGCTGTCTAAGGGCGAGCAAAGCCAAAAATGACTCATTTGACAGCTAACAAAATAGCCACAAGTTAAAAAAGTGTTACCAACATGAGCTTTTATGAAAAAACACGCTCTACATACAATTTGGGTAGAAATGGGGGTTTTATTGTTGTTCGCTCTAAAATCCCCAAACTGACCATTGACTGAACTTGAGGTATGTGCAAGGTTGTTGTTGGAACCCAGTTTAAATTAAGGATTAATTGGACAGAAGATACATTTCATGTCCCTAGGGGTTCAATTTGTTTCAGCAAACGTTCTCAAAACGTTTCAAAACATGTCGCAAAGTTCTCCTCTGGTACAGCCTTCAATTCGTTCCTGATCATCAGTTGATGTTGTAGCCTTGCGACATCTTTAACCCATTCTTGATCCACTTTAAGCATTTTGTGCCACTCATAAACGTTCGTTTTCTGTAGAGGTTGCTCACCGAAGTTTTTGCATCTGTTTCAACGTTTCGCCAGCAAAAATGATATAAACAATTTCACACATTTGAAAAAAAAATAAAAATTCACATTTGTGCTTAGGTGTTACAAAAATGCTGCGTATCTTAAGCACTTATTAATTTTATGAAGTGGTTATTGTCACAAATATCAGTGACACAAGTGTAAACTTACTGGCATCCAAAATAAAAAAAAAGTACGTCCTTCCTTAAAAATATACTTTCTTTTTGCCTCGTTTATCAGACTTATAGCATTTTAGCCGCTTCCACTTCAATAAAAGCAAACTGAAGGCTTGCAATGGTCACTCAATAACATGCACAAGTTTCTTAAAGAACTTTAAAAGAATCGTATTTACTTGGGAGTTTGGCAAGATCTGCTCAAGAATTAGATAACCGAAGCTCAATGGTGATGTGATTTCAAACTTTTATACGGTTAATGTTTAAAACCTTTCTTTCTTTCGGTTCTTACCGGTCTTTCTCCATCAGTTGCAAATTTTTACTGATTTCTTAAGTACAGAAATTTCGGAAACCGAATCTAACAAACTACTTTCTGTTCTGGGGTTGCATTAAGACACCCTGTTTACAAAAGGATACAAGTTTAAGCCACAGTAAATGTATGACGACATTCTGTCAGTCAACCTAAAATATGAAACACCCTGAGCACACCAGGCTTTAACATCCTAACACACTGCATTAAAACAAACAAAAAAATAATTGACATTTCTCGTGGCCAGGACTCGCAATGAGTTCCCCTTTCAAATTGACTTACCTACACCAAACAAGTAGATGATGTCAGCTGGGGTAAAAGCAAACCAATTAGCCAGAATGCACGTCACAAAAACTCAAAAAGTTTACCCCGCTCCTCGAGCTATGGGCAATTTTCGCATAGAGTTCATCGGCCAAGTGTGTTTCAGTTGCGTTGCAGTGACGTTAAAAACCAGTCAAGTCAAAAGGGGCGATGGGCTGACTTACCGGCTTCTGCACCTTACTGACGTGGAGATTGTCCAGATTTGGATTCGACGCTCTTATATAATACAACGTTACTCAAACGTTACGCGGATATGACGGCTGCCAAATTTATCTTTATGGGGTTTTAATGCACGCGGCAATCACGCGGTGATTCACCCTGTTACTCAGCGTGTGCACCAAAAATTGTTTCGAATGTCAACAAGTAGCCGGGGAAGAATGCGTCCAGAGTTGCGATCCCTTGAGAGCGTCATCGCGGGGACAAGCAAAGGCAATAAAATAAAATTAAATCTTCACGACCTGACGCAACTCGTCAGACATTTTAGAAAATCCAGCTGTGCCTTCGGATCTCATACGATGTTCTGAAGTGTTGTTCTGTTCACTCAAATGGAATGAAACGTATGCGCGTCACATGTTATTCACAATCGTACCCCGCGTTTGATAGTGCAGCGAAGCGATTGAGTATCGCCAATCAATCAGAAGCCAATAACTCAAATACACCGCTTCTGCCTCAGCGATTTTTCCGGATTCGCGCGGCGGCGAATAAATTTCAAATTTTATCAGCAATCAAAATCTAATTTACAACAAACTTGTGACAGATAACTTTTTTCCAACCCAGCCACCCATCAATCAACTTATACAACCTCCACCCTCGGCGCAGGTCTTCTTACGCCCGCAGCGCAGTCGCCTCAGCTGATAAAATGCCAAAGTCCGCCCGAAACGCTTCGATTTTGTAATAAATCAAACCATGTATGACAAGGGCTTCTGCTGGGCCGTAGCTCGTGGGATGCGTAAACAAGGTACTCGTCAGAAGCAACCTCAACCGGGGGGTGCCAGTGATAACCGCAATGGCACGCAACTGGTCCGATGTGAGGCTGGTTATGGTTGGGTTGACTGGAAGTCCAGGCGTGTGTGTATCTGTCAAAAATAATTCAACCCCATCGTGCACTGAAATGAGGCGAAAACGAGGTGGCGGATAAATTGGCAGTTCTCCCCCGCAAGCAGTCATAGGGGCAGGTATTCGTGTTTTATAAGAACTACTCTTGCGAAAGTGCATGCAGTTGAGGATCCAATTAGGCAGAGCGTTAATTGAAAGGGTTTGTCTCATCAAGTAATGCAATAAAAGCAAAATTAAGTTAAGAGGCGACTGTTTTTGCCTCCGCACGTAAGTCAACACGCATCAAAGGTGCTGTTAAGGCATAAAAGGGACTACGGCAGGCATGTGCTCATGTGGGGGAATTACTAGTCAGGCGATAACAACGTCCAACAAACACAATATAACTCTCTGGAAAAAGCGGACAAATAAAAAAACGAGGGTCGGATAAGTACTAAGTCTATGAAAGTAAAATTAAAATTCTGGAAAAGTGGTGATTTATATTTGGATTCACTGGACCCAGCGATGCCCTTAAATGCTTTTAAAAAATATATTTTCTCGTAGTCCGTGGTGGCGATAATTAGATCCAAATTTCAACCTGGCGAGTAACTTTTCAGGTTTGGAAACAAAAAGAAGTCTCACAAGTTGTCACGCTCAAATTGATCTAATTTAACCAATATAAGCGTGAAAACGGCAAAGATGTCTGCTGCAATGGCATTGTGAAGACCACTTATTTTTGGACCAATCTGGTTCCATAATTTGTGACCGTTCTGCCCTTCTAAATGAAGTCTATTTATTCCTCCCTATTAATTCCAGAAAACTGTTCTTATGCGATCTTACAAATCGTGTTTCAAGGTAGTAGGACCGTCTTCGCCTTCTTCGGAGCACGTAATCTAGTTGAAGTTCACTGTTTCGACAGTTTAGTAAGCTTACCAAGGGATCCATTCGACGTTGACGGTCACGAAACGAAGCTAAAACTCATTCGAATTTGGCGGATAACGTCAAGCACTGTGGTCGCAGTGGCGTATTGAATAAATGCGTCGACCCACATGCCGAGGGTCCAGATTCGAATTTCGGTCTCACCACCTCACATTTTTGGCGGCACCACCTGTTTCGAGTTGCTGACAACACTCAAATCTTGCCGTTCGGAGTCGGCAAAGAACTGTAGATCCCCTCTACGTATGAGAGAACAATAGCACGCACAACACGAGTAGTTGATGAAGAATCTAGCCACCGGTCCCTTGAGTAGTGTCACTCAACTAGCTAACGTCAAGCACTATTTTAACACCATTCTTATGCGATCTTACAAATACAATATGACACACATGGTGCAGGCAGCTTTGTTATGCCCAATACTTCATGGAGAATCTGACGCCCGAGGTCTTCTTAGATGCCAACTGTCTCAGCTATATTGTGTTATTTTAGTCGGTGGTTATCCAATACTAGATTGAGTAAATTTTTGTCATGTTATCCTCCGTAATATACATTTTCGGGGCACCTGATCGTAGCTTATCAAAAATCGGAGTTTGACCACGCTGGAGTATATTGAAGCATTTTTTGTCGCCATTGAAGAGGAGGAGACTCATTTTCACTCCTTGATTTCGCCTTTCGAAAACAGGAATCGAATCACCGCTCATGTTTGAGCATACTTTGAAAACAATTAAATCTGTGTTTAAGGAGTGACAATGGCCGTTTGGGCATAGTGGGTACGTTCATCAACTTTAGCCTATGATTTCGTGAAAAAATAAGCTGAATTCTAGAATCTGACTATCTGAGATTAGATCGCAACAACGTTTTGTTTAACGAGGCTTACGTGAGTAGGCTGAACATAGTTATTGACTTATTCCGAACCCTTTGAGTATGCCATGATGATTTTGGACTGATATAAAAATAAAAGGATGTGTATCATGAGAGCCCTCGGTGGTTCGGCGTAATTCAACCAGAGGCTTTCGTATGCCTTGACAAAATGTGACTTATTTGGAATGCTGATCATTCCGGTCGGAGGGGAGGTTAAGGGGAGGTTGAGAAGAAGAACCACCTTTACTATTGGGTGCAGTCCTATCAGGCGTGACAGTTCAACCAGTTTCTTCTGTGGACAGAATGCACTCAGCTTAAATTAGATCGAACTTAAACAAGCTTAAGAGGCTAGAATTAAGAAAATTTGAAAAGACACAAATTTAGGAACTTAGGAACTAAATTAGGTTAGCTTGAGTTCGACAATCCAACACACGAAGAGCACATAGGGTGGAAAACTAAGAAATTGCGAATTTCACTCAAAGATGGCCTTAGATGAATTTTTAGGTTTGATTACGAATTTGTTTGAATTGTCAAACACATATTGTTATTTGATCGTTAGTTGATATACAATAATTACTCAGTACGGACTGACAGTAATAAAATGACCCCGACATTCAGTTGAAAATGGTTTAGAAATGGATGAGAAAAAAATCTATGCCCACAAAGATTGTAAAAAAAGTGTTCTTTTAAGTTACAATTCGAACGTCTTGAGCCTACGATTAAATGGCACCCATTCTAAACTCATGCGGGAAAACGTAAATTTTCTAAAGTCGACGCACGTAATATGATTTATGAATGAACTTCGTTTGTAGTTTGCTCGAAAACATTCTTTAAACTATTTTTCGAACCGAATAATTAGATAAACCCATGCCGCAAACGGTTAATAGAAGCATTTGATGTTATTCACCACAGAGCAACATTTCACCACAAACGTGGATGTCTTAATAATATCGGCCTCTTCCAGGGTCTATAAGCAGCGCTAGCATTTGGTTTTCCTACTTGTGTAAAATGCCTACAAGTTTCTTTTACTTGTGCAAAAACTAGGCGTATGTTACGATACCTTGACCTACTACACGTATCTACGGTTGGATTTACTCTCTGGGAAATATTTAAGTGTTCACACTCATGTGGGCACAAAATACCGGGCTAATTGATTTTTACCTTTTTGAACATAATTTTTCTTATTTCCTTTTAAATTTTTTTCAATTTTTCATAAATTTGTGTTAAATTTTTGATAGAAAATTTATTTTGCTAGCTGGCATTACTGTCCTTGCCAAATATCATGTCGACACATTCATTTGTTTTTGAAAGCAAATAAAGCTTAATTGTTCGTCTTTTTTGTAAATTTTCAACAACCCAATTCGGGAAGATAACCTTGAAGCAAGTTTTAAAAATTTAAAAATTTTAAAGTACAAAGCATTGTGCAGGTTTATAGCTAATATTTCGGGATTACTGTTGGGGGAATGAAATAGATTTAGAACAAAGAACACAAATTGATTTATTCATATTCATTAATCCCAGTATTTTTGAACCTGCTTAACCTTGACACAGATTTATAGACACAAAACACAATTCAAACAAATCTAATTCTTTGATTTCCAGCAACCGACGTCATTGGAACAAAACGTCAATCCCCAATCCCCAGATACGGTATATTTATATCATCCTCAAATTAGCCAAAAATATACACCCACCGCTCTCAATCAGCTTTTTTTTTAAAACCCGATTATTCGTCGGATAGACCCGAAACCAACCGTTTACTGGATCTCGATAGTGCCAACGAATTCTTCGATTTTTATCATCCAGGAAATATGACCGCTCGATGACATATACCGATTTTTCCCACATTTATTACATCGATTCGTAAATTTAATGCTATCAGCAGAATCTATGACCGCTCCAGTCAGTAATCTGAAAGATTGTCTGTGCGCGGGTCGTAAATTTGGATGTCAAAGCAAACAACGGTGATGCCATTAAAATGTCGGTTCGTTCATTGGATTTACTAACAACATCGTTATAAAGTTTAACTTATCAAAGGGAGCCAACCATTTATTTTCAGTGTGTGCTATAAGTTACTCGGAATTCTGTGACAATAAATTTCAAACACTGAATGTGGTCGTTATTGTGATAAATTTTAAGATATGTATATTTTTCTAGGCAACGGCTTTGTATTTTTTTTTTTGCCTGGTAAGAAGTTCACTGTTCTTGAAAGGAATTTTGAACAATATTCCACCAACCAAGTGTCCTTTTCTGTTTTCAGCACTTAGGACGTCAAAAGCACTCCCCGAAACTCCTCTCAAAACATTTGAATTCACTGAACCTCTTCATTCGTTTTATCGAAATATTAAACCTTTCCCGGAATCCGAAACCACTTGAAGAAAAAACAGCTGCAATAGAGAACCTTAACAATGTTACAACTTCGAAAACAACAACATCAAAAATCGTTTGAAGTATCCTGCTTCTCTCATCATCTTCTTATTGTGACATTTAAAAAAAAAAACAAAGTCACCCCGATATTATTCAATTTCACTGAAACATCCTTCATCCCCGTTGCCCCTGCCCAAATTAAAAAAAATGAAAGCCAAAATCCAACATGTTCCTCCATTCCTGCAGCAGTATAAATGTCATAAAGCAGAAATACCGAAGGTGAAACACATGCACACGCCACCACCACCACCGCAACAGCAACTGCCCATCAGCTGTCAAAAGCGAACAAAACTTTATTTATACATTCTCTCTGAGGGAACGCTGTCAATCATGTTTATTTACTCTCCGCAGGCAGGCAAAATCTCAAAATTTTATCACATCTCTCCGTTTGACACTTAAACCCCCGTTAGGCTGTATATTAAGCCAAGTGTGCTTAAGAATGCTTTAACATAATCTCGTGATAAGTGTTATCAACTCAGTTTTTTTTTTATCTGCTGCGAACTTACCAGCTCGTCGCCACTTGCTTTACTTAGCCATCCGCGTCAATTTTGGGCCGCACAATCCGCGTCTGTGACTGTGCGCTGACGGAATATTTTTGCGAATCCTTCAAGCGAGCACTTGAAGAAGTCGTGGTGACAGTTCGTTCGGAAACTCTGGCGTTGACGGAAACTCAAAGTGGATTCGCGATTGTTAAATCTGAAGTATCTTTGCATTTCGTGAATGAATTTGAACGAAATAAAAAAAAACTAAGTTTTAAGGACTGTCCCAGAATTTTTAGAAGGTTACAAAGTGTTTTTGTATTGGAGTGTATTTAGTTAATTAAATTTAAACAAGTTATTTCAATCGTGAAAACATTTTAGGACCTTTTTGACTTGATTTATGTAAGTTTTTCAAATATGAACTGTGTTTGAACAGCTTTAAAATGGGTTTCACGAAGCCAACATTTTAAATACATACTTTGAACGGAACCTCTGTGAATAGTGTTGATTCCATCTGTCAGTTATGTCATGTCCCGACCAAACCGAAATCTCCTGATTTAAATAAACTCTTAGGAAAATCTCTTCCCATAGCGTTGAAGTGTTTTTAAATGTCAAATTTGAGGCTCACCGAAAAAAAAAATATGGAAAGAATTTCACCGATAAACTCAAGGGGATTTCAATTAGACTTCACCGCAAATCCCGAAAATATCTGACGAAATTTCGGAGATTTTGAAAAATTGGGTGAAATCACGAGATTTCGTTCGGTGGAAATATAGAATTACAATCGAAAACGTTCGAAAATCTGTAGCGGATATACAACATGCTCCTCTGTTGAACAGAATAAAGAGTTTAGAATAAAGTTTCGCGATGATTATCAGTCACTAATTCATTGTTAATATGATTTGGCATAGGGTCGAAATTTTGAAGTTCAAAGTCACAAAATCCCCAAATTTTCGAAATGTTCAAATATCTTTAAGCCACAATCTCGAAAAGTCAAAAATGTGAAATCAGAAAAAAACCTGGCGCAGTGGAGCATGGATCGAATTGCCTTCGGTGCCCGCGAACGCTTTATGTTGTGGAAATGGCGCAAAACTCGGATAATGCGAATTTTTCAAGACTAATGGTTTACAAATTTTAATTTTTTAGAATTTTAGACACTTGGAGATTTTTCTTTTTTTAGTATCTTGCGTAATTTCGAAATTCTATGCGTCTTCCATTAATTAACTATTCATATCCTTAATGAGGTAATTTCTAGGTCCGTATAAGCACTGCTGCATCCTTGTTTGAAAAATTGGCAAGATGCACACAACTTTGGGCAGCACACAAATGAGTTTGGTTTTAATGGTTTCGTTTCCAGTTTCAGTGAGTTCGTCCGTCCGACATATTTGTCATACTCTTTAAGGCTCCTGAACATATGAAGCGACTTTCGAAAACCATAGACAAACAGGTTCAAAGAATGCAAAAGATGACCAAAGCAAAAGCAATCCAAAGCTGGTCAAGATTCGCTTCCAGAAATAAGCTTAGAAAGAAATAGGGGGTCAGAAAGAAAGTTACAAAAGAGAAAACTAAAAGACTTTTAAGTTTACTTCTCCATTAATGAATTGCAATTAACTAAAAACTTCTTAAGAAAGTGACCAGTGTCTTCGTTCTTTCTTGAGAACAAACACCTTATTGTGAAACTACTTACAGTCTTATTTCGTAAAATTTAACGTATAACTGCTAAGCATAGAAAACAATAGCGTTAGACAGTCTTCCACATTTTTTTCTTCTTGTTCTGTTGAACTCAATTTTCACAACATTTCCTTTATTGACCTGGCAGTGTGCACAAACACAATTCGCCGCATATAAGGGTCAGAAGATGCATAGATGTTCAAAGAGGTATCGTTGCATCCACACAGTGTGAATATTTGATGTGCTCTATGGTCGAAAGGTACAAACGATCACTGTTCAGTATATTTTTCGAAAAGACCAATGAGCGGACGTTTGCAATCAATTCGGAACGATGTGTTCAAGTGAAAACCGGTTTTTTCTCGTCGGTGGAAAATTATCACTTGGACGGTGATTATAACAAGATGGTACAATGAACCACACAACACGACCGATTATGGCTTTATCGCGTGAGAAGTTTTCTTGCCGCGTAATTTCTTTTCTGACGATATCAATTCGTCATCTTTCACAACATCACATTTTTTCTGTGAACCTATAAAAATGACAGTGGCTACACTTATAATCTCCGAAATGTAGACGCATTCAAAATCAACATTACTTAAGTGATGGCCGAGATACCCGCCGAAATGTGCGAAAATGTGGTTCAAAATTAACGCAAAAGTATCACAAGCTGCGAATTTTTTTGAGGCAGCCATTTAATGACATTTTTAAAACGTCTACATTTTATAAAGACTTACATTAACAATAACATCACTGCCTACGTTTTCTTTTTTAACTTTCATTCTTGAAATTTTGCAAAACTTCAAAAATTGTAATCTTCATACAAATAACCAAGTACACCACTGAGGCTAAATATTTTCTCTTTTCCTATAATTTCAGACCGTGGACCATGCATTCGACAAATGCAGACGATGAGGCGCCCAAAGATCCGCGAATATGTCAACCAGATTTCCAATTGGAATTCTCCGAGAAAGACTTTGAAGGTGAGTGCATCTACCTGCTTGATATTCATTTTTCAAAAAATTCTAAAACACTTTAATGGAAACTTAGTGTAGTTTCGATTATCCTTCGAATTTCTTTTTAATCCGGACGATGTGTCACTGATGACTCATCATGGAAGGCAAAGTAAAATTTGCATTCTTTTAAGTCAGTGCTTGACAATTACATTCAGAGGTATACAAATTAATAAATTGTGTGGCACTATGGTCTATAAGGAACCGATGCGGCGCAAAGCTTCTTAAGTAAATACTTGTGTTGTGCGTTCTATTGTTCTCCGAAGGGTCTTATAGTTGAGTTCGATTTTGAACGACGAAAAAGCTTTTCTGATATAATTAGTATTCTTTGAATATTGTTAGCAATTCGATGAACGTTTGGCAAAGAATCGAGTTTGGGATCTTTGGCACCCTTACCCACTACGCCACGGCGATAAAAATACAAATCTAAAGTTTAAAGAGTGTGAAGAAATAACTTTTACGATCTACAACTTTTACTTCACTAGCAGCGCTAGCACCTTACATAGATTTTGCTTTAAAACAGAAACATTGTGCAGGGTGCGTTTGTTGAGTTAAGTTGTTCTGCAAAGAGATGGCTCACTCTATTGAAACTCGTTGCCAATCTTATGCATAATTGTCGACTATCTCTCCATACTTACGTTAATATCCTTAGGAGGGCATCACACTCTACGGAGGTTTTGGGTCCCGACAAACATCCTCTCTACAAACTGCATGACCAATCCCCAGTTGCCCCCAGTTTCGCAGACCAAGTTTAGTGATGTAATGGCTCGGATTCAACTTTTCAGCAATCAGCTGTCTTGTCAAACCGCTCTACATGACTTAGCTCTCCTTACCGCTGTATCTTAAGACGCTTAATAATATAACCTTTCCTCATCGCGTCTTCTCCTTCAAATGGCGTGTGTGGTGGAGACCAAGATCAACTTAGACCTGAGCAGAGATGGTGCAGGCGTTGTATAAGGCCACCTGGTTTTAACCCAATTACCTCCTCATCTCAGATCTATTGCCTCTATTGCCTCTTGAGACCAAAGAAACAGCGATGTCCAAAATGATTCTGCATTCGATTTCAGTGCTGATTGATGTTCCCATTTTCTAAGGAGAAGATGTCGATGTTGCGCCTTTAATGACAGGGTGTTCAGTGCCTTGTCCTTGTTTACCGTCTCGCTCGTCTAATTACGCCAATGACATCCGCGTAAGTTAGTTAGCAGCTGTATGGACATTTGGAAGATCGTGCCTCTGTGATTGACTTCTGAGTTTGGTACGATCTTTTCAAGAATGAAGTGTCGACATATCTTAGGCCTTTTTAGATGGATCTCTCAGTGAGTTCATTTTTGACATTAACGGAGCAACGAGAGTTCATGGCACTGAATTGTGCAGTGCTATAGTGTCAGACCGTATATTCTGAGGAAGGCTTTCAGTGTAAGAAGAAAAAAAGGGGCGGGCAGCCTTTACGCATATAGAAACAAATTTGGTCTTGTCACTGAAATTCGTTGACTGGACATAGACTGAACATTAAAGATGAAAGCTTGAGTTCTTTGCAAAGATGGAAGAAAGATAATTTAACAAGCAAATGACGGTTTGACGGGCTTAGAACTTTGTTGTCATAGACACAAAACGATATCGTAAACATTTCGGTGTATCACTTTATTTCACTTCTATCCAAGTTGTAGAAGATTTTTTTCTGCCTATTCTGGGACGAGAGCAAAGTACAACCATCGACATTAAACTGTAAAAGTGCAACTAAACAGAACAGTCTCTGTTTAACAAAATTTATCCTGCTTCCCTTCCAACAAACGCCGCCCAATCAGTTATGACTTCACACTGAAACAGTTACTTAACCTTTGAAACTTGTCACGCTAACTTTTAATCAAATATCTTAAGTAAGCATTGCGTACAGAACAAAATCAAAATCAAAGTCCCTCGTCACGATAACTCTCCTTGACAGGCCCCAAAGTGGATTCAAACAATTGAAGTTTTCTTTTGTTGTCAAACCACATCACGGATCGAACCACAATCCCCCATAAATACATCAAACCACACCAAACCCCCAAATACTTTGAAGTTTGACAGTTTGACGAAAATAAGCGCAGACACTGCTGCTAAGGGATGACGCTCGTCATGCACATAAATTACGCTTAAGTTTTCACAAATGTGTCAAAAATTGACAAGGACAAAGCTTTCATTTTCACATAAGCTTTGATTTGTAGCCTACACCCCCTGGGGGGTCGGTGATTTGATCGGCCGTGCTGCAAGGCCAATAAACGAGACAAGCCATAATGAACGACATAAGGTCGCCGAATGTGCAACAAATTGTGAAACCAAACAAAATCGGGACCCAAAGTACCCGATTATGAGGCAGGCCATCACTGCCACTGGGAGACTGCCGAAATGTAACACTGTCTGCGTGGCCGCTTCTTGGGAGCGGTCTTTTACGGTAAACGGCATTATTAAAGAAGTTTACGACGGCATTGACGGAGTCATATAACGTAATGGAATTCA
This sequence comes from Eristalinus sepulchralis, assembly GCA_944738645.1. NCBI lineage: Eukaryota > Metazoa > Arthropoda > Insecta > Diptera > Syrphidae > Eristalinus > Eristalinus sepulchralis. The sequence goes on from OX122883.1 coordinate 37,176,285, forward strand.
TTACAGGCGTAATATCGAGCAAATTTAGCGCCAATCTGAAGAGGCGATGGCTTTGGTGGTCGCAATTATGCGTCAAGACAACGAACGCTACCGCGCCACGCCGCCGTCACCGTAATCGGTGATAGATAAACGTTGAGTGGATTTACTGGGTGCGAAGGGGCTCCGGCCATAAATCAGACATCAAGTACGATTCCCCAGAAACGCCCGAAAAACGGATGAATTCGATGCCAGCCGCAATGTTTGTTTACTTTTACGAAGGGCGGCAGGACGGGTCCTTGTGTGGGGATCGTCGAAAGGATTGAGAACTTGTGCGAGAAAGGAGCACTGGGAATGATTACGTTGGTGGTGAATCGGTAATGGAGGTTGCGATTCGTCTGAATTTTGATATCTTGATGTCTGGTGGTAGATGTCGACTGTTTTTTTTTGAATAGAAATATAAATGGATAGTTTTGTGGTGCACACGAATTTCGAATCAATCTTTTAATGTCAGAGATGAAGACTTAATGACTTGAGCAATTTATTCAATTGATGTCATCAAGGTTGACTTAACTGAGGAATGACGACGAGGTGGATGAAATCGAAATCAGAATCCTATTTGCACTTGTTTTGTGGGTTGTTCTTGTTTTGAAGGAATTTGATTTAACAGATTCTTATGCTGAGGAGAACAAATTTAAGGGGAAACAATAACCAACCGTTTTCGTGAACTTAAGGAAATCAATCAGAAAATGCGAGGAATTCTGAAAGGAAGAACATGTTCTCTTCCGCTCAAATTAATCCCAGAAAGGATAATTTACTCGACGAAGTATTTTACTCATTTCAAGTCACAAAAAGTGTACAATGTAGAAAAAAAATTTAAAACTACTTTACTGGATATTTTTTGATCTGGTATTGAATTCTGTTGGAGATTGGGGAGGAAAGAGCGCCGTAGTGTGTGAGAATAGTGCGATCATTGTTCAGAAACCTGAGAAATGTGATTGAATCTCCCTGTTATCTGCGGGATTTCTTTCGAAATCTGTGCACAGGATATACAAAAACTTATGTCAGCCTTAGTGCGCGTAGCAAAGTTTTTTAAATCGCCTACAGTTCTGTTGCCGAAAATGCGTTCCAATGTCATTGTTGGCCTCCTTGAATTTGCCCATAGAACCAAAGAGGCTCTGCCTTATATTTCAACACTTCTTCACGTTTTTAAAAACTATCCCTTTTCTATTACTTCAAATCCAATGCATATCGACGACAATTTTTTAACGTTTTCATATTCTTCCTTAACTTATCTAAGACGGAGGGGCTGGAAGAGTCAACGCGGTCCACCTTCGGTATACCTAGTCTATCCGGCAAATGAATGAAGAACGCCACGGAAATGTATTTGAGGTCGTGATTTCTGTCTCATCTTTTAGAGCGGATATATAATTTTGCTCACCTCATTTCACATGTCGTTGTCCGATCTATAAATTTGGCAATACATTGGGTTATTCACACTGTTAATTGTTTTTTATGAAATTACAAGATGGAATACATTTATAGAGTAGGCGTTGCTAGGTAGTAAGGTGGGCAGGTAGAGGTGGCTTGGTTTTATCACTTAGACCCACATGGAAGCATTGTCTTGGTTATTACAAATTCAAACTATTTATAGGTGGAACGGCAATTGACTATTGGGAGGGGTATAACCAAGGTCATGCAGACCCTTAAAAAAATTGCATGCCAAAGTATCTGTGTCTGAGGGATGTTAGGGTCAGTTAGATGAACAGCAGAGTGTATGACGATTTCTGGTTCCTTCTCGTCCATGCAGGCTATGTAATTTGAGGTTACACTTCCCCCACCAGGCTCATGTTCACTATTTTGGGCGACATAAGCTGTTCATAGGGGTAAAAGGTGTGAAATTCTGCACAGGGCATGATCTTTGGTTAGTCAAGTAAATCGCGTCCATTCGTAGTATCAGCTTACACTTGGTGAGAAGTATACCTACAAAGTATTCGCGTTCCTGAAGTAAGAGCAGCATTGTCTCACATTTAGCCAATTCATCGGCTCTGTAATTGCTTGAACTGTCTCCTGCCCAGGCAGAGATTGAATTGCTCTGCCATCTCATCTAAGGATGCGCGGCAATCAATAGTCGTCCTGGAGGTAGCTGAAACTGATAACTAGGAACTAAGTGTTGCTGACATCGCCCAGGTATTTATTTTTGTTGTCGGGGTTGTTAGATTACTTTCAAGTAAAAGATCCACCTAAAGATTTAGCTCGTTGTAGATGACAGAATATTATATATAACTCTCATGTAAATTTTATGGAATAGTTGTATTAACACGTTCGATTTGTTGGCCCTTATGCTTTCTTGCGAAGCTTCTTATTTCAGTTTCGACCGTAGGAACTCAGAGATCACAATGAATATAATAATAATAATAATTGAGTGGCACTACAGCCCACAACGGACCAGGGCCTAGATTCTACAACAACTACTCGTGTTGTGCATGCTACTGTTCTTCTCTGTGCTTGAGTGTCAGCAACTCGAAAGAGGTGATGCCATGAAAAATGCTAGGTGTCCCATCCGGGAATCGAACCCAGACTTTCTGCGCCGCAGTCGATGCACTTACCACTACGCCACGGCGACCACCCAATGAATATCGTCGTTTCAAATATGCCATGGAAATGTAACTCCGAAATGTTTGCAAGAGACTAGAGTTTTGTTTTTCTGTTACCCCATTTGCTTTCGATACTCATTTGGGAATGATTTCCGAGTAAACAGTACATTTTTCTATATTAAAACTTATTCTTCTTTATGTTTCATATTTACACATAAAATCGTCCAAGGATACAAGACAGTGCTTCACAAAAAAACATTACATGAGCTTGGAACACACTACAGTGTTTGATACAGCCTGAACGTCTAAGTAGATAAGAACTAAATTCTTGCAACTCATTGGTATCGTGTTTGTAAGGATTCTTAAACACATTCGCACACAGAATACGATTTCTTTAATCCGCAATTAAGCATTTCTTTGTTCTTACTAATTGAGGGTCATCCCCGCAGCTGTTGAGAACGGCTAGCAGGTTTGGTGGGAAAAGAGAAAAAACGTCACTTGTTGAAGAATCACAGACTGTGTAGTTTTCAAGTTCTTATATAAAACGGTGTATAAACAGTACGCATTTGTGGTCATCGTGGTGTAGTGGTGAATTGTATTGGCTTACAAACCTAAGATTCCCTTACTGAACACGACATTAACCCTTTCAAGTTACTTAAAGTAATCAATGAGCTCTTATTGTCTATGGAAACATTCTCAAATCTTGGCAGTCGGAACTGTCATATAACTCTGGGTCTCCTCTACTAGTGAGATAATAAGAGCACGCACAACATGAGTAGCCATTGAAGAAGGTAGGCACTGATCCTTTGTGGGATGTGGTGTCACTTAATTTAACCAATCAGCCTTTTACTGAGCTCCGATTAATTTTTAAGTATCGATAAAAGGCTTTAACTTTTTACAATTTAAGTGCATTCGACTGCCGGTTTATCAAATTTTGTCAGTAGGGGTCTCGTGGGCTATCCAGTTCGCACATTGTCTTTCTTTGTTTGGATCTAAAGTCCTGAGTGGACTAAGGCCACAATCAACAAGCCTATCTATATGGTTTGATATTTTAGCAGCAGTACCCCAAGTTAAAATAGGTTTTCCTCTCGTAGTGTGAGGCAATTTTACATTTTTAGAGTTGCGTTGTCATAATGGGTCAAAGACTTTGCCAAATAGGGCATTGCTGTCCTACGCCTTACGTGACCTAGTTCACCCAAGCGTTGTGTTTGCATGTCACTGCGCAGCTTAGAAAACAGAGGACTCCTTCAAGGTTGCTCCTTTAGATTTCATTCACTAGAACCGACGTTTTGTCCAATTCTTAAAGCATGTTGCAGAGTCTCTTTTGATGCAAACTTCGATGACTTTTTCGTCATCAGTTGTTCTTAATGCTCCTGTCTCATCTTTCACGCTTTCTTAACCATCCTTCAACATTTCATAGACCAATTATAGACCCTTGATTTTGATAGAGCTTCCTCACCGTGGTCGCCGTGGCGCAGTGGTAAGTGCATCGACTGCGGCGCAGAAAGTCTGGGTTCGATTCCCGGACGGGACACCTAGCTTTTTTCACGGCACCACCTCTTTCGAGTTGCTGACAACACTCAAAGAGTATTAATTGTTTATAGAAAGCTTCTCAAATCTCGCCGTTCGGAATCGGCAAAAAACTGTAGACTCTTCACTTCTACTCGTGAAGAGCAATAGCATGCACCTCACTTGTTGTAGAAGCTAGGCCCTGGTCCGTTATGGCCTGTAGTGCCACTCAATTATTATTATTATTATTATTATTCCTCACCGAAAACAATCTTCACCCAAGTCTCTGCGCCGTAGATGAGGACAAGGATAATGAAGTTATTGTTGGAGGCCAGCTTGATTTTTCGAGAAGACTTAAATACTCAATTATATGTTGATCAAGGAAACAGCGCTTGATTTCGGTACTGATATTATTATCGTCGTGTGTCAAACTGCAGCCAATCACATTAAAAAGGTACCTTAATTCATTAATATGAACTGCGAACATATGCTTTAGGGTAACGGGATTGTAATTTTTGTGTGGCTTTTATTTAAATGCACAAGGCTACAATTTATTCAAAATTATTTCTGACAATTTCTCAAGTGGAAGAGAATAAGCTACTCAGAAATTCGACTGAAAAACTTCAAGCACGTGCAGCAACATCCACAACAAATAATCAAAAATACACCGAAAGTCATTGAGTGTTTCTACGAACTTCTTCGAAATAAATGATAATCTAGCCAAACGCTTCACAGTTTACGAACTCTTCGAATGCCGCCATCAAAAACGAACTCTTCCAAACAACACGAGTTTTCTCATGACCTTGCCAAAAATTCCATTCCCGCAAAGCATACCCCCAATTTGTCGCTACCCCAGCGTACACCCCTTCCTTAGCGGTCAAGCAAACACCGGCCAAAATCAACGCAAAACTCAAAGTCTAGGTAAAAATAAAACGAAAAACAAAAATCCGCAACACTTCGAACAACGATTGTCCAAATTCCACCGACATGTGGAGAGTAAATAAAGCACGCAGTATCTGGCAATAAATACATCAACACTGACCTCCAGTTGCGTCACTTCCAAAACAATTACGGGCTCTTATCTCGCGGACCGGGCTAATTTTGGAAACAAGTGCTTCTTCTGCTGTGTGCTATCATCTTCGTCGGAGTTGAAAACGACCTCTCTGTGTTTGGAACGAGCCCCCAAAATACGGGAACCAAATACAACAAACAAAGAGCGGATGTGATGAAATTGCCATCAGGAGTGTGCGTGTGTGTGTGTGTGTGCCAAAATGTTGAATGGTCTCTCTAGGAGCCATTCCAAGACGCAAACGATGACACGCGATGAAAACACATTCATCCCAAGGATACATTTCATTCGCTCAATAAACGGCCAAGGCATGGTGTGACCTTGGGCGAGGTTCAGACAAAACGGCGCCTCATGTGTGTTAAAGTTCCCTCTTATCCTTCCCCTTGCGCGAACACTTTCCTACAGCAGCGAATCATGTGAATGCATATTTATGTTTATGTTTGTTTTTTTTTCTTTTCAGGACATCGAGCCCATTCAGTGTATGTTGGCGTTCACGTGCCAGGGGGTGGACGAAAGCATTCACATCGAAGGCAGAGACGTCATCAAAAGGACACCAGTGGAAAGTTACCAGATACAGACAGGCCAAGTAAGTTGACTAAAGCGCATGAAATTTACATCCAATTTCATTTTATTTAATTCTGTGTCCCCCCCCCCCCACTTCCCCTCCCCCCCCACTCAATACTTTACTTTTGCTCTTCTTAACTCTGCTGATGCTTCACATTAGCATGCGAAAAATTAATTTATTCCAACGCGCTCCTTTCGAGTTGATACAGACTGACTCCGCGAGGACCGGCGTTTGTTCGGTTAATTGTGCGATTCGCAAACAAAATGGGAACAGTCTTCATTTTCCAATTAACCCGATGCATGGAAATGTGGCCGTCTCACTTTGTCATCAAGGCGGGTTGAGATTTATTTTCGGAGTTCTCGCAAACGGGGATTATTTGTCTTTACCTTGCCTGGAGTCCGCCTTAAGAGACACTTTAATGAGGATTCCCAGAGAATCCTTTTTCCTTTCTGGGGCTAAATTTATTCCGCTCAATGGGATTTTCTGTGATTTGGGTCAACTTAGACGTTCATTTCGGTTACTTTCCGAGTTGCTTACAATTCCTTAAAATCATTTAATAATTGGAAGTTGAAAAATTGATCAAAAGTAGAACAGTTACAATTACTGAAAACTGGACTTCTTCACTTAGAGAACTTTTTATGTTCGACAAACTAAACTACGTGGACATGTGCTCCACCAATGATTTTGATACCCAAAATAAAGAACGTCCTGGTGGGGGGAAAAATTGGGAAAGGACGATTTGGGAACTTTTTCTCGTTGAATCGTTGGTTGATCAGTAGGCGCAGGTATGAATCAAGTCTTACGTAGGTCACAGATTCGGTTATAAACCATCTTTTACAAGCTCGATCGATGTCTATATTTCACGTACCAACAATGCCATTATAAGGACCACGTCTAAGAACTGCTTCTTGTGTCTCTAGTACCTGCTCCTGTAATTTTGATGTTGACAACTATAAGGGCGGTCCGATAAGTACTTAGTTTCACCTTCCGAGGGAACCACTATCGAATTAGAATATAACCGTGTAGGATGACCTCGAAGACGGCTACTATCGAAACTTTTGAATCCAAGTTGTAGTTTCGTCCTAGACGTTTTTGAAAAGGCACGAGTCGATCTTAAAAGAAACTGCAAAATCAAATGAATAACAGTCTCTGAGAAGCCATTCTTGGTTTTTGATAAGTCACACCAAGCTGGCCTGGAAAGGGCTACTACGTGTCGCATCCACGATTTTGTACCGGTAGACCACCGATTGCAAAGGCTTGTGAAAGCTCAGCCATTAGGCATCTCAATAAGGGGAATGGATTATAATCTGCATGATATATATTAGATATTGGGCGTAAAGAGGATGTCTACGCGTTGCGCCCAACGTTTGCTCACTTCAGACAACAAGCGCAGCAGTGACACCACTTAAGGTCGACGCTCGTTTGAGGGTTTTATATTTAACAGTAAATGAAATGAGCAACGCAACAGAAGAAGAAGTCATCGCACACAAGTGAAGGAGGACTTCAACCAACTTGGAGTGCGAAATTGAAGGCAGAGTTGGCAACAGACCTTGGTAGACCTTGGTAACAAATTACCTCTTATTGCAAAGCTACAAGTGCCAAGCGTGGTCGTCAAATGATTGTCTGTATCCCTGGCAACACGGGTTAGTCTCAGTGTGGATATTTGCTTTGAAAGTTATCTTCAAACATTCCTAGACATTCCGTCCTAGTGGTCTCATATGTCATTCGTTATCTGATACACTTAAGCGTTATCCCAAGGAACTTCTGCATCATTTCGTGAACGTCGACAAAACTTAAATTCACTGATACACATCAGAAACAGTCGAAACAGTAGACTTTAGGAAGACCGCGCTCTGAAGAAGATGAAGGTGATGGCTACTATCACAATCTATGCATGTCATTACTTAGAAACGAACAAAATGGTTACTGAGCACGAATTGTTGAGCCTACTCGACGCCCAATTGCAGAACAAATTGCTCCCTTTGGCAAAGCAAGGAGATCGTTCATTATGACAAAGCACCTGATCATACTTTAGTCATGGCCACATTGATCAAACTTCTGTTAACATACTCTTCATATAATAGTTGCCTCACTGATTGATATTTTATTACGTATACGACAGAGTATTCAGGGAAAATGTCATTTTATACTTTTACTTGAAAAATGAAGTTTTTACGATCTATGGCTCCCCTTTGATTTTCTTTAAAGTCATTTTGCGTTTTACTTTCCACTCCAGGAATGATCCTTAGACTTATGATTGGTATTAGTTATTGTACGTATGTATGAGAAGATAGCAAAGAAATAATGGGTGATTCATTGCGAGGTTTGATTTATAATCTAAAATAAATTTGAAAGCGAACTTAAAAAAATCTGTTATCAGTTAAAAGAACAACTTACGGTACTTTCTTTGTAAAAATAGTATCATTTTAATATTGGCCAAAATTATGTCTGAGTTAGTCTAACTTCGGGCAACTTGTTCGAGAAAAGCGACCGATACACGAGTTATGTTGGTTTCCAAAGCCTTAATTCTAGATTGTTTATTCCTGACGACCGGATCCCTAACGTATTCCCACAGAAAATAGTCCAAAAGAGTAATATCGCACGGGCCAATTTGACATAGCAAAGTGAAATGAAGATAAGTGATTACCAAAATGATTTTTTAACAAGTCGACTTGATGTATGGTTTATAGCGCAGTCTAGTTGAAACCAGAGATCACAGCGACCATTGCATAAAAACAACGCTGATTTTCGTAATACAGTGGAATAATATGAAGACTCTGTTGTGGTGTGAGTCTTACCACAATGATTTGCCAAATGATACTGAATAAATCTAGCAAAGCAATTTGACGGGAGTCACACATGGTTTGTCTACAAAAATTTAATGAAAATCAAACCTCACTACGAATCACGTGGTATACATAACTATTTAAAAAAAATTAAGTTTAGCATGAGTGAGACACGAGCATTTCACTGCAGTACAGGTTTAGTGTGAATTTTGTTGTCAATACATTCGAATGAAAGAAAAACAGAGATAAAGGATCTTTTCGTAGACAGGCTTTTTACGTTTTTTCAAAGTTCTGGATAAACAGCGAAAACTTTTATAAACCAAACATCTATATTGGGAAAGTTTTCGTATATGCACCTTTACAGTGATCCCCAAAAGTCTGCGTACGGCAAAGAAATCTATGTTATTTCTAAACCACAATTTAATTAATTTTGAAAAGTTGTTCCAATAGGACAATGCACAAGTGGTCAGATAGTACAAAAGAAAATAATTTAATATCGTTATTAACGAATGCAAAAAAATTCGGTCCATAATGGTTTGCGTACGTCTGTAAGAGAAGTTTAAATAAAGGACCAAAAATAATGATTTTATTTCATTATTTAGAGTGATAGTTTCTAAGTCTACACTTTCATCTTTATTACTTCGTTTAGACGATTTTGCATCGAATCTACAAGTTTATCAGAAAAACGTTCGTTCTTTCTTTAAACTTACGTTCTTTCATTCCAATTATCCTAATTCATAAATGGTCAGATTTAGATTTGTATCTCGAAATTTAAAAAAAAAATAAATGCCATTTCGATATTGATTTTTTTCTAATTCACCCAAAGAATTCTACAAAACTGTGCTTTCAAATTTCGCATGTTGACTGAGAGTCTCTTCAAACTTTAAGTTCGACTTAGCAGTCAAGACAGACAGAAGAAAACAAATCCACTTGCTCGACCAGTTTAACAACTCTTATTTCGAATTGTTGTGAAATGTTTTCGGCCTTAATCACTGCCGCATCGTTAATCTCACATTAAACAATGAAATGTTTAGTATTTGTGGTGAAATTATTTTGATAAGAATTCGCTTGAGTGCTAATCCCAAAGAAACACCTTCTTATACCGTGAATATATGACCCCGGACCAAGATGGTAAATCTTTTGGCTTTAAATAAATGAAGAGATTAGTTATGTACAAAGTAGGTTAATTTTAGGACAGCCAAACAAGTGAAGATCCAAGCAAAACAAGACATAACCGGATTTACACTCAGAAACTGTGACTTTGTTGGACTTTATCTCATGGTCGCCGTGGCATAGTGGAAAAGTTCCTCGACTTACAAATCGGAGGTCATATGTAGATTCAATTCCGGGTCTGAACGTTTATCTCTTATTTTTTCACTCTATCAAGGTGCTTACAAAAATCAGGAACTCTGTGAAGACCTTTTTTTATTTTGCCATTCAGTGTCGGCAACAAACTGTAGGTCCCCTGTACTCATGAAAGAACAATAGCAGTCACGGCACGTGTAGTTGCTTATCTATTTTTCAAGTTTAATGATGTCCTGAAGATGACAATTCTCTGTCAGGGATCACACTAAGGACTTGGTGTGACGTGATAGCACCAGGTTGAGCACCAATTGTATAAAATCTTGAGTGTGGGAGTGTGGTGTTGGCTTGACATTTTTTGAGCTTTAGCTAGCGTAAGATATTCGAGATAACAATTTATGCATTGGTTAAAAACATTTGACAGTCTGTTGTTGTCAGTTTTCAGGAAGCAAGACCTGTACTCTTATGATATAAAGTAAGAAGTAGTAGAACCTAATTCATTATTTTCTCTATATCTGCCTTACTTCTTGTTTCTTTGATTGACAACCGATACTATTTAATTAGATTAATAATGCTTCGTTTACGCACTTGCCGAAGAGGAAGAAAAAGCTCTTTTTTGATAAGGGCAAAAATGCGAACGATATGAAATGAATATTGCTCATGATCATGATACTTTAATAGTCAACTATGCGCAATTTTTGTACTCATGGACCGATTTTCTATCTGTGAGAACCACAACTGAATCACAACAACATCTCTGCAATCTCACGTGTTGTACTGTGACGATCCAAATCGATTATTGCCTTGATTTGGTCGTCATCAACTTCAACTGGACGATCAGAGCGTTTTTCATCTTGGAGTGAAAAATTACCAGAACAAAATTTAATAATAGCGGCACTACAGCCCACAAGGGACCAATGTCTAGCTTCTACAATGAACTACACAGAACGAAATTTAGCAAACCAATTTTGGCAATGCCGTTCTTTCAAAGCTTCAAAGCACATTACATATTGTGAGCTTGCGATGCGTTTTTTTCTTTCCGAAAATAAAAACGCAAAATATGACGAAAATGTTCGCTTTAATTTTCTATTTTTCAACAGACGCCAAACAAAAACTACACATCAGATCAAAAAATGTTTTAACTGATTGACATTTGGAGTACCATCTAGCAAATAACAAAATTTCCATTTCGTCAGCAAACCTAAAAATTCAACTAAAGCCATCTATGAATGAAATCCGCAACTACTTAATTACCAGCTCAATTGAATCTTCGAACACTTTTTCAGGACAAGTTGGATACATAGTTGCAGTTGGATACATTTACTTCATCCATATCATAGTTTGAACCTCAATTTACAATGATTTTCAATAGATGAGAATGTAAAGGAATGTAATAGATGATAGAAGTAGATAGATAGATAATATTTATTCATTAACAAGTTTACACTTTTTAAATTAAAGACATAACTTAAAGCCATCTTGAATGTGATGATTCATATACTTCCTTCTTTTTAAATTCATCTAACTACATATTCATTTGCGTTTTTGTCGTTTCTCACAAAAAATAAAAACTTATATAGTAGAGAAAATTCCTGTTACACATTTCTTCCATTATTTATTTTAATTAAAAAATAACATTTTAGGAGCTGGATCGCTGATTCTCACCCGTCGAATTAGTGTATCAGATGCTGGTGAATATTTTAAAACTTGTAGATGTTGTGATAGTTATATTTGCACGTTTTCTTGCACCAGTAGTTGTAAAACACATCGCTCCTATAATTCATTAATACTTTTTTCCTCTCTTTAAAATAGTTTTGCTTTCCGTTTTTCGAAGATTTTAGCACTTTAACAACATTCTGCATGGCTTTTCTTTTTGCATTCACTTTTTGGCAATTTTGTAGTTGACTACGATTTGGAGAATCTCCAAATATTCTGGTGAAACTTTGGGAGGAATTTAAAAAGCAGTTGAAAACATTCACATTCTGATTCTGTTTGGTTCGTAATGAACCCTCACCCTTGTCTTTAAGGCCATGAAAAATGTTCTTTTCATTTTTCTTTAATTTCCGTCGCAAGGGTTTTACTGCCCTTTGTCAGATTCAAAGTCCATTTTTCAAAGTTACATTCGTTTTCACCTCCTTCAGCACGTGTTCGCTCTAGTTTCGATTACGTGCCATTGTCGTTCAGCACGTCCAGGTCTCCACCACTTTTAAAAACCAATTTCTTTGACTGTGGTCCATAGAATTAAGTTCACATCGTCACCTATATATGTGTCTTTGAAACTTTCTTAATAACGACTTCCACATACATGTAGACATTCATTACCAAAATCAAAACACCCAGCAGCACTTTAATTGCGAACTCAAATAAGAGTTTCGTCCGTAGGCACCATAAGTAAATTTAATTGAGTAGGAATGCAATTAATTATTGATTCAACGTTTTGCTTATAGCTGACCGTGGTATGCTTTGTTGCCTTTCGGTAAACACCTCGGGGCAAGCGTGCTGTTATTGATTTAAGGATATTTTGATTATGAATTTGTTTTGTACTAACCAATTGAATTGACAATAATAGCCATAATTCTGAGACACAATGAAAGGATGTGTGTTTCATGGGATTAATGATGAGGATAAACATTTTTCCTGACCAGCACAGCAAGCATTTTGCCCACAAAAGAAAACAAATTACAGATGGCAGTTAAAGTGTGAGCAAGTTCCTGAATAAATAAAGGGGCTTCAAAATCAGGCGTTTCTTTTTATAAACGAAGGAATCGAAGTCCTATTCATCTTCGGCCAGTGTTGACCCCTAACCCGCATCAGCTCAATTCGTCGATTTTGTGACTGTACGGCAAGTTCATTATGAATTACTAATACGTTTCATACGTATTTTTAACTATATTCCAACCACAAAGGCAACCAATGGATGGAATTACAGCAACAATTGCCGAAATTCGATGGATTTAAAAAAAAGGACACGGGTCTATGAAAAATGCTGTCAGTTAACACAAAGAAGGAGAAGTTAAATATATCCTTTTTATCTCTGATACTTGCTTTGCAATACGCTGGTAAGACCGATCGGAAACTATGGCACGATTGTGGGGCGCTTGGGCAGCTCTGGAAATTAAATATCTCCTTTGCATCCCTACAAATATCCAATGATCAATATGCCCTTAAACAACAGAAACTCCTGGATCGACACCAACCACAGCACTATAGGTAATGCTTGTTTTAATCTCTCCTTGACATTTGCGGTAGCAGAAAGACCGCCAATATGGGTTTGGTGATAAAACAAAGCGGTGTTATGGAATTGTCCTCTAGAATTAGAAGGAACAGCTTGCTAGTTAAATATATAGAGGCGACTAAGTAATTTCGGATTTTTTCTATAGAAAATAAAAGACAATTTCTCCATGATATAAAATAACTTTACTATGTAATGTGTTGCCCATTTTGAGTAATACTGCAAAAAAATGACAGACTTCCTCCCGGCTACCAGTAAAAGCCGAAGGTGACATTCTTTTATGTTCCCCGACTAGAGATGTATGGTCTACTCTGATCTTTTGTTTGAGGAGAGGACTGAAGTATATAACAATTAAAGTATTGCCAAAAAAAAAACTTGTTAGTACGATAATTGGTACTCGCGTTTCATATAAAATTTGGAAGAGACTTTTTTGCGACTCCAATGGTAGGTGCACTGGCGCCGAGACGCCATTTTTGGCAAGTTTTCTGATCGTTACCTACAATAACTTTGTGGCCTTGGACCCAAAATAAGGAGAAAATCTTATGTCTGACGTCAGACGTTCTAGCTGGGTGAATTGCATCTAAGTTCAAAAATTAAAATCGCTTCATAAATGTAAGAGACAGACAAGTCTAAACCAACTTTATAGGGATTCTGTAGGAAACCTTAAAAAAAGCCATACACAATATTGGTAAACTTTAAAGTGGCTTTCGACTTCTTCTTCTTGTGGCGCTACAGTCCGGGGTGGGTCTGGGCCTCAACCAACATACCTCTCCAGCCAGCACGATCTTTCGCCAGCTGCCGCCAGTTGCGCACTCCAAGTTGGTTGAGGTCGTTCTCCACTTATGAGCGCCACCTTAGCCTAGGCCGTCCTCTGTTACGTTGTCCCAATGGCTCAGATTTGAAAACTTTTCGGGCCGGAGCAGTGGTGTCCATGCACTCTACATGGCCTAGCCATCTTAAGCGTTGTATCCGTAGACGCTTGCCTGGACGCATGTCGCTATACAGCCCATAGAGTTCGTCGTTAAATCTTCTTCTGCAGATGCCATCAACGCATACAGGACCAAAAAGCAAAAGTTTTCTCTCGAAAAGACTAAGGGCTTCCTCATCCGCATTTAGTAGCGTCCAGGTTTCCTCGCCATAGAGTAGGAGACTTTCGACTCCGTTTATAGAAAATCGCTGTTGTCCAATGAAACAACTTGTCTATGCCTCGAAATTTTGCAAAGTTTTTACAACGAAAATTTGATAGTAAGAAGGTAAACCTAGGCTTCTTCTATTCTTTGTATTCCTCGGAAACCTTGCAACTTCTTGTTGATTTGTATTGCCAGCAGATATACCGAAAATGATGTAATTGATGGTGCATGCGAAATGTACGTGTAATAAGAAGTAAGTTCTAAATAATGGTATTTCGAAATGGAACTGGCAATATGCGGGAATGTTGAAAGTGGGCATGACGAAATTAAGAATTTGAGAGAGATAATAAATACACCAAAAGTTCCCTTTTAAAAACATATTGTGAAAAAAATCAAGAGAAACAGAAAAGGTCATAAACTGCAGTTAAAAATTAGCATTTATTTAAAAAGAAAATTTTTTATACAGTTTGAAGTACAAAACCTTCCAAGCTGCAGATAAATAATAATTGGTTGGACTACAGCCCACAAGGGACTAGGACCTAGCATCCACAATAACTACTCGTGTTGTGAGTGCTACTGTTCTCTCACGAGTAGAAGGTACCTACAGTTTTTTGCCGACTCCGCACGGCGAGATTTGAGAAGCTATTCATAGACAATTGGTACTCTTTGATCGTTGTCAGCTCAACTCGAAAGAGGTGGTTCCGTGAAAAAACGCGAGGCGATCCGTCCGCTAGACTTTCTGCGTGGCGATCGACACACCTAAAAGTAGAGACATAACCTAGAAACTGGCTCAATTCCTTTATACTGTGTTCACCGTGAACTTAGTCCACCTTATGTATGTATGTCTTAACGAAAGCCAATTCGAAATTGTTAACTTTTGCATTTGTCCCATTATCGTAGCAGGCAAGTGCGTCAACTCACACGCTTAAGGTGTCAGATTTGATTTCGGGAAAAGACCTCTCCTCTGCCATTAAAAAAATCTAAATGTGAAGTGATATTTTTTGCTGGCAGAGGAGAGGTCTTTGAAAATATTTTAAAGTAAAAATAATTTAAAAAGGAACAATAAACTTTAAATCACGGTGCAAATAGGTCACAGATGTCTATGATTCATATTTTGACTAAATCAAATTTTCCAAAAGAAAGAAGTATTGACAATTTATTTTTTCCAAAAAAATAAAATAAAACAAGACGTCAAGTTATGAGTAAAAATCTTAAAATCGAATGCAAAACAAGTTGCGATGTGGCATATTTTAATCAACGCCGATACGACGTTAAAGCGCATCTTTAACACGCTTCAAACAAATTCATCAACTTTTTACGTTCAAAAGTCTATTAGACGAGTAGTATAAATACAAAGTATAATTTTGAGATTTCAGTGTTGACACAAGTTCTCTAATATTCAACATCACACCTCACGTTGCACTTTCAATTGTCATCAAAATGAATCATAAGCTAATTCTTCCATGTCTTCAACGTTCACCCAAATCTTAATTCAACAATTTTATCTGCTGACCACCTGTTTACCCCCCTGCCTCAAGGCCAATGGAATATTTTTGAAAACTCTTTCCTTTTAGTCTCACCATGCAGCTTCTCATCCACGTTTTATATCTTTATCAAAACTGTTGACACACATCACGGACAAAAAGATAAGTCAACTGGAACATTAACAGAGATTAAGATTTGTTTGAAAAGTGTTTACATGTCACACAAACATTTTCGTCACTTCAGACACTCTTCAAAAATGAACCCAGTTCATACTGCAGTTGTGTTCGGTGATGATAGGTTGTCCATCTAGTGGAGCAAAGTCAAGTTTTTTCTTGATAAAATAACTTAGACAAAAAGAATTTTCAAACGATAAACTTTGATCGGGCCGAATGAGTGGCAAAGTGTGCAGATAGATTTAAGAAAATTCTGCTGCGCATGTTCACGCTCTTTGAAAATTTTATTTTTACCTCCAACGCACTCATAGCGAGGCAAAGACCTAATCAAAAATAAATAAACACGTGGCCACTTGACCTTAACTTATGTTAAATAAACAAAAGAGTGCTTTTTTAAGGTTTCGTTAAAGAAACTTAAAATTTGTCTGTTTGCGGTTTATGTGTTTATGAAATTTAAGAGTTTACAATTCAAAGTAATTCTGTGACTACAGATCAAAAAGAGCCACAAGGTTTTGTTTGGAAAACACTAAGATTTGTTGTTGTTATTAAATGGAGCATAAATCAGTCAGCATTTAGTAATACATTGGGTAGCCTCAGTAAACACATCTCAAAATCGAATATTTTTCGATATTGACGAATAAATTGATCTCAAAATCGTTGCAAAGATGAGTTCCCCGAATACAGACTCCACTGAACAGGAAACCAGTGAAGAGAAGCAGACAAGAGCTACCCTTGACAAATACTTCATTGTGCAGTTTTTAAAACACAACACCATTCTTCTATCCAGAAGTCAATTGCCGGAAATAAAAGAAAAGAAAAGGGAGGCACTCGAAAAACTGAAAGCGGCTTATGAACAGAAATACGGAAAAAAATTACAAATCAGGCAACTATCGAAGAAATTAATTAACCTTAAAGCAAGGTTGCGGGACAAATGTTATGCCAATAAGACAGGGGATAAGAAAATTGCATTGAAAGCCTGGGAAAGGGAGTTTCAAGAGCTACTAGACCATGCCCCAGTTCAACAAGGTAAGTCAGTGCCACATGTGCTGTCAAACGTAACTCAATCATTTTTGGTTTACAGAAGCATCCCGCAAACGAAGGAACTACACCAACGATATAACACAAAAGTATGAAACTTGTGAAACTGAAAAGATGTCACTACGACAGCTGCAAAGACTGGTGCTGTTGAAGCACAATCAAGTTCTTTCGCAAAAGCTTCTCTCATTGAACGACAAAATAGTAATGGACTTGGGAGAATTCTTTAATTTTAAGGCAGGCTAAATTTTTTCTTTCTGTACTTAAGTTTAGGAGAAGAATTAAATGCATTGCTCACGAAGATGAATTTTATTTGTCGTTTACGTGCTCCAAAGATGTTGAAAATTTCAATCTTTTACTGGAGAGGATATGACTAAGAGACTACTACCTTGAAATAAGAAGTGAGTGCTCTGTTTTGGCCAAGCCAATAGGCTGCTTCGAAAATGCAATTTGACCTTTTCTAGACTTCCTGTTTTTGCGAGGAATCGAAAAGGACTATAGTGCTCCTTTTCGCCGTCTACACAGATGACTATCCTGGTCAAAAGTCGCGACATTGCTGTCATAAAGTAGCCGCTTTTGAACTGTTCTGCAAATCACGTAAAAGATCAAGGGATATCCTTCCATATTTTGAAAAAGACCGACAAAATGGAGGTACAGGATAGCCCCTAAAGGGTCACAACTAATTTGGAGAAAACGTTCATAACACAAAACTTTCATAACACCCATCAGTAAGCCCCAAAGTATTTATCAAGGTCATGGTTAGTGCCACGTGACTTCAAAGGAGTTTAATAAAAACAAACGTATCCATTCTTCGTTATACAGTAGCTAAGTTCCCAGATTCTGGAGTTCTGTATTTTCGGAGATAGGTTCGAAGAGTCAATTGACGGCCCTGAAGTTGCGATTTGACCTATTATACCAGTTTTCCTGTGGAAAACTGTGTATTCCTGGGTTACATGACGTGAAATTTTATAAAGATGATATAAATCATACAAATTAACTGATTGCTCCTCAAGAATACACCTGCAATACACGCCTTGCTCGTAATGCCCATCATTGCACCCCTAAACACACTTTCGGACGTACACTCAAGTTTAGAGATTCATTCTTCAGCCGCACTATACATATAGATGGAATGCTCTTCCCAATCCATTACAACTCACTGGTACAGGTACCAAGTACATTGATACCTCCTCTCTCTTTCTCTCTTCCTCTTCTCTCTCTCTCTCTCTCTCTTTTCCTTTATACCATTGGCCCATGCTGTGGACTGATTCCGATCACTTAAAGGTCAACAAAATCCCTTAAGAATGCGCCACATATGGTGTATAGTAAAAATCCAGTCGTCAAACACCACCTCGGACACAACGTCCCTGTCGACAGCTAAAACTTTAGTGTAGAAAAGGAATTTTTCAAAATCAAGATGAATTTGAACTTTGCAAACGAGATCATAGCAGATAAAAAAATCTAGAAGGAAAGACCAGTCTTGCTAAACGGAGCGGATTCTTGAGCGGAGCGGATTATTCGGCGGACGTTCTGAGGTCGTATCTCTGAGGAGAGCGATTGAACGTGAAGGCATCATAAGTTCAACCAGCTGAACAAGAATGTGGATAGTGATTCGTCCACATCGACCACCTTGACAACAACGCTTCATCTTAGAAGGACTTCGAATCCAAGCCTCCAAGTTCGAGAGGAACATCGAATCTCCGGTATAAAGACTGAGGAAACGGGGAAAGGAAACTTACTAAGGATGACTGAAAGTAGCTTGACCGTGATTGTCAAGGATGAAAGGCGGCATTAGACCAGTCTTTGACCCTTCGTTGGTTGTCAGACTGATAAGTAAATCAGTTCGCCAAGACGCTGCAATTAGTCTTAAAATAAAAAAGGAGCACCTGAGTGAAAGAGAAAGCAGAAAGAGCGTTAAATAGCTTAAAGATATCTTTAATTAAAAGTGGCTTTCAGCATCAATAAAGTATCACAGGAATTCTGCTTTGTACGAATACGTAACACCTCTTGTCTGTATTTAAAGTAAAAGTTACATTTACATCGGAATGCTTAAAGACTTAAAGGCTTAACTGATAATCATCATGGGTTAATTGAGTTCTTTGTATGAATTTTCCACGGGAATTAAAGCTACAATGTACATCCCACACGTTTGCTGTGACAAACTTTTTGAGCCTTCTGATATAAAACCACATTCTCCGCAGTATTCATATCTAATGTAAGTGGAAAGACTTTGAAGGAGTTAAAGGGTATATGGTGCAATGAGGGATAGCAGTCAAATGAATTAAGATACTTGACTGGTAACGACAGCCTGACTAGAGCTTATATTCTAAAACGTAAAATTCTATAGGGAGCAAAACATGCTAAACATGCTGCTTCTGTTAATGTATGTACACATAAAATCTTGTAATGACCATTCACCATTGCCACAGGATAGGTTTTTGTCATGGCGATGAGGAATGTCCCTTTATGGGAGTATCCTGGTGGCTGTGGCCTAAACCAAAATAGCGGACGAAGACCAGGCATACGGTTATAGGCGATTTGACCGGATATCAGAGCCAGATGTTGAGGGAAAGTAAATGGTAGTGAAAACTTGACCAGAGGCTACATTTTGGTGCCGCGGGAGGTCAAGTGTACCTCCACCTCTGACCATACAGTAAGCCCCTTTGTGGGAGTAACCCGGTGGCTGTGCTTTAAGACCGAATATAGCGGGCCTAGGTAAGTGCTATTGGCCTGAGTCGTCTTGTTCACCTTACTGACTCTGGGATTATATGACTTTACCAACTCAATGTGGAGCCGCATTCTCAACCAGGTGCTGTAATCGAGAGAATGGCAGAGGCTTACGCAAGGCCCCTCGCTAGTTTCAGTATTTGTCCCTCATGCGTGAACTCAGTTTGATACTTGGGTAACTAAGGTGTCTAGTCTTCCATTATCTACTACTCTTACGAAAATAAATCCCGTGGAACGAGGCCGTCAAGGCAGGTCGTAACGTTAATCCAAATCTCATATCTGTAAACTCAGATAATAACTTTACTCCAACGCAGTGTGGACATGACCTACAATCAAGTCCTGTGACCCAAAAAACTGCAGTTGTGTTAGAATGATCTCACTCCTCATCAAGGAAGTATGACTTGACATTTCGGATATTTCGAGGGGTCTAGCCTTGCACTGCCTTGACTCTCATCCTATACTTTTAAAATTCTGAATTCTTCACAAAACAGAAGTCCTTACTGGACTGAACACAACTCATTTGCTTGCAACTACGCATCTTTCTGACGAACTTTTGTTAAGTGAACTAAACTAGAAATTACTTTTATTTCTTTTTATTGAAAGTTGAAGCACTGGCCGATATTAAGATTTTAATTTTTACAAGTATTGTTGAACTCTAAGAGAGCTGTATCGAGAGCAGAAGTTTTGCAAAAATACAGCAGTTCCTTGAAAATCCTATAAAACTATGCATTTTACGTAATGTTGAATAGTATTTTCATAATATGAGTTAAAGAGGTAGAAAAGAACGACATCGAGAAGAGGTTCAAGACAAATATTCTTGTAAGCTTATATCACACAACATCATGGGATATCCTTACAAAAGTCGATCGAGTGACAAAAGCACAGACACAATTTGCTTGGAAAACTCATTCAAAATCCTCTCTACCCTGAAACGAATCATCAGTGTGAAACTAGCTTCTGTAGACAATCAGGGATCCTTCCCTTATTCGAGTCATATTACAACCCACAAATCATGTAATGCTTCCCTCATCATAACCCTTCCTCCCAAAACACGCTCCAAAATCCAATCAAACTTTGTAAGAATTTCCATTAAGTTGTTATCTTCTGGTCAGCCCCACAGTACACCATGTCACCTCATTTTGCATGAAACCCTCTTAAAATACGCTCCACTGAAATTGTTTTGTAAACACCATGTTATCGGCTTTCATTTAAATGACTTTTGCATCCACACCCACAGTCTAAACGTTTCGAAAATGACACGCATCCATTAACAGAAGCAATTTTGTGCAATTTCAGTTACCCCACCAGCTCAGCGTGTCCAATTCATCCTCGGCGAGGACATCGACGATGGCACACACGAGTCTCATCCGTTGTTCTCCGAGATGGAAGAGCTCGTCAAGGAGGGCGACGAAATCGAATGGAAAGAGACGGCTCGCTGGATCAAGTTCGAGGAGGACGTCGAAGAGGGCGGCAATCGCTGGTCGAAGCCTCATGTGGCAACTCTATCGCTGCACTCGTTGTTCGAGCTGCGTAGCCTCATCATGAATGGCACCATCATACTGGACATGGACGCAAACAACTTGGAGACTATTGCCGAGCTCGTCTGCGAGAACATGGTCAACGCCGGCACACTGCCCGTGCAGTCCAGGGAGAAGGTGAAAGATGCCCTACTACGCCGTCACAGACATCAGCACGAGACCAAGAACAAGTCGAAGCTGCCCATAATACGCTCGTTGGCGGACATCGGAAAGAACCAGTCATCCGCAAAAAGTGAGTCAACCTGCTTTCAGTTTGTCTTCATTTCGTTTCTGTTTTAGTTTCTCATTAACTTGTTCGATTGTTTTGAGTGTCCAAGTATATACTCTCGTATTCCAACAACAACAACCGTTAGATACAAAGTAAATGAATGAAAATGTAAATCTTACGTAACTTTAAGCCACACGTACTCACTCAATCATAAGTCTAGTCTCCTAAGGTCTAGGATAAGATTCATCCAATTCAGAAAACAAAAAAAAAATCCATATCTACTAACACTCATACACACAAAGAAAATATCAAATAATCAAAATCAAAACCAAAAAATTTTCAAAATCCAACAAAATCGCCAAAAAAAAAAATTATCGAAATCGAAACGAATCAGACTTCCAACAAGACAAACCTGCATCGTCGTCACACTCATTGCATGCAACAGCCTCATCGTCAGGACTCGCTGGAGGACGGCACACACCCAGCCCCCAAGCCTATGGGCCCAATAGAGACCAGCGCGGTTGTTACCTAGCGGTACCATCAGGTATTAAGTTGCACATACTATAGATTTATGTACTCGTACCTCTCATACACACCACCACCCCCCCAGTTCCTGTTGCCCGTTGTACTCGTAATTCTATGCTAATCAACAACATAAACTCTGATTGAGATCCTAACTGATTTGTCCACACACATACACACACGTTTGCCGCGACAAGTATCTGTGTAATTGTTCATGTCCCTCCATCGTAATCGTAGTTAAGTTCCACGTCCTTCTCTGTGGTATGTGGGTCAGCGCTGCATACATAATGCATATACCGGCGACAACCAGCGATGGGAATGAATACATCTGTTTGGTCGTTGTCTGCACCCTGTGTGAGGTTCGCCAAGGGGTGTGTTAAAGTACATACTTGTGAGTATCATTACCGTACCTGTCAGTCTGTCCGCAAGTGGTGCATATGAAGTTAATCAGTTGTAAGGAGCTGATATGAGTGTGTGGGCGTGAATGTGTATTTGCTTGTGAACTTGTTAAAATTCTCCAACCCCCACCCACCCTTTTTAGATTGAACTCTTGACAAGGAATTGATAATTCGATGAGGGGGATGCATTAATTCACAGTGACCTGTTTCGAGGGAGAACCAATCCCTGGAAAAACTCGATTAAAACATCGATCAACACGGTACATGACACCCCCCCCCTGAGGTGTGAAGTGTGCAGAAGACCTCATGTAATTTGCCAGCGACCTTAAGTTGGTGTTCATAACGTGGCCTTTAGCCTGGGTATATAGCTTTGTCAAGATGAACCCTTCATTATCTGTTTGGTTGTGGTTTTCGGAAGTTTGATGTGTGAAATTAAAATATTGGAAGGTTGCAGATTCTATGCCGTATCGTAGGGCCATGCGACAAGGCATTATTTCACAAGACATCATAAAGGCATATTTCTTGGGGGTATAAGTCCCAATGAGAGTTGCACAGAAAAGTATTCCGAGTTTGTAATAGTTAAGACAAGACCAGGTATTGAGGGATATGCTGTCCAATTCCCCCATCTGCTTGATCACAGATAAGATTTTGGGTAGGTTCGAGGTTGTCAATGTCATGACTTTCCCAAATCCTTTCTTTGATCATGTACGGGTGTTGCTCTACAATCATTAGTCTTTCCATACCGACTACACTGTCGCATAATCAGAAATGTTGAATTACTTGAAACTGAAATAAGGCCACAAAGGCTTTTCGACACTTATGCAAAGTCAAATAAACCCATAGGCCTCATGTTTCGTTTCGAATATGTAATTTCATATGGCCTTCTGCAGCACCAGAACATACTAATCGTTGTCCATTAGACAAGAATGACGATCTCTATAGACTATTCCAAAATATGCAAAATATTAAAGACTTCAATAAAAATGTTTCATATCCGCCGTAGCGTCGATTCCTTCGCTAAAGATCTTGGTGCATTCCCTGAACTATCGGCATCTTTCTTGATTTCTTGACAGCGTTCAGAGAATATTAAGTGTCTAGGAAAACATTTCGCAAGCTGCATTAAACTGTAGACCTCCTTCACTTGGTATTCTTCATCGTCAGTTGATTTTAATGATCGTCCTGACTGTGCATCGTTTTCAAAGCCCACTCGATCCTCTTTGTGCCACCCGTTATCTCTTGTTTTCAGAAGAGGTTGCTCATCGTTGCCATTTTTCATTATTCTTAACGAAAACTTAAACCATTTCAATGTGGTAGTCCATTTTCAGGTCTGTCTGACTCCATATATCTCTCAAATTTTTTAAGAGGCTTTATTGAAAACCATGCCCCAAAGTCCACTTTTGGAGCTGCATTGTTGTGCCATATTTTTTGTGTTATCAAATGCAATTTCAGATATTATAAAAAAAACAAGAAATTCATCTTTATCTGTAAACTACAACATAATGCCAATCTCAAGCACTACTGAGTGTTGTGGCGTAATATTCGGCACAGATGTCTGGGATAAGAGTGCCAACTTTAGGAAAAAATAAAAAAATTGTTTCTGTCGAAATTCCAAACGGGTAACATTAAAATGTTGTTTTTTTTTTCTATGTGCACCTTCTTATTTGACTCACTAAGTTCCAAGTCCAACTTGTAGAAGCTAGGCTCTGGTCACATGTGGGCTGTAGTGCAATGAATTAACACTTTCGCCAGGATTCAAGAGTTCGCAAAGGAAAAGCATTAATCCCAAAAATACAACATAACCATGTCTACGCCAATTTAAAATGTTGTACAGGGTTCGTGGCGTTAAACTTTAATCGGCTTCATGTTATACATCTTTGTAAGATTTGTGTTGACTCAAATGATTCCATTTACAATGATTTAAACTAATGCAGCCCAACGATGAAAGTTCATTCAATAAATTTGATGCATGTATCGAGATGTTGCACTCTAACGTCCAGTTCATTTGAGTTCAATCAAGTTCGAAAAGGATCGATTACTATATGTCATCCGTTCCACCGAAAGAATATTAACTCCTTTCAATATCAACATATATCGATAATCCATCTTTCTGGAATATTTTTTCCCTTAATTTGGCCTTATGAAAATATTAAAATTCTTATCGTCATTTAACAAAGAGTTTTAAATTTCAAACAAAAAACGAATATATACAGTCCAAAATTTTACATATTAATAAGACAGCAACGTTTCGTAACAGATTATCATTGCAGAAATCAAATTTGGAAAGTAAGAAACGCAAGTAATAAGTTGGATTTGTATATGGACCAGACTGAAGATGAAGAACTTAACATTTATTCGTCAAAAATAACTTAAATGAACATATAGTTGATTTAATCTATAAATAACGTATAAGTTTCATTACTATTCTTATCATTTTCTACACAATCTACAATCTGGCTGCAGTTCGTAGCTTGAATCATAACTTCAGACGGGAAAACTTGTGAATTTTGCCTGCTCAAAAACATTTTCGAAAAATAACATGGTTGCTTTCATTTATGCCAGACTTTTCATTCTATCAAATGTAAGGGCAATCAGTTTTCTGATATCGGTGAAAGAAAAGAAAATATCGTAAAGCTTTATTTGCTGAAGCTACTTCTGGTGACCTACTGACCTCCTTGCTTACCTATGCTAGGAGGCAATATGTTATGCAAATGCATAAAAAATAAAAACAGTTGATTTAGGGTTGGATTGGATTCATAAAGTGTTTCAGAAGTTCCATGTCGCATTTTTCGTCTCATTGGATGTCTTATTTAATTAATTTTTTACTTTATTTTTTAATTGACTGACATGTTGGTTGAAAACATCTACAAAGAGCCTGTAGACATTTGTATTTAAAGGAATTTTCATAATATTGTGATTCCAAATTGCTTCTTAAAATATCTCTTTTACCTTGGTTGTTCCAATCGTCCTCCCACATTTCTGAAGACGATATAGGCACAGTTTACATTCTCTATGTGAAAGCCATAGATTGCATTATATGGTTGCCGCAATGTGATTTTTGGCACAGATTCGCCTTTTTTTTATTTCCAGAGTCCACTACTTTATGAATTTTCTGCTGGTTTTTAAAATTAAAAAATGTTTTCCTATAAATGATTTTTTTTTGGGGCTCACGGGCAATCTTCGCAGACTACCTTTATCTAAGAGTCTCGCTTTAGCTGCGCTATTGGCTTAATATATGCTATCGCATCGTTTCATAGGCTCAAACTTTTTTTCTGTATGGCATGTCCAGACAATGACCACGTACATTTCTCGTTTCTCGGTCTCGTAGTGAAGGTGCGCAAAATCGGAAAAAATTGGAACATATAACAATCAATTTAGACTAATGAACTTTGTTACACTTTAACGCATGTGCTCTAGTTCTTGCAAAAGCAATGTTTGGATTAGCCCACTACCATTTCACTTCGGAATCTCTCAATGGAGGAATTTGGATTTTACAATTGCTTAACTCTTTCCAGCAAGTGAGTCTGAATTTTCGTTCTCTTCAATTTCAGTCTCAGTTAAACACAAGATTTCATTAAAGGATAGCTGGGTGCTTCCCTGTATATTGAAAAAAATAGCATTTTACAAAAACTTCTACAAATGCACAATTTTCAATCGTTTCAGCAGTAACACTGCTATCTTGTGTACATATATACTTCCGCAAATAGTTTTAAGCCATCCAAAATTTTGCTGCATCATTATCACGTTTCCTTAACTTCTTCGTAAAAAGCGGTTACTCTTAAATAAATCGCCTGAAATTGCAAATCCCTGAGGTAATGCCATAAACGCACTCCGAAATTCTCCATTATCCATCCTGGCAAAAAAAATTGTATTTTAAAATTTAATTTTCCTTTGTTGAAGGAACTCAAGGCTTTGTTAATTTTAAGCTTATACATTTGCTTAAGACTTTCTTCTTCAATCATCTTTAAATCATATCTGCAAGCCGTAAAATGTTTAAGTGTTCAATAAGGTATTGTATACTGCTGCCGCCTTTCTTGTATATATGAATGTTCTGCAAATTTCCCTGAACTTGAACGAATTCTCTCTATATTTTGCTTTCGTTTGTCGCTTCTCTTCATTCTGCGTCGGTAATCGTCGGGGTTTTAGTTTTCATTGTGGTCAACGATTAGCTCTGTTTGATGAAAGGATGAAACCATAAACACGTCACCTTATGTACAAATAAACATCAGCCCTGTTCTTTAAAATCAGTTGGAATCTCAATAACGGTAAAGGCCACACAAAACAATAACATCCCAACGTACCTGTCATCCATAATATCTACAGCGACCACAAAGAACCACATTGTGCACAATTTTAACATTTTACCGCCGCAACGATTATAATCGTAGGTTTCATGCACACACTCGATCCCTTTCGTAGCATAAGTCTCCATTCAAATTAAACGATAAGAAATATAGATTAAGAGGCTTTTCCATTTGTTCATGTATGTAATTCGCATTCGCACAGAATTGTATAAAATACACATTTAGATTAAGTCTTGTCGGTTGTGGTATATTTGAGAGCATTAAAGGAGTTGGTAATGGGTAGAGTTTAAGTCAATTTTCTTTTAGTATTTTATTTTTGTTTGGTTTTGGTTAATCATTGCACTTATTTAACACGGTTTTTAGTTCTCGTCTCTGCGAGTGCTCACACTGTATATTTGTGTACATGTTTTTTCAACTAACTGAATGATCAATGTGAACTGCAGCCTATGTACTAAATTGTCTTGTTCCACAATTACTACTACATAGCCAAATCACATATGAAATCTTAAAGTAACGATGCTGAAAACATTGGGCATAGCCTTTTGTTTATGGACAGATTTGAGAGATTTGCAATAGCAGGCGTTCTATAGCGCGTCTACATCCTTAATACCATGAGGCGCAGCAGATATCTTCATAGGTGGTCATCATCTAGTACAAGATGTTGATATGGAGCAAAACAAAGTGCATTAACGATTTTTTTCTAGTTTTTTTTAGTGTATGTATCCATTTGTTATCCATCAAATGAGTTGCCACATGGAACAGTCAGACTTTATAAATACCGTTACATGATAAATGTGACTTGTTATCATAGGCCCTATAGGAAACTCCATAACATACAAATTGGAAAATCCATCAGAGCCATTGTACTATTATGGGGTTTGCAAAAACACGAAAGAACTTAAAGCATTGTCTGGGACTGTATTACAATGTGAATCACAGAGCAGTAGATGTAAGAAATAGGTTGGTGACAAAATTCCCAACGTACGTGTAAATATGGGATTTAGCGTGTTTCTGTACTTTCAGCATTAATTTTTACAGTCCATATTTTTTGAAAAATTGCCAAAGCCATAAAATGGGGACGTGTTTCACCAAGTGTGCAAATCATGTCAAATGTCAAATCGGAAATATCCAATACAGAAATTTGTGTTGAATTAAACTACACTTGTGAATTCTGTAGTGTAGTCAAAATAAGAACTGCAGTTTGCTGCCCTAAAAACATTTCTTCTGTCAGAGAAAGTAGAATGTGGAAGTTTACTTAAATTTCTATTTTGTATTGTTGGAATACTGAAACAAATTTCAGTAAAATTTTTGTTTTGTGCTGTTTCTTTTTACATATGGGCAAGCACCTACAATTCCGAGAACTAAAGTCCTTTTAAATATCTCAGAGAAACATTCGTAAATATTTGTTAAGCCCTCGCCATTCCCTCATTAGGATCGCTGTAATATTTAAAGTATGTTATTGGAGCTTCTTCCACTGATTTCCACTAAATAAGTTTATCAAGAATTTGCAAGTTTGAAAATGTCGAGATATTGGACATTTGGTGATTTTGGATTTACGGAATTTCGAATTCTAAGAAGAAATGACTGAACTTTTCAAACAAATCTGCAAACTCTTGGTTATTGATCATGGTTAAAATCCACTACGACATGAGAAACGAAAATCCAAACATACACTCTTTGGTGTTTCATGTGTTCAACGTAGTAATCAATTCGCTATAAACCATTTTAGAACCTGTGACAATATTTTACTACAATGTACTACTAGTAGACCTGGTTATCCTACTTCAATAATCGTAACGCACAAATATTTAAAGTAACTCTTACTCTTACTCCAATTCGGAAAAATTTTCTATTTTAACCGCGAGGGATAGAATGCCCCAAAACAACGTAACCGGCCCCTACCGCATGAAAAGTAAAAAAAAATATAGACAATCGTTTTCTGCGGAATATGCAAATGATTGCTTTGTGAAGGCAATAAGCAAACAATGCTATCATAATAGTGAAAGAGCATACTTGTATAGCTCCGTAAGCGGTAAAGAGTTAACTGCCTATAATCAAGGTTTAAAAAGAAACTTAAAATACTTCTCTCAAAATTAGGACCTTCTTTTAAACCAACAGAATAAAAACGCAGATATATAATACATCGCAAATGCTTTTCTTTGCCGGGTGCCATTAGCCTTAGACGTATTTCGCTTATGTACCGCCCAATACTTCAGTGATACATATTAGCTTAACAAAATTTACATATAGGAAAATTTTACAAATGCAAAACCTGCTTAAAGCGTGATTCTCTTTGGCTTTTCTTGAGTTTGAATATGATCAGTTCTGATATAAATAAATAAAGTTGTTCCTTCAACATCACAATTGCGTCACTGTGCTTGGAGTGCATTCAATGCACTCATTGCTCATGAATATTTAACTTAAACATGGTCCTACATCGTATAACATAACAAAAGGAAGATGGAATTGTAACTTACTACATACGCACTGGAAAGAAAATATTATAAATAGCTGTGCAGTGAGCTGAACATTTCATCATAGAGTATTAATTTTATATTTTTTTTCTAAATTCACAAATTTTATTTATCATCATTTTAGTTTGAATAAAAAAAAATCACTGAACATATTCACGCCAAGACACGCAAAATAAATCTTTTGCTTACTTTTGTGTTAAATTTTTTGACCTAAAAACAAAAAAAAAACTTTCTACATTATGGAATCATATTGAATAAAAATATGTTTGTATGTGTATATATGTATCATTTAGGTGAATTTGGACATCCCATCACAAGTCAGTTTGGTGGCATTGGTGTAACAACATGGTTTCATGCTGGTGCATCATCATCACCCGGGCTAACATCTGGTCGCAATCCATTAGCCTCCTCAAGTGGTCAACAACCACTAGGTTCACAACAATATTTGCGTACTCTTTTTTTCTTTCATTCTTTTTTCTTTTCCTCATTCTGAGATATATATATTTTTCTGTTTGTTTTGTTTTGTTTTCTCTGTTTGTACTATTTTTATTTATTTCCATCTATTACTTCACACTAGAAAGTGGTGTTTACCTAAGACCTCTCGATCTTAAAAGATGTATCTATTTGTGTTTTTTTGTCTAACAAAACGGTTTTTTTTTACTCGAAATCATATTTTTTTCCTGTGTAAATACTGTGGTGTAATACGTGTTCTAGTATAACCCATCATATCCATATCGCCTCTGTTCTTAAAATATCTATTCAAATCACCTTATGGAACTCATCTACATTCCCCGCTGCCCCAACGTATGCATATGCATTTCAGATAATTAGCTTTTCTATTGACACTTTCGTTTTGTCTTTCGTAAATCATTCTGTTTTCTTCTGATCCTGCTAAAATGCAAATTGTTTAAACTTAAGAATGAATAAATAAAAAAACCTAACATTTGGTGAACTGTGAACACACATGACACTCTTGTTTTCTATCTTTTCCCACCTATTGCATTTCATTCGCGCCTTGATGTTTTCCTTCTTCTTTTCACACGAATCTGACAAATTTTTTAATAAAAATTGCTACGTAACTTTAATACAGAGTTGCCAGAATTAAAAAATTTTTAAAGTCAAAATTTATTCGAAAGTTGTTAGCATATCAGAGGCAAACAATCAATTCCTTAGAAACGAAAAAATAATAATGAGAAGAAATAACAAAAGTTTTAAAAAAGTATACAGGAAAGAAGACATGAAGTGACAATATAGAAGGATTAGATGTCAATAAGATTCGTGCTTTTCACACGCACATCCGTCTTGTAACTACAACTTTGGCGACATTCGAATATTAATAAGTAGTTAGTAACTTCTTTTGAAATCCAAAATTTAGGCCGCAACTATTTGTCCTTTAAAAAAAATTTAGGCCTAAATCACACAAGCAGGAAGTTGTAATGCATATCAGAGCCGTGGACCTCTATGAACTTACGGCTACATTGTGACACTGAGGTGATGTGCACCTCTCAACTCTTACGGATATTGTTAAATAAATGTTAGGAGGAATTATCACTTGACTTAACTTAAGCGACGCTTCCCTCTCTAAACTAAAACCGTCCGGTCGAATATTTGGTTTGCCCTTATACATTGGCAAGCGATGTTGTTGCGCATTATAGAGCTAGTGGTTGAGCGTGACAATTTTTCATTTCATAAGTCATTTCTCCAATGCGCACCAGACGTCAAATTATCACTTTTATTTCCTCCTGGAGATTACAAAGTGTTTAACTCAGACGAGCCATCAACCCTGATATCTCACTTAAAGCATAAATTGTTAGAGGCAAAGGCCCAAAACCCTGACCTGAAGAAAATTAGTGCAAATGAAAATTAGCGGAACTTCGTTTAGGACTTTCGGTGGATTCTTGATGATTTTTATTGTAAACAGGGTCTTAACCGTTAAAAAAAAATATAATTCATAATAGGCGGTCTCGCTAAGCATAGTTCATTTTGGCTAATTGAGCCGCAGCATCAGCCAAAAGGGCAAACTTTACGCCTTCCGGTCTTAAAGATATAGTGTAAGTCAGAAGTCACCAAATATTTATGGTCTCAAGAATTTTAAAATATCTAGGTTTTAGATTCCTGATTTATACTCGTCAGAAATTAAAGTAAACTCGTACAAATAAAACGTCAAAACAACATTAAAGTCTGTTGAAAAGTCAGGACATCATTTAACATAATCATATCAGTCGTTTTCCTAAAACTGAAATCATACTTAGCTAGAGGAATGTAGAAAACTTATTTTTAAGGGTACGTTTGCTGTTGGTTTCACGGATAAATTAAAAAAAAACAAACCTGGATGCCTGGAAAGGGTTCCATTTTGGATCATGGCCAGAACGGACGACGTCGACCTTAAAACTTTCCTAAAGAAGATTAAATTTTCGAAGTCAGCAAAGAGTGCCTGGATGTGTTCTAGGAAATATAAAAGCATCCTTATGACGTAAAATTTTGACATTCAATTTAGTCACGGATAAATATTAAGCGTAGGTTTCATAACGATCAGTCAGGAACAACGAACAAAAAGAACATTTTCCCAACTCAAATGACTAGAACGCATGTGCAGCAAAATTAGACATTGGAATTCATGGCCGCAAGCACAACGCATGATATTGCGTCAACGCAAGTTCGCTCCATTCCATATTTCAATGCGAACTGCACGTAGTACATGCCTGTTCGTGGAAATTAATTAATTTTCAGACAAGAGAGCAATATTAATAACAAATACATTTTTTTATATTTTTTACTTCTATAAGCGTCCATAAGAAATTAATTTGTATCTAGAACAAATTTTCACTTTTTAGATGATAGTAGGTCTACACAGTGCACATGTGGATTAAGTTGCGTTAACGCATTAAGCGGACGCGTGTGTCTTATTTGCACATATGTATGTTTCAAACATTAAACCGTAGGTGTCTCACAAATGACGTTTATCGATAGGCACCTGAAGAACGGGTGATTTGTTTATCTGAAAACAACCAAGGCCATATGTTTTTGCAATAATAAACCCAGGGCGAAACAAATGCAATATTTGTATATGCTATCATACCATCTGTCTATTTCCGCGCACCCAACAACTCCAACAACGATCGCATTTGAACAAAAAAAAAATAAAGCAACAACAACAAAAATGTCACAAAAAAAATTTCACACAGTTTAAAAAAAATAAAAAAAAGACAGACAAAAAAACATAATTTATGCAGGAAAATATATTTTATGCGAGAGCAAAGTTTATATAAGTAAAAAAAAAACACTAACACAATACAAAATAAATTATCGCATTTCCAGTGGATGAGCACATAAGTCCATCAGCAACGCACTTAACCGCGAATAGCTCAAATAAGTCAACTGGAATCAGTGACAATGGCAACGGGCGATTTTTGTCGATCCCCGGAAACGGTAAAAACACGAATATATATTGTTTATAGATATTTCATACATATCCATTCGAATCGGTATCACTGGCAAAAAGCAAACAATGTTTACATTCGATGTCATAGCTGCCTGACAGATCAGACGTTTTGCGTTTCTTTTCTCGTATGATTTTCTTGTGTTCCGTTTCGAAATTATGTACACACAGAAAAACCGCACACGGAATAGAAGCAGTGACAGAATTAAACTGAAGTTGACCTAAACGAATGCACTGCATGCACTTGCTTAAGACATAACTCTCAATGTACCCCCAGCCCACCACCACACATGTGTAACTCTCGACATTGCACCCTCATTTCACTAATCCCTGAATCAGGATGTTTTGTGTTACCTCACTCACACTCACACCCCCACATTTGTTTTGTTCTAACACTCGTATCTATATGCATGCTTGGTGCACTGATTTTTGACTCGTTGCTAGAGGTGTTTACTTCTTGGAACATTTAATTGACAAGCTTTTGCAGTGAGCTGGTTGAATACATGGTTTCTTTCTGTTCTCCTTTTGCTCTTTCGTTGCTCCTTCGTTTACGGTTTTTTGGTTTTTGACATCTAGATGACATGATCAAGAGCCCCAGCAGTACGTCGATGACCAGGAACATCAGTTCCAGTGAGCTAAACGACCATCGCGGCAACACACAGTTCATGCGGAAGATTCCGCCCGGGGCCGAGGCTAGCAACATTCTCGTGGGTGAGGTGGACTTCCTGGAGAAGACGCTGTCGGGCTTCATTCGATTGCATTCGGCCGCCGTGATGGGCGACCTAACTGAGGTTCCCGTCCCCACAAGGTGAGCATTGCAACCAATTTTAAAACATCCTTCGTCATATGGCCTCCTTGCAGATTTCTATTCATTTTACTCGGCCCGCCGGGTAGCAACAGTAATTTCCATGAAATTGGCCGTGCCATGGCAACCCTGATGTCCGACGAGATATTCCACGAGGTTGCCTACAGGGCGCGCAAACGCGACCATCTTTTAGCCGGAATCGATGAATTCCTCGACGCTGTCACAGTATTACCGCCCGGTGAGTGGGATCCAACAATCCGCATTGAGCCGCCGGCAGCCATTCCCTCGCAGGAGGTGCGAAAGCGACCACCGGAGGCCCCGAAGGAGGAGATCGACGAGGAGGAGGAGGAGCAACGATTGCGCGAAGAGTCCGGATTGTCGCGTTCGGGTCGTCTGTTCGGGGGTCTCATTAACGACGTCAAGAGGAAGCTGCCATGGTACTGGTCGGACTTCAAGGATGCCCTATCCCTACAGTGTGTGGCCTCGTGGATTTT
Organism: Eristalinus sepulchralis; assembly: GCA_944738645.1. NCBI lineage: Eukaryota > Metazoa > Arthropoda > Insecta > Diptera > Syrphidae > Eristalinus > Eristalinus sepulchralis. The sequence goes on from OX122883.1 coordinate 37,210,050, forward strand.
CCTTTACTTCGCTTGCCTCTCGCCGATCATCACTTTTGGTGGACTGTTAGGAGAGGCGACCGGAAAGAATATGGCTGCCATGGAGTCGCTGATTTCCGGTTTTGTGTGCGGCATGGGCTACGGCTTCTTTTCAGGCCAACCACTGACTATTCTCGGTTCTACTGGGCCAGTGCTGGTGTTCGAGACCATAGTCTATGACTTTTGCATGGATCAGGGTTGGGACTACATGACGTTCCGGTTTTGGATCGGCACGTGGATCACAATCATTCTGCTTATCCTTGTGGCTGTGGACGCGAGTGCTTTGGTCTGCTACATCACGCGTTTCACTGAGGAGAACTTTGCGACCCTGATTGCTTTTATTTTCATCTACAAGGTAAGTGGCAACGACGGAGCGGGGAGAATGAGTACCTAACGGCAATAAATTCTTGCAGGCGGTCGAGAATGTGCTGCTGATTGGTAAGAATTTCCCGATTAACCCTTCGTTGCCGTATGACTGTGTTTGCACGCCGCCAACGGGCAGCAACGCCACCATCCTTGAGTGGGCCAAGTTCGATAAGTCTCAGTGTTTGGTGAGTAACTGAGATCTCACGTGAATTGTTAGACTTTAACCACCCCATCCAGGTCAGAAATGGTACCCTCTTTGGAATGGACTGCGACCAGCCGGAGGCGGCCAATGTTTTCCTAATGTCGGTCATCCTGTTCTTCGGCACCTTCGTGACGTCGGTGATTCTGAAAGACTTCAAAAACGCCCTCTTCTTCCCCTCAGCCGTGCGTCAGTTCATCAGCGACTTCTCCGTCATCATAGCCATTTTCTCGATGTCCTTCTTGGACGGAATTGTGAATGTCCCCACCCCGAAATTGGAAGTTCCCCATGAGTTCAAGCCAACCCTGCATGAGAGGGGCTGGCTTATCCCACCTTTCAGCCCAAACAATCCCTTCTGGACGCCCATTGTAGCCGTTTTCCCGGCAATGCTGGGCACAATCCTCATCTTCATGGATCAGCAGATCACCGCTGTCATCATCAACCGCAAGGAGAACAAGCTGAACAAGGGCTGTGGCTACCACTTGGATCTGTTCGTCTTGGCCCTCCTCATTCAGATCTGCAGCGCTATGGGATTGCCTTGGTGAGTTCGAAGTCACACTCCACCAGCACTCGGGGGGAAACTTAATGTTGTCTGTCTCTTTCGTAGGTTTGTCGCTGCCACAGTCTTGAGCATAAATCACGTCAATTCACTGAAGAAGGAATCCGAGTGCGCCGCTCCTGGTGAGAAACCGCAGTTCTTGGGTGTCCGCGAGCAACGTGTCACGCATATTTTGATATTCCTGATGATTGGTGGCTCGGTGTTGCTGACACCTCTTCTCTCTCACATTCCTATGCCGGTGCTGTTCGGAGTTTTCTTGTACATGGGTGTGGCGTCACTCAAGGGTCTTCAGTTCTTCGATCGCATCCTGATCATGCTTATGCCAGCGAAATATCAACCGGATTACATGTTCTTACGTCAGGTAAGATTTTGCTTTCAATTGTGAAGCGTTTCGAATTTCTTTGGGTTGGAGGAGTTAAGACTTGAATACACAATTGTCGGTTCTAGTCTTGTGTCAGTTGGCGAAAAAAATCGATGATGCTTTGGTGGCGCCGAAGCGACCAGGGCCTTGTTTCTTTAGTCCCATTTGTGCTTTGCGTGCTTTTTTTCTCTCATGGGAAGTGGGACCAACTGTTGACTCCTGTAAGTGTCAGCCGGCACACTTACCCACTAAGTGCGAAACACGCACGATCTTTCAAAGATCCATTTAGCTACTGGCTTACGCCGATGATATTGAAGTGATTGAACGAACACAGCCAGTTGTCAATAAGGCGATGAACAAGGGAAGAGCAAGTATATGCTTTCAACAAGGAAGGACGCTGAACATCGACGTCTTGGACAGGGTATCACAAGAGGGCAATAACTTTGATTTAGTTAAGGGCTTCGTCTATTTAAGTTCTGCGCTAAATAAGGACAAGAACATAAGTGCCAAAGTCAATGGTAGAATCATTCTTGCCAACTTTTTTTTTTTTTTTTGGGCTCAAGAGGCCTGTCCTGTTCCTTCGTGGCTTATCCCTTATTAAGAGTGGATGAGGAGACCCTTGGTCTTTTTGAAACGTAAGTTCTTCGTGCAGTTTTTGGTTCTGATAGCGTTTGTGTTTAACGAGAAGACTCAATTGTGCACTCTATAGGCTGTACAGTGGGATGCGCCAATTCATGCGTCTACGCATACAGCACTTAAGATGGCTAGTTCATATAGAGCTTTGGCTAAAACTATTCCGGCTGTAATGACTTCTTAAAAAGAAGAGGGCTTCCCTGTAAATTGGGACATTTCCAAAGGTTATGGTGGTCAGCTGCTTCTAGATGTACCCAATTTGCCTACCATTCGCGGGTTTTGACTTCCGTAACAGAGAGTCGTCTGTTCTTCTTTCTCGAACCTGAATGCTAGACTCTGTTACCAAGAGCAGTGTTGTTCATTAATTTGCTGAGGCTTCATTAACCCTCACAGACAGGAATGATGCGTCCCTAAAGGGTGATTTTTTAAAAGCTATAGGAAAGTTTTTCAACAAAAAAACACATAAAATTCAGAACAATGCATGAAATCTTTATTTGAATCGATAGTATTATTTAATGTTTGAAGATTATTTTATGCAAATGTTAACCTTGACTGCGTCTCAGATGGTCCATCCGCTTTCGGCCGGTATCTCACGAATAATTGTCCTGTCTTCCAATGCGTCAACAGCGGGCTTGTCTGTATAGACATGAGCTTTAACATAGTTCCCGTCTTGTTGAAACCACAAAAAAAGTTAGATATCATCTCACGGTAGCGCTCACCATTCACAGTTACGTTACGATTCGCATCATCTTTGAAGAAGTACGGTACAATGGTGCCCATAAACCGCACCAAACTCCGACTTTTTTTTGAACGCATTGGTAGCTCTTGCAATTTTTCTGGCTGATATTCACTCCAAAATCGGCAATTCTGCTTATTAACTTACCCATTGAGCCAAAAATGAGCTTCGTCGCTGAACACAATTTTCCTTAAAAAGTGGATCTGAACTTTCTTAACAGAGCACGCATTTTGAAAATAAAATTCAATAATTTGCAACCGTTGTTCGTTTGTAAGACGATTCATGGTTAAATTATAGACCAAACTGAAGATGTTTGACTGTGAAACAAAACACGAAACGTGCGTCAGCTGTTAAAACCAATGTTGCCAAAAAGATAAAGGTACAAAATCTCCCTTTATTTTGTCGAACGTGCGAAGAATTTCGTCTGCTGCTCCACTTGACGATTAATAAAAACAGACATTTAAGTGACTTGTGCAGCCCCAGAGGCATAGTCCGTTGACCCATACGCGGAGGTTCCAGATTCGATTTATGGACTGTTCATGCCGGATTGTTTCAAAACGCCAATGATAAATTGGAAACAAAAAACTTTCAAGATCTAGTCGTCTCGAGTCCCCAATAAGCTGTAGGTCGCATCCACTAGTTTAATAAATTTCACGCTTAACAACATTTATTACTGAAGGAGTTAGGCCTTGGTCGCTTGTGGACTGCAGTGCCGGTCAATGTTTGTTGTCGTTATACATTAATGCAGTTTGCAGGTTCGATTCTTTGAATTAATAGTTTATACCGTACATGGAAGAGCAAAGATTGATAATCTACGAAAATTTTGTGTGTTCCAGGCTCCAACTTCAAATTGAAAAGCAAATGCTTCAACGAAAATTTGACTCGAAATTAGAAAACGTTGTTGAACACACAAACTAATTCCAGGAATCACAGGACTGTCCTATAGGGAGTTAAAGCAGTCATACCCATGTACTTTATATGCATTAACTTATCCTTACCAGCATTAATATAAAAAAAAGATGTTGGTCCTTCCGTGCCCAAACTTCTATCCCAAATTATTTGTTTGACCTATTCTTAATGATTTCACCTCCAAGCTGTTGTTTATTTGATTCAACTTTCCTGAGAATCTCCATTTACATATATACATATGTTGTATATATGTATGTATTTTCTAACTTCCCAATTGTATCGTTTCGTACCAATTTAGCATTTCTTCACAGTGCCCTTCAACAGCCCATAACTTCTTTTATGCAGAACAAATGCAATTTCCTCTCGCCCTTTTTATTGCATATCTCTTGCAGAATATTTATTTGCATTTCTGAAGAGAATTAAATCCTGATTTCATTTAGCATTAATGCATTCGTTATGCTTCTCTAATGGTCCCCAATGATTTATGGAAATTTTCCATTCGCATGCATAGCGGGATAAGAAAATTAGAGCGTGAGTTGATTCTTTTATGTCAAAGAAAGCGTTTTATTATCTCGAAAATAAGGAAAGTCATGCATATCATATTGAAGGAGGTCCTTAATCTATATTCCCGTGCGATTCATGTTTGATACTTATTCTTTTACTACCGGATGCAATTGAATTAATGCATGCTTTCTAGAAAGCTCCACTTGTACACACGCGGTATTAGGAGATAAAATATGGTCTTGGAGGTATTGTGATTTCCACTGTAAGACTTTTATTTATTTTTGTTAGTAGCTTAAATCTTTGGATCTATTGTATAGGTTTTAGTTGAAGAGTAGGAGAATAAAAAATATGCATTGCACTACTGAAAACAATATTCTTGGTTGCACTTTTAAAAAGTGCAATTCAATTTATTTAGTCGATAGTCCAATCATAGTACAGGGTCAATCATTGCATGGTTTTATGTTAAACGCGTTGGCATTTGATACCTGCCTAACTAAGCTGTCATTTGAAGTGCCACAATATTAGTTGAACGTTTGCAATTATTGAATGGAATAACAATCGAGCAACGCGCTGAATTATTTTATTTAAACTCTCTATAAATGTGATGTTTTAAACCTTGAGAATTTTTATCCAATGCCCTACGATTGGCATTACCTACTACCCAAGCAATCAGTTAAATTGTTAAAAATTAGAGGAAAATAGGCGCGTTACAAATATCGTAGAGTCGATAAGTCGAAAATATTTCTGCTGTGAATAAAAGTGTTGCTGGCCATACAAATTTACTTATTTGCCGGCAGCAATTAAGAGTTTTATAACCCCCGTATGGTGAATTTGTCGTTCGAAAGTGCACCTTCATCCTTACGAAACAATTGGCGTCTCCTGATCACTTCGAAGACGCTAATCGGCGAACGGTTATACTCAATTCAGAGAAATATGGTCAAATGATAATCAATTTTTGGGCCGGCATTGATTATGACATTGAAGATGTGACATGAACTTGGTTCTTATAATTCAAGACAAGAAAGCAGCCAACATCATCAATTGTAGCTCTTTTGCCTGAGAAGTTTCCTAGTTGGTTTGGTTCTGCAATTCGACTCTGTTAGATTTTTTTCTGTTGAACTATGAAAAAGACAGTGTTTACGAAAATCTCCTAATCGAAACACTAGACGTATTAAAAACGAGCGTTCAAGTTATGACCAAGACACTCGAAATGTTTGACCAATGTTGGGTGAAAATAATAAAACAGTTGTGTCATTACACGCTATAGGGATCAAAAAACCCAAAGAACATTTTTCATCCTTAAACATATCAAAATCAACTTAATTATAAAAATTGAGTTGCACTTCAGCCCACAGGTGACCAGGACCTAGCCTCTTCATAAACTATTCGTGTTGTTTTCTCACGGAAAGAAGAAACCGACAGTTTTTTTGGCGAGATTTGAGAAGATTTTCATAGACAATTATTACTCTTTGAGTAGTGTCGTGAAAATTGCGAGCTGTACAGATCGGGAATCGTATCTGTACGGGACGTGCGAGTTGACGCACTCACCCACTACACCACGGCGACCACATCAAAACAGGATCAAACTCAAAATTCCAGTTTGTAGTTACGCCGAGTCCTGGGGGCACTTGCAATCGTCTCGGATTTTTCACGCCACCACCTCTGACAACACTCAAAGAGTTTTATTTATCTATTGTATGAAAAGCTTTTTAAATCTTGCAGTTCAGGAGTTGACAGATCATTGTGCATTCCCTCTATTTTGGTATGCACAGCAGTAATTACTGAAGAAGCTAGAGCTTTGTAACTTATGGGTTGCATTGCCACCCAATTTAATCTATCTTCATTCCTGTAGATTGCCGTGGAATCACTTCTTTAAATGATAGAAATTTTAAGTCACTCGAAAATGAAATATTCTTCATTATTGTTCTATAATATGTTATTTCGAATCTTGAGCAATTCAATTTTGGATAATTACACAGAGAATTGAGGATGCCTGAAAGACTACCCAATAACCAATTCTAGATATCATATCTACATATCTACATAAACCATTTCGCTAATCAAAATATAAATTACAAATTCCATCCTGTCCGATATCATCGTCTGATTTGCAGAGGCAGAATTAAAAGCTTGCACAGATCAAAAGATTTCTCAAATATCAACGTCTTAGCTCAAAATAAAGAAACAAAAACTGGATTATATTCATTATGTCACTGATTTGCTTAAACAACTTTGTGCACATTTATCTTGTCCATTAAGATGATTTTAACTGCTTCGCTAAAGATAGAATACATTTCATAGCCTCATATAAAATTATTGATGAGATTCGACATATCTTGTCCAGAAACTCCCAATAAATGACTCACGTCCACTTAAATATTCAAGTTACTGATCGTCTCCATTCCACATCCGGTTTTGTTCATTAATTTCTTGCACTCGGTTATTTGCTTTCTTCTTCTTTTCGAGTAAATAAATAACGAAACTTAAGTTACAATGGTAAAATTGAAGTGAATTCAAAATGCTCACAAATCAAATTTACCGTCTGTTGGAGTTGAAAATGAGACCAGAGGACTGGGAAAAACTAATTTTTAGTGACTCACAGTGGAACATAAAGATCTTAAAGTTGGATTCAAATCAAATGTTGCTCAAAAGAAAACATGTTTGAATATAGTCTTAACAATTTTTCAATTAATTTGAATGACTTGCGTTTATATAATTTGTACAATATAAGCAAGCTCATAAATTCAAAAATCATAACTTCGGGCGTAGCCTTTTTTTCCCGGATTTTTCTATGTATGTATATTTCAGGCCTGCGAAGAAGGGCTTGAGCCTGAGCTATAGCTGCCTTCCATTCTTGATGGTCCCGGGCACGCTGCTTCTAGTTGTCAAGACCAAGCTGGGATTCGAAGACCCTCTTAGCTAAAGCATTGTTGTCCATTCGCTCGCTGTGGCCGAGCCACTGTAGTCGGCGTATTTTTGACTTTCGAACCACATCCACATCTTGGTACAGCGGTTGTGTCTTCTCCTCCATTCGCCTTCCTCGCAGACAAGATCATACATATATTCGTTGCAGAAGTTTTCTTTCAAAGGAACGTGGAATCTGCTCTCCCGCTTTTGCTTATCGTCCAGCACTCGGCTCTGTATAAGAGTACGGGTAGGATAAGCTTCTTTTAGAGCGTTATTTAAGTCCTTCGAGTCAGGAATTTCGACCCTAGCTGTTTTGACCGAAAATACACCGGTTGCCAAGGGTGATTCTGTGCCGAATCTCCACTAAGGTTTCGTTCATGGAATTCACGCTTTCCCCGAGGTATACAAACTCCTAAACTACCTTAAAGTTGTAGCTGTCAATTGTCACATTCCGACCGAGGTGAGGATCGATTCTTTGTCGACAGCCTTTATTTTGTTTTATCCTCGTTCACTCTAAGACCAGCTCTAAGACCAAATTTATATTCAAAGGAGGAAACAGTAATCAGCCGATCCTGGAACTAGTGTTCCTCAACCTCATGTCACTATTAAAGAATTATTTATTTAAACACATCGATCGGCAAGAATTAGAGTTCGATGTGGAGCAGCACATTTCAAATGTCACAAATGCTCCCAATTAATGTACAAGATGGATAAGGTCGTTAAATCACACACCGGAGGTCTTCGGTTCGATTCGCTTAAATGGCTCGAACTTCAGGAACTTACTAGAAACGTTTTAAATGTTGTCGATTTGATGAATCAAATCCTGAGTGATTGTTAATTAAAAACAGCTCAATAAAATAAAAATATCACCGCCACAGTGTGGGTGGTTGGTAGTTGTGTCCACCAGGGAAGAGTATCACGCTGGATATCATTTCAGTTTATTGAGTGTTTCTCCAGAGAAACTCGGATTTCGGACCCAAAATATCCGTTGGGGTCAAAGCACTCACTCACCATGCCACGGCACCCCCTTTCCACAAGTCGGTGAATCGAATTATTAAACAATCTACAAATTCGAAGAACGTCTACATTTTCTTAATTTTAAAGACTACGAGCACGGCTTGCAACAAAGTGTCATTCAACTAGTCCGCCCGGTCAAAATTCTGTGTTCACTTTCTACAGTTTAGGGAGTTTAATGTCCTGACTGTGACAACCCTTATCAATTTGCGTGCATCATCCTTAATGTGGGCTTCCTGCGTTCTGCTGGTTCTGACACAATGATTGACAGACTTTCTTCAACAAATTGAATAATTGACCACCGATCCACGATTGCAGGGAAAAAACCAAGAATCCCCATCAAACGAGCATGCAGTGACGCCGACAAGTGTTAAATATTTTGACAGTAATCGTCCCACTTGACTGAAATTGCCATGATGAGGTTGAATTGTGAGACACTCTCATTGCCATGATGCAGCGATCAAGTGCTTCGGTCGCTCTAAGTGAGGGCCGCCGATCAAATGTCATTTGTGTTGTCATAATTTATTTCGCGAGATTGTCTCTCTTGACTAAATCTTTTTTTTTTCCTTTCATTGCAGGTTCCCATCAAAAGAGTTCATCTCTTCACACTCATCCAATTGGCTTGCCTTATTATACTGTGGCTTATTAAATCATTCCAAAAGACATCGATACTGTTCCCGCTTATGCTGGTGGTGATGATTGGTATTCGAAAATCGTTGGATCTACTGTTCACGAGGCGCGAATTGAAAATACTCGACGACATCATGCCGGAGATGACGAAACGTGCCGCTGTCGAGGATGACCTGCACCAATTGGAGGATGGCACTGCCGAGGTGGGATTCTTTGACAGACTGTTAAGTTGTTGTGGGGGCGGAAGTAGCAATAATACATTAGAACAGAAAAAATAAACACACACACACACTCAGAACAGAAAACAAAGAGAAAAAAAACCACAAGCACGCACAAAAATCAACATTTCCCCCCCATCACAAAAACATACAAAACAACAGACAGTAGTGCATCACATTCGTTCCGATCCATCCCGGATATTTAGTAGTAGAAATCTGTTGATTGAAGAAACGGAAAACGAGCCCAAATTTCACAGCACACTCACATTAAGGCAGAATCTATCATAGAGCAAGTAACAATAGACGCAGACGAGAATGCATTGCAGTTCAGCTACGGCGCGTGCCTATGTATTTAGTGTTAAATATTTCAGTATTTATTTGATTTTCTGTTTTAAATCCACCCACACGAGCAGTTTGAGAGAGGGATTTGCATTTGCAAATCGAAAGCTAAAGTCAATCTTCACAGAGTACATAAATCGCATGGTGTGGAGCTGCGACAATATACGATACATCCACATTAAACTTTAAGTTAGTGAAATATTCGCACACTATATCTGTATATTAAATATAAATTTTAATTTGTTTTCTTTTTTTTTTTTTGATTTTTTAAAATATTCTTGTATATGGTTAAAGTTTTTAAATTTTTTATTTAACTATGTTATATATCAATTTTTATTTCCTCTTTTTTGTTATTAATTGTGTATAGTATACATGTTGCTTTTGTTTTCTTCTTTTATTTTTTTGTTCCACTATAATTAATAAGATTAATTTACGTTTATAGCAAATGTGGTCTTATTTAAAATAAAATTTACAAAAAATGCAAAAAAAACAATTCATATTCATATAATATGCTTAAGACTAGTAAGTAAAAGTTTTTAACAAAATTACTCGAAAAAAAAAGAAAGTTAGAAGAAAAACAAAATGGCAGGGTTAAATGAATAAGTAGACAACCCACTCACAGAGAAAAAATAACAATAAATTCATAGTTGATTTCATTTGCCATAAATGCCCTTTACATAGAATATATGAAGATAGGAATGATGATGAATAGATAATTGATTTAGGATAACCGATGGTGTAGCCTTAGTTACTGTGAATAGATTAAATAAATTTTTATTTCAATTATTTCACATCCGAATGTTGTGTCTTCCTAAATATATTCCTAGAGCTAATTCCCCACGCGAAACTTAAAAAATGTGTGTGTTTGAAGTTCCTCCTATTTCAAGGGACTTACGGTTAAAGCAACGATATTTCAATTGTTTTCTTGTTTTGTTATTGTTTGATTGCGTTTGAAGAGTGATAAGTAGTTTACTGTAGTTCATTTGAACTAGCTGGTTAGGTGTTTGGCTTTAGAATGCTCAATTGTTTTTCACTTGAGGTTAGTATAATTTTGCGTAAGGATTCCAACAAGGTTTATTGAAATTGTGCTAGAATATTAAATGAAAATTATTTGTCATTTTCTTGGTGTCCTTGAATCGGGTGGCTTATTGCTTACTAGGATAAACTTGTTCAATTGTTCTAACTTTTCATTCCTTTCATGAATGTTTCTACTATAACTTTGTGTATATTCTTTAAATGGACAATTTTCTCAAAAACTCTTTGTTCATTGACTATGAACAAAATGTTAGACAGTTTCCAGGTTTTGATTTATAAAGACTCTGAGGCTTTTGAACATTCATCCCTAGATCCCCTCCATTATCTCAATTTATTTAATGTCTCTTAACACACATTGTCACTCTAAAGTTGATTCCTAGTCTTGGAAACGGAATACGACTGAGTTCGTCGAGGTCAAGTCTGGAGTATTCTAAAAAAGTACGTAATTGTTGATGCTTTATAAGGGCCATTTAGTCTCGGGTAGACGGTAGCAAATCAGAAAATTTCAATGTAGACGTTGGACAAGGGGTACTTCTTGTAAGCTCTCCTTTTAATAATATACATAAGCTGGATGAATGTTTTTGAATTAGTCATCTTTATATCACAGAGGACTGAGTTATCCTCACAACCTCCGAAACAGAGTTCCGGCACACGTTTTATCGGTATATTCTGATCTGCTAGAATAAAAGTTAATGTCCGCAAATCTCGTTCACGAGTGACGGAAGGAGTAATACTGAGCTCTCCTGTAGATTTGGCCAAGTTGGATCAATTTTCAAGCAATTGCAGAAATTGGGAAGGGTGAGCTTGGTATCAATTTCACAATTCAATTTCTTGACCAAAAGAATAAGATTGGGTATACTAACTGCAAGGTGATATTTTTAGAGCTGTTGAGGAAGTTGCTACAAAAAAATAACTAAACATAGGGTTGTTCCATTTTCAAACTGAACGGATTTTAATTCGATGGTTTAGTCACGTGGCACAAATGTAAGCATTTTTAAGACTTTTGAGACGTTTCTTGAATGCGATTCCAACAGGTAGGCGACTATTTGGCAAACCAGGTCCAAGAGCTCGCCTGGCTACAGTTCAGGATAACTCCCAATGTGTAGATGTCGATGGCGGAAGAAAGAGTATATTTGCGATTTGCGAACATTCCCCCTACGAACTCTCTTAAAAAACAACCTATTCACTGAAAATGATGATGATGATAACAACGTTGCTGGGCCTAATGCAAGAAACACGCACAGAACATAATAACGCGCTTAACCCCCTGAAAAAGGGACCGCTGGCATATATGTATTGATTCACCCTTAAGAGTTTTATATAAAGGCTATTGAATGGGCGCCACGAGGTGATTGTATATCAACTTGATCTGTGCAAGACCAGGGACCGTTCTTGGCATCTCGCCAAGTTAATAACAATCACCAACTTTTCCCTGGATGCAGAAGCCCATGCCCTCCGTTTCTTTTTTTCAGTCTCCTGCAATATTAAACAGTCATCCATGAATTAGTCCCTAAAGCTCAATAAGTTGTACAACTTTAGTTCAATATTCTTAATTAAACTTCTTGTTTGTCTACTAACATTTTGAAGAGTGTGCATCGGTTTGTTTGAGCGTGTTTTTGAACTTCCGCCAATAAGTTTTTTCGTGTGACCGTTGCACAGTTGGCCAGAATGGTTGAACAGCGAAAAGAAAATTCAAAACCTCGAAAGCGGTAAGTCATTTCAAAAATTAAGTTTTGCAGGTTTGTCAAGTGAGGCGATTAATATTTAGTCCTCGGCTGTATTTGTTGAGTGGTTACATTATTTCAGTTAAATATCTAGTTACCTTAACGTTACCTCAAAACTCAAGCTTACCCAATTTATTTTTGGTTTATAAGAATAGAGTTGAAGAAACGAGGATATAGTCCTTTTTTGCTCAGACAATGGACATTGCCAATACCTTTACTATAGACATCAGCGTTGACAGTGCAAACAGGTTTCGGAAGCTTTAAAGTCATTCTAATTGGAAACAAATTGCAATCCTTAAGAATCCTTAAGAATTGTAGGTTTAGCTTGTGTAGAAAATCACGTGGATTCTTCTGCATATAGAAGCATTTGTCAACTTTATACAAGAAAGAAGAAGTTATTTTTGTGGCGTCACATATAAATTAAGAAAAGTTAACTCACAGCGTGCATTGTGAATATAAACTTGAAATTCATTCCGAAGGAGAATGCAGTCGAAACCCAGCTTAGTTTCTGTTGTATTCCTAACGCCGCTGTCGAGAATTCATGGATATATGTGACTACGCGGACAATATTTAAGTGCAGTCACGATTTCCGTCGCTCAGTTCACCTCAGTTTTTTAAGTGCAACTTTTTCCTTATATTTCACTTTTTTGGTAGCCACTCTCTCAAGTCACTTTCAATGATCATATTTGAGAGATGAGCCTTGATTTGCAGCATGTATTATTGCGATTTCTTCTTTTCTTTCCTGGTTTACGCAACAGTCCGAGTTGGAACTTATATCCCCTTACAGATGGTCCAGTTTCACGAATAGCTAACATACCACTTCTGCTTGAAATAAGCTACAATGGTTAAGGAGAGTAAATTCCATTCAACACCTTCAACACAGACCATTGTGAATCCCGACCGGAGCAATGTAGATCATAAATTTAGTTTAAGATCATAAATTTAAGAAAAAACAAAACACTAAAAAGAATATTTCTGACCTCTCTCTCTCTCTCTTTCTCTCGTTCTATCTAACTATCTCCCTCTATATATCTCTCTTGCTCTACCTCTATCTTCCCCTCCCTCCACCCTCTCTCACTCTCTCTCTCTCTCTCCCTCTCTCTCTCTCTCTCTCCCTCTCTCTATCTATCTCAAGTAACATTCTTTACTTTTCTTCCGGCATTTTTGTCCATATCTCATTGAAATGTCAAATCAAAACAAAGAGACTCCGCTGCTCTGCCTCAGTACAAATACCCTCCGTTCCAAAATTGTTTGTTTATATTCACTTCCCTTCCATCAGAATTCCGTTAATTAGCCGAAAAATGTGATCAGACTCACTTTACGGCCACACTCATACGGAATTCGAATAATTTTCAAATTAAAATTCAGCAAATTATTGCTTAATAGGCGAGCACACGGAATTGCTTATTTATGAATCCGGGCTCGAAAAAACAAATCACACCGTACAGCCTGGAATGCCGTGGCGTACTGGTTCTGCTAACGAGCCAACGATTGGTCGTCAGTTATGAAGCCGAAAATAATTTTTAAATTTTTCACACCCAATTTGTGGCGAATAATCTATTTGTTCGTGTGCTTGCCGTTATATGGCGATGGCAGTAAAAAAAACATTTTTACGTGTCTGTTGTCGGGAATGCCTCGTTTAATTCGTTTTATATGGCGCCCGATCTTCAGCTGGTTGGGGTCACTGGCTGATTTATCTTAGCATTGAGACGGCTTCGTCCCCGACCTAGCTTAACATTCGCGCAAAGATGAGATTTCGCGAATCACGAGGATCGGTGGCCATGACATTTACTTTCAGCGGAATTGAATTCGCCCGCGAGCTGGTTGGTGAAATGAAATCGATTGGTTTGACTGGAATTGATTTGCTGATGAGATGTGATGAATCAGTGTTTACTTGAATTCAGTTTTATTGCGGCGAAACAGGACTGTGTGATTTGACTTAAAATTGATAGTCGATTTAATTTGTCATCAGAATTAATTGTGTGTGGTAAAAGTTATGGGCACTATATGGTGATGGTGTGGATTCTGACATTTGTCCTAAGAGTTCACGGCTCGCTTGATAATATCACTACGGTATGGAGTTGAGTACCGAACAACATGCAATATCAAGAGTCAAAGCTGCTCTAAGCCACTGCCTTAAAGATTAAAAGATCAATTAGGTATCCCTGTCATTTTGTAACATTGACCACTAAGATGTTAACTCGAAAAGCAGCTTCCGTATCTTAGTGAAAGTTGAAGGAGAAGAGAACTTTAGCCAGGGACTAATGGCAAACTTGAATCTAGGAAACTGCCTTAAAATGTTCAGCTCTTCCCGTGACTGTCATAAAAACCATCGACGGCTAACACAATATTTGTGACTTTTGCCAACTACCTACCACCTATTCGATTAAATATCGAAACTACAGGACCTAAGGAGACGTTGCGTTGCTGATGACAAATCCTATGGTGGCCTTGCATGGACTCTTGGATAGCTGATCACTGATCCTAAGATGGCTTCGGATAGCCTTTCCATGTGTTACCAAATTCGTTTCCGCACTTTTTTGAATACGAAATAAATGGAAAATCCAAATTTTCATCTGTGAAGTTAAAAGTTACGTATTTCAAAAAAAACATATTTTTAAATCCATATAATTTATAAATTTCAAAAAAATAGAGCACTCAAAACTACCGAACATATGCCACTCTGGTTTTCTTAATTCTACATAAATGCCGATGTCGCAGCAGTCTAAAGACATGCCCATTGGAATGATTTCTCCTTTAAAGGGCGAAAACCAATTCACCCAATGATGATATCCCATCTATAAAACCTGATTTCCCAGAAATCTGGCAAAAAAAGAAACTTCTGCCATTCTCCTCTCTTTCAGAAATATATGTTTACGTGCCTTTAAAATAAACACCATCCCGATTTCCCTCAATACACACAATTTCTGCGGAAAAACGTCACTCAGGATCCTATACTTACACTCCTGCCCCTGACCTTTCATTAGCCTTCATCAACTACCCTCCAATTTGCGACTGTCTCTTTTCCCAATAAAAAGCAATAAGCCCTTCAATTCAAGGAGCATCGAACAGACAGAAATTTGCAGTCAACGACCCTTTCATACGAACACGTGCAATATTCTAAACCAAAATCTAGTTATGATAATTTTATCGGCAAATGGTGCAATTGTTAGACGTTAAAATCAATTTGAATAGCAATAAGTTTTAAAGATTCGACTCTTCTGTTCAGTCATCCTTTAGTGAACATATTCAATACCAATAATCAGTAGGACAGTAGAACAACAACAACAAAGAAACAAAAAAACAAACGACGGAAAAATATATATGTGGAAAAGGAAGGATAGAAAAGGATAATTTTGCACAAATCAAACAGAATAGTTACGTATGTATTAAGCATGTGTCTAAATCTTATGTATGACTATTTTGTTTTATACATGTGTACGTATGTATGTATATTTGCAAAACTTATGAACAACATTCCATTGTGAAACCGTTACCACAATCGAAACCCACAGCAAGAAAATGCTTATTTGTACGAAAAATTTATAAAAAAAAAACAATATATTTTTAAAATTAAATACAATTATTAAAATATACAAGAGAATTATAAAAGAAAAATAATCAAAAGAGAAAAATTAAAGAAATTCGAAATACAAACATGTTACATCTTAGACCTTTGGTTTCATTATTTTGTTTTAATCATTTCCGCTACTCTGTCTTTGATTTTGACTTTTAGTTTTTCATCGTTCTCTACCTTCTCCTTCATCATTATTACTATGGCACAACTCTGTAGAATTTTTCCCAATTTTTTTTTGACCCAATAAACGTGACACAGAAAAATGTAATAAAATTTTAAGGACGGGTTAATTATGTAAGAAATCTTTTAGAAATGAAACCAGAAAGGAGACAAGTTCTGAATTACGTCTGTCAAATACATTTCTACAGGCATCCTTTGACAATTAATTGGTTGTAAGATTCGCACAGTTTAAAACTTCAAATTCCGCACCAGAAAAAATGCAAAAAAAATCGTATCAAATGTACACAAATAGACTTTAAATGATGTACAGTGCATTACGCTTTATAAGGGCCTAACCGCTTAACTTAAGCCCGATTTGTCACAAACAGCCAGAATTTTTATGCATTCTGACTGACTCGAATTGCAACTTACTTCAGAATGCTATAATTTCCAAACCGTTCATGAGATTGAGCTCACGAGCTCAACATATCGTTGGAATGAATGCAATACATACTGAAGAACGAGTTTGAGCCATTTAAGTTCCAAGAACCAAACTTGTAACACAACAAAAAAAAATTAGGGTCAAAAGAGTGAAGGAGTTGTTACTAGTGCTAGTTTGGGACTACTTTTAGGCGGATGCAAGGAGTTTAAGAGCGAATAAAGATTTTTTGATTTATAAATAAATTCCCCGGTATTGTTTTTTTTTTGCGTACAATAACATATACCGATTTGTGTCTTCCAAAATTGTGATCACAAAGCTGTATCTTCCGAAATTCAGTCCTCTTTAAATCAAAATATTCTATACAACATTTCCTTAAATAAAATTTAACGAAAAATCAAACGCAAGGGGCGAAAATTCTTATTCATCGAACTTTGCTCGATGTGCTGTTTGAATAATTTTCTAAAAATATTTCTGTTGCAGTACCCGTTCTTTCTGCTATTGCTACTAAAAACATTTTTCCCGCACATATACATATGTATGTATTCGAATTGGGTTTTTATTTGGAATTGAATAATGTAATTCCATGCTCTATCGGCAAAAACTTTTAGAATGACTTTGTCCGTCAAGAAAGGACTCAATTACTCAACTGTCTGCAAAGCCTGAAGAAAGAGATATTTTGCGTTTAATTTCGATAATGATATTGTTATCGGTATTTGTTGCTGACACGAACTACACAAAAATCTACCTTAACGCTTTTGTTACTCATTGTGACGCTTTGTTTGCGTGTCTTCTATGTTGTGCGCCCTGTTCATTTTGGCCCCCTCAAATGAATTATTGAGGCTCCCTGTATTTCAGTAAGAAAATAGATGTAGAGACTTTTGAGAAATCGAACCTGATTTGAATTTATAAGTTTTTCGTTGATCTTCTCAAGAATAATGTTGAATAAGTCCAATGACAATCATTTTTTCAGAAAAACAATCAACGACCTCTTGTCGACCAGAGAGACTTCTACGATAATGTCCTGTAGATAAGTTGCGGCATTCGCACAACTAAATCTTTTTCAACAGAGCTTAACATTTTCACGAACCTTATGCCCGCTCAAGGAGTTTCGTTCAATTTTATTGCCATCTTGACCTACCCTTAGTTATGGGAAATGCAATTCTTGTTCATCATAGTCTAAATTAATTGAAACATTCTCCATGCGGTATTTATGGAAATTTCTCAAATATTCTTGGGAGTTGGCACTACTGCGAGCTCTCCATTTTCGTCGTTTGGATAGTTGGCTAATTTTCCGGACTTCATTTATGCCATAACACATGCTCTTTCGACTCAGCTTTTTTCTCGATACATACATTATTGTGCCTAGGAATTTCGGCAGTAATGTTTGATTTGCGACAACCCAGGTATCCTGCATATTCAGCACGTAGACTACTCCACAATATCGCGTCTAATTAAGCAGAATGTAGAATTTTGGCAAATGAGAGCGCAGCTAAGTCGCAAAAATGGGTAAACGCAGTGGACGCGTGCTAAACACATGTGTTCAGCTATATAGAGACCTTTGTGTGATCCCAAATTGTAAACTTTCATAAAATATATTATTTATGCATTTTTTTATTTTGTTTTGTTTCAATATATCAAATTTTATTTCATTTTTCTGTGTCGACGACATCACGATGTTTAACTTTTATCTATAGACCTGGCACTCTATTCTCTCCGCCATCATCATAACGAATGTGGGATGATAACTACTTAGCTGCAGATTGGTGATAAAATCAAAAATTTTGTGATTCAAGAATTCGAAAATCAGCGACAAAACTAATATTCTGATTTTTGACAACTGAGCCGTTCCTTTTTCACTGGTTAAGTTATTTAGTTGTCTCGAATGGCTAAATGCCATAAAACAACAAGAAATTATACACAAGAAATCTCAAATAAATCTGTGCGATAAAAATAAGCATCTTTGCATCCGGTCTAAATGATTTTAATCATTTGCCCGCATTCTTCCTTATTCCAAATTTTGCTTCAAATGTTGCGCTAAATTTATTCAGCTTCAATTGAATACCAAAAGCTTATGAATCTGCAAATTTTCATCATTCATCCATGTCTCTGGCTAATTTTCTATCATCTCATTTTCGTAGAAATCTAAATTTTGAAAATACAATTCGGAAAAAGAACGTCTGTATGTAAGCTTTTCTTATATAACAAAAAAAAATAAGAAACAAAAAGAATACCAAAACAAACAAAAAACAATATTTTTTAAGGACAATGGCCACCATCATTCAAATGTTGGCTACCCCACACGTAGTAACGTCCACATCCCACTAGCAAACGGGTGCCTAATGCAGGTACCGATCAATATCACGGACGAAGTTAATAGAACAACAATCTGGCAGCAGGTGAATAGTGAGAAATGCCAGGGTAGTTACGGCGAAAAAGACGACAATCAGTTAATAATACCGGTCTCCCTGAAAGTCCGCAAAATAAATGGGAATAATTATCAGTAAGTTCGATTTAATTTACCTCAAACCTACTCTTAGCTCTAACCGTGTAAACTATGTACCATTAGCTGTAAATTGAAACTTTCACTTGCTTTCCTCTTGGCGTACTTGTAGAACTATCCTTTGATTTTGTTTGTGCTTCCAAGCTATTTTAGTTCCAGTCAGATTTTTGTATATAAACTAGATGTTTGTTGTGAAATCCTTATTGCAGCTCCACTGATAACAAGTCGAAATGTAGAAATAGTCCAAGTCCAACTAATTCCCAGCACCGCCTGTCAACCATGAAGGAGGAAGAGGAAATTTCTGTTCAGACTATGGACTCTGAACGGAGAAAGTCTGTTGACCGAGAGGCGGAGCATGAAGAGTCTAAGGATGGCAGCGCAAATCAGTCGAAACCGAATACCAATGACAGTCAGACAGACGTGTAAATTTTGGATACTCCTCCGTGGAGAAGTAAAATTTTATTTTTTTTTTTTTTTGTTTAACTTTAAACGCACATTTTGTATGTAAGGATAGCCATTGTTGTAAGTTTTTGTTTCGTTAAATATACAAGTAGATATGTGAATGCTGAACTGATGGTATGCAGGAAAAGGATATACGAAACGTCCCTTTTTAAATTTTGTTCATCCTTCACTAAGGGCGTTTTAAAGCATTTATATTCAATAACAACACACTTGGTCTTCCCGCGATGAACAAAAGTTCTTCAGTTAGGTAAACTAGTTTTTGAATTCAATGGACGGTGGAAACATTTGCCAGATTTGATAAGTTTTGGCTTGAAGTTGGGATCAAGTGCAGGTAACTTAATCTAACACTTCACTGTAGTGGTCGAAAGATGACGTTTAATTGAGTACGAGTGAATTCAAAAGTTCTTAAAACGTTTTTCTGTGATATACTGAACCCTATTAAGGTTTTGATAATTGAATCAAAAAAATATTTTCTAATTGATCAGACAAGGTCTGAAAAGTATTCTATTTTGTGTATTTGAAGAAAGATACCGTTGAAATTGAAAATATGACAGTATTGCCTTTTTTTGTTTACGATACTTACATATTATTAAAAAGTTGTCATTGACAAAAGGCATTGCCTGAGTGTCAGTCATTCGTTTCTTGTGACAAGACGATTAAAACACAGTTTTTTGTAGGTTTTAAACGCAGATCATCCCTAGGGCAACACTGACTTACTTATATCTGAAACGGAAATGCCGAACTGAAATGAATTTGTTGACAACAAGAAAATGTATGAAATGTTCTAAAAACATTAGAAAACTACCAAAATACGACAACTATGTATAAAGCAGACAACAGTCACTTTTTCTGCCCCTGAAGTTAAAAAACAGCGAAATATTCAAGTTGGACTTACCTGCGTGGAATTTGCAAGCCTCAAGCTCATTGTTTCTTATT
This sequence comes from Eristalinus sepulchralis, assembly GCA_944738645.1. Classification (NCBI taxonomy): domain Eukaryota; kingdom Metazoa; phylum Arthropoda; class Insecta; order Diptera; family Syrphidae; genus Eristalinus; species Eristalinus sepulchralis. The sequence continues at coordinate 37,230,278 of OX122883.1, forward strand.
TTTCGACTTTTCGAGTTATTTAGACATGTTATTCTCACAATTTTTTGCCTGCCTTTACAAATCTAACGAATGCTACGAACTGAGCCTAATCTTAGTACTACTTTGTTTAAGGCCAAAACTTCATGGTAAATGCATGATGATCAAGTTTAACATTGTCTGTACATTTCGTCTTTAAATCTTCTCCTCCAGGGAGCAGAAACGAAAAAGTGAAGGCATGTTTTATAAATTTATTTGCTCTTCGAGAGGACATAGTTGACATGTTAACCATGTTTTGACACAAAACTAAGAGAGTAGTAGAGTTCACGGCTGTTCCTTTTCTAAAAACCGCTGCCGTGTACAAGACCTTGTGAAATTATCCATTAACTAGTTGCTAATTAGTAACTTTTTGCCTGTCGACTACTACTGCATTTTTATGCAAAAAAGAAAGATTAATCTAAAACTTGCCAGATATGTTCCAACAGAATAAAAAGCATTTATAGGATGACCTTCGTACACAACTATTCTGCCAGAAAGAATTAAAGAAAATTTCGTTTTTATCACAATCTGTACGTAGATCCATTAAAGGTATATAATATTTGACACTAAGCCGGAAAAAATATCGTTTCCCTGCTGCATTTATTCCTGTCAGTTCACATTCAACATACAAAATATAAAAAAAGAGCTTATCTTGAAAACAAAAATAAATAAGTATCAATTTTAGATGTCAATTAACTAACTATTGCATTTCTAATCCGATCTGAGAGTGAATATATCTCTCGGATAAATTAACTATGATACATTATCGTCACCGAAATTAGTGCATTTTTTAAACAAAATTAAATGAAACTCCGTCAATTCCTTCACCACTATCTAAAGTTTATACTCAAAATTTTTTACGAATACCTACTTTTCAATGTCAATGTTTTTTGGCTACGAAAACCAGTCCTTCTTAAGATAGCCTTCCAAAAGTAGAATATTCCTAAGCCAATAATATAAAAACTAATCACAGCTATCGTTGTAGTGCTAGTTTGTTAAACTTCCTCATCTATTGTATAACATCCAATTTAATGATAAATTTATAAGAACATTTTATATGCAAATATAGTAAATATTTTATTGAATATTTAATAGGCTGTGTTACATATTTGAACAGTTTCAATGCATTTTTTTTTCTTGTAATTTACTTACAACCTCTTATGTAATTGAAATCAATTTTATGTGAATATGTATCTTAGCACCGTATATACGAGGCCCAGCCTAGCTGTGGTCCTAGATATCCTCTGTGTTACATATGTGTAGACATTAGTTATTCAAATAAATGTCAGTATTGTAGAGCATTTTTTGTGTTGTTTACTTGATACTTAATTTGTAATTACTCGTACAATAAATAAAATATATATAGATATACAAAATAAATAATTAAAAATATTAAAAGTTACTAAAAATGAGTCTGCTGGTCTTTAATTAATTTTTGTAACGCTTTAGTTTTCTTATTATTTTACCCAAACACATTAGTACACAAAAATGGCACACACCCACATCATGCGAAAGACGACCTACATAAAATATATACAGTGTCAAGGTTTCAGAAAATATTGTTGATTTTAACCATAAGAATAGATGAACTTTCATTAAAAAACTAAGTAAAAGTAACTTTCTCTGAATGGCAATTAAAATTCCCGAATTGAATCCGACGCCTTACTTTAGCTGTGTTTGTTTGTGAAAACATTGTCTTCGCTTGCCTTAGCGAAAAATTTCTTAAAATTTAAAATCCTAAAATTAAAAAGAAAAAAAAAACTATAAATGGCGAAAGTTCAAAACACTGTTTCCTCCGAAATTGCAAAAATGTTGCAGGAAACCTGGAACGGATAGGTTTTGAGATACTGTTTACGCGATTCGGGCAAACTTACAAAAAATGTCATTTATATTACACATGTACCTATATCATGAAAATTTCCTAGGAATCGGCATTATCATTAATTATCTTTAAATATGTGACTGTTTGTTTGAATAGTGGAGATCATAAATTAGTACATGTTTTTACTTATTATTTTATACCGAACCGAACATAGTAAATTTAAAAAGAAAATTAATAACGTATTTCATGTTCAATTCTAAACAAAATTCTATACAATGCAATAAGAAAATAACAAATTTAAAGAAAATAAAAACAAAAACATAAACAACTCCAATGTAGTCAATGACTTGTATTGCCGGTTTTCTTCCTCGTATTTTATTTCCACTCCAACCGCTAGTAATTGCCTTATATAAGATTTAACTGGTAATTTCGCGTAATAATTCGCGTCGTAGAGCTATACACTATCTTCAATATCTTGTGATAATTTTTTTCATTATTTCGTAAAGAAGCTTTAAATTTGTTTAATTACTATTTAATGCCAATGCTTAAAGCATGTATAAACTGTGAAAAATACAAAAATATATTTGCGTAAACGATATTGGAAAACCCTTTGGTGCAAATTGTACATTGAAATTGTTTTTTTAACTACTTTTTTGTTTGAGTTTTTTTTTCTGGATTGTGTTGAGCATGCAAAAAATATCTTCTTTATTGTTTTTTTTTTTTTTTTAATTTGCTTTAAAATGTACATTTGTGTGCAATAATAATAAGTGAATAGGTCACGAAATTTTTTATTACCTTTTCTCCAGTTCTCTGGCAAAGCGGTGCTTATAGAAAACCTTTAGGTTTCTTGCGTCATGTACATGTACTTATTTATGCTCCCCCCTTATTCATTCATCTTCGTTAACCCACATGTTCCACTAAAGGGATCGCGGAAAAAATGCAGGCCGCAGTCTATGGCGGAGGATCGAGAGAACTCCAGGCTGCTCGATTCTCCGCCATCGACTTTAACTCGTGAGGAAATATTCGCAAGCGCAATCAGGCGAGCTTAAGGATTTGATCCAAAAACCCCGCCCTGTGTCTGCCGAGCGGTTACCTACCCGCTGGAATTTCATCTAAGGCCCCTCTGTATACCAATTACATCGCGTTATTTGTATAAGACTGATTAGTTATATTTTCAAATTTTTTAAGGCAATTACACATTATACGGAAGCAAATTCAAATCATTCGCAGCTAGTTGGGAGTTGATGGATGGTATCTCCTCGTTGACTAGGCAAATATTACCACTGTACAGTTTGTTCAGTTCAACGCTCCAAAAATGCAAACAGAAACAAAACCTGTTCACAGTTTCCATATTCAAGTCAAAGAGTTGGGGTGGTGTGTAACTTACTTTCTTAATTATTATATCTGAAATTCGCAAAGGGTTAAAGCTATCGATCTATCTTCTTTTTGTCCTCAGCAACAAGCTTGCTTGCGTCCGCGTATACTTTGTCTTTTTCGAGAAGTTCGGGTATATTCTCCGTTTCAAATATGGTAAATGAAACTTACGAAATGTGAATACTCAGTCAACAAAGGGTTTTCTAAAATAAAAATATTTTGATCTCTCTCTTCCATTCCCACGGGTAATATAATAATAGAATAACGAAAATAACAAAACACAATACATATATTTAGGTCATCTCAACAATATTTTCTGCAAACAATTCCAAAACTGACACAATTAAAAACAAAATAATTATTTTATCTGAAATTCAAACTCAAAATTACAAAGCAAACAAAATACTCAATAAATTATCAAAATTCGATGTGCCAACAAAAAAAATAATGAAAAACTATTGTTTTCAGAATACGCCATGTAATAAAACCAAAACAAAGCTTTGGAGTGGATATGAGAACAGCAGAAAGTTCTATGTGCTGCCCGAAACGACCGTTTGAATCACTAATATGAAACAAAAATATCATTTGCATAAATACAATATGTTAAGTAATGTCAATGAAAACCGACACCCTGTGCGTGGTTTTCAAAAATATTATTTTCCTCTTTTGTTTGCCATTCTTACCTTAGCATAAGCTTTCATTTAAGAGTTTTTTTTTTCGTTGTAGTTAGATCATTAGGTAAGGTTTAACATATTTTAGATACATTTGGACATAACCACTCAAATAACGAGACTTGTTAACATTAGATTGATGTTGAATTATTCATTATTCTGTCGTCTCGTATGGATGTAGGTTATCAAAAAGCAAATCTGCATCTTTATTTGCTCTCTGTGAGTTTTTGTTACATCCGTTTGTTCGTTTAGTCAAAATGCATGTGTGTATTTTGCTTTAAGAAAGGTGCTTAGTTATACTGTGAATTGATTAAGAGTAGATACAAATATTGTTGTTAAATTTGATTGTCCCAGAAAAGGGGGTTACTGTGCTAAGAGAATCACATTGAAGTCCGAAAGCGTAAAAGCAAATTGAACAATTTATGTCGAAAAACTATGCAAGAACATGGAAATTTTGACAACGAAGATAAAGGTTCTAGAAAACGTTTTAGGTAAATCATCAGTGTACAAAAGTCATTCACAAATCTATAAATGGAAAATGACTTCATTCAACAGATGTTTCAATGCTACTGATGCATCTTTTGGGTTGAGATCATCGCAATTATAGCAGCTTTGTCGCGGTAACATAAAAAAATATAATGATATTTGATTTGACAGTCTGTCAACAATTTAGGGTCATTAACTCAAATTTTAAGTTCAACTTAAGCTATTTTTATTTCCTCGTAAATATTTAACTTAAACTTAACTGCTGTAGGATTCAGGTTTTTTTGGGACGTAGCCCATTCGCTGGGTTTCTTCAATATGAAACCAAAGAAAAACATGCATCGCTGGCTCATTACATGAAACACAACAAAAGGAGATTATAAGAAACAAAAGACGGTTTCTGCAATTTGGTAACAATTTCGCAATGAAGTTAGGATGTTTTTAAAACTGAAATCAAATTGTTATTTGAAATTGGAGGTCCTAGGTTGTCAAAAGGAAAACGTTTGAGATAAACCGCATCCGTGATAAAAGCTAGTGAATCCTTCGTAGTGGAATCTTAAAGTTTCACTAAAATGAGTATCAAGAAGTTATGTTTCGTAAATCAATGTTGGACAATTACACAGAATGTGCACGAAAGTTTTATCGTCCTCTAGACATAGTCGATAAGTTTTGTCGCCGTAGTGGCCAGCATAGAAGCCCATTAGCGTTCTTAATTTGTCTTGTCAAGACGAAGGTGAGGGATTTCAATTGCTTTAGACCTTTCCACTTGGACGATTGTTCGGAGCACAGTTTATTTCCACAATTATTGTTCAGAGTTGGAGCCCTTAACTATTTAATAGAAGGCTTCAGGACCTATACACAAATTGATTTTTGAGCCAGTTCTAACAAGCTTATCCGCTTGTTCATTCTTTAAAATCCTTTTGTGTCCGGTCAAGTTTTACTTTGTTGAGTTTGATAAGGGATTAGAAGTCATTGGGATTTGGCATTATACTGTAGATCTCCTTTATCCATGATATACACAACACGGTAGGTTGCTGAAGGAGTTATGCCCTGGTTCCTTAGGGACTATAGCGTTAACCAAATTGACTTATTTTAAATGAGAGTGGCTGTGCTAAAATAAGTATTTCTACGAGAAAAGTTCCCAGTTCGAGGACCTCCCTGCTTAACCATCGTATGGGTCTCCTGGACTTTTGTTACATTACAAAGGATTTCGGATAACAGAGGTTTCAGAAAAATATTGTGAACGACATTACAATTCCGTCTTTATAAAAAATTCAAACTCTACTATTAACTATCTGCAGACCCGTTCCAGCAATACGCAGAGCGCAGCATTAACTTTCACGGCTCACTTTGGTCCGTACACATTTAAAATGACAGTTAAAAACAAATAATAAACACGGCAATTACAATATTTTTTTGCACAACATTAAATTCGAACTTACGAAGGAGACAAATGACAAAGGTTTTCTTCGATTTACAGACGCTTTTTAATAGGACTGCGATCATTTCTTAGAATTACAGAGATTTTCGAGGCATGAAAGTTCGAATTTTCGGGAGTTCACTGTATATTCCAATTTACCAATTCGATTATTTAAAATGGTCATGTTCTTGGTTAAGTAAAGTCCTCTCTTGTGATACACCTAATTGGATGTGGTCCTTATGAAAAAATATTTGAATTTCGTGAAGTCGACAAATTTGGACACAAGGCCAAATTCTGGAAAAAATATTATTATAAGTTTCAAGACGAATTGCAGTTTTTACGACTATGGGACTTAAGATGATCGGATAAGCAAGAAACTAGTTGTGAAAACATCTTTGTAGCAGCTTCAAAGTTCCAACTTTCTAGCGCTTTCCACATAGTTGATAGCCCTGTTCGATCATATTCAAATTTCTCCGACACCGTCCCTTTCTACGCTTTAAGCTTCTTATTGACATTCAGAATTGAATTAGTATTATAGCTTTTTCTAAAAAGGAAATATTAGTGCAATAGACATTGAAGGGATCAATGTTGCTTAAGAACTAGAATTTTCTTTTTTATGATACGTAGTTAAGGATTCATTTCCTGTATATTATGATATAATGTAATTTGCTTTAACTGGTCTCGAAAAACTTTAAAATTAGCTAAATAGCAAATACAGCTCAATAACGTACGTCCTAAGACTGCGGTTTTGTGCAATATGAACTGGTCTTATGATTTAGACAATTAAGATTTATTTTAAATCCTTGACCTTCTAAAGACAAACAATTGAATAAGAAACATTCAATGTAAAGGAAATGAAAAAAACTCCATCCAACTGTCCCAGTCAAACACATTCAACGTTATATTAGAGGTTACAGGTTTGTTTGCGTACCCAAAGGGCACTTCGTAATCATTACAAATATGGTATATTTCTCCGAAAAGAGAGAGTCAAAATGCCCCTAGTCTGTCCAGGTTTGGTTGGAAAAGAAGTTTTCATATCATTCTGGCAGAATTAATGCTGTTTACGTTGATGTGCCGATGTCGAGGGTGGAATTCCCCGAATTGGGTAATTTCAATAAGAATTTAACTGAGTAAAAATTTTCGTTAATTTTCTCACTAGTTGTCAAAAAATATGAATGAAAATAATGTTAAAAATAAACGATACATAAGGTGCGCAGGCCTACTTGTCTTTCTTGTTTGTTCCTTGCGAAAACGTTAAAATATCATTTGGATAACTATTTTCGACTAGATTTCTAAAAGATTGGTTTCCAAAAACCAGTAGGAAATGACTGGAACAATGTAAGAAAACTGGTGTTTCCATAACGGCAATTCATTTCAATCTAGACTTTCGGTGGATTTGTGTAGTTTTTTTTTCCGCTACTTAAAAAAACTCCTATTATCCCTTCCAAAAGTCAACTGGGCACACCATAAATTGTCGTGGGCACATCAAGGTAAACGGCACCTTTGAAAACTGTGATATCTGTCAAAAGGGATTGCTGCTTGTTGTCTCGTAATTCTTCTCGATTTTTGGCAGCATTTCATCCCCACTTCCTAAGATAAAAGAATCGGTCAGTGCTTGTACGCGAACATACATTGTGTTGTACCCATAGTTCAAAATACCCACCAAAAACATATCGAACAAACAAAGGAAAACGTAAACTAAACACGTTTATTGTTAATTTACTACTTTAAGACATTAAATAAATAAATTTACATATGTATCAAAAATCTGTTTGAAAATATACTTTTAGTGACAATTTTTTTTTTCTAATTGTAAATACACAAACACATCACTGCAACGGTAATCAATCGATCTGCAGGTCACAATGATCCGAGTTTTCAGAAAATGCATTTTGGTGCAAATATTTTGTACTCAAAAAGAACTAATAAGCAACAACCTATAGTTTAAAATATATAAAACATATTTGTAGTTAAGTGTTAGGTATATGTATATTTACATATGTATGTTATTTAAAAAAAATATATATATATATAATATATATTTAGATGATGTATTAGTGGTGTGTGTTTTCTTTTTCCATTCACCCCTATCTCATCGTAAAGCCGTTTTAATAGAGTCTATAGAGGAGCACCATAGTCCACACTTCAGTCGCCTTCATTCACAGGGGTACTAAGTTAACAGAATCAGTTGTTGTGAGACATCTGTTTCAAGACTTTCTACAATGTTTATTTTGCAGTTGTTTCTTGAGATTTTTGCCCTGCTCATCAGTTTTGCCGAACCAGGTTCCTATATATAAACGTGACAAGCTTAAGGACATAACCTACATACACGCGTACAAATATTATTAAATTAATTTACACATGATTGCCTAAATGTATCCTAATAAACGAATCTTATTATAAAGGTAATGCGTTTAATTTTTTCATAATTAAAGACATGCAACTTTTTTTTTAGTTTATACTCTAAGAGCTTTGCGATTAGTTTTATTAATTTTTTCTCTGACACACAAAAGGTAATAATTTTTAAGGGGTTTGTTTACCCCCCTGCCTAAGACTATGCTGATGACGACCTTTAACAGTTTTTTAACGTGAGGCCAAAAAATGTTTCGTTTATTCTACTTTTCATATATCGTTATCAGTTTTACGGAGACAATGCATAAAATTAGCGCAGAAAAAGTAACAAAATTTAAGAATTTAAAAAATGATACAATTGTATCACCGTGGCAACGGTGGTTTGACGTATTAATATATTCCAACACTTCCTCAAGCTTACATCTAAGATAACCTTCTGAACTAGCACATGCCATTCAAAAGTGACATACCAGAAACGTCAAGTCTCTCTTCAACCTTCCACCACCCAGAGTGCTCGTTTTTCCTTTTATTTATACAGCTTTTCCAATACGAATTACAAATAAAATGCTGACAAAAATCCTAGCCAGCAATGTCCACCTTAAGGCAATTCATCTCCGCTTGAATGTCCTCAACGGACTTCGAATGGTGCGTATATTTTCATTCAAAAAAACTGAAGCAATCGCCTTGTAATGTTATGCAATTCTGTTTCCATCTAGACCTTCTGCTCACATGCTAAGTATGCGGAGCACAGACCACTGGAGAAAATTCGTAACATCGGAATATCTGCACACATCGACAGCGGTAAGACAACCTTGACCGAGCGAATTCTCTACTACACCGGCCGCATTGCTCAAATGCACGAGGTTAGAGGAAAGGACAATGTTGGTGCAACTATGGACTCCATGGAATTGGAAAGGCAACGTGGAATAACTATACAATCAGCGGCCACCTACACCATTTGGAAGGACCACAACATAAACATCATCGACACCCCTGGTCATGTGGATTTCACCGTGGAAGTAGAACGAGCGCTTCGGGTGTTGGACGGAGCGGTATTAGTGCTCTGTGCGGTCGGAGGTGTCCAGAGTCAAACGCTTACAGTGAATCGTCAGATGAAGCGCTACAATGTGCCGTGTCTGGCTTTCATCAATAAACTGGACAGACTGGGATCGAACCCCTACAGAGTTCTGAATCAAATGCGAACAAAGATGAATCACAATGCCGCCTTCATTCAGCTACCCATTGGACTGGAATCAGACTGCAAGGGCCTTATCGACTTGGTCACGCAGAAGGCGGTGTACTTCGAAGGAGTGAACGGTAACGAGATAAGGTACGACGAGATCCCAAAGGATATGCGAACGGAGGCTGACGAACGACGCCAGGAACTCATCGAACATCTGTCAAATGTGGACGACAAACTGGGTGAACTGTTTCTCGAGGAAAAAACTCCGACTGAAGCCGATATTAAGGGCGCTTTGAGGCGTGCGTGCATTAAGCGGACATTTACTCCAGTCCTGGTGGGGACTGCTCTAAAGAACAAGGGCGTTCAACCACTGCTCGACGCAGTCATTGATTTCCTCCCCAATCCTGGTGAAGTCGAAAACATTGCCCTCACCGAGGGTGAAGATGCTGAGGAGCCTGAAAAAATCGTACTTAGCCCGGCCAGGGACGGAAAGAATCCATTTGTGGGATTGGCCTTCAAGCTAGAAGCCGGCCGTTTTGGACAGTTAACCTATTTGCGGTGTTACCAGGGAGTCTTGCGTAAGGGCGAGAACATTTTCAATACTCGAACGAGGAGGAAGGTGCGCATCGCCAGACTGGTGCGCTTGCACTCGAATCAGATGGAGGACGTCAACGAAGTGTTCGCAGGAGATATCTTTGCGCTCTTTGGTGTCGACTGCGCCAGTGGAGATACCTTCGTTACAGACAGCAAACTGAGCATTTCCATGGAGTCAATGTTCATCCCTGAACCCGTCGTCTCAATGGCCATTAAACCCACAAATGCCAAGGACAGAGATAACTTTGCAAAAGCCATTGCTCGCTTCACGAAGGAAGACCCAACATTTACTTTTGCCTTCGACCCGGACGTGAAAGAGACTCTCGTCTCTGGAATGGGTAAGTCTTTCCGTCAGTCAATCTGTAATTTTATTTAACCACTGTCCGTCTTTGAAGGTGAACTGCACTTGGAGATCTACGCCCAAAGAATGGAGCGAGAGTACAACTGTCCCGTTACACTGGGCAAGCCCAAAGTTGCCTTCCGAGAGACTCTAGTTGCTCCATGTGAATTTGACTACCTCCACAAAAAACAATCCGGCGGTTCGGGTCAATACGCTCGCGTTGTCGGAGTAATGGAACCCCTGCCTCCGACCAAGAACACCCAACTGGAGTTTTCTGACGAGACCATGGGTACGAACGTTCCCAAACAATTCATTCCCGGCGTGGAGAAGGGTTTCCGAGAAATGGCCAACAAGGGTATGCTGAGTGGACACAAGCTGTCGGGCATCAAATTCCGCCTCATCGACGGTGGTCATCACATCGTGGACTCCAGCGAGTTAGCCTTCATGTTAGCCGCGCACGGTGCGGTGAAGGACGTTTTCAGAGATGGCTCCTGGCAGATTCTCGAACCAATCATGTTGGTGGAGGTGTCGGCTCCAGAGGAGTTCCAGGGTGTGGTCATGGGCCAGCTGAGCAAAAGGCACGGCATTGTCACAGGCACCGACGGTGCGGATGGTTGGTTCACAGTCTACGTGGAAGTGCCCCTGAACGACATGTTCGGATACGCTGGAGAACTGAGGTAGGCTTCAATAACTCGACTGGATCTTGTTTAATAATCTCCCTTTGAACAGATCAAGCACGCAAGGAAAAGGAGAATTCACAATGGAATACAGCAGATATTCGCCGTGCTTGCCAGATGTCCAGGAACAGCTCATCCGACAATACCAAGAGTCACAAGGCATAGTGGTGGACAAAAAGAAAAAGAAGAACTAAGCAGATTGAAAACATGTATAACTTAAGTTTATAGACCTCATTTGTAGTTGCATTAATTATTATTCGGCAATCTGTTTTTGTTCTTTTATAACTGTGATAACACGTAATTCGCCAACCGAGTACCAAAACGTTCTGTTTAACAATTAAAATCTGTGTTTTCTTTATCGAGGTGGGGTTTCACTATTTTCCACAGTTGCGGGAATACAAATCTGAAACACCACTGTGTCGAAACTAGAATGGGTTTGCGATAAATGAGGGCAAGACGAAGTATATGCTGTCATCGAGGAAGGACACACAACATCAACGTCTCGGTCAGACCGTACCGCTTGGCAGCAGAAACTTCGAGGACGTCAAGGACTCTATCGTCTACCTCATCTATGCGATGAATAAGGACAACAGCATCTGTACCGAAACCAAGCGCAGAATCACTTTTGTCAATCGTTGCTTCTTTGGGCTCAAGAAGTAATTGAGTAACAGAGCCTTCTCCCGGAAGATTAAATTGGCTTCTTATAACAGGTTAATCATCCCAGTCCTCTCGTGTAGCGCGAAAACTTGGACGTTACTAACGTGGATAAGGAAGTCCTTAGTCTTTTGGAGAGAACAATTTTCTGGGTATAATTTTTGATCCTGTTTGCTTTAATGGCGTCTGGGGGAGAAGATTCAACGACGAACTTTAAAGGATGTTACTAGGCCATGTAGAAGGTATGAACACCAATGCTCCGGCCCGAAAAGTGGAAACAGAGGGCCTAGGTTGAGATGGCGCACACAAGTGGATAAGGACCTCAACCAACTTGGAGTGTACAATTGCAGGCAGCTGGCGAGAGATAGTCCTAGCTGAAGAGGCATGTTGGTTGAGACCCAGGTCCACCCCGGACTGTAGCGCAATGGAAAGAAGAAGAAAATGTTAGTCTATTCTCAGCTTCAGAGACAAAACTTTGTTGCCTTGAGTATTAGTGATTTCCGCTTGACGAATTTGAATAGCAGTTTAAAGATTTGTAAATCCTTGCAGCCAGTATGAAAATACAAAAGAATAATAATAGTTAAAGAAAAGTTACAGACTCTCTTCTCCGTGCAACGAAGTACATTACCCTGAATTTGGACTAACTAACGTTCTGCAGTTGTCGATGGACCCAACTTGTTTTCATTTACAATTTTAAAACAGGAGAAAGGATATTGGTGTGGGACACTCGACTGGAGCTCAACTAATTTATAAGCTTATACTAGCGCCTTTAAAATCGTCCATAATCGCCATAACTCTGATCGTTTCTTCACTCGTTCGGACCGCTTGAACCAAAAGTCATCAGTTAGAGGAAAGCTAAAAGTTGCGATGGCGTGTAAATGAAAGTAATGACCTTGGAGAGATTGTTCTTTCTGTAAGAACAAAGACAAAAGGATGAGGTAAACAAAATATAGTCTCCGTCTTGAGCTTGAATTTGGGCTACATTCAATAAACATCGATCTTGAAAATGGAAACCAAGCAAACCCAAAAACATGTATTATGGCCTAGCGAGTACGCTGCCCAATTTCTATACATTGAAACACCTGTCTTGGCCTTAAGCGCTTTCTACCTACATATCTTCAGGGCCTCACGTGTGAGTCCGAGAGAATTTCTAATTTCGCCGTACTGGAAAAGTGCGCTAAATTACACGCCGGAGGTCCTAAGCTACGTAATAAGCAATACCTGGACGGATGGTTCATCATGATGTGCGAATACAATACAATACAATGCGCTCTCCCTTTCAAACGTAACGGTTTCATTCGCGCTGCCGTGACTGCTTAATAATTCAAATGTTTTACCGTACAATAGTTTTGCCATTTTTAAGAGTACGCGAACATATCTAAAACTTCACCCAACCATATCCGTCCAGCTTTGTGAAATTTATCACTCTCTTACGCTCACTCTCATTTGTAAAAACTGGTATTTGTTCAGTCGACACAAGTAAAATTTTGGAATATTTTGTTTCATATATATATTTCTGCTACATTTATGCAACTTACCGTCCTAAATTCTGTCAAAATCAAGTGGCAATGTTGTTATTGTACTAGATCTGATTTCCCTATCTACAGCTGGACGCACTCCTTCTTTGAGGTGAGTTTTCTATTTTTATTTCAAGCAAATGTCAAATATCCAATAGCTGTGTGGGTGAGTGCGACACCACCCCCCACTTATTGCGTATCAATTCAATCAACTTTGGCCGGTTAAGTTCTCTTAAAAACCGTCGTAGCGCGAAACTTTATCAAATTCCTTTAAAGCACTCAATTGCGGTGGACAGAAATAATTCACTACTCTGCCAGTGAGTGTGGTACATTAAAGTCTCCGACCAAGTGGATCGCGTGCGACGAAAAAGTAAAGTATTTCCTAGTGTTATCATTCCTCGAAGCAGTTATCCAACAGGAAATTTCGTTTTAGGTCTTTCTTTCGACTTGTGAGTTTGTAACAAATTTCAAAAACGAAGTTTATAAGGTTATTCTCTGATATCGCAAAGATATCAAAAACACAGCTAAAAAACATGGTCGTTAAGCATCACGTCAAAAGCTACGAGGAGTTCACCAAACTCGTTGAAGGTTTAGAATCATCTGGTGAACCGATTCATGTCCTGTTTAGTGGCAACAAAGCAGAGGATGGAAAAAGTTGGTGCCCATACTGTGAAAAGGGTAAGGGATTGGATGAAATCTAGCGTTTCAAGGCGATTACTATAAGAAGTAATTTATCCTGTTTTCCAGCTGAACCAGTGATCAATGAAGCACTCAGCAAATCCATTGACAAGAGCCATTTCGTACACGTTGAAGTTGAACGCCCATAGTAAGTGACATTTGACGTTGTTTTCCTTGAAAAGTTTTTGAGTTTATTTTGTGTACCTTGCGCTCCCACCCATTTGGAAATGTAATCAATCAATACATCAAATGGGAATTTATGGACTTACAATTGCTTGACCTTATCGAGTGGCTTGCGTGTCTGTTGGCTTCCTACATTTCACAAGGGAATGAAATATCAGTTATCTCAACTGTGATAATTCCCACCGGCAAGAGGTGTACAATTTTGGAAGGATTGCTGTGTACAAGGGCAACGTAAAGTGGCATATATTAGTGCCAAAGGGAATGTTATTTTCTTCCAAACAACGCGGTCATCATAGGTGACTCATTTGTGTAATTGATGAGATAGACGGATTTAGGCTCTTAAGAGCAGAAAAATGACGCATTTATGGATTCAAACTACCTTGCGTGACTTGCTTTTTTCAAGAACAAAACTTCTACTACCGACATGTGTTCGGCTGACAAAACTAATGTTATCTGTGCTCCTATCGCTTGTAACTCTTATCTGCTAATGATATACATTCAAGTTGTTTTTGTGTATATGGCCGCACTTTGAAGTTTATTTTCTCATTAATTATGGGATCATCCCGAGTTCTAATTCACATTCAGCTAGTACTTTGGGAGAATTTGAATCCCCGAGAATGCGAAAATGTTTCTTCAAATGTTTACACAGGAAAGCGTGGACTAAATCATTCAAATGACCGTTTAAATACCTACTTAGTGCTTCTAAATGTTTGAGTAAATGTCTGGGGGAGATGCCTACATTATGTATGTGCATTAATTCGTAGGAAATGTTTTTATCTGACGATTGCTTGTGCAAATATAGACAAAATTTAGATGACTTGCGTTGCACGATGTTATATTTGCACTTCACCGGTTATTGATGAATTATTTGACGTCATTGTTCTGAAGGGTGTCGTGATTTGTTTGTGCTCCAATTTAGGTGTTTCTTTGATTCTGTTTTACAATTTTGATACCTTTTTCACATCTTGGTGTAAGTAAATACAAATTTGCTTACCAAAATTAGAAAGTCCAAGTTAAAGATGGAATGATGAATTTGAAATTGAATGCTGAAAGCTTGAGTTTTAAAGCGAGCTAACGTTCGGAATCCACGACTGATTTATCTGGTTTGTAATTTATACAGAGTGAGCCAAAATAAGGATTATCCTTCAATCCTTCAATTTTCCAGCGTTTACAATCATTTTGAATTTCTAATGAACGTTGATTCGCCCATTGTTTGACAAAGCTGCCTCGATGTAATTCGTCAAAACATCAGTTTGCTTGGTCTTTATGTAGTCCAGAAAATATAACTGACACACATATGCCTTTCTTACATTGTTCTTGTACAACACTTCATAGAGTTCACGACTGTTTCTTATTTAAATACCGTCGTCACATACAAGGATTTGCTTAATTATCCCTGAACTGATGCTATAACGTAGGGGAGAATTGCAGCGACTTACACGCTGAACTTTTTTATCATGAGTTGCTGACACAATGCCTATGAAAAGCACTTTCAAATTTCGCCACTTAGAATCGAGAACAAACTGAAGATTCTTTCTACTCGCGGTAAAACAATTTCACGCATATCGCGAGTAGTTACAATAGTCACTGCCCCTGGCCCCTTGTGAGCTGTTGCATCAACCAATTTATTTATTTTAGTTGCTCTACCATAATGTTACTGACATTGTTCAAAATATTGCAACATTTCAGTCGCTAGCAAGATCTCTTGCTCTTTACTAATCCACATATTTGTTTATGTCATTGTTTCTTATTTAATCTTGAACATGAAACTTTTTACAATTCAATCTGGCTAACACGGTATTTCAAATCGTGTTGGTTAAGGCTTTTCTCCCTGCTTTTTATCTGTGTCAAACCAAGTGCGTAAGGCAGATCGAAAGAGAATATCAGGGAAAAGTTCTGTTGTGGTTCCGAAAGTCCGATGTCTCGGAATTGTTGACTCTTGGGTAAGCTCCTCTTAACCGGAACTTCTAATGTAACGGAATTTGACAATGTATCAATACAAGTTCAATAAAGAGAGTCATTTTTAAAAAAATGTGCATCTTGTCTCTATGACGCCCCGCGTGCCGCTTTCCTTCAATGGCTGCAAATGTTTTGTGCCGTGAAATAAATCCGAGGTGTTCAGTCCGAGATTCGAACCTGTACCATGCGTCGGCATGTGGGTCCGCCACGGCGTTCACATAGTCATGGTGTACAATAGTAATCACATTTGCTGAAGCAGTTTGCCCTTACGTTACTTGATTCGTACTTACAATGATCTATTCCAATCCAAGTATGGCTCCCAACAAAATTTCTTTGACTAAGATTCAGGTGTACGATAAAGCTGAATTCGATTCGGGAATACTGTCTTTTCTCATCTTTTACAGCTGGAAAGTACTTACTTTGTGTGGCCGCCGTAGAGGTGTGGGTAAGTTGTGACGGTTTCTATGTGAGAGATCTTGGTGTTATCGCTTCATAACTTTCCTTTCTCTCGAAAGGCTATTTCCCGAATTGCTGACAATATTCACGGAAAACAAATCGTTTATGGAAAATAGCCTTTCGTGGTCCCCTATATCGCGAAACACAAGCGGTTGTTGAAGAAAGCAGACAATGGTCCTTGAGGAAACTGTCCACACATTCAATCACCATGATTGATTGGAAAGTGATCATGAAGCAGTCTACGAGTATCAAAACGTACTCTTTGCGTCCTTAACCTGTTCCCAGACAGAGCCAACACATATATTCATTTTACCGTTGCGACCAAAGAAATTATATGCCATCGTACGATGCGCTTAACTGGACAATGCTCTTCTTCGCTTTTCTCCCATATTTGCCACATTTTGGAAATCTTGTATCCCTAGATTATTCCCACAAAGCTTAAGGCGTTTAGGAGCCTTATTCATCGTAAGGTTTGATTGAAAATGTAAAAAAAACACATAAATTTGAAAGTGAACTTAAAACTGTTATTATCGGTCAAAAAAACAATTAAGGACACTTTTGGAAAAGGATATGTAAATGTTGGTTATGTCTGAGGTGGTCCATTCGGAAGGTCAGGTGACTGGCTCGAGCATAGCGACGGGTAACTCAGGGAGAACACGAGTTATGTTTGCTCTCAAGGCGTCAACCGAAGATGGTTTATTCCTGAAGAGACTTTACAAACCTTCACAAAAAAATCGTCTAAATGTGTTATATCCCACAATTTAGGCGGCCAACTAAACGTAAAAAACGTGGAATTTAGTGCTCCCCAAAATTATTTCACAATATTCATTGATACAACCGGACAACTTGGAGATGCTCTTGTGATGTGAGTCTTGCCATGATGACTTGCCAAACGATAATCAACAAATATGACAAAGCAGATTGATATGAGGTCTATTGAAAATCAAACCTCACGATGAATCACTCGATACAAAGAAGATTTTGTGAAGTCTTAGTGAAGCATAGGAAACTGCGGCATCTATGATGTTTAATTCGCTCCTTTTTCGAGGATTACAAAGCCTATTATGTTCGTTCCTAACTCTACCTCCTGAAAAATCCGTCTTACATACGAACATATGTATCTTACTCGCATGTACAATTTAATGAACACAATGAAGACGTTTTACAAGTGGATATCCCGCATAAAATTCATCCCATTAGATTTTATAGAGTCAATTCGCCTTCGTCAAAGTCATTTAGTTTCTAATTTACTTAGGTTAGGTTTACAACCCTTGTCCTGTAGTGCGAAGCAAATACGCAATATATCTCATTACATTCACATTATAACTAATTTCTGCTTTCTTTTATTTTCATTTCAGCTGGAAAGACCTGAATTGTCCATTCCGCAAGGATCCCCGCACCCATTTGGTATTCCTGCCAACGCTACTGCGCTGGAAATCTCCCCAGCGTCTGGATGGCGAACGCTGCTCCAACCTTGACCTTGTAGAAATGTTGCTAACCGATGAAGATTGAAAACACAAGCGTTTTGGAATGTTAAGTTAAAGTCCATTTGTATTTGCGCGACTCCGCATGAAATAAATATGTTTCCTTAAACAAAAAACACACAATCACCAAACATGTCTTTAGTAGTTGCTCTTGTATTTCTTGATCTCCACCATGACGACATGAATGTTCGTCAGCTGTGCCCTGGCGTTCGGGGTGAGGAGCTTATGAAAACGATGATAGTATTGAACGAGGCTGGCCAGGGCGAGTTGCAGCAGCTGAGAACCGGTTAGAAGCGATGGAAACGAGAGGAGCACTTCCCGATTTAGTTCTTCAAGAGATTTCTTCCAATTCGCTGAGAAACTCGCAACCAATGCCAGACTTCTGCGTTCTTGCTTTCGCAGTTCGTCCATTTGTTCTTTCTCGAAGAAGTGTTCGCACTCCTTAACGAATTGTATGATTCCGCCAAAGTGAGGGGCGAGGATTTCCTCGACGTATTCAGCGCTACGTGCGTTTAGTTGCTCGCGGAAAGCTTCAGCTTCTTTGGAGTTATCACGGGTATGCTCCATCAAAATTCCTAGGACTAGGTCGTAATTGTTGATCAAGTAGATTAGCTGTTCCTTGCGGGCCGGGAAGATGGCGGCCATTCGAAGGATGAAGCATTCAACTTCATTTTGGAGTTCCAGAAGGAGGAGACTGACCACTTCATTGGGAAAGTGCTCGGAGATGCCGACAATCGCTGCTGAGAACTCCGCATAACGGCGGGTGATCTAAAGGTGTCCAAAATGTTAGTTGTGTGAAAGCAACAGTGAATCACTAAGATCTTACGTAATGGGGGCCCATTTCCTTGCTGAATTTGGTTGGATCGCAGTCACGAATGCTCTTGATGTTTAGACGGAATACGTGCTCGAATCTTGGCCAAATCACTGCCTGCATCGAGTCCCAGTATCTGGAATGAATAGTTGAAACGGTTAAGCTTGAGTTCAACTGGCGAACAATTGATTTACTTGTCCAATCCTGGAACACATCTTTTGTGACACATGAGCTGATACCGAAATATCAGTTGAATACAGAGAAACATTGCGATGGTATCATAACAGTCCTGTATGCTATTTTCGAGGTTTTTCTGAAAGAAGTCAAAGAAGTTTCAATTCCGCAAATCAACGCACATCCATCCTTACAATCATAAAAGTCAGTGTCTTGCCCAAAATTTGATTGAACAAGTCCTGGGCCTGTGTCCCGCGGACCATGAAGAATTCCACAACGAACAAGTACTCTCGACATGCATTGTCAACCAATGCATACTGTTCCGATCGAAAAAGGGCTTCAAATGTGTACTGAAATCAGAAACTCTAGTCAAACTGTAGTGTTTCCACCGAATCGTTTCTTACCCTATTCTTGAGCTGGGCGTGGGGAACAATTATCGGTGCCTCGAGTTGCTGATTTAGAATATCCCCCCTTTTTCCAATCGTGAAAACTGTGCTCTTATGCTTCAGATTCGTGGCTTTCGAGAATAAACTTTTGGACGCGGTGTCTTCGATCCCCATGAGATCGTCCTTTGTCACAGATTCTTCAAACTTTAACGCTAGCAGTCGGGAAGAGTAGCTCTAAAACAGACCCTACACAATCTATGTCCCAGTTGATGAGAAAATGCATCTTACCTTAAAGTAACTGTAATAGATTTTTCCCATGGTGTCAATGTATTCATTGCAAATTTCCTGCGCCACCTGCCTCTCATTCGACAGGATGAACTCAAAGAAGAACTTGTGCTTCAGCATAGCATTCTGCGGGATCTGATAGTTGGTCATTGGCTTCCGGAATTTGTATATCTGTTCCAACAGATACGTCCGAATCTTCGCCATAGCCTTCACTTTCAGCTTATGCAGAACATCGCTCACATCAGCTGCAGACTTGCTCTCTTTGAAATTTAACTCCTTAATGAGATTTAACTTGTGATTCAGTGTATTCAACTTGAGAATGAATTCCTTCTCTGTGACGGGTGTCTCCATGATTGTAGTGATCATTTCCTCCGGCACAGCCATGTCTTCGATGAATTGTGAAAGCTGCGCCTTCACAGATTGCCTATTTGTCAATTGCACAGACATGGATACGGATTTTTTCTGCAGCGTCGTGATCTCGGAACTGATGTTGCTGAGGACATTTTGAAAATTCATAAGCATTGATTCCATTCGCTCCAGGATGTCATCACACTCTCCAATCTGATTGTGTAGGCTTGCAATGTTTTGACTCTCGGCAATGTAGTCCTCTATTGATTTGTTTTCGACCTCCTTAAAGTCCCTTTCGATTTGCCGCGAATATTGACGAAGATCTGTGCCTGTTTTGAGAATTTCTCGAACTTCTTCATTGTCCAGTTGCTCGGATATACACGGCTCATCTTGGAGGGACATAATTAAAATAATTGCACAATTTTTATTTAGATTCCGAGCAACAGCACGAACATTAATATTGGATCACTTGTCAAAGTGGAAATTGTTGTGACGTTTGCCTACTGGCTCACAGCTGACGCTTGACAGGTGTGGTGAAAACATAGTGATGGTAAGTTGATTGCATGGAGACAGTAAGAGGGAAAATATTTAACTGAAAATGTTTGAATTGGATCTTTTCAACACCACGGTCCGTGAATGAAAATAAGGATTCGTGAAGTTCAAGAAGAGTGAAAGCTTGTTATTGAGATCATTGTGTATGCACTTCTTCTCAAGTATGTACTTACGAAATGCATGGATTGACTATTACGTTAGAAAGTCGATTTGCTTCACAATTTCTGAGCAAACACAATATACGCTATTTGCATGAACACTTAGCAACAGTATTGCTTTCTTTTCATGCAGATCTATTTTAGTCTAGCTGAATACAATTTGTGTACGAATACACCGTGGGTCACAACGATGTTTGTTGCCAGTGTGAGAAGAATGAAGTACAAAAATCTTGACTTACTGGCTATCAGAGTTTTAGATTCCGATGCACCATTGGAAAGCTTTCTTAAACCCATCAGATATGTATGTAGTTACTGCTACGATATTGTGCACTTATGAGCCCCAATGTTTTGAAATCAACTAACAAGCAAACTTGGCCCCTGGTGACGAAACATGCGTTCAGAATATTGCTTACATATATGTCTCCTAATAACTCAGCTCTGGACTCTGTTCAAAATTGAACGCCAATTTAATTTAAAAAGATCTGTTAAAAATGTTACATACATACATATGCACATACGCAGGTGTATTACAGAACTTTTAATTTTGCTCCAACTTAACGTGCATATCATATGTCTCAGCTGTCCTGTCATTCGATACGGAAATTTCATAAAAATCACATCAAGAGCTCAGGAGAAGTGGAGAGTGTCACAAATGTGACTGACGGATTTTGATGGTACACATCAAAATTATAAAATTTTCGTTTTTTGACAACACGCACCACCTATTCGTCGAGCTGGTGGTTAATGAGGGCAAAACAAAGTAAATGCTGTCATCAAGGCAGGACGCACAAGATCGACGTCTCGGACAGAACGTCACACTAGGCAGCAGAAACTTCGAGGTAGTCAAGGACTCCGTCTACCTCGGCTCCGCGGTAAATTGGGAGAACAACACCAGTACCCAAATTCAACTCAGAATCACTCTTGCCAATTGCTGCTTCTTTGTGCTCAAGAGGCAATTGAGTTATAAAGCCCTCTCTTGAAGGATTAAGCTTGCTTTATATAACAGCTTGATCATCCCATTCCTACTCTATGGTGCGGCAACCTGGACGTTACTAAAAGCGGATGAGGAAGTCCTTATTCTTTTCGAGAGAAAAGTTTTGCGTGCAATTTTTGGTCCTGTTTGCGTTGATGGCATCTGGAGGAAAAGATTCAACGACGAACTCTATGGGCTGTACAGCGGCATGCGCCCAGTCAAGCGTCTTCGGATACAACGCTTAAGATGGCTAGGCCATATAGAGCGTATGGACACCAATGTTCCGGCCCGAAAAGTCTTCGAATCCGAGCCACGCAACAGAGGTGGCGCACACAAGTGAAGAATGACCTCAACTCACTTGGAGTGCGCTGCTGGAGGCAGGTAGCGAAAGATCGTGCTGGTTGAAGAAGAAGAGAAGCCACAAGACTAAATTCAAATACTATGTATTGTAAATAAATGTATCGAAACCCTTAAACTCCTATGATCTATCAAGAATTCGGGTGAGAATGTCTTGTATTTTGATGTCATTGGTGAAAGAATAATAATCATTTTCAAATTTATAACAAATCCATTCAGCGGTCTAATGCTGACGAGACTTAATTTATTTCGATTTTCAAGACAGTTTCACCAAATCAATTACTTTTGCCAACGAGATTAGCGCACAGTGCGTCGATAAGTGGAAAAAAACTCAAACTTAATTTTTTTCCCAAGAACAGTGGATTAAGATTTGAGACTATAGTTCAATTGTCCATTATTGCACTTCGTGTTCAAGCCACGCTTCATTTTTGACACACCGAGTGTGGAATACACCGAATTGGAGTAATTGATTAAATGAATGCTGTGCAAAATTTTTCAGCGCACAAACGTTTATTTGTTTCAGTAGTAGGCTATGATTCCATACAGCTAACCTTGCGATCTAAGCTAATTTAATTACAAAACTTTCAAATCCCTTTTGGCCTTTTAACATTTTTTTTATCCGCTGTTTAAGGGCCAACCAGCCAACCAACGGTCAAGATCGTTCCCAGTTGCGTTATCCCAATGGCATGGATTCAAATTCTCTCCAGATCTCGTCAAGTAGAACGTTGCTCTCCAAAAGACCAGGACAGGTATGAACACGATGTAATAAAAAGTCAGCTTATTCTTTCGAGAGAAGGCCTTGTTACTCAATTGCCTCTCTTGACCAATTCGACGATTGTACTACAGCCCACATGGGACTAGGGCCTAGCTTCTACAACAACTACTCGCGTTGTGCGTGCTAATGTTCTCTCACGAGTAGAAGGGACCTAACGTTTTTTGCCAACTCGGAACAATTAGAACTCTTTGAGCGTTGTCAGCAACTCGAAAGAGGTTGTGCCGTGAAAAAATTCGAGGTGTCTTGTCCGGGAATCGAGCCTACACATTCTGCGTGGCGGTCGATGCACTTATCACTACGCCCCGACGACCACGATCGTCTTTACCATCCGCAAAATTTTGTTATCTTCTTTGACTTTTATGTTGTTAGATTAGTTAGCAATATCTTAACTTAACGTAATGATTACGGGTTCCGCTCAAACTAACCTAATGCTTGCCTATTTTAATTTAATCTAATTCATCTCTAACGTACGTTTCCCGCAGAGGAATGGGTCAACATTCGGGTAATCAGAATGATTAATACTGGCACGTCTTATAGCACTGTAACAACTAGTAAACGTGCCGATCCTTTTCACTCACCATTAAATCACCGACAAAGACAGTTCGCCTTAACTTTTCATAGACAATTAATACTCTTTGACTGTTATCAGTGACTTAAAAGATATGGTGTTGGCATGATAAGTCCCAGAATCGAACCTGGGACCTTCGGCGTATAGGTCGACGCATGTACTCACCCGGACGGAACACCTATTATTTTTTCACTGCACTAACCCTTTCGGGTTGCGGAAAAGGTTCAAAGTGTTCTAGTGTTTTGTCTATGCAAAAATTCTTAAATCTCCCCGTTCGGAGTCGGCAAAGAAGGTATGGTCCCTTCTACTCGTGACAGAAAAATACCACGCACAGGCAGTTGCTGAAGAAGCTAGGCCCCGGTCCCTTGTGAGCTGCAGTGCAACTCGATTATTTTTATTATTTTTATTATGGCTTGCTTGGGATGTGTTTTTCTGTATTTTCAATAAATGTTTTTGACTTTCATATAATAAAACACAAAACCGAAAGTTGCAAAAATTAAGCTTTTTCAGTTTTTCCCCAACTTTGTACTAACTCGACGTACGATGTGACGGCTCTGTTTCTGCAGGATTTGAATACATCATTGTATCAAAACACAAGATTAGAGGTTAGTAAACTAAATATATGTGTTCCATGATTATACTAACAAGCGATCTGAGAAGTGCCCTCCTCAGTTCAAGTAGGTTAAGGGAGATTAAGGATCATATTCATGGAAAATATGATATTCCTAAATTCTGAAAGAGTAACTTATAAAGAAATATGCGTTCGTATCTTCTTCATTTCGGTCAAATTCAATTTCGAAATGTTAAACGAGGAGAAATAAATCACTTATTTGAACCATGAATTAAATGAATTTCCTTGTAGCTGCAATGATTTTAATTTTTTTGTAAGAGGAAGCAATTAAAATATTATGATAAATTTAGAGAAGTTAAAAGTGTAAAAAAATTGCCTTTATTTGGACCTAGACGAAGAGAAGATTCGAATTTGACTTTGTGTATCGAATATACTTTTTCTTAATGTCAAACTGATGAAAAACGGGTTTACTTTTTGTAAACCAATTTGAAGTCACAGTGGTTAACAAAGCGAAATGTACTGTTTCTAAGTATCCGTTAAAGTAACAATTTATGACATTTAGTCTGAGAATACGTCTGAGGTGATTCATTCGGAAAGGTTTTGCAAATTTTGTTTAGTAACGTATCTACTGAACGTACCAATTGGCTTCTTCATTGAATAAAATTTCACCAAGTAACTTTGGACTTTTATTAAGCCAGAGGACACTCATTGTAAATATAAAGCCGTTTTTCTTCAATTATTACTGACGTTGAATTTTGTACGCTTTAGGCCGAAAATCCTTACGTAAAATACCCAAAACAAAGCTGCTGAAAAGGACAACAAATCGATTCGTCACGGTCTTTGCGAAATTCTTAGCTATATTTTCGATCTTACCGGTCGAGTATCATCAACTATTGTAAAGTGGGATTCAAATTTGTGAAAAGTATTGAAAATAGTGGTTTTAGTAGATCGTTCATGTGCACTGTATGTTCCTTACACAACAAACATTTCTTACCGAACACTGATTTTCGTTATCCGTATGAGTCTTTTCATGATGACTTGCCAAACGGTACTTAACAAAGCAGTTTGACGCGAATCACGTAATCTGTCAAAAAAAGCCGCTTTGAAATCAGGCTTCACGATGAATTGCAATTAATAAATCAAAATACTATTTCTTTCTATGTTTTTTTATGTTTATCGATCCAAAAAACGAATTTTCAATCAGGCCGCCAGTGCTTAGCATAAACGAATTTATAAAGAGTAAGAAGTATTGAAAGATAAAAAGCTGAAGAACGATGTTCACTTCCGAAAATGAAATTTCTTTAAGTTTATACAAAAAGGAATATGAAACATTTTGATAAAGTATTTGGCTGTAGCGATGTTCATTGACTATAAATCAGAAGAGAGTTTTACCGCCAGCAATAAAATATATTATCTTTTTGTTAGTAGACACAATAGATTGAGGGGTGGTTCAAAACTAAAAGTACCTTTCACTGGTAAAGGAACAGTCTTCGATTGGACATCTAATCGAAATTCTTTCCTAATTTATCAAAAATGATTCATATATAACCCTTTAAGCACAATTTGTGCATTCAACTAGGGCGTCAAATCCAGAATTCCATCACCAATTAAAATTATTTCTAAAAAAAGTTAATACACCCCGATATGACCTAATTAAAATCATTTCCCATTTCCCGCTGTGTTACACAAGATTGATGTGTCTGGCGCACTCAATAACACACCTTTCAGCGAGACATTATTTCCTAAGTCACAATCTAAGTTATAAACTGAAAAGTGTAACATGCAACGGTATGGAGGTTAAGGTGCGAAAAAAACCTAGACAGCAAGTGCCAACTAACGCTGATTCAGTAAGGCGGTCGCTACGTTATGACTTTGACCGCTTCAAGGCTGTTGCTCTAAAAAAGAATAGAACCCACTTTGTTTTTGCAATCAAATTTTGCAATAAAACAAGCGCTCACTCTAAACCGGACTAAAAATTGTCAGGTGAGATTTCAAAAAATATATCCCATCAGGGTTAATTTCTTCGCAAAACCATGCCGTTCCCACAAGCTTGACCTTGGTCAATGAATCTTTAACAGGAATCATTTGTGAGTCACTTTCATGAAACCACAACTAACCCCAATTTGACGACACACGCGCTCGCGACCGGCCGCCATCGACATCACGTCTAGACAAATAAACACATTTTGCAAGATTCAAAATTCCACTTTCATTTATTGTATCTCCTGCCTAAGTACAGCCTGCGAGTGTGATGACATCTTATTTAATTGGCCCCCTCCCTCCGCAGGGCACAGAGTCTCACACGGGATCAAAGAGGAAAAGAAGAAAAGTGAAAATCAGTCGAGGGCTTCGCGACCATCTTCGCTTCATTCACACAAGTCGCTGGCATGTACAAAAAGCGCGCGCGTGATACGCACGATAAGCCGTGTATTCCCTCCCTCCCAACGTCACCGGTTGTTGTTTGCCTAGTTAATTTGAAATTATTACGAGCTTGAAATAAGACCAGAAACATTTTGTTACACATACGAACGTATTTCAACGAGTTTTAAAAGCCCGCAGCAGCGCATACGGCAAGAAAGCAACAAGCCTCGAAGAACTATTTAGCACGTTACCCCGAGAGCTTGGGACACACAAACGCGTCCAACATAAAGTGATAACTACGAGAGAGCCAAGCTAATAAACGGAAGAAGTTCACGACTCGACACATGGTCACACATTCCAGCCCAACGCGCAGCACACGATTTCTACTTGGCCGTTCTGTTCTGGGCAATTGGATTTATTCTCAAGTCGACAGCCAGCCGAGAAGCATAGCCTCCGGGAGAGGGTGCGCAACGAACTTTGTGATATCTTGAATCTGAAGTGAAGTGTGAAAGGACAAGCCAAAGGATGCTCGCAAAAGGACAGCGCTCAAAGTCGGTGCGGTTCCTGTTGGTGGTGATGTTTGGATTATTCTCTTTCTCCGAGGGTACGACACCTTGCCGCGACTGACTGCGATGTCCTTGTGAAGATTGGTTAATTGTGAACCCCATTTTTTCTTGTTTTGTCTTTCAAGGTAAGCCATGTCCTGAGAAAACCAGGGCGCATAAGACCCGATGCGACTCGTATTTCAAGTGCGTCGTGCTGCCTTCGAAGAGCCACGTCTGGATTCCTGAGAAATGTGAACAGGGCCTCATTTACGAGCCAAATCTGCGAATTTGTGTCCTGCCTGGGGACGATTGGGAATGCAATTTGGGGGACACTAACAAAAGCAGTTACACGGACGACGACAACGTTATCTTCGGCGTAGAAGTGGAAGGTTTAAGTGCACACACCCAAGCAACGGAAGACCCGGAAGTTGTCTCGGAAACGACAGCGGATAACGACGACATCACGATGGAGGAGTACATCTCTGTCGGAAGTGGTGACAATATGACAGACTTTGAGTCGAGTGGTGACGGAGGTGGTCCAAACTTCATTATGGTGGATTCCGTGGAGCCGGAGAGTAAGACCAGCAACGAAGAGGTAGACGTGTCGGACAATTCATCTCCAACAAAGATCGATCCCAAATTGACGGCGCACTTGCAACGTTTGTCGCAGCTAATCGATGGACTTAAGCAAACATACCAGAGCAAGGACACCGCCGCCTCCGACCTTAGACCCGATCAGTTGAACGCGTTCCTGGCCCACTACAACATCAAATCGCAGCTGGACTCCTTGAACCCCATGGACATGAAGCTCAACACGACGACACCTACCGTTCCTACCATTCCCAATCAGGCTTCAACTCTAAATTATACCGAGGCGATAACAACAACGACCCCATCAAGTACTCACCTGGACCCAGAGACAAAGGTAGTGCTGACGAACCAAATACCAGCCATCTACAGCAGCAATTCTCGTCCAACTGACGGCTACACTAACTCCCAAATAGTGGTAAATAAACCTGAAGGCTCCGTGCTTTTTACGCTCGGCAACCAACCACAGGACCAAATTAAAGATCATCGATACGACCCGAAGATATCGGAGGAAACTCTGAAGACGGTCCTTGAACTCTCAAAGCAGATGATCGAAAACCAGAACATTCGTCAGGTGGTCCCTAACTCCTACTACCCGCAAGTCGTCCAGCCGATATATCTCCCGCCACCCATACCGCAGTACGCACAGAGTGTATTCAATCAGCACGACGGCTACGAAGACAAGAAGTACGACAAAGTCTCCTCCACGTACTACGTACCACAGGACAAGAACGAGAAGCCTCCCACAACGATTATCCACAATAACGTCATAACGACCATCCCCGAGAAAACAGAGGACCAGGTAGACAGCTACGGCCAGAAGATCAACTCGTATCCGCCCCTGAACGATCACCAATACAGTAGTGCAGAAGCATCTAACGAGAACCAGAACCAGAATCACAAACTACCCAACCGCTACGAAAATAACCAACTAGTGACCATCCGCCCTACACAAGGCTACAACAATTACCACTTCCAGAACGACTATCGCCCGACCACAACGTCCCGCCCATTCATCAGCGACTCCGGCTCAACGCTCACGGACTACTACACCCCGAGCCCGCATCTCGACGAATCCAACGTAAACAGTGTCTTCCAAGTCGAGCGGTATCCCACAATCAACTACGGAAACGTTCCACCACGTCCCTCCGCACAGAACACCTACAACGCTCTACCGCCAATCCAAAATCAGAACCCACCCCCGAACCAAAATCCAAATCCGATGTACAATCAGAACCAAAGTCCAAATCCCCACTACAACCGACCAGGCCCATCACTGTACATCCCTGCGCCGCACCAGCAACCCCACCATACTCAGCAGGA
This sequence comes from Eristalinus sepulchralis, assembly GCA_944738645.1. Classification (NCBI taxonomy): domain Eukaryota; kingdom Metazoa; phylum Arthropoda; class Insecta; order Diptera; family Syrphidae; genus Eristalinus; species Eristalinus sepulchralis. Next base: position 37,258,915 of record OX122883.1, read on the forward strand.
CAACCCCTACCAGAACTACTATAATCCTTACCAGTCCTACTACTATCCCACCCACACGCCACAATCCCTCAACAAACTCTTTCCCAGTCTGGACTCGTCCAAAGTAAAAATCCGCCCTAACAGTCAGAAGTTGGAGAGCATGGAACAAGAGACTGCCGACGACGAAAGTGACTCCCAGTCGGCAGAAGAAGATCAAAACCTCTCCAGCCCGAACAGCGACGATAATCAGCAGCAGACCTACAATTCATACGTAAACAAACAAATCGTGTCCAACCAATTAGCGCAGTATATGGAGCACCTGAATAGCAAGCGACCTCAACGGTACGGCAGCGGGGCGAGCACCGTCAGTCCGATTCGGAACCGGTTGCCCCTGATGAGCCAGCTGTCTCCGATAAGCCAGTTGTCTTCCCTGAATCAGCTGACGCAACAGAACTCAGACGAAAGTCTGCTCAATTTAAGCGGTAATCTTTTCGCCTACGATGACTACAAGGCCCCATTACCGCAGCAGCCCACCGTTGACACGGAGAATTGCCCACCTGGCATCCGGCAACCGAACGCCACCGACTGCACCCGCTACTACATGTGTAGCAGGACTGACAACACCGTGGTGCAGTACGTCTGCCCCGATTACACGGCCTTCAACCCGCAGTCGAGGATCTGCGACGCGCACTTCTACTCCCTCTGCCATCCCGGTGCGGTGATCAGCCGATACACCGTCAGCGAGAATCGGCGAATTCAGATGGAAGCCTTGAAGGCGCTGCAGAACGCACAGCGAATTCGCGACCAGGCCCTGCAAGCTCAGAAGCTCGCACTCCGACTGAGCTTGGGTAAGGGCGGCAATGAGGCAAACAAGCCGCAACAGCAATTCGCCTCATCGACAATGCCTCCAGCGGAATACCCATCGGACGTGCTAACGAACATTCTTCAGAGCGCAATCGAGGCGAACGGCGGCAACGTCAATACAGCGGCTTCCGCGGTCTCGCCCCGCCCGCAAAGCACGTCCTACAACACCTCGATGGTGACGAAGAAACGAAAATACTACTGCAAGGAAGGTGACAAGGTCGCTGACCAGACGTCCATCTACAACTACTTCATCTGCTACAAGAACGCCCAGGGCATGATGAAAGGCCACAAGATGACCTGCATGCAGGGCCTGCTCTTCTGCCCGATGACGCTAGTGTGCACACTGCCGGACAGGTGTCAGTAGGGGCGAATTGTTTTTGTGTATGTCTGTAGAATAGCGATAATTTATTTATTTATTTTCCATAGAGTAAGTGCGACCTAGAGTCAGAAAAATATTTGTAGTATTGTCGAAGAGGCGCTGAATAAAGCATGACGTATGATTCGAAGAATGACTTGGTTGTTTTTTTATGTTGCGAAAATTGGGTGTCACTGAGTTGTGCCTCCTTCGAAGCTGGAGTAAATTCAATTTCTGACAATATGTGACTCATTCTCAACTAATTGATGTTAGAAACCAATATATAGGTTATGTTGAGTTAACATGGTGCAGGGAATAGGCCGAAAGTGACACTCCGTTCGAAATAAGAAACAAAATATTATTGGAACTTCATTAACAATTTAGTTATATATATACCATTCTGTGCGGACAAAACTAAGGAAACTGGAAAAAACATTTAATATTTTAGCACTTCTATACCTAAATTAATATTTTGTGGGGTCACCTCTGTTTTTTAAAAATGCTTGGCATCATCTTGGCATAGATTCTATAAGATTGTTTACAAAGGTTTGTGGGGTTTTTGTCCATTCTTCGCGAAAAGCATCAAAAAGTTGTTGTTGGTTTTCAAAATGTTGCGCCTTCAGTTTTCTTTTAACTATTTCCCATAGATTTTCAATGGGGTTAAAATCAGGAGATTGGGATGGTCATTTAATAACATCGATAACTTTCACCAGAAACCAATTTTGGATGTTTTTTCCATGTGCTTCGAATCATTATCCTGCTGAAATCTCCAAGGAAGGGGCATGTTATCCTCGTCATACGGCAACATTGTCTCTTCCAAAATATTCTGATTTTGGAATTGAATATTTACTACATATATTTTTTTGAGAAACACATCTCTTATAAACATAAATTATTTTTGATTTAAAGCTTTCATTGTACTTATTACGAGCCATTATAATATTTTAATTATCAAAACACGTTTTATCTCTCCAATAAGCAATTTTCAAGTGAATCCTTAAACTCTAATTTCTCATTGTATCATACAGTAAAAGTAACGGTACATAGGAAGAGAAAATATCCGGAGTAGGACTTAATATTTGCATTTTATTTTAGGAAATTTGAGGAGTTTCCTTAGTTTTGTCCGCACAGAATGGTATGTTACTCGTATATTATGCTTTTTCTTATTACTAAATTATTAATGAAGTTCCAATAATATTTTGTATCTTATTTTGAACATTATTAATAGGAGAAATAAATTTATTATAACAAGCTTGAAAAAGTTGCGTTTTATTGTTTTTACATGCGTCCAAATGTTTCATTCATTTCAGTTTCCTTAGTTTTGTCCGACACTATATGTCTCTTCATCTCCAGATTATGCACCAATTTTTGGATGGGGGATAAGAAAAGACATTTGGTTTTGGTTGAGTTTTCCGTAGTTTGAATATACGCCTTTTTGTTTTTTTTAATTTGCCACAATACGGGGATAGTGACCAACCCAAACAATGTGGGATAAACTCACCGCCCCAAATATATATAAGTACAAAACGCTAACTTAACGCACATTGCTGTATATGCCTGCATCTCAAAACACTTAATTTGGGTTGATATTCTGTCTTATTGTATTTCAAAAGAATGCAAACCAAAAATCCAAAGTACAACTTTTGACATAAGTGCAGAAGAATGGCATATGGACTGTGAATTTCTGGCTATCCACCACATAACGTATGTATATTCGTAGATATAGAATACTGTGTGGATAAAAAGGTTTGATTTCGCTGTTCGTAATTCACAGTTTGCCGCTCATGTGCTCGTAACTTGAAGGTAAATCTCACAAGGATTGAATGTAATCCAAACTGGCGAGATTTCATCTACACTCAACAAAAACGATTTTGTTTTCAGTGGTATTATCGACAAAAAAATATATACATATTTTGATCTCTAATTTTTATTATTTTGGTTAGCTTAGGTAAGCAGAGTTGTATGTCGCTTTTTTGAAATCCATTATTTTTATATGAATTTGAAGGCCTTATTTAGAATATATAGGATCTTAATCAAATATTTTGCATTTTGTGCGATAACTGGCTGACATTTTGAATTCAACTTCATTCTTTGGTCTAAAATCGTGGTCCTTGTGATCAAAAAATTATAGCAACAGCTTTCCGCAAATCGTTCTTGAAGAAAATTTGTCACCAGCGAAATTATTCGCAATAGAATAGGTAGTAATCACTTGGTGCTAAGTTCGAACTATATGGTGGATGCCTAAGAATCTTCAAATCGAGCTCCTGAAGACTTGTATAGCCTGCAGTTATTCCGATGAAAAACAACTCATCTTCTATTAGCCAACGCCGCCTGCTTCTGATCGATTGGTTCCTTCAGATGGCTTAATAGTTCACAGTAGTCGAGTGAATCAAGAGTTAGTGCGCTAGAGTGTAGTTCGTAGTAGATGTTTCTCTGCCAATACGACCAGAGTTTAACTTTCCTAACATTCAATTTTGTTTGGACACCGTTTTCGGCGGCTAATTGTCATTCAGTCACGACCGTTTTCGATTAATGTCGTAGTAAGTGTAAGTCCCAACATACATAAAGGTCGGCTTAAACATTTTTGGCACTTAGGTCTTCCGCAGCGTGATTATTTTTGAACACATAATTACCGAAACGGAATCGAAGAAACCAAAATTGCATATGGTCGGCAATTATAGTATCAGGACTAGAAACAATTCACTCTTTTGGGTCGCCTGACTGGGTTTTAGCCTTAATTGAAGAAAATCAGTGAAAAGAATGGTATTTTCTCTTTGCAAGGATTCATTTTTGACACGTGCAGAAATGCAAAGCTGTGACAGGAGCTGACATTTATCATGTTTACAAAGACATCGGTTGTAAATCAATAAAGAAAAATCTAAGTCTTGCGACGACTGTAAAAAAATTGTCTCCTACACGAAGCAATACATGTAATTTAAGAATTTGAAAACTCTCCACAAGTATCAGACATTCATCCTTGTAAATATTTGGCAGCAGAATACAAATTAAATAATTAGAGTTTCATTTGATTGGATCCGCACGCGAGTATGTGGTTTGTAAATTTTCGAGGGAGACAGGAGAAAGTCTATCAACCATGGCAGACGGTGTGGCTTTCAGTGATTCGCTGATACAGATCAGCAGTGTCAACTTCCAACAATAACTTGTCCATACACTTGACCTCGGCAAAATTATGCGAGTTGCAGACGTGCAGATCGACTAATTAAGTCTGGCCGCAAGATCGTGATGCCAAGGCAATGACTTCCATATGGATTTCGTCTTTATTTGCTGCGTGATCAAGGGGAATAAAATTTGAGGCAGGAGTTGATAAGCGACTACCGATTTAATAGATTTCATAACCAGCAGAGTTGGACATTAAATAACGTAACGACTAATGACGAAAGGAAAATTAATAAATGGTGGGCAATGAACATAAATTCTCTAAGATTTTGTCACAACATTTAACGTGCTGCACTCATACGTTAAATTTATTTTTCTGTAAAAACTATTCGAGCCAATGAAATTTGATGATCTATATGTACATTCATGAGTGCGCCATGATAAAGTGCAACTTGCTTTGGTGAGTAATGCCGCGTCCCAAGTTCTAGAAGAGCTGTTAGGACACACTCTTACAATGCCCAATGATAGAACTCTCTGTATGACGCCTTAGAGCAAATAATTGAGAATGGAACCAAATGCGAAGAATGACCTGACACCAAAAACAAAATTTTGTAAGAGGGAACTTTTATACATTGAAGTGCATTTGACCTGTATAAAGCCGGTTGCGAAAGCGCTCGACATACTTCAAGGCGAACATCACATACACTATAGTTCAATAATACCTGTGATATTAAAATTGACATTGAAATTTTTCAGACCTCAATCAAGTTTGCTGAACAGTGTCGAAAGTAGGTTCCAAGAATACCATACAATCCATGGACGCAGCAATCGCTTCAATTTCACATCCTGAATTCAAGGATCGATGGTTTACTCTTATCCCTGAGACTCAACGAATCAATGGTATGAAATCATTTAAGGAAGCTGTATTTACAGACCAAATCTTGTAAATTTCGATTTCGAATATACTGAAATCGAATAGACTGTCAGATACGTGCTTCGAAAGTAGGGTCATTTTATGTTTTAATTTATTTACTTGTTGGTTGATGTGGAAAGTTAAGTTGACGTTTGACTTAAATTTTGGTACGGAGATCAATTTATTCATAGGTGAAGTAGAATTATGTATGTACTTTGTTTTTGAAAAAATTATTTGAATAATTTAACTAATAATTTGAAAATTCATAAGTTGTGCCAGTTGAGTTGAATTAAAATTCTCTGGCAGCTTTCCACAACAATTAGGGGGTGTTTCTCAAGGAATCTTCGCGTTTAGCGATTACTTTGTTGGTTCCTACAAAATAACTGAATACTCCGTTTGGTTTTTTTTGTATAAACAAAGATTTGGCTTGAACCAAAGAATACTAAATACGGGAGAGAGAGAGTGATTAATAGCTAATGTTTGATAGTTATTTGCGGCTTATGAAAACCAATTCAGTCATGAGTAACTTCTGCGACTTAGGACTAATTAAGTCGTTATTATTGTTAATCATAGTCGCTTGTACGCAATCACTGCTAATAACTACTACAACAGAAAATTTTGTGAAGTCGGCTTCAGAAGTGATACAAAGTAATGCACATTCCGGAATGGACTAATTATATTATATTAAGCTACTAGTGGTCGCCTTGTCGTAGTTGGTAAGGGCGACGCTTAACCCGCCGAAGGTCGTAGGCTCGATTAATGGACTAAACACATCGGCACCATCTCTTTCAAGTTTCAAGTTTCCACTATTCGAACTTTGCTTAATGACAATTAAAGCTTCTTCAATTGCCCCGTTTGAAATCGGCAATAAACTGTAGGTTGCCTCCACTTGGGAAAGAACAATTGCACGCTGAGCACGAGCAGTTGCTGAAGAAGGTAAGTCCTGGTTACTTGTGGGTTAAGTCGTTAAGAATGAGTCGCAATACTTACAAACGACATTCAGCTCATAAGTGATTATGTTCGAGGATTTAGTTTGAAGCCCATCCAATCAACCAAATGGTAGTCAATATCGTTACCGATGTGATCTTCGAGGTACTTGTCTCTTTACTACTTTTTATTACCCAGAGCAAACTGTCATTACATACACAAACTGTGTAATGACTACTCTTAACTGGCACTAGGTTTTCATATCGCACAATCAAGCCATCCACACGTGTGACATTAACATCAAGAGAAATTCTTTAGACCTAAAGAACAACAAAAAAAGTAAGAAGAAACTAAAAATTATGACATCTCCATCAGACGACACATTTAGCAGTTCTTGAGTTTCCCCTGAGAATGGGGCGCGAAGAAATGGGTAATGTCACCCAAGTGTCATCAAACTGTACACCTGTATACGGAAGCTTATCCATTTTTGGAATATGCCGCCCCGACCAGTCAGACGGTACCTACATATGTAGGCTTTGACCACGGCAGAGCCCAACAACAAAATTTGGCGCATTCACTTTCGGAGTCAGTACCGTCCAAGTGGCGACGACCTTAGACCTGTTCTTTGTTTTTCGGCGTGTGATTCTCGTGTCTTCTGGCCACTTTCCTGTCATGGCGGACGGAGAGCGACCAGGAAAAGGTCAAAGCTCTCGTGGGCTAAGTCCGCAGCCACTTTAAGTGCTCGACTGTCATAGTTCCTCATAACCGTACTCCGATTTTAATTAAATTAATAGGGTTAGTGTTTCACTTTCTCGCTCGTTTTCCCCCCGAGAGAGTCGAGTGTAAATATTTAGTCGAGTGCTTAGATCGATACTAATTTGCTGAGACTGTGTGTGAAACTTGTACGCCTTTAGTGTTTGTTTTCGGGTAAATTGATGGTGCACGCCAAAGGCCAAATGGTTCGTGTGACATATTTCTTATGACTGGCGCTGATCAATGACGAGTTAGTGCTGAGGCACCATGACATTGGACGAGCATAGCTCGGGAGAAATCTGCAGATTGCAAGTTTAATTAGTGGATCAGCTATTGGATCGTCTTTTTTTCAAATTGGAATTGATTCTTATAGCTGAAGCATGATGACGCGACAGTTTCTCTTTCATGTCATGTGAATTGGAGTGGTTGAACCAAATCGAATCATGTATTCGAAATCTGGGCTGCTGGTTGTTCTGTGAATACTTTTCCTACTAATTTGAAAATTCATAAGTAGTGCAAGTTGATTTGAATTCTTTCGCAGCTTCATACACCATGCAGGCGGTGTTTCTTCAAAGAGTCTCCGCGTCGAGCGATTTTGTTTAGTTGTTCCTAATAAATGGTCACAGTTCGGTTATGGCGACAGTTTTTCGCGAATAACGGATTTCTTAATTTTTTCAGTGTTTTGTTACGAAAAATCTGACACAAAATTTTTGATTTTAAGTGAAGTTACTGTTTAATTTTTCATTTCATGTAGACTTTCTATTAAAGAATGGATTTGAATGAAAGGTCAATTTTTGCTAGGGAGGCCCCTGTGTAGCCGAGACAGACAGTTCTTCGAAACTTTGTGAAAGCACCAGTCCCGTGAAAGCTTGTTCCACCAAACGATTAATGCATACGAGAGAAGTGGTATAGATCCATACAGATTATTTGGCGATAGGCCCCAGGTTTTACCGACAATCCCCTACACTGCCAAAAACCTGACAGTGCCTTGGAGATTTTCGTCTCAAAGTATTTTTCCCAGAAAATTTGTCTATCCAGGATAGCACCTAGGTATTTAGCCTTATTGGAAAATGGAATAATGACACCTTTAAGTGCTCGGTTGAGTCAAACCTGTCAGGTTCCTGCTCCTGATTGATTGAAAGTAGCGATGGGCAATTGCGAATAAAAACCATCGAATAATTCGATTGTTGTAGCAATCGCAATTATTCGAATTCAAATTGAGCGGAGTCGATTGTTGATTTTCGATTCTTGTAGGTACGATTCCAATCGTCGACGAAAGTGTGTATTCGCTTATTTTTCAAGTCGGAGAGAGATTGTTGGATTGTATCATGTGTGTATTTGGTTAGGTGTAATGCTGGAACAAATTTTTTATTCGCAATTGCCCATTGCTTTTTCGTTTCGTCTCACTACTAAAATTTAAACTTTACATTTATGAGAGCGAGATTACAATCCTCTCACTGATTGGGTGAGAAGGGTAAAGAATACTGTCGAACCTCCAATATTCAGATAGCCACGGGAAACAATATTTTTCAAAAATTTGGTTTGTCTTATAGAAAGTTCGATTTAAGGATGATTCAATTACAGAGGTTTGGCTGCATTTCCATTCCCAATGTTCCTATTTTGGTAGGTATAGTTTCTTTTTGGAGCAACAGCTTTACGCTGATTTTTTGTAAAGAGTGTGAGTGAATTCGTCGATTGTTTTAATGCGATTTTCATTTTATTCCGTACGTACGTAATTGTCTTTGCATTGTGTCGCTTAATAATAATAATTGAATGGCACACCAGCCAACACGAGACCAGGGCCTATCTTCTACAACAACTACTCGTGTTGTGCGTGCTACTGTTCTCTCACGAGTAGAAGGGACCTACAGTTTTTTGCCGGTTCCGAACGGCGAAATTTGAGAAGCTTTTCATAGACATTTAATACTCTTTGAGTGTTGTCAGCAAATCGAAAGAGGTGGTGCCGTGAAAAAATGCGAGGTGTCCCGTCCGGGAATCGAACCTAGACTTTCTGCGCGGCGGTCGACGCACTTACCACTACGCCACGGCGACCACGTTTAAATAAGATATGTTTATTATTTTGTTTATGTTTGAATGAATACAAGTGAGATTCCTTTAGACACATATTACATTATAAACGGTGATTTTTTAAAAGCTAAACAACACATAAAATTCGGAAAAGTGCATGATATATTTATTTGAATCGATAGTCCGGTCCACATAATTCAATGTTTGAAGATTATTTCATGTAAATGTTGACCTTGACTGCGCCTAAAATGGTCCATCCGCTTAGCCCAATTTTGGCATACTCTTTCCAACATTTCGGCCGGTATCTCACGAATAAATGCTTCAATGTTGTCTTCAAATGCGTCAATTGAAGCGGGCTTGCCTGTATAGACATGAGCTTTAACATAGCCCCACAAACCACATGTCATGCAAGTCAAGCTAGTGTATTTTGGGCAAAAAAAGTTGGACATCATCTTACGGTAGCGCTCACCATTCACAGTTACGTTACGATTCGCATCATCTCTGAAGAAGTGTGGTCCAATGATGCCACCCGCCCATAAACCGCACCAAACTGTGACTTTTTCTGGATGCATTGGTAGCTCTTGCAATGCTTCTGGCTGATATTCACTCCTTCACTCCTGTTTGCTTGTTCGTTTGTAAGACGATTCATGGGTAAATTATAGACCAAGCTGAAGATGTTTGACAGTGAAACAAAACACGAAACTTGCGTTAGTGTTGCCGAAAAGATAATAGCTAAAAAATCACCCTTTACGACTAGTCGGCTGGACTATGGAAATGTTTTCTTTGAGAGCCAGTTTTTAATACCGAACAACTAAAATCTTTCTAGAAGCAGGGTTTGTGCAGTAAAGGGGTTTACAAAATTCGTGTGTTGTTTTTTTTTTCTTTCTTTCTCCAAATTTTGTCCTTTTTTGACTTCCACTCTTTATTCTTCTATTCTCATTGCACTGTTAACATCGAGCGAACAGGAATTAATTGATAAATGCGGATACAACACAACTCGAAAAATGTACCTGTGGTCGAATTAATACGCACTCGCTTAAGTGCGCGAAGACATCGTCTTCTGGGGCGATACTGGGGCGTGACTATTTTATCCCTCCACCGTATTCGATCAACTGTGACCCCCCCCCCCCCCCCCCCTCTTTTTTACATACGATTTCAGAGTTATCTTGAGGAAGTTTATAATCTCTTTAGACGAGGTGTCCCAATAGCCTGTTCTTGTTAATATGATTCTAGTTTTGTATTTACTTTGTAGCAGATTTAGACACTCAACTAGTAGATGTTCCATGGTCTCCTTTGCTTGTACATAGTGTTTGCAGTTTTCTGATCTGTTGTGTTCTATCTTGTATAGTGTGTAGTTGCAGAGGAAGTGACCAGCAAGTGCGCCACGTAGTATCCTAGAGTCAGACTTGGCTAGTCCCATTTTTTGTGCCACATCAGTGTTGCTGAAACCATGAAAGGAAAAAGGGCCAGTAAACGGAGTTTCAGTGCCTTACTTGCCACTCAACATCTGAGAAAATTTCAAATAAAACACACCGAAATCTCTATTAGGCAGCTTAGACCGGAATAAAACAATTGTATCCTTTATTATTCTAGATCCGCGGTCCGAATTCAACAATATAGAGTTTGTTTGATTTTTTCCGTATACGAGTTACTTTACATAATATTCTTCAAACTTTCCGAACATTACAATTTCCTAAAATGTATTATTTGCTTTAAGAATCACTACGAATTTTCATTCCGCTAAAAGTATAACAATCAGAAAGATAGAGATGTAAATAAATAAACACAAATAAATAAATTAACAAAATGACATGCGAAAGAAAATATAACCTAAGACTACACGATTTGTCGCACTCCAGAGCACATATCTCAGGTGCTTCCACAAAACATGATTCATTCGCGTACCGATGAAAGACTAGACCATGCCGAAGCCCTCGCTTCCCTCGCTTATTGCCAAGAGAAGTGCCTTCTCAAACTGCTCGTAGCTCTCGTAGTCGGGAAGGCAAAGCTGGTTAAAACTGAAACATGAAGCAGACATTAACACGAGAAGTGCTTGAGAAATGAGGTGAATTCAATTACCATGTGTGCGCGGTAGGAAGATTGCCAAAAGTGGGGGCTGCTGTGATTTGAAATTGCGGGTTGAGTTCTTGAAAGCCACCGGGAGGTAGTTGGGAGCAGCCCGTGGTGAACTGTAGAAGTCTTGCCATTTCGGTTTGACTAAAGTTACTGACACCGGCCCAAAACCATCCCAAGACACGGCGAAACTCTGCTGAATTGCCGTTTGCAATGTGATGTGACTTGAAATCTGCAATTGAATATTCTCCTGTTCCACACATTAGGAGCTGAAAATTAAAAAGGAATTGTTTTGAAAGACATGTTTAAAAACACGTGCTTTTTCGCACAGTGTATATTTGGTAATGCTTTCAAATAAGACCGGTAGCATGCGCCATCAACTGTCGATGAACACACTGTACACAATGTTTTTCAATAATTTTATTCATGACTGAAGCTTAAGAAGGAAAAAATAACTTTTGCTACGTATACAGCAGCGTAAAAAACACAAAGTTCCAAAACAAAACGAAATAAAAAAAAAATCAAAAACGTACCTCTAATTCATTTTCATCGAAAATGCTCAGCAAATTATCAGGAATTATACCATTCAGTCCTTTCAAGAAGCTATCAACTTCATCCTTAACGCTATTGCACAAGCGCTGCTGTGCCAGAGCATCCAGATACTGATTTTTTGATGCGTTCGTCACTCTAACCTTTGATCCATTCGGTATGAGTTCAATTGTCTTTAACAATTGCCCACTGACGTCGTAGATTTCTTCAACAAAATTTAACTCTAGCGATTCACTTGTATCCAGATCAGTTTCCAGGATGTACTTGATCTTGGACAGATACAAATCTGGATCATCTTGCTCGAAGTACTGAAAGAGGAGATAATCAATCGAGAATTCGTCAAACGAGTAGGTAGGCAAATTTCGTACCTTGTAGTGTACTCTTAAGCCGATCAGCTGTGCCAGGAAGGACCTTGTGAATCTTGCACGCACCAATTGGCGATAGGAACCCCCTAAGGCGCTCTCGTACAAGCACTTTCCAACGATTTTTCCAGCGAATTCAAAGTGCTTCAGCTTCAGGTGAGGCGGTCTGTGTGGGTTGGGATGGACCAGGGCCTGGTGCTTGTCGTGGAAGGTGCAAAATAGACCACCGCGAGGATCGAAGAGTGCGCTGCAAATCAGCTCGAACCACTCGCGACGTAGTCCTCCCCAATCGATTCCTAAAAGCGCACACTTATTGTGGATTTCAGTGAGTAACCGCAGACTCACCTTGCTCCCCCTGATATGTGACCTCGAAATTGCCGCACCAGTCGGAGACGGAAAAGCCCTTTGTCGCCTTCATGCTGCTCTCCAGAATCTTGTCACGAGACACCTTCAGTGCCAGCTTCTCGTGGTAGTAGTTCGAGTGGAATTTTCGAACTTCGTGGTAGAAGAAGTCCTGCTTGTCCTTGAATGTCTCCGATCCGCCGATGTTCTTCAAAAGGAAATGTGTGAAGGTCGCCGCAATGATGTTGCGGTCCTTTGAAGCCAACTCAATCTTCGGCTGCGATCCATCGTCGATGATGAACACCGGTCCGTGGACCTGAGAGAGCATTTGTGGGAGGAAATGAAACTTGGTCGAGGGACAGAGTCGGAATGTGGCGATGCGTTTCGGAATGAACTTCAAAATCATCTCCTTGATGGTCACCTGGAAAATGAACGAATTCTAATATTAATACATTGCGCTGCGCTGCAATAGAGCTGTTGAGCGTCACGCAAATTACTCACTTGCTTCGGTCCAACATAGCACAGGACCTTTCGGGGCTTCGACTTGGTTTGCCCAAAAATACTCAAGAGTTTTGCTTCGTAGCAAATATTGTGCTTTCGCGATGCGATATTCTTATGAACTAAAGTTGTGTCGCTACCTGAAACGAGGATACCGACATGAGATGTGGGAGATGGGGGAGTTTGCTAAGGGATCAGCCGGATGACTTACTGCTTAGAACTATGATATCGAAGTCACCATTTGGTAGTTTTTGCTCTAGAAAACTAATAACAGCTCGAAGGCAAATCGGTTCGGGGAATAGGGCGGTAACTGAGACGCGAGAGTTCACCCTATCGTAAGAAAACGAAATCGCACGGTGTAACTTCTCGACTGGATTGCCATGCAAATCGTAGATATCCACTCGATATCCCTTAAAAATGAGAAAAAAAAATATGTAAACAAGGTTGATGGAAGATTTTTCGATTAAACTGTCTTAGTGATGCCAAATTTAGGTATTTTTAAAATTACACCATAAAACAAGACAAACTGTTCAAACGTCTTCTTCTTTATATTGCACTAAAGTCTGAGGTGGATCTAGGCCATACACGCCACTCTAGTTGACATTATCTTCAGCCAGCTGTCTTTAATTACACACGCCAAGTTGGTTGAGGTGCTTTTCCAGTTGTGTGCCCCATCAAGTCCGTGGGCGTCTTCTATGGTTCGGAGTTGAAGACTCTTGGGAGTGGAGTAGTATTGTCAAAACGCTATACGTGATCTAGCCACCTTGCGCGTTGAATTCATAGATGCGTGGCAGTTATTGGTTGAATCTTTTTCTTAAAGAACCAACCCAAAGCTAGAACACAGAACTTTTCTCTGGAAAAGACTTCATATACTCATCAGATTGAACAGGGTTCTGCTCCAGAGATGAACAAGGTATAATATTAAGTTAGCCTGTTCCTTCGGGAGAGAGCTCGACTACTCAATTAACCAAAAAAGCAGCAAGTGTCAAGCGTTATTAATTTTAAATTTTAGTTGCACTGTATCCTAGTAGTGCCAAGGTTTTAGCATTGACAATGATTGACTCCTCTGAACAGAAAAGCTAACCTATTCAATTTGGCACCACTTCAGGAAGTAAAATTATCAATAAACATACCTTAACAGGATCTTCACTATGATCAAAGATACAAGCGTTCCCGAATTCATCTCTCGGTTCGATGTGCAACAAAGTTGGTGCACCGGCACAGCAAATAACCGTGGTTGCTGGCCGAATAAAACGTGAACGTTTGGCATCAATAGGCCCGGGTATAAAGGTCTTTGAAAAAGGGCTCCCAGCAATATGACTGGAACCAATTAGTACGGAAATCTTGTATTGCCCAGCAGTTCGTACGGTGAACTTGACTTTAGCGATGTTTGCATTGTTTGGATCTGTCGGTGATCCCAGCTCACTGATTGTAACCACCTGTGAAAGAAGAACGACCCATTGAGTACAATCGTACAGTTGTCTGATGATTCACTTACTTTTCGTGTTCCTTCAGTGACTTCAACAAAAAACTGATCAGTATCACAGATGGGATAAGGCTGTCCATTTCGTTGAAAGAACCGAACAATAAAGCACATGGTACCGCCAACAACATGTGGATCCTTCCAATCCCACTGTACCTTGCAATTGGCCGGCAGCAGATACTTGCCTGTCACATATTGCAACAGTGAGTGTCGTGCTTCGGGCGCCAGTGACGGTTGTGTCATTGCGGCTAACGTTACCAGACCAGCTACAGACACTGACACAACCAGCATACCGCCCCATGTCCAAGCGTCCTGATGTTGACTTGATTTGACCACAGTCGACCACAGCTGGGCCTTAAGTGACTCTAGCTGTGACTTCGATGTGGGCAGGTTTTGTCGCGCCTGCGACCAAATTTGCCAATCTTTTCCCAAAAGTTTACTAGCACGGGAATCCTCCAGCCAGTAGACATCCTCCAGGGAGGCAACTTCAACAGCCAACAGGCGGGAGTAGTGATGTTGCAGGCGATGGTCACGTAACCATTCGCGTAGGATTAACTTTTGTTGAAGATGCAATGCGGCGCGCTGTAGGCGTTGCTCATCCCCGGGCGGCAGTTCGGGAAGACGTTCTGGATCTCCACAGCTTGATAATGATGAAATGCCTGTAAAGAAAGACGTCATTCGACATTAGTCTAATGGAATAGGCTTGGATATGACCAGTATCTGCACTTTAATTCGGGATGTTGTACGATGTGAATAAAGACTGCTTAAGGAATAAACACATTACATTTTGTTAATGGTTTCGTTTTCATATATGTATGTAAAATACATTTGCATGCAGTTTTGATATTTAACACGTTCGTGAGGGAGATGTGAAATGATTACAGTGGTCGGATGGAATTTTTCCTCTGCCTCTACTCTATATATGTATATGTATATGCCAGCCCAATTATCCTCCAAAATTTTAATATTTTTGTACGATGGTCGCCAAGCATCTACATACTTGTATATATAACGAGATGTGCAGAGTGTGACCGACATGCAAAATGGACGACCACACCGTTTTTTTTTTAAAACGAAACCTCAAAACGATAACGGAGATTTCTTTCACAACTGCTCATTTCATGTTAATGGAATTGCTTCTAATTTACATTTTTATCACAAGGTAATGAGGGTGATTTTTGTTTTGTAACATGGTTATGTCAACAAGCCAAATGTTGACATCTACAAACCAAGAACCGCCAAATCTACACGTAATAACTTTTCGGTATGATATACCAACTGAAATGAATTATTGATGGGGTTTTAAAAATGTGGTCAGCAGAGTGCACCCCATAGAGAGATCATGTAATATAAGATTAATGCGACGGAAGGTACTAAGTATTTGCAAAAAACTGTCTTAAAATGCTCCATCACAGAAGAGCAAGGTATAGAAGTGGAATAAAAAAAGATGATTATTTTAAGTTAATATAAGATTCACTTTATTTAAAAGATAATATTCTGGCATTATAGTTTTGATATAACTTCTGGCATATGACTGCCACGGATAGATCGGACGAAGCCTAATCTGGACGTTCAATTTGGGAAAACTTGTTTAAATATTTGTGCAATTTGATCGGCAATAATGAGGCGTATGTTGTCCTCAAACGGGTTAATCGTTTCAGGCTTATTGGGATAGATAAGGAATTTTACTTACAGAAAACAGTCAAGCAATATTAAATAGTACGATGTTTGAGTCTAGAACATGAAACTATGCGGCTACCCAAATTCATTTCTGAATTGATTGAATTGATGAACAAGGAAGTCAGTAATCATGGTTCTTTAGCGGACATTAACCGTCACGTTCTGGCCATCATCGTTTTTTTTTTAAAGTACAGACAAGCTGACTGTCTGTTGTGGATGTAACAGTGTCTCAAGGTACACTTGAGGATCTTTATAGCTTAAAAAAAACAGAAGGTTTACTTTTACCATTCAATCAAAAGTGAGCTTCATCGCTTAACAAAATTCGCTAATAAAAGTTGAGATCAACGGCAACTTTGTTTAATGCCAAATTTGCACAATTTAATTTGAAGGGGTCATACAGTCTGTTGTGTACCTGGGCCTCAACCAACATTACTCTCCAGTTAACACTATCTCTTGCCAGATGCCTTAAATTTCGCACCGCACGTTGGTTGAGATCCTTCTCCACTTGTGTGCTTCATCTTAGGCGAAGTTGTCCTCTGTTGCGTTGTCTCAATGTTTAGGATTCGAAGATTTTTCGTGCCGGAGCAGCGTTATCCATCCTCTCTACATCTTACTAACCTACATCTACACGACTGAAAATATGGTTGGAATGGAATAATACGTTGAATTAAGCCTGATTAAGCATTTTTGTTCTAACTGAACATTTTTCGTCACAGTGAAAAATGAAAAATGTTTCGTCTCTCCAGTTATCTTTATTAGGCTCTACAGTGAGAAGCAGACTTGATCTTAAAGCAACAAGTTTATCCAAAGAACAAGATCTTTACTTCCTCTTATTTTGCACACCAAGTCGTTTGATGTCTTTTGTACGACATCCTTAGCGAGGGAGTGCTCTGTTGTCCTGTTTCATTGGTTCAGGTTTGACAACTCTTCGTGTCGGTATTCCATTTTCTTTACGTGGAATAGCCACCGTATCTGCTCAGTCAGAATCCGGCCATACCGCACAGTTGGTTTCTTAATCTTCTCCACATGCAAGACTTTCCACCACCCACATGATGTGATTATTGTAGTACTTAGCCGTCTTGTTCAAAGATAGGCGGCACATTAGAGATATTTGGCTGTTAAAGGTGACCCTGCTTAGGACGTTGATAGTAAGTAAAGCCAATAATATCCCTTTGACCAGGAGAGTGTCCAACGGGAGATTAAGCGATTGGTTCAAGTTAAGGTCACTAGAGTGAATTCCAATCCTAACTTCTGTCCAATGTCTGAGAGTCAGACTACCAGTCTGCCCTTGAAGGTATGTATGGGGAAAACGTATTAGGGTAAGTGGCATTCTGTGTCACTTAGTCGAATTTAGTCGAACCGCTGTCCTGGTCGCCATTTGCCTGATCCCTAGCTCTAGAAAGGGCTGGTGAAGAAGTACAAAAAGTGCAGGGATTGGTGTACTTCTTAGAGAGTCGCTGACACAAAGGCCAGCCGATCTTTGCTAATGGTCTGTGACATTGTGGTTTGCAGCGTTATCGAGAACTATCCAATAAATAGAGAATCCGTTGAGAAGAATTGTTCCAACCATTGAAGTGAAAGTCTAGTTGACAATACGTAGATGAAAACCCCATTTTCATCGAATAGATTTACTAACAGCAGCAACGAGATATAAGGGCCTTCCCGGGCCAAGCTTTAATGTTGGGTTTCCAACTAAGTTTGCAGTCAGTGGTCAGACCCAAAAATTGTTTGGAGGTCTGATGATAAACGGCATCACAGAATAGAAGAATAGGTCTTGAAGTGGTTGTATTTTAAGATGTGTACAAGTCTTATTTTCAAAGGATTCATACCTCGCATATTGGACGACGTGCTGGACGATATCTCCGAGTGCAGAAATAGGTTTACCAACACACAACATCGTCCGTTATACTCCGAGTATATAACTAAAAGAAAAAAAATAAATTTCTCAAGCCAGATTTGGAGTCGGCGTTAGATTGTGGGCCCCCTCCACTCGTTGTAGAGCAATTACACGCCCAACACGAACGACAGTCCCTTGCTAACATTAGACGCACACAAGATAGCGCAAATGATTCCAATTTTGGCTTAATTTTGTATTCCTGCATATAACTAAAAAAAAACTTCAGCACATCCATACAAACTAATTTGTTGAACCCCCCATTAGGGAGGTTTTCCATCCACCAAAACGCACTCATACGAATAACAAGTTCATTGATTTACAATGTCAACACCGTCATGTCGTGACAAGTGAGTGAGGTCAGGTGTTAGAAATGTGTCCTTGTACGCCCAGGCCACGGAATCCTTCCACATGCTCCAAATATGAATCGAAAACGGAGACCTTCAACGCAGCACACACGCTTCGAAAGGTCACCACTCCTGAATTTTTCCCCACGAAACGCCAAACGGGGTGTTCCCTGCACACCCACCCTCCATATGTACAAGTGAATTTGTCATGTCTTAAATACATTTGTGTCTTATAAATGAAAGGAAAAATTCAATACAGTACCTGACGATGCTGATTGCGAGTGGCGCATCGTTGCCATCGCAATCGAGTTTATTTCCGATTCCGGTGACCACATGTTGTGTCCGTCGTCGATTCGTCTACGTTGCTTTCGTTGTATGAATACAGACGCACGCTTCTTGGAATATTATAATCTACGTGTAAACACTATAAAGGATGTTTGTTCGTTCACTTGGTGTTCGTATCAGGACATATTATATTTAAAATAAATTAGCTTTCGTCGCCGTTCACGCAAAGAAGTGTTTCAACTTTATACGTTCGCGATTGCACGGGGGCCGGGTTTAGCGCCTGAGTCACTTTAATCGCTACTCACTTGCATCGCATGTCCCACGGAACATCGTTTTGACTCAATTAGAGGCAATTACCGGACGTGATAGTTTATTGGATTTTTATTGATTTCGATATCCTTGGCCCTGGCGCAGGGGCCGTTTCACTTCATTTTATTGCTAAACAAAAACGAAAGTATTCCGAATCCTGTGGCCACTACAAAGGTAAGCACCGAGTGTTATTTATTTTTTTTTTTTTCATTTTGCTGGCTAAGGTGTACGCCGTGGCGGTGGGGACAAGGAATAAGGTTACTGGGAACTGTCATAAAATGAATGAGTTTCCGGTGTGCCATGCGGAGAATTACTTAAAATAGACCTCCAGCAATGCTCAACAGTGCTATTCCATGACATTAAACTTAACCGAGGAGAGCCGATATCGCAATTCTGTAAAAGAGTGGTGTACGTGATGTCACCGAAGTGTGTCTACCGTTGCAGGACTGAACGGATTAAGTAAAATTCCTTTTGAATTATTGCTAGAGAAACACATGACGGTGCTCACGCTGCATGTGCCCGAGGATTTAATTGAGACCCGATATGAAGGTGTTTCCAACGATAGAGAAGAGTAAGTAATTCCATACGGCGCAGATCTTCACTTTATCCAAGACTCGTTCAATCTTACTAATTCTGTAAAAGTATTGGGTCATATGAAAAGTCTCCACGGTGTTTCGTCAATAGATGGTCTTCACAAATCTGGACACACTAATCTGATTATGTCAAACGAACGGGTTTTCAAAAGGCAACATAACAACATATTTTGTAAAGACATCTTGTCGCTGCTTATGTTAGGAAGTTGTTAAACCATAATGCACAATGTTAATAGTGAGTCGCGCCTTAACGTCAAGGTTGTTGTGTTCAACTTAAATTGACATTTCGTTATTTCGATGCTTGACAAATTCAGCCATGGAGAGGTATACAATCGAAGCGCGCACTAAGATTGTTTAAGCCTTTTACGAGAATTGATTTTCAAATTTCAAAATGTATTTTCATTTCGTGATTTTTTGGTCAAAATAATTTACCAAATGGATTCGTTTAGAAGCAAAGTATTTGCCAATTGAAAATCCAATTTAAGAATGATGGGCGATACATCCACAAAGAGGGCTGTTTGGTGTTGGCGCGAGATGATGACGGACTTCTTGTGGCCAGATAATGAGGATATGTGCTTCCAACAGGATGGTGCCACTCGCCACACAGGCAACGAAATAATGATGCTTTTGCGCAAAAAATTCTAAAGCCGTGTTACCTCAGGTCGTGTCGATGCCGCCAGAATCATGTGATTTGTCATGGCTGCACTTTTTTTCTTTAGCGCATTGACAACGTCAAACCGCAATAATGTCTCAGAGTCATTGAAAATAGGGACTATCGGAAAGAAGTATGCCACCGATGGCGTGGTAACTATCACTGTGTAACCCGGACTTTAATGTGCTTTGACAAAAGTTAAAGTAAATATATTCATAAAAGTGCCAACACTGTGATTTAACACCAATGCCGAAACACATGTCTGGTGGTTTCAGTTATCGTATCGATTTTCATCAGCAGTCAATGCAGAAAACGATTTCTTTTTAAAATACAGAGAATATCTAGTTAATAAATAAAAACACAGAGAATATCTAATTTGAGTTTGAAGTTTTTCAAAGTTTAAGCTTCCGCTGGGGCCGATGATGCATAAAATTCGATGACGTTTGATTCAACGACAAAGTAAGCCACCAAAATTCAGTTCCATAAAAGCTTTCCTACTTGTTTATTTTTGGAGTTAAATGAAAGCGACGGAAACCTTTTTAAAATACTCATAAGCATAGCTGATGATGTTAAATATTTAATGCTTCATTACCTCGCCGACAACGGTGCTATAAATATCTGATTTTTGTAATGTCACCACAACGGTGTAAGGAGGCGTCGTTAGGACGTGTGGAATTAGGAAACAAAATATTAAAGTATTACTTAGACAGTTGAAGGATATTTCCTGAAATAATCTTTGGTAATATTGGCTGTTTCTGACAATACTTTAGGGTGTGTGAAAAGTTACTTTTCTTTCTTTTCGTTTAAAAATGAGCGAAAATTCGGAACATGTTGTATTTTTTATAGACTGGCAATATGTTACTCTTCTGTACAGTTCTTCGAACACCTAATAATCCCAGTACACCCAGTACACAGTCTACAATTTGACTGATGCGTCGTCCGGCATCAAATATCTATTTCGGTTCATTCAAAGACTCCTTCTACTTGATTGTAAGAAACAGCGCGGTTCTGTGTTCGGGAATACGTGTGACCTCTGCTCGTAGGAAAATTTATTTGTACACGAGCAGATCTTCTGATTTAAAGTGAAAAATAGGAGAAACGGGATATGGTTCATAAAATGTTGGTATGATAAAAATGGTTTAGAGAATTTTCTAATCCAGAAAGAATATAACGCAAAAAGAATACACTATACAGTGTGTTCCTTTTCTAAATGGTTGCAAGATTTTAAAAAAGCCAGGCTTAAATTATCTTGTGTAATCTGCTTTTCAACAAATCGCAATTGAAGCCCCTGTGTAAGTAATCTTCTTCTTTTGCGCTGTTTGTGGTCATATGTGCTGATATTGGAATGAAGGTGAGCGTGGCCAAGTACGAAGTTTTCGTCATGGAGAAATGTAAAAGTACAAAAAAAAAGTAGGAGGATCAACGCTGAGATTTCTTCTCGGATGGGCCAATTAAGCAGCTTGAAAGATCAAGTCGAGTTTGATGCCAAAGCTAAGTTATAGTTTTTTGTTACCTATGGCCATGAAATTTTGGTAATGGCCAAAAGAATAAGGTCGTAAATACAAGCTACCGAGATGAGATTTCTCCTTGATGTTGCGGGTAATACTTGCCGGGATAGAGTGAAAAATGCAACAGTGCAGAGGATTATACTTCGATTATGTGCACCCGTGGTACTGATGCCCCATGACTTCACCATGACTTCCGAGGCGTGCGTTAGAGGCAATTCAATCAGTAAGGGGACAGCTCTGCAGACTCAGGGAGGGGTAGTTAACCAAGTCCATAAATTCGCCTACTTCTTCTCTTGCGAATAGCTCCTAATGAGTTAGAGTTGGTGGAGGAGTATCGAGCGGTTTGGAGATGTCTCGAGCGTGTATTGCCCCCACGACTCCTGCAGTGGAACGTGCGCGCCACTGAAAATAACGAATTAATGTTTATGATGCGACAGGCTTTTTTCCAGAATTGGAGTAGTAAATAAGGTATTTTCAAATGTAACTATCATTCGCAAGTTTATTACAATAAGTAGTAATTTTTAAGAGTATATTTTGTTCCTAGAGTATGGATTTATTGTACAAATAGTACGTTTTATATTCAATAGCGTATATTGATATATCTCAATTATTAATCGGACATTTATTCCAAACAATATACTCAAAAATATGAGTACATAGATTTGCAACCATTTTCAATAAAATATTCGAAAGTAATTTTTTGACCATCACTGGCAGTAATCTTGATCAAAAATCCAGGGGTTTTGTCAACTTGTAAGGGAATTCCAATACAATCTCAAAGTCCACTACTTAGGCATGGTATGTGAGAGGTTATAACTGGTCGAAGATAAGTATCTTTTTCATTCCTTCGTCTCTGATCTATGCAACCTGCATTAATAAACTTATATACTATAATGAATAATTGCGAGGCATGTTACGTACTTCATTCGAACGACAAATGTTACCAATCTGAGGTAACAAGTTCCTGATTAGCCGAATAGGCTTAATAATATAATAATTGAATGGCACTACAGCCCACAAGAAACAACAACAACTTCTACAACTATTTGTGTTGTGCGTGCTACTGTTACACACTCGTTTACTGTCACGAGTAAAAGTGACCTACAGTTTTTTGCCGACTCCGAACGGCGAGATTTCAGAATCTTTACATAGATAATTAGAACTCTTTGAGTGTTGTCGAAAGAGGTGGTTCCGTGAAGAAATGCGTTGTTCGGGAATCACTCACTCACTCTCACTTTAAAACTACAATTCTACTGCTTCCTGAATGCACACTTCAATCAATCAATTACTGCCACATAAAATTAAGCAAAGGGCGTCAGCTTGAGGCATTTTGTGTTCAAGTCTGTCAATAAGGAAATATTGAAGATCATCTGGACTACATCAGACAAAAATAGACATAAGACATATCTTTATTCTTCAGTTCCCACTTACCAATCCTGGTGTGGTAACGCATGGTCCTCGTAGGACTTAGTGCACTACTTTGGGCATCTTGGCCTATCTACATATGTATGTACCTCATTTCATATAGAATGTGATATTCATAACTGAACCTCAGGATCAATTTTAATCAAATTAGATTTCAGGGATACCTTACCAATCAAACTTAGAGTACAGCTAACACTTAGCTAGCCACAAGAACACACCACAAGTCACACCCTAATCATCGAAAGAGCGCCATTGATTCACGCTGCACTTTAACCCCACTCGAACGTATGCAAAAAGGACCTCGTTTCCTTCCTTGAAAAATCCATTCCTAATCCACCAAATCCGTGACCGTTCCACTTAAGCCGTACAAAATGACCACTCCAGCACTGCAGCCATCCAAATCAGTTTAAAAAATCTCATGAACATTCTATGGGGGCTCTCCAGCTCGAACCCTCCTCAAGACACATTCCACATTATCTTGATTGATCCACTGAAGGAGAACGTCAATTCGCTTGGCCTTTAATATTTTACAACCGCACACTAAAGCAATTTTGTGTTTGCCTTTTGCCATTTTTCTGTGTTTCGCATTTCGAACAACAGCGAAGGGATATCATCATCGCCACCAGTTACATCAGATTCGTGTGCAACTTGTACCTCAATTTACCGCACAAAGGACTACGTTACATGCACATCCGACGTGTGCCTATGAGTGTGGGCCAATGAGAAAATATATGTGTTTGCAGAGGCCTTGTTCACGAAAGCCAAAGTGCAAATTGCATTTGAATGCCTCTACAAGTAGAGAGTTGTTCATGTGGGGGACGGGAAAGTAACATTCTTCTTTCCCCCATCTCAACCTGCTTTGTCGCCATTGTCGCTCGTGTCCACATCAGTGAAGAACAAGGTGTCTACCAGAAGAACAAGTCGCATCAAACGTGTCAGTTAAATTGTGGAAGGGACACCACCTCGGACGGCCTGTACAGTGTCCTGTACAAGTTAATAGAAATTTCTTTTATCGCGATTAAGAGGACCAGCCAAGCAGTGAGGGACTGGAGACGGTGAAAGTCGTAAAAATAAATAAGTCCCATGATGAGCACATCCAGGAGCAGAATTTTTCTGTTTGCACCCCTCCCCCCTCTGTCAGGTATGCGTCGTCGTCACGCTTAACGCGTGGAGCATGCCCTTATCATTTTTTTAAATTTATTATATAATTTGTTTTTATTGCCAAAAGTCATAAAAAAATCAACATCCTGTAGGGCTGTCGACGACTAAGGCAAGTGGTGAACATACACACATACACACAGCCACACAAGGAGTCATCACGCGTTCGGTTCGGAAGCACTGCAGAACAGAATGACGACGAAATGAAAAAAATAAAAAATAAATAAATAAATAAATATAATGTCGAGCAGGGAGGAAGTACGAAAAGGATAATTTCCGTTTTGCCTTGTTTTCGTACACCCAAGCCGTGTGGATTTTGTATAGTTTTCGTGTGACTTCTTTTCGTCGTTTTTTTTCACTTGGTTGCCCGCACACAATGCGGTAGAGTGAGAGTCCCGAATGGAATTCGTTGTTTTACCTACATACTATGTCCACGGCCCACATACACACGCGTCTTCAATTCACTTGTTTTTCGCACTTCACACTTTTTCGCAGCCTAGCGTGCTGAGCCAACACAATTAACAATCAAAACTGAATCAATGTGTCACAGGTTAAAACGCAAACGGTGTGTATCCCCTTCAGCTTGGACGTCGCGAAAAATGTACTCATAGTCCCGACAGGACCCGAACTAAGGATAATCGAAAAAATGTGTCTAATGTATGCATGTGGATTAAGAGTACAAAAAAAAAGAAATGAAAACTTATTTCCCGTTAAAGTATATTGGGGATGTATGTTCACCCGATTCGGAATGTGTGCAGGACAAAGGAAACGAAACGACTGAGAGCAGCACTTGCTTTCGGAGTGCGGTCTAGTGTCAGTCTCAGTGAAAGTTCGGTGAAAGCTGAGAGAAGGACGAAAACTATGTCAGGGCTTTCGTCCTCGGTGCGAGACAGCAAGCATTTGGATTGGCGGGAGCGCAAGTAAACAAAAACATGTAGAACAGGTCGCCGAGCTTTCGGTGGTGCGATTGAAACAAGACTTCAGCTTTGCATGTGAGGGGTCGAGTAGGTCTAGGACAAGAACATAAATTCTATCTCCTGAAAGTATCATTGGTCACGATTGCAGATAAGATGTTTCGTGTCTGAATTTCTCCGATGGGAGACGTAAAGTTGTGGTTACGTTTGTTCTTTTGAATGGTTAACCAGATTGGAGGTTGAAAATTAAATGAATCTATTGGAACTGATTCATTTTTTTGCATTCCATCTAGGACAGCTGTTGTTTACACTGATTTGTTGTTTTTTGTTTGTTGATATTTGTTTGATTTTGATTCGTGTTGCCATTGTTCATCAAGCTTAATGTTTCCTTTGCCCGGAAGCTGCATTTCTGATGCTACATATGAATCCGCCTTACAACTTCACATTCATGTGCTCCTACAGGACAACTAAAAGTTCTTGCATTAAAACAAAACTTGGGGAGCACTTTGTATGGGTTGATAGAGACCTACCTTCTAAATAGGGCAAGGTCAAAGGAACTCAAGGATTTCAACCCGATAACTAGGAACTTCCCCGAAAATCTATTATTTTTGGTTTAGTTGGTATTCTGTTAAGAACAAATAAAAGCTGGTGTACCACGAGAATTTATTTCTTTTTCTTTCGTTGAATGTATGGCATGTTACCTCTTCCTGTTGGAAGCTCATGCCATTCCTGAAAACTAGTCATTCAATTTCGAATGAAGGTTAATCCTTGTCTGTGGAGTAGTTGCCACATCGTCCTGCATTATTTTGGGAACAGTTGTTCTTTTTCGACTTCTGTCTGGTATTGGCAATTGCACATAAAGTCCTATGTCTATCTATGAAATGTTAAAGGGTCGATTTTTAAGTCTCTAAGTGGACGAGACACATGCACCATTTGCTTGGGTAATGTTAGAATGACAGTATGAAGAAATTTATTATGACATCACTCTCATCATGATTCTATTTTACACAAACTTTTTCGTGACTTTTGGCAGGGCGAAGGTATTCATTAAAAGCGGAATAGCACAACCTGCTGAAGCTGTAGAGATGGAAAGTACATCAAGTTACTTTTCTTTGTGTCCGTCCATTTTGTGTCCGTCTATCATATGCGATCTGATCCGCTTAATTGATTAAGAGACTCTCTGCCAAGAGAGTACCTACGATTGGTGATATCAATCGTTTTTACAGTCAAATAGCGAATTCCGTTTTCAAGGTAATTAAGTTAGTTAAGTAGCACTACAGTTCACTACGGATCGGGGCCTAGCTTCTACTGCAACTACTCGTGTTGTGCGTGGTATTGGTCTTTCACGATTAGAAGGGATCTACAGTTTTTGCTGACTCCGAACGGCGAGATTTGAGAAGCTTTTCATAGACAGTTGAATGTTGTCAGAAAATCGAAAGAGGTAGTGCCGTGAAAAATGCGAGGTGTTCCGTCCGGAAATAGAACCTGGAACCTTGTCGTGTGAGTCGACGCACTTTATCACTACGCCACGGCGACCACGACGTGGAAATTTGGATCATGGAAATTAGCAATACTGTTGATTACAACAGGGAATTACAAAAGACGAAATAAAGAGCCACACAGACAACAACTTAAGAATATCTTGAGGAACACCTAGAGCCAACGAGATAAAGGGTGCTTTTTTAGCTATTATCCCTTTCGCCATAACTGGATTAGGCATCTGACTCACCACCACCACCTCACCAATGTATCCAGAAAAAGTCACAGTTTGATGCGGTTTATGTACTGATGGCATCATTGGACCGTACTTCTCCAAAGATGATGCGAATCGTAACGTTACTCTGAATGGTGAGCGCTACCGTGAGATGATATCCAACTTTTTTTTGCTCAAAATGCAAGAGCTTGACTTTCATGAAATGTGGTTCACACAGCACGCGCAAAAATTGACTTATTGAGAGGCGAGTTCGGTGAACATTTTATTTTATCTTCAGGACCGGTCAATTGGCCACCTAGATCGTGCGATTTAACGCCTTTAGACTATTTTTGTGGGGCTATGTTAAAGCTCATGTCTATACAGACAAGCCCGCTTCAATTGACGCATTAAAAGACAACATTGAAGCATTTATTCGTGAGATACCAGCCGAAATGTTGGAAAGAGTATGCCAAAATTGGGCTAAGCGGATGGACCATTTTAGGCGCAGTCAAGGTCAACATTTGCATGAAATAATCTTCAAACATTAAATTATATGGACCGTACTAGTAATAATAATAATTGAGTGGCACTACAGCCAGGACCAGAGTCTAGCTTATACAACAACTACTCGTGTTGTGCGTGCTACTGTTCTCTCACGAGTGGAAGGGACCTACAGTTTTTTGCCGACTCCGAATTTAATTAAGAAAGTTTTCATAGACAGTTGATACTCTTTGATTGTTGTCAGCAACTCGAAAGTGGTGGTACTGTGAAAAAATGCGAGGTGCCCCGTATCGACCGTTTCGGACCGTACTATCAATTCAAATAAAGATTTCATGTATTTTTCTGAATTCTATGTGTTTTTTTTTTTAATTTCCTATATATTCCTTTTTAAAAATCACCCTTTATAATGAGATAATGAGAGATTTGTTGATGAATACCTTTAGTTACTATAATAAGCGTCAAAGGAATCACTGATAACCGTGATATGGCGGTTACTAGGCCTAGGTGTTGATGGTACCCTGGTAGTGAAAGCATGACCAGGGGCTATACTCTTGTGCCACTGGAGGTCAGAATTCCTCTTGGGAGTGTGGGGCTGTTTCTCGCTTACAACCCAAAATCGCGAACAAAGTCGACTTAAGTGTTGACTGTTCTGATGCAGCCTGTTTACCATTCTAACTCAGTTTTATTGACTTTCAGTATGGAGTTACATTACAACCAGGCTCTTTGGCCCATGGAAGGCCAGAGGTATTAGAAAGGCTTCACTTTTCACTAAGGTGTAGTGATTGCGTTTCAAACATTAACTTAGTTGAAACTTGTGAGACCTTCCTTTTGTGTCTTGCGTTACTTACGACCCTACGTAAAATCAAATCCCACATCGGTCCTAATATAGTGCGGAGCCGAGGTACTTCATAAAATTTTGGATTACAGAAAGAATCCTACGTACATTTTCGTTAGGGTTTGTTGCTCATGATTTCATTATAAAAATCATATTTAAAAGCAGCCATGTCTAGTTCTTCTAAATTTCCTAATGACCTCATTCTTAAATGTTCATGCCACACATGCCTCCCCGGCCAACGCATTAAATGTTGACCTCGGTGGCATGAAATTAAAGTGGGATATAAAAACTGAAGTGGATTGTAATGCTCAGAAACGCAACGGTATCCACCGACATCAAACTGAAAACTTAACAAACAGTCATTATCCTTGTACCGATGAAACTGATATCCTTGTGTTTGTATGTTTAATAGAAAATTACTTGTTTCAGGTCCCCATAAACATTAAAAAATAAATTTTATATTTTCTGCTATTTTTTTTTTTCCTGTTTTGTTTGGTTTATTTCTTTACGCTTTTCCTTCAACGTACCACTAGGTTCGTACATTAATTTAACGGTAAGTTTCGTTGAATAAACTGGTCAAGAGAAAGGCCTAACCTAAATAAATATTGGTAAATATTTAAAAGTGCATCATATTCATTCCACAAGAACAGCAAAACGGTTTGGGGATGAATTCCCAGATTCCCAAAATGCCGGGAAAATCCGAAATCCTGAAGGATTTATTATGAAATCCAGAAAAAGTTCCTAGATCGTCGAAGCATTTGGAGAGTTTTCGAAATTCAGGAAAATAATTTTTACGTATTTGTCAAGTTTGTTTTAAGGTTTCGGTTTTAAAGACCGTCCGTCCTTCCGTCCTTCCGTTCATCATGTCTCTCAAATTTTACATCTTCTAATCTTATGAACGATGATTGGTGTTGAATTTGGGGCAATCGCACCACAAAACAACTTTTTATTCTGAAGTACCGTTAGGGACGTCTAAGTTGGGATATTTCGATCCTCCCTCCAAAATATGCACCGATTTACCTAAAAAACTTGCAAAAAAAAAAACAGAACAAATTGTATTCGTTCGAAGTTTTCTAGCCTTCTGATTGCATTCAAAAACAGTAAACATCAACGATGAGAAATTTGGAATTTCTCAAAACACACTTTTGAAATGCATATAGAAATAGTTTGAGATCAAGCAAAAACTCAGTCTTGCCAATTGTTATTTTATTTGGACTTAAGATGCAATTGAGAAACAAAGCCCTCTCTCGAAAGACCAGGCAGGCTTTGGACATCTCTGTCTTGCGTTTTGGCGCAGAAAAATGGCTGTTATGAAAAGCGGATGTGGAGGTCATTGGCCTTTTCAAGAGGAAAGTTCTAAATACAGCTGATTTTGCAACAAGGACAAACTTTATAAAGTAGTATGCACTAGGGTGGTCAACCGTCTACGGATAGATTATGTTATGCGAATAGATAGCACTGCTCTGGCCCAAAGAGTCTTTGAAACCGAATTATTGGTACAATGCAACAGAGGACGAACTCTTCAAAGGTGGCGCACACAAGTGGAAAAGGGTCTCCAGCGACTTGGGGGCTGATGGGAAGAGACCGTTTAAGCTGTAAATGCATGTTGCTCGAAACGAAGATCCACACCGGACTGCAATGCCACTCAATGAAAAAGAAGATTAAAAAAAAAAGTTGATGACGAAGCATTGGAAATTATGACACACCATGCATGCACACGAACGTAGTTGAAAGGCGAAGTGGTCGTACATTGATGTTCATTTTGCTAGCAAGGATATAACATGGATATGATGTGGCGGATAACAATATTGATGTTAATGTGAGGGTAGAACAGATTCGATGAGAGCAGCAACAAAATTGTTTGGGGCCGCTTGTTGGATCAAAACTATTTCATATTTAATTATTCAAAAATGAGATGTACACATACCTACATATATTGAACTTGTTTTCATTGTATCAAATAAAAAACAATTTTTTTGTTTTTCAGTGAACACGGTCTTTGAGTGTTGTTTTTTTTTTTAATTTTTGAGTCTTGGGTATTTCGAATTTTTTCCTTTTCAGGACTTTCAGTATTTCCAGAAGTTGTATTTCGGAACTTTGGTATATTCCTGTGAAAAATTGGAAGAGTAACGCAAACTAAGTAGATGTAAGATCAAGAAACCATAAAAGCAAGGAATCGGAGAGTTCCCTTGTTCCTCGCGTCAGCTTCTAAATGCTTCAAAATACGCAAATACGCTGTTGGAGCAACAGGTAAACTGATAATCTGGACTTGGAATATCTCACCGGAAGATGGAACCAATCTTGGCCAATCTAGGATATTTCCAGGCGCATTAAAGACAGCTGGCAAAAAAAAGTAATCAAAAAGGGTTATTACAGTGCTTCTGATTTTTCAATGCTGTCTGCTGTTGCGTTGTCTGTTGCCAGCGTTCTCAATATAAGGTGTAGTGAGAATATCCATGGATGGTGCATGCGTTGTAGAAACTTAAAGAACTGTCCACCCACGTTATGTGTATCAACTCAACACTAAGTTAGAAGGTTCACATATTCGAGTTCGTCAAAAATGTTGCAAAATGTCTTGAATTCTGAAAACGATGCAGGAACATGTGGTAGTAAAGTTTATCCCAAAATTACTGAATTTTGACGTAATTTATGACCAAAAAAATAACAGCGTTATTATTCCTCAGCCGCCGTCTTCACCCGATTTGGCCCCCTGCGACTTTCTCCTGTTCCCAAGATTGAAGGGACACATAAGATTACTGCGTTTTGCTTCGATTGAGGAGATACAAACCGAATTGCTGAGAGAGCTCAAGGACATGTCAAAGAGTGCATAACAGAACTGTTTCGGGGATCGGACAAAGCTCTGGCACAAGTGTATTAAGTGGGGACCAAAAGAAATTGATGAATACGTAAAATTTTTAATGAGAAACAATTTTTTGAACAGACCTCGTACGTATAAGGCTTATACCCGCCCAAGAACTTGACTAATAGTTCCCTGCACAAGGGACTACTGCCTAAATTTTAGAGCAACCACTCGTCTTAAGCGTGCCAACAATTTCTTAATGACATTGATTTCAGATATTTCTTTCGAAAACGGCTCAAGACCAGGTTCTAGCCTCAGTTTTGAAAGGTAACATTTTACAAAATTCTATTCATCCACTTGTCATTATATTACAAGAACTGTCAGAAATAACACTTTTATGCTCTTTCTTTCAATCCCCAGCCTCCTGGTAGTTTCAACTCTTGCTTTTAGCTTATAATTCATGAACATATATCCACCTGGGCTGGCTATCCAATTATTTGTGGTTCCAATTCAGTTAAATATTCATAAATAGATGACGTTTACAATCGTTTGGGCTAAAAAGACTCACTCAAATCTAAATTGACAATTAGATTTGGGACAA
Organism: Eristalinus sepulchralis; assembly: GCA_944738645.1. Lineage (NCBI taxonomy): Eukaryota > Metazoa > Arthropoda > Insecta > Diptera > Syrphidae > Eristalinus > Eristalinus sepulchralis. The sequence continues at coordinate 37,290,353 of OX122883.1, forward strand.
CCCCAATCCACCTGACATCTAATGCTCCTAACTTGCAGCAGCTTAAATTCGAATTTAAATCAAGAGTCTCTTCGCAAAGCTTCCAAGCGGTCAAGCTTTTCGTCGAAGAAAGCTCTTCGGTCAACAAACCACTCTCCGCAAAAATGACAACAATTCACATTTTATCTCCGCAAGTACTCAGCAGAAAACAGAAACTTTCTTTAAACTTAACTGGGGCTTGGGTGTGGGGGGTGGTGCAGAGCCAAATGACAACTGAAAAGACGACAAAGAAATCGCAAGAAAAAAATGAAAAGTGTTCACTCACCCTTTTCGTGAAATAGACTCTTGTACGACGTCAAATTGTTCTCCTCTAGCCACAAGTCAACGCTATCGCTGTCGTCGAATGCGTCCGGATAATCATCCCAAACAAGCAGAACCAATTTAATCAACGAAACTGTGAACATCGAACTCAGGACAACAGCGACGGCGATTTTCATTAACCGCAAGAGCATAATCCACGGATTGTCACGAGATTGGGTTGCACTTTCCTCGTTCACCAGGAACGTGGGGAGTTTTCTTAGCGGTGCATCAATGATTGTCAGCGGCTCACCTCTTTTCACTCAGGTTCATAGTAGATTTGAGGTTATCTCGAAAGTGCACTGCAGACCGAAATTGTTTGTGTTTTTTTTGCGATTTTTTTTATGCTGACTTTTGTTTATACACAAGACAGCATTCTGATTTGACACAACTGCGGGAGAGAATAATGACGATTTGCTTAAGGCAGAAGGCACGCACTGATCTGCGCATTGCTAAGCAGTCGCGGGAGAGGCAAAGCGTCTCACTGTTGTGGGTGTGCGATGGAGTTGTTTCAGTACAATTGTATGAAAATGGGGTTTTTGATACTTTGTGTGGTGGGTTGCAAGTGTGAGGGAGTTTTTGTGCTGTTCAACCATTATGACGGTTTTTCTGTTGTTCAGTTCAGTTTGCTAATCATCGTGTAGTAGCATACTAATGGATAGGGAATACATGGCGAAAAGTGAAGGAACTTCTGCAGACAAGGGGTAGATTCTGTAAGAGCTGAAGTTATTATACCTAGGGGACCACAAATTGGTGTCCTTCTTTTTATTTATTGTAACTTGTGGCACAAGTCGTGTATTATACTAATCGGTTTCATCGAAAAATCGTTTCGTGGAACAGACACAGTATCGAGCCTAACTCGAAAGGCCTAGAAGAATATTTATCTTCAAGACACCAGCAAATTCACAAACCTGTAGAGGAAGACAGCGCAGTCACCAACTCTGCGAGCTATACAATGTACCCCGGAGGACACATTTAGTAAGAACAGCTCCCAGCTTCGAGGTGGCGATGAAGACCAATCCCTTCTACCAGAGGATTTCGTCTTCAGATTTAGGAATTGAGGCAGTTAGGTGTTGACGACTGAACACCTCCAGACAATCAAGAATAATAACACTTCTTAAGCTTGGGCTTGGGCTTGGTGTCGAATTCGAAATGCCTCTAGGTACACAGTTACAAAATAACTGCGCCTGTCTATCTATGTACATACTTTGTATCGTTGCAAGTTGGGCACAAAAAAACTGAAGTAAATTATGTACTTGTCCACAATAAACTAGATTAGATTTAGGTAATAAAAAAATAGTTTTGTTGCCCCCAAGGGACCATGACATAGCTTCTTTAGCAACTACCCATGTTGTGGGTGAAATTGTTCTCACAAGTATACAGTTTTTTGCTAACTCCAAAAAGCGAAATTTTGGTAGCTTTTAAGTGTTGTCAGGAACTTAAGGAGGTGGTGCAGGTGAGTCGAAGCCAACTACCAACTAAGTGGCCGAAATATTTTGGTAAAACACGAGGGAAACTGCATTAAGAAGGAAAAAAACTGATACCATTGCATTAATCATTGTTTTTTTTAATCAGAATGAATTTTATTAAATATTTGAATTAAGAATATAGTTAGCTTAACCTTTTAATAAAATTGAATATTGTTGACTACTCTTTGTTATTATAAAAAGGGTTTTAAAGAGCGAGATGGTCGCCGTGGCGTAGTGGTAAGTGCGTCGACCGCCACGCAGAAAGTCTAGGTTCGATTCCCGGACGGGACACCTCGCATTTTTTCACGGCACCACCTCTTTCGAGTTGCTGACAATACTCAAAGAGTATCAATTGGCTATGAAAAGCTTCTTAAATCTCGCCGTTCGGAGTCCGCAAAAAACTGTAGGTCCCTTCTACTCTTGAAGAACAGTAGCATACACAACACAAGTAGTTGTTGTAAAAGCTAGGCCCTGGTCCGTTATGGGCTGTAGTGCCACTCAATTATTATTATTATTATTATTATTAAAATGATTTTCCCGGATATGAAAATCTTTGAATGCGCAAGTTTTTTTTTTTTTAATTTAAAAAACTGTGGAAGACGCGCGTTGCTTGGCATCTTGTAGAATCGATAAAACGAGAACCAAAGTCTGCAAAAGATGGACCCGCGAACTCTTCGCTGTGATTTGGTTTTAATGCTTTTGCTGTGCATTGTGTCGCTCTACCGGAGACGTTAATGCTGTGCATCCTTCCTTGGTGACAGCATACACTTTGTCTTGGCACCATTTACCGCTAGACCCATCATCAGTAACCTATTGAAGTTCAAAAAAAGCACAGATCAGATCGTGTTCGGAAAATCCTTGAGAGGAGTAATTTAATTGTAAATGACGAATTGTACAAAAATATATTTACAAAATAGCATTAAACCAGTAGTGGGTAACATTTAAGAAACCAACATCGGAATGAACAGACGATCAATGAATTCAAATCAAATGTTCCCCATTACGCTGTACACAATGTATTTGCAGAAATCAACTGACTTAGGAAGTACAGAAGAACATAAATTACCGCAATGTACAATAGTATGATGTACGAATGCATGACTTTATGAAGGTTTAAAAATATGATATTTCCGGGCATGAAAATGTTTTATCTGGCACGCCACATTATTTTAATTACTATTGACAGGACATAAAAACTACACTTAGCTAAACTGAGAGCAGGCCAAGACATAACTCTGTTGAAAGACTTTTGAGAAGATTATTTGGAACATGAACTGGATGCGAATGAAATGCAATGTTAAAAAGTATGAGTGTTTTGCAAAGGGGAATCAAATTCATCAAAAACCAGCGAGCCTACCGAACTTAAATCCGATCGAAATCAGATGGGAAAAGGAATCATGGAAGGCTACAACCAGTAGTCACTAATTCCCGCTCAGACGTTCTAAAACGTAGTTTAATCGATGCCTTTACTAATTTATTGTATTAGAGGTGATTAATTAAAATAAATCATTTCTTCTCAATAAGTATTGTTCTGTGTCTTCTTCTTAAGTCCAGACACTGCCATTGAAGTATAATTTCCCTGTGGAAAATACATTCCATGTGAATAAGTAGTAAAGGATCTAAAATAAAGGATTGTTGAAGGTGTTGTTCAATTCACTGGTCCTATGAAAACCCTGAACTAGTCATATCGGATTCATCTGCCGAATCGTTGAGTGCAACTCATTGGTGTTCAGCGACCCAGGACTTATCGTACACTTGATTCTGTTTGGCGAGGAACTGCAGTCCATCGTAAATCATAAAAATTTGCAAGAATATTTGAATATCCGAGAAAGTCGGTATTCTAGCGTGAAGATATTGTGTCTACCACAGATCTTAATAACGTGAGTTCAGCTTGAAACACAGTACAAATTGAACCCATAGTTACACTATACTAGATTCTGAGGTCCCGATTTGAATCATCAATACAACATCAGCACATCCTTTATGGAGGTGTGGCATAAAAATGCAAAAGGACCTTAACCAGTTTGATGTATGCAGGTTCAGGGACAGTGAATGGAAACGACCCAGTTGACACAATGGAATAAATAAAACGACTTTAACACTAGTTACTCAGCTGTTCAGAAGCAATCTATCACGAATCAGGGAAAAATTCGTGCCCAGAATGTACGTGATAATGGATAGATATCTTAGCAGAGTGAACGAACACTTTATTTTTAATCCTCAAGTCGCGCCAGGATTGTAGCCCTAACATATGAAAATATAGAACCTTTTCAAGTGCACACCAGAGTGCCGTTATCTACAAGAGACTACACAGAACTTTAACCTTCGACAGCTGCACGCAAGAAAAAAACAGGAAAAATCAATTTAAAACCAAACAAAAACTTTATTTTAAACATTTGTACATTAACTCAGTGCAAGAACATAAATTATATCTTAAGCTTTAACTTCCTCTGCAGCCGGAGCAGCTACGCCATTGCCATTCTTCGCCGGCAGCTCCTTGACACCGGTAGATCCGAATCCAGCTTCTCCTCGCTCTGTCGATTCCAATGCGTCAAGTTGCTCCAATTCAGGATAGAATATCTTTTCGCAAATCAACTGAGCAATACGGTCACCCTTCTTCACCTCGAAGTCAGTATCGGAATGATTGAACAGGACTACACCCAAATTACCGCGATAATCCTCGTCGACTACTCCAGCGCCGACATCAATAAAGTTCTTCACAGCCAATCCGGACCGCGGTGCTACACGTCCGTAGGAGCCACTTGGTACCTGAATCTGTAGATCGGTCTTCACCACATTCTTACCGCGAGCTGGAATCACCAAATCGTATGCGCTCCTCAAATCAAATCCAGCTGCTTTGGCCGATCCTTTAACTGGCTCAAAGGCGTTTTCAGTTAACTTGGCGAAACGTAGGACACACTTTTCTTCTACACGCATCTTCTTTGCTTCGGGTTCCATGAAATAATTGCAGACCAGATATTTTGGGACGATCCGACACCGCCTGGAGATCAAAATGGTTTGAAATCGAAACGAAAAACGCGCGAAAATTGGCATTTTTTGGCACAATGCATTAAACGATGGTGGTACATTTTTTGCAAGTAAACAAAAAATGAAGGGGATATTTTTGACACCAAAAAGTGCGTTCAGCATGGCATGTGTGTCATGACCGTGTGCAGATTCATGCGTTAGGGTCAACTCTGTAAGAATTATGGGTGTCACATTGATCATTTATGACCGAATTTGGTCAATAATTATTAATTATACTGTTGGTTACGTTGTCTTATTTTTTTGTTTTGTTAAAGGAAGATGGAAAAGCACCTGTAGAAACCCAGGCTGTGTAGGATGCGACATCTAATTTTGGAAGGAAGTTCAACTGGATTTAGTTGCTTTGAAGTTTCTCAGTGTAAATTTTTAACCAGAAACGTGTCATTCTCAGTGACGCCTTTAAACAAACTAATTCTGCAATAAAAACATTTTTTCCCTGAATGCGCTTTCTTGTCTTCATCAGCTGATAGCGCAATTGTCAAACATGTCGTTACGTGACAGTAAAAAAGCTTCTTCTTCCTGCTATTTTTACTATAAGAAGTACATATCCTGTTCGCGGATGCGGTAGTCTCTCAAAATGTCAAAGGCATTAGTCTTTTTCACTTCGAACATTCGAAAGTATGATCACGCGAACAGACAGAAGAAACATAACGTAAGACAGCTGTTGTCAAATTTGACACAATCATTCTGCGAACAAAGAAAACAAATGCTCACCGGCAGCTCTAGCTTCTAAATTTGATAAGCAATATTTCGTGGACGTACCGTCTAATCCCGAAAGCAATATTTTGTCACCAGCGAAAAAATGGATTTTACAAATTTCCTAGTCCGAAAGGCAAGCCTTCCCACCACTGTCTCACCCTCTACACATTCCTACTGATTTCCATTTGTTATTGAACAGTGCCCACCAACAGCAATGTACATACCAAACTTCATCACATTTGAGGAAGAACAACGAATCCTCTCCCAGATCGAACGAGCACCAAAGCCCAAGTGGACACAGCTACTCAATCGGCGTCTTATCAACTATGGTGGCATACCACACCCAAACGGAATGATATCTGAAGAAATCCCCCAATGGCTGCAGGCGTATGTCGACAAAATCAATAATTTGGGTGAGGCACTTAATAGATTCAGGTCGCTTAGGTAGAGAGAAAATCAATGACAGCGATTTCCCGATATTGCAGGCATTTTCGAGTCGGAGAAGGCAAATCATGTGCTCGTGAATGAATACCTCCCGGGACAGGGAATAATGCCCCACACCGATGGCCCCCTTTTTCATCCGGTCATAACGACAATTTCATGTGGGTCACACACAATACTGGAGTTCGCAGAACGCCAGGGCAGCACCGAGGACGATGGGGTGATTGCAACGCCCAAGGATGTGCGTTATAAGCTGCTTTTAGAACCACGAAGCCTGCTTATTCTGAAGGACACGTTATACTCGGATTACTTGCACTCGATACGGGAGTGCAACGAGGATACGCTTTGTGATCGTATATGCAACTTTGAGAACTGTGAAACCACCTACAAGATGGGCGACAAAATGCCACGGAAGACTAGGATCTCGCTGACAATAAGAAACGTACCGAAGACGACCAAACTGAAATTGAAGATTTAAGTGAATTTATGTGTGCCGGAAGGACTTAGAGTGCCCGAGATGAGGGAGTGGGTACTGTCACGCTTGCATTTCTGTTTTTGTTTTATGCATGTCTTGCCCCACAAAGTGCGATTAAATGTTGGCAGCATATTGCTTTAGGCCTATAAAGATTTTTACGACTCGTTTTATGTGTGGTTTGCGTTTTGGCGCTTTTTCCACATTCTGTCTCAATTGTTATGTGATGTAAGTTGGGATTAGAATTCTGATGACTTCCGGTAGGGGAGCAGTGCGCGATCGTGATGAATGTTTAAGCCTTACGTGACTTTGATTAGCTAGTGTGTTGTGTGGTGGTAGTTCTTAGAAATTTCATGACAATTTTTGGGATTGCATGCAGAATGTATTTGAAGGAATCCGGACTAATTATCGATTATGTGGTTTTTTTTATGTTATGTTGGCTATGCCTAATCTTACCTTCACACAGCACTCACTTGGTTTCACTACTAGTGGGCATTTCTACTACAGGTGGGTAGAAAGAGTTTCCGCGAAACGGACAATTCTTTGTGCCACAAGTACAGTCTGAAGTAGGTTGCAATCGGTGCTCAGACAAACAGCACCAAGAAAAGGACCGGGTATGGACTTCTGTTTATTTCTCCGTGTCGCAAAAACGTACCGAAGAAGCAAACAAAAGTAGACGAGAGTTACATTTGTTACTTCTCTGAATTATTGGATCGAACACAAACACAGTTATGACGTTGTAATTATATTGAAGTCCTTGTCGAAAAGGTTACAGAACCTCTGATTATTGAGCTCTTGTATGCCACTGAGCATGAAAGAGTTTTTGTAAAATGAGATGCGAAAAGTTTCAGCATAAATTGAGGTAACCTATTCACTTAATAAGGCTGGTAACACTTCCACACCAATCAGGCTGATAATGACACTGAGAATCTTGATAAATCTACAGCTAGTTGTAACCAGTCAATCTAGTCTACAAAATAAGAATTCTGTACACCACCAGACATTATGGTCGGACAGGACTTACTGTAGGTCAATTGATGTTAATATACTGGATCTTGAAGATTAGTCCTAAATATACCTTAAAAGTCTGTTAACAGTCGAATCGGACTACAGTTGCATTTTACGATTGCAGATCTCGTTTTCTAACCACATTCCTATTATCACAGACGGAAAACCCATGACCTAAACCTAAATATACATCCTTTGCAACAATATATCACGAAAAAAACATCGGAATGTGAATTCTAACAAGAATGAGATACGATAGACGCATAGGAGTGGCGTGGTTGGCCTAAAGCGGAAAAAACATCCTCCCCCACATGTGAATATCAACTGCTTAGGAACCCTGTTTTCCAATGAGAAATATTTACTTTCTTGAAATTGAAAATCTCAACCATACAGGATATAGTATGCAAGAATATATTCTTTCATGAGAGAAGTAGTATGTCTTCTGGAGTAAATTCAACCTGAAATAAAATAGATCAAGATCCCGTAGACATGCCGGCTGGTTGCTGTTAAAATGTTGTAATTGTATTTACTGTCTAGTCGTCTGGGTCTGGTGTCTGTTAGAGGACTTAACCTGACGCTCAACGTGCTGTCGTGCTCAATCTCTTTTTTTCAAAGGCAAACAACAAGTTGGTTAAGGTTCTACTCTACTAAGTCATAGCGCATCTCATTTGCAAAGTGCTCTGTTGCTTCTTTCCAATGACTAGGACTTCAAAAATACTCCGCCTGTGTTATTTATCTACATGGCCTATCCATTTCAAGCCGGAGATAGTTGATGAAATTTTAGTTTGTCCGTAGTTTTAAATCTTCTTATTTATGTGCGCTCCAAAATATAGGAAATATCGCACGCAGTATTTATTTCTTTAAGAATACCAAGTACTACCTCAAGCGGTTTCTATAATGTTTACGAATCTGCGCCGCAGAGTGGGACTGAGATGACTTGATATTTAAATTGACTTTTCGAGAAAAACTTTGCCGTTACGAATTTATCCCCCACCCACAGGATAGTTAGTAAACAATTTAAAAACCTACAGTGCAGCCTCTTTGAGCCCTAGCTGCAAGCAATTTAGTTTCCACTAAATTCTGCTTCATTTCTCTTAGCAGTTCACGGATATTTTTGATCGTCGTCATCTACGGGGCGTGGTACACCAGCTTCCAACAGACACAAAAACGATGTTAATATTTGTGCCGTTTTTGGCAGTCATACTATTGTAGGTGGTTAGTCGAAGTAGATAACCACATAAGGTACCTTAAAGTTGTTAATTCCCGCTGTGACAGCCTGTTCGCGATGTCGTCTGTTACAGTTCACCTCTTTCTTATATTCAGACCCATTTTGTCCTGGTTCGTTTTCATCCTAGTTAATGCATCATCAACACCTTGCTGTGTTGAAACAATGAAATGAATATCACTCAACCCGAAGCCACCAATTTAAATTTGATCACATTCTGATAATTTCGAAGACTTAATAATTTCGAAAACTTAAACTCCTAAATTGCACACATACTGAGAAAGCTTTTTTTAAAGACATAATCTTGTGAACAAACTCTTTTGAGTTTTTCTTTTGTTACACCAACTTCCTCAATCTCAATTACCACGCAGAACGGCCTCTAATTCTTCCACGATTACAAGGAACCTTTTCAATTCTGTGATTTAATTCGAAATTATATACCTACACGTATAAGCGAACACGTTGTTTTGTTTTTTAAGAATATTTATGGTATTCGTTAGCAATAAGAAAAGTTGTGCTTTTTTAGAATTCGGAATCATGTTTTATTAGACGATATACTTGATCAAGTAATTTATTACATCTTTTTTGAATTGAGGTTATTTTTATTCCTCAGACAATTTGCACTTGTTCTTAAAAACAAATAAAACTATGTATAAAAAAATAAACAAAGAATTATAACAGTAAGAAAGAATGCTAACCACTAGAGCTAAACGTATGTGCTATACTATTTAAACAAGGCACAAAGATTGTTTTGTTTTTATACCTAAACAGAATTGATTTCGTTTTTCGTTATCACAAACTTTTACACGCCAGAGTTTTTTAATTTTCACATTATGTTAGGCTTTCATTAAAGTCAATGTTATATAAAATGTATATTTGAAAATTTATAAAAATATATATGTATATGTATGTATAAAAACAACACATTCAATTTTAATGAATAAATAAAAACGAGAGTGTTTTCTTTGAAATGAATTTACACAACGTGTTTTTGTTGTTTCAATGGGGTTTTGTTTTAACTTTTCAAAAAGACGGGTGTAGTTATTTTGATTTCAAACGTCATGCCTTAAATTCTGTCAGCCTTTAGGCTGAACGTAAGCAGCACAAGTGTACTACAAAAACTTAAAACCTCCCTAACCTCCTACAAAAAAGAGACGCTTTTAACTGCACCACCTACCGAAAGATAAATTTCCTAAACACCATCGCATATACAATTAGATCTTCCTCGCATCTTTATGCCATTCGTCAAAAACCGGATAGGTCCTTATCGGTGCGTTTCCAGGCGAGGGAAGTCGGCCATCGGCCAATTTTCACATTACGGCAGATCCTAGAAAAAACACCCAGAGATGTCTACTTCATGGCCACATATCACATTCATTCATAAGTGCTGTCAAATTAGTTTTGCGATGCACGGTCTTACCCCCGTTATGGAGAATGAACGTAAAACTTCGACGACTCAAACAAAATGTGACCGCAAACATCTATAACCTCGAATTAGTGAAGAACTAACTCAGCTTTCAAGTAAAAAGCATGAGGAATATCAGTACCTAGACTTAACGCAGAATAACTCGTGCCAAACGCGAAAGCATAGAGAAACTTAAAAGCGGATGAAGTAGGTCCTTGATCTTTTCTACGGAAAGGTTCTGCGTTAAATCATTGGTCGAGTTTCGTTGATGGAACTTTATAGAATATCAGCATCTACTGATACAATGCTTAGGAAGGCTGACAATACAGCACCGGCCAGACAAGTCTTCGAATCCGAATGAAAAAGGGGCCATCTACGCCCCCAAAGTATATGGCGCCCACAAGTGGTGATATACCTCAAGCATTAGCGTGTAAAACTCGAGGCTGCTGGCTAAAGATCGTACCAGCTGGTGAGGCTTGTCGGTTGAGACCCAGGTCTTTTCCGGACTGTACCGCCACTTTACGAAGAAGAAGAAGAAGATCTCTCACAATTACACAATTCAAGGTGCAATTTTCACACACAGACCAATTCGAAGAAAACTCGAGTTTGTTATGCAGTTTCCCCGCGAATGATAATCGCAACGGAGCGTTCGTCTTAATATGTAATCGGCTTTATTAATTTTACGAGAATGTTATTTCAACACGAGAGTTTCCTCCTTTTTCAAATCGGATTTAAACTCCTGAAATTCAAAAATGTTCATATCCTCAAGAAAGCATTTTGCGGTGAAAATATTCAATTACCGTTACTAAATTCATCACAGTTCGTTTAAAAACGCCCAACTGGGTAGAGATTACCATTACCATTTGTCTGCTTTTTTTCCTTCAGAGAAAAGATTTCATCACTCATTTTCTCAGTTTCTGTTTTTTCCATATGAGAAAATTTGATAAAACACCTGGAGGAAAATGGGCGGGAGCTGAGAAAGTTGTGTGTCTTCTTAACAAATTCTCGCTGCTCCTTCAAGGTCCGCAACGAAGTCATCGTTAAAGAGGTGATTGCTGGCGGATAAAAAGGGTTTGGCGATAAATGAGGGCAAAGAAAAATATATGCCTGTCAATCGGTACTTCTTTTGGGCTCAAGAGGTAATTGACTAATGGAGCCCTCTCTTACAAGGACTAAGCTGCCTTTGCAACTTGACCATTCCAGTCCTTATTTACGGCGCAGAAACCTGGACTCTATTAAAAGTGGAAGAGGAAGCCCTTAGTCTTTTTGGTTCCGTTTCGATCATGGCATCAGGAGGAGAAGATTCAACGATGAAATTCATAGCCTGTACGGTGGCATGAGTCCGGTCAAGCGCTTTAGGTTACAACGATTAAGATTTGTAGGCCATGTATAGCGAATGGACGCCACTGCTATGGCCCGAAATGTCTTTGAATCCGAGCCATTGAAACAACGCAAGAGAGGTCGGCGTAGGTTGAGATGGCGCACACAAGTGGATAAGGACCCCAATCAACTTGAAGTGTGCAATTGTAGGCAGCTGGCGAGAGATAGTGAAGAGGAATGTTGGTTGAGGCCCAAGTCAACCCCGGACTTCAGTAACAGAAAGAAGAAGAAAGTCCTTACATAATGAAGAAAATAATACCTCATGCGTTCTGTTCGACAACACTTCCAATCGAATTTGATTGGTTTTGACAATCACTTTAGTTGAATGTACGTGCTACATATACCAAAAATCGAAAGGAAAGAAAATTGGCATCCCTAATGCTCAGCTCTTGTTGGAGTGAAGCCCAGCCACATGTACGTATTAAAATGTTCACTTCTGTTCAAATTAAGCAAAAGTTGGGTCAAGATATTTCAGTGCGTGCGCGGTGCAGATACATACGAGTATTTTTGTTCCGTCGAAAAGCTCAGGACAATGAGAACATGTATTCGTAGCATGGGTTTAAGACATTATTTATGATTTCTCGCTCGTGATAATTTTATAAACATGTTCAGTTTGTACTAGTGTGGCTTTTCGAATTTATGACGATACTTACAGTTTTGGGACCGCTAGCGTCTTAGAGTCTTCTAACCACGTACAGCGTAGTGGATAAATGCGTCAATTTTTGTTGTATGACAACAGCACGTGCAAAAGTATTTCTTGCAGAAGTTGAAACCAGATTTAAGTGTCCTACATGCTATTTATAGTAAGCATACATTTTTAAAGCTACACATCATTGTAGGTCGAATGCAGACACATTAGGACCCAATTGGCTCGAAGGACCAAAAAATGCTTTTCGAAATCTTCTTAACTATTTTGGAACCCAGAGGAAGATGTGGAAAGGTGTGTTTAATAATCTTTTTAATTTTTGATATTACCCCGTGGCCGTTTCTGACATATTAAGCTCTTTACAACGCCTACAAGAAGTGGATGACAGCAAACTGGGGTTTGATTTCGATAATGAATTAAAAAAAACTGTGCACGGAAGGATTGGGAACCGTTAAATGGGAGTGGGGAAATCAACGGTAATATTAGTCTAGTTTTAGAATTTAAAATATTTCTTACCGCCTTTATTACAAGTCACGTATTAAAATAATAATAATAATAATTGAGTGGCACTGCAGCCCATAACGGACCAGGGCCTAGCTTCTACAACAACTACTCGTGTTGTGCATGCTATTGTTCTTCACGAGTAGAAGGGACCTACAGTTTTTTGCCGATTCCGAACGGGCGAGATTTGAGAAGCTTTCCATAGACAATTAATACTCTTTGAGTGTTGTCAGCAACTCGAAAGAGGTGGTGCCGTGGAATAAATGCTAGGTGTCCCGTCCGGGAATCGAACCCAGACTTTCTGCGCCACAGTCGATGCACTTACCACTGCGCCACGGCGAACACAACACGTATTAAAACGAAATTATTAAAATTTGCAAGGGGGTTTCACATACAATCACTTAGTTTGGACTAAATAAAAAAGGAATATCTCTTCCATTTCTTCATATCTAGTAAAAATCTGATTTGATGCTCACAAAAGAAAAAAAAAACCCAAAACTTCGATGTAAAAAATGCAAATGACTTATTTAGTCTTTTTGAATTTGATGTTGATAAATAGCCTTCGTTTGAGATCTTTTAGGTCTGACCGGTTTTGCTACAAATATGCCCGAATTTTGTTCGTATACACCTAAAATGAGATTTTCTTGCAAATGCAGCGTTCGTGGGAGAGTTACACATTCTACCACGCTGACTTTCACTAATTAGTCTCTGTTACCCTTTGGAAACTCTGACGACCACGTTCTCATTCGTCAACTGTTCGCTGTTTTCAAATTTTTTCTTTGTATCTAGAAGCAAAAATTAAATTAAAATAACTTAAAAACTTTTTTTTTTTCAAACAAATTGAATTTAATGTAAAAGACAGAACTTATGGCATGACTTAGTGTATAAAGGACAAAAATGAATGTCGTTTAAGTACTCTAATAACTGGTATTAAAAATATATATATATATGTAGAAATATATAAACAATATTTTCGTTAATGATCTGAACTCGTCTGACAACGTCACGCAGTGGGACACAGCAGATAAAGGCGATGAAATCACATTTGTGGACTCGTTCTATGCTGCTCAGGGCTCGCGGCGTAACACAACAGCACCACTTACTCTATACGTATATCAAAGATGTGTCCGATTGATTCGTTCTTCTCTTAAATGCAAATCCACTTCGTTTTTGATTATTGTACGTTAACATGCAAATATACTTCATTATTCCCTAATATAAAATGCATTACAAATACAACTTAACAATAGTAGATATGCGTACGCATGTATAATTGCTTTAGAATTCATTAATACTTCCTCCCTATAAATATATGTATGTATATTCATTTGTGTATACTCGATAGGACAAAGACGCAACAGAAATGGAAAAAGACTCAGAAGCAGAAACAAGAGCTTTTAGCTTAAATTAAATTAAAATTTGACACAGACGATGCAGGTGGTTAGATCGTTCGTTGTTTGTTTGTTTTGTTATTTTTTTAAGAAAACCTTATGATTCCTCTTTTTTGGGATAAAAGACAGTTGTGGTGGTTAAAAATTAATAAATAAGCTTAAGAATAAATAACAGATTGGTTTTGATTTCTAGACACAGTACGATGATGGAACGTCGAGGATGATTGTTCCTGCGGAATGTCGGAAATTGGGGCTCTCTACGCCGGCAACTCCTTCGACAATAATCGTTCGTGGTTTGCCACCAAGACGGCATTGTATTGTGGGACTGACATCGACACGTAATTCACGGTTGTACATGCTGAAAGTAGGGATAGAAATATTTGTTAATTATGCATTTGAAAGTGGAGGCTTAAGCTTAGTTAAAAAAAGGAAAAAAACTGACAAATTGAAGGAATTCAGTAATACACGTGGACTTGTGTATTTGTTTTACCCTGGTGTGGAAGCGGGCATATCTGCAGAATTTGTGGTTCGAAAAGAACATCCCGCAGCGAAATCAAAGAGCGATTGTATGTTTTGTCCTGTGACTGATTTGATTAAACAAGCCACACATTGCTTTCATTAAGAAGTCCTAAACGAAATCGCCACTGAAAAACAGTCTACACAAGGTGTTTAGTGTCGTGTGGCGAAAACCAATATTGATGCTGATACAACCAAAGAATGTTCATACGTGCACATTGCAAGAGATTCAAAGGGTTTGGAGCCTACGATGCAGACATACGTTGTTATTTTCAAACCCTCCATTTTATGCGTTACGTGTAAAACATTTTGTGCATAGATTATTAATAATGGGATATTTAGTACATGCTTGCATTGCGTGTATCAAATGTGTAAACGGAACCTTCTTTGAGTGGGTGCAATTTGCACTTGCCCCGTTTTATTTTAATGTGATTTTTTTATCATATTCGGAGTGGCAGTAAGATGATATAGATCCAACTCGAGGAGTTTTCAACTTCCAACAAGAGGAACAGTGAACGTGCAAAATTGTTTGTGCGAAATTTTAAGGTAGCTCAAGACAGTCATAGCTAGGGCATAAGTGAACTAAAGTTCAACATTTGCAGTGGCCGTCATGGCGTAAAAAGTTAACACGTCTTCCCACAAGCCAGAGGTCAATATTCGATTCCTTAATTGGACTTTTATTCATCTCGAATTTTTAAAGAAAGCAAATCACTTGAGTTGATGGCAAAACCTTTAAGAATATTAATCTTCTTGACTAATACTACGAAAGATTGTTTTTAAAACTTTAACCAAACCAAGCGTTTGTGGTACAGTTGGTGAAGTTTGCATAAAATTTGCCGATTCGTTGGAATTTTGACGGTTTTTCGTTTTTTACTTAGACTTGATTGATTTGGGCTTGGGAAAGTATGCTTGTTGTGTATGAAAAGCTTTTCATATTTCGGTGGTCAGTTAAACTCAGTTTCAGAGCAGTTGACGGAAGTGCTATGGGATGTTTGAAAAGATACTGAAGTAGAAGTACAAGTACCACTATCTGCACAGGTACTTATATATTCTATCAATACACTACAAAAGCAGTATTTTTAAATCGTGTACAAGTGCTTACCAATACGTGGTACTTGTACATATCGTACAGTACTTTAAGTTAGGTTGATGTGGCCGTCTGAAAAAAGATTGAGAAAGATTGCCAAAGTCATATTAGTCCATGAGTGAGACCAGCGTGATGCCAGATGACTGTCGCTTTTCTGTTCTAAATATTTTGTTTATGAAAGTAACCTATTCCCAAAACTACTACAAGCGGTGCCAATAGGTATCCTTACTTAATAACTTTTACATCACTGATTTTTAATTTTTAGATTTGTTTAAGAACATTTAAAATTATGTAGTCGCCGTGGCGTAGTGGTAAATACGTCGACTCACACGCAGAACATCTAGATTCGATTACCGGACGGGACACCTCGTATTTTTTCGTGGCACCACCTCTTTCGAGTTACTGACAATACTCAAAGAGTATCAATTGTCTATGAAAAGCGTCTTAAATCTCGCCGTTTGGAGTCCGCAAAAAACTGTAGGTACTCGTGATAGAACAGTGGCACGCATAGCACGAGTTGTTGTTGTGTTTGATCTACCAATTATTAACAATGAATTGAAAGAAGAACAAAGTCCAATTCATTCTTCGCATTTCTGCAACGTTAAATACACCGAATTTAAAAGGATAAAGCTGCCAGAACGAAACACCACAAAACACGTTAGGAAGCGAAAAACCCTAACCTCTGGTTTGTCTACAGTGTTAATCGTCGTCTGTCTGTCAAATTATACGAATACGTTGGTCGCCTGATCATTAGCAGCTGTCTGATATTATGTATGTATATTTATTCTGTGTGTGCACCTAAAGTAGAATATATTGTACAAGGGCCTATTCGGCTCCCCACACCACGTTTCCGCAAACCGTTGGTACAAAACAACGTGGAGTCGTAAACATTCAGAACTGTCAACCACACCGAATATTTTGTACAATATTGGTTTAAAAGTAGTTATTTTTTCTATTTTTGATATTTTGGTACTCCTTGCACAGGGTCATGTGTAGTGGGTAAAGACTCACATGCTTAAGGATTTCGGGACTGAACACCTCAACTTTTTCCCGGCAACATCTCTTTCAAGTTACTGACAACACTTAAAGAGCATTAATTGCCTAGAAAAAGTTTCGCGAAATTCCCACTACATACTTCTAAAAAAACAATATCAACACGAGTAGTTGTGCAGGAACCTAGGCTTGTTTCCTTAACGGCTGTAGTGTCACTCAATTAATTAATTTATTCCGAGTCCCTAAATATGTTTGATCACCGTACACATGGTATTTGAAAAAACCCAAGATGTCTCGCATACAGGAATTTGTACATTAAGGATGAACAAAAACTATAGCCAATATTATGTGGCCTGTTTTTAGTTGAATCGATTTCTACGTTAAGGCTCCACACCGTATCTCGTTACTTTTTCGTCATGATTTCAAGTCCCCTCCACTCGTTAAGAAACAAGTAAATGCATGCCATATAACGTTTGCACAGTTAACTGATGGAAGCTGAAAAATGAGGCATGGTGAACACATTTCCATTCATTCCCACTGACATAAGATCCACAAGCTAGCAGTGACAAAAAAATGTGTCCAATTAATTAGAACAGACTCGATGAAGCGGAGTTCGACATCGGCCTGGATCTATCAAATTACTAATAAAATACGATCGGAAGAAGGAACGTGCTATGAATGGAATTTCGACGTCGGTTGGGTTGGCTGGCCGCCTATAATTAGCACTGTCATCGCCGTGGAGTTGCGTGGATAGACGACGCTTTTTGTAGTTATAGATGACAAATTGAAATAGATTCCAAATTTAAATTTATAATATGTTCGAATTAAAATGCAACTCACTCTTGATACTTCTTGCAGACAATTCCTACAAGTTCCCCAATCCGGTCCTCCTTCAGCGGTGAGTGCTCGCCTTGCAGCACAAACACCAAGTCGTTGTTTACGGGCGAATGGAACACAATCAGTTGGTCCCGTCCCGTGCTCACACTAATTGATGTCAACTGCAAACAGACCTCATTAGCTCTGCCACATGCCACAGCGCTCCTCCGTACTTACATCTTTAATCGATATCGATCGCTTCATATTTTTGAATTTATTCTTCGCCCCATCCAGCTTGTAGACCGCACTCTCTGTCAGAATGAACGCACGATCTGCACTCTTGTTGTACCTGTTGAACTTCTTGACAAACGACGAGAACAACACGAATTTGAATCCATCGGAATTCTTCAGGTTCTTCACACTGGCGTTGTACGCGCTGAATCCGCTATTTTCGTGGGTATTCGCCAAGTAGTCGCCCGTCCACTTCCTCGCCTGTCCCCAGTATTTGCGGCGCCCCTTCAGCGCACTGGCAGCGATGATTTGTAGGCGCATTTGCGGCCACTCGGAGCGTGGAAATTTGCGCAGAATCATGTATGCCCGCCAATTGCTAAACAAACGGCGAAGTCGTGGCTCCGCGTTGCGTCCGGCCAATGGTGGTTCAGGCCATTGGATACTCTTGCCGTAGTCCCGCATGTTTTTCGCATTGCGGAACCGATGGGCCAGCTCATCAATGTACGAACGCAGCTTGTAGGTCTTGTAGTAGCGCATAATGACCATGGCCGCCTTCATCTTCTTGTAGTTCTGGCGGCATATCCAGCCGCGGACTTGCTTCTGCAGCAGGGTGACGATGTGCGGGATCATTTCGTTTCGCTGGGACTCAAGGGAGAAGAGAGTTTTGGGAGATCTAAGGCAGGGAACTCGTCGATGAGCAAAGTAAAGGGAGGGTAAAAATGTTGACTTACCTGATGAATATCTTGGTGTGGCCGTACTTCACATCGTTGGCGAAGCCTTTCTCGTCGATAAGCACTTTCACGCCGTCCCTGTCGCTGCCAGAGCGGAAGTTGGGCCACGTGTACTGGGAAATCATCTTGTAGCGCAACAGAAACTTGTCATATCGCTGGCGGTGAACGAAGCCGGCTCGTCTGACGCGAACATTCTCCAGCAGACCGAGGTAGCGCACTTGATGTTCCACTCGCATGTCGTCGAACACGGTTGCACTCTTGATGTCGTTGGGCTTGATGCAACGCACGTAGAACGGCTCCTTCTTCTGCAGTGTGATCACCAGTTCCATCATTGACTTTTGGAAGAGTGTGCCAGCGGTTAGAGGGCGCTTGGTAGTCTTCTTGATGTCTTGGGCGCCCTCTGGCCACATGGAACTGAGGTTCGGGTCCTTAGAGTGGTGCAAGAGACGCTTAAAGTCTTGGTACAGAGTGTCCTTGTTCTTCTCAATGAAGCCCATAACGTTGTAGATTACATCGCCGGCGTAATGTGTGATGCGGAAATCTTCACGATGCTTCAGTTCTTTATCCATCGCTTTCAGTTGACGGCTGGTATAGTGAGGGTGGTTGCTAAGAGTTTTGTCCATTGCTCCAAGGAGGGTTTCGTCCGTTACCTTACCGACAGTGAGGCAGGCTTCGTCCATGATGGCGATGATGCCCTTATGCGGCTGCTCCACCAAGTCGCAGATGATCTGAAAGAGGGATTCAAGACACATTCAGTAAGTAGACGATGTCTCTTATTGGAAGCGACTGACTTTGTTGTTGAAGTATTCGATGTTCGTCCACTCAATGCCCTCCCGCATGTACTCCTCCTGCTCCTGTTTGAGCACGAGTTCTGCAAATGACATCAATTTTCATATGCACTTGAAATTTCGCAGGCGAACTTACCGATGAACAGTTGCTGCAGCTTCTCGTTGCAGTAGTTGATGCAGAACTGCTCGAAACTGTTGGAGTCGAATATCTCGAAGCCATAGATGTCGAGCACACCGATGACGGAGTTGAAACGCGCCTGACTCTTAGAGCCCTTGAAGATGATCGCCCGGTTGATTCTGCCGATGATCCACGTAAAGAGACGGTCGTAGATGGCCTTTGCGAGGGCGTCCTTTCCAAATTCCGCTTGCGTTGCGTTGTGCTCTTTCTCCATCACACTTCCGCCTGCGGCAATTACTCGCTTCGTCAGGGCGTCGGACATTTCCTTCTCTGTGACTTGGAGCAGCTTTGCCGCAGACGCCAGGTGTGACTTGTTGGCAATGATCAGTTCCTCTTCTTGGCCTGTAAGAGTGAAATGCATTTAGCATAAGTCTAAAGAATGGCTGGCATAGACATACTTTGGAATGTGACATTGCCCAAGTGCAGGATGGCGCCTACCACCCGCCACACGGTGTTAGTCTCTTCGGGCGAAAAGCCCAGCGTCCGGAAGGCGTTGCAAGTGCCCTTGTAGTCTGACTTCTCGCTGAGCACATCGATACTGCCCTGGTTCGTGTAGTGGTACTTCATCGGATCCCTAACGATGTCGAATTGCCGGAGTTCATTGTCACTTGCGCCTCTCAGGAGCTGAAAATAACCAAATGTTTATATTTTTGGAATCCAGACAGTCGTGTATGACACACAGTTCATAATCTCAAGTTTTAATTGTTTCTGCCCCGCATCATCGCCTTTGCGGTGACGTCGACTTCTAATTTTAAGAATACTTATCAAAGAGTCACTGCCTGGGTTGAAAAATGCGGATGAAGCCAATCTGGAGGAACGACTTCGTGATTAACTTGTGAACAAACTAATTCACTAATTAGACGCAATTCACGACGACTAAAGTGACTGTACTTGGACTCTTTATGGCATAAGCCCGTTACATTATTACTTGTGCACTATTCTTGAAAGCTGACATTTTGCAGTGAAATCAGACTTGATAAGACCGAATCAGTGTATGACTCGGTTGTGGCGTAACGACAAAAAAATTGATGAAGTGCCTTCCAGGCGGTCCAAGGCAATCAGCTACATCGCTTAGATCTGCACGTATAATCCGCCATGAGTCACCAAAACAGTTGTTCATCATGGTCATAAAGTGGCAGGGAAACGGACTTACAAAATCGTTTTTGAGACAATGAATAATAATAAACGTTGGTTTGAACGAAATTTTCTGCTTCGGATACCTGTGTGAGCTTTGCTGATCACTTGATTTAGCTTGAAAAATATTCAAGCTACATTTACTCAAAAAGCTGAATTATCCGCATTTCATTCCAAATTCTACTGCGAATAGCGGCTAGTACAGAAACACCGAATTTTGGAATTGTCCAGGAACAGTACACCCTTTATACCGACTTTACTACTATATCGTGGATCCAATATATTTGTTAAAGACGAATTTTTTCTCCATTTCGAATTCAGATTGAAATTCGGTTGTGCACAGACAATAACTGTCCCTGTTTCGTTTTCAAAAGTGAAATAAGTCCGAGTCCTAGAATTAGGCCGAAAAAGAACAAACAACTAACTAGCCAAGTGCGAGCTACACTTAAACAGGTTTAGTTTTTAAGTTGGTGCAAGCATCACAAGTATGTGTTTAGATTCGGAGAACTACATTCGCTCAGAATTAAAATGCCCCACTTAAAAAATATTTATTTTCACAAAGCGCTTTACAAAAACAGACAAATAAATAAAGCTTACAATATTTCTAATTTAAATAATAACAAAATGAAGTAATCGAAGTACAACAACCAATACTATTTAGGACAAAGAGCAATCAAAATTCATCATAAGACCACTTCCTACAGTGAAAACGACCCACACAAACAAAATTATTCAAAAAAATAGTCGGATTATTTTTCAACACTTAGTTGAATGTCCATTTTGTATAATAACGGATGTAAATGTTTTGGTTATAGGTCTCCATCTGACCAAAAATATGTTAAATTTACTTTCATCTACAAATGAAACGTTTTTCCCACATGAAAAATCTTTCATTGTAAAGGTGTAAGCAAAGTGCTATCTAACCGTTTTGTTGCTATTTGCTGACAAATGGTGTCCTTCTTGCATGTCTGTCAAATATAACAGCTCTG
Organism: Eristalinus sepulchralis; assembly: GCA_944738645.1. NCBI lineage: Eukaryota > Metazoa > Arthropoda > Insecta > Diptera > Syrphidae > Eristalinus > Eristalinus sepulchralis. The sequence goes on from OX122883.1 coordinate 37,311,834, forward strand.
CGTAAAACTTTTAAAATCGTTTCGGCAATGCAATTAGTTTTCACGTGTTTGGTTACAAAAAACCTTTAATTTTGGGAACTCAAAATCCTTCCGAATTTCGGCATTCACGCCTTCCTGCTCTGTAGCGGCGCTTTCAAACAACTCAATCTCACGTTAATTTCAAGAGATTTATCAAATGATACATCATAAGCGGGGTACATTTACAATTTTGCCCACTACAGCCGGCAAGTAACCAGGGCCTAGCTTTTTCAGCAACTACTCGTGTTGTGCACGCTTTTGTTCTCTTACAAAACGAAGGCACCTACAGTTTTTTGCCGTCTTCAAACGGCGAGATTTTCTTTTAATAGACAATTAATACTCTTTGAGTGGTGTCAGAAACTCGAAAGAGGTGGTGCCGCAAAAACAAATTCGAGGTGTTAGTCCGGGAATCTTTTAGTAACACGAACAGCAACCACATTTAAGACATAAACTCTACGTGCTGTTGGAGAAAAGAGGACAAAGAATCTTCAAGCAATTTGTGGATGAAGCCCGTTCCTCGCAGTATAGGGCATACTACAGCAAATTAAACTACAATCTTCGGGACCAATCATAGGTCATGGCTAACTCCTCAACGGATAAAATAAGCAACATCTTTAAAATAAGAGGCGAGTTGATAAATTAAAACTTTATACCGCACCGTCCAAATCTAATACCGCTCTGCAACCTCTGTAACCTGCAAGAACGAGAGTGCATATTCTTTGGAGCGCAGGTTCTTAGACTTGAAGAAGTGATAAGTATCTTAAACGGTGAGCGAGCCTGGGACCTACTACACAAATTCACCATGAACGCACTTGGTTATAGAAAAATTATTATAGAAGAAAGCTTTTATTATATTTTAAATGTCATTCTGGTAGACCGCTTAAGCCAATCCATATAGAGTAAGAATTACAAATAGTCCGGGAATTGAACCTGAACCTTCGGCGTGTGGGTTGACGCACTTATGTACCTATTACGCCACAGCGACCACTTTTGCCCCAACTTCATGATTTATATTATAGCCAACCCCAAGTTTGTTCCAAAGTTAAGTTTTTATACACATGAAATGACCACTAGGTTAAGTGCACCTATGTTCGAAGTCTAATGAAATCGATATAAAGGTGTGACAGCATGCCGCCGAAACAACAAAGGCGTACTTCTTTGGAGACAAAGATCCAAATCATATTTTACAATTAGTTCAAAATTTTTTATTTACCAAAAAAACGGTCAACATACTTGATCTTGTCCTTTCTCAAAACGGATGAAAACTTGGGGGCACATCAATGAAATTAGATAAACTAACATTCTGCAGTAAATACAAATTGTGGCGTTTTGTTAAATTGTGTACCATTTTGACACAAAATGTAAGCAGAAACATATTATGCATTCGATAGCAGTGTCAAAAATTATTCCTTGAGTACACTATAGTTGAATATAAGTTCAAAAACCACAGAAGCGATCTGAAATTTAAAACCTGAAAACAAAATCTACTTTTTTGCGAAATATTTCGATTTTGTGTGACTCCGAAATTTTGTGGGAATCTAATTATCTGTATGTCCCTCTCCGGAAATCTTATTTTGGTCTTTATTATTCACTAAAATGGTTGGCAACATTTCTTCGTAGCATACATTTGCATTTGATTTCTAAAACTTTGAAACACAAAAAATGTCACAATAATTGTTCACCACTTTATGCCGCTATGCTGAAAATAGAAAAACAAACTTGGCAATTTCGCTTTTTGTCCTTTAATTTCTAAGAACCACATATTCACAATTTCTTTGCTGTACCTAATGAATTGTGACCTCCGGCAATTTATTTCCCATAGATGAACCCATCTCCTAACATTGATAGATTTCTATTGATGTTATGGATATTTAACGGGATTCCATTTACGCATGCGTGATCACCAATTAACCGTCCGATTCTCACAAATTTGTAAACGTGACTAAGAGAATAGACCGCTTAACTGACGACTCTCGATTTAGAATCATGTCTGTATGTCTGTTTAAATATTCATTTGTTTTAAGGGCATGTAGCGACTGGTGGCACAATTAATCAGTTTTGACAGGTTTTTGGAGTTTAATTCTTTGCATAAGTGCATGTTGCATTTTATGTGGTTTGAGGATTGGTTGGAGTTCAATGATGACGCAGACTTAGCCCATTATCGATCCGTGTAATCTGTGTTAAAAGGGAACGGATTTAATGAATTTGTTATTAAGCAGTTTCTTAATTTAAGAAAGGCACTGCTTTAGACTTTAAGATTTGTCTTAATTTGTGTGCAGCATCAGCGTATGTAAAATAAAAATCCACTCTCCATGTCAAATGCATTTCCTTAGTAAATGATGATTTATGATTTAAACTTAATATCGTCCTGAAATGAAGTCTGTCTGTATACAGACTGCAATTGTAATGCAATTCAATAAGTTCAAAAAGAATTAACGGTAACCTTGTCCTTCGGAGTGATGGTTAAGTTAGGTATGGTAGGTGATGGTGGCTGAGCTCCACATGAACTGCATCAGTCCATAGTGAAAATTGAGTTTGAGTAGTTAAGGCAAAAATATTTGAGGGCAAATCTAAGGGGCACGCGTGGTCTGTAAACATTCTCTACATGTTGGTCTTCGTTCTAAGACTTTTGGTCATTGGAGAACTAAATGTAACATTTATTAAATCTTAAATATAGCAAACAGTATCCATTCATGCTAAGTGGTGTGAAGGATCGTTAAACGTCAAAGCTGCTAAGGTATTTAGTTAAATAAGTTACAAACGATTTTCCTTCAAGTTTAACGCACCATCATTCAGATAGTTTTCAAATATTTTCAAAACTATACCTTATTTGAGTTGATTCAAAAACGCCGAAAAGATGCAGATCCTGCAGAATAGGGGTCTTTGATGAGAGCAAATGGCATTCGAAAGGTGGACTATATATATAATTTTGTACGGTTTCCCACTTTATTATTCGAATAACCTAGCACATTATGACGCACTGTCATTTGACTTCTTTAACATCATCCTTGAGAAGATTGTGCATAACTCACGAGTCAACACCAGAGGTACGATCTTCCAAAAGTCAGTTCGATTGCTGGCTTACGCCTACGACATTTACGTGATTGGACGAACACAGCGAACCGTCAATGAGGCGTTTGGAGGCGGAAGGACGCACAGCATCGACGTCTCGGACAGAGCTTCACACTAGGCAGCAGAAACTTCCAGGTAGACAAGGATTTCGTCTTTGACGCTTTGGAAGTCAATATTACTTGTATTATTTACGTGATAGTAATTGCTGTGCTCGAATGAGTCATAGTCGTGGCTAACATTTAAATGATATCATTTTCGAAAAGTAAAAGTCATGAATTTTTCTATTAACTGATAATTAACATTTAAACATCGCTTTCAAATGTATGTGTTTTTTTTTTTTTTTTTTGCATTATAACTAACCATTGGGTCTATAACTTCATTCGTGTGTTTTGCCAAGAGATGGCGTAACTTGTAACAGCTGCTTGTAAACGTTTTAAAATGGCTGCTTGAGTGACACCCAAAGATTCTGCACGCTATTCTTGTGTTTCGGAACAATCTTTATAGCGTAATGTTTCCAGTTCCTCATCTTCAAACCGTTTTGATTGCCCAGGACATTCATTGTTTTCCAAGCCGAAATCAACGCTTTTAAATCGTGCAAGCCACTTTTGGCACGATCGCTCAGCTAGCCCATGTTCACATTGAACTTCCACCAAAATACGATGACTTTCGGCAGCAGTTTTCTTCATATTAAAGTAATGAAGAAGAAATCCCTGCAAAAAGCCTTTTTCAGGCACAAAGTTCGAGTGAAAACAAATTATTGTATTGAAATGAAGTAGAAGGATAGTACCTATCCAACGCATGTTTCAATGAATTAATAACAATGGAATAAGACAAGTTTCGCCATCTCTTAGCACCGTGGATTAACTTGTACTTAAGTACAAATTTGTATGGTTTGTAGCAAATGTTGTTGAATAAAAACGAAACCATATATGTGTGAGAAAAACTTCCCCGATTATTTTATCATACGATACTTCATAGTTTGTCTGTTCAGTAAAGTTTTTTATTTAAAAAAATCATTCAGACATATCGTCTTATTTACAAAAAGGAACAACATCGTATATTATGTCTACAATATTGCACGTTACTGTAATTGTTTTCAGCGTGTATCGCATTTAAATGATAAGCAGTGACACTCAAATATACTCTTAAAGTCTGCTTGTTATTTTGGCAAATTTCGTCGCATTTAAACTCTACCAGAAAATATTTCATAAAGTCAATAAATTCCTCCATCCCTTACGCACAGAAGAACAGAAATATATTTAAATGAAAAAGGAAAGAAATTCAATACCATTGCACACTTGGGATTTAAACTGCCTTCAGCTATGAGACTTATTCAATTTCCCAGAATCCATTCAAATTATTCCTCGTCGTAAACTTCATTAACATATTTGCATGCTAAGTGCTAAACGGAGTTGGGATTGAGAGTGTGTTCAATATGCACCATGACCATGTTGATTGGCTTGCATTCGTTCATCTCCATCAAACCAACCGCAGTAAAAAGAGGAATCTAAACAAATTCCCAATCTGATTCAAAGTTCATCTTGCCATCCTTTTGCTGGCATATCGGAATCAATTGGATCGCAAATCGCTTGCACATGCACCAGCATTGAACGGGCATTACCAACTCCGACGCTCTTAACCCCCCCCCCCCCCACCCCTCACCATCTCTCATCTCTTAATGCTATCAATAAAAAGCCCATAAAAATGGGAATTCTTATGAAATCCCATCACCAGATTAGATATGAACTCAATAAACTGCGATTACACTCGCCCGCAACTCCTTACCTGATAGAAACTGTGGAAATTTCTTTCGCCCGGCTGCTGCTGAATGACACGGGACTTTTCCAATAGATAATTGGTGATGACTCCGCCCACCGGATCGGCCTTGTAGTCGAACTCGATGTCCATATATTTGCCGAATCGACTGGAGTTGTCGTTGCGATTGGTCTTCGCGTTACCGAACGTCTCTAGGATCGCATTGCTTTGAATGAGGACATTTTTAACTCTGAAAGCGTAAAGAAATAAATTTACGGTTAGTAAATTTTAAATTGGCAAGAGATTATTGAAAATCAAGGAAATACGTGCGACCATTTTGGATTGGTCGCTTCGCAACGGCCCACGAGAATTGGCCATAATCTAATCAGCAGAATTGGCCACTTGACTCTATCTGGTGTGTGCCTCATAATTCCGAATGCTTGCTCTATCGTGAAACTAGGTGGAGTGTTGCAATAAAATTTAATGTCGCCTATTATTTAATAAAAAATAGAGATAATGTTTTGAAGCAGAAAAGTAAACGATGGGGACTGTATACAAGTAACTGTATTTGAATTTCATGTCAAGAAAGTGTCTGCCCCCTTGAGGAGTTTTCATGAAAGTCTGTACAATTAACGTCATTTTTGGAGTACAAAAGAAATGGACATGCGAGAGTTTCACTTACAAATAAATGGTTTCGTTTTTTTTATCAGAACTACATTTGATATAGGAAAGAGAAAATTTGTCGTTTGTTGGATATTTAGAAAATTGAATCAAATACAAATGCTCATTCATGAGAGGTACACTTTGTTCATATTTGAATTTGAAGTCTATAAAAAATAAAAAATCCAACCATATGCCAATATGCAACTAGAAGTATCCAAATATCGACCAGAGGCAAGCTAGTAGTAGTCGTTATGGGACATAGCGCAATGAGTAGACACGCTGCAAGACTAGCCCTACCATATAACACCTGTTGTAGCAGATTTATAAACGAAGAGGAGGAGAAAAAACCCTCCAACATCTATTGGAATGTCCTGGGAGCCTAGGAAACCTACCTGTTTTCTACCTCGAAGCACTAACTGAAAAGGGTGTAAGCAGTGAACAGGAGTCGACTCACCTTAGCACAATACACCCACTGGGTCTAAGTGAATCCATCAGAAATGATGGAAGCCACCATAAGCATTTATTTAAATAATGTTGACAAAAATATCCCAAAATTGTAACTTTCTTTTATTTTTAAGTGGTATGATATCTTTGCCAAATTTCAAGCGAAAATATTCATTTCATTTTGAAGTATGCAATGCGGAAAGCTATGAGAAAAATTTTAATTTTTTATAATGTCGGAACAAATTTCTCCTATCGAAAATAAAAAGTTCAAATTGGTGGATGAGGAATGTCCAGTACAACGGGTACATCAACATAAACTGATGACGAAGAAGGAATATCAGTCTATATCGATAGAGGAGGTATGTTATGGAAATTAAAAAAAAGCTGGCTCCTGGATCAAATTAAATCATTTTTCAATTGAAAACCATGAGGAAGTATGTCCAACGTAAGTGCTGTATCTAGGCGATATCCGAGTTGTTCTTTTTGTTTCTTTTTATTTCGAGATGGTGTACCTTAACGAGCGAAAAACTTAAAGACAGTCATCCAAGTAGTTAGAGAGGTATATTCCGAAACTATCCATATGGCTTTCCTAGTTGAAGGTGACAAAATGGGCTACGCCATCTTGATCATTGGAAAAGTCGATGAGATTATGAAAAAAGTGGACGCTGTCACGGGAATAGGTCTTCATTACCAAGCAGTTACCAAGCATTTGCAGACAGCCGAAACCAACTCAATTTCTGGATGCCACATGAATTAACTGTGAAAAATTCAACCAACAAATTCTTTCCTTAACGGGAACGAAATTGAAGTGATTGATTACGGGTGATGTATCATCATTAAACTTTACCTTTTTTCAGCAGTTGTGATGTGGCGGTTGTGATGCTGTTTTACTGACAATTTGATGCCGATTTTTTCTTCTAACACTTAAGTCGTTCTTTATAATACATCAAAAGGCCAGTATTAGAGAAACCTCCAAAGATAAAAACAAGGTGACGCGTTGTCATCTCACTGTTGCAGTAAAATGGTCGAGAAGATCGGACGAAACTTTAGACCTTCACTAATGTTACGATCTTGTGAGATTTTATTTAACTACTCGGAAGACATTGATTTGATTGGACGAAAAAAAACGAACCGTCAATGAGGTGTTTTGACATAGAAATCATAGGCACTCAAAATGGGTTCGACAGCAAAGGATGGAAAAACGAAGTACATTCTAGATCTGTTAGGGTCACTTTCTTGATATTGATGCTACAAATCCAAAACAAAAAAAAAATTGTGTTTGTACGCGAGATTTTTGCAGTTTCTCATAGACAACTCCCATTGCTTTTTTTATTCCAACATTTCGTTGTTAGTTTTCATCAGCTGTCAAATCCGAATGACAGTGTGTGTTGACTACTTGTGTATTGATTTACTTTTATATGATTTTTTTCGATTTTTAAAACAATCCTCTCAAAAATGTACAATACGAGGACTTGAACTGACCTACTGTCTGTCAAGAAGGGGCACACAGTAATAGCGTCTAGGACATCGCATCACAATGGACAGATGACCTTATACGACATTCTGATAATAAAAGTCCTACTCAGTGCCGTGGGGTCATGATAGCTTTTAACAGCAGATATGGAACATCTTCGTGGTTTTCCGACAGAGTGGGATCGTTGGCTTTGTTTGCGCTGGTGTCATCTGGAGGAGAAAATTCAAGGATTAATTGTGCCGGTTGTACGAAGGCATACGTTCAAAATTTGTTGACTTTGACTCACTGCATCAATGCAACAAGTAAAGTGGTTGGCTTTGTGGTCTCTGATTGTTGTGCTCAGTTGGGGGATGGATATCGAAAAATTGTTTTTTGTTTTTTTTTTGAGTTTGGGAAACACTGCACTGGAGCGCTCAGACTCGAAAACTGGTCCATTGCACTAAGTCTTAGGGAATTTATACTGCCGACCATATTAAGGGAATACTGAACTTTGTTGGAAGTGATAAAAGGGTGGCCATTAGGATCGTCAAGGGGAAAGTCGACTTTGTATGAATGACGCAACTGGATTGCTGGTGACCTCGCATCGGACGGTGAGTCCATGAGACTTGTGTCATAGGAGATGCGGTGCGCGAGCTTAAGTGCGAGTTGAACCAAAGATAAATCCTTTTTAGTCGGGAGATGGCCTTGCTTGTGCATTTCATAATGTGGATGTCAAGGGGAGGGATATAAAGCAGTGCATTAAGGGCAGAGCCAAGCGTGCTAGCAAAAGCCCCTGTTCCGACAGACAGTCAAAGCTTATTCCATCAAACAACTGATGCATAGGAGAGAAGAAGTCTTATCATTGCCGTATAGATACATACAGATCGTTTTGGTGATGGACCGAAGATTTTACCGAAAACTCCCGTACACCGCCAGAAGACTGACATCGCCTTGGAAATCTGTGCTGGTTGAAAACATGTTTTGCTTGGGACAAAGAATCACCCACAACGTGGGAACAGTATCAGAACTTTCTGGAACATTTTCTGACTTTATTTCTTCGCTATCAAAAGTTTAAATGTTATTTGATTTCTTAACTGAATTCAAGCTTAAAAGAAAACACTGGATATTGACCATATTAACTTGCCGCATAGACCGTGTCATTGGTTGTCATTAAAACTAACAACTTTGAGAATAGAAGTGACTTATAACTTATTTTCCAAGAGAACTCAAGACTCTAGGTAACAATTCAAGACGATCTTCAAAAGCAGAAAATTGAATAAAACAACATTACACATTCCATTGCTGCACTGCAATCAACATCAGCCCCTCTTACAGTCGGATAAATGAACGAACAAAATAATCAAAATAATAATTGCAAATCCCCGTACTCAACAGCAACTAGTTACACATTTATGAGAAGCAAATGATTAGCCTATCAACATGCAACACTCGAGCTTAACGAATTCTCACGCAGATCGCTCATGCAACAGGCATTTCGTCTCCGGAGGAGATCCCAGCTTTAGTTTTTCATATCAGAGAGAGAGAGAGAGGGGGAAAAATCAGAAAACTAAACATCAGACTATTTTCACATTTTCAATGATTTTCTCATTACACGGACGGACTTCAAGTCATTAGCTGCTTACCCCTTCGGAATGCATAAGCCGATGATATTGGCCACTTCCACGGCTAGCCAATCGGCGAACACACTTGAACAGTCGGCTCACGTAACACATTGTGCCGCGAATATCTTTTCACTCTCGCTGACTCAGATTCGTTAAATCATTTTCAGTTAATTACTTTTCGACATTCGAGGCGAATCACGGTGGTTTTCTGGCTGAGAAATGCGACAGTTCGGCGTGTATCTGGGTTTGGTGCGGCTGATAAGAGCGTGTAATCTGTGAGTTTAGTTTTTTTTTTTGTTGTGCTTTCTTTTCACAGAGATATCGCAGGGACTTGTCAAATATTGGAATTTGCTTTCGGGCAAATTAATTTCCGATGCAGTGGGGGTTGGAAGCTTTTATTTGAAAACATGAGTCAGTTTTTGGGTGTGGACGCGGAGGTATTTTCACTTGATTTGTAGGTGACTAGAGAGTGAGAGATGTTTTAGTGGCGCCCAATGCTGGATTGAGTTAAACGTCTGCCGAATCTGTACGCCTCAAGAACTTACCTTTCAATCTCGTTCTGTCCATGAACATTCGTCACCGCCGCAATGTACTTCATGATAATCTTCGAAGCTTCCGTCTTGCCAGCACCCGACTCTCCAGAGATCAGAATGCACGTGTCCTGATGCCTCTGCTTCAGAATTCTGTAGGCTGAATCGGCGATGGCATAGAGATGAGGTGGATTCTCGAACAGCTCCCGACCTGCAATTTAAACGTCAATGGGATTATTGAATAAACACGCGTCCCCTTCTGCGCGCACACGAAAAGTTTACCCAATAAATCACGACGCATCGTGCGGGCAATTATCCGGTCGACTCACCTTTGTATTTGTTTATCGTATCTGGACCGTAAATGTTCATCTGTCTGTAGGGGTTCATCGAGACGCACACTTCACCGATGTACGTGTAAATGGATCCAACTTGAAACCTGGAAAGGGAACAATTATGGTTTGTTGAGTTTTCTATTTGATTTTGTATTGACAAGTGGTGTGGCGTGGCGTGGCGTGTGTGGGTGGGCCATATTTGAAATGGATGTCATGTGGTGAAGGGCTGAGATTAAATTTGTACACAGATGAAAAGGGTGTTGGGTCTGATGGGCGGGCAGCATCTGGACGGGTAATGCATTGGCGCCAGAGATGAATGCGTCTACAGAACTCATCCAACCCGAGAATACAATGTATGAGAGCGTAAATATTGGCTGGACTTGGCGTTGCTTAGGGAATAAGTTAACAGCCCTACAATGTTGCAGGTGCGGCTGCTGTTGACCAGTGTAAATCCAGTAGCCGTAAGCAGGGAGCAGCAATAAACCGTGTTTACCAAAGGGGCACCATAAAGGGTCGTCGGGTGTTAAGTAGGTTCTAAGGCTAATTCACAACTCACAACTCAGGCTTGTAAATAGCCATCGCTGAAGGAGGACATTCAGTGGAAGCTGGATGATGCTTGTTGTTTGCTTAAATAATTTTCATCTTTATGGAGAAGGTTTTGTACACAAGATGTTGGGACAAGGAAGCAATGCTGTGACCGTTGAAGCAGATTGAGTTCGAATTCCTTTCCGGAGTTGACTCTAGGTGAAGAATTTGGGGCAAATTCGCTGAGGGGTTCTTTTTGACTGTGCAAAAAGAGGCACTTGTTGTTAATTCAAAGATACTTTGGGATAGTTTAAATTTTTGGATATATTAGGGGCAACTGTGGAAAATTAAGTGTGGCGAAGAAAGGGATAACTGCTGACAGATGCCATTTCGAACTATAAAAAATATGTTCAGCGTGAAGAACGTGTCAATTCGGTTGAGCGTGTATCAAATATCAGTTAAATATAAGAACTCCTTCTACGACCAGCCACACGCAGTTCTGATTTCACTGATTCCGATTCGAAACTTTGAAAAAACTGGTGTCCCACCATTCAAGAGGATGGACACGTTCATGAAATCATTGAAATCCTAGAGAAGAATGCTCATGTAAGTGTAGTATAGATCGTGAAAGTGTCAAACTTTGCACAGAAAATACCTCAAAATTATTTTTAATGCGACATGTTACAAAAAAATTTGTTCTATTGTGTGTGGAAACGCAAGGAGTGCTTACAGACCATTTTACTGTCCTCAACACCAAAATTTAGTGACAGTAACGTCATCCAAAATCTTATTGGAATGTTACATTTCCATTTTTTTGAATATCAATAGTGACTTTATTCAGAATATTAAGTCTGCGAATTTTTAAAGTTAGAAACCAACCAAACCTAATGAAACTCACTCTCATCGCCTGTAGAGTTAATGCGCCAGATATACATATGTAGACGGCATTTCGTCATCACTGGCCATTCTATGAAGTGGGAACGATTTGATAATATGACAAAGTGTGCATCGCTAGTGTCAAACGTGAATAAGCTAAGGTGTTTGGTACGTCAACGTTGCCGATCAGGACTTTGATGCCCTTTCGTCTGTTAAAAATGTCTGTCTTTGACTTCGATGTGCTGAGATATCTTCAATGGAAATTCCTTGATAATGAGCCTTTTATATAGATAATTATTTGCCGAAGAGTATGCTTTGAGTTTTGAAATGTGTACTGGCTTACAATTTCTTAAGGACAATATCAAACCTATTTCTTGAAAATTCTTAAGTCTAAGGCCGCTTTGCGCCGGACTCATCGGCACGTACCAGTGCGGCTTCCGGCCCAGCAAATCGACTTTAAACCAAATTTTCATACAGCGTACAAAAATTTTGGAGAAAACCAGGGAGTTTCAAATTGGTACACAAAACCTTTTTATCTATTTTAAAGCCGCATACGGCAGCAGTCATCGCAAAGAACTTTTTGACGCGATGGCTGAATTCGGGATCCGGGGAAAACTGATCCGGTTGTGACGCACAACGCTAACACAAACGCGATGTACCGTGTAGTTTGGTTCGAGAAACCCTGAACCATTCCGAACCTGCACCGAAGTTTGGCAAGGAGATGCGCTGTCGTGTGCCTTCTTCAATATTTTGCTGGAGAGGATTGTGCGGAGGGCAGGTGTAAGCACGGAGGGCACTATCTTCTATAAATCAGTACACTGGGATATGCTGATGACATCGATATTTTTGCCCGTTCCCAGCAAGCCGTTGTAGAAGCATTTACGGTTTTGAAGAGCAGGCGAAACCAGCGGGTCTAAGAGTGAACGAGGATAAAACAAAATGCAAGCTGTCGACAAAGAATCCATCCGTCGAACAACACCTCGGTAGGAATGTGACAATTGACAGCTACAACTTTGAGGTAGTTAAGGAGTTTGTGTACCTCGGGGCAAACGTGAACTCCACAAACGACACCTTACTTGAGATTCGGCGCAGAATCACCCTTGGCAACTGGTATTACTTCGGTTTGTCAAAACACCTAGGGTCGAAACTTTTGACTCGAAGGACCAAGATAACCGTAGGCCAAACCTCCGGTATATAGACCAAGTGATTGTGGACACTAGAGAGCTAATGAATACACACACACATTTCTTGAAAATTATTAAACACCAGTTCTCTCTTTTTGAAAAAGCTAAATCAAACTGAAACCACTTCAATTCTCAGAAATCCCCTTTATTCACAATTGTTTGCTGAATGAGAGCTGAATATTGCCATTAGACACCCAAGACAATCAAAAACATGCGTAACCCAATCCAGTGTTTATTGTTCAAACATCCTCATCGCAAGAAATTTGAAACAATAATCACGAAAAAATAAGATGACAAGGTTGCCACTTAATTCCTGTGTGTCTGTTTTTTTTTTGCATCACTCATTGGATGACTAAAACTTTAGGCGAATAGATTCATGTGAATTTTATTAATAGATCTAGTCAACTGGTGTTTGCGCCCCTCGCCGCCCCCTTCACTGATAATTTAGAGACAAGACAAATTTGATTTTTTTATGTCAGAGAAAGTGGCCTGCTGCCGTGCCAATGGACTGCCAAGTATATTCTTAGATCAAGAGTCGAAGATTCGCTCTTTTCGGAAACATATGCATTCAAATGTTTGCATGGATTGTGTAAAGCATTACGAAGACCAGTTCTGGACAAATGAACAACATGCGACTTCCCATCACGTTTGTCGAAAGCGTGGATAAAAATTTAATGACAGACCTCATCATAAAGACACTGAGTGCTTCTATGGATAGTGTTTCCTTTGCACACGTCTGAGTGGTTGCAGTGAAAAGACGTAGACGGAAGAATGATGTAATCGTCGCTATAACTCATTCAATGTGTTCGTCTCTCGTACAATTCACTTTATTTTATTTGGACGCGCCCTGAAAGTGGAAAGACGATTCAAAACAAATTAAGCTGCTAAACCACCCTGTGGCTGTTGTGAATGTATTTGATACAACCCCAATTGGACGGCACAACGGGTGCCTTGATGAGTGCCGTGCTGTGAGTGAAATGTCCTCGATTCGTGTGGCGCGCACACATTAAGACGCGAGGCGTTTCAAGTTCACTTTGCATTTTCTTCGAGTGTATGCGGTGCATACGCGATTCAATTGTAAGCCAGGCGGTTGGGATTTAACCGACCGCTCTCGGTCAAGGAGCTGCTGACGATTGTCATTTGTTCGTAGTTTCGTGTTTTTTTTTTGTCGCCACCTACATGTGAATCAGAAGGGTGTTCTGGTGCTATTGCGTTGCTGATGCGTTCACGTGGAAGTAGTGGTTTGTGTAGGTGAGAACTTTTGCACTTTGAATTTATTGCAATTCTGAGGTGGTAGGTGATGTTTCCGGATTCTTAATTATCTTGCATTTGTCTTCAGGAATTTTGTGTTGACTTTTGGAAGGTTAATTATTTTAATTACTCGTCACATATGTCCGAAAAAAACATTTTTAGCAACAACAACAGGAGTTCATTCGTTTTTAGAAGAGTTTTGAAAACGAAAATGAGTTTGTAGTGATCAGATTAGCAAGACAATGCAAATAATCAGCAGTTTACAGCGATGAAATTAAAAAATAGGCTCTTGAGTGAAATGGGTGCGAAATGCCTTCCCGTTCGGGGCATACATTTTTTTAAGGCGCAGTACCAGAAGGTGACTTAGCGGTATTTTTTGAAATTTGAAAAAGACGTTGCCGCTATTACAGTGGGACTACTTTAAAGGGATTTAAGTTAACTTATAAGAATTATTAAAGGTTTGTGCCGTCAACTTGTTCCGAGTCATAAAGAATCTGTATGGAAAGCAAGTTCATGTCAACATCGCTTCTGTCACTCTTTCTCTGTTGATTCATTTAAATGATCGAATTGTGCACTGTAGCGCAGAAAATACAATTCCTCTCTAATCCCCCCAAATATCCACCATAACCTTGTTTACCATCAATCCAGGATTTGAAGCCATTTGTCTTCCGCTTTTTGCAATGATCTCCCACTCAATCTATTTTACATCGCCATAAAAAATCGTTTCAAAAATGATTCCATTTCCTTACCTTCCAGTTGCATTCCACTGAAGGTCATTCGAAAAATAAGGTTTCTTTACATTAATTTATGTGGCACATAAACATCGAGCTTCTTGAAGTAGTCTGCTCGGTATAGATGATTCTAAACTGCCATACGGTTGATGTTTAGTACCTAAGCTTTCCCTTGGCAGCTTTTTTGACCTTTTACATAGAAATTTCGGGATCAGAATCGAACAAGGCACTTTTGGCCCAGCGTTCACTGACAACATTCTCACAGTTAGTTGCACAAAATTTTCAGCGCGTCCCTGCAGCGTTCTCCCTTTTTATAACAAAAAACTGCATACAGAATATTTCTTTAGATATTACGCTCAAATTCTAACCAATATATTTTTTAACACAAACAACAAACCACACAGTCTGTTCACAACATGTAGCCTGACATATCTCCTTTTAAACATGTGTTCGTTTGTCAGATATATGGACATCAACATCATGAAGTGACCGAAAAACCACCGAGACCACATACATGACCCAATAAAAATAAGTTGCCGGAATTTCGGCACATCGTAGTTAGACCTATTTTTTCAACAGAGCCGTTGTCGTACACAAGTACACAAACAGTAGAACAAACCCCTTGTCGGTATGAAAACTTGACTAAACTTTTCAACGTTTTAACGACGCTCATAACGTAGCATACCACGCATACTCAAAAGTTAATCGTTTCACCGAAAAGAATTAACCACTGTCATTGGCGACCTTCAATCCCTCAGAAAACAAGATTTGCCAACAAGTCTTACTAAAAGAACGCTAAACTTCAAAGACAGTTCCTGCCTCAAGTACACCAATGTTTCAGCTAATTATTTGCCGTCTTGAGCTTGCTAAATAACTTAATGCCAACCATTTGATTTATGAGAGTTTCTAACTAGACAATTAAGTGATTGTCGGTTCCAGACGCGTTGATGACAACATAATCAAGGCGACAATCCCCTTCCAACACTCATCATATACTGGAGGTCATCCCATCTCTTACAACTCCGTTCCCATTCTTCGGTAATTACATAGACCGTCTGTGCCCTCAACAGCCGACAATCGTGAATTCAATTAAGCAAAATGCACTGGAAACACTGCGCACAAGGTTCTCTCCCCTTTTTGAGTCGCCGTCGATCAACTCGTAGATGCGTATCGCAGGAATGCTTCAATTGCTTTGAGTGATTCAGCTCACAAATCAATTAAAAGCAAGTCCACACACTCATATGTGCATGCAGTCCAAACTCTAGCCGACTTCCTCCAGCCCAAACATATTCCGCCTACCCTTGTTTGCGGCGGTTTCTGGGTCAGCACACGGCGATGCAGCAAGAAGGTAAAGCCCACCAGTGTTCCACTGGCAGCCAACCTTAAGGGTTTATTGATTTTCACTCGCAATGAATTCCACCACGACTGATTTGAAACGGAACGGTGTACGCCAAAAATGGCTGACGTGTGTCGGCAAACAACGGTATCATCTCCGCAATGTAAATCGACATGGTTAGGGCTAATTAATGCTGCCATTTGCGAGCAGTCACGCCTGCTTTTGTTTAATCAGTAGCCGCTACCGAAATTGGATACAGAGCAAGCTGTTTAAAGCCAGACTCGGACAGTGGCGAAGTGTGGCGAAGCGGACGCGGGACATATGTAAATGTTTACATTTGACACGCCGCCGCTGCTGACAGCCAAACCTGAGTCATCGTTCACTGTCGCGAATTGTTCACTCGCTCAGGCTGGGTATTCGCATTCCTAGGTCAAGCGATCAGCGGAGATGATATAATTTTGTGGCGCGTTCAATTTCGCCTTAACGTCGATGATTCACTGTCATTTGTCTTGGCGCATCTGGTGAATAGACGTTCTGTAAGAAAATGCAAATGGGCTTGTCATCGTGACGTAAGTGTGAGTAACCGACGGCGGCTTTGCGGTTCTGAAAAATTTACCGCGTAGTTGTGAAGTTGGGTTCGGTGACGTGATGTAAACAAGTAAACTCAATGTTCAGCGAAACACTCAGGAAACGATGTCTTAAGTTTGTGGTGCAATTTGTTCTGCTTTTTCCTCAGTTTTAATGGATTTTACATGTTCGGTCTCACTGTAATTTTGCGGTATTAGGAAGACTGATAACGCTCAGACGGTATTATTCCAGAAGAAGCTTCTCAAGCTCAAAATCGAAATTAAACTGCAGGTCCACCTAACTCTGGAGAAAACAATGATCGCTCTGAGTGAATTTGATTGAAGTTGGTAACAACTGCTAATTAATATGTTACATGCCTCCCTATCATCTACAATGTTCCATTTTTTTGAAATCTTTTTATGCACTTGCATTTCTTTACAGATACGCGATATGAATTCTCAACGCAAAAGAAAAGCGAAATCAATCAACCGGGAGGATATTCGGCAGGAATGATATCGGAATCACGTTCGTATACGAAAGCGAGATGCTCTTTAGAAACCCTTACTGGTTCTTTCAGAGTGCATCACCAACAATCTAGCCGAAGATCTATCTATCATTGCTTACGATGTCGGTTTAGTATCCCTATAGCATGCGAACATTTTGGCGCCCAACGCCGAATCCGACTTTTGTCACAGATATACAAAATTTGCCTAATCTGAGCCAAGAGCTCAATTCAGCCACTATAATCTGTCTATCCTACTGACGGCAGACGCCAGATCAAGAAACTGAAATAGATTCAGATCAAGACAAAAGTTGATCCTTTAGATGAGCAATTTAACTTGCGATGTAGCGGTTTCAGTGTTTAGTTAGCAACATGTAGAAGGAGCACTTTGGCAAGTTCTGCAGCTGTGACATTCTCAAAAGGGCACCCAGTTCCCTCAAGGGAACAAGAACGCTTTGGGATAAGCTATGTCCGTATCCTTGTCAGGCACGTGGCGAGGGGGTGGGTGGATATTTACTTGCGCTGCATACTGAACACTGTACATGGAGTCATCAAGTCACTTAACAGTCATGAATATTCATGATCATGAGTCCCCTTGCCAGAGATTTAAATTTCTTATTCTCCTTAAATTTAAACTCGAACCGTTTTGACGCTGATAAGCCAAGTATTTGAAATTTTCAAAAGTATTTCATTTCAGAGAAATTTGACGACAATTTGTTACCGAAATGTTTCAACCACCAAACAGATCACAAAACTCCACAATCGTTGCAAGGCAAAGTGATATCAAATCTTATTCTACTGGATTGACACGCAACAACAAAGTGCTTTGTTAAATTATAGTTTTAGAATTTTGAAAAAAAAAAAAACAATTTTTAACGTATTAGTTTAAGTCTGCAGTTTACTCTTAAACCTTCGCCCGACTTAATTTAAACATTCAGTTCATTCATAGAGTTTCATTTCTTTACTTAAAAGTCCGATACTCGGCGACATATTTTCATTCTTTTATGCAGTCCAGTATTCAAGGACTCCTTTGGATGCCATTGTTAGCTGAGCAGCTGTTGTTCTTTCGCGATTTGATGGCAGTCTTTGCATCCGTTGGTACTTCAAACTTTCAAAACAACTTACTCCAAACTCCTATCAAAAAGATTATCGCTATGATATGCACAAAAACCATGTAACCATACCCTCAACAGGGGTATAAGGTGAACAATGCAGTAAGCCGATATGGAGAAAAGGATTTTGCATACTCTCGCTGTGGATGTTAAAAATTTTAACTCACAGTCATAAATAGAGTGACAACCCACACCACCAACTGTGCCAACGCAATTTCACCTGAAACCTCCAGCCATAAAATTGCATCTCTCAATTTATTTCGTTTTATCCGCCTCCGAAGCGACTCTTTGCTTGGTGACGTGACATTAATTCGACTGAAGGGCTTTACCGTCAAAGTCAAAGGCGAACCCATTGGATTTTCCTATTTCTACCGATTGCCAATTAAACTTATCGCCGTCAAGTAAATAGGACGATGGGACGTCCCGCTGGGTTTACCTACTTAACGACGCATCATCGGGCGCTCAAATTGCGACCCTTTACGGCTGCGTTTATGGGGCGCTGATGCGATGGCGGTATCGAATTATATTTAAGTCTCAAGCCTATTCGCATCCACGATATAACTTTTATTAGCGATTAAGTTTGAACTTTACAGATTTGCGGCTTTACGGGCGGCTGAGGATGGGGTTAAGTGCACTTTTACGATGCGCATGACCATATGGGGTGGAGATAGTGGTGGTCGATGCGTGATTTCGTGGAGTCACAGGTTGATGTCGGTAATCTTTTATTTATTGCACACGATGAGACATTTATTTTAATTGAAGTGTTGGAAAGAGGATTACGAGAAATTGGTTTTTGGGCTCCATTTGGCGGAATGTCAATTTACGGGGAAATCATTGGAATGTAAAAGTTCTGAGCTCAATTTTCACGGTGACATTTGAACACACCTAGGACGACCCACATGACTATTAGACAATGAAGGAGTTGTTATTATCGGTGTGGGGCCTATGACGAATTCTGTAAGCTTGGCTATTGTTTAGTCTCTTTTGTTCTCAAAGGTGAAGTATAAAAAGGTAGGCTGCATCTGTTAAAATTACAAAGATACATTACCCTCTACGAATATGTTTTAAAATGTAAAGCAAATCTGCGCGATCATTAGTTTTAAGCTTTATATTTCATGATTCGGAGATCATGGCAATAGAAAAAGATTACCAAAATCTAAAACCCTGAGGGTCCAATATCTGTTAAACGAAACAACGAGTATGTTCAAATTCAAGCCACCAACTGTATAGTGTAACTGTCGGAACAGTGTAAAAGTAATTGTTTTCGCCTGTTGTCTACTTCACATTTAGAATTTGTACTCAGCCTTGCAATTAACTCCTGTTCAGTGGTCGAGTTATTGCTCTGCTCTATTACCCGCTAGACAAACGACTAACTAGTGAATGTGACGAAGGTCCAATTTAGATAAGTTAAGCAAGTTGAAGTTTAAGAACTGATTTAACGGCCGTGTAAAAGGAACAATGTATTGTTCTGATTGGAGTGTGACTGCATTGGAAACGTAGTCAGGCGATAGATGAGTTGAGAATGGACTAGGAAAGCCTGTAACTGCGGTGCCCAAAGGGATTCTTTTACAAAACAAACTTTTTTTGATTTTGATAAGGTCGACAGCTAGTTGGAAAACACTTCAGCCGGCAACAAAATATCCTGAAGCTAGCATTTTGAACTGCATATAGTTGACAATTGACAGGAGGAAATTTTCACAATCCCAAAGAACCCACTTAATACCATGTGCTACTGTCGAATCGAATTTCGATTTTTTATTTTAACCGCAGACGTGTTCCCGGACTTTAAGAAATTGGAAAAAGAGCACAACCGGCCAGTGATTCAATTCTAGTATTTTGGAAAGAAAGGAAATCTTGAATGCTGTGAACATGGACTTTTCTTCTTCGATGGCAAATTTTATTCTAACAAGTTGAACGCTAAAATGAAGTTCGTTCAAAATGTAGTTTTTTCGTTGGGCGCCATTTGTTAGAAAGTAAGTAACTTTTGTTTGCATTTAAATTGGAATCCAAGCAGAAAGTACTATAGTTTATAATTCATTTCGAGTAAAATTCCGTCATATACATATATTGTATAATATAGAAATTTACATCCTTAAGCCACCAAGAAATAGACAGCACAGTCAAACATCTTAGAAAAGCAGCTCGAAACTAAATGAGAGCTGCTTAGAACAGAATTTTCAATCTCATCTCTTTGCCTGTCAGAGTTTCGATAGGACTCTCAAGATCAAAAATTTCGAAACCCCAAAAAGACAAATGAAATTTGTGTTTCCGTTTCTTCCTCGTCTAGTTTTAGCAAAAGTCATTAAAGGCGGCACCTAGACTGTTCATGTTCTCCAATATGCAAGCATAATTTACTTAACAGACATGTGACCTTTCAAACGAAACATTTCCAGCTATAGTCAAATTCCCCTTGATATCCAGAATGGGTTACTCATTGCTGACTAAATTTGTCAGATGGTGTTCCAACATATTTACTGGTCGGAATGGCTCTGAAGTCATCCTCAGAACAGTCAAAGGAGGAGCCATGCATTACAATCATAGTTTCAAAACGTTTATCTTCACGCGACCCCCAACTTCAAACAAATGATGTAAGCCCATGTCTCTGAGTCACATTAAAAAAGAAAACCTGAAAAATGTCCAACTACCCAGTGCGAACCATCTTCAGAGCCATGGACACTGCAGTTCAAAGATATGAACAATAAAAATTGCCTACGCCTTGGTCACATGTAGGTATTTCAAAAACGACACACCAAATGTCATTTTCCTTGCAGTCGGCCTATCCCAAACTACAATGTGCACGTTAAACAATATTCATTTCGTTTCATCGTCGACTGTCACGTCCCGAGATAATTCATTTCACAAATCAAATTCCAGCCAACGCATTATTCCATTGACCGTGAAAACGCCTTGGGACGTGCGCTGGGAATTATTTATAAACAAACGTCATGCGTTCAAATATTTCGTCTATATTCAAAATGTCAGTTTCGACGGCCAACAAACTCTTGACCTTCAGGCAAATTTTGAAACTGTGCTCGTCGTCCATCAGAAAAGTGTTCTCTAAGAATAGTCACGCGTAAAGGAAAACGAATTGAGGTGTGAAGTGGTGACAATTATCGCGCTGAATCACCGTCGCCTGACAACAATTGACACGGAGCCGCCCGATGTGGCAATTTTTGGGGCGTATACCACGCAATTGAAAGCCGCTTCGTCGGCAGACACAGTCGCTTGTTATCAGCGAGTCGGCCGAATTCAGGCTATCCGTCATCAATTTATGGCAAATACCGAGTTATCTCATCCGCCTCACGATCAGGGCCGCCTTGCTCCCCAAAGCCCTGGTCGCCTTATCGAAAAAATAAATTTCTGTTCAAACGTTCGTCTCCTCAATCTCGGATGCGACTGCACGCTCGGATGGATGAAGACAAAAGAGCTCCTCCGCCCGTGTGTAAACAGAAAACATGACATCTAAGGGTTCATTTACACTTCATACTCGTCGCTCGTCGACGCTGATGTTTACATCGGAATAGTGAAGTGAATTCATGCGATAGTTAAGCCGAACCAACCAAGTGCGAGGTGATGCGAGGCGATAGCCTCTGTAGAGTTAAAACAAAGACCAGTGAGCCAGACAGACGTTTTAATTGCCTCCCCGACTAACTGAAGTGCAGGCAAAGAACACCCAAGACCAATGCATTTGATCTGATAAAATACCGTTGTTTACACATTTCATTACATTTTATTGCGATCGGTTGTTTCCAATTGACTGCGAGTCAAGGTGCGCGGAATGGATGGAATAGAATGGTTATGGAGTGACAGACGTTATCTTTGGCGAAGTTGTTCTGTATTTTGTTTTTTGTTTTAAATGAAATCGAGTTAAAAGATGGGCGATTAGATACGAGTGGAGCGTCCGTGGTAAGGAATTTCTTGTGAAAAACAAACCTAGTTGGCGACGGAGCGGTGGCGATAAGATATGATTTCAGTCAGGGAAACGATGGGTTACGCAATCGACGGATAATTTGTGATCCGTTCAGTTCGTCCACAAAGACGTCATTGAGATTGAATTTCATGTGTCCAGCGATAACGATATAAATTGGAGTAAGGCCGAGATAGTGGGGCAAGTATGTACTCGTATGTCAGTATGCGTCGTCGGACGCAATGCAGGAAACCTTTTGAAATAACTTAATGTGAGATGGAGGGAGAGTGCCAAGTTGAAAATTCGTTGAATTGGTCTGAAAATCTGATGGCACTATAGTCCGTGTGGGACAGTGCTGAATTTCTTCACAAACCTCCTGTCCTGTGAATTTTCTGACTCAAGCCGCGAACTTTGTGACGCCACAGAGCAGCGAAGTCACTTGGGGAGATAGAACTTACGGATCTTGGAGCTCTATTGCTCTAGGCTGTTACAGCGCAAAAAATTACTGAGTCTAACACAAAGGTCAAGAACCTAATTAACAATTAAAGCAAACAAGTGTCTCACTTTAAAGTCAACCGCTTTATTTGGATGGCATTTCAACCCAAGCGAAAAATCACTTCTGTTAACCCTTGATCGACCATGACGCCCGAAATGCCGCTGCCAGGTAGAATGTTCCACTCAAATTGGTCGACGATAAACAAAGCCCCTGGAGCTAACAGACTGACCGCAAACATCTTCAAAGAAGAGATGACCTGAGATGAGTCCAAATCTATAATTCACATAATCGCAACAGAAAGCGATCTTAGTTATGTTCAATAACACCAACTCCCGAGGTACGAATTTTCCTTACATGATATACAGGATTGTCTCTGCCACTTTAAATGCCAGAAATGGATAGTGACGATCTAATTCGTCCTACCCAATGTGACAACAGGCCAGGAAAGCTCACGATAGATAAGATTTTCACACTTTGGCTGATCCTGCAAAAAATCCAAGAAGTGCAAGTCGAAGCTTGCTCCTCGTTGTCAATTATAAGGTGAGCATGCATAGAGATGAGCTTTACAGTGCCATGCTCAATTTTGAAGTTTCTGCCAAACTCTTCAGATTGTATAAGATACGTTAAAAAATTTTCGCTGTTCCATCATGATTGGTAACGAGGTTACCTGAACCTTCAGTGTCAAAAAAGGTTTTAGAACGGCGACGAATTCGCATGTGCCCCTTTTAACATCATTCTTAAACGAATTCCGTGAAGCTCACAAGGTAACACCTGAGACATGACCAAGCAAAAGCTTAGCTGTTATCTACAGGCGACGGCATATGCAGTTATTGAAAATAGCCCTTAGTTTCTGAACTGTGAGTAAAACAAACGTTTTGACATCTTTCTGGTCATAGGGATAGTTTTCTGTCAGCATCTCCATTGAGTGAAAGAATTTACAGAGTAACACTAATCTTTCCATGAAAGCCACAGAAACAAAATTTAAAGTCAAGCGAATGGATGTTAAAAAAGGTCAAAATTGAAATCATTCCGGGAATGGCATTTAGCTTAGAGCACTTTCATACTTATGGAAATTAACAGTAACTTAAGTTTCACTAATTGTTCAATTTCCTTCAGTAGTTGTGTGTGTTGTTGGAATTGGATTGCTCTGTTCTCGTCAGGGCACAGAAATCTGTCTGCCCATATTTAAACGCTACCACATAGGCCTCCACCATATCCCGCGATTGTCAATCAAATGGACATCACCCACTTTAAAAGAAAAGAAACTATGATTTAAGCAAAATCAGTTCCAAAGAGAGACAAATCGGTTTTATTTCAAGGAAAGGTTATGGACAACGCATCTTGGAATTCACGAAGTAGGTTGTTTATTGACTTGTGGAGCAAAGCAAAACATAATTATCAACTATATATGTAGAGTTACTGCCGGTATGAAGAGAAAACCAGTCGCTTTGGCAATGAAATTCAAACGAGTTCTTTGACTTTGACACACTCACAATTCATCTGAGGAACGCTCCTGCGAAATGTGTGTTCATCAAATAAAAACTCCTAGAAAACAACTAAACTGAGTGGCAGGGCTTCATCCATATTGAAACAGAGCATGTTGTGAGCAGGAAGCCGCATTTTGTTAGATAAATATTTAAAAAAAAACGAACTCCCTTCACGACTATTTTCAGCATAAAGAGGACGCGAAAACAACGACATGTTCAACTTTCTGTGATTGGGTCGTTAACTCTTGCTTACGTGCTTCTGTTTGATCCTGACACTTATTTCGTTTATGAAGAGCAACGCTGAACATGGGAAGGTGAATTCCTATGGAATTACGGGGACGTACAATAAGCAAATTTTATAATTTTGTAGAGATTTCGAATTCTGGCGACATTTGTACCGCAAAAATGTAATAAGTGGCGAAAACTGCATTACCATGGTTATTTTTCCATCCTCAAGATTTTCGGTGTAGCTATCATTCATTCACTGTGGAATCTAGTTCATTTCAAACTATGTGGAAGACGAGTTTTGGGATTGCTTCAAACACTTCCTCTTGAGTCTACCAAACAGTCGACTGTCTCATAGAGGCGAAAATCGTAGTGAAAGGGAGATTTGTGACATAAAACCGAGGAAAGCCAAACCAAGACGTTATCATTTTAAAAAGCTGCTGTTCACCATTAACTTTAGCAGCAGCTTTCCTGACCACCCATAACCTAAGGAGGAAGAATAAAAAAAAATATTTGCAGCTTACATTCGCAATTCTTTTCTTTTTGTCGCTACCCAAAGTTTATATTTACAGGCAAGACTTACAGAGCAAAAACATCTTAGCCTTTGATGTGCTAAGCAGAAGAAGGAAGTTCTTTCAAAACTGACTCAGTTCAATTCTGCAGGAAAGTTCAACATAAATCCACTTATGAAACGTACACACAGAAACCTTCAGTTTTTAACATGCTGTTCCTCTTTCTCCACTTAAGTGCATTCAAATTGCTTAGAAGGCCGAAGCCCTTAAGGTCATTCATTGTACCGATGCTTCAACTGGAGAGGACAACTCTATAAAGTCGCCCACAATTCCAGGTGCTATACAACCATGACTTAGAGACAAAGGCGAAACCTAACAGGCAATCCAAGTAGCTCCTTTCGCTGCACACAGATAGTCAGTACAGTCGGACACATCTTTCATTTAACTTCATTTTTAAAAACTTGCACTGGGTCCACCCTGTACTAGTGCTGTTGATTGAATTGTCGGTTCCTGTTCGGGTTCTTGGACAGGCGTAGGAATCTAAGATGTTTATTCTAGTACAAATTTCAGTCAGAGACTCTGTAGCAAATCAGGAAGAAGGGGAATCCTTGGGATAACTGTACGACTGGAGGTAGGTGAAAAGATGGAAATATACCAAATGTCGTTAAGTAAATACTTCCGAAACTAGATATCAAGAAAGTTTGCATTCAAACATAAGCCAAATTCTACAGGCGCCCCAAGCAGTTGAGCAGGGGAGCAGCACATGGTACCTATCTAAACACAATTTAGCGTTTTTACCGTTATTTAATGGAAATTAAACCAATATTTCTTTGAGTTTCGGTTCACATACCGGAATAAATACCAAAAGGGATTATTTGGTGTTGAATGGCAAAATTTCAGTTAAGGCCTTATTTCAGTTGTAATTTTTTCACGTCCCATCCGCTGTATAGCGATTTTACTAATCCCAGTTCCAAATCTTCCTTCATCTAGATAGGTCCACATAAGAGATGGGAAGCACTTTCTTTTCGAACTTCTAAACAAATTTAACAAAGTCCCTCATATTTACCGTCATACTGCACACTGAACAAATAAACTTTTGTTAAAATTCACTTCAAGTTGTACTTCCAAATGGCAAATCCCTTTAAAACATCTGATGCCTTCATCAGACTCTTTCTCAATCCCCCTATAGTCATAAAACCGAAACCAAAAACCGAATCATAATTCGTCTTCTCAAATTTGCACAACTCTTACTTCTTTAAATGCAAACATAAAGTCAATGATTCACAGATTCACTGTTTTATGGCGCAAAATCACTCAAGAAAGAAAGAAAGAAAACTTTTCCACAACTTTCTGTTTCATCTCTTGTCATCATCGCATCTTCTTGTTCATTCGACTAATCTCCCGCCGCTGCCTCGCACACAAATCATTAGCAGCAAAGGCAACTTCCGTGCAAAACGCACTTCCACCATCATCCGCCAACTGGTTTTTCTGGATTCTCTCCCATGCCCAGCACTCGTTCACACACACACACACACACCCACCCGAGCCCAACCACAATGACGGATGGTGATGTTATCGAAGAAATTCTACGAAATCTCTGCGAAAACCCCAACAAATCAAGCCGAACCCCGAGCTCCAGCTCCAACTCCAGAACCGAGCCAAACAAAAGTGAAGTAAGACTCTCTAGGCGAAGCGCGACGTCAAACAATAACAAGCATGAGAAAGTTCCCTTGCGGAAGCCGCACACAATTCAATGGCGACGGCCCAGCTAACACACCTACGCCATAAAACAAAATATCAGACGAGTCTTCATGTCAAGACCTACTTCTCTGGTGACCACCACGTCGCACAGCGCACTCCGCACTTGCGACCACCACCAGCCTACAATGAAAATGACGGTAATCGTGGCTCGCAATGAGCACAGCAAAAAAGAGTTAGTTCACAGAAACATTGCGGAACACATACCCGACGAAGGGCGCGGGGGAGTGTAGAATTCCGCTTCATTTTCCCCGCATAGTTTAGCCGAATTAATCGCGAGGCGGTTTAATTGCCAGCAGACACGCACAGCAAATCCGCCACCACATCGATCCACTGGTAGGTGCTGTCAAAGCATTTTGACAGATAGTTCATTGCACTGCGTGTGTCGACGGTGTGCAGCGGTGGCGGCGGCGGCGCTTTATTTTTAATCAATTTCGTGCACTCGGTCAAATGGAAATTAAAAAGAAAAGAAAAGCGGCTCGGGCGTCCCCTGAAGAGGCGCTCGCCGATAATTCCGTGTCCAGCGCGCTGCATGTCATGCTTTCGTTTTCGTTTTGCAAAAATTAAGCCGCACGAGGAAAACAAAAAAGAAAATTACCAACCGACCCCGGAGGACGTCAGAAGAACAAGATAATTCCAGAAATGTGCGCGGAACAGAGAGGCATTCGCCCCACTACTGAAGAGTGTTGCGTTGCAGGAAAACACCGCGCCGAGGCAGTGGATGGCGGTCGAAGCACATCAATCGGGGGGAAGGAAAATAAAAATAAATTGGAAACAGAGAAGAAAATCGTGCCCAGGTATACACGTAAGTGATCGCCTTCGCGTACGTAATCGTAGAAGGAAATGATCGGCGGCGGGAGGGGAGCGGAGTGCGTATTAAATGTATGACGAGGCTATCATCAGCAAGAAACGCATTCCCGCCTAAGCGCGTCAAAGCGATGAGAGTGAGAGCGCAAAGTAATCGGTGCGCGGGTAAGGAGCTGGAATGTGTACAGTGAGGCAGTGATTGTGTGTAGACTTGGCTGTGAATTTTAGCATGGAAGAAGAATGCCGACTGATTGAATTGGAAATTGCTGTATGGTGATGGGAAAAAATTGAAATTGAAAGGGTACTGCAGTGTTTTGAATAATTGACTGGGATTTGTTATCGGTACGGAGGCTAGAAGTTTGGCTATATAAGTTATGTAAATGCCACTAAAACTACTTAAGCGTCGTTGAGTCTTATGATATGCGTAAAATTGCTGCAGCAATACAAAATGAAATGCAGTTCAGTTAGGACGGTCTTTTTGCCTTATTCCCACGTTCTGACGGTGGGACCTGTGACAGATTTAACTTTGTCAGGTTTATTTTCATTAGAAGCATTGATTTTTGGAAGTCTTTCTCGAAAAAGGGTAAGTGCGAACCGTTTTAGTAAAGGTGTCAGGGAAAAATAAGAAGGGGCGGGTTTTTAAAACCGATGACCGAGATTAAATTTTTTATTTTAATACAAAACATTGACGAAACTTGGACATTGTCTGAAACAAGGCCTTGTTTTGAATAAAAAAAAAATAAAATTAACGTGGAGAAGTTCGAAGTAATGGTAATTTCTAAAACCCCTTGCTAATGCATCCTTCAAGTTAGTGGAGTCCCATTGAAACAGGCGGAGAAGTTTAAGCATCTCGGTTTCGATTCCACGAGTGATGGAAGGAGCAACACTTACGATTCTTGTAGGATTGGCAGTGATAGATCGATTTTAAAACAGCTTGGAACATCAGTATCGGTTATCGGTTTTTAACTCAGTGTTTGTTCCAACTCTCACCTATGGTCATGAAATTTAGGTAATCACCGAAAGATATGAGATTTCTCCTTGCCGACGGTGGGATTTACTCGTCGGGAAAGGCTTAGAAACGCGACGATGGGGGGGGGGGGTAACTCAATGTTGAGGAACTACCAATTTGGGTGGAAAGGGCTTTGTTTCGTTAGTTTAGCTACGTGTTAAGGATATTCCCTTTACCAAGACATCCGAGGCGTGCCTTCAATGCAATTCCATCAGATAGGCAACCTCTTGCCAGAGCCAGGACGAGGTGGCTGGATTAAATCCATAATCTCGCCTGGTTGCGGTAAGGAATAGCTTCTGATGAGTGGGAATTGATGGCGGACAATCGAGTGGTCTGGAGGTCTCTCGTGCGTACATTGTTCCCGTAACCCCTTGACGATGATGATGATTTAGAAAAGGCATTAGGTCAGAACTTGTCGAAAGAATTAAACTGAAACTTGGACAAGGACTTGCAATACAACTTTGGAAAATTTTGAATTACAGAGGATTTCGAGTTTCAGAGGTTTCAGAAAATCTAAATATTTTTGGCAAGAGAGTTTTTTTATTACTTACTTCTTTAAAATAGAAAAATTGTAAACTTTACTGCCAACCATCTGCACTTCAATGGAGTCTCACAAGCATTTGTTATCAAAGATTACATTTGTTACGTAAGTATTTCAGTACAGGTATTGATGCGAAAGTGTAATATTTTTAAACAAACTTAAATAAATGAACGGGATAGACTTCAAAGTTTTTTCATAGTACCAGCTTTTATTTGCAGAGGTTTTCGAAATTTGAAGGTTTAAGAAACCGCGTGTTCTTTGTGGTTTTTAGAGCTCCCAAAGTGCGAACAAAATTTAGTTCCACTTCCATTGCGCGAAATACACTTGATTTTGGTTTTGTTTTTATAACTGATTCTTCAACAAATTATGAAAATGATGCTTACTAGTATTTTGAACTGAGTGGTGAGGCATAATTGATCGTGCTCAACATACTAAAACCAATCAAACTAATCTTCTTTTTCTAAGTTATTCGATGATTTAGAATAAGCAAGTTGTAATGGAAATATCATGAATTCAAATTTTATCAAATGATTAAAAGCATTGGCACGAATTCGTTTTCTTTAAATGAGATTGGAATGATCTCCCTTGTGCCAACTGCTGTCTGGTGGTCATGATGGGAATGAAGTTGTTTTTTACTTGAAAGAACAACGTTAGTTGATTGTATCACAATTCTGCAGGCGACCATTATAAATGCGCCCATTGCTTCTAGCATTTAAAGAGAGTTTAACTAAATTGTTTATGAATAGAATGAGCATTTGAATTCTTCAATCACTAACAGCACTCACCGGATATAGAAATGGCAAGTTTAAGTAATTTTTTTTTTAGACAATTAGCACTGCCTCCTGAAGCGTAGTTACACGAAAGATCTGTTGCCGTGGCAAAGATGAAATACGTTTCTTCGTACAAATTGCTGTTTACTTCCGAATCGACTGGATTAACCATTTGGGTCCAGCACTAGATTGGATTGCAACGCTACACTGCGCAGAAGAGTGTTTTTTCAGTCTACGTAACGTTGTATTGTTGTTAAAAATATTCTATGAACAGAAGTCGCATAGAACAGCTCATTTCGGAACTCCAAAATTTCTCCCTTGATTGAGTGTTGTATAGGCATCTAGGTGGAAATCTCAACAAATTTCCAAGCTTAAAGAAATCTTAGGATTTCAGTACGCTAAAGAATATCAATTTTGCGGTTCAAAGTTTGTAGTTCTATCATAAAAGTCAACTTCGGATCATTGACGGCCTAAATCAAAGTTTCGACGACCAAATCATCTAATCATCCCTTCCAACTTTAAGCAGTTTACACTGTCCGAAAGGTTGGCTAGCATTTTAAAAGTTAATGACTCAAGCTTAGTTATGGGATTCGTGTCCACACCAAGACTTGAATCTTGTAACCGTGGTTCTCGAATGCCAGCCGCCAATAAAGCCTTTCCACGCAGTTTGTTCTTCGACTTCTTATAAGCCTTTGAGTAACTCACGAGGTAAGGAACCCCGAAGATAGAGTGGTCATCTGGAAGTTATTTAGAGAAACATTGACTTGATTTCCTGGGAAGCTCAACAAAATCCACGCGTAACCTTGGTTGAGATAGCATAAGACGTAAACCGGGACTGACTTAACTTTATACAAGTAGTTAAAGACAATTGCAATGGTTAAAAGGAGAAGTTCTGTTATCCAACCAACTTAGCGCCCGTCCCTTTTGTAGCCGAAAAGGCCTCTGATCTGTGTATCTAAACCGAGCGTTGACTTACTTTCTCTCTCTTCCTCTCAAGAGGGTAGTTTATCTTGTCGATTGGGTCGACTGAAGAAAGAGATAATTTTTCTCCCCTCTCTGAGTTGAGCGCTATGAATTCGCTATTGGAATGCAATCTAAATGGCAGCAGACTGCATATGAATTCCAGGTAAAGAAGGACGAAAATCCCCGTTTACGACATTTTTTTTCTTCAGATACCTGTCTGACAGGAGTCACAGGGATTTTCACGAATACGTGCGAGAATGTGTCGACGGGTGGTTGTGACAGTAACAATGACAGGAATTCGAAATAGCTAGCGTGTACGTCATCAGGTAAGCTATGGTTTCGAGAGATGTTTGCGTGCCTGACTAGTAACGCACTTTGATTACGACTTCCAATTAGAATTCACTTCACCTCTCAAGCATTTCAAAAATGAATACAAAAGTTTTCATTTCAGTTCCAAATGAAATCACCCGACTCACTGTACACAAAATTCACTTGAGATGCTGACTCATTCGTTCTTGATTCGAACGGGTTTTGTTTTATTTTCTTTCCCCGATTCTCAACATGCGGCACGATAAACGCATGCCCCATCGCCGTACACTGTCTCCGCCGAATTGTGTGCATTCTAGTGACACAAAGTGGTTGCGGGAGCATCCATCACCGGGAGCATATTCAAAAAACTGCAACTGCAACTGTCACTGGGAAAAAACCGAGTCCAAACCACACCCCGTTTACATGCACAAAACATAGTAGAGCAAAACCCAATCCAAAGGTAAAGCCCAGTCAGGTATGCACGTAATCTGCTGTTCCTCGGAGGTGTTAACAAATCGGTTTCAATTGGCGACAAAGGCAGAGCAGCTGCGCCCGGCCAAATCTCGTGATGGATCGAGGCCCGGTCCCATCGAATCCAGTTGACCGCAAATCGGCCACCACAAGTGTGTACGATATTAAAATAGACGTCTTACTAAAATTGGCAGCCGATGATGAAGTCAGAGTCGGTTTTGTCTGTATTTTGTTTTCATACTCATCCTCTGTTGTGTGTTTTCTTTCTCGTTACCTTTTCCGAAGGTTATCCATGAATTTCTCCAGCGTCACCGAGTCCAAGAGGACAAAGTCCCGGACACCGACTTCGTTTGACATGGCCATGGCGTGTCTCTGCAATTGTTTTCAAATGGACAACGAACTTCGTCTTCACTGCTTCGCGACTGAAACACTTAAGATTTCACCATGTATAGTGGGTTGCACGAAAAAAAAATCAAAAGGTACGCATTCACTATCGAACTCTGCAAATTCATAAAAATACACGAGAAACAAAAAAAAAACAAGTAAACTCCAAAACCAGCAGCAACAGCGGCGCGCGGTTGAGCTCTGGCCAACAAGACGAGTGAAGACACGGAGAGGGAAACGAAAGTTCTGAGGGAACGCGGCGTGAACGGGCCGAGTCGGAAGACAAGAAGTGATAACAAATTTTTCAAACAGGGCTTGTGAATTTTTCCTCGTTTTTTTTTTTCTTTCGTTGTGGATTGGTTTTGAAATTGGAAACAAACACACACGCAGTTCGGCGGCAAATGAATGTGAAATCTTATTCGGAGGACACGAGCGCACCCATCCTCGCGGCGAAAAATACAAAAATAAACTGAAAAGCAGTACTCCGTCCGAGTGACATAAGCGAAGTTGAGAAGTGTTGGTGGTTGTTGTTGTTGTTGTTGACTGCGAGCGATGACAGTTTGGCTGATGGGGCGTTGTTGTCTGCGGTTGGTGTCTTGGGTGCGACTGTGGAGTGGTTTAGTTCTTGGCGGATTTCAGAGTTGCCACTGAAAGATGGCGAAGAAGTTTATTTGAATGAATATGAGAGCAGAAATGTACTGATCGTTGATTTGCGAAACGTACTTCAATTGAGATTGAATATGAAAAAGCTACTGATTTTGTAGAAATTTGAGATGCTAATGTTTCGTTATTTTAAAAGGAGTAATGTCCAATGCACATCGATGCGTTGTTATTTTATGTCTTATTCACAGCTGTCCGTCTCTTACAACTGTCCGTAATAAGCATCAATGCGTTAGTGCTTCATATCAGTTGAAAATGGTAGTCTTTTCATGCGTTAGGGTCGTCTTTGTACCTTCGTCCTTGGGTGTGGAATAATCATTTCACTATTACGTAAAATACTGATCGCACCATCGATCTTTGAATTTTCCGAATGTTACAAATTACAACGGTTTACACAGCCCTTATAACAGGAACAGCCCCTACGGTCCGAGATTAGAGGAGGTCGCGAAGACTGGAAACACAACGATTATCCTAGGATGCGACCTAGGCCTAGATTGAGATGGCGCACACTAGTGGAGAAGGACCTCAACCGACTTAGAGTGCTCAGGTCTAGACTTGGAGTGGGAGAGGGATGTAGGTTGAAGCATAAGTTCATCCGGACTGTAACGTCATTAAAAAAAAGAAGGCGCCAACACGCATCATACCGTCTGGAATAGCTCGGACTTCAACAAAAGAGGTGAGTGTTTGTACAATCTAGTGGCTTAGATGCACGTAGTTTTAGTACAGTTCCGACGTCTATAACATGCAACAGACATGAAGTCTTAGACGTCCCGACCGCAATATTGGAGTATCTCCCCTGACCATTCCTTCCCTAACCATCGACATATTTTCTTCAGCAATCTCTTGGAAAACCCATTGCACCACGTATAGAAGGAAGTATCGGCGATCTTGATGAGCGTCATAATCCCTATTCCTAGGAGTACTGAGAAACTCCATTATAGAGTCAATTCACCTTAACCTTTTAAAGCAAGTTAGCCACCAAATCCAAAATTACTTAACACCTCGAAAAAACCAGCATCAAACTCCTTCACAAAGCTGCGTTCACCCGCAGACCTTTGGAGTCGTGTCTTTTTAAAAGAGCTCTTAATGCTTTCAAGTCTGAACTAAAAAAGGTTCGGAGGAAGTCATGGAGGCTCTTCTGTGGTTCAAAAGAAGAGGTATCCGAAAACTCCCGTTTTGGGAAGGTCTTGGCATCGCTTTCGTCAACCCCAAGTTTGTTCAACGATTTGAAGGACCATGAACCACTTGCAATGAAGATACCCTGGGATTTTTGATTGATACTCACTTCCCAGCAAGCTGAAACTTCGAATCTACCACATCCGATGCAGTTTTATTAAATAAACTTGAAAGTTCCTTTTTCTCATACCACACTGTTAAAGGGGCTGTAAGGATCTTCACAACCGCAGTTGCCGCAGTACTTCAAAGGGCTGCTCATTTCTTTGACTTCAATCTAAGTTGGGCTTAGCTTAGTCGTTGGCATGGAGTCTTAGTTCATCCACTTTGAATGAATTTAAGCGAGACTCGGTCGACAAAGTTCGTAGCATCGATGTTAGATCTTACGAAGGTTCGGGCATCGGGAATTCTTTCTGATGTCGATCAAAGCATGATTGATGATTGACGATTGATCAGAAGACCTTCAGTTTCTTTTATGGATTAAGAGGTGTGGAAATCACGAGGTCCTTTAGGATCCCCCCATGCTGAAGTCCATCAGCCTGAAACCGGTTTGTGGTGGAAACCGGTTCTGGAATTTCCAGCAAAGTGTTGACATCTCCTAGAGTTTTCTTGTTCCCATTACTAAGACATTGATCATAAGATCTTTCTAGGAGGCCATTGAAAACAGTCTTGTTCTAGATAACTTTCATCTCCGTCAGTTCGTAGCTGGAAATTAAGCTGATGTTCCACAATTCAGCCTTCAAGCGGGCTGCGATGAGACGCCTCCTTGTGTACCTAAAGATTAATTTAGGTACACAAGAGGACGTCTCATAACTGTCCTGCTTGTCAATCTACACCCACATTAAACTGCCCTTAGACTCATTTTGACGCGGAGCAGATAATCTGCCTTAGTATCTTAAAAAACAGTGTGAGTTGGCTACTAGGCTAGTGAGGTGTAAAATTCTACGTGATATGGCTTCCTTTCATTTCCAAAGAGTTTGGCAGTCGCAAAGGAGGTAAGAAATCATTTCAACCTCCTTATCTCCCGGAGTTCCTGGAGGCATTCGATCTAATAGCGCGGTTACCGTTTATGACACCTACTATGTTCCATAGGACGCGCTTTTTCGCAACATACGAGGTAAAAATATCGTAAGTATTGACCTGTGGCCAATTTGTTCCGATGGAACAACTAATGGGTCCTCAGATCTTCTGTGTGCAGGTTGGTAGGTGGTTGACTGTAACGAAGGGAATGGAAGGTCTGTCACTGCCGCGCGAGGTTAAGAAATTGGTTGCCGAGCAAACTCATCGGACTTGCAATTCCAATTCCCCTTAATTTCAATATGTTCCTTCACCCGCAGAATGTGGATATTGACCATCTCCTTAACGATCGGAGGCACTTTTGAGAGGTGCTTGACTTGTAGTTACACGCTCCAAGGGGCTTGAACGCAGCTTGGCTTTTTAATTTGGATACAGCTGCCTCCTACAACCATGACTTTTTACCCAAATCGTAGCAAACCTTTTTATGCCTGGCCCATTCAATAGCACTGTCTAAATATGAGTAACGTATGCTTTGTAGTAGCTCAGTATTCGGCTGCACTTGGATAGTGCGAATATATTTGTCTGCGTTTGCGTGCCTTACGCATCCGACGTGATTGTAGAAGTCGACATATTATATATAAGGGCGAGCCTAAATGGGGCGTTACCCGGGTACAAACTACCGATCCGTGAGAAGTTCCTCTACTGACATCGTATACGAAACTTAAGCCATACATGTGAAACATGCTAACTCTTCGTCTATTCTTTCTAGCAGAAGATAACGACTTCTCATTCGGATCGTTCTAAGGCACTAGGCTCTCAAGTTTCACCTCCTGGAAGGAAGACCAGTACATTCGAGAGCTAGGGTATTGTTTGGCAGATTAATTCAAGGTTATACAAAGAGTCTGTATTTGGTTTTGTTCCTCAATTTGGTGCACATCATGACAAAATTAAAACGAAAAACTCAACAGTTAAATTTTAAGAAATTCAAAATTTTTCATTTCAGAGCAATTAAACGCAAAAACATGGTCAATTTCCAATGCAATGCACCCCACACATTACTTGCGCTTGATCTTCTCTACGCGATCCTTTGCCGTTATGATTGTGTGCATGCCTCCGGTGTGGCGAAAGTTTGTGGCCAAATCGCGTATCTGTTCACTCAAATCCACGGCATTCACTATACCGGCATGGCGCAGCTTGTAGAGTTCCAATCTCACCTCGGGACTGATGGACCGAGTGACGTATGCGTCCCCGAACTTTGAGAGATTATTCAGCTCAATTGCCCGCATTACAACTTCTTGGTCGCACGAGAGGCAGGTCAGGTTCCTCAGTCTGGCAGCTGCAGCATCAACATCAGGTTTCATTTCCGCCAACCGCTTGACGGCATCGCGCACCACTTGAATTTCCTTGTCCACTTTCACCTTGAAGTCGAAAAGCATATCCTCCAGGCTTTGGTCTCCGAGGAATTTCTTTATGTCACCGATCTGCCTTTGTACCCGTTCCTCGTTCATCACGAAGCAGTCCGTGATTTCAGAGAGTTGCTTCTCGAGCTTCCGTCGGTCAGAGTTCATGTTCTCGACGGACACCTTCCGCTGCAGCATGGTGTAGTCGGCCTTCTCCGAGAGCAACTCTTCGATCTCTTCCTTGTCGATTTTTGTGTTCTTCAGCTCTTTCAGCTGTTCGATGAGGTTTTCTGTGGAGTTCCTCTGCGCGTCGTATTCAGCCTGGAAGTGAACGAGTTGTTCTGTGGTTCTCTCTAAGAAAGACTTGACCACTGCCAGCTCCACGTCCA
Organism: Eristalinus sepulchralis; assembly: GCA_944738645.1. Lineage (NCBI taxonomy): Eukaryota > Metazoa > Arthropoda > Insecta > Diptera > Syrphidae > Eristalinus > Eristalinus sepulchralis. The sequence continues at coordinate 37,348,085 of OX122883.1, forward strand.
ACATCTCCGCAGTGACCACTTCGGATGTGTTCCTATTGGCGGCGACTTCTTTGTTAAGAGCCTCTAGCTGTTCTTTAATGGAACAGATGTCGGCCCTTGCCTCCATCAGCTGGGTCTGGAGCCTACTGAAGTCGGTCTTTAATTCGTTTGTGAGCTCAAAGTTCGGACGGGGCGACTGTTTGGGCTTGTTGTCGCCCTTTTCAAACGTCTTCTTCAATTCCCTGAGCTCATTCTGGAGACTGTCGACGTTTGCGGCCAACCTGTCGTGTTCCAGTCTCTTGCGACACGCCGACAGATCCTGTTCCTGCTGCGCCCTTATCTGTTTCACTTCTTCGATTGACACTCCGAGTCCGTCCAGTTTTTCCTGCATTTGGTGGACATGCCGTCGTAAACACTCCAGATTCTGTTCCGTTTCAACGCTGGCTGCAAATAAGTCCTCCATTCTTCCCAGTCTCGAATTGAGCAAGTCCACGTGCTGCTTCAGTTCTGAGCGATATTGCGAGACATCATTCCTTTTTTCTTCTTGACTCTCGAAGGCGACCTTTTTCTCATCCTGGCTTTTTAAGTCGAAACTTACCTCCTTCTCCGAACCGTAGTCATGGATTTGATGATTCACTAGACGCTCCGATGAGATGTTGCTCCTATTGCCAAGCGCGTTCCCTACCACTGGGCAGAAAGAGCTGTCGATTTCCACATTCTGGTTCTGAATTTCCAGCTTTTCTGAGATCACTTGTAACACCGTGTAGAGCGCATTGAAGTTGACTACTCCCGGCTCAGGGTTGCCAATGGCAACGTCGAGCAGGTATCGAATACTTACATTCTGTGTCGCCATCCTGCGAAATACCAAATTTTTTGCTTGGAATTTGATTTCTTTAGATTTGTACGTGAGAGTCTACGCTGTTCTAGAAAGCTATTAAAGTGGCACAGTGCGTTTGACACAGTTTGAAAACGCAAGTGGCAAGAGAATTTCAAATTCTCGACAGCCGAATCGGACTTGTCGTTATGTTATGACGGCAAGTTAGTCCGCAGACTTAAGAAAAAATTGAAAAAGAGCAATGTCGGTCTGTGTTTCGATACTTTCTTTTAAAGGATGAATAGCACAGGCAAATCGAAGACCATTTAGATGCAGTGTACAGTGAGTCTTCTTCTTCGATGACGACCATAAATAATTGGTTGAACGAGTTTCAGCCCGGTTTTTGATGAGCCGCACCCAGGTGCTCCGAGAACAGCTACCACAGAAAGAAATACAAGGATCTACGATTTTGAAGTGACAGGCCGTCAATTGAAGATATAGGAGATCTTAGACAACAAGCAAAGCTCCTTGGGCTGTACCCTGCTTGAAATTTTGGGCATCAGGAAGCTTACTCGAAACAACGAGCGTAACCGTGAATGTACTCTAGAGGAGTATTCTACCCTGTTTAAGCACAATCCGAAGGAGTTTCTGCGTCGTTTCGTGATAGTCGATAGAACATGGATCCACAGGCATACTTCGGAGAGAGAGACGACCCCATTTTCCTTCCACCATGACAACGCACTGGCCTATAAAGGGTGATTAGCTATTGTCTTTTTGGCAACACTGGTTTAAACAGCTGACGCACGTTTCGTGCTTTGTTTCACTGTCACATATTTTCAGTTTGGTCTAGAATTTAACCATGAATCGTCTTACAAACGAACAACGCTTGCAAATTATTAAATTTTATTATCAAAATGCGTGCTCTGTTAAGAAACTTCATCGCGCGCTTCTTCCATTTTATGGTCAGTTTAATCGACCCACTGAAGCAGCTATTCGGGCTACTGTGGCTAAATTTCCCATCAAATTTACATTGTTGAAATTTTAATCACCAACACACTTACGTAGAGTGCGAACTGAAGAAAATATCGCAGTTGTATCGGCCAGTGTTAATGATGACCATCAATTAGCGAATCGTAACGTAACTGTGAATGGTGAGCGCTACCGTGAGATGATATCCAACTTTTTTTTTGTCCAAAATGCAAGAGCTTGACTTGCATGACAAGTGGCTTCAACAAGACGGTGCCACATGCCACACATCACGCGCAACAACAGCCTTATTGAGAGGCGAGTTCTGTGAACATTTTATTTCACATTCGGGACCGGTCAATTGGTTGCCTAGATCGTGCGATTTAAAGTCTTTAGACTATTTTTTGTGGGACGAGCCCGCTTCAATTGACGCATTGGAAAACAACATTGAAGCATTTATTCGTGGGATACCGGCCGAAATGTTGAAAAGAGTATGCCAAAATTGGACTAAGCAGATGGACCATTTGAGGGGCAGTCAAGGTCAACATTTGAATGAAATAATCTTCAAACATTAAATTATATGGGCCGTACTATCGATTCAAGTAAAGATTTCTTGAATTGAATTGAATTTGTCTGAATTTTATGTGTTTTTTATTTTTGAAAAAACTTTCCTATAGCTTTTAAAAAATCAACCTTTACTTCCGTTGTCGCACGGATAAATTTCCAAACATTTCGTCATCTTCATCAGATTGGCCCTAATATTGATGAAGTAACTCGATTGAATGAAAGTCTATTTCATCAAGATAATGCACCACGTTATAAATTAATGGAAATTATTACAAAATTGCGGGAATTGGGCTTCCACATACACAGTGCTCTGCAGATCTCATCAAAACCTTTTCTGCTCCTTTTTCCAATTTCATATTTTATAGGAATGCTCTCAGGAAAAACAGTTTTTGCCGACTTCTAGCGTCTAGATTTGAGGCGCTTTTCATAGACAATTTGTACTTCTTGAGTGTCGTCAGCAACTCAAAAGAGGTTGTGCCGTAAAAAATGCGAAATGTTCAGTCCGGGAATCGAAACTGTGTCCTTTGGCTTTTGAATCGAAGGCTTTTTTCCAAAACGCCACGGTGACCACTATCACAATCATGTTAGGTATCACAAAAATTCAATGGGTCCCATTGACAACATCTTTGGCGGTATAAGAGGACATACCTTATTTTCTACCATCACCAGCAGATAAGCTTCGCATCAATATTCTAACATTAGAATCTGAAGGTAGGCTTTACAGGAATCACCTGCAACCGTGAACCACCAAGAAAGCTCGAAGAGAAGCGAATTAGAAACCAGATAGAACCAATGGTAGGTCGAATTGGTTAATCCCCATAATTGAAAATTGGGTGAATCGGAAAGACGTCTTATGCATAAATATTCTTTTCGAAAATATTTATTTCAACGAAACCATTATAAAAAAATCCCTCTTTTCCTAGTTTCACTAAGGCCGTAGAGAACGAGGACCAGGAGCAAAAAATGCAACAGTATGAAAAATATCCCATCTTAGGAATTTAGAGCGGCAGCGAAACTCGAAAACGTTCAAAACCTTGTTGTGGCAGCAAAAAGCAAGCATTTCCCCTCCCGAGATAAGTTAACAACCTTAGTAGAGTTCCACTTCTATAAACACTAATGCACATCAAGTCAATCCTTGAGCGATCCTTACAGGATTCTGAAATAAATTACTGATGCTTGTTTCCACAAATTTGGCGGAGATGTTCTGCTCCCTAAATCTGGGCATCACAAGCAAACAATCATAAATTTCCCTCGACCGGATACTTACAAGAAGAACATTTTCTGGTTGTCTCCAATAAATGAGACACTTCATGAATTCCACGACATATGATTCATTTCAGTCAGTAAAATTTTTTTCGCTTCCCGCTAATCTGCCGATACTTGAGAAAAGGAAATCGTATGACGTATGACGAAATTCCGATTAAAGTTATCTTCCCCCAAAATGATATTTTACTCTATGTTATGGCGCAATATAAGTGCTATTACCTTGCACTATAAGTGACTAAAAACAAACAGCGCAGTAAACACTCCGTGTTTATTTTTACTGTTGCCGAAATAAAGAACAAATGTGCCGAAAAGTGAAATAAAATTGTTTGGTATTTCGAAATACCCCGTGCTTAGGTTTCCATAAGTTTTCAATTTTGAAAAATACATAGAAACGCTTGCGACATCTCTTTGTTCGCAAACGACGCTCAACTTCCGTCATACGGAACCGGAAATATATCTGAACTTCCTATCGCCTTTAAAAGAAACTCACCACAGAAGCATGAAAAGTACATGCGCTTTTCCACCTTCTCTCAACTTAAGAGAGAGGAAATTTTTCGCTCTGCTTCTCTTCCATACAACTTCCATCAGCAGCAATCTGTCAATTCACCTTCGCCGCAGCCGGCCGGGTGGTACCCATCATCAATACCGTCCGACCGACTTCACACCGCCTCGCGTTTTCGCTGTCTGCGTTCTTGTCTTATCGCGAGCAATGCGAGTACGCCGCGAGTGAGTGAAGTGCGAGTGCGGATACCTTCACCTTAGAGACACTTACGTCGTCGGACTTTAGTCGGCTATTAAATTCGTAGCAACAGTATCTACCGCCATTTCGTCGGGTTAAGTACGGCGAACGTAAATTGATCCGCTCACCACTGACGTGTAAGTGGCCAAGTTGTTGCGTTCGGATATTTTATAAACGTCGTTAAGAATCGTAACCGTTGTGGATTTCGTTTTTTTATGCCGTTGACGTACGTTAGCACGCCGAGGGGTGTTAATTGCTTTCTGTGCTGTGTTGTTGGCTTGTGCGTGTGAATGTCTGTTTGCTATTTGGCTATATTCGATCGCACTTGTTTTCTAAACAAACGCCTACCGCGTCTTCAAGGAAATATCGTAAATTCGAAAATACGCAATCGTTTGGTGTAAACTTTGCGGTGGTACGCCGCGGTACTAGTGCTGGTCAATAAAATCATTATTTGCCGCAATTTCTTATATCTATTGAACTCGCGTCTGTCTGGTGGCCTGCCTTCACCCGCCCAAGAGGAGGACCAAGCAAACGTCCCGTTCGTGCGTGAATGTGTTGCGACGCGAGATAGCTGGTGATCGTGAACTCCAAAGAATCAAACGTCCTCCTCCCCTCCCCCACCTCGTCGGCGCGTCGTGTTTTGTTTCGCGGTCTCTGCAAATATTTGGTCTATTTATCGGTCTTCCATTTTGAGTCAATATTGTGATTGTATCTCATCTCATTCGAGAGGCGGACAGGTGCAGTCGTATTGCTGTGGAATCTACGCCTTATCGGTGTAAGTCAAGGGCCCACCACCACCCCCAGAAGTGAAATACCTCCAAAAGAAAAATAAAACACATCAAAGAATTCCCGGGCAATTGTGGCAAAAGTGTGTACCTCGAATTCGATACGAATTCAATTTGTTTTTCAGATATTTACCGTTTTGCGCCTTGTATCGGTTAAAAGTTAAGGTCCCCGCCTGTTGCTTTGTGTGTTCTTAACCTGTGCCATAAAGGAGGCGCAGAGGGAGTGCGGGAGATAAGATAAATAGCAACTACGGCGACGGCGACGACGTGCGATATATTTCTACACAAGTGAAATTAATAATTTCTTCTTTTTTCGGTGAGAAAAGTCCATACATGTCTCGGTGTTATCAGTGATCAATTTCAGTTGTGTAAGACGCTCCTATATACTTTATCGTATGCCAGGCCGTTCTGTGGTGGTATCTTCGTATCGGCTTAAGTGGCAGTCGTAAAAGCGAAGGACAATTGACATTCGTCTGAACAGCAGTATGGCACGACACAGCCAATGATTGGTGAGTTTCAAAAGAAAGAATCGTATCTTTGTGGAATTTCCGTAGTAATTGATATGAATATTTATGCTTTTAAGCGGGAGGGCTCTAGATGTGAGTGCGAACGTCGGTAGATAATGTCCATTCATTTTCATATAAATTTTGGGCACGAATTCATGGACGAAGTTTCTTATCAAGTTGCGTTTGTATCCCAGACCAAAACGTTTGCAAAAGAAAAGGCCAAAATACACAATCCTTTGGAACATCAATATGAAGCGTTAACTGACGGCATTGAGAAATATCTTTTGTTTCCTCATAATAGGGTATCTAGAGCAAAGTTTTGCTATTAATAATATCAAATTAATATGAGAGTGACATAAAAACGAAGAATTTTTCACAATTCCTAAATAACTTCTTCTTCTGCTTCATATGGCGATACAGTCTGGGGCGGACCTAAGCCTCAACCGACAAACCCTCCCATCTGGCTCGATCTTTAGGCGTCTGCTTTCAATTTTGCATTCCAAGTTCGTTGTTCGTTCCACTTGCCTGCGCCAGCAGACCCTTGGTGGGCTATTTGAGTCATCCATTCCTCACTTCCTAGGTAAGGTAGAAAGGATTCCACATGTGAGACTCAAACATCGAACTTCTCGTGTATCCAGCTCTCTTCTTTATAACTATTGTTATATCATGTTGAATGTCTATTTCTCTGGTACATCAAGTCTGCTTATTTGGCAGTTTTGCTCATCGTTTTCATCGTTTTTTTAGTTATTTGTCGATCAGAGTGAGATGCCTTCTCGATATCAAACTTTTCAGATTGAAAATTATGTTAACCGCTTGCTGCTGTGTTCATACTTATGTTGTCTGAGTACAGTAAACTTAAGAAATTTTTCAAGCAGTTTCAGACAATTTCTGAAATCTTCTATAAAAGAAAAGAAAAAATTAACGAACTTTATTTAAACATACATAAATCACTTCTGAATTGAAAAATGCTTAAGACGTCTATCAACGAAATGAAGCTTAAAATGTCATTTCTCCGCAACCAATGGTATTAACAGATGTGATTAACAGTATAATAATTGAGTGGCACTACAGCCCACAACGGGCCAGGGCCTAGCTTCTACAACAACTACTCGTGTTGTGCGTGCTACTGTTCTTCACGAGTAGAAGGGACCTACAGTCTTTTGCCGACTCCGAACGGCGAGATTTGAGAAGCTTTTGTTAGACAATTGATACTCTTTGAGTGATGTTAGCAGCGAGGTGTCCTCTCCGCGAATCGAACCCAGATTTTCTGCGTGGCGGTCGACACACTTACCACTACTCCACTGTGTGTGATTAACAATACCTCATATAAAAAATCTCCGCTGGTTTTTGTTACTGGATGGTGTTGTTGTCTATATATATCTATCTGTATCACGCGTTTGACATTTGACATGTCAGACTACATTTTTTGAAAAAATATCTGTTAGATCTGTTGATTCTGTTAAAAATGTTAATTATATGAAAATGACTAATATATGAAAAGGTGTGTAGTTAGATGCTTTCTTAACTATGAAAAAGGGAAAACGCTTCAAAAACATTACGGTTTTTGAGCAGTTTACGATGAGAATGCTGTGAGTAAACACCGTTCCCAGGGGTGGTTTCTTTGATCTCGTTCCGGAAACTCCAATGTAAAATACGCACTCCGCATTGGCTTACTTGTAACCGAAAAAGTCGAAGATATGATGGAACTAATGAAGGTAGACCTGCATGGATGCTGTAAAAAGGTAGTAAACGCAAAAAATATCAACCTATGGTTACTCAAAATGCTCGATGTTCGTGTGCCACATAAATTAATGCAGAGAAATTATATTGACAAAATAAACCACAGTGAAAGGCTGCTGATATGTAACGAAATGGAAACATTTTTGAAGCAATTCATTACGGGCAAATGGATTAAAAACGATGATATTCAAAGCAATCGCTGTTGGCCAAAGACGGTGACCAATTACAAACGAGTTTCATGCCTGGATTGCCGGTAAACAAGTTTATGTTCAGTGTTTGGTAGTATTGGTTTAGTTCTTAAGTTGTTCACTGTTTTGCCTGGACCTTTCCCCTCTTATTACTGCTTGTTTCGGTTTCTGCAAAAATGCTCTTTATGGTAAAAAATGGCTGAACAATGAACCGTTAAGATTTCACAAGGCCAAGTTTTTGATTGATAAGCCACAGAGAGAACATTTTTTCAGATCGATACATTAGAGGAACTTTACAACTATCTTACTGGCCCCTACGTATACTCTTTGTCAATTCATATATTTGTGGTTAATATTGATTTTTTGGTTCTACCCTTTCGAGACTTATAATTTTTGTGACTAGTTCATATTGTTATAATCATGTTAAGAAAAAGTTAAAAAAGACTTCCAAATAACTCTTATGTCTAACCTCATAAACTATATCCAAATCATTGCTCGGAACTTAAGGCAATTTTCGAATGTGAATTTCCCTCCCTCAATGTGAATTTTATTTACAGTAAAATTGGTTGACAATTTTTTCTAAACTCTATTTTTTCTAAAATAATTTTGGAGAATGACGCCAATTACCTGGTTGTGACGCTTGACGCGAAGATAGAGCTAAATTTACATGTGAAAACGAAACGCTAGAACTTGGTACTGTAGGAGGCGACAGAAAGAAAGAAAGACTACTTCACTCTGTGCGTAATATATATTTATTGAGCAACCAATGTGTGTTACACGCTGATATATATAGTGGGGTAACCGGGAAAATTTTACAAGCAGGATTGAAGAACCTTAGTAGCCGTATTAACGACTGCTTAGTTACTATAAAAATTACAGTAGGTGCATGAATTATAAGTAGGCGTAAAGCAAATAGCACATTTTTGTAAATCGCCTACAGTACTAAATTGGAATATAACTCGGAAGGCATTCGCAGTTGAGTGACTACTGAAAACAAACTACTTTTATATTATAGTGCTTAAGCCTGTGTGAACGTTCGGTCTGTAAACAAGCAATTGTACTTCTTTTGAATACTTGAGATCAAAGTCCTTAGGAATTTTATTCATATACCAAGGTAAATGTATTTGAAACGACGTTAACCATCGTGACCTCGGACTTCCAAAATCTAAACTGAAATTAGAAGCTTCGCAAGAAAGTTATGTCAACTAACAGGACATATGAATGTATAATATCAATTTCAGACAGACTAGTTTATTCCACTGGCAACTTAGAACTTGAACCTTAGACCAGGCGAGGAAGAAGACCGCGTCCAAAATTGGATATACAGAATTTTTCTTAGGAAAAAACTCTACCAAACGCTTTAATTTTTGATATGCAAAATGCTCAATAAGTTGCAAAATGCTCAATAAGATACTTACTTGCAGTATTTTTCTAATTGTATCTTGATGGTGGTGTTTTTTATCGTCAGGAAGATGTAAAAGTGCCTTTAGAAGATCTCTCCATCAATCCCGGCAAAAGAATGTAAGCATAATTAAGCCCAATATTGTCTTACCGAACCTAAACTGAATTAATCTACCCTTATATTTTTCCATTTACATGAAACCTAATCTTATTCCTAAACAAAACCATTAACGTGAGGTCGCCATGGCGGAGTGGATTAGTGCGTCGATTCACACAACAATGTCTCAGGTTCTCAGCAGTTGTTGTAGAAGTTAATTCCTGGTTCCTTGTTTGCTGTAGTCCCATTCAATTGTTATTACTAAACACGAAATGTTAGCTAGCCGTAAGAAACCAAAATTGAGTTAGGTAAGCTGACGGCAGCTAGAGCATTTAATGGGGTTGCAAGGGGTAATAACACCCCCCATCTGAATTCCCCTTCGTTCTATCACTATTAGGAACAGAGCGCCTAAACCGGTTTTCATCCGGACAAGATCTTACTCCTTGTGGAGGAATCCCGTCCTACGTACCAAGTACTGGATCAATGGATATCACTCCGCATTCTGTATCCAAAACAGATGGTCAAGGTATAAGAATGCTTCAAGCGGAATAAAAATATACTTCGGCGACAAGTTTCAACGTGAAAGGGACCTTGCAATCTCTTATTATTAATTTTTCGGTCCTCGCACTCTTGATGGTAAACAATTGGCCATCCAATGAGTCGTTAAAAATCACCTGGCCAAGTTTTTCACTAACAAGCCACAAAAGTTCTACTTTGACCAAATTATAAAGTTTATTAAAAGATGGCAAAAGGTTGTTATCTGCGTCGTTATTGAAATTAACATAAATTAAAAAATTTTTTTGGTTTAAAAAAAATTTAAAAAAATTGCTGATGCACTCAATTGATTTTTATAAAATTGAGTAGGGGCCATGCAAATGCAATAGATTGGAGCACAGGCTATAATATAAGAGAAGGGGTTGATGAGGCACCTGATCAAAACACGATAAATTTTTTACTTTGCGTCTTCGTTACCCGAAATTTGACATTGGTACAATAATTCGCTTGTTTGGTCAGATATTCAAGTCGCCAGCATCCTAATTTATGTTATCATGGAATTAGTCATTAGGACTTGTAAAACTTTACGCCATCAATATCGATTTTTAATAAATTGTTGCCAAGTTCCTCCTTAACATTTTTTAAGAAAGGCAACGATTCCCTTTGGCAGATTACTTAGAAATGCCACTACTGAAGATGTCGTGATGTAAAGAAGTAAAATGTACCAAAACACAGAAGAGCCTCAGATCAACTTTAATAAAAGGAAACAACCATCATTACCTTGAAAATCCTGATAACGTTCAAAATTGGGGAGAATTCCTCTCCACTCTTCAAAATCACTTCCTAATGGCCATCGACTAGGGAGTCAACAAGGAAGTTCTTCAATTTATTTTTATGCCTTCCCTCCGCTCATGCATACACGATAACTGCAATCTTTCGCAAGAAGATAACACGTGACAAGCTCTGTGCAAATGGCAACACGCAGCTGGCAACAGAGACGAACTCCTCACTCCAGTTGTGATAGCATCAAGGTCGTTTCGATATTACTACTAAATTGGCGAAGGAAAACAAAATGAAATGAAAAGGCGTCGTTGTGAGACACGAAACCGAAGACCTGTATCCACCCCTGCGTCGTCTATACCTTCGGCCCGTGCTGTGACTTGATTCCGGCCGCTTAAGCGTACGCGCAGTACCTTTGGCACGCGCCAATTATTAAACACACCAAAATGAAGCTGCAACATTTCGGATGAGTTTCCGTTCTGTTTATTTTTTTCCGCATTTTGTGTCTTCGGGGAGAGTGGTCCCTGTGGGATATTAATTAGTCTCTGGACACGATGTAATTTGTAATTATTTTAGTGGTGATGTTGCCTTGTACCGAAGGGGGGGCAGGGATGGCGAATGGTGGATTGTATCTGTCTGGAGCACAGTGTGGGACCAGAGATGACACACGAGATAATTTAATGGGATGTCTTTTTGTATGTCTCGGGCGCAGGTAATTGATGAATAATGGGAAATATTCATGGAGTCCTGGTGGAGAGGAGATTTGGGTGACGTACATGTCAAATTGAAGCGGAAGGGGGAAGATGATGGGGCTCAAACAAGTTTGTCGTATGAAACATGTACGTGTTGAACTTTTGCATGCAAACTGAAATGTGCTTTTAAGACCGGTAAAACATATATTAAAGTTTGGCTGGCTGCATTTATTTTTAGAAAATTCAAAACCGAAAAACGGTATTAGACTTTAAGTCTGTGGAAGGATTTCAGCATTTGAAATTTTTGATTTAAGAGATTGCAGAAATTTTGATTTGATCCCAAAAGGTTAGGCACAATCAGATGGATTGTTGTGATCCTGTAACCTGTTTCTCTCGAATTGCGTGTCGATTGACTAGTGAGGCCAAAGTTGTTCTATATTCATGTTCAGACTTTTATGGATACAGAATAAAGCAACAATGAAGTAATTACATTTTTTAGAACCACGATATCATTAAAACTGAACAATCAGATGCACTGTCTCGAGTGACCACAAATTCAAATCAAAGCAACAGTGTTTTGCTCATGTTTCCGAGGGGTCAAAAATCCCTTACCCACCACCGAGTCCATGTATGTCATGCAAAGCAAAAGCCACTGAATAAAGCTCCTGACCATAGCAACGGAAAATGGGTGTATTGGTATGTTTTCAGTGTAATTGATGCACACACTCCGTAAGTCTTACATGGGACAGGAGGCACTTCCCATTAGCACTTTGCTTGTGAAAGCGATACGTTTCGAAAGAATTCAAGGTCATTCGAGGATTGATTTCGGATGCTTTGTCAATTTTATCATTCCAAAGGGAATGCGGTTGAAATGTTTTTTCTCTTTGTTGTTTTGTTCACTTCTTCTGGTCAACACACACATCCATACATATGCTGGTCTTTTGTTTGGCATTCCCATGGCTGTTGGCCGTGAAACCATGCCGGGGACATTTCTGTTGTTAGACATTTATAACAGACATGAGGTCATGCTTTGGGAATCGTTTTTTTTGTTGCAAGTTTTGAGTATGATTACGAGGAGTTAGCTTTTATGAGGGTGTTAAACCCATGTTTGTCCTCAGGCAGTGGAAAATCTTATAAAGATACAAGTGCCATGTTGTTACACATGTTCACGTGACATTAAGGGATATAATTGTGTACAAGGACAATTCGTGACCGTAAGTAAACATTGAGCAAGCACTTTTTTAATTAATCAAAGAGAACATGTATAAATGTGAGAAATACTGAGACTTGGCTAGGAATATGATGTTATTTTAAATAGAGCAGACATTTTTCTTTACGCTAACGTGACATGATGCTTGTTCATCGCGCAGTTCGTTCGTTTTTCGGGTAAAACTTCTTTTAGAAGTTCAGCTTCGCAGACTTTAAAAGTGACAAACGTTTTTCATTCTCAAGCAATCAGTGCTTTGAGTTCCAGTCAGAATTTTATGTATTCCTCAGATTTTTCCTATCGACTACTTCAAAAATACGTTTAGCGTTTTTACTCATAATCTAGTATTCGAATTAATTGAAATAATAAAACCATAAAAATGGTTTGATGGCCATGTCGAAAATAATTTTTCTCTTTCTTTGACTCTTGCTGTCAACATCAAAACTTAAGGATGATTCTCAGGCAGTAAAATACAGGATGTCCAACCAATCTTTTTACAACTTAAATTTCAAATAAACTCAATTCAAGTGTGTTTAAGGAAAATGAACTGTAAATGACTTCCATGCTTATCCATGAACATGCGAAACTTCATTGAGTGCTTTCTTTCTTTGGTTCGCCATTCTTTGGTTTCTTTTTGTACACCCCTTAACGTACCTACATAACGTTAGGTCTAGTCATTTGGCCCTGGCGTTCCCCAAGATATATAAGAAATAAGAAGATTCTTGGTAGTCATTACTTTTGGAATTATTGTTGGAGCTCCAACATAACCGATCTGGCAGCTCTTAAATTTTTCTGGAACCAAATACTGTTTAATCAGATAATCCTTCGGCAGAGCTCATTCAACATGTGCCTGCTTTCTTTGAATAAGTATGGATGTCTTCGTAAACGCAGTCATCTGCGAAAGTATGGCCGTCTGCCTGCTTTGTGTCTACAATTTGAAAACAATATTTTTTTCTGCACGCAGTCGGCAGGCAGGCTGCAGTCATTTTAAATGCTACTGTTCATAAACGTCATGGATTGCTTTGAGTCTTCTTGTGAAGGAATTATTTAGAAAAGAAGAAAAACGTTTGATAATTCATACACTTAAAGAAAAAAAAAGAACAAACAAATAATTTTGTTGGAAGTATGTAAATTTAATAGACATAATCGTTTTGTGCCGAAAACTGTAAACGTTTTTGGTACAATAGAGACATATTTCAGAGCCTGGTTCCATGACCAATCGGGTCGCAAGAAGCAATTTCACATCAGCATATTAACATTTAGTTGCTTATTATTTAAATTTGCACAAAAGTACCCACATTTTTTCGAAAATCAAATCTGCCCGCTTTCCTGTAGCTATTTTACTTTGACTGAGCAATCTGCCCTACGCTTCTTTCTTACTGCGTACTGTTGATGTTCACGAACAGAACATATGACGACCGGCCTGCTTTAGTACGATTTGATTTTGAGTTTAGGTACACAACTAACACAGATCTTTGTTAGTCTGACGTTTACGAAGACGCCCTATGTCTCTACAATAGGCCTTGATAGAACTGCACACCATACAGTGATCTCTCTTGGTCGCAATTACGTCTCGTGGAGTATTTCTGGATAAGATTATCTTCGTAAATGTTAATTGTAAGTAATTGTGAGTAGGTGTTAAAAATGAGTCTTTATCGGACGTGAACAAGCTGTTATAGAACAAAGCTACCGAGAATATTTTATTCTCCATTTTTAACAACACAACCCTTACGATGACCTCGTAAAAGCTTGCTGAGACGTGGAAGCTACCAAGGAAGCTGATCATCTCTTGCAGCTGTTAAAGACACAACCACCCACAACTAATTTTTACAACAAACTGAACTAGCTGATGCTATCCTCTCCTACGATACCTGGAAATTAGTCAAGGAAACAACCTGACTGCCAGTAACAGTGGGACATTTTGGAAGAGTTCCAGAGGACCAGTAATGACTTATTACTTAGCTATGTGAACGTTTCATTGGAGGATTGAAAGAGCCCCAATAACCAGTGCTAGCACTTTTGGCCGAAAGCCTAGCAATCTTCCGACCGCCACTTAGTCGCTCCTAGACATAAGATTGAACTCTAAACGCTGTTTTCTGATGCCGCCGGGCCTATCAAGACGGTTTTTGTGGAAATGTAATATTTAAACATTATTGCCGGTCGTCGAATGCTGCCCCTACGAGATACGGAAACATATCCGATGCAAATCACATCCCAACAAAAAATAATGTTGTGTATATTTTCCACATAGTTCAACTGCGAATTTTTGTTTATTTGAATTCAGTTTCTTTTTTTACGTGCTAGACAAAATTACGTAAAGCTTGCTTAACTAAGAGAACAATGTTGTTTGCCTAACTTACTGACCCTATGTGGGTACTCTAAGCTAATCTAATCTTTACTTTAATATGCCTTTCGGCGTCCGAATTTTTCCTTTTTTTTCGATTTAAATCTTAAAATAACTTAATCTACCTTAAAATAACTTAGCCTAACCTAAGAGTAAAATCTAATTCTACCTTAAACTACGTCCGTAACACAATACGGACGCGTGCACCAGGGCTATGCGTTGATATATAGTGACACAGCTGCGACTCTAGAGGGCAGCATGCACCACCAATTTCGCGGGATTTTGATTTTTCGTAACTTTCGATATTGTGGGCATTTTGATTTTTTCCGATTGAAAATCGCGTGAAAAGATATATCAAAAGTGTATCTGTTACAAAAAATTGTTTGACCCAAAATCGTATTTCAATTATTGGTACAAACAGCTTGTAAACGCCTTTGCCTTAAAGGACCACATTGAATATGTGGAGAGAAGTTACTTCATCCTTTTAGAATAACTCAGCTTAAATCAACTTTATAAATTTTGGATAACGTATGTTATCGGCGCAATGTTCTAAACAACAAAATGCACAATGGTATCTTGGCATTCTTTAATCCAAGATTAAGCCTTGTGTGATTGTTTTATGAACGACGCACTTACTTAACCATAAAAAAGAAGACAAAAAATGCGCACAAAAGTCGCATTGGCGACTAAGTTCCCAACTCCTTTCATGATTCTCTTGAAGCGAAAGTTTACAGAGCCACTTTAGTTGAAACTGACTTCAGCATGCATCCGATGTTGCTGTGGCTTTTTCCCTGCTTCTGTCATTCATTAAATGCAAAAACCACATCGGTTTACGGAAAATCTGCTAAGACCCAAGTTGAGTGCTTATGGTGCATGTAGATACAAGATACAAGAGAAACAAGGAGGTGCTTCTTGAGAGATTAATTTCAAATTCCTCATAATGAAAAGAGCGAAACTACCGGCTAATAGTAAGTGTTTCAAAACTTATATCTTGATTTTATGAAACTTGACTTCAGAGGACAGCACCGATGAGAGTCATGACCATAAATTGAATCCAATAAATTTACTTCGCAAGCAATTTCAATTTAAGGAAATTTAAACCGTTCTTTCCAATTTAAGTTTTCTTGCTTTGAATTGACTATGGCTTAAATTCTAGGTCCTCCTCAGGACATGCACATCCACTCAAGAAATCTGATACACTTCTTTGAATATCCCATCAATTTATTTCAACAGTATTCGACTTGCATGACTTCTGATTAATGATTGATTGTATGAGGGGAAAGCTGATTGATTCAAGGACACAGCGACACTTTGAGATTATTCTGAATCATTGATGTACGTTTGTTTGACTTTGAAAGCATAAGATGACTCGCCAGTAAGTAAATTTTGTTGGCATCTATTTGGTTTTGAAAATTACTGTTTTATTTTTTAAATTTACTCAGATAAAGTTGAGAAGTGAGTGTGGCTAATATACACTTCCACGTAGCATTGGTATATTTAGCATTTTTTTCTGTTGAATTAGATATGATGCAAGCAATACAAACTTGTACTTGAGACCATTTTAATGAATAGATATTTAACTCGAACTTCTGTATTTCGACTAAGCAACGATACTGTCCAACTGTCCACCACTACTATTATTTATCTTATCGGAGAGCCCGTCCACCGCTACGATTAAAATATTTCTTTGATGCTTGCCACCAAACAAGGCGTTTTTTGAATTTGTGTTAACAGGACTGTTTGTAAGGCAGCAATGTGCCCTACCTTGTGCCCACGCCCGATGCGTCAAATATTCCTCGTTTTTCGAATTTCTCTACACGACTTGATTATTCAGGAACTTTTGAGTTACGAAATATTTGAAATTTAAAATATTTAGAGAATATTTACGTAAACTGTCTTCATTTGCTTGATTGAAGGAAATCAGTTCCTATCGCAGATGTGAGGAGAATTGCTCTTCAACTAAAGCATTTGGGCGAGCAAATAGTTTTTGCATTTATTTTGAGAAATCTTCTCATGTAGGTATCGTTCTCTTTTCTGCATGCATTCAATATTTAAGCACTCAAATGACTTGAAGCAGGAACCAGAATCTAAAAATTGAGACTCACATTAAGGCGCTCCACATAGACATATAAATTAATTACCCTTCGATCTCATCTTGCTCGTCCAACAAACCTGGCCAACAAAGAATTGTCTTCTTCGCACGATCCACTGCGGAGTTTTCTTTGTTCAAACAATTTGACAGGAAGTCAGCAATTGAAAAACATTTTTATGTACCCCTTGCTTTAATCGGGAACCCCTTCACAGACTGCGGCTATCGCACGCCAAACGTCGCCGTTATCGACAAGAATTTAAAAAAGCCAACATTATCAGGCGACAGACTACACGCCAGCCAAGCCTGGAAGTCCAATTGCGGCTAATCAGTTTTTTAGCGCGCCATTTGGGGGCGATAAAAACGTTTTACTATAATTTACAATAAAGATAACTCTGCGCGCCTACAACGGGCATCTCTTTCTCTTCGCCGCACACAAGCGCACACAGTGCTCTCTTGAGTATCGCGTGTCACACGCCGCAACAACGACAATTGGCAGTGCATCGCTTTGATTTGAAATGAGGCAAATAATCACGTATGCACAAATAATTTATTTTGCTGTTTGTCCATGTCATTGGGAAGCTGTGCGAAGAGTGCCTGAGCCACACGATAATGAATTTAATGTACACGAAGAGAACGACCTGCTAGAGAGGCGGGCACAATTTCGTGAAGCCACTTCAAGGTCTATTTGAGATGTAAACATAAACATGCCGCAGAGGGGGGTTATTTTTATTCAGATGGGATGAAACTGTGCGGATGAAGATCAACAACACTTCGGCCGTTGCTCTGTAAACAGTCGGTAAAAAATATTTCAAGTCGGAAGGCATTTGATTTGACTTTTGACAGGATTGAGATTTTATCATGGGAAGGCAAATTTTCTGAATTTTGGGAAAAAGTATCATATGCAGCCAGTGGCAGTTGCACGGCTTAGTATGTATCATCTGGATTGTGGATCCTGAGGTAGGAATGTTGGTCCTGATGATACAGAATACGAATCATAATACGATAACCAAAGGCACATACTATGATTAAGGACGTTTTTCTTGGAGGCATAGAAGTTCAGTTGTTAGGCAGAATGTTCCACTCAACTTGGACGATGATAGGCAAGAATTCCGTCTCCCCGACTAAGTCGAGGTGAAGATAGCAATATCGAGACTGACGTCGAACAAAGCTGCGGGAGTGGATGGACTGTCCGCAGAATTGTTTAAAGCAGCTGGAGATGAGCTGGTTGGGCGCATGCACCAGCTCATCTGTAAGGTATGGTCGGAGGAAAGCATGCCCGATGAGTGGAATTTCAGCGTCGTCTGTCCGGTCAACAAGAATGGAGACCGCCTCGACTGCGCCAACTATCGAGGGATTAGTCTCTTTAACATCGCGTACAAGATCATCTCTGCCCTATTGTGCGAACGCCTGAAACCGTTCGTCAACACCCTGATAGGTCCTTATCAGTGTGGTTCCAGGCCAAGGAAGTCCATCATCGACCAAATCTTCACACTACGGCAGATCCTGGAAACGACCCAAGAAGTGCAAATCGACACTCATCACCAATTCGTCGATTTCAAGGCCGCATATGACAGGGTGCATAGAGACGAGCTATACAGTGCTATGTCTATGAAGACGATGGAGAACTCCCGCGGCTCCGTCAAGGTCGGAAACGAACTCACCGAGACCTTCAATGTCCAAAAAGATTTTAGACAAGGCGGCGCACTCTCATGTGACTTCTTTAACATTATCCTTGAGAAGATCGTGCGTAACTCACAAGTAAACACCAGTGGCACGATCTTCCAAAAGTCAGTCCAATTGCTAACTTACGCCGATGACATTGACGTAATTGTACGAACACAGCGAGCCGTCAATGAGGCGTTTGCTGGCATTGAAGCAGAAGCGGCTAAAATGGGTCTGGTGATCAATGAAGGCAAAATCGAAGTACATGCTGTCATCAAGGAAGGACACACAACATCGGCGTCTAGGACAGAGTGTCACACTAGGCAGCAGAAACTTCGTGGTAGTCAAGGACTTCGTCTACCTCGGCTCCGCGGTAAATAGGGACAACAACAGTACCGAAATCAAACGCAGAAGGAAAGCCCTTAGTCTTTTCGAGAGAAAAGTTTTGCATGCGATTTTAGGTCCTGTTTCCGTTGATGGCATTTGGAGAAGAAGATTCAACCACGAACTCTATGGGCTGTATAGCGACATGCGCCTAGTCAAACTTCTTCGGATACAACGCTTAAGATGGTTAGGCTATATAGAGCGTATGGACACCACTGCTCCGGTCCGAAAAGTCTTCGAATCTGAGCCATTGGGACAACGCAACAGAGGACGACCTAGGCTAAGGTGGCGCACACAAGTGGAGAAGGACCTCAACCAACTTGGAGTGCGCAATTGGAAGCAGCTGGCAAGAGATCGTACTAGCTGGAGAGGCATGTTGGTTGAGGCCCAAGTGCACCCCGGACTGTAGCGCCAGTAGAAGAAGAAGAAGAAGATAGAAGTGGAAAATTGAGCAAGTCCTAGACAATTTTTTCTTTTCTAAAGATAATCTTCTGGAATTATAACTTAAATATGATTTCTCGCATTTGAACGCCACCTCTGTCACGGAACTAGTCTAGTTTCGAATACGAATACATGTGTAGCCGTCTATAGGCTTTAAAGCGGTCTGCCAAGTCCATCATATCACATGATCTTGAAGGCCAATTCACAAGTCTGTGAAACTGTGCAGTTACCACACGTTTCCTTTAAGAAATCAATTGTGGCACAAGCTGTGTGATATTTTTCGAAGTCTTGTTCAAACCACAGCTCTTGCACATCATGGTTGGTTGGATTGACTAAAACTTTCACCAACCCATGAAGCACATCAAACAGGCAGTCTTCGTGGTTGTAACGGTGTCCCAAGATGCACTTGAAGATTATCACTTCAAATATGTCAGTTTTGATTGTTGGTGCAGTTTCCATCATCCCTCGTTAAACAAAATTTAATAATAAATTTGGCACAAAAGCAATCTTGTTTTGAGAGCATTCACCAAATCAACATCTTCCTAGGTGATCATGTGGCTTTAATTTTTTAAGATCGCTAACCCAGATCTTTCAACAAAGTCTCCTTTAAAGGAGATAAACACATATTTGCTTCCTGTGCACGAGAGCGGATAGACTGATTCAGGTCTTTCTCGACGTTACACTTTACAGCAGCACTGACTTCTTTTGTACTCACTATATGACGTTTCTGTGGATGCATATCATCATTTAGAGTAAACGTTCCACAGTTAAGCAAATTAATTGCTCTGATGGATGATTGAATTCACCGTATAATGGACTTAGTGCCTAATTTGTAATTTAGGCGTGCCGTTGAAATGTCAAACCAAAAAAATGGCCGTCAGTTAAAAGAGTGTTATCAAACTAAAGTTCTATGCCTTTAAAAAACACCCGCTATTATTATATGAAATCCCGCCCTGACTCTGAAGAGCGATTCCCTGAATAAAACAAAAAGTCCGGGAACCTTTTAAGATGATGAATCGTTGGAGATCATTCTTCCATTCGAATTCAAGGAAAGTGAATCACAGACATGGACAAAGTGATACTTGAAGAATGTGTAAATCGAGTGCAATTTAGAATCCCTCGTATGGAAGAAATCAAATCCTGGAGACTATGAACATTTTGATATTTCGTCATTTCGTTTTCATCTTCTTTCAATTCAACGTAATTTCATTACTAACGATAAATTTTAAATTGTTTGAGCTCAAATTTTCTCTACGAATTCCTTACATCCGTAAATTGCAGTTATTTGTAGAAATTTAATTTTGCAGAACCATCAAATACTTTTCCTTCAGTAGAATGCACCATTTTTTTGATATTTTAAAGAAAATTAATTGACATCGCATGTCGAAATATTCCACATACGCCAGAGTTATTTTGATTTTAGAACTATTTTCCTCAAAGAATTGGAATTCTTACCGAAGTTGAAATGTTTATATTTCGAGGAAGAAAAGCAAGAAAAGAAAAAAAAAGGAGCGAGATGGACAAAATCATCAAAAGCACCACGAGTCGAAACGAAAAAGCAGTCTGCGTTTGCATATCGGATTCTGTGGCTTAACAGTGCTAAGCCCCATGCCTCAAACGAATGGGATATACTCGTACAGCTCTTCCGCACCCACCATACTCTCCTGCTATTTTTCCAACTGATAACCACACTTTTTTGGCAGCCTGGCATCTTCTTGTTGACAAAAACTGCTCCGAAACCGAGTTGAGGACACATAAGCCCTTGAAACGTTAAGAAATCAAGCCTCGTGTCAGGATAATTAAGATGCCAATGAAAGCAGTGCCAACTGAAAAATAATTTACAACTCAAAAAAATATAAATTTAATTAAAATTTCTAGGAATTTCTTGTTCACAGCAGTATAATTCAATCGTTACTCCCACTATCAATGAGCAGCACAATCCACTGCAGAATTTCATCTAGATGTTAATCAATCATTTCAAGTAACAAGACACGGATAGCCTGAAGTGACACTGAATACATTATGCATGTTTACGAGATACACGTCAATTTTCTCAAGAACACGTTCGTTTGTGGGGCACGTGCATGGGATATTTTGAAATATGTCTGTGTTTGAAGGTTGTCGTGTTCAGCATATTCATTGCAAATAAACTTTCTAAAAACTAGAAAAAAAAAATGTCCGTATCCTTTTTTAGATTATATCACCAATAAGTGAATTGTACATTTTTTTGACATTTCCATAATTCAGGGGTTTTTGTGATTTGTTTAATCATGTCCATCGGTATTTGTTGTTGTTCTGGATTTCATGATAAAAAACACATGTGCAAAACGTGCACAGTATGAAGTTGCTGTAATCATAGGTTTGTATGAAACTAGGTGCAAACCGGACGACTACCCACCGAGACTTGCCACATTTTCTTCTTAAACCGTAGTGTGGCTTTCCTTTGCTTCACAAAACAATAAAGAGACGTTCATTTTCTCATGTTATAGTTGAAGTTATTTTTTTTTTAATTCTTTGTACTACTTTTACATTTTTCGATGATTTCCAATGAAACTGACTCTGGCGTATGTGGAACATTTTTGCATGCAATGCAAATCATTTTTCTTTGAAAAGACCCAAAATATTCGCAGTTGATGAGTACGACGTATCATATCTCGGCATAGCTCGAATCGTGAAATTACATTTCGAAGAATGAGTGCAATTTTTGAATACACGGAGTTTGTGATTTACGCTGGAAGCAAAGTGAATCCAATGTTGTGGAAATCAACAAGCTCCACGATGACTATTCTTCATCCGCAATCACACTTTTTCTCAGAACAAAGCCTGTTGCCATAAGCAGGACGGCCATTAAGGATTGTACGCTTCAAACGGAACAATGGATGGAAATGAGTATTTTTTTCGCCGCCATCATTCTGCTGTGCGCGATAAGCACTGATATTTGTAAGTCTTGTTTGGCGGAAGTTTCTGCAAGTTTATACTAACTTTTTGCGACAGAGTTTAAGAAGGATTCTCTGGTACTCTCTGCACCTGACGTCCAATGCGCGGACACCAATAATATAGCTTCCACACACAAACATGGTCGACTTTGTCTGTACTCACGACCAGCACTGACGATAATCTGAGTCAGAAAAGAATTTTAGTCAATTCATCAGGGACGGCTTCAAGACGAGTTCACGATCGGGTGATGACGCCTTCATCCAGGATGGAAGCATCAGGCTGTACTCCTCGATTGGTAATTTTACACCGATCTTCCAAGCGGAAACATATGCGAGTCATAGATAGAAGAATCATAGTATCTGTGTCTGTAACTACAGACATCTTTTAATTTGATTTAAGTTCACTAAGACTTGTTTAAGACCTGGGGCACCACAGAATCACGAAAAATTAAACTGCCGATTGACTGGCTAGGCAAGGTTCCTCGAAAAAGTTTTGCGTGTGATTTTTGGTCCTGTTTGCGTTGATGGCATCTGGAGGAGAAGATTTAACGACGGACTCTATTGCCTGTACAGCGACATACGCATACGTCTTCGGTTACAATGCTGAAGATGGCTAGTATGGACACCACTGCTCCCGCCTGAAAAGTCTTCGAATCTGAGCCATGAAGTGAGCCTTGGAGTGCGCAATTGGCGGCAGCTGTCTAGAGATCGTGCTCGCTGGAGAGGCATGCTGGTTGAGGCCCAGGTCCACCCCGGAATATTGCGCCACAAGAAGTAGAAGAAGAAGTTAGGGTTGTCCGCTTTCCTGGTTAAGGCTACCATCGATGGTTGGACCTATTGATTGTACAATCAGGACATGACTTTCCGGGATGCAAAAAAAGGAAACCAAAACGACTGCAAAAAATTCCTGACAGTCTTCATATTTCTAAACAAAAAGGCTGCAAATGGCATACACCTTCGCAAGAGTACTAACTATCTATGGTAAGCATGTAACATTTTGCAGTTTGAAGTCCCCAAGGCCATAGATCCAATCCACTTGTGATAGAACAAAAGCTCGCGCGACATGAGCAGTTGCTGAAAAAGCAGGCCACAATCCCTTGTAGACTGTAGACACAACCCAATCATCGAATATAACTTTTCACAAAAAATGCAATGTCTTCAAATTTCAACTTTCACACAAGCTATACCATTGCCATTGAAGTTTTACATTTCAGAGCAGCCGGACATTTAATAAAACATTTTTGCGAACACAAAATATTTCAACCAATTTTTTTTCTCACTAACAAACTCCCAGGACAGTAAATCGATCATATGCGTTTTTGAACATATGTAACTAAATCTGAGGTTGGTTGACACTAGTTCGATTTGGAACTGAACCTCAGCATGTCCTTCCAGCTCGCCCTTTCCTTTGCCAAGCTTCCTCCATTTTCGCAAACCAACTTGATTGAGATTCCTTTTCACTTGTGTGCGCCATTGAAGACGTGGACGTTATGTGTTGTGTAGTTCAACTTGGTTCGATTCTTTGAGCCCAAACTCGGTTTCTATAAGTTTTACATGACCCAAACATTTTAAGCGTTTTATCTATAGGCGCTTAAGGAGGTCAATGCCACCGTATAGTGCACAGAGTTCGTCGTTAAATTTTCTCTTCCGGATGATAGCAAACTTGACCGAAAATCTCATGTCAAGCTTTTCTTTTGATAGCGGGCTTCTTTCGATAATCGGTTTCATCATCCGCTTTGAAAAATATGTAGGTCTTATCAGCATACAGGGATGAGGGATGATTAAGATATTGTATAAGCCCAGCTCGGTCCTTTAGCTTTCAAAGCTATGAGTGAGACTGATCCGGCTCGAGTGGATTTGAGTTATGCTCTGGTAACTTGTGGTCTGTAGCGCCACTTAATTATGTATTATTTAATGTAAATAAAAATTCTTCAAATAAGAGTTAACTTTGATCTCTTAGCTGACTTTGGGTTACTCTCAAAACGCAGTGAAAAGTACTTTTGTTTAAAATAACATAGTGACCCGCAAATTTTTCCCATCTCACTATGAATCGCTTCCTGAAACACATGGAGGACTCAAGGATTTACACGCGAATTCCGCCTCTTAATTGAAATATTGAATTCAGTTTCTGTTTAATCGCTCCCAGAGGACAACAGTTAATTATCTTTTTTTTAAATGTCACTGCAGATGCCAATAAGTGGTGAGACTTTTACCTCTGGCTTCTCTGATCCGAAAAAACTCAATTATCTCTGCATGTTTTTCATTTATATGAGTGGTCGGGCAAATACACCTTTCCCTTTGCTTACATACATTTACATGTTTTAATGGAAACATTCATTACAGGAACTCTATTCCCCCATCGCGTAACTGACTCGCTGCTGAGTTTAAAGGAGAAAACAATTTTATTCAAAACACTATGAGTCAACGTTAGTCTGCATTCCAGAAATTGCGGGTTTCCCGCAAATCTGCATATTTTCAAATTCGCACCACTGAACTCATCGCAAAAGAAAAATGTTTTCAATTACAACATGCCTTAGGGATTTGCAGGAACTTTCAGCGAACTACCGTGACACAGTCGGCACTCGCTTTCATCAGACTGAAACGTGTAAACACTAGATAACTAGCCAGCAGCACATGTACGAACGATATCCATTAAGCTGCAGCAACAGGAACAGCAACTAAATGCCATAATCGATAGACAAACACGATGACAAGCTGTCTACCTATGACCCGTCCCTCGATTGACGAGGCTCTGACGTACTGCAATGAAAGATAAAACGTTAACCGATGAATATGCGCCGTCCAGGGAGAGACTATATTTAGTTTGATGACGGGCTCCGATACGTGGAGGATTTCCTCACTACGCCGGAGTGATGTTTTGAGACTGGTGACTGATGACGTAGGTGCTGTGCGCCTGGAATGTGTGTATGTGTGCTGTGTGAGTAATTTGAAAAATGCCAGGAAGAAATTAAGGAATCTATCTCTCCTCTGCTTTATGGGGGCAAACAGACGTTCTTCTTTCATGACATAAGTGGAAGAGAAGTCTACTGGCACCGACTAAAGAAGTCACGCCTCTTTTGGTAATAAATATACGTTTGGGTGAACATTGTTTCACTTTCACTTAAAGTTAATTATTCGTATGCTTTTCGACTTAATTCAATTGTAATTCATTTGCCGGTTTCGGAAGTGCAGTTTAATAGAATACATATGACGATACTTTTTGGAAAAAATTGTAGTTCCTTATAAACTTTAGATCTTACCATTAAGTGTAAGAATTGATGTAACGCAAATGGCCGCCTGGGGAAGACTCCATGGGTGGGATTATTTTTAAGGTAAGCATTAACCACTTTTTTGCACATTTCGGGTGCTACATCGGTCAAAACTCCCGATAAGTTGGCTTTCAACGCGTCTAAGTTCGAGGACTATTCACGTTAACACGACCTTTACCGTAGCCTTATAGAACAAAGTCTAAGGGTATACAATCGCATGGTCGTGGTAGACAATTGACATCACAAAAAGGGGGAAATTATGCGATCACGAAACCTCTCAGGCAAAAAGCCACAATTGGTCGTGTTGTGTGATTTGTTGGCCCGTCTTTTTGGAATCATATGTTGTCCAAGGCATGATTATCAATCGACGATCAAAATAATAAGTTACTATTCCACAATATCGCTCCAAATTGGCTGTAATTGTCCGCATATTGTCTTCTTCAGAGACACTTTTTCGAGGTGTTTGATTGCGGGAAATCGACAGAATTTCCACTGACCGTGTTTTCATAATCCAAAAGTCCCTCACGAAAAAGGTAATGCGGTTCACTCTCTTAAACATTTTTCACAATTTTACTGACTGCGTGCATAGTCGCACAGTGTATTGTGCGTCAAGTGATTACGTTTGATTCACAACTTCAATATCACACACAAATATTCAAGTATTACTGTGGCACTACAAGAAATAAGATATGTTAGACTAGTTTCAAATGTTCGCGCTACCAACTTAAAACCACCAAAAGAATGACCCTGTACGTATACACCACCGTGTTCCCTGCAAACTGCAATTTGAGTCCTATTCAAACAACAGAATAATTGCATTTAAAAGGGAAAGGGTACGAATGTTGATCGCAATGTTCTTTTGTTTCCACTCAAGTGGTGGTAGCGATGAAATGTCAATGTAATCAAACAACGTTCTGTGTTCCAATCGCATTGATAACATGCATGACGCCCTCGAGAAGGAATGTCAACAGAAAAAAAAAAACAGTCGCCTCTTCGATAAGATTCTGATACAAGAACTTAAAAAGGTGAAAATAGAAAACAACATCACATAAACGCTCTGTACGTACTGTTGAAGTTTTACCCTTGAGGGGATATGAAACGACGTTTTCAAACATCCACGGAAAAGTCAAAGGTGGCACTGTCGTGAGCATTTTCTGCATCCTTTGAATATTCTCCTAACGAGGTGATTTTATTATTTCTCAGAATTCTGTGGTTGACTTGATGTATATCCAGTTAGGATCGATTTGCGGAAGGTTGTAAAACAAAGAAAAGCTTGAAGATAAACCTTTCTAAACAAGATGGGAGAGGGAAAAAAATTTGTAAAAATTAATCTCTTTTGCTTTGAGAACTTTATTTTGGAAAATTTCAGAAGTAAGTATGTTCCAGATTATACCTATGCAAAAAGTCCTTGTATTTCGATGGTTAATTTTTGAAAAAAAAAAAAAAATATTCTAGATTCAAAATGAAGGAGTTATTCCCATGCGCAACCAGGCGAGTTTATGGGATCGATCCAACCACCTTGCCCTGGGTCTGCCGAGCAGTTGCTTACCTGATGAAATTGCATGTAGCTCCTCCAGCAGCTGACTTCCTCGTGGTTGGGGTTCAAGAGATTTTGGGAATGCGAAATTTTGTGTATAATTCAAACCTGGTTAACGAATCGCACCACCCCGGGATAGCAAAAAGAAACAAGAAAGCCTCCGATGCCGCCATTCCCTGGCACACCCCAATTGGGGCCGAGTCTATATGGTGGCAGTACGCGAGCGTCCCACTCGGCAGCCGGTCGCGCTCACTCCGAAGAAACTACGATCAACCCGACATTGGCCTCGTAAGCCAGTACGCGGTTGGGGACGAAATCACGCCAAGAACTAACCAGTGCTTACAAAGACTTCTGTGGATTATCAGCCAAAATGTTTGCCAAGTGACTTTCAAAGTCCCTTCTGTCAGCTAATTTTTTACCATAAAGAGTGTTTTTAATAAATGTTCACCACGTCCTGCATATACGGCGGATGTATCAAAACGTGCCAACGAAGCTCAATCAGTTTGTTAGATTTCGTCAAGATGTGTGCATTGTCATTATGGAAGACAAGTTCCCGACAGACGCATTTCTCTTCTCCTCCATAATTATTTCATTCGAACGAATTGACCGTTCAGCTACTTATAAATTTCGTCAAATACTAGACGACGTTGAAGTTGTTTTTTCTCTGCCACCGGTCTTTATTCACAATCGTTTGCGCTGGATATTTTCGTCTTTTCATCGTCTTTGAGTAACAGAGTAATCTCTCGAAACATGAAGCTGACTTTATGTAACATATTAACCAACCTCGTCCTGCTCTATGGCGCAGAAACATACCCTCTATTGAACGTGGGTGAAGAAGTCCTTGGTCATTCTCAAAGAAAAGTCCTGCGTGCGGTCTTAAGCCCTTCTTGCGTTAATGGCGTCTGGAGAAAAAGATTCAACCACGAACTGTTCGGAATGTAGAGTGGCATGTACCTAGTTAAGCCATTCAAGGCTTAAGATGGATAGTTCATGTAGAGCGACTGGGAACTACAGCTTCGGACCGAAGAGTCTTCAATTTCAAACCATTCGGGCAACGTTCTCGAACGAAATGGCCCACCCAAGTGAAGAAGGACCTTAATCAACTTGGTATGCGAAACTGGAGGCAGGTGTCAAAAGATCGTGCTAGGAAGAGAAGCTTGTTAGTAGAGACCCAAGTTCCACTCAAACTGTAGTTTAAAATAAAGATGTTGATGACGATGTTGTCGATGTTGATCATTTGCTCATTATAATGACTGCAAATATAAATGAAATTGCCCAAGTTCTTGTAGCTCGTTTTCTCCTCTTTTAAAGTAAAAAAAAATCCCATTGAATATTTTTTCAAATATTTCACTCATATTCAAATCAGAAGGATTTTTAGTACGATCAACGAATCGCTAAGCTGTCTTCACAAAGAATGTACTCTGACAGGTTAACCTTCAAACATGCAATTCATTTGACACAGCCAGAAGAGTGTTTTCAGATAAATGTGTCAATACTTCTTTTAGCAAATTCTATTGCTACGAGTGCATGTTCTGACAGTCAAAAATGTTGTGTGATATCATGTTTAGCTTCCATGTTGAATATCAGTCAATTATACATCAACTGCTGTATTACATGACTAGCCCCCTTTGGTCAAATATGGTATCAAGGATTGGAAATGTTAAACAAATATGTTGGGATGAAAATTTAATTAAAAATGGATAAGCAGGGCAAGTTATAAGCCTAAAACTCTTGGTGCGCGAGTATAACCCTCCTGTTCTGCGGAGTTGGACTTATTCTATTTTTATGGAAGACAGCTTACTAAGGGCTTCGCGTGGTTTAATTTTTAATAGGCTTTTTTGACAAGTCAAGTGTGACTCCTTTCAAAGTGCTTTGTCATTTTCGTTGGGCATTGTTTAGCAAGTCATCATGGAAGGATCAATAAAACAACGCATCTAAACGCGGCATTCCAAAAATCAGCGTTCTGAAGGAAATGTTTTCCGTTCGATTCGAAGATCATCTATCTGCTGAAACCATTATTGCCAACAACAATTTGCAAATTGTGTCCCATTTTACATAAGTGGACGATAATCGACCACATCCAGCTTCACTACAGGCTGGAAGCTTCACTATAGCTGTAGGAGCTGAGACTGTACGAGAAAACCATAACGAACCGATTCGTCGTCGTGTTCACCAGCTTGTCCATTTTCGTGAAGTTGAAGGGCATGGTCTCTCTGATCTCTGTGTTCAACAAGACGGCGCTGCAATCAATACAGCGAGTGAAATAATGGACTTGTAGAGAAATCACTGTGGTGAGTAGTTAATTTCACATTAAACACCTTTGGACTACTTTCTCTGGAGGCGTTAATGACTTTTAATATACAGTGTCTACATTATGAAATGGGTCAAGTCCTTGCTTCACTATCGAGTGGAGATTGGATCAAGCATTTTGTGCAGGCACTGCAGACACTAACTCAAGAGTAACTCACATTCCCACATGCTCCCATTGTACAGCTTTTGATTAATTTCAGCAAATCGATGGTACACTCTGGGTATCCAGATGTGTTTTTTTATGAATTTGCCTTTAAATCAAATTTCAATAAATGCTCTGCAATCTGCCCAAATAAAATTTCATAAAAGAATATGCCTTGAAGGCCACGCCATCTTCAGCTGAGTTTCAAACGAATTCCGTAAAACCGGGAAAGAGAAATTAATTTACGAGCAATTAACCTCGATGCTATATTCCCGTCTCTCGAACATATGCATCATCCAACCATTCGCAAACATGAACCGTTCGACTGCGGTGCCTTGAATATGTTGGCAAAGTTAACGAACGCCACCTATCCTCGACACGTCCTGTTTGCTAATTAGGTAAACATACGCCAGAGGGGATGTATCCAAACATCGTAATGAGAAATTCAAAACCAGCCAGCACCGTACGGGTATCGGGCGAATAGCCGCAGCTGTCTGCTTCACGGTCTGGGGAGTGGAGCGATTATGCAAGCTTCCACCTTCCCCCCTTCTTCAGTGCTTAATATCTAATTCGCTAAGTGTTCTTGGAAGCTCATAATTGAATGTAGCACGTGATATATTGAGGTGACCCGAAGGCAACTGTGGCGGCAATCTCCTTTCATCCTCATCCTGTTGAATTTCTCTGAAGGAACAAAGAATCCCAAAAAACACCGCATAATGCAAAGGATGAATGAGCTTTTAACTGAGGACAATTTGCTGACGGCTTGGGTGGCCTGTTTCCTTTGATTGGTAATTACCTGCATAGGGCACTGCTTTGGTCTCTTGGATTAGCTTCTTTTCATTCTCCCACATGGGTGTCTCCCTCCGCAAATTCTAAAGAAGGGAGCACCCGATGCGGCCGCTTACCCATGGCAACCGATTGAACGTTTTTTTCGCTGAATGCCGAAAGCAGAAAATTTCCTTCAAACACCGCGCTCCTAGAATCAATTAAAATGATGAAAGGGAATGAGCATCTGCACGGTGGGAGTGCAAATTAAGGTTGGCATGTTGCAGCGTGGGAGGGGGAGGGCAATGATTCCTCTATGAGGGGTGTTTTTGACAATTTTTTGTTCTTGTGATATAGAGAACTGTGAACTGTTGATAGAAGAAGGTTCGTTATGAGGTTTTGTTTGCAGGATTTTTTGGAGACCACAGAAATGGTGGTCGCCTGGGTGAACAAGTAATTGGCAACCAGATCAAAACAATTCTGACTTTGAAAATCTACGAAAAAGTTTCAGTTCACATCAGTGGAATTATTTCTTTACAAGTTACAAATTAAGGCGAACTTATCTTTCAAGGAAAACATTTAGTTTTCTTCAAAGTATCAATACACTTCTTTGTTCTTTTTGTCACTGTATAGTCTAAGGGAAAACGGGCTTTTTTATCTGCACTTCAGTAATACCATCAAAACTTGTTTTTTCATCATCAATCGTTAAAATACAAAAGTCTTACGTATTGGTTGAGTGTAGAGGATGGTATACAATTGATGGTTCAAAAATCAGGACACAGAACGTTGTCAAAGCACGAATTTGGCAGACATCCTTAATTTCATCGTTAAATCCTTCGTTATAACTCCTTGAAATGAACTCCAAGCCACTCCACACAATCAATGCTTTAGGAAAATATGGAATTTTTTAAGCTTTGGCCAACACTGTAAATGAGTTAGTTCCAGAGTTGAGCAAGATAGTTTGCACACCTTTTCTTGAGGGCCGGGAGAAAAATTAGGGAAATCAGTAATTGTTCAGCACACAACTGTTTCGTGTAATGCAAAAAAAAGTGTTGTTGAGTATTTTAAATTTAGCGTTTATCTGCTAAATACGGTGTAAGAGGGTTTCCTTTCGAATACTCCACTAATCAAAATAAGTCCTCGCCCAAGATTCTTTGTCATACCATATAGATAAATTGACAAGATGTCCAGCCTCTCCAGCCTCATAAGATAAAGTCGCAGCTTAAAGAAGTTTTCAGAGGCAATTCAAAAATCAGAATTCTCAAACTGAAAATTTTTCTCAAACATAGAGTTCTCATACTGCGAGTATTCCTGCCTACAAGCCATAATGCCATCCTGTAACTCTCACTGCTTTGATGAAATAGGACTACAAAATAGAAAGCAATTTTGAACAGGCAACGTCTGCCCAAGCGCAGACCCGTACTCAGATCTCTTTGCAAACAAACGACAAATGTATCGCTATGACAACTGAAGTATTACCAATGATCAGGAAGCAGACGAATTTACATGCCAGTTGAAGAAAATTCCTTTATTTTAGTTTACAATGTAATCAGTAATTATACAAAGCTACATTCAGTTAAAATGTTCACTTAGAAGTCATCATAGTGACAAACTCCTCGTAGTTAATCTCCCCATCCCCATCTGTGTCTGCCTCACGGATCATCTCGTCTACCTCCTCGTCGGTCAGCTTCTCACCCAGATTTGTCATCACATGACGCAATTCTGCTGCCGAGATAAAGCCGTTACCGTCCTTGTCAAAAACTCTGAACGCTTCCCGAATCTCCTCCTCGCTATCCGTATCCTTCATCTTACGTGCCATCATTGTCAAGAACTCGGGGAAATCAATTTGTCCATTACCGTCAGCATCAACTTCGTTTATCATGTCCTGCAGTTCAGCTTCAGTGGGATTCTGTCCAAGAGATCTCATGACTGTGCCGAGCTCCTTTGTAGTAATGGTTCCATCCCCATCTTTGTCGAAGAGCGAGAATGCTTCTTTGAACTCCGAAATTTGCTCTTCAGTTAGTTGATCTGCCATTGAATGTTTTAAAGATGAAAGGAGTTTGGTTTTGGTTTGATATTTTTTATGATCCAAACTATTTGATGCTTCTTTTGCGATGTTTTCAAAAATTCTTGTGTTTTTATTTATTTTTGATCTAAATTTGCATGGCTACTGAATTTCGACACCAAATTGACGTACAGGTATATACTGAGTGATAAAATGCCTTCTCTCTTAGTTCATCGAACGCGATTGTTTGCTTTTAAACATGTGTCATGGCCTCCTTGATGCCAAAAACGGTTGCTTCTGGAACATGACATCTTCATTGTCCAGATGCCCAGAATTTTATTTTCTAAAATGCGAGGGTGTTGCCTTTTATATTTCGGGATCAGAGAACAAAAGCAAATATTACCATCGAAAATAGCTTTATTATTTTTCAAAATATTCCCTATAAAGATGTATACACTTTTGCATGCGTTTGAACCAATTGTCGAAGCACTTTTGCAACTCTGATTGAGGTATCTCCAAAACATGCATTCTGAACGCATCAACTGCTTCTTCAGGTGTCGACCTTTCATTTTATTTTGTTTATTTTTTACGTACGGGAATAAAAGAAGTCATTCAGTGCCAAGTCAGGACTTTACGGCGGATTCATCAAATTGATGTTTTGAGTGCTCAAAAATGCAGTTGCTTGAGCCGATGTGTGGGGGCTCGCATTGTCTTGGTGAAGAGTGATCCGTCTTAGGCGGTTGGCTTTCCTGATTTCTTGGAAGACAAGTAGCAAACAAATGATTATGTGCCACTCAGATTTGACTGTTCTGCGTTGTTCTAGTGGTACAATTGCGACATGTCCAGTTTTTCTGAAAAGACAGGCGACCATTTGCTTGGAAGTCCTTCGTGCGCGAGCAACTTTTGTTGGATTTGGCACATTTCGAAACACCCATACAGTCGACTGCTGTTTACTTTTGAGCCCCGAACGCGTAAATCCACGATTCATCACCTGTCACGATGTCATAGACGTATTTCGAAGCACCGCGATCGTATTTTTGGAGCATTTCTTTCGACCAATCGACACAAGCCTTTTTTCGAGCGTTTGACAAATTGTGTGGGATCCAACGCGAACAATTTTTTTTTACGATCTAATGTTCATGCAATATTGAATGTATGCTGGTCCCACTAATGCCTAAGGTTGTCTCAATCTCACGATAGATCACATGACGATCTTGCAATATCAGTTGGCGCACATCATCAATGGTTTCCGGAACAGCAACTGATTTTGGACGACCTTCACGAAATTCGTCTTGGAGTGCACTACGACCTCGGTTGAATTCACCATACCATCGATCAACACTGGTCCTTGAAGGAGCTTCATCGCCAAAATTTTAATTAAGTCCATCGATGCACTGTTGTTGAGTTAATCCACGAAAATTAATTCCAATTTTTGGGCGAGATGAATATTTTAAAATACTGTAAGCAACACAAATAGCGCTCGTATGTCAAAACGTTCTGAATACGTATAACACCTGACGGCGTCAAAACCTGAAACTATAAAACCGGGAATCTTCTCTCGCAATAAAGCCACCATTATTGGTGCTTTGGGGCCTTTTGCTCCGTCTTTTTTAAACCACATATGGTTCAAGTAATAATTTTCAATTGCCGGTAAAAAAAAACAATAGAAATCAACAGAATTGACAATAATCGTCCGTCCATTGGTACCTTCGAAGATAAACATACAAATGACGCGATAGATCACATCAAAAAGTCCCTTAGTGTGGATGCAACGACCACTTTCCGATCACTCTTGGGGATTTTCCGAGTTCATTTTATTTTGTTACATTCCCACCGGGTGAGAAATAATGTTCCTCATCACTGAAGAAAGTGTTGTTGTCCGAAAAACCGATGTTTTTTATCTGTTGTTCCAACAGCGAAGAAGCGTATCTACTGCGCTCTGAATGGTCGTAGAGCTTTAATTGTAGCGTAAGTTTAACTTTTTAATGTTAGAGGTTGAGTTTCAAATGCGAAATTCGCCATACACATTCGATTGCTGCGAACTTCGGAAAATCGATAATTCGCTTCATCGGCATTGTTTAATTGTTAAGCGATGCATTGGTCATTAAATGGCAAACTTTCAGCTAAAATGTTGAGACTTAAAATTGCAGCTTAGTTTGGCAGATGTCCAATGCACGCATAGTTAACTTGATTTCGCTAAATGGACGACCCTGTTGGTCTATTACTTTACGTTACTCTAAATGGATAACAACTCTATGCTAGTATCATGTAGGTTTCTCTTGTATCTCTCTCCTAAAATATTTAACCAGTGAATTGTCAGATTTTATAGGCCACAATGATAACTAAGGAAAACATGAATCGAAAAAAATGTCCACTGTTGGTCAAAGAAGAAAATAAGAGCAGTTTGGTTAGTATGTCGTTGGGTTTGTTGTGCAACACTTGGAATTATACATCACTGGCAAAAACAGATCAAACAAACAAACGCGCCACAAAACCTTTGATTTAAAATTTTTCCGATGCTCTTTTGTAAGATCTGTTGCAACATTAGGAAAATGTATTTGGTCTTCTCTAGAGACGCAAGATGAAGAGAAAAGTGAAAAAAAACATAAAATTAAGTTAACATTTCACAAGGGAAGGTAGTGCGCTGGTCGTTATATCCTTCTAAAGTTATTCAGAAGGTCGATGCATACTTTGATTAGATTTGTATATCCCTTTTAAACTTTCCATGTGGCACGCCATTACAAAACATAACTCTAGTCTCTTCTTTTCATTCATAACCTTTTATGTGTGCACAACATATAAGTTTTCTTAGTCACTCGAACAAACCACCCGTCGTGTGCTCTACAAATGTGGTCTTCTAAGTACTCTAGTCCTCGTTACGAGAGAGTACAGCAGCAGTACAAGGAGATAAAAATGAGAAAAGTTCCCTGTTTGCTTGAAACTTTAGAAAAACTAAATGAAATGCTTTTTAAAAATGCTCCTCTTGGATGAATGTGGTGACGTGCTTCCGCAATCGCCATGGGTACACTTTTTTCCAAGAAAAT
Organism: Eristalinus sepulchralis; assembly: GCA_944738645.1. Taxonomy (NCBI): domain Eukaryota; kingdom Metazoa; phylum Arthropoda; class Insecta; order Diptera; family Syrphidae; genus Eristalinus; species Eristalinus sepulchralis. The sequence continues at coordinate 37,383,238 of OX122883.1, forward strand.
CCCACTTACTGCTCCTGATTGCTCGTCTTCTCCACGAGTCAGTGCTCCCACAATCTTCTTAACAATTAGGCTCTCCTGCCGAACTTGACTGCTCGCAATTATAACGATGATTAAATCATCCGCAAGTGTTCTAGGACATGAAGGAAGTTGGTATCTTTCTTAGAACCCATGCTGGCTGCGGTAATTAACTTGTAGAGACAATTAGTCTCTACTTACCCATTAATTTCAAAAGTGTGCACACTGTGTGGTCTTTGCTTCCGAGAAAATTGTATCACATCCTGAAAGAGAGAGAGAGAGAGAGCATCGTTGGACTCATTGCTTACTATCTGATTGAAATTTATATTGTTAAAGGAAAGGTCCTCCTTGTTTTTCTAGAAATTAGAAATTATTTTTTTGTTCATTCTTGAAGGACTAAAGGACCGTATGTGCATTACATACATATGTTTGTGTGGTGCTTCGAACTGTTTCTGTCTAGTCAGTTCTTTTTGAATCAATAAATATTGTTTTATGGATCGATAGTGATATCTATTGAATAAAAATACAAGTTTTAACTTATAGGGTACAGAGGATGAAGGCTTAGCTTCTTGGGCAACTTGTATTTATTCTTTATCTATATTCTCTATACTCTGAGGCCCACTTCAGATTTTGCCCTCAGTCTTTCGAACTTTCCTCTCATTCTTTAGTTAACAGAAAAGTATTGTAGGATACACAAACAAGAAATCCGCGCTTCTCTGAGTACCAGTCTTGTAAGAAGGCACAACTGAACAGGTGTGGGCAGCGCTGAGAGTACTGAAGTCGTGTCCAATGGAATGTTCCTCCTATCCCCATATTTTAATTTTTTATCTGTACTCTTTCTTCTGTTCACGTCCTGCTATCAATACTTAGATGACAAGGTTTTTATGATGGGTATCGACTGTATCTCTCTGCCGTTCTCGACTTTCAGAACGTGAATGAGAATGAAAAACAACCAAAAGAATTTGGATTTGGATTTTTTTTTGAGACAATGAGAATTTTGTGACAATGGATTGCCAATATCAACTAAGAAATCCGCGAGTTACAATCCGAAATCAGTACCAATTTCTTTGGCGTGAAAAATACGATACTGAGAGACATTCGCTTGAGCGACAATGTCATTCGTAAGGCTGAAAACATTTAAAAAAGGACGTCCTTAAAAAGAAAACTTGCAATTGGCCAAGCCGGAATGCTTCAAAAAGTAAATCATAAACAAGGAGATGACTATATGTGGTCGTTGGATCTTAATGGCAGCATCAATATCACGAACTTTCGTTTACCCTTCCTTTAATACCATTCACATGCTCGTATTAGTTTGTTAGTCTAAGTTGAGATTGCTTTATCTAAAGCTTTTGTTAAACTAACGAATTGCATTGGGAAATGGTCTTCTACACATAAAGGAATGTTGCTGCGTTTGCTCTCCGCCTAACTTGACTTCATCTATTCAGTGTTCTAGTAACGCCCTGTGGCAAACCATCATAACGGGCATTGTATGGTGAACCAATGCATACGGTAACCCTGTCCTAGGATTACATAATTGGACCTAGATCTTAGGTTAGAGACGCTTACATGGTTCGGACATGAATGGATTGCTTAAATTAAATTTTCTTCTTGATGATTTCCCCTGATGACTTAAAGTCACTTGCGACATATTGATTGCTCCTGAAATGTTGCCCCCACGACCGCTTAAGTTGAATATTTCGATCACGTGGAATTATGATGTTACCACACTTATTGTTTCTAAATCTTGCAATAAGTTTGAAAAACATTTTCTTCAAAGCAAACGGAAGTGCAGAGGACGGCCCAAGAAAAATGACGACGATAAATGGAAATAAAATAAAAAAAAATGCAGAGAATTATCTTAATATTTTTCATCCATATTTTCAAGGATTCTGAGATATGATTGACCTTTTATACCGAATTAGTTCATCCTCTAGCTCATGAAATCTTGTTGGCTTATTGAAGTACGTTTTCTCTGTTAAGTATACCCAAAGAAACAAGTCCAGCGGTGTCGGATCCATTTAACATCGTCAGGGACATTGAATTCATCGCGCAAAAGAGTCATTGTTTCGTTGGCTGTATGGCAAGGGGCACCATCATATTGGAACCACATATCGCCCACGTCTATATCATTAATTTCTGGCCACGAGAAGTCTGTTATTATCCCGCGATAGCAAACACAATTTACGAAAGCAGCTTGGTCGACCTCCTTTGTTTGAAGATGTACGGACCGATAGTGTCGCCCACTCACAAACCGCACCAAGCAGTCGCTCCTTGTGGATGCATTTACTTTTCAAAAGTCACTTGTGGATTCTCATTTGCCCAAATACTGAAATTCTGCTTGATATTTGACCAAAATATCAGGATGTGCACGAAATGCATTTTGATTTGAACGTCCAGTTTCGTGAAAGGCGGCAACAATCTTAACGCACTCCTAAATTGTTTACCTCTCCATGGCTAAATTTATCAAGCATTGAAACAAAGAAATGTTGTAGGCCGTTATAGGGAAACAATTGAATAACAAGAACGTGGGTTTTCTTTGACAGTTTATTTCAAAATGAGAGCCCCGTGTGGAGATTTACTCACACTTTTATATTACAAAACTTAACGAAATGTTCATTACGGGAAAATCAGATGATCGGATGGCAAAGAGAGTAAGTAGTTATTGCAGTTAACGTTTTAATTGGTTACTACAATGTCAAATTGAGTTACAAAGAAAAACTTGACCTTATGATGTAACGCACAGTTAACATCGTGCATTATGATTGGACCATCTTTTGGAATGGCGTGTATACAAATGACAGTGATTTTTTAAAAACCGTGATTTTTATAAGTTGTTTTGAACAAACGAAAAGCTTCAGAATTATGCAGTGATTCGTACATATGATCTGTTGCTTGCAGGAATTCAGGTTGTATCTGTGGCCATGTTTGTCACATTGATTGGAAGTCCGAATGTGCTTCTGTAGTAATTTTATTTCGACACATGCTTCATATATTTCAAGGTTTCAATGTCTGATTCAGCTACTCACGATGATTCGTTGAGCCCTGTTCCGCTCTTTTCACTGTGATTTTACGGGAAACGGTGACTTTATGGGGAACGCATATATTTTGACTCTTCTTTCAGCAAATTTTGGTGCGAACAAAAATTGTGAGAAAAGAACACCGATTATAATTGATTTTGATATTTAATAACTAGTCATTTACGCAATTTTTCAATAACTCGTAGCGATGTTTTGCTCACCGTAATGGCGATGTTTAATTCTGTCCTGTAAAACATTTGCATCCTATTTCTTTTTTATTTATTTTAAACAAAACCATTTTCTCTTTATTTTTGCTTTAATTTCAGAATTATTCCGAGAATTATTTCTAGAATGATTCGCACAAGTGACCTGCTGTGGTGTAACTGGTGTAAAATGAGTCTAAGATGCGTTTAAAAATTGCTCCTCTATTGGCAATCATAATACTTTGGTTTGCTCATTCCTTGGCAGAGGTAAACATAATTTTAACAAGACAATTACTGTCCCATATAATGATTAATTTTTCCATTGCAGCAATCACGATTTGGTGAAATTGACCGTAAGTATGATAACTAAATCATTTTATTGATATGAGTCGCGTTCTGAATTCAATGCGGGATTCTTTTAAATGATGTTTGATGTAAGATTTTGTTTTGATGAGTTGGCATAAGCTCTGCTCTTTCAGTTAGAATTAATGCAAACTAGTATTCTTCCCCAATGCACCTAATAGTTATCATGTGGCCATTTCTATTCGGCAGTAAACCCTCTGTACCCTCTGTTCGTTAGAGACACACTCAACATGAGTAGCTGCTGAAGTGCATAGGTCCTCTATTCACCTGTGAACTGTACTGCCTGTAAATTCATTACTATTTGGTATGAATAGGCACTGGTGTATTTTCTTTTTCCCAAGTGAGTGCTGGTTAATATTTAGAAGACTGTTGTTCTGTTCTGTTCTGTTCAGTTACGTTCCTACAAATTTAGTAACATTTAAATTTGTACGTTGATTGTACAAGATATTATTAAAAAAAATCAAAACGAAGTCATCTGAATGTGTGTGTTAGTCGCAATTTTGTCTACCTTTTATGTATCCCTGAAAAATTCGTTATTGTAGCCACGGCATAGTGAACAGGCTGAAAGTGTCGGGCTCGATTCCGGGACTAAACATATGGCATTTTTTCCACAGCACCATTTTCTTCAAGTTGCTGACAACAATTCAAACCTTTTAACTGTCTATAAAAGGGTTTTTAGATTTGCCTATTAAGAGACGGGAAAAAGCTGCAGGTTCCTTCTTCTTGAGAAAGAGGAATAGGACACACAACATGAGCTTTTGCAGAAGGAGCAAGGTCTTGATTTATAGGCTAGAGACCCAATCGATTTATTTTTATTTTTTATTTAAGTAATTAGTGGCCGTATGGATGAAGTTAAAAGTGTGTTCAGCTGAGAAGTACTTCTGGTATTAGTAATCAACTTCTGCAATCTGAGAGTCGTTCAAAGAAAATCAAATAAAACAATTTTCTGACTATAAGAAAAATAATGCTTTAGCCCTTACTTGTGATCTACGGATGGTTTCCAGTTCGAATCTCACACTTACATATTTTTCATGGAATTACTTTAAATGCTCAGAAAGCAGTTTAAAAGCAGCTTTGTATGCCATTCCACGAGCATAATAAAAATATAGGCCCACTCGTTAGAAAACAATTTGAATGGTTGCTATAGACACTAAGCTTTGGACCTTTCCGAAATATAGCCTATTTATTTTTCGTCTGTTTTCCCAGGAACACTCACTAAAATACACGTCCATGTGCTTTTATAGATTTCATGGAAAGAATAATTTTTGTTCCATTTGTCTGTCAAATCTCAGGGTGACAAAAGAACTATTTTTGTTCAGCACCTTTTCTCTTTATTCTTTCTTATATTTACAAGGTGTATAAGTAAACAACTTCCTTGAAAATCCTTCTTAAGATGTGGCTTGATGCTACTCGCATTATACGTATGAAACGCCACAACCATTAAGTTCGTTAGTGACGTTGTCCTTTCAAACAACGACTTCTTAGAATACTCTTGTTGCCAATTTTCTACTTTTTATCCATTTTATCATTCAGAGAAATGCTTGTTGACAACTTACACAATTCCGACCCATAGCAACCACCATTTGCTTATCAACTGACAACTTGCACACATGTCAAACATCATTGCCTGCATGTCATAATTTTGATTTCTCTTTGCGAATATTTTGTCATTCACTTCGAACGTCGTTTTTCTTTCAGAGATATTTACAAACGTCACAACCTTCGAAAATGAGCTACAGCTTCGGATCAAGTGGAACGACACTATTCAGGAAGGTAAGTGTCAACGTGACACATTCGTGTATCTGTGTTTCTATTGGAACTTTTCAATTACGAACAGATTGGAACTTTAATGTCATCGTAACAGCGGCCAATTTACCGGAATGTATGAAGTCGCCATGCAATCAATACGGAATTCCAAGAGTAATTTAATTTTCAGTAAAAATGACTTGGGTAAGGGGGAGGTGCTGTGTGCTGTGTTCATCTGCTGAAGGTTGTCATTTTTATTCGCTCCTAAAATTAATGTTTTTATTAATTTCTATGCTGTGATATTGGGTCTCTAATTATCCTCAGGGAATTAATTTAGTCTTCATCAGAAACAAGGAATTTCATTTTTGGACATCTGTCGGTTGGCCTTAACGGTATTGGAGTTAACATACACATTTAACGCTTGTGTTGGAATATTTCTCCATGATTCTTAATAACTCTTCAAGCAATAATTGGATATTTCGGGAACAATTAAAATAAGATTCAATAAACATGGCACAGGGTTAGTCATTTCGTGATTTTAAGTTGGTAGCACTGATATTTGACTGCTATCATTTAAAATATCACAAGAACAGTCTTGGAAGGAGTTCGGCGGGAAGTTGGTAGGCGACTATAGATCTGCACACAAGGTGTTCTGGTAAACCATTCGCCGACTCAGAGGAAGGAAATTCAATATCATTGACGGAGTTAAATCCAAAGATGTTGTGCTTTCCAATGAGATGGACATCTTGCGCAAATGGAGCTGCGGAGCTAAGCCCGAACAGGGTACTGAAGACGACATACCTATCGTCCTTTAAGTCGGGTGGGGAGTAGTCCAACGGTGGAGGAAGTCACTTTGGCGATTGACTCGCTTAAAGTTGGCAAGTCCGCCGGTGTGGCTGAAATCCGGCCTGAAATGCTTACTTCCATAGGTAAAGTTGGAGTCTTGTGGCTCTTTCGTGTCATTAAAGTGGCCGCGGAATGGCGCGATACACCTGGCGATTAGCAAACTGGAGTAATTGTTCCTCTTTACAAAAATGGGGACATGACAGACGGCTCCAATTACAATGGCAAAGCTTTTTTAAGTTTCCCCGGCAAGGACTATGTTAAGGTGTTGGAGGCCCGTTCTAGAGCTATGACTGAGTCCAGGTTGGGGCATGAACAGCGCTACAGAAGTACAGCCGATCAGCTTTTCACTCTGAGGATGGTACTTGTGAAGGCGTGGGAGTATGCACACCCGATCTGAGAAAAAGGCCCTCGAGATAAATTCTGGAATGTTCTACGGAAGTATGGGATTGATGGTCCACCTGTTGAGTACCATTCATTCACTTTACACCAACTGTAGCAACTGTGTTCTGGTAAACGGTAGTAAATCAACACATTTCACTGTGGGCTTTGGGCTTCTCTTCTTTTTATTATATATATGGACTGGAGGAGGAATGATTCACACTAGGAGATTTCCTCAAATTTCCTTACCTCGTACGTCATCTTCTTCTCGCAGTTGACTTAGTTGTCATCACATACTCCCAGACGGAACTCCAGTATCCGCGATCGATAAGTTTGTGGCCGTATGTACTCGAACTTATGCTGGAATGAAGGTGAACGTGGACAAGTCCAAAGTAATGCTCATTTCTAAAAATGCCTGTCCATGCACTCCACATTTAGTGGAGTTACAGCTTTGGATCAAGTGGTCCCATTGAAACAGGTGGAGAAGTTAAATTATCTCGGGTTTTTTTTCACTATTGATGGAAGGAGCGACACTGAGTTTTCTTGTAGGATTGACCAGACTGAATCAATTTTAAAGAAGCTTGGTAGAACAGTAAAAAGGAAAGCCGAGCTTGGTCTCAAAGTCAAGTTATCTGTTTTTAACTCAGTGTTTGTTCCAACTCTTACCTATGGCCATAATATTTTGGTAATGACCGAAAGAATAAGATCACGAATACAAGCTGCCGGTGTGAGATTTCTCTGTATGTTCCATATGCTGGATGCAATTTTTTTTACGACTAGTCAATCAAATGCTACTAGAATTAAATAAGTTTCCTTCACTAAACCACGCCAACCCCGGGTGAATGAAAATAAGATTGCTTGTCATAGGTGCTGCCAAATTATTGATGTTTCTTTCACATTCGAAAACCACCGCCCTCTTACCCATCTCACTCACCCCAAAACTTTCAAATCGTCTTCCTCTCTAACTCCCCTTTCAATCTTTAGAGCACCAAAGAAATTATCCTGCCCAAGGAGATTACTCCATATCTTGAACACAAGGAGTGTCCTATACTTCCAGGCTGCTCCTACAAAATCAAAATTGAATCGTCCAATGGCAAAGTATCCAAGAGCAAAATTCTCGACATCCCACGTGAGTATTTAATTAAAATCCCCTCAATCTCTGCATGTCGCCAGCAATACCTCATCCTCCTCCTCCGCCGGCAGAATGTGTTGATGAGGTCTGCTCGTGCCGCCACAGCCCCTACCTACCCAAAGTAAACATGACCTCGGAGATTACCTCCAACAACACCGTAACAATGAGCTGGACAATCTCGCTGGTCGAGTTCCGGGGGAGCAATAAAACATTCGCAGAGATTTACAACGACCTCCAGTTGGACAGGATCTACATCAGGTATTAGTGCAATTTTCATTTCACATGCAAGCGGTCGTTGATGACTCAGTAATGTGGGATGATTGTAGTATTAGTCAGCAGACAAATCCATCGCTGCCCTGGGGCGGTAAACACAATCCCATCGAGGAGCGCCTGTATCCCGTCAGAGAAAACAAGTACTCGCTTGCGTTGGGTCTAATTCAAGGGAGTGCACGGTTCAAGACCAAGCAGCAATTGTATCCGGAGTCCAGGTATCAGATACGGTCGCACGTCATTGACAAGAAAAAGTGTCCCGGCCCCGAGGAACACTTTACGTTTCAGAGTGAGTTGGTTTACTGATGCAACAATGTTGTACTTTTATTTTATTTAATTTTTGTTCGCAGTGCCTCCACAGACGACGGAGCTGAAGAAGAGGGGATCCAGCCTGAGCACGGTAAGGATGTATACTGGTTTCAGAAATTCAATCGACGAAATGCAGTTTTGTTTAATTGCCTTTCGCCTGGTTCAGTTTTGAATTGGAACTTTCGACACAGTCCCACATTTGTGTCCTGGTGGTTGGTGAACGACAATCCGCGATGAATTCAATTCTTACTCGATCGCAAGCAAAGGAACTGATAAAGGCATGCACATTCTCCCACCTTGTGTTGCATGTGGCAGTTTTTGAGAGCTAATTGAGGTCCGCCCTTACCGAGATTGGCAAAGACTTTCAGCGCTCTTTAATTGAATTCGAGTCAATTTGCGTTCAGTGTGGATCTTCTCTGAATTTTTTCATCACATGGTTTGTACGTTCGAATGAGCAAAACAGATTAAACGGATTCAATTTCTTAACGTTGTGAATATTGTAAGTCACTTTGCCCTTTAAGCTCTCTCGAGGCGAATGATTCATCCCCAATTTCGTTAGCCATGGATATGGTGATGGATTCATTCAAGCTTCAAACCAAATATTCAAGGAAATCTTACCTGTGATATGTGCTCTCTTTTATTTGTCAAAGCTATGCGAAAATTTCTTCATCCCTTAACCGTTATGCCAGACCTCTTTTTCAACATCATTCTTGAGAAGATCGTGCCTAACTCACAAGTCAACACCAGAGGCACGATCTTCCAAAAGTCCGTTCTGCTTCTAGCTTACGCGAACGACATTGACGTGATTGAATGAACACAGCGAGCCGGTTATGAGGCTAAGTTGATATTTAAGCGGAAGTGGCTACAAAGGGTCTGTCTGGAAGTACATTTATGCTGTCTTCAAGGGAAAACACACAAGAGCGACGTTTTGGTCGGATCGTACCACTAGGCAATAGATACTTGGAGGTAGTCTAAGACATCGTCTATCTCGGCTCCGCGTTTAATAAGGACAACATTAATACCGAAATTAAACGTGGACTCACTCTTGCCAATCGCTTCTTCTTTTGGGATCAAGAGGCAATTAAGTAATAGAGCCCTCTTGGCGGACTAAGCTGGCCTTGTGTAAAACTTGGTCGTCCCAGTCCTCATCCGCAGAAACTTGGACGCTACTAAAAGCGGATGAGGAAGCCCTTAGTAGCCCGAGAGAAAAGTTTGTTTGCATTGGTGACATCGGGAGCTTCATCGAAGAACTTTATATGCTGCGCTGTGGCATGCACGTGGTCATGCTCCTTCGGATACAACGCGTAAGGTGGCTAGCTTATGTAGAGCGTTTGAACACCCATGCTGCGGCCCGAAAAGTCTTCGAATCCAAGCCATCGGGGCAAAGCAACAGAAGACGGCTTATTTGATTTGGCATACACAAGTGAAGAATGACCTCAACCAACTTCGAATGCGCAACTAGAACTAGCTGGCGAGAGATTGTTCTAGCTGGAGAGGTGTGTGGGTTGAGACTAAAAGAAGATGATAATTTTTTAAATTGAAATGGAATTTGCTTTATTTGAAAGGTAACTTCATGTCATTATAATTTTAACGTGACTTTTGCCATATAACTGGCAAGGCTGCATGGGACCTAGTCTAATCTGGACGTCCAGTTTTAATGACTTTGTCTCCCACTTGTGGACGTATATCGGCAATAACTTGGCGTATGTTGTCCTCCAAGTGGTGAATCTTTTTCACACAGAAAAAAGACAAGAGACCGATTCAAGTGAAATTTAATTAAATAAAATCAGTTATGGCACTAGCTATGTGGCATGTTATCCTATCTTATTGAAACCACAGCTCTTGCATATCATAGCAGTTTCATTTATAAACAAAAAAGTGAGTAATCATGGCTCTATAGCGGTCACCATTGATTGTAAGGTTCTGGCCAGCATCGTTTCAAATGTCAACGAAGCAATTGTTCCACCAACTCATAAAGCTCACCTAAAAAGACGGTTTTTGTAGATGTAAAGATGTCTCAAGAGAAATGTGAATATTTTTAACACTCCAAATATGACAGTTGTGTTTATTGATGTATCCATTCAAACAAGAGTGAGTTTGATCGCTAAACAAAGTTCGTTTATGAACACTGGAATCAACAGCTATCTTGATTTGGATCCATTAACCGAATCTTCTCCTTGCTAGAAGTTCTTGTGTTCTTGTGGCTTCAGTTCCTGCACGAGTTGGTTTTTATAAGAACGCTTACCAATATCATTCCACAAGGTCTTTCATAAAGTGGACATACACATATCCAGTTCCTGTGCACGATGACGGATAGAATCATTCGGGTCTCCCTCAACATTATGCTTTACTCTAGCAACGGCAACGTCTCTGTGGATGGATAATTTTGTCATTTAGAGTTAATGGAATGGGGAAACGTTCTATAGTTAATAAAATTTACACAAATTGGAAGCATTGTTCAGGCGTCAGTTATTAAAATATCAAATTAGACTATTATAAAAATAAATGTGTTGACAGCTGACAAAATGGCCGCTAGTTAAAACAGTGTTGCCAACTTACACTCTGAATAAAGGACACCCGTTATACAATATGAACGTTAAAGGATTAAATTAAATTATTTAACATTGTGAACACGTTTGCAGTGTGGTTGAATTGAAAGGTTTTGTGTTAATGAAATCCACAAAGGAAATGTCACTTGTGCATGTCACTCAACTTCCTCCTTGCATTCCACCAAGTGGAATGAAATTGAAATAATCAATTTATGAATCTAAATAAATTGTTCATCAACTTAGGGTTGCATTCCAAAATTCATTGTGACACCATAGTCATCTTTTATTCATGCTCTTCACAGAGAATCGGAATCATCGTTGTGACATCTGTGTTCATTTGCGGTATTGCGGTTTTCGTAGCGATTTTCATAAGAAGACGCAGTAGGAGAAAAACCAAGTCATCCAAACACATGTTCCCTCACTTTGGCATCAATATTTCACCGGAGTAAGTCATTCCACTCGAGCCGTCACATCTAACAGACGCTTACATTTTTCCGCTCCGTTCTTTTTTCAGGATCATGGAGGACAACATTATCTACGTTGACAAGGACATCGAGGTAAGAGCATGCTCTGTACGAGTGGTCTGATACTAAAACTATTGAATTTTAAACAAGCATAGGATGCTCAGGCGAAGGGATTGGCGGACAACTTTGAGGTGGCTCATGCAGCGATTTGCATTGGTCAGGAGATCGGCATGGGAGCATTCGGACGAGTGTTTAAGGCGACAGCAAAGAATTTACCTCACAGGCGGGGGACGAGCATTGTTGCTGTTAAGCAGCTTAAAAGTAAGTAGCAGTGTGGGTTATGTGAGGTACTCTCTTGGAATCCTTAGGGTATACCCTTCTCCAGCAACGTACGTGAATTTGCTGTACGAGATAAGACTTGTCAGGTTAAGGGGGATTGCAAATTGTCACCATTCTTTGTCCTTGCAGCATAAAGGATGAGGAAATCGAATGAAGTTTAAATTGAACTTTAAACGCGTCACAGTTGTAAAATATCACAGAAACTCACAAAACAGTGTTTATTTGTTGAGAGTTTTTCAATTTCAAATCCCCAGCCTTCTCGGCAGGCATACAGCTCTACTGATTGATTACCAATCAGTTGTGAATACTTTCAGATACACTTGACATCACCGTGATGTACGAGGTAATCACTTGTAATCCCAATTGAAGAGCAGATGTGATTTTGAGATCCAATTAGCTTAACTCATGAAACTTCCCAAGGGAATCCTTTTGAAGTAAACTTCGCCCAAGCAGGCGTCTTCGTATAATTCTCAGTGATATTCTCAAACAGAAGATTTAATTGCGATTTGCCTCCGATGGTGGATTCGGGGTATAATCACTCAGAAGATAAACGAGGAAAGCGACGGTAGCATTTCCTCAGTTTGCAGTTGGTGGGCTGTAGGTGTTGAGCAGATTTAAATAACTTCCACGACGACAAGTGTCCGTGGCAATAGCTGTGTTTTCTGTTTTTTGAGTTTATCATTGCAGCCTAAACAAGCATATCCGGAAGTTGAGATTCATACTTTAATCTGCATACAACTGCGTGCTTAGAGACGACTTAGCGGGTACCTGCCTGGTTTGAAGGCCTTTTCTTCAAGTTGGTCAAACTTTAAGTAAAACATTTACATACATGATGATAGAGGCTTTCCTCGGTACTGATAGCTGCAAAATTATGTGACACTCCCCCCTGTAATTTTATATGGTTTCCTTCCGTCGTCGTAGACCCGGATGTCGTTAGAGACTACGAGAAATTTCTTCGGTTCGGTAGGGCGATGTCCTCCCAAGACAGGCCACAGGGCATCGAAACTAGCACCCCCCCCCCCTCCCCCTCCGATGCTGACCCATTGCCCTGTTGAGCTACACTCGCTTTTTGTGTTTTTTTTTTTTTCTAAAAGTAGATTCACAAGCTTTACAGTGTCATGTCTAGTTTTTACATTTTTACAACCTTGTTGTTGAGTTGTTGCACTACCGCAGTCTTTCAATGCACTGGATAATGTGTATAACTCAGTGCATCGTTGCACAGGCTTGTGTATATTCCCTCCGCCTCGTCGAGGAGATGACGCAGCACAATATTCCGTACTCCGTCTGTTTCTGTCAACTTTTTTGGTCTCCAGAATGTGGAAGTTGCCCTTCATGTCACTGGAGCCATTTCGGTCGACGGCTTTATTTGGCTTAATCTCGTGATTGAAGTAATTAAAGCAGGAACGCCATTATTGTATTGAATTTGTGAAGGTGGACAAATTTGAGTGTGGCTTACAAGTTTCGTCGACTGTATACACTTCCTGGAAAACTGCTCCTAGTGCTTCAACCTTTTCTAGGCCATCCTCTTCAATTAGGAACTCATTCCTCACCACTGCCCTATCCAGATCTGCCAAGTCAAACAGTCTCCAAGTTTTCTTTCAGAAGTTTCGTTTGATTTGGGGAAACGTGCTTGCACTGTTGGAACGAATCTTAACTCTCCAACACGATAGTTAATCTGAATCAACCTCTGAAGGTCTTCCATTCATGACCTGAGTGACTTTCGTTACTGGTCATCTTGGTACGTGAAGCATCCACAAAGTATCATCATTCGTGACTGTAGTGTGTTTTGTGCTTCGTTAAGTTCTTAGTACATTTATTGTATTGTCCAGTTCTTCGTTCGTTTGGTTTCTGTTTGAAGGAGAGGTCATCTCATTGGAACGTACATAATTCTCTGGACAGGACACTGGTATAGTCAGCAACAGACTGGAGGTTCTCTTCACTTGTGATAGAACAATATCACGCGCAACAGGAGTAATGGCAAATGGAACTGGGTTTTGGTGGACTACAGTGACGTCCAATTTATTTATATATATAGTTTCAACCAATTTTCGATTTGCCTCTTAGGATCGAATTCAAATCCAAAATCCAAAAGAAGTATAAATGGGGAGTCCTCTCATCAGTCGTCTTGTTTTCGGTTGCTTCAATAAGGAAATGATTTTTTTTCTCCAATTAAAAAAAAAACATCATCGAAACAGTTGAAAAACTATCGATGAGCAGCAAAACAAAGAAGACGAAATTTACATCCTTGGCGAGTGTAGGAGACCTCTAACAGAGCGGCTTACTATTTTTTTTAAATACATTTATTGTTGCTTTCGTGTTTCGACTTACACAGAGAATGTATTCATCAGAAAGACAATTCCTGATATTAAACGTCATCTTTCCTCATGCATTTGTAATCTATTCCATTTCCAACCCTTTTTGCTATAAGCAGCCAATGGCGAGTTCATGAAGCAACTTACTTTTCTGTTACCAATTCTCCAGAAGCACTGTGCGCACAGTTAAACTAAATGCTTATTTGTCTTCTTCAACTGCGACAAGGACAGTAGGCAACTGCTTGGGGGGACTGACTAACGTCAACCACCGCTCTCCCCATAAACTAGTGAATATTTGAAACACAATACGGGGATGATGGAAAAGTTCAATTTCAAGTTCCCTTGCTCCCTTTGTGTCGCAGTTTGCACGCCCTGTGTGCACAGTTTGATGAAACTTCAATATTTGAAACCTAGAATTGAATTGTCATCGTCCTTGTATCCATAAACAACAGTTTGCTTTATCAATTCATTCCTTCGTACGACGGCGCTGTTTGCTCAAATGTAATTCGCCACGAAATTATAATAAATTCCCAACTTCTTCTCTTAATTAACTTTAGGCAACCCCACGTCGGAGGAGATTCAAGAGTTCCTGACAGAAATCAATATGCTTAAGGGTGTGGGACATCACAAAAACATCGTTTCGTTCCTGGGATGCTGCACCATTCGACCGCCGTACTTGATGATCATGGAGTTCGTTGGCCGAGGGGATTTGGTGAGTTGTTGTTCTCTTTATCGATTTCTTTTTTGATTTTGAAGGAATTGAACAGAGCTTGCAGTTCGAATACAATTTCGTTCTACCCGATTTGCTTGCTTTAAAAAGAGTACAAAAGTCTATAAACCTGTATTAGCCCTATCACCGCCATGTTATTTTATTCCCGTGAAGTGCCAGGGTGTGACTTGGAAACACTAATACAAAATACATTTATTTTATTAAAAAATGAGCATTCAAATATTTTCAGGCTTCTTATGTATTTACCTACTAATATATTTTTGGCAAACTAAACTTTTCGTGGTCGCCGTGGCGTAGTGGTAAGTGCGTCGACCGCCGCGCAGAAAGTCTGGGTTTGATTCCCGGACAAGGCACCTCGCATTTTTTCACGGCACCACCTCTTTCGAGTTGCTGACAACACTCAAACAGTATCAATTGTCTATGAAAAGCTTTTCAAGTCTGGCCGTTCGGAGTCGGCAAAAAACTGTAGGTCCCTTCTTCTCGTGAGAGAACAGTAGCAAGCACAACACGAGTAGTTGTTGTAGAAGCCAGGCCCTGGCCCGTTATAGATTGTTGTGTAACAGCGTCGTGGCTTTTTTGATTGTACTGCCGATACAGTTGGCGACTAAAATGGGTCTAGCGGTGATTGGTGGCAAAACGAAGTATATGCAGTCAAAACATCGACGTCTCGGGCAGGGTGTCATAATGGGCAGCAGAAACTTTGAGTTAGTCGAGAATTTCATCTACCTCGACTTTGGAGTAAATAGGGATAGTTACAGAAGTTCTGAGATCAAGTGCAGAATTTATTTTGCGAATCTTTGCTTTTTTGGGCACAAGAGAAAATTGGTTAATAGCCATCTTTCGAAAGACCATGATCATCCTCGGCCTGATCTATGGCGCAGAGACATGAACTCTATTCAAAGTGGATGAAGAGTTTGGTCGTTTTCAGAGAAAGGTTATGCGTGTGATCTGGAGGAGACGTTTAGAGCGAAAGCGGATGAGAAGATGTCTTCAAGCGAAGTGGCGCAAAAATGTAAAGTGAAAGATCTTACCTAACTTAGTGTGCGCATTTAGAGACAGCTAGCGAAAGAACGCGTGGGTTGGAGAGGTTAGTTGGTTGAGGCCCAGGATCACCTCGCACTATAGCGCCAAACAAAGACGAAGAAAACGAAACAGTTGTACCCGAGATTGTTGATGAGTTTCTCAATACCTCATCTATCGTTTGACTTTGACAAAACTAACTGACTTCTACGTTGTATATTTGGAATGACTAAGGTTTTGGATAAGCGTGGAAAGTTGGACATTACTAAAAGCGAACTTTCGAGAGAAAAGTTCTGCCCGCGATTTTTGGTTCTGTTGGCGTTAATGGCATCTGGAGGAGAAGCTTCAAGAAAGAATACAACGTTAAAGATGGCTATGCTATGAAGAGCGTTTGGACACCATTACCGAGCCATTGAGACAACGTCACAGAGGACGGGTTGGTTTGAGATGTCGCACACAAGTGGAGAAGGACCTCAACCAACCAAAGACGGACATTCACAGAGGAAGTGCTCTGCAGTGTCTGAATGTTTTCTATAAGCGGCGCTTAGCGTATCATCACTAAGCTCATCTATTGTCAAGTTATTACCCCGCAATGATCTGCTTATAATGTTTCTAATAAAATAATATCACCGCGGTCTCATCTTTATCAATGAATAATTAATTCTTCAGTATTGTTACCACCTTCACGACTTTCACTTTCTTCAGTATATTCGTTGCTTGTTATTTTACCCTATGTGGCAGATGTAGTCTCTAAAACCTCTGTTGGAGAGAGACATGCCAGATTTTGCATTCCTTATCGTTTATTTCTGTAGCGTTTGATTCTGCATTCGTTGGGTTTTATGTCTTTCTAGACCCAGAAATCGTTACTCATCATCATTTTCCTCCACTAAAAGAGTCACGGGAGTAAAGCACGCCCGAGAAACCTCCATACCGCCCGATCCTCCACCATCGACTCTATCTCATCCGGATCTATTGTCAAGCGTAAACAGGCTTGACCGTATCACCCTGCGTCTGCCGGCGGTCGTACCTGTTGAAATTGCGCCTAAGGCACGCTTCCAAAGTCGTGGTGATGGAGGAAATATCCATACCACTTTGCCAAACTAACGAAATAAAGATCAAGCTGCTCAACATTGAGTTCCCCCAAAATATACTGACATACTGAATTTCGTTCCGACAATGACTACTGCAGTACCAGTACTGACTGACTTTTTCCTCTTGATTTTGTTTCGTATGAATACCTTACTGGGGAAAGCGTACCGCTGTGGACGGGATCCCTGGAGATAATACGAACATATGCCAGTCCTACGTTCATCCTTCTTCTTCCGTCTATAAGTAGTGCTCGTACTTGGACCTGCAACATCGCTTCAAATGTCTTTAAAACAAGATAAAACACACGCCCAAGTTTGTATAAAATAATAATAAAAAAAATAAAAAAATAGCTACCCGCCCCCGGGTGGACTCGAACCACCAACCTTTCGGTTAACAGCCGAACGCGCTAACCGATTGCGCCACGGAGGCCATGTAGACTGACGTATCAATTACCTATGTGTGTCTATGCAGAGGAGAGCTAATTAATGCGTTTCTTAAATTTTGGTGTCTATTTTTGGGGTGACTTCAAATCAGATTTAAGCGTGGCTCCAATTTGATTTTTTTCTCCATTCGTTGTTTGGTTCTTCCTACCCACAGAACGCACTAATGTTTGATTTTTCCCTCTCCCCTAGCTGGATTATCTGAGAACAGTTCGGAAGCGAGTTTCACTGAATCAACTCAACAATCGGTACGCAGAGAACCAGCACCCCATCCGATCGGTTGAAAGCAACAATGTGCAAAAGCCAGTCAAATACATCGAGTTGAAGATAGCCACGTAAGAATCGTATTGAATTCGGTGGAAAGGTAGAATAAATAAACATCTGCTTCTTCTTTCAAAGCAATTCTGAGATGTCCTTTGATTCGGAAGATACCTTCGGCCAGACAAATCTTCGCCCCTCAGTGACTGAGAGTAAGTTGAAGCGAGGAGGAATTCATTTTGTGTTTTTTTTATCATCTTTATTCCAACCAACAGCCGTGTACACAGCACTTAGTGGGAGACCAGACTCGGTGGCAGAGGAGGAACCTTTCAAATTCGAGTACATTTTAGACAACACAGAGCTGCATAACTTTGCACTGCAGATTGCAAGTGGAATGATGTTCCTGGAGGAACAGCAAATTACACACAGGTGAGAATCGATGGACAACACTTTGCACTTAAACTTGATTGATCGTCTTCGATTTTTCGTACCATCTAATGTAAATTGTTTATTTTCAGGGATTTAGCTGCCCGTAATGTCCTGATTGATGATTTCAAAACTTTGAAAATATCAGATTTTGGACTATCACGGCATGGCATCTACACAAATACAAAAACTCGAAAGGTATGAGCTTATTTTAAGCTAACATTCGATAAATATGTGAATCTGTGAGGCGTGCAGTGGTGGATAAAGAATATTTGAGATATGATAAGCGAGGAGAAGTTGAAATTCCACCTCTCTTGCTCTTTGATTTGAACTGACAGCAATTTTCATGCACATTTGACCCGAGGATTGTGGCAAATAGGGCATAATATTTGAAAGCAGAAATGTGTGCATGGAAAACAACACTACTCCACTGCAACCACAAGTTTGGTGATATTTTAAATCAAATAAAGGGTGGTCCAACGAAAACGTTCGATGATATGTTAGTTGTAAATAACAAAAAAGTTTTTAGAGAATTATCATAATATTTATTATGATTGAAGGATCATATGGCAATAATGTGTGCAACAGAATATCTGCCAAATGTTCGCCACAGCTTCGATGACATGCCTCTATCCGATTTTCCATATTTTAATTGACTCTGACAGTCAGACATGTCGTTAACGTGACAACTTATGTTATTCTTTAGCTCTTGAAGTATTTTTGGTTTATTGGCGCTCAAGTTTTATTTCAAATAACCCCAAAGAAGGAGTCCATCGGTGCCAAATCACATGATTGCGGTTACCAATTAACTTCGTCACGACGTGAGACAACACGGCTCTTGGAATTCTAGCGGAAAAGTAATTGTTTCATGTTTGGCACCATCCTATTGGAAGCAAATATCGTAATGATCCATATTTTAAATTTCTCCTCACAAAAAGGCCGTTATTACTCCTTGCCTGACCTCATTTTAGAAAAAGTATGACCTGATGATGCCGCCAGTCCATAAACCGCATCAAAGAGTCACTCTTTGTGGATGCATCGGCTTTTTAAGAACCACACGTGGATTCCCATTTGCCCAAATGCTTTGTTTGTTAACGAATCCATTTGGTCGATTATGCTGAACAGAAAAATTCCGAAGGGTTCGATATTCATTTTTGCCCATTTTCGTTAAGGGCAAAAAATCTTAACGCGCTGCCCAACTATGTACCTCTCCATTGTTGAATTCGCAAACATTGAAGCAAAAAAAAAGTCAAATTAAGTTAGACAAAAATACTTGACATTAAGGTGTGACTTTCAATTAACGTCGTGCAGTATTGTTGGACCACCTTTTAGAATCAAGTGTTCCATTCAAAATATTGACTTTACTGCAGTAGGTGGCATTAAGTTTGAGTGAAAAAGTGCGGGAATATGACTGTCCTTTATTACTGGATTGATATCATTGCTTCCATTTGATTTGACAATTTTTTAATTTGAAAAATTCTTTTACTTGCAGCTTCCATTACGTTGGCTCTCTATTGAAGCGATACGTGACAACATTTATTCAAATAAAAGCGATGTTTGGGCATTCGCTGTGGTTTTGTGGGAAATTGGAACGTTGGGTAAGTAGAACAAGAAACAAAATTCTTGGAACAGAAAAGGACAAACGTATCAAAGGACTTAGTCCCCTTATTATTACCTCTGATTGAAATACCGTTTCCTTAGTCGACTTTTCCGTGGTTCTCAGTATAAAATACTAGTGTAATTCAATCTGAATTGAGGTCCATTGAATCTAAGTGTTCATTGTGTACAAGAGCAGTATATGTATTTTGCTCATTCTTGTGCTTCAGTTTAAGCTGAGTACAACACACTTTCGTGGACAACAGCGATGTTCTCGATCAGGCAAGAGTTTCTTATGAAATCGGTTTTCTTGCTTTTGGCATTAAAATTCCAGAATCTTAATTTTTTGACAAGAAAGAAGAGGAAAGAAGAAAATGTTTGACGTGTAGTACAAATGTACAAAACTTTCACTTAGTCTGTCTTTAACATTGATTCTTCAACTGAATTTTCGTCATAACTTAAAATTGCTTTTGTTTCCAGTTCGGTTTCATTTTCAGAAACAGTGAATAGGGACCAGCTCTTGAAACAAAGTTAAAATAACTATTCAAAAAAATGAAGACCAATTTAACAAACTGTTCACGTGATAAAACTTCATGAAACAATAGTTTTTTTTTAACAAAACCTTTTGTTTTGTGGCATGGTAAGATTTAAGGAGTTGCATGTATCGAGGGTTGCTTTAATTGAGGTAACATATATGTAAACAAAATCGTAGCAAAAAAACACAAAGTTAAAGAAATATGATGAAAACTTCGTTCTTTGAAAACGAGACCTTAAACAAGTTTTAAAAAAAATCTTACCAAATAAACACCCACGTGTACTGATCAATTAAGAAATAATTTCCTTTTCAAAAAAATCCATCCAATCTGTTTCCACGAAAAAAACAATTTGACTCATTGAATTTAAGTTTACTGCTCTTAACTATTTAAAAAAAATCTCTTTCAATCAAATAAAAATTTTCTTCCAGGAGCATCACCCTATCCAACAATAAGCAACAATGAACTGATCCCCTTCTTGGTGTCGGGGCAACGTCTCGAAAAGCCAGAGATATGCACCGATCAAGTGTATGAGCTGATGATGCACTGTTGGCACGAGGACCCCCTGCAACGTCCAACATTCGCCGACATCTATCAAAAGTTGCAGCCGAAGACGGTCTACGTCGACATCAGTAGTATTAGCGACGACTATGTTTTCCCACCGATACAAGACAAGGCTTAGCTAAGACGTCCTATTCGTTCTTCTTCGTATTATGTAAATCTATTCGTCTAGGATTAAGAGTACAACGACAAAGGCTGTTGCATATAGTCCTGATCTTTACAAGTGTTTGTTTGTAAATAGTGTGTTATACAAATTGTACAAGTGTTAGTTGATAGTCATTTGAACAGAGGAAACACTTCAACAAGTGTTTTGTGTATACTATATATATTTTATAAATATGTACATGCATACATAGTGAATATGTATAAAGTGAGTATATTTTGAATTTTAAATGGTGAGTGACTTGCGTTTTATTTCTTGATGATGTTCGATTGGCTTGAGTTCGGCGAATTGTTTGTCAAAATGGAGGTACACTTGCTAAAGGGCGTGAGGTTCCATGAAATCATTGCATTTAGCGACAATAGGGAAAAATTGAAAAATGGGTGATGATGAAGGATAGATGACCTGGTTGGGCATGCACCCAGTTCATCTGTAAGATATGGTCGGAGGAAAGCATGTCCAAATGTTGAATTTCAGTGTCGCCTACCAAGTCCACAAGAATAGAGAGCTCTGCAACTGCGCGAACTACCGAGATATCAGACTCTTTTGCAACGGGTACAGGACCCCTCTGTCGTTTTGTTTGAACGCCTGAAACCATTAGTAAACATTCTGATGGGTAAGTGAGTTTGTGTTTCAGGCTAGGGAAGTTCATCGTAGGCCGTAGTACGTGAAACAGCCTTAAGAAGTATGCACATATAAATCGACTTCCTATCAATATTTGTCTATTTAAAGGCCGCATATGACAATGTGCACATAGGTTCGAGCTGTACTGTGTCATGCCTAGTTCCAGACAAGGATGAATGAGGAATGTTCATCCGTGCTTCCAGAGAACAATAGATCCTTATTGGTTTCTGGTTCCTTCGTTCTGTTTAAAAAGTGTTGGCTCGGTTCGCATGGTGTTGCTTTCTTCTGAAAAAGCCCTCGAGCGAGACGGTCTCATCAAGTATCAATTCCAGGAGTTTTGATAATTCTTGAGAAGATCGTGCGACACACGCTGTAAGCTTAGGCGGACGACATTGCATGTTTGGGCAAACATAGTGACGCACTTACTAGTATTAAAGGAGGCGGTCAAAATGGATATAACGGTGAAAGAGGGCAAAACGAAGTATATGCTGTCATAAAGAAAGAACACACAATATCGACGCCTCAGACAGGACGTCACAAGGTCCAGTAAGAACTTTGAGGTAGACAAGGCTTCGTCACCCTCGGCACGGCAGTATGTAAAGTCATTTACACCAGTACCAAATTAGTCTTGACAACCGCTTCAAAGACCCTCTCGAAAGGTTAACCTGGCTTTGTATAATAAATTAATCATTCATGTCCTTCTTTATAGAACAGAAACTTGGACTTTGTGCAAGGCAGATGAGGAAGTCTGGAAATTTTTATTTTAACACGGTTTTGATCTAACGTGACCAAACGCGGCAGCTATTCACATTCTGGTTCATAGCCTCTGCTATCTCCCTTACTTTAATGCGGCGGTAGTCTAACACCATTTGGTAAACTTAAGCAACGTTAATTTCAGAATTCGCAGTTTTTTGACGTCTCAAACGTTTATTGTCTCGTCTCTCGTCGGCCACTTAAAAACTGCGCGATCAACAGCCATTCTTTACTGATCGAAAACTTTTTAGAAAACCCTCGTATAACCTTGCCTAAGAATACCAAAGCTTCTAAAATTTCAAATCTTTTTAAAGACGAGGTAGTAAAGGCATCAATCGTTGTTTCTTTGGGCTTAAGAGGCAATTGAGTAATAAAGCCCTCTCTCGAAGGCTTAGTCCTTGCTTTATATGACACCTTGATCATCCCAGTTCTACTCTATGGCGCGGACACCTGGACGCTACTAAAAGCGGATGGGGAAGCCCTTAGTTTTTTTCGAGAGAAAAGTTTTGCATGCGATTTTTGGTCCTGTTTGATGGCATCTGGAGAAGAAGATTTAACGACGAACTCTATGGGCTGTACAGCGACATGCACCTAGTCAAGCGTCTTCGGATACAACGCCTACGATGGCTAGGCCATGTAGAGAGTGACGAAAAATCGTGCTGGCTGGAGAATCATGATGGTTGAGGCTGTAGCGCCACAAGAAGAAGTACAGGCATTTACTTCGACCTTTTGGGGTTAGGTTGAATCGCCTGTACTGGGTATCTAACTGCCCGCTGTTGGCTGTTTTTGCCAAGTTATTTCATCTACGAATGGCTTCGATATGCTCACCGAGATCTGATGAAACTCAAAACAACGTCTGACTGGAACAACACAGAAAATGCGACTGTGATGATCCCTGGTTGTTTGCACTCAGACTGGAGCTATGTCTGGTTGAATCTAACTCAAGTCCTATAAATTCGAAATTATCTACTTGAATCAAAGACCCCGCAAATGTTTCCTGGTCGACAAAATGCCCATAAATTTCGTTCTTCTATTCCGCTTCGAAGTGCGAATTTAAGTGGTAAAGCGAAGTTAATTTGCTACTCAGGATTTAATTATTTTCCGGTGACTAAGTTTCATGAGTGCTTGCGGCTTCTATGAAACTACGTCGCGTCATGCAACTTGTTCAGAATTTGAATATCCAGCACAACTTATTTCTCTTTCCCGTGAAATAGTTTCGGTTGCCACTAAGTGCAAATATCAACCATGCAGTAAACGCAGGAACTGAAACGTTTCATGACAAAGTTTCTAAACCCTTGATTTCCAGAAGAAACCTGACCGAAATGTAATATGAACTTAGAACACCGCCGGATATTAGCATATACATATATCTTTAATTACAGCAAGTCCGCCGGACGAGCGGCAAGCAATTCGTAGCATGACAACGTCATTCCAGGAAATACATCACATACATGTTCGTCGCGATTGCCGTCAAAAGGAAGTAAGTAAAGGTAATCGTAACCCTCATAATAAAGACACAATTCCTTCTTTGGCCCTTTTTTTTATTACACACCACACAAATCTACTGTCCTGCTCCATAGGTCTTATCCCACTCGACATACTGACTTATGTCCTCCGGCGACACAGTTGCGCGCACCCTCGTCAAGGCGATTTCGAAGTCCTCCACCGTCACGGGTCGAACACTCTTCTCATCGAAGAAAGGAATTTCATCCGCTGGTATCGATCGAATCGGTTCCATTGACGCTTCGCGACAAAGATTCTCCATGTCAGCTCCAGAATAACCATCGGTAA
This sequence comes from Eristalinus sepulchralis, assembly GCA_944738645.1. Lineage (NCBI taxonomy): Eukaryota > Metazoa > Arthropoda > Insecta > Diptera > Syrphidae > Eristalinus > Eristalinus sepulchralis. Next base: position 37,407,162 of record OX122883.1, read on the forward strand.
GGGTTCCAATTTTGTCAATATCAGCCGTGGACAACGTGCTGCGAACAGTTTGCAGGAGATTTGTGAGAATCTGTACACGAGCCGTCAGCTCTGGCAAGGGGATGTACAAGCGACGCACTAGTCGACGTCGAGCTGCCTCATCGAGTTCCTTTGGGCGATTTGTAGCGCCGACGATAAGGATCCGCTCATCACCGATTGTGTTCGCGCCGTCCAGTTGCACCAAGAATTCTGTCTGAAATGTTCAATATGATTGCAATGTCACCACCTTGTAACTGGGAGCATACCTTCAAGCGTCGTGAACTCTCGTGTTCGGATTCGGAACGCTGCGACAGTAGGGAGTCTATTTCATCAATGAAAATCACCTAAACAATGATATTGCTCATGAAAACTGAACTATGAACAATTTGTTGCCTCTTACCGATGGCTGATGGACAGCGGCAACTGCGAACAGTGCCCGCACCATCTTCTCACCCTCTCCGATCCACTTTGACGTCAGGGACGATGCACTGATGCTGAAAAACGTCGATTTCGACTGCGATGCGATGCACTTCCCAATGAGAGTTTTTCCTGTTCCCGGAGGACCGAATAGGAGTATGCCCCGTGGAGGTCGGCGCAAGCCGGTGAATATGTCTGGCCTGAGAAGGGGCCACACCACGGCCTCTTTGATTGTCGACTTGGCGTACTCAAGGCCAGCGATGTCGCTCCAATCTGAAAGAAAAATTAAATATTGCCGTCCATTTGCATGTCATCGTGCTTTCGCTTACTGATTGGCTTATATTTGTGCATGATTTCATTAGTTATGAGTTCCACCATTTTCGGATCGATATTTTGCAAATGTTCATTAACCGGTTCTTTGGGAACCACTTCCGTTGTGCTGGTGGATGCCGGATTCCTAATGCAAATTGACAAAGTTTATTCAAAACTGTTTGAAAGCGAGGTGCAATCTGCTTACTCTTCCTGGCGGATGGGGGGAACGAAGCCGGAGCGAACGTTGCGTCTTGCTCCGAGCGATTTCTTTGATGCTCCATAATTGAATAAGTTTCGACTGCCTGATGTGGAACCTGGCTGAACTTTCTATTAAAGTACATGAAAAGAACATCTATTTGAACTGTTGAGAGTGCATCAAGGAGTCACCTTCATATTTTGCAAAATAAGCTCCTCTCTGGCTGTTCGGAAGGCAGGCTCCTTAGAGTCAAACATATTTTTCGGATTCTGCTTTATGTTCCTTGAATTCGATTCCACAGTCGAAGGCACGTTCTCTTGATTCTCACACATAAAGGCAGTTAGAGAGGCAGTCCCAGATGCTTTATCCGACACAGTTGGAATTTGGATTTGATCAAATATTTTCAAATCCTCGGTGGATACTTCAGTTTGTGCACAACTTGTATATTTCCCCGAACAAGATGGCTCGAGTGACATTCCATTCGAACTTAGAAATTCACTAGCACTAAGATTTTTAGTGAAGCGGGGACGTTGTGGTGCTCCGTGAACAAGTGCCTCCACATTGTGGCTGCGATCGTTGAAAAATGCGTTCAGCTCTTGTCCGGAATAGTCATCAAAGTGGGATTTGAAAAAAGTATATCTGTCCGCTTCAGGCATTTGTCTGGAAAGGATCGTGATTTGAGAATATACTCGAAATTTTGGAGGGTCTTACTTACTTTGTGATTTTGTCCAGGATTACTGACTGTTTTCGAAATGCATTGATTTTTTCGGTGGGAGCAGAGCATGCCTCAAAGAGAGCCTTATTTGCTTTTAGTTCTTCGATTATTTCAGTTGAGTAATTCATTTTAGAGTAACCGCATTCGCAGAGCGGTAGTGGACTCGAAAACAAATTTGTTTTGAATTCATACGAACTGTCAAAATTTTTGTCAACAAAACTGATCATACCACGCCCCCTCACGGAAAAAAGTAAGTGTTTCGGTAACAATCACATGTAGATGGCGCTTGAGTGAGTTTGAATATTTCCTGCTGTTATCGATACTCCCTAATTAAAAAAATGCTGTCTGTTTATTAACTGTGAAAGGATGTGAAATGTTGTAAGAAGACGAGAAGAAGTGTATTGAAATATGAGCAGAAATTGAAAAGTACACTTTTCCGTGCGATTCTGAATAAGTGACAGAAAGAGTGTGTTCTACTGCAAAATTCCAACTAGGCATATCATCTTAACAACGTAACTGCCCCGAGGAATTACCAACTGAAAGCAGAAAAGAAAACTCGTCAAATGTGTAATAGTCAACAAATAGGAAAATATTTATTTTTCTGCTTTCGAAGTAAGAATATATTTGTTTACAGTCATGAGCAATTTCTCCGAATGCACATACCCGCGAACTAAGTTGAAGGCATGTACAAACTTGGAGGAGGGGTCGTTCAATTACTACGAACGCTGCGGATGTTGTAAGTCATTATGAATCGTTACAAAAGAGGAAGAATCCCGCTAAATAAGAGGAAATTGCCCTTCCATTCCGGTTTTTTACACATGAAGGAAGACCTTCTGACAGGAAGTTCGCATATCATCCGTCCCCCATTTCTTGTAAGAGACAAGTCAATCTTATTTACCTCCCTTCAAGGACGTTGGTGTTACCTAGCACGAGAAGCTCAATCCTTAAACAAACTTCTAAGTACCACAAGGCTATTGCGAAAATATAGTCTACAAGAGAACTTAACAATCTTAGCGGTCGCACACCCATTGCTGTCATTGATGCAACTCTTGTGACCTATATACCGAGCCGACTCGCTGGTAATACACGGGCATTGGAGATCTGCCCTTGTTGGGGGAGGTATCAGTCTCCTTAACATCGCGCACATAATCCTCTTTGCCGTACCGTACGACTGAAACCGTTTAACTGTTAGCTTACGCCAACGTCATTGACGTGATTGGAACAACCCAGCCAGCCGTCAATGAGGCGTTTGTTGGCATTGAAGCGAAGCGGCTTAAATGGGTTTGGCCATAAATAAAGCCAAGACGAATTTTACTGTCATCAAGGAAAGACACACTATATCGACGTCTCTGACGGGCCGTACTACTGGCAGCAGAAACTTCGAGGTAGTCAGGGACTTCGTCTACCTCGGCTCCACGGTGAATAAGGACAACAAAACCTGTACCGAAATCAAACTTGCCAATAGTCGTTTCTTTGGGCTGAAGAGACAATTGAGTAATAAAGCCATCCATCGAAGGACTAAGCTTGTTTTATATAACACTTTGATCATCCCAGTCCTACTCTATGGCGCGGAAACCTGGACGCTACTAAAAGCGGATGACGAAGCCCATAGTCAGTTTTAGAGAAAAATTCTGCGTGCGATTTTTGGCCCTGTTTGCGTTGATAGCGTCTGGAGGAGAAAATTCAAAGACGAACTTTATAGGATATACGGTGACATGCGCCTGGTCAAGCGTCTTCGGGTACAATGTTTAAGATGGCCAGACCATGTAGGGCGTATGGACACCACTACTTCGGCCCGAAAAGTCTTCGAATCTGAGCCATTGGGAAAACGCAACAGACGACGGTCTAGCATACAAGTGGAAAAGGACCTTAATCAACTTGCAGTGAGCAATAGGAGGAATCTGGAGAAAGATCGCACTAGCAGAAGAGCATGTCGGTTGAGGCCCAGATCTCCATCCTGAGTGGCAGCGTCAGTAGGGAATGGATAGGATAGGCAACGGAATGACTTCAATGAAAATCCGCGTGCGTATGCCTGCACCGCAAGCTTTCAATTTACACCTATTCATCAATAAGAGACACTTTAAAAATATAGTAAAATCGAAAAGTAAACTCCAATGGATACTCCAAGCCTCACAACGAACAACCATGGCAAGGGAAATTGCATTAGAATTTATTTCCAACAGGTATCAAGCATCCAGCATCAATAGCAGTAACGTCCCCCCTCTGCACAAGGTGGAAATGAAAGTCACATGATGATTTTTGACTCAGGTTGAAAAATAAACTCATCCCGAAATTTAAGGATTTTTGACTACGACAGCTTTTGTCTGGATGACAGGAGACAATATCTAAAGTGCATTGCTGTTGCATGCATACAGTTCATTGTTCCTGTTAGAACGGTCACAGCAAACAAATCTGACTTTGAGAAACAGATTTAACAAGATAACGATGGTAATTAATGACATCCCTTATGTGACATGCCTATGATGTCGTCATAGCCATTTAGCGTCTGGTAAGTCAAGCACGTCGCGCATGGCATATTTGCAATTTTTTGACTCGTGCCTGTCACGTTCTGAGCCATCAATCTTTCATTGTGGGTCTTAAATGGAAAAATATTTAATCAACTCGTAGACTGAGGGTCTATATTATTGAAGAGTGCTTCAATAGCAAGGAACTCTTTCCATTTAAGTCTTTTTTCCATCATTCTACCACCAGAGTGTGAAGGACAAGTCTGTCGAAAGAGGTCCTTGCAATAAGCATGCATGCCGCACACAAGTGGAGAAGGACCTCAATCAACGTGGAGTACGCAATTGGAGGTAGCCGGGGAGAGAGCGTGCTAGCTGGAGAAACATGTTGGTTGAGGCCCAGATCCACCCTGGACAGTAGCGGAAGAAGAAGGAGACTATGTACATACGTCTAATGCTGTTTGTCGAAATATAAGTTCAAGAGAGGGATCCTACAAAGTTTCCTTTACACTTATCTGTATCTTGTCGTGTAATAATGCACTAAATGTTCTTCCCCATATTTCGTGTACTCAAACAAATTTTGTTCAAAAATTAAGTGTTTTGGTTGTACCGTAGTATGACATGTAACTTAACGGTATTTCAAAAATTGTGTCTTGTTCTTTGTGTCAAACAAGGCATTCAGAAATTTTAGTCAGCCCCTTTGGCACAAACCTCCAGCCAATTTCCAGCAAAGTGCCATAAAGAATTTATTTCCTGTACACTCAGACTTCGCACTTGAAAAATTGACTTATCTCAGGTTTCAATGTCTTTTGATATGTTCTATTATCTGATACCCCGCTCAAAAGCTTGTCATGGCAACGTGCTCTTCTACTTGCGTATCGGTGCCATCTGAGGGCGGTACCAGTCATGTGTCGAATGATCTCTCCCATGAGTCACAAAAACGACTTTATGTCTATTTGAGCCTTCATGTCCATTGTAAAATGCGTTCTAATTGGAAAGTCAAATAAATTGATCTCTGCGAGTAGTGGTCTACGCCATGGATGAAATTCGTGCGCAACACCACGCCGATTCTGATCAGTTGAGAGTTTTGACTTGTACTGTCACCGTCGTCGAACGCAGAAGCATAGAGCAATTTATTCATTTAAAATCGGACATTTGTTATTGCGTTACGTCCACACGGCTTCTACGTCAGTCGCCGGAGTCGAGTGCGAGTATGAAACATTTCGCTTTATCGCGCTACAAGTATCTGAAGTGGGAAATCTCTGTGATAAGAGCGAATATGATTTGCTTGTGATTACTGTGTACAAATGGTGGCGTAGGTAAAGAACGCGTTATCGGTTATCTTTTGTTCAAATTGATACACTTGCAACGTAGATTGTTTTGGACTCCGAAAGAGTACACAAGTAGAGTGCTTAAAAGGTATTCATATTTGTTTAAACGTCTAATGATTTAAATGATCAACGCTCTGATTTAATAAGATCCACAGTGTTCCTTGTGAAATCGGCTCCTATTTCCATGACTTTTTTGTGTTGGTTTTGTTAAAGTGTGTGGGGGAAGTTCTGCTTCATTGTTCACTGATTTCTACTGTCGATCTGAACTAGAAATAATTCGCATGGGCGATATCAAATTGTTGTAAATTTGTCCTTCTTTCGTACTTCACTTAATTTTACGACTTAATTTAGAAACTGAAAATAGGAAATTGAACGCGTGGCGTTAAAATGGATCCAATTGAGACGTCGCAAATAATCAGCCGCACTAACCGAACCCAGCCATATTTTTGATGAATTTTTCATTTCACTTTCACATGTATTCTTTTTTTTATTGTTCATTATATTCTTGATGCATAGATGCGAAGAGATTGACTGAAAGTCACTCTTAAACCGCACTCGTTGATAGAGAAAATTAAGCAAGCCCACCGCATAAGCAGCGTTTACGTTGCTAGGGAACTACACATTCATCACCAAACAGTAATCAATTATTTGAAGAGAGCAGCGTTCACATGACACGGCAATGTTTGAGTGGCACATGTGAAAAATTTAATCGGAACAAAATATAACACTTCTTAAGCGAATGGTTATAGCTGATGAAAAGTGATTATAGTCTGTCACAATTTCTTTTCTCTAATAGAATAGCAAATCATTACGACAATGTTGATAGTAATGTTTTGAATTTTCATTAATTTTTAAACGTATAAAAACAAAAGGTTGGCTAATTTGATTTAAATAATATCTACTAACAAAAATATAGTCTAGGGTGTCAGCTGTCACTCATGCTATATTATTGCCTGTTATAATCAATATTAGTAGAGGTGTAGCATTTACTGACATTTTAGAAATCCCCACTCATTCTTTTTAATGTATTCAGGGCTCCGTTTTGAATCCGACACTCTTCCTCATTTTCATAATTGATCTCCACTACTTCGCTGACGAAAGTACGCTCAGCTTTTCATATTCGTTCCTTGGCTCTCGGCCCTCCTCTTTGGCTTTAAACTTGGAACGGCAACGTATGTATGTTGATCTCATTAAATTCTCATGAGCCATGAATGGCTAAGCGTTGTTTAAACCGAACGACATTCCATCATCGGTATGTCTATCAACTCAACACTTAGTTCGAACGATCAAATATTTGAGTTCGCCAAAAATGAAGTGAAATCTTTAGGTTTCTTTAAGCGATGCAAGAAATATTTCCCCCCTTTTGATCTGCCTATATTATATGAAGCGTTTATTCATCTCAAGCTTGAGTATAACTCTCCTACCTGGTCTGAAGCCCCTTAAACCTCCCTGCACCTACTGAATAGAAATTAACAGGAATGCTCTCTTTCAAGAATTTTCCTGCAAAACTCGCCTCGCTAGGAGTGCCCACCCGTTCACCCTTAAGCCCACCAACAGACACACAGATGGGCTAAGAAACTCGTTCTTTAGTCGCAGCACACGTATATTTAATTATTTTCCACCTCAACTTTCCACCCTCATTTCAATACACAGATGCAATTGGTTTTAAAAAGTCTAGCGTCTACAATGATTACTCGTGTTGTGCCTGCTACTATTCCTATATTCACGGGTAGAAGGGACCTAGAAGTTTTTGGCGACTACGAACGGCGAGTTTTGAGAAGCTTTTCACAGACAATTAGTACTCTTTGAATGTAAGCAGGAATTCGAATGAGGTGGTGCCGCGGAAAAATGCGAGGTTTTCCGTCCGGGAATAGAACCTGAGCCTGTGAGTCGAAGCACTTACCCAACGCCACGGCGACCTTCGATCGAATGAATAGAATTCTTGGCCATTGTGAGTCGAACACTTTACTTGATAATGGTATTTGGCTCTTCATCCCCCTTTAACAACTGACAGAAATGATTTTTTCAAACTCGCAGAATTAAATGCGACTAAACTTCAAGTTGGCAAACTTATATCCACCAGACATCTATTTTACATTTTGGCAACTTTTCGGACCTCATTACGGTCACATCACTTCTTCATCTCCACGAGGACAAGTTTCATATGCCTTTTCTTTTCTCCTCCTGAGAACCCGTTGCTTCTCCCTTATTCTCGGTTTTTAGAGCTCACGAACTCACTTGTTTTTCGATGTATCGTTGCCTTGTGCGCTTTCTATTTAACTGCATGCACCCGAAAATTAACCACAAAATTTCGTTTTGCTTGGTTAAGAAATCATTTTAACATGATGCCGTTCAGTGTAATATAATTTTAATAATTACAGTTTTAGAGCATATTTACAATGTTTGTATCAAACCTAAAACGAAACCCATTGTGTTCGAGTGCAACTCAAAACTGTCCAGTTCATTTAAATTGTTTGTAGTTTTTGATGCATTTTGGTACTGTGTGCGTATATGACGCGGTCAATTTAGTTCACGATTGCTTACTTCTTCACATTTTCCATGAATTTCGCATCCGTAAGTAAGTATTTCCGATTGCGTTTGTTGTGAACACTCACTAAAAGTGTCAAAGTCCTTGAACTTTGCAAAAAGTTTTCAGCAGTACCTTCGCATTTAATGGACTTCAACGAGTCAGTAGAGGCAGAGGTGTATTGACATGTCTTCTGGATACATTTTCACTTATTTGAATCTATGTGTTCCAAATTACATCTCATCCTGTAAACAATTGCATCCAGATCGGAGTTAACGTATCGAATGAATTGTTCTATTTACCCGAACGAATAGCTGACCAAAACAAATCAGTGGATGGTAATTCATTAAATGCTCTCTCCCAATCGAACTCTCCCGACGACTGTCGCCACAAGAAGACTACGCGCAGCGATTAACAGATTTCATTAATCGGCAACGTAGGGTACTTGCCGCTTCATTTCACACACACAGCAGTGGTTGCGTGTTATTTTTCCCAATGCCAAATCTGTCTTTCAACAGGTCATATCGTCATTAGGGGTTGCCTATAATCGGAGGCAGTTTATCGCTTGCTTGCCCAAAATCAAATTATCTTCGTGTGGCGTAGACACATGCATGAAAACATAAATCAGTGAAGTGCCTGAGAATGATTACAAATGTACGCAATCTGCGAAATAGTCACACTTGCGGTCAACAACGTTTTCCTTTCACACTCGTTTGATGGGAAAAAATATTTAGTTGTGTAGTTTCATTCGCAGAGGAATCGCTGAGAGTTGGGCTGAGTTCTTAAGGTAAATTTTGTGCTGCCTGTTTGAAAGTTTACTAAAGATTTGATGGAATCAAGTGGGATTTGTGAGGAGGAGCAAGGTATTTAGAATGGACTTCCGGCTGTTGGTTGGCATTCAGGAGAGGAAAGACGTTGTAAATGTGATCTTAAGTGATTTCCTATCTAAACACATACGCCCTGCTGTATATCTTTCCTCGACTTCAATTAAAATCTGATAACGTACGCATATCTCATCAACCACTGGTGATTCACCATATTTCCGTGATGAATCAAAGTCGTGTCGCACATGCTGCTTAAAACTATATGTTGAACATTAGCATCGGAAAAGAGCTCTTCAAAACTCATCGATCTTCTGAATCGTCGCGCAACCCAGCCTCCGCATCCACCGACAATAAACAAACAAACCGAAGATAGAAGAACTTTTGAATAGTGTTACTTCTTGAAGAATCTAGAGCAACAGGAAAAAAAGTATTCTTTCTATTTTCAAACCACCCCAAGCTCAAGGCTTCGAACCAAACAAGTGATCTCATTCATACACCGTTCACACACTTCGGATTTTATTGGGCGTCGCATATTCCAGCAGTCAACACAAATCTCCTGGCAAATAAACGTCGTCGTTGAGAATTAAATGTCTGCACGATTTCAGCAAGGCGTCTGAATCTCTTCAGCATTCATAGAGCCGCATCTCTCTCACTCTCTGTGTGTGGTGAAGTCAGTGACCATAGATCTGTCTGCCAAATTATTCATTCATCCCTGTTTACACGCTCGTTCCTCACGTATACTCAGTCTATATGCGTTAAGATTGACGTTATCTCGTTATATTGTATCTTTTCAGACTAACGCTGTTACGAAACCAGCTCGGAGAGCCCCTTATAAAAGACCTACGTTGAGCAGAGGCACCTTCCAGTCGAAGAAGGAATCGTGAAAATACTGTCGCGATGTGCTTCCCGAAAAAAGCGAACGGATCTCTGTTCCAGGCGGTCGCGACGAGAATCGGTAAATACAGCTGACACTCAGTTCTCTTTGCAAATCATTGTTTTTGCAGCCTCTTTGCACTCTCTCCCCCCGTAGGCGACCTGCTGTGCCTGAACTATGGACTACTGTTCGGCATCACTTCGTCACAGATACTCTTGTATCAGTCCGAGGGTACACCCCTTACTCAGAGGATCGACGCCGATGGCGCTTCGCTGCTGGGGACTTACCTCTGCTTGGGCGGCATAATTGGAGCGCTCATTGGCGGTTTTGTGGCGAAACGGATTGGACCCAAGTCGGTGCTGATGCTGTGTGGACTGTTGCAAATGGTGAGTATAGCCTGTGGGGATGGGTGGGGGGAGGGTAAATGTGGCAGTATAACATTTTTGTACTGCAGGGAAGTTTTCGAATAATATGGGGAAAAATGTTCCACATACGCCAGAGGGTCGATTTTTATCTGTGTTAAGGGGTGTTTATGTTTCGAATTTGAATGCATTTTATGCGCGGTGTGTGAAACACGAGACTATACCTTTGTGGGCACTGCAGATGGTTGTCATACAGATTTTACCGAGTTAAACTTTTTGTGAACGCTTCAGGTTTGTCATTTAAATGTGTGTCATGAATCGTCTTATACCGCAGTCTGCAATTGACATCATAATTGTGATAACTTTTAAAAATACTTAAAATTATTCAAAATTTGATTAAATTTCCTACTTGTATGGAAACAAAGTCCACGGGTCTTATATTGACTGCATTTTCATTACGTGACAGGTGGGCACTAATTCCTAGACTGAGTTCCAGGCCATCACAGCAAAAGAAGCACGATCTTCCAAGACTCCTGTCCCTAGCATTTTCGAATGACATTGACTCCATTACAACTCAGCGAACTGCCAATGATGCTCTAGTTCGTATCGAGGCGGAGGTGGTCAAAATAGGTTTAATGGTTAAAGATAGCAAAACGAGAAGGGATGCACAACACTGACGACTCGGCCAAACTGTGACATATAGTTTTTCGCCAACTCTGGGATGAAGTCTGAGCCTGAGATATAGCTGCCTAGACGGACCAGAGCACACTGCTTCCAGCTATCAACACCAAGTTCTCTAGCGTCCACTATCACATGATATCTATACCGGATGTTCGGCATTCTTCTCCTTCTTGAGCCCGGAGTCTGGGATTCGAAGACCCTTTTAGCTGAAGCATTGTTGTCCATTAGCTCAATGTGGCGGAGCCATTGTAGCCGACCGATTTTTGCACATCTTGGTACGGCACATAGAGTTCGCGGTTATGTCTTCGCCTCGCAGACAAGACCATATATCCGTCGCAGAATTTTTCTTTCAAGGGAACCAAGAATCTGCTTTGCCAATTTGCTTATCGTCCAGCACTCGGCTCCGTATAATAGTACGGGTGGGATAAGCATCTTTTAGAGCATTACCTTTACTTCGACACTAGCTGTTTTGACAAACCGAAGAAACACCGGTTGCCAAGGGTATCTGTACTAAGGTCGTTTATGAAGGTCACGTCAAAGTCTCACATTCCGACCGAGGTGTTGTTCGAAGGATTGGTTCTTTGTCGACAGCATATATTTTGTTTTATCCTCGTTCACTCTTAGACCAGCTTGTTTCCTTTAAAAAACTGTGAATGCTTCTACAGCGATAATATCGATGTCGCCAGCATATTTGAGCAATCGCAATGATTTGTAGGAGATAGTGCCTTTCGCGTTTACACCTGCCCCCACACTATCCTCTCCAGCACACGACAGCGCATCTCCTTGCCAAAATCCGGTGCAGATTTGGAATGGTTCAGCGGTTCTCGAACCAAACTGCACTGTGCGACACAACTGGGCCAGTTTTCCCCGGATCCCGAATTCGGACATCGCGTCAGAAAGTTCTTTACGATGAATGCTGACGTATGCGGTTTTAAAATCGGCAAAAAGGTGGTGTGTATCAATTTGACACTCCCTCCTCTTTTCAAGGGTTTGCCTCAGTGTGAAAATTTGGACTATAGTCGATTTGCGGGGCCGGAAGCCGCACTGATAAGTGCCGATTAGAACTGTGCAAAACGGCTTTAGACGTTCACACATTATGCTGGACATGATCTTTTATGCAACATTCAGAAGAGAGATACCTCGATAGTTCTTGCTTGAGGTATGATCGCCATTTTTGTGGATGGGGCATATGGAGCCAGTATTCCAATCGTCAGGCATGCTTTCGGCCTCCCAAATTTTACAGATTAACTAGAACAGATTTCAAAGTTAAGAGTTCAAAATCATTAAAAAATCTGTCTCCTTCTACTTTAGTGGAATTTTTCCGGATATTACACGTATGTTTGGGAGACTGATAGGAAAAAAATCAACAATAATACCACTCCGAGCATTCTCGGAGCTCTTGCTACGCGCTCACTCTTGCCAACAGCTGTTTCTTTTTCAAAAGGCAATTGACTAACAGGACCAAGCTAATTCATTCAAACGAACAAGCTGACTTTGTATAATAGCTTGATCATCTGCGTCTTGTTCTTTAGCACAGAAATCTGGTTATTTTTCAAAGCAGATGAGGTCCTGCTTCCGTTGATGGTATCTGGAGTATGATGACAGAATACGCCTCCTCAGCTATTCACGAACACAGCTTTCAGATAGTCATATATGGGTTTATATAGCTTTAGACTAAAATTACCTTAAATGTAATGCAGAAAATGTCCTCGTTTGAGATGGCGCACAGAAGTGAAGAAAGACTTCTACCAACTTAGTGTGTGAAACTGACAGCAACTGATGAGTGACCGGCCAGCTCAAGAGTCTTTTTCAGTTGCAGTCAAGGCCCATCGGGTTATGGTCCTTCGTGATCGCCGTGGCGTAGTGGGTAAGTGGGTCGACTCACACGCCAAGGTCCTGGACGGTACACCTCGCACATTTTCACGACACAACCTCTCTCGTGTTGCTGAAAACACTTAAAGAGTAGAAATTGTCTATGAAAGCTTCTCAAATCCCGCCCTTCGGAATCGAAAAAACTGTAGGTCCCCTCTTGTCATGAGAGAACAGTAGCACGGGCAACATGAGTAGGTGCTGGTCCCTTGTAGACTATATTATGATTAAGGTCCATCGGGAGAAGAAGAAAAACTTGCTTAGCACTTATATGGCTATATATAGAGTGCACCACCACAATTGATTATTTCCCCTTAATAGCGTTCCTCTGCTTCAATCCTTGTTTTCTTCTTACAGACTTCGCATAGCCCTTCCTACACAGATAAAGCCTTTAGGACTTGTGTGCATAATTTTGACTCTGACTTTCAAATCTTTCATTTCAGAGTTGCTGGTTCTGGATCTTATTCAGCTACAACATCACTCACATCTACAGCTCCCGTGTGGTGGGTGGACTCGCGGCTGGTGGCACTTTCACAGTGCTCCCGATGTACATCCGAGAAATATCCGAGGAGCAGAACCGTCTGTGTCTAGAGCTGACAATCGACCCCATCAAGAGTCTGGGAGTTTTGATCGGATTTGTGCTCGCCTCCTTCGCCCCCTATGACTACATTCCCGTGATCGGTGTGGTCCAAGCCTTTGCCTTCACCATGTGTTTCCCCTTCATGCCCGAGAGTCCGTACTACTTTGTTCGTAAGGGTGACGTGCCCATGATGGAAAAATCTCTGCGGTGGTTCCGTGGTATTCGTCAGCTCGAGGACCGCAACAAGCCGGAGTTCCTGGAAGAAGTTAGTAAATTCGTGGATCTGCAGAAAGGCCACATGAAGTTTGATGAAGTCATCTCGCCAGCATTTAAGATCCGTCTGTTCATTATAAGTGTGGTCTTGGTTGTGGTGTCGCAGTTTTGTGGGATTTTCATGATCCTTAACTACGCCGAGACGTTGTTCGGACAGGTGGGCACCCCTATTCCAGCACATTGGTCCGCCATCAGCTTGGCGGGCGCAGTGTGGTTGGGATCTGCCTTGGGATCGCTTTTGTCGAGCAGAGTTAATCACAAGGTGAGTTGGGTCGTTGTATGAGTGACTGTGATTCGGAATGGTTCTTGTTTCAGATCCTTTTGTGTCTAACCTCACTCCTCTCGGGAGTGCTGCTGTTCGTCTTGAGTATTCTAATGAGCTCTGACGATATTCTCAGCCTCGATGAATCGCAAAGGAATTGCTTGCCACTTGGATTTTTACTGGGATACGTGTTCGTAGCCAGTCTTGGATTCTATCCATTGGCGAGTGTGGTCATTGGAGAGTTGGCTCCAGCTAAGGTAAGATGATGGAAATGCGGGAGAAAGGACGATAAAATGAACTTCTCGACTCATTTCAGATAAGAGGTGCAGTCACCACCCTGTCCATGAGCTGCATGTGGTTGCTGGCCTTGCTGACAGTAAAGGTAAGTCGTACTAAAGTTATCTATTACTTGCATACTTTTAGGATCATGGTTGTTTGAAATAAATAGAGATTCTGGTGCGGAAATGAAAGGGATGCAAGCAAATTTTGCCACTGATATGAAATTCACTTATTTCCGCAAGCATACGGTTTGTTTGGAAATTAACTCCCTGCACGCATTTGTTGCCTCCCTTGGCATTCGAGAACAAAATCGTTTCCGAAATCGTGCTTCTCTTGCATCCACCGCAAACCGCACTCAGGAAATCAACGTTCTCAGACTGGGATGAATGCCGAGAGAAGCATTGAAAAGGACGGAATCTAATTCATTCGGTTTCCGTGCTTCTTAGTGAAGTCATTGTGTATTTTGGTTACAGTACGAGATTTGGAATTTGTGTACTTAAATGAATCTTACGTATTTGTTGTTCAATGCATCCACATATGGAGTATTTGTTGAGCAGCTTGTTTAGCAAGGTGTACATGGAAAATTGAAAATCTGATTGATTCACCATTTTCAGACTTGTTACAATAGGTTTTGAGTTGTTGAAGCATCTCGGTCACAAAAGTGTAGTGCGAAACTAATATCGAGGTAGTGTTCTATTACTGCATGATTTTTAAATATTGGAATCGAATGCAATTCACCCGTCTATCCTCAAGATGGAACAAAAATCTAGTTCAATTGATTTCATCTCTAACTATTAACGATCTGGAACACTACATAAAATCCTCATTCAATACTCACAAGAAGTATTCATGGCGTTCTGTCTGTCAGGTCCTTGCTAAGGAGCTTTTGGTTCCTGACTACATAAAGAGCATAACACCGATGGCTACGCCCAGTCTTTAGGCGACAAATAGTACGTCTCCTCCTCACAAAAATTCATCTTCCAGATTCTGACTTCCTCGAAAGAGGTAATGTGATAAGTGATCATAAAATAGAATCGAAGACGATTGACTTATTCAATGATTTTAAGTCAGAAGAAGTATATGACATGTTTTTCTTTTTTGAAGGCAGTTATCATCCCAATTCCCAGTCTTGTCATAAGCCATCTATGGGGACCAAGTTTATTTTCATTCCTAAGGCAGTTAAAATCAGCCAAAAAAAACTTCCAAAGACGTTCTTCAAAACAAACCTGACGTCGTTTATTTGAATGGCATTTGAAAGCCTCTTAAGGACTTACAAACCTGGTAACAAAAACACTTTTGAAAACCTCCAACAAACTTACAAACATGGTAAAATGAGTCAACGCCCCTTCTCGGTGGCAAAGCACTCGAATTTTAAATTCTGAGAAAAATGTGCATCATACCAAGAGTATAAAAATACGGCTCAGTGGCATTTATAAAGAATGAAGGATACTTTCAACAATGCTGACATCAGGGCAATTTAAAGAGCTCTAGAAACGTTCAATCTTGAACACTCTCTGACCACGACTCTCCTATTTATAAATCATTAACCGAGACATCAGTTAGTGTCGCTTTTTCAGGAGGAGTCCCACAGAGTGCTCACTCCACTCTGTTGCAAGTACTTGTTCCCGATGAGTTACCTAAAAAAACGTAGGCTTCAATCTCAAGTGCGGAAGTGAATGGCTAAGTTGATGGCGTAGTGGTCGCAACTAGAAGCAAATCTACCTAGACTATCAGTGAACTCTTAGAAAAAAGCTTTAAGGGTAATCGAAGTTTGAGCGAACAGGTTTTGGGTAAAAGCGAATCCTAAATGACTGACTTGGTATTGTTTTTCAACATAAGGCTCATTCCGGGATACCCACGTCCAACAATTGAAGCTGTTTGGACGTAAATGCTAATGAAATTGCCAAAGAGACGTCTTGTGCAGTTTGTTTGAAAACCAATTTCCGGATGGAGCTCCATTCTTATTTACCAATGCCGCTTTTGGTAGCAATCCATGTTAGAATCCATGTACCTAAAAACATTGACAAAGATTTATTTCCTAGCATACCTGGGTACAGATCCACTCTCACTGCAGCACCCAAAGTTGGATATCTTCATATAAGCATCAGCTTCCAAGTTTGCGCCACCCGGCAAGGTCGAACTGTTTGAAGGTTCAGGGGAAAATCAGTTTGCAAGACCCCTAGCAAACACATTCGATTGTCAGTTAACCGGCCAATTACCATCACCACAACGTGAGATAACACAGTCATTGAATTCTTGTGTGGCAAGTGACGCGATCGTGTTGGAAGCATATATCGTCTATTTTATCAATTTCTGGCAACAAGAGTTCCATTTTCATCTTGCAATAGCAAATGCCCTTCACGGTAACTGCTTGGACAACCTGATTTTCAAAGAAGTACGGCCCGATGACGCCGCTATCCCATAAGTCGCACCAATCAGACACTCTTTGTGGATGAATTCGATTTTCAACAGTCACTCGTGAATTCTCATATGCCCAAAAGTCGCAATTTTGCTTGTTAACGAATTCACTGAGGGGAAAATATGAATCAAAATGAATTTTGGGCTCAACGCCAATTTTCGTAAAAGGCTTACACAATCTAAAGGCGCTGTTTACTTGTGTACCTCTCCGTGGTTAAACTGAAACAGAAAAATGTTAAATTAAGTAAGACAAGGAAACTTGTCGTTAAGGTGTGACTCACAATTAATATCGTGTGTTACTGTTAAACCACCCTTTACAAACTTATCAACACTTGTCCTACGCTGACATGCATAAGACGTACAGGGGATACAAAACCATCCCGCTGCAGATTTCCTAAGTTTTACACTCGGCTCTAATAATTCTAATTTATAGCCCATGCAAATTGAGTGGCAGCACATTGGTCTTAACCAGAACTATGCTCCACCATCCACCAGCTGAACTTTACCTTACTTTCATCGTATTCTCAATTTATCGGAAATTTTTGATTCTCTTGGAAATTATTTCCTTAATGCCAAAAGCTTGTAAGATTGTCCTTTTTACACAACACACGTCCTGCTCAAGTAAAAATTGCCTAGCCCGCAACTACACACTTAGAGCCTCAATCATTAATTTTGAAACTGATTGCAAACTCTGTCTGAAGGATCATGAAACTGCAAATCGAATTCTATGCGATTTTGCTGCTGTTTGCCTTGTTGTTCAGAGAAAACGTGATTCCCTCCCAGCAGGATCACTCCATAACTTCAGTTCAGATGAGACTCTCCTCGACTGATTGGCTACATGACCCAAATGATCTCTTATGGTCGTAGTGCCCATCTATTTCTTACTGTAGCACTAGGCACTATACAAAAATTGAAAGTTACCAATCAATTTGCCAAGTTCTCCACTTAAAGCCCCAACCCTCTTCGACTGCATTCTAATTCAAGTGTTTTTCTTTGTTTTTTTTTTCAGTTCTACTACCAACTTATGGACTCCATCGGCTTCACAGGACTTCTATGGATCTTCGGAAGTTTCTGTCTTGTAGAGTTCATCTTTGTTATCTGCTGTGTACCGGAGACAAGGGGAAAGTCGCAGTCGGAGATATCGTCGCGCTTGGGCGGATGGTCAAGTGCAGTTGCCAAGTGATGGATAAAGTGTCTTGTTCTAGTTTTACTTAATTTAATAAAATCGATTTTGTACATATCGCACCGAAAATTGATTTCTATTCCTCTTCCATATTTCTGTTTCAAACTTTGCATAATGGGATGTTAAATCGTGTCTCAAAATTTGTATATTCAAACGAAATAGAGTGTACGAGCACAGTGGGGCAAGCACAAGTCCAAAATTGAAGTGTAGTTTTTAATAAGTTTGATGGCTCTAATTCCTTCATCCACCTTTTGAAAGTACCATAACATTTCTCGGTTTGGCCCCTGGACTGATTGCATAACAGTGGCGTTCGCATGTGTTCGAATTCGCTGAAAAATTCGGCACAAATTCCATTCATTTCATTTCTAAAGTGGTTGACAACAGACCTGACAACAGAAACCAATTTTGGTTTCTGACTGACATGTTGTCCAGTGATATTTAGGACTACGTTCTATAATTCATTACTGAACAAATAAAATGTTAAAAAAATAGTACTTCCATTTTTTCATTTTACGATTGTTTGTGAGGCTCTGAAAGTTGGAACTTGTGTTTTTGCTAAAATGTTCCATTTTGATGAGATGGTGCAATTCAGCTTTCCAGGTTTTAACTTCATATATCAATATTTAAAAAAAAATAATTATTTTATAAAGGGTACCATATTTTATAAAGGTAAACCATAATAATAATTGAGTAGCACTAAAACGCACAAGGGGCGAGGACCGAGCTTCTACTACAACTACTCGTTTTTAGCGTGCTACAATTCTCTCACGAGTGCTACAGTTTTTGGCGAGATTTGAGAAGCTTTTTATAGACCGTTGAGTGTTGTTCGCAACTCGAAAAAGTTGGGGCCCCGGAAAAATGCAAGGTTTTCAGATCGAGAATCGAACCTGGCGTGTTGGTCAATGCCCTTACCCACTACGCCACGGCAACCGTGCATGTCACGTTTGTTTTGCCCAACTTAATTTCACATTTCTTTATCTCAGTGCTAAACAAATTCAACTACGGAGAGGTACACAGTTGGAGAGCGCGTTAATATTGTGTAAGCCTTTTACGAAAATTGACGTTTAAATCAAAATGCATTTTGTGCACTTTGTGACTTTATGACAAGGCACACTATTCCCTCTGTTTATACGTTAACAAGCAGAATCGCCGCATTTAGACAAATAAGAAACCTCGAGTGATTGTTGAAAAACCGATGCATCCACAAAGAGCGATTGTTTGATGGGGTCAATGGGTTGGCGGCACCATCGAACCGTACCTTTTCGGAATTAAAATCGGGCAAGCAGTTATGGTGAATGATATTCCCTATGGCAAGATGATAGCGAAATTCTTGTGGCTAGAAATTGAGGATAGGGTCCTGGACGATAGTAAATCAATTGTGGCATGAGCTGTGTGACATCGTCTTGTTAAAAACCACAGAACCTACAGATCATATTTATTTATTTGATGAACATAAAAGTCTGTAATCAAGCTTCTATAGCGGTCATCATTTACTGAAACTTTGTGGCTGGCATCGTTTTGAAAGAAGTACGGACCAATAATTTCATAAACCCATAAAGCACACGAAACAGATGAGACTACCTGAGGATTATCATCACTCCAAATCTGGCAGTTGTGTTTATTGACCAAAAGTGAACTACATCGCTAAACAAAATTTACCTGTGTAAACTGGGATCAACGGCAATCTTGTTTTGGAAGCACTGGTCAGGCGGCTGTTTATTCATGTTACAAAGCCAAGCCAAACTCAATTGAAAGTTGACAACATGGCCTCTAAAGGTTCTACACCTCTAAAAGAAAACATCCGCTAGTTATCACTTAGTGCTAAGCCTGACTTCAAAGTAGATGTATGAGAACATCCCATCCTAATTTCTGGAGCTTCTGACAAGTAACTATCGACGTGCATGTGCTGGCGTTATCCTCCTCATCTTATTTTGGCCAAGGAAAACTGCCTCTAAGCGATTGATGTTTCAGATAAGTGCAGCTGGAAATTAATATTGTCTGATAACCTAAATCAGACACTTAAATTTCATATATGTTACGACCAGACCAAAGTCTTAATAGCCAGCCATAGTGATTTTTTCCGAATTTCTTAAAATTCTATTCAAATGAGTTCCTTCAGTGCCTTCCCATTGCCCAGCGGCAATGTTTGACGTTTTCTTTTTCTTTTTGTTGTGATTTTTTGGTCATTTTGCCCCACCCACTCTGCAACGCGTTACCCCGAACGTGCATTGAGTCATTATCGGTCAAAAAAAAAAAAACATACACAACATGACTTTCATACCAAACATAGAATTCATCAACGATCCAGATAACATTGAAATGATGGGAACTGCCACCTGCTGCGACACGAAATTCGACTACTCACCGGATTTCCTCCCAACCAAGTGCTCAGTGTTCTAAGTTCCGCCCAGCAATGCACTTCGGCCGTATACTCAACGAATACCTCCGCAATTCAACCCTACATGGGGCGCGTTTCATCGTCGACGAGGATGCTTCACGTGTGGAAAAACTCTTCTGGCTGCTTTGCCTGCTCGCATCCTGGTTCGCATCGTTTCTCCTGATCTCCGCATCACTAGGTAAACGCCTGCCAGGCACGGAATTTTCATAAATATCTCACTCACGCACTTTCAGAGGCATTCCAGAATAATGCCATCAGTTTCGTGGCGGAGACCTCGTACAAGGACTGGGAGACTAACTTTCCAGCGATAGCCATTTGCGAGCTGAAGAACATGGACCGGATCCAGGAGATCGCAGAGCAGTGAGTATCAATGCCCCATGCAGTGACCGGACGCTCTTGTGAAAACAATGATATTGCAGACTGTGGGGCTATGAGCACGATTTCACATTGGAGGAGGTACTCAGTGAAATTGCGTTTTTTCGCGGGGAATCCTACCACACCGTACACGAGTGCGGAAACAATGAATTGGCCGAGAACTGTTTCACGTCGAATTTCTCCTATTATGCGAAGTTGGTGCGCAGCAGCTGCGAGGAAACCATCTCCATGTGCACCTGGAACGACGTTCCCTTTGACTGCTGTCAGCACTTCATGAAAATGGAAACGGAGCTCGGCATTTGCTATGCAATCAATTCACTTCAAACGGAGTGAGTAGTGACGAGTATAAAAGTCTGACGGTTTGGTTTTCGAAATGCGAATTCTTGCAGATCGCCCCCATTTAAGCTGAACATGTATTCGAACCGGATGACAGGGCCAGGATCGCTCTTTATGCAGGTTTTAACGGAAGCAAATGTAAGTAGGTGTGTGGTGCGTCGAAATGTTGTTGGGGTTGACATCTTACTGCGAGTCGCCGTCATTCGCAAGAGAATGAAGTTGGAGTCAGTTGACGAAAAAAAATTAAATTTGGTCTACGAAAGTTCTAGGCCCTACGGTTTTGGGTTTCAGGCAAAGCTAAAACACCCAGCCTTTCGGATTCAAATATAAAAAGCAAATACGCGATAATCCATAGTTTTTTCTGATTTTTGTTTAGGACGTCCATCGTTCTTGAGATTATGGCAACGAAAGAAGAAGCGACACTGAACAATAGTGAAAGTATCCATAGAGAGAAGTGATTCGCATGGATCTGCGTGATGGCGCACACCCAGTGAATGCGTTAAACGAGTATTTCTCCTGTAGCTTGAGTGGTACTGGAAGGTAGATTTGTTGCCTCTACCCCCTCAGATCCTAACTTCAGTTCACGATTTGAACTTTCATTCGTCTTACATAATTTTCAGAAGTTCAACTTTCTCAAGATTTATAAAAAATTTACTTTCAAATTTTGCAGTTTGGTTTCGAAACAAAACTGAACGTCTCCTCCGATCATAAAAACGCACAAGAAACTAGGCCTTTGGTCGTTTGCGGATTGTATCGCCACTCAAATTTAGGTTTCTTTCTTCTATAACCCCGGAACTGTCTCCAATTGAGATGAATATTCTCTTTCTTAAGTTCACATAGTGTTCCTCAATTATTCACTACTCAGGTATGCGCTCAGAACATGGAAATCCGGGAGCAATTTTCTGATAGCCATACGGACATAATTGTGCCGCCAGCCCTATCACGTGCTCTTTGGAGCTCGAAAGATTCATGTCTCCTTCACCATCTCAAAGGCATGTGGCTGACTCAACTAAGGCACATGTTTATTTGCGATTATAATCACCTCTTTGTGCAGTTTGCATGGAACACTTTTGTGTGTTCCTAGCAGACAATGCCCTTATGGCAATTTAATTGATGGGAGCCGCTTCGACATTTCAGCGTCATCTTCAATGGCTATAGTGGTTTCTGTCTTTACTTAGTCACTAGAGGTAGCATTGTTTAGTACCCTTAAGTGGTAAAGGACTACGATTTTCGGTTCTGCACGTGGAATGTGAGGTCCCTTAACAGACCACGTGCAGCCGAACAACTTGCGGAGGCCCTTGACTGCTACAAAGCAGATATCACCGCCATCCAGGAAGTGCGATGGGATGGGCCGGGCAGAAAGAAGATGAAGAACTGCGACATATACTACAGCGACTGCTACAGGGAGAGAAGGCAGCGCCTATTCGGATGCGGATTTGCTGTTCGAGGTAGACTTAGGCAAAAAGTCATAAGCTACGATCCCGTAAGCGAACGCCTCATGACAATCCGCATTAAGGCTAAATTCGGGAACATCAGCCTGATATGCGCTCACGCCCCGACAGAAGAGAAGGATGACAACAGCAAGGATGAGTTCTATGATCTCCTAGAAAGAACATACGATCGATGCCCCAGCTATGACACCAAGATCGTTCTAGGAGATTTCAATGCTCAGCTGGGGAAAGAGGACATCTTTGCTGGCGTCATCGGGAAATACAGCCTGCACGACACGACTTCCGGAAACGGACTCAGGCTGCTGGACTTCGCCGTGGGGCGGAACCTCTCTATAAGCAGTACGCGGTTCCCACATCGCAACATCCATAAAGGAACCTGGCGATCCCCTGATCAATCAACCGTCAACCAGATTGATCACGTTGCGATCGACGTCAGACACTCCTCCAACATTCTCGATGTCCGAACATTCCGAGGCGCTAACATCGACTCGGATCATCACCTTGTTGTAGCCAAGGTAAGAACCCGGATATCGAGAGAACAACGGAGTCGAGATAGGCCGAAACGGTTTGACGTCGGAAAGCTACAATCGCAACAGGTCGCTGGGATCTTTGCCGACCGAGTCTCCCTGAAACTCTCCCAAAGTTCGACGCTGCCTACACTAACAATAGAAGAAGAATGGAAACGTTGTCAAAAAGCCATCAAAGAAGCTGCCACTGATGTGCTGGGTTTCACGCCACCACCTAGAAGGAACCCATGGTTTGACGACGAGTGCAGGCAGGCACATGCAGCCAAACAGGAGGCCTACCAGGCAACGCTGCATCGGACAACGAGAGCTGTTCGTGAGCTCTAGGAACAGAAAAGAAGGGAAGAGAACCGGCTTCTCAGAAGGAAAAAGAGAGAGCATGAGAAGCGCGCGGTCAAAGAGATGGAGAGATGTTATGGCAGGAATGAAGTCCGAAAGTTTTACCGAAAGGTGAAACAGCTATCCGGTGGATACAGGGTTCGGACCGAAGCCTGCCGGGACCAAAACGGAAACCTAGTAGTAGAGTCGCAATCGATTCTGAGAATCTGGAAAGATCATTTCTGCAGACTCTTAAACGGCGATGACGGCCCAAATCCCGCTGTTAGGCAGAATGTTCCACTTAATCTGGACGATGATAGACAAGAATTCCGTCCCCCCGACTTAGACGAGGTCAAGATAGCAATATCGAGACTGAAGTCAAATAAAGCTGCTGGAGCGGATGGACTGTCCGCAGAACTGTTCAAAGCGGCTGGGGATGACCTGGTTGGGCGCATGCACCAGCTCATCTGTAAGATATGGTCGGAGGAAAGCATGCCCGATGAGTGGAATCTCAGCGTCGTCTGTCCGGTTCACAAGAAAGGAGACCCCTTCGACTGCGCCAACTATCGAGGGATAAGTCTCCTTAACATCGCATACAACATCCTCTCTGCCATATTGTGTGAACGCCTGAAACCGTTTGTCAACAACCTGATTGGTCCCTATCAGTGTGGTTTCAGGCCAGGGAAGTCCACCATCGACCAAATCTTCACACTACGGCAGATCCTGGAAAAGACCCAAGAAATGCAAATCGACACTCACCACCTATTCGTCGATTTCAAGGCCGCGTATGACAGTGTGCATAGAGACGAGCTATACAGTGCCATGTCTAGTTTTGACATTCCTACCAAACTCGTCAGATTGTGTAGGATGACGATGGAGAACTCTCGCTGCTCCGTCAAGGTCGGGAACGAACTCACCGAGACCTTCAATGTCAAAAAAGGTTTTAGACAAGGCGACGCACTGTCATGTGACTTTTTTAACATCATCCTGGAGAAGATCGTGCGTAACTCACAGGTCAACACCAGAGGTACGATCTTCCAAAAGTCAGTTCAATTGCTAGCTTACGCCGACGACATTGACGTGATTGGTCGAACACAGCGAGCCGTCAATGATGCGTTTGCTGGCATTGAAGCGGAAGCGGCTAAAATGGGTCTGGTGGTAAATGAGGGCAAAACGAAGTACATGCTGTCATCAAGGAAGGACACTCAACATCGGCGTCTCGGACAGAGCGTCACACTAGGCAGCAGAAACTTCGAGGTAGTCAAGGACTTCGTCTACCTCGGCTCCGCAGTAAACAGGGACAATAACACCAGTACCGAAATCAAACGCAGAATCACTCTTGCCAATCGCTGTTTCTTTGGGCTCAAGAGGCAATTGAGTAATAAAGCCCTCTCTCGAAAGACTAAGCTTGCTTTATATAACACCTTAATCATCCCAGTCCTACTTTATGGCGCGGAAACTTGGACACTACTTAAAGCGGATGAGGATGCCCTTGGTCTCTTCGAGAGAAAAGTTCTGCGCGCGATTTTTGGTCCTGTTTGCGTTGATGGCATCTGGAGGAGAAGATTCAACCACGAACTGTATGGGCTGTACAGCGGCATGAGCCTAGTCAAGCGTCTACGGATACAACGCTTAAGATGGCTAGGCCATGTAGAGCGTATGGACACCACTGCTCCGGCCCGAAAAGTCTTCGAATCTGAGCCATTGGGACAACGCAACAGAGGACGGCCCAGGATAAGGTGGCGCACACAAGTGGAGAAGGACCTCAACCAACTTGGAGTGCGCAACTGGCGGCAGCTGGCGAAAGATCGTGCTGGCTGGAGAGGCATGTTGGTTGAGGCCCAGGTCCACCCCGGACTGTAGCGCCACAAGAAGAAGAAGAAGTGGTAAAGGAGGTACCGGTGCACATTGGTTTTAAATGCCTGGGGATTGTAATGAGGGGGAAGAGTTAAGCTGGGGAGAACATTCCATATTCATGTGGTGCGGCTGAAGCACGAGTCTCTTAATTTAACTGTACGTCCGACGGTTAAGGGTGAATGGGTGGCGATTCCTAGCGAAGCGAGTATTGCGAGTTAATTCTTGAAGTGAAGGAAGAACACAGTTCGTAAGCAAGTTGGTAAGGTGGCTTCCATTTCGTGCACTGGTTCATTTAGACTCAAGGGTCTATTGTACTGCCACTGAACTGATTTCCATCCACCGCCTTTAAATTGTATAAGACATAAGATCATTTTATAATGTGATCCAGAATATTGTGAGGTGTAAGATCATCTTAAAATTAAAAAAACTGATTCTTCTTTCTCACTTCTCCTTCAGATAGTAGTTTTGAACGTTCACAAAACCAAGAAATGGCATTGAACGATTACGAACATATCTGAAGATAGAAGCGATTCTTGATCGTTCATCTGAATAGCCTGTTGAACGTATGAAACACAAATAGCGTGAACCAAACAGACGTGAACAACGAATACCCCTTTTATAATTGCTTATAAGAATTGATATTCTCCTAGGATTTGTGTCCTTACGAAGCCCAATGCAGGGTTATTGCATGAGAAGTCTTCGTCTTCTTCTTGAAATGGATGGGACTTAAGTTTGCGAATGGTTATGGCAATTATCGTTTCAGTGGTCGATTATGCGCACTCTAAGTTCCTCGAATCGCTCGAAATCCATTTCTCACAGAACAGCTGGCAAATTTGAAGACTCTTGTATTGTGAGTCTTTCCTAGATAACTTGTCATATAATACTAAAGAAATGGTAGAGCAGTTTGCTACAAGTCACGCGTGATCTGTCAAAAAAGCCTATTGAAAATCAAACCTCACAATGAACGACACTTTACCTTATTCATGTGCCGTTTCCAAATGAACAAAAGCCATATTTCCTCGAATATCTGAATGAGTTAAATGACACAATAAGAGACTCCAACTAGTTTAAGGTCAATCCGCGCGTCACCACAATTGGCCTAATCGCGCATCTCACCACTTCAACCAACTCATCATTCTCTCACCTTTAACCCAAAAATTTAGATTTACATTTTAGGTGAAGAAGAAGTTCCCAACTTGGTGACACCCAAAACGGACATCCTCACAGTTGGACCATACGTGTCCTACTCGTAAGTACATCTTCACATAATCCTTGTTCACATCACAAGCAAAATCCTTCATACTGATAGGCGATACATAACCAAGCGTGACATTCAAAATGACGAACAAACGCGCAGCACCAGTGTCCAGCAGAGGATGTGCCGTTTTAAAGAAGAGAACATCCTCGAGGTGCACAAGTACTACAGCTATAGTGCGTGCATTGTGCAGTGCCGCAGGGACAAGCAGCTTAGACTCTGCAACTGCACCAACCACCTGATGCCCAACACCGACGATTGGCTCTACTGCAACATGACCGGCCTGGAGTGCCTTAACGAGTACTACGACGACGTATCGGTGGTCATCGCTAAGTGGTCACACGGTCGAAAGGGGATCGTGTGCGACTGCTTGCCGTCTTGCAGTGAGGTAGACATTTCAACGGTACAGGACAACAAGGAGAAGTGAGTGTGACAGCGGCAGGGTGTTAGTGTGGCTGACATTTGGTTTATTTTCAGCATCTATGGGCACCCGAATCCGATTTCGAAAGTTCAAATCTCTTTGATGGAGCTGCCGACTGAGCGATACAAGAGAATTGTTGTGCGTGGGAAACTGGATCTTGTGGGTCTGTATTTTAATGGAATCGAGTCGGGATTTGGGTAAGAGTTAGTCTTCTTTCCAGTCTCGATGGGTGGAACAACGGGGCTATTTGTCGGAGCCAGCCTCCTCAGCTTTGTGGAGGTGGTTTACTACTTCACCATAAGGTCATGCAACACAATTTTGGCTGCTAGGAGGAGATAATTTTCAACAAAACTCCCAAAATTCTTGAATCTCAAATATCACATCTGTTTTTTTTTTTATTAACAACAACCCCTCATCCCAAGCTATCACCTTAATCGTATCCACCGTCGTTGTCCAGGCACTTTCCCTTTGTTTCCTTCAAGCACAGGAAGACGAAGAAGAAGCCAAGCCCAGAGACGATAGCACAGCACCACATCGTCCCCGACAGTGCAATTGTGGCCATTAAGACTGGAAAGATCTTGAGCACGACGAACGCGAACAGGCTCAGCATGAAGAGGCAAATCGTTGATCCGATAGATCGAATCTGAAATTTAAATTGTTAGTAAGACCCTCTCCTGGTTAACTGCATCTCCAAACCTTTGGCGGAAGGATCTCAACCAGAAGGACAAACGTCACGGCAATGACTCCAATGTTAGCTGAAAAGATCACCATAGACATCAGCGCTACAGGCACCCATGAAAGCTTCGTCATGTCCATCTCCTGACTGAGGTACGTAAACGCGCCGATCACTGTCAATGCCAGGCACATCCCCGCAGTGGACACCATCATGAGGACTTTCCGGCCGAATCTGTCGACCAAAATGGTGGCGCAGTATGATCCGGCTATCTGCACAGTCCCAATGATGATCGTGTTTGTGTTTGGATCGATGGTTGATCCGGTTTTGGCGAAGATCATGGACGAATAGTTGATTATCGGGAAGGCGCCTGAGAACATATTGAGGAAAATAAGCGTGATACCACTGAAGATCGCTTTCAGCGATCTTTTGGTGCCTGAAAAGTGTTAAAAAGTAAAGAACGTAAGAATCAGTTAATGCCAATCACAATCAGTCTTACAGAAATCCTTAAGAGAGACTTTCTTGTCGTCCTTTGAAGCTTGAATGGAGAGCTTCAAGTCGCTGAAGTCCTTGTTGAACTGCTGATATTCCTCCTTATTGGCATTCTTGTAGTTCTTGTAAAACTTCATCGCACTCTCTGCCTCTGCATAGAGACCTTGTCGCAGGAGATGATGGGGAGTCTCTGGGAACTGCGTCCACAGTATCATGTAGAGCAGTGGCAGAACCACAACTACGCACGGAATCACTGCGTAGGGTACCCAGGATGAAATTATGAATCCAGAAAGGATTCCGATATTGATGGAGAAGCAGGGAAGTGATCCAAGAGTTCCACGAATTCTGTTAAGAAATCAAAAACACCTTAACTAATGGAAAACTGAGCCGATGTGAGGGCACTTACTGGCAATTGGAGATCTCCGAAATGAAGATGGGAATCACGACGAATATTCCACCGCCTGTGATGCCTGCCATTATGCGGCAAATGTAGAGATGCAGCACACTTCCGGCGAAATAGACCATGACCCAAAGACACTGCGAAGGGGGCAAAGAAAGAAAGAATTCGTTTGATAAATTGAAATAGAAGGGGTGTGGGTGCGACTGCACATAAATAATCTAAATTTAAAAAATATATATATATTCAGCAGAAAGTTTGAAAAAAGGGACTTAGTGTGTTTCTTTTGTGCCAAGAAGCAACAAGAAGAGAAATCAATCGCACAACTGCGAGGAGACTTACACATTAAAGGTTTCGTTTTTTTAACATTTGAGACTTGTTGTTTTTACAAGCGCCAATGGAATGTAACGCAACCAAGATCACAGGCAATAATCACTTAAACAGCTGTGTGCTTTTAATTTGTCCCACCATGAACATAATACACACACCTACATACTCCTACACTATATCCTTGCAATAGGACTCGACATCGAACACGCTCACTCTTCATGCTTATGGTACGAGTGTGAACTTTGCTTAGGGGTTAAAAATGCATCTAACGAATTAAAGAATATGTGTTCCTTTTTTTTGTAAATTCTTCAATAAATAAATGTTCTGATAGTCAATGGTTGTAAGGCTCTCATTCGAATCTTCGAAACCGCATTTTCAAAATTTCTACACCTTTGATTTGTTGTTGTTTTGTAGTTACCACAGAAAATCCTCCAAATTTAAATGTCTATATTTTAAGTACTAGTACACAAAAGAAAACCATAAACTTTTGGAAAAAATGACGTAGAGTCTCCATAAAACTCGATAAACTTTACCCATCGATGGTTCAACTTTCTTTTTCTGCCTGAAATATACGTTTCTGAAGGTCTGCAAATAAGGTTTCCGTGTCTCTGATTACTGCTGTTGAGGAGGCTTTCATGTTTAGGAAAGAAAAAATGAGCAGCACGAGGATAAATTTAGATAGAGTGGATGGAGCAGCATTTGGTCGATCAATTTGGGTGTGATTAAGCCGAAGCGTTAGACGACCCAATAATTTGGCATAATTGAGTCTATGACCATTTTGAATTGTGAATTCTAACAACTGCATGTCTATAGGGAAGTGTTTGCCCTCTTCGGAGAACGTGACAGCGTATGGCAGATATTTCAATTTGGCTTATTAAAAACAATGTACATTGTGGAGATTCGTTAATATCAATCAATCACCGTAGCCATCGAATTGGAACTTCCACTGCTTACTGATGCTGTATGACAGATGACAGATGATCATTTAAATTATGAAATTTCACATTTTTTTGTTATAACTCATCATCTACACGTACGACTGATCAAGCGAAAAAAGTCTGTTTATAGTTTTGTGTTATTGTGTTCAATACCACCGCAATTGCCAACTTCATTTTTGTTTTCTTTTAATTTGAAGGAAACAGATCTTGGATCACGCCAGAGCTTGTGGTGAATATGCTCCATTGCAAAACACATGAGAACGTTAGTGTTAACGGTTTAAAAATTGTGACCATTTCCTACAAGGTATGAGAAAAATTTGCACAAAATTGCGATGATGTTAAAGTGAAAGCATTGTCGGGAGAAGATGACTTCCAGACGCGACAACAACTCGGCAAACCATCAATCGTTAGCTAACAAGTCATTTCCACAAGGCTACAAAAAATGCGAAAGATTTAACCATCCGTTTGATGGAAAATATATTAAATGAGTCACAAGAGTCAATTTGAAAAGTACAGAAACATAAACAATTTTTTCTTGCTCGGTGCATAAGGAAATTCTTTCTTTTTTAGAGGAAAAGCAATGTTGACTTACTGTCAGAGTTCCAGGAGCAAAAAGTCATTAGTGGCACCATTCTAATCGACTACAAGACTAAAATGCTTTGGCTGGAAGACAATGCTTTGTATCTGATGGGACCAGAGCAATATGGTCTTCTTCAGATGCCAAAACCTGTAGAAAGGATGAATATTCAACGCATGTGATAAGAACTAATCGATTTAAACCGTGCGATGCTTTCGATGGGGGCATCACAAAGTTTACCTAAACCTCAAACGAGTAAGTCCGCCTTTACTCTTAGCAATTTTTGAATAAACATTTTTTAAACATTGATTTCGTATTTTTGATTTATTAATTTCTGCAGCATATAAGCCAAATGCCATTTATAAATGTATTTCGTTGAAATTAATTGTTTTAAGAGAGGTTTCTTAAAACAGTCAATAGGGAGGATCCCAAAAATTGTCTCAACAAGTTTTTCAAGGTGGAAGAAGGTCATAAACAGTAACGGCGTATTCATACGTGAATGACAGATTGGACTTTTGTTTAAATAAAGAGTTATAAACTCACACATAGAACTTATCTTCCAACATTAAGCAACGCCATTAGTTTCTGTACTCAACATGGTGTGATAGATGTTTACCAACTAAATTCGCCACTATTTCACCACGACAACTAATCACTTGTCGCGATAACAAATCACCTCGGAAAACAATTGCAAAACACAACAAATAACTTACAATGTGAGGAACAGCTAGCAGATACATGCACTTCTTTCGGCCGATCTGATCCAGTAAGATTCCAAAAATCACATTTCCGCACATACCGCCGACACTGAGCAGAGATCCAACCCACGACACTTCCTCCACAGAGATGTCAAACATCAGCGGCGAATCCGGAGACTGCAGCATGAGCAGCAGCGGAGCGACCCATCCCAGAGCGATGCCGTGGGCATACGCGATTATGTTGACTGCAATCGATCGGTTTTTTAGATATATTTGATTGATGGCGATCGATCGGGCTTACCTGTGAGTGTGGCTGCCAATTGCCGGATATTGCTGTGGTGGAAGACACTCTCGGGATTTCGGATTTGAAGGCCGAACATTTTTGAACTTCTCACTGGGCAAAACTACAAAAACTTCGGTCGCAGTTTTCAGGTAGTGTCGCCACCACACATCAGCACAACTACTGTAAATGAGGCTGCTTCACGGGGTATCTGGCATCTAAGTGTAATCTCCGAAACTGCTCGGTAGTAAATCATTTTTGGAAGCATGTATGTGGATCCAAATCACATTCTAGTTGTGAGATCGTCGCTAATCTATTCGCCTCTGGATCGGCGGGGTGTGTGTACCTGCGGACTGAGATAGGTATAATTTACGGCAAATACCACGTCGGAACGTTATTCACCGATGACTGGTGAGTTTTTAGTTTGATTTGCGAATGGTGTGATGAAGTGACATTTGTTGTTTGTGAGAGCTGTAAGACGTCGAAATGAAGGTACTCAGGGTAGCGAAATTGAGCCTGAGTTTTGGCTTGGAAAGGGAACGAGTATTTTGAATGGGATTCACTCATATGGGACTGGTTTTAGAATGAGAAGTAACCATCGTTCATCTGTCCCGATCCACAACACGTTGCCATGCTTGGGTGTCACAATCCACATTGCTATCTTACTTGATCGCCAGAAGAGAGCAGAAACTTACTTTAAGCTTACTGTATCGAGTGATGTGGTCTCTGATAAATACATATATTCAATACTTTTGTACGTCACTGACGCCTTTAAACGTATATACTGCTGTTATGACAATCTTGGAGTCAATGAACTTAGATACAAACCCAAAAAAAAAAACTTGTCGCCCCTGCCTGGGTTCATGGACATTCACGAAAATGAAGAATCTGTCTAATACTGCTGTACAGTTATCTCAACTCAGATTGTCAAACATAGCTCTTTATTCAAACGGGTAGTTGCTTGTTTTGTTCAGAAGCAAAACATACTCTCTGGTAAAGTCACATTCCCATAAGTCAATCCTCGCTCAAGAACTCATTTGATTTCCGTATCCTTTCGAAAACTTTAATCACACACGAATTATTTTTAATATGAATGAACTAAATAACTAAGAACTGTTGACTCAACATCGCAATAATCCTCATGGCAACAGCTTAAGTTCATATTTGCTTTGCAAATCTCTTTTTAAACAATTTCTAAGATACATCTGTATGGGAGCACAATACAAAGAAGCCTGATAAACAAATGACGTTCAAGGTAACCGTCAGCAAATGTAAACACTCTATGAAGGAGTCAATGAATTTGGCCATGAACGTATGAGTCTAAGCTACCGGAATGGAGGAGGGGCGCTAAAAATATTCTCGACATCGATGATGAAGGAAAATGATCCTCAATATATTTATTACATCTTGAATTTAGTTTTTATCCATTTAGTGTCTCCTTGAGCTCTTCAGCATCAGAAAATCGTCTTCAGCATCAGAAAATGACGCAACAAGATAAAATCTCTTGGTGTAAGGTCTGAGTTAGTGTTGGATATCTTCCAAATTACAACCCCGTACAGTACCCTGGGAAATTCGTGCCGTTGTCCTGAATAAGAAACACACCTATTGTCAGCTTTTCCTTCCATAAATGATGCAAATTGGAGTTTATGGTTTCACCTTTGCTTTGACTCAATCAACAACAATCCCACTTCCCTGCCGACTGAGTGACCTCGAATTTGATTGAGATGTCTGTACCACGTTCAAGAACTTTTGCTTGTTCTCAGGGTTAGAATGGTGCTTCATCCCCAGTAGGGATTCGTTCAAAATTACCCTCCGAGTTTTCACTACAAGGACGCGATTCTCACTTATTTCTGAGGCGCGGTGAGCATTCGCCTTGCACTGACTTTTGAAAAGTTGAGGTGTGTATGAAGAATGGTGTGCATGACTGGCACCAGTCGAAAGCTTAGTTATCTATGCCATCATTTTCACCTTCATTCGGGCATCCTCATGTAAATACAAGTTTCTCGACGCTTTTAATGTTGTCATCCCTACAAGCAGTAAGCGAGCAGAGTGCTCTTTCTGTCTTTTTGAGCAGCGTTTCGAGAAGCCTATTCTCTTTGCAGCACTTCAGAAGTGGCATTTGTATAACAAGCGTAAAAGATGGATGTAGACAAAAAATTTGTCTTCGCTCGTAAGAGTTAACAATCTGGTGGAGAACAAAGGGATCTACTTTTCATTTCCTTAACCAGGAGAAACAATGAACGCATTAGGTGAATCGTCATAATGTATAAAAACTGGCTGAAATGGAGACTGCGTTGGCAGATATTCATGGTCCGATCCTGCTGCATAACAGCGCTAGGTCCCTTATCTCACACAATTGGAATTAGGATTGCAGTCACGATTGGTGGCTTCATATTTGATGGATTAACTAAGAGCCATTGGGTCCATGGGACCAATTCGGTTTTGGACCGTTACGAGCAAAAGTTTCTGATAAAGTATTTAGCCCCTCGACGTAGATAGCCCCCTTCTTATGGAGGCAAAAGTTGCAAAGCTGAGAGAGTGTTTTCTCCTCATCATCCGTACATCTGCTACACTATTCATTTTATGATAACCCCATGTCGTGTTAACGCGTGTTAACCTGTTGTACAATGTTCCGTTACGACACCTACTAAGTTACTCAACTTAATCCTGTTCAAGCTGAAAGTGGTTTTGGTGTTCCATGTATTTAAATTTTGCTAACAAGCATTTATATTTATCCATTTATTATACAAAGCCTTCTGATCTATAGCACTGAGAGCTTTGCTTTAAAGACTTCACCTGATTCACAGTTTCCTGAAACGTTGTCTAGGAACCCAGCACATCATAAGAGACATTCAGGAGAATCGGTGTGAATGGTGGTTTAAGTTCTGTAAATAGTTGCTGCCTGTTTGTCAGTATATATGTCAATGTTCTCACCCGATATCGCAACCAACAAAAGAGAAACAGCGCCCTCACGAATAGCCTTTATTTCCACATGGAAAATTTTACAATGATCTGCAATTTCTGGACATATATACAAATAATTAAATTTAGGACCATCAGGAGCCCATAAGGATGTAGAGTTAACAGCCCATTTGAGTGTGGAGTTATTCGTATCGTCCCGACTTTTAAGGAAGCAATAACCTAAGTATCTACTTTTGACGCCTTCTTACGCCAAGCAAGTGTAAAAGTGGTTCGTTCATGCAGAAATCTGTAGTGGGAACTGCCAGTACTTACCAATCAGACAGCGGCAACCAGGCTTATGTTCGATCTTCTGGAAAGTTTTGGATCAATACAGTTCCATATTTCTTTTGTTATACGCTAGGAAATATGATTTAACCATTAGATGCTAATCCTGTGCATCTGGTGCACAAATTTAGCTTACTAGTGGCAAGAGGTGTTTGTATTCTTAAAGTAAGGACACGAACCTGGCTAAATCTTTAGCCATGCAGTTAACTGAAATCTTTTTGTAATCCGCTTCCTAGCGCAGCCATAAATTGAATTGATGTGACATTTTATCTTAAGATGCACGACAATCGACGGCCATTTTGAAGATTAATGAGACTGATTGTATGGTCCTTGATTGCAACCTGGCTGCTTATGAGAATGAAGATTTCTTCTAAAGATACGTTCCACGTTACTTCAGCCCGGAACGCGCTGCAACGATTGGGGAGTCTAGAAGGTAGACTTAGATTGAGATCTCCACATGCATTGTTCAACGCCTTTTTCAGTTTTAAATCCATCACAATAAATGGAGATGGAGTCTACAAAAAGATTGTGGCCGGCAGATCACAATTCACTCCTTGGAGGCATGGTGATGAAGTTTTGCCTCAGAGTGATATATGACGCTAGATAGTCCAGGGCTTGTAAGGCGATATTTATTTTGAGGAGGAGTTTTGAATTTCTATGGAAAGGACATCTTGATGCCATTTATTAAGCACACAAAGGGTATGGGCTTAAGAAAAACATCCAAAGGATCCGAAAGGATGCTCTAATGCATATGGATGCTAGTTGGTGAAAAAAAAAAAACAAAATTTGGTCATCTTCGAGATTCGTTTATTCTTTCTTAGCATAATATATTGTACCACACATTCGTAAGTAGTCTAAAATTCATTCCACCCGCTTCACATCATTCGCATGATAGCTTCTATACTCTTCCCCTTTGTCTCCGGCACAAACACGGCAACGAACACAGCTCCAGCAAAGCAACACGTAGCAAAGAAAAACATTGCGCCGTGCATTCCAAAGGTGTACGTCAGCAGTGGCAAATACTGCAAACAAATTTACTCAAAACCACCCTCATCCAAGATCTACCACCAGAACACTAACCTTCAACATGAGAAACGCAAACACCCAGAGGATAGCCATGCAAAACATACATCCAACGCTTCGGACCTTAGGAGGCATTAACTCCGACGTCACCAGGAAGGGGAGTGTCAACACGCCCATAGACGCAACGCATATGGCAAACGAGAAACTGACCAATGGCACCCAATTGAAGCCCTCCAAGTTGTAGCCCTGGTCTTTGAGGTGTGTATACATTCCGAGGCAAAAGAGTCCAGCTCCAGTTCCGATTGCTGACAATGTAATGAGAAGCTGTTTGAAAAATGCTGAAAGGTGAGCAACTGAAGAACAGTCTGGGGTTTGGTGTTTACCTTGCGTCCAGCTCGCTCCACAAGCGCTGTGGAGACATACGAGCCAAAGAGCTCAATCACACCGATAATGATGGCTGACACATTTGGAGACAAACTCGATCCTGACTGCTTGAAAATCGAAGCTGTGTAGTTGATCATGGCGAAGCATCCACAGAATTGATTTAGAGCCATCAAAGCGATGCCAATCATGATGGCTTTACGAGCAATCCGATTATCTGTAAAAGGGAAGGAAAACTTGATTCTTTGTTTGTTTTACTTGCTGGCAAAGGGAACACGATTTAATAACACGAACTTATGGCCAAATTAAATCAATTTAATCCAACTGCAAACACTGGGAAGCAAAATAAATCCAATCCACTCGTAAATCAATATCCGCCAAAAGCCTAAGTGGCATAACATTTTATCGCACTATGGGATGTGCACCACAAAACAAAAACAAAAAATCTCATTAAAGAGTGAATCACCGGGTGGATAAGCTGAACAATTAACCTGGCATAGTGAGCTGTTCGAATGGAACAGCCGGAATCGAGTTTAAAGGGTGAGTTAAAATGAGAGCTTATGTTGTTTCGGTATTCTCTGAGTGGCGTGTGGGCTTATTTGGACAATTACCGTCGCAAATGAATGGGCGGATAATTGATGCAGAGAGAATTAAACACCACTCAGTTGGAGATTATTGCGTTTCAGGGGAGAATCCAATAATTGAATAAAAATAATAAAAAATGGGTGGCGCTGTATTTCAGGAGAAACTGGGGTTGCCTAGAAATCGAAAGAGGTGGAACAGCAAAAGTTGACTGAGAGTTCAATTTAGGAATCGAACTTAGGTCACCGACGTAGGACTCGGTGCACTTATCCATTACCTCCGCTGCTGACAGGAGAGAAAAGACAGAAAGGATCAATTTTTCAGACATGATTTTAAGACATGAAAAATGTTAGGTTTTCGGTGGATAAGAGTTATAACTTAGGATAGGATTTTGCTAGGTTAAATAAGGTTGATGTGGCTGCCGGAACAAGATTGTTAAATCCCAACTGGTGCACGAGTGGGACTTTTAAGATACCACAAGACCGACAAAATTGTAATTTTTCTTGTTTTTTTTTCAATAGGCTCTTTTTATCAGGTCACACATGACATTCATCAAACTCCTTTGTCATTTTTGTTCAATATCGTTTGATAACTCATCACAAAAAAATTCACACCACAACAGTATCTCCAAATTGTTCAGCCGTATGATGGAAGTCAGTGTTCTGTAGGAAACAATTTTTCTTGTAACTTTAGAAAACTGAAGACCCTGTCTTTCGAATACTAGTCACAAAATGGAGTCCCAGCAGTGGATTACAAGCTATACACTATAGCAGCCATAGTGAATATCGTGATGAATTGATTCATCGTCGTTCTCAACAGCTTGGTTTGGCGTTCGAGTATTTTACATGATGATCGGCCAAAAAGAGTAAAAAAATCAACTTCTCCAAGAATTGAAGTCACTCGACTTGAATTTTCGTCATATTTTCAGTTGCTCGGCCCTGGAAAAACTCAATAAAAATTCGGTCTCTTATCGTGAAATTTCTTCCAACAATAAAGCTAATTTCTGGCTTAATGAAAATGTTAATAAGAAAGCAAGCATGGGCTGATAAGTAACCCGAAGAGTATTAAGAGCTACCATTACATCCTTTAAAAATAACGGTATGGTGTTGTTAACGGGCTAGGGGATCATTTGTCCATATCTTTCAAAAATGTGGCGAATCTGCATGTTATGGCAAAGTATTCGTACCAGGTTTACTGACTACGTTCTTCCTGAATTTAAGGAACATGATCTCGGTGAGCTTTGGTTTTAACAGTATGGCACTACGAGCCATACAGCACATCAAACAATGACCTTTTTGAGAAATAATTTTGGTGGGTACTCAATTTTACGTTTTGGTACGAGAAATTGGCCGCCTTAAGCGTGCAGTAATACTACTAATGTAAAGTATCAGGTCCTAAGAAAAATGTCATATACGATTGACACGTTGAAAGCCAACATTACCACGAGATACCAGTCGCTTTGCTTTCACGAGTCATCCACAATTGGATCTTCCGACTGAACTAAGACGTAGTCTTGACCAACTTTAATATGATAATATGATATGATTTCCAAAAAGTAAATGCCATGATTTGTTCTTTTAAACGATATTAAACATTTCAAGTTCACATTCAAATTTATGTGTCTTATATAACATCATAAATAAAACCTCACGACGAGTCACCCTTCACCTATCCTTCAAACTCCTGCTGTCCTTTGCTTCCTAAGGGAATTTCTTTCTTTCCTGTTTAAAAATAATAATAATAGCCTAGGCTATTAGTGGTTTTAATTTCCGGAAAGGTCAAGGTAGGTCAAGGTCAAGATTCTAGAATGGTCAACAAAAAGAAGACAGTCTGTTTCCTTGAAGGCAAATGATTTGTATGGTCAGGTTGTGCAGAAATCATAATGATTATTTGTAGTCGTCCCTACTCTACCTCTATTTACAAACTCTACATGACCTTTTAATCACCTTTCTCAAACTTATCTCTCAACGGATACTTACTGAAATCACTCCAAGCTAGTGGACTGCCATCCTGATCACCGTCTTTTTCGTTGCCAATAAAGTTTATCTTCAAGTTCTCCATTTCGCTCTTGAATTGCATTGGTGGCTCCTGGGATATACGCCTGTAGTTTCGGAAGAACCTCAGCGCCTTCTCAGCTTCCTTCAAAAGAATGGAAAGTCGATAAAGTTAAACCGGATTTTCAACACGCATCCACACCTCACCTTAACTTTGTTGTTCTTAAGCAAATGCTGTGGAGTTTCAGGCAGAAAACTGAATCCAATGAAAAACGCCAGCGGTAAAGTTGCCAAGACGAGTGGCACCACTTTAAATGGCAAAAAGTTTCCAAGGACAAAAGCCAAAAGGATTCCAATGTTACACGACAAAACCAAGTATGAGCCCATCTTCCCTCGAACACTAAAATGAACCATGTCTTCAGCGGTCCTCTCTGCCAATCGATGCTTGTCCTTACCTGACCTCTGTGATTTCTGTCACGTAAATGGGTACAAGGGAAAATATTCCACCTCCCTGCAACCCACCCAAGAATCTAGACATCAGAAGATAATTCACATTCGTTGCGAAAACAATCAACAGCCAACTCAGCTAAGAAAGGTGTTATGACAGAAGGTTTTTAAAATTTTGATGAGAAATTACTTACCATTCCTGGAAACGTCACCATTAGCAGAGCGTACTTCCGTCCAAATTTCTCTGCAAGCCATGAGAAGAGGAAACTGCCAATCAAGCCTCCAACGCAAAGCATCGCTCCCACCCAGGACGCCTCCTCGTTTGTCATTGGCCCATTCGTAAATGGAGTGTCTTCCTCTGACTGGAGAATCAAGAAACTAGCCGATGGCCATCCACAAAATGCTCCATATGATACCGATGCGATGTTTACTGTTGAGAAGAATTTGTTTAATTTTGACAGATGTCATATGGATAACTTGGTGAAATTGTGACGTTTGGTAGGAAAGTTATTTTATTAATTTGCAATGAAGACAAATTAAGACCTTAATAAGTGATTCCTCTTTAAACATACGCAGTCGTAGGGTTTTGTATAAATCAATACGTTGTGTTTACATCTAACTTGTGTGTGTGTTAGTAACATATACAATTTCAATCACTTGGAGTAGGACCGGGTTTTGTCACACAGCAGTCTTGGAAAGTCGTTGTTGTGAAGAAGCAATAAACCGGCGACGGTTCATTTAATCTTTCACTTAATTTCTTTTCGTAATACGTGACGGGTTGGTCATCTAGTGGTTTTTCAGACGTCATTTGTCTTGGCGCTAACATCTCTTTCTCTCCAAAAATCTTGACAGAAACTCTACATCCTACCTCAGTGGAACGAATTGAGTCCCTTTGCACCTCAACAACGTTAGAACATATTGAAAACTTATTTCTAACGTGATTAGTATGCATACAATTCCAAAGTGAATTGAAGTCGAGATGTTAGTTGGCAGCTTCGAAAATGAGATTTTACATCTTTCGAATATTTTTGTAGGAAAGAGTGAAAACCATATTCTTGTTCATGCCCTTGTCCGATTTCTTCAAGTAAGTTTTTACTCAAATTCCCTTCCAATTGCTTCCCTAAGTCTTAATTCTTATCCAAGTCCTTGTGAAAGTTCTTGTCTACTTTGCAGCTTCGGAGCTGGAATTTGACCCCTTTATCCAAGCTCTTGTCCAAATTTTTGTCCAAAATCTTTTCCATGCCTTTGTCCAGATTCCTGTCAAAGCTCTTGTTCAAATTCTTATTCAATTCCTTGTCGAACTCTTTATCAAATTTCTTGACCAAGTTCTTGTCCAAGTTGTTATCCAAATTCTTATCCAAATTCTTCTCTAAGTACTTAACTAACTCCTTTTTAAGTTTTTGTCCAAGTTGCTGCTTCAGAGCTTCAATTTAATGTCTTTCAATTTTTTGTTGAGGAAAGTAAATAAGTTGTTCTATAAATTCTTGTCTAAGTTGTTTGCCAAATTGTTGTCCAAATTCTTCTCGGAGTCTTTGTCTAAAGCCTTATACAAATCCTTGTCCATGTTCTTGTCCAAAATTCTCCCTTAAGTTGATGTATAAGTCATCAAAAATCTTGTCGTAATTCTTATTCTAGTTCTTGTCCAAGTCCTTTCACAAGTCCGAATCACTGCCCAAGTCATTCCCATGTGATTGTACAAGTAGCTTCGTTCACCTGTTTCGAGTTGATTTCAAATCCTTTGGGAAGATGTAATTCTATTTTTTGTCCATGTCTCAGTGGATAAATATAGTGACTCCACCATCATTCTTTCCTTCCCCGTGTTTCATCTCACCTATCCCCCAGTGTATTGTGCTCTGCAAGTTAGCACTGTACTTCGAACAGTATCGTCTGATACGATATTGGTATTCTATTATCTTCTATTTTACATATCGATATCCTAGTCTTAGACGCTACAAGACCTTGTCACAACTGCGTGAAATCCAGTCCAACCGTATCTCACGACAAGAAGCAGCATCAAAGCGTATCAACAGCAATGAAACGAATCCCAGAAAGCAAGATGTACAAATCGGTTCAACCCAAGAATTGGAAGTTGCCTAATTCGAAAACACGCATGGTCATTTCCGAGCATATCCATTTGAGCGAAAGCGTGATAGAAGTCCGTCCTGTTCTCGCAACCCAAACACCCCCAAAGGAACGTGGGACACGTATTCTTAGAACGTATCCGATATGCAAATGAAATAACGCAAACAACTTCTTGAACGGCTAATACCAGAAAACAATACATACTGAAGTCCGGAAACGAAACTTGAACTGGCTTAAAACCCCGTGACGCATCAAAAAGCTAGAGTCCGTCCCTCGCGAAGTAATAAATTCAGCGGTAGTTCCGTGAGGGAGGTGGTTCCTGGGATATGGTTATTGTCAGAATAATCCAATCCTCTCACGTACTCCGTACCACGTATCACACCCTGTTCACTTAACCTAAAACTTCATCACATCGCATACGGAAGGAAAGTCATTCAATGGTTATACCATTTCGTTTGCCAAAATCGAGTTCACACCGTGCCACTTCAAAAACTCTGCCGGTAGAGCCAAGCCTTGAAATAAAGTGAATGCTTTGAAATTAGAATACATTTCCAAATACAATTCGTATGACAACATTTTCAATA
This sequence comes from Eristalinus sepulchralis, assembly GCA_944738645.1. Classification (NCBI taxonomy): domain Eukaryota; kingdom Metazoa; phylum Arthropoda; class Insecta; order Diptera; family Syrphidae; genus Eristalinus; species Eristalinus sepulchralis. Next base: position 37,448,404 of record OX122883.1, read on the forward strand.
CACATTCCACCTGGTTGCACTTAATTTTTCATAGTTTTTGAGAACTGAAAACTCAAAACTGTACGAAATGCGAATTAGAAAATCAAATATTTTCCTTCTTTCGGAAAACTGACAATCAGGTACACACTGCAAGTTCATTCTCGGAAAACAAACTATTTGCTAATGGAACGCATCGCAATATGGAGCCATATCAGCTAAAGTTATCACGAATGCAATTCTATTTCCATAACATGGCCAAGCGAATGTACACAAACGTCTTACCTACAATCGTGCCAGTGTTTTGCATTGATTGCAATTTCCCACGGAAGTGCTTGCGTATGAGAGGCGCATCCCTCCAACGTGATCTGAATAAGTTTGGAATTTCATTTAATTGATTTTGTATTTGGAAGAGATAAGCCAAAATCAGTGCATTCGAGATAAGGTGTTGCCTAATCGAAGGAAGTAATTGTAGCCGTAGGTCATTTCTGTTGGGAAGGCAGCTACGTTTCAATGAGGCGGGGTCTTTTCAAGTGCATGTAATCGAACTTGTTGTTGCATTGCGAACATATTTTAAGGCGTAGATGCTTGTGAATAACGACGTGACTTACATACTCTAACATCCTTCCCATTGGGTTGCGTTACATGTGAACGTCAACTAGCCCCTGTGACATTAAAGATTTACGTTTCAAGTTCAGAATTGTAGATAGTCGTAGTTCTAATCTCATAAGTGGTATCCAATGTGACCGTTAAGTTGGAAATGATGTCGAAAAGCTAAAATTTCTCGATTTTCAATTTGAAATTAATCTATTCAACTTCTTTTATACGGTATTTGTTTATGGTCCTGTTTGCGTTGATGGCGTCTGGAGAGGAAGATTCAACGCCGAACATTATAAACTGTATGGCGATATGCGCCTGGTCAAGCGTCTTCGGATACAACGCTTAAGATGGTTAACCCAAGTAATGTGTATGGACACCACTGCTCCGGCCCAAAAAGTCTTTGACTCCGAGCCATTGGGACAACGCAAGAGAGAACAGCCTAAGTTGAGATGACACATATAATTGCGGTTTGATTTTCAATATACTTTTTTCGTCAGATCACGTTTTGTCATTTCTGATCAGTATCCTTTAGCAAGTTATCATGAAAAGACGTACATCCCATAAGAGTCTCCAAATTGTTAAGCTGTATTATGAAAATCAGCTTTTTGTGAGGAATGCTTTTTGTACGATTCGGGAAACTTCGTTTGCAAATTTGAGTCCCAGTTTACATTAGTACATGATACTCGACCGGTTATAGCCTTGGACAAAAAACATAAGATCTTCAGAAATAATCAAGCTACAACTGACGCTTTGGAAGCCAACAGTACTTCAGTAGATAACTCGATATTTTTTCAAATTCAAACCACGCAAAGTGCATATAGGAGTCACGTCCAAAAATCGACCATAAATCTCTGTCGTATGAGTCTACGAAACCAAAAAAGAGCCTACGAAAAAGTCACCAAAGCCACAAAAGGAATTCGTCGCGTTAATTTTTGTGGATCAAAAATTGTGCAGATCTTGAAGGCTTATCTCGTAATAAAGGGAATTTATATGAATAACCCATGTCCGTCTCCCAATGGAAAAGTTGCTGAAATTTTGCAAGATCGGTACGGAAGCTGTCAGCAGTTAACGGGAGGACTGAACATCGACATGTAAATCAAGCAGACTCCTTAAAGAAGCTTAATGTTGGAGTTCCTACAAATTAATGTAAAGAAAAGTATTTTAGCTGCTAATTTGTGTGTTTAAATGAATGAATATCGAACACAATTGATCATGATCGAAGGCCGGTTTAAAAAAACCCACAAACAACTTTTAAGCCCATGCTTCTATGCACAACTTGAGTCCTGAATGAAGCAATCAAGAAAGAACGAACAGAACTGGACAGCAAAAAGGAAGTTGTCATCCAGCATGACAATGATTGACAATGCACATATTTTATGAACCACAACAAATTGGCAGAGCTTGTTTTGAACGTTTTAATGTATTCAACGAGACGTATAGGGGACGTCACTAACAAAAATTAATAATTTGATATTAATTTTTGTTTTTGTTAGTGGCGCCCCCTATATGTCCCGGGACTTATTGAGTGATGTGTTATAATATTTATATAAAACGCATATAAAACAAGCAAAGTCTAAATTCATTTATAGTCCCTTATGCTGGCTAGGGCCAGATAACGAACCAAAGGCAGCATTTTTCTTTATTCCTTGTAAGATATCCACTAAGACCAAAAATTTCGGCTGACGTGAGGCTTACGATACAACACTTTATCAATTTTTTTGTAGACAGAACAGATAGACAGAGAGAAACAGACAGTATTACCATCAAAATGGCAACCAGTTTTAAAACCTGCAAAAAAGCTGGAAGACAAACCAGAACCGTCCTTTTCAAACGGTTTTAATTTTCTTCCCATCACTCTCTACTTTGAATGCATAGAAAAGATTTGCTTTGCGATGATAAAGAATTTGGACTCGTTTCACAACATTTGTCAGCGTCATTCATTCGTTTTATGATATCGAAGTGAGCATCTAAAATTAGCGGCGCTATTCAAATTTGACAAGTTATTGGTCTGCGTAAAATGAGTTGAGATAAGAAAAAAGTTCACCCACATGTCACTTAATGCAAGAAGAAACACAAACCAAGTTTTTGATTAAATTAAACTTAAGAATATTAAAATGCAATATTTCAGCATCGAGTATCAATGGAGTAAAGAAACAGAAACACTTTTCATTTCAGACTTGTTTATTGTCTACGTGTGATCGTTTGAGATCTGTTCATGATTTTGCAGCTACAGGCCACAACTTCAAGCAATTATTTACTTTTTTCCTTTTTACTTACATACAGTGATTAAATATTTACACAATGAACTCATAAGGCTGTCATAGGCTGAGTTTACTAACGCCAGCGGAATCCTTTCGTACGCTACTTCTAGTGTCAAATACCTCGGATTGGGTCACTGATCACTCAGTAAAAAAACAATTTATGCTGATCCAAACCCAAGACATTTCTTCTTCTTAGTTCCTTAACCCTATTACGGAGCCTAAAGGCTCTATAAATCCTTCGCGGTATCATGTACGATTTAAGATCTCTTCAACTCTTCCACAGCAGTTGGGGCACTCGCTCTTTTACCGTCTTTGCATCGCATGTTTTGCTATGGAAATCTCAACTTTTCCAAGGGTATGATCAATGCACTGCCACTTGCGCCGTCGAATAATGGTTCCTATGGGTTCCTGGCTGGCCTAAGGATTGATAAAGGACGAATGATCGCATAGGCCCATTTCAGATTATGTGACAAATCTGTCTGACCATGTTAATTAAGTTCTTGTCTTCTTTCGCTCTCTTTCAACCTGTTATCATAATTTAAAGAAAACCCAATGAGCAATGTGGCTTGGTATTCCAATACCACGTGGTGGCAAAACTCACTCTTCAATGTTCATTTAAACCATTACTGCAAATTTCGCCCAAAATTCCAACATTCCTAAGAAAGATTTCTTTCTATTTGTTCTAAGACAAATTCGAGCGCAGAAGTTACAATCTTATTTAACAAGTTTATTGACCAGAAACCGAAAATAGAACCCACTGTTCAGCAGAAGAACAAAAATCCGTCTATTCTGGTAAGACCGAAAGCACAGCAGGGCAGAAAGATGAAAAATGTCATCAGCTTAAGATAGAAGAAACTTATTATCTGTCGCATTTCATTTCGCAGATAACACGCCTCTTCAAGCGATATTCACATCTGAAATTAAACGTGTCCTCATTTCAATTATCAATCGGCCAAAATTTTAAATGTGGAACAACGTCATCAGTGACCGATTTGAGTTTTTCTCGACTCTGTTTACTTTTCAGAAAACAAACTTCAAACACTTTTCATTCTATACCATAGAAACGAAAGGTTTAAATCCGAAAATGTTACAATCACCTTGTTTGAAATTGTCCTTCTGAGGAACCCAAAATAGTGGACAATTGCCATTAGATCCTGTTCCAGAAATTAGGGAAGGGAGATTTAAGCCCAAGAGCATTTAAATAAGACAGAGGGGCAGTAGTCACACCCCTTTTGTACAACAGATACATATATTGAGGAACCATTAATTTACCAGAATTTGTTTATTCACAAAATGTAACCATTTCTCAGTACTCTATTGTTTTAAGAACTTAACACATCACTGATGAATTTTGATGAAAATGCAACCAAAATTCACTTAAAAAAAACCAAACAACTCACAAATCACCCAAAAAACATACTAACCACAAATGGAAGCAAAATACTGATACTTTAGAGTATTCACAGTCATCCTGGCGGTGTGTCCTTTTATCCCGTATACGTTGCTTTACATTAAAAGCACACAAAACACTAACAAAAATTAAACCGTTACTCACAACAAGACACACTTGAGCCGACTAATCTCAGCGACTACGACGATGCACCGATTTCACCAGTAGACCCATCGCCTCGAAGTGCTCTCTGCTTTCACAACGACGCGACGATCGGACAACCCCTTAATCGCGGCAAATCCTCTAAGACAGTGTAAATTTACGGTGTGCTATGCAAATACACGCGATAAAGGCTTAAGACCGCCGGAACGCTGTGCATTTTGAAACACGACCCCGACTAGAATATTCAGGGAAGACCTGTTTGACGAGCTGCTGAATGTGTGCTTTGAGAATTTTGATTGATTGCCGGCTCACTGATCTTGTATTCTAATCTCAAGAGATACGCTCTTTCTTTTGTTTTATAAAACAGAAAAAAAAGTGAATTTAGAAAATAAAAAAAACGAATTTATGACGCACGGTTGCGGTTGTGGAGGCGGTTGCCAGTGTGTCAACGGAATGTCTAGTGTAATCTTGAGAGTGGGATGCAGGCTGCCCAAATGCAGGTTGGGGATGATGTAGACGTTACGTATGTAAGTGAGGGAACACTTTTGATTGCCACCTGTGTTTACCTTTCATCTGCAGATGATAGGGAATGCAGAAAGTATTGCACGTGTATCACAAGGGATGACTATTCGTATAATTTCCGACAGCAAGTAGAGAAAAATCAGCTCAGTATCAGACTAGATGGAAATTAAACAGTTTTTAGAAGTCAGTGTATGAAAATTTTGCTTGATATTTTCAAGCTCAATGCAATCAAATAATGGTTAGCTATATCCATCATCACATGTTAGATGCTCCTAATGTAATTCAAGAACACTCCCTCACCCGTAGGTTCTGCTTTGTGAAATTATGATTGCTAAACGCTTACTTGGTTAACGAAGCAAACGGGTCTGAGCCTGAGGGAGCCACCTTCAATCCATGACGGAACCGAGAACTTGCTTCGTGTTCCGTGTTTATATCGGAGTTTTCGGTCTCTACCTCTCAAACCTAAGGATTTGGTTCAAAGACCCTCCTAGCTGGAGAATAGTTGTCCCTTGTATTTGGTACAGCTGGTAAATTTGGAAGTTATAAGCTCCTCGAATATATTTTACTGCCAATTGTAAAAACATTCATTCTTCCTATTCACAGCCTTTTAAAATCCAACGCTGTCCGCCAAATTTTGAAGAAATTGCGTATTTGGTTTCAAGGAAAAATTGTGAATGCTGTCGACTTCTTAAAGCAACCAAATCTTATGACCCATAAAATTAGATTGATTAGATTAGATTGATTCAGCCAGCTAAGTAAAATTTCATACTTTGATTCTAATATCCCTGGATATGGTCTAAATGTGGTCTTCTCTTCGGTATTGCCGAGGGTTATATCGCGAGCAGATGCAATGATAATTAATACTTCGTGTGAAATGTTTCGTTGTCGCTTATGATAAGCGACACAAGGTTAGGAATGGAAGATATATTCAGTTTTGACCAATTTTGGACCTCATGAAGTTTGTGATTGTATCGGCACTTTCTTTGGAATTTAGACCCATATACATACAGTCGTTTTAAGTTAAACAACTGTTAACTAATAAAAAAGACGAGTAAGACGAGTAATCTGGTCTACAAGTATTTTAACTGATGTTAATTTAAATTTTCTGTATTAAATGCTGTTCTTCTATCAAATTGTGGCAACAATTTTGAACTTATTCGAATCGAGTATTTTCTGGTGCAGTTCAGTTAGTTCGCTCAGTTATTTAAAAAAATTTAATAAATATTTAAATAACTCGACATTTAACAACTGACGCAATGCATTTTATGTACTCGTAGAAGAAGTGAGACTTATCTTGTGTTTACGATTCATTTTTATTTTTTAACAGACTGAAGCAATGACACCGCTTTGACCATACATTTAAAAATCTCTGGATTTTCGATTACACTTTGAACATGATGGCGGCCAATCGGTGGATGTACAGCATTGATACTTATTTTTTTTAACGGTACCAATATGTCACTAGGATGAATTAAAAGAATTTTTGCTTTTCGATATGGAATAATATTTGAATTTAGATAAACTGTGCTTATACTTCTACGTATTTTAGGATACCTGTATCTATGGCCAATAAAACTGGCTTTTAAGAGTTTATAACATCACATCAAGTTGTGGATTTCTTGGCGTATATCAACCTCATGAAAACTATAAATTTTGGTATCTATGAAGATACCAAGATACCAAATACAAGAACGAACGCATTTTTAATTAATCAAATTGAGACTACCCATCAGATAGAAAAAATAATCAAAAAAATTATTGCGATTTCATACATTTTCACCTACTCGTAGTATGAGACTCACTAACTGTTGTATTTTTTTAATTACAAATTACATACAAAATACACATCGTAAACACTAGCATTTTTGTACCATATCCGCCCAATCGCGATGACGCACTTCATTTTTATTAAATTTAAATATCACTCCAGTTAAAATTCAAGGAACAAAAAAAATACAATATTTATTAAAGAATGGTCCTACGAAAACATGTGATGATATTTGTGAACAAAAAGTTTACAGAGAATTATTCTTAAATCTTTTAATATTGTATGATAGAAGAATTAATGACAATTATGCGTGAGTATATCGGCCAAATGATCGCCGTGGCTTCTGTGGCATATCTCTATCCGTTCAGTGTTTTCAATTGCTCTGTCACAAATTTGAGGTTCAATGTTCAATTTATTATTTAGTTCTTGAATTCAATATCCTCAGAGAAAGAAGTGCAACGGTGTCAAAGCATATGATCGTGGCGGCTAATTCACAAGGCAACGACGTGAAATGACACAGCCATTGAATTTTGCAAGAGCCATTGTTTCGTTGGCTGTGTGGCGAGTGAAAATCATCATGTTGAAAGCACAGTTCGTTCATATCCTCAATTTCTGGCAACAAGAAGTCCGTTTCACACCATTCACGGTAATTGCTTGGTCGATCTAATTTTCGAAGAAGTACGGACCAATGACGATGCCAGCTAATAGACAAATAGCCTATCAAACAGTCGCTTCTGTTGGATTCATCGGTTATTCAACAATAACTCGTAGATTCTTATTTGCCCAAATGTGGCAATTTTGCTTGTAAGCAAATTCACTGAGGGAAAAGTGTGCCTTATCGAAATCACCAAGTGCACGAAATACATTTGAAAGCCCATTTTCGTAAAAGGCATCCACAATTTTAACACGCTGCTCAATTGTGTATTCCTCCACGGTTAAACTTATCAAACAAGGAAATGTCAAATTAGTCGACTTCACATTACGGTGTGACCCACAAATGACTTAGTGCATTCTGGCTGGAACACCCTTTATATCCTCGCTTACCTCTGCTGTGCATCCTCTTCGGTTTTTGCAATAATTTGATGCATTGTTGGCTATCCCTGGATTTCGACCAATTTTTTTTTAGCAAAATTTAAGTTTCAACTTTTCTTTTCAAATACAAACATTTGCCAATTTCAATATTTATTCAAATATTAAATCGACCCAATTTTAGATTGCAAATAAGACACCCATTATAAGATTAACGCACCCTACGTCAATTTAAAGATCCTTGTTTATAGTTCTTGCGAAATGTTTTCATTAAATCGTATTTCCCAACCACACCTACAGTTGAATAATTTGAAAACTACACGTATTTCTATAGCTCCGGCCAAACTGAAAGAAGTACAACGCTCAAACATGACACTGTTCCCACCGTGTCTCAGAGATTTGTTTCAAGGAATGGCTTGAATTCGGTATTGTTGGTCGTCTAAGCAATAAATGGGGTACACGGTATATGTGCAAGGGTTTGATTTTGCATTTCGACCCAGCAAGGATTAACTCAAAGCTTGGCCTAGTCCCGTAATAGACTCCTTATGTTGGATTTAAAAAATCCAATAAATTTGAGCAAGCATTTTAAAAAAATGTAAACCGTTTTAGATGAAAGAAAAGACAGATTTTTTTATTATTGCAGTTTTAGCTACTTGTATTTGTTGTTTTCTATGTATCATTTGTGCACACTTTACACATACATTCGTATCTATATAACATATTATTTTATATTATTTATTAATTAATTGTAATAAGTTTAAAAAAAGAAACTAGAATACTACATCACAGAACTTTTTTTTAGTGCATCCTTAAATAATTTATAACTTCGATCTGTACAAGTAGAGTAAATGAATTGAATTGTGTGTGCGTGTGTGTTGTGTTTGGACACGCCATATTTTCTCTTTTCTTGATTCCCTTTAATAGTTTCCTTAAAGAACTACCTCTATTTAAAATATATTTGATTTGGATTTCTCTTGGAAAATGTATATAGCAAAACGAACAAAAGATACGATGGACACTCAATCGGAAAATCCGCTCGTAATCCTTCTTTGATTAAATTAAAACAACGAAAAAAAAAACATGCATTTAAAAAAGAAACTGTTCCTTTAAAAGAGAATTATTTTGGCATACGGTAGATTAAACGAAACCTTAACTTTTACCAAAATTAAGGAAGGACGCAGAATTGCTGCGGACAAATTTAATAAAAGCTAAATTTAGACTAAAATTTAAAAAGGAAAATAAAGAAGAAGAAAAATAAGAAATAGTAATAAAATAACTACAACAACAATCTAGACATAATGGCGATAAAATAACAGTATTCATCTTTCGTTCGTCCTCCGATGTCAGCCATCTGACATGGGGACGGTTGCCGCAACCGAGTGACAGAACAGCATCACGCCTTCGGGCAACGGACGTAGCGCAACACCAAGTAGCCGAGCATGCGGAACACCAAGAGGAACACGATCAGGACCATAGTGTTCAACCACAGTGGGCATGTGGAGTTTTGCGCATTCAGCACATCCTCGTACGGTATGAATTCGGTGTCGGTGTGCTTGCACACCTCATAACTGCTTGGATTGCCGCATCTGAAAGGAAACATAGAAAGTCATTTCAGCACACAGGAGATTGAACAGAGATTGAACAAACCTTATCGCAGGACCCTCACGGAACTCAAGGATTTGCATATTCTGATACGCGTAGTGAATCATTGACGTGTAGCGTATCCAGCTGAGGCCCGGTGGTATTCGCGTCGACAAATAACCACCAAAGAGCTGAGTGGCCAGCGTGTAGAGAGCGCTCAGCGTTATGCTGACGTTCATATCCATGCAGCAAGCACCTATGAAAAATCCAACGCTTTGAGCCACTATCGTATTGAGCAGTAGGAATACCAACATCAAGAAGAAAAGCTTGAAACTATGGATGTATGTGTGTGTTTGTGGTGGGGGTTTGGGGGGTGGTGGGAGAGAGTGTAGAGTAAAAGAAGGCGGGAACATGAAAAAAATTAAAACAATTAAAATTAGAGAAAGAGGAAACAAACAATACGAGAGAGAGCATGGCTCATACGTACCTACAACAACCAAGCATGGGGTAGCTGATCATGAGGTACACCGTGGGAAGGGTTACGATTAAAGGCAGTTCACCGAACATCTTTGCGAGGTAGTAGGCGGACAGTCTGTACGCACCGGAACGCCTTTCTTTACTTATGACTTCACGCTCGGAGGGAACTGTGAATAGAAGAAATACTATTGATCAGCCGAAAAGTATGCAAAGAAAATCGAAAACGATTGTGATTTGAGGGGTGTGTGTATTCGATGGAGTGTGCCTCGGATAAGTGTTGGAGAAACTTACATGAATTAAGCGCACCAAACAAAGCAAACAACATCCAGTAGGTCTGCGAGAAGAACATCCACCCTTGCAGGTCGTGCAGGAACTCCTCGGTCCTGGGAATTTGAAACCAAATCGCTCCGGCCATCAGGCCCAAGCCGATCGTTTGCAGCCAATTCAACTTCGAGAGCATACGTGGCTTGGCCTCTTTGAAGTTCCGACTGGACAACACCCGGAACTGTGTGTGAAACTTCGTTGGATAGTCCAGCCAGTCGTGCGACTGCGAGTCGGCCTTGCACAGCTGCTGCCCGTCTTCGGGATTCAGCTCGTCGCAGTGGCTCTTGATATCGTGGTAGTAGTCGAAGATGTTATTGAAGGTGTCTTTTGTGGAGTTGCTCGTGAATTCGCTCTTCACCCGGATGCAGTTCCGGTTGAGGAAATTCCCGTGAGATTCTCTGGCGGCCTTGAACAGCTTCTCCCTGATGTCAGGATACGATTTGATTTGTTCAACTGAAAGAGCGAGAGGAAATGGTTAGACTACACAGGGCGTGAGGACGTATGCTTACGAATGAAGTCGGCGGGGTTGTAGTGCGGCTTGATGGCGACGCCGATGTCCTCGAAGTATGTGTAGATGTGGTTCACCTCGCCGAAATATGCCGTGCGGCCGTTGTAGAGCAACAGCAATTTGTCGAACATGTGGAACATCTGTGACGAGGGCTGATGAACTGAGATAACAACGGTTTTGTGCTCCTGAATGGCATACCTCTTCAGCACGCTCATCAGCGAAATGGCCGAGTGGCTGTCCAAACCTGATGTGGGCTCCTGGAAGATAAAATCACACTTGAGCACAACTGGGCGACGGTGGGTAAGAAATTTGAGCTCACATCCAGCAGCATCAAAAGTGGATTGGTCAGGAGCTCGCAGGCGATATTTGCCCGCTTTTTCTCGCCTCCGGAGAGACCTCGATTCAGGTAGTCCCCGAACTTTGTCTGTTGGCAATTTGTGAGCTCAAGGGCGTCCAATATTCTGTCCACCGACATGATCTTCTCCTGGTAAGGCATTTTCTCAGGTAAACGCAGCAGCGCTGTATACACGATTGTCTCGCGTAGTGTCAGCCCGGCAAAGAAAACTTCTTCCTGCAGGACGTAACATATCTTTCGACGCCACTTCTTCGATATGGGCTCCCGATTCAGGCAGATCTTCCCCTTGTCGGCGCGCCTCTGACCGCTGAGACAGTCAAGAAGGGTGGTCTTGCCGCAGCCAGATGGGCCCATGATTGCTAGGACCTCACCAGGACTGGAAAAGGGATGAGAAAAACAATTTTTATAGGCCACTGTGATGCTAAGCACTTGCGTTTACCTTTCTTACCTTACGATCCCATTGACGTCTGTCAGAATCTTCTTCTCGTTATACAGCACATCGATGCCCTGAAAGGTCAGCTGCAACGTGGGATGCTGCTCCGTGATGAAGGGGATTGTAACCGCTGTGTGATCATTTCTGAAAGCAGAAAGAATGAAGTCCTTAGTGATGGATGGATGCAAGGGCGTCGAGTCTTAAACTTGTAGTTCAGTGGAAGCAAATGTGTAATTCTATGTCGAAGTTACTTTGTTGAAAGCAAGAATCCTCCACCCATTTGAGTGACAGAAAATTTCTAGTCTATTAACAGGGCATTGTGTCTCAACATTATTTTTCGCAGAAAAATCCCTCGACTACACCCCTGACATCTCAGCTTCGTCATGATTTAACCGCCACCACCCCATGTAACTGCCACCGGAGGCACGGCCTCGTTCCAGCCAGTCCGGCCATTTGCCTCAATTTCAATAGATAACACCGCAAGCTTATGAAACAAGCTAGCTTTCATGAGGCTTACGTAAGCCCTCTCCGTCTCTCCATTGTTCAGAGATCACTGCCCATCTGACCGTTAATTAGAAAATTAGGAATTCCACTTGCGGCGAGATAAGCTCGATCGCTCCAGCCCGCACCTAGGCGTACAGCCCACCAAACAATGCGGGTCATTCTCAAGCCAAAGAATGGCATGACTCATCGCAGTGCAGTCCCATCTGGTTGAGTTTGTTTTTCGTTTCTAGGTCACACATCCGCCGCCGTAAACGTTTCTCCGTCATAATGCATTTGAATCTCTTTGGCCATCGTCCTACGTGCTGTTTGTCATGACGCTGACGTTTTGTTTCTTCGCCAGCGTCACTTTCTCAAGTCCAAAGTGCATAGCTCCCCTCCCCCAAAATGGGAACCCGTAGCCCTTCCCAGAACAAGTTCTTCGAGCCACTTTTATGAGTGAGCTCAGCCAAAAGAGTGCATTCAATTGCACTTTCAGACACGTACCGAGTAGAGACGTGACGCAGAATGTTCTGTGTGACTCTGCATTAAGTATGCAACAGCCCTTCGTGCTGAAAAACGCGCACATGACGTCAAGGCTTTTACTTTTGTTGCGTTTATTCTTTTTTTTATTTTGCAATCGCGACTGGACTCGATGCGAGTGATGGCGATGGGAGCGTTTGATAAGACTGTCTTCCTCTCTCGGGGAGAATTCGGGTGAAGGTTGTGCGGGCAGCCACACCTCTAGGCGGCGAGATTTCGGCGTTGACGAAAAATTTCATTTTGATGGCGGTGCCTCGATTGACGATTATGGGTAAGAGATAGTGCGGCCGTTTAGGCACTCGTGAAAGTTGCTGGCGTTGGGATTTTGTGAGGTGTGTGAACTGCGTCTAATTTGTGGGAAGATCCGAATCATGGATAAGTGGCTAACGGTGATTATTATCGTATCGCCACGATCCTAAATTGCTGAATTGTAGAGCGATTTTGAAATTTTAAACGTTGCCGCAGCGTCATACTCTAGAGTTGAAGTTAAAGAGATTAAACTGAATTTCGTTGATCAGAATTAAAGTTTGAGAGGAAAACATTGATCTGGATATAAGAAAAGAGTCTACATTCAAATACCAACAAAGATAGAACTACACACTCGTCCATACTTCAATGCGTTGTACACAAACTTCAAAACTGTTTGGAGGAAAAAGACACATGTACGCTTAAAAAAAACAGGCAGAATGGTAAGCAACTTCTCTTTGTAGAAATAACATCCTCTGAACTAACCGCTTGCCGAATCCGGGTCTTAATCCAGTCACTTACTACCAACGCGATCACAAATCTCAACTGTTAAAAATTCGATTTTGAACTCAGTGTTTGTTCCAACTCTTAAATATGGTCTTGCAACTTGGGAAATGGCCGAAAGAATAAGATCGCAAATGCAAGCTGCCGAGATCAGATTTCTCCGGGATGGGGCGAAAAACGCGACAGTTCGGGGGTAACTCAGTGTTGAGCAGCTACTTCTTCGGACGCACTTGGCTATACTTCGATGGTTTGTCCACATGGTAGGGATGTCTTCTTCATCACGGTGACGAATTAGATGCCATTCCATCAAATAGGCGACCAAGAACGAGATGGTTGGATCATGTCCAAAAACTCGACTGCTTGCGCTTCGAAATAGCTACTGGTGAGTAAGAGTAGTTGGCTGAGAATGAAGCGGCCTGGAGGTGTCTCGTGCTTGTATTGTCCCCACAACACTTTAAAGGTGACATGCTAGGCACCAAAGACAATTGTGTTGAACTTTAACTACTACCAACCTTATTTTCTAGAAAATGAAACAATGCAAAAAGGCCATCAGTCAAACCTCTAGATCAATCTGACGTCAAATTGGTCGGAAACGGTTAAACAATTCGATACCCCTGAGCAGATCTAACATAAAAAATTAAATGCGTGGGTTGTCTTATAGCGAAAACAAGTAATAAGTAACAACTGCGAGAGGGTTTGTTTTTAAACCTCATTCGGTAAGGTCTCCATAGCAAAACCCTCGACTTTAAATAAAAATTAGCACAACGGCCCTGAAAGTCTAATCTTTGCAGCAACTGTTTTTATAGAATGCTATTATTTTATCAGAAGTGGAGGTAACCTAAGTCGGTTTCGAAAATCGGGATTTGAAAATGTTCATAGCCAATGTTGAGTGGTGTCAGCAACGCGAAAGAGGTAGAGCCATATAAAAGTATGAGGTGTTTAGTCCTGGATTCAGACCTGAACCTTTAACGTGTGAGTCAACGCAATCGACCACTACGCTACGGCAGCAGCCACAACCTGACTGATACCATCCTTAAATATCTACGGACACACTCCTCCCAATACTCGTAGCAAATGCTTCGGTTTACTAATTTTTAGATGATGAAGTTTGACGTTTTCTAGACCACAAACGGATGTCTCCTCAATTTGAAGGAGACGTTGGACATGTGAAGGATTGTTTCCAAGATGGACGCAGACTTTTTCTGCTATGTACATATATGTTCGCAGCAATCATCTTGTAACTTGTCAAAATAGAATTTAATGAAATTTTACAATATATGTCAATCCTAATATGACTAGCTGTTATTCCACAAGTCAAGTATCCATTGAGCTTTTTGTGATCAGAGATCGCCTCCACTCAATTGTGACTCTTTTTTTTTTTGAACTCATTAGTGTCATAGCATATGTGGCAAAGAACATTTTTTAAACAGTCAAGCAGATCGTAATATATGCATGAGTTCATTAATCAAGGTTTGTCGAGCAGGTCTTTGGTATTTTAAGCTCTAAGTCATTTTAAATACAACATCTCCCACAAATTCAGTAATTATTAATGATTCGATTAAACTACAGTCCATCCGATGCTATTTTATATTCATTGACAAGAGCCAGAGATTGTGACTTAAACACATGCAAACATTTAGGCAATCCTTCTGAATAGAACTACCAACGACCAAAAATCTCAATTTCGTAATCCGAACGCCGTGTGACTATGCTGTGCGTTATTAATATCGTATAGTCGAATTACAGTGGAATATACAATGAATAACTTTTTTAAATTTTATCCCAAAATCTCAAGTCTCAGATAATGTTTACAGCATCATGTAGCAGTCTGACTTCAGTGTAACGAAGGGATAAAAGCAATATATTCTATGAGTCGTCCCAGACAATAGTACTCACACAACACCCAATTGGTAAAAAAGGGAAATTTGCTAACAGGCGGACGTTCAGTAAATAATTCAACTCAAGTTCGACCTTCTAACAAGTGTTTTCGAGACATAATCTGACTCCCTTTCAATTTTTCAAGGACATTTCAAAATAAATCCCAAAAATTCACCCTCTTTTAGAAGCTTACGCCATTCAAAAAAAAAAAACCTTTCTGATACAAATATTTAACAATCTCCGCCCTACCAATCTACATACCTTCCTCCCCCACTGTAGCAGTGATGAAGTCGAAATGTCAACAACGCAAAGAGTTCGTGTGTGAGTGTGTGTTTAACCTCTTCTCTTGGAAAGTTTAACAATTGTAACGGCCCTTCTCGGATGAATGCAAATCACTTGAGGATTCTATTTATACGTATGTCAACTGCCCTCCTAAGGATGACGACACATTAAAAGGGATTCCACCGCAGATACCGACATCTTTATGAGTGTTGGCAAAATCAATGGACTTCTGAGAATTGTCTTTAATGCAAGTGATTCATGGATTCCATGTGAGTGCTTTCGAGTGTCTATTCAAACGATATGTTGTGTGATGGATGTGAGGAGGCAGGACAATTGAAAGCCCGCTATGAGGACAAAAGAAACTGATTGGAGAACATAAGTGATACAAAATTGACAGCAAATTGCATTTTAATTGCATTTGCAATTAGGACCAAAAAGACATTTCTGGGCTTTTTGGGTTTTCCCTTTAAAATTCATGAAATAAGCGTTCCATTCAGCGAAAGGAAATTGTCATTTGATTGTTCAACTAGCAATAGATCTTCCCAAAATTAAAAGAACACGTAATTTCAAGCTTGTTCCCACCACGCAATCTGATCTTGAATTGCGCATTTCATTATGCAAATGCCTCCGTCTCATCACAGAATCCCATAACAGCCTACTTACCACCTGTTCACTGATTAGAAACCGATTATGAGTGACTCCAAAATACCAAACAACTCCTCCTACCTCTCTACTGATCACATTCCCCAAAAGGCCATCAGGAACGTGTTGGACGACATACAGGTCTCTCCCCATTTGATGATCATTTGAATTCCGAAAAATTAGAACAAAAGTGATTGCTTTTGTTCACCAGACTCGCGCGCTTTTTAAACATTCACCGTCAAATATGGGACACAAGTCTCTGGCGATAAACAAATAGTCGAAGATTTGTCAGCAAGGCCTTTCCAATTAATCGCGCCCCACTCACAGATACAAATCGAAGCCGAAAGGCCGTTCGACTCTTTGCCAAAGAATATCAATAAGATTTCACTCGCCATCAACCGTAATTTCGAGCCCAGTCCAATCTCAATTGACAGTCAACGTCGACAAAACGAAAAAACAAAACACCGATTGACAAATCCGCACAATCCAGGTAAACTAGATGCATAAGCGAGCAGGAGATGAGGGACAGAAAAAAAATGCCAAAGTCAAAACCCAAACAAAAACTTTCCAAAAACAAAAACAAGGCCCCTACCAGTCAGCCAGCCAGCCAGTCAGTCAGCCATCGCCATCTTCCTGGGACGGGAGGCCATTGACATCGCGATTTGCAAATGTTTACCATTTCAAAGACAAACGTCAGTGAAATACATTAATTTGCTAGAAAACAGCGAAAGTGTTTTTCATTCCGCACTCTTCCGCGTTGTGTGTGTCGCTGTGTTGCGCGAGACAAAGACCAGCGCAGAGGAGAGACTATCAAAATCCGTGAAAGTTGACCACTGAAACGCATAAAATCCCCGCTGACAGCTCGCGAAATAAAGCGCGGGCCACCGAAAAAACGACCAAACGACCAACAACGAGTAATCCGATTCGACGCGGTCATCTGATCATCATCCAAAGGCGATAGAATTAAATTTATGCGCATCGTCTGTGCTCCGTTCGATTCTGTTTCGCCGCCAATTCATTGCAGCGTACTGGCGACGCTGGTGGCGCTGGCGGTTGTGGTGGTGGTGAATAAAATTTGGAAGCACTTGCGGGGTCGCGCCTGTGTCAAGCGAATAGTTTTTGGCACAAAACACAATGTCGCCCCAAATTTACGAGGCGTAACCTAATTTTTTTGTTTTTGTCTATGAAGTGGATTTTAATTGTCACACAGAGGAGCAGCAAGGCCGACAAATTAATGAGTCCTTGGCTGGCTTGACCAGCCAGCGGTGCAGCTCAGAGACCGGCAATTTGACCCAAATTTTGAGGTTGGCGGTGTCAATGGAGGAGGATAATTCTTGATGTAGGTTTAGTTCGCTCTGGACATTTGCTGGCAATTGAATGAAAGTAGTTTAAGGACAAGTTGATTTGGGCGGCTAGAAGTCGGCATTGAAGCAATTTATACCAAATGTCGGTATGAAATTCAAATACTAGAAATTGCCTACACAATTCAGTGAATTATCCATCAAAGGAACGGCATAACACGTGTTTGACTTATAAAAGAACAAATTCAACAAAAAAGGGAAAGTCACTTCAATAGCTCCTCCAAGTCTCCAAATCACACAAACTTTGGCAGAGTGAGTGCGACATTTGAGGAATAATTTGTAGGTTCGGTGCAAGGTTCAAGTTCGTTTACCTTGTCAACTTAATTCAACACATGACTTTCTCAAACGTCAAAAGCTGTTAGAAAGCTGATAGAAAACGGAAAAGCCCAATGGAAAGAACAAATGTGACTTTACGACGTTGAAAATGTTTTATAAAGTCTTCCTCTAGACGTCTTCTTGAAGTGGTATTACAATTCGGGGTGTACTTGGGCCTTGGCCAACATATCTCTCCAGCTAGCCAGACCGGTCGCCAGCTACCACCTATTTCGTACCCCAGTTGGTTGAGATCCTCCTCCACTTTTGCTATCTCAGACGAGATCGTCCTTTGTGGTGTTGTCCCAATGGTTCAGATTGTTATCCATCCATTCGTTATGGCCTATGCGTCTTAGGTTCTGTATCCGTTAATGCTGGATTAGGGACATGCCGTCGTACAACCTATAGAGATCACCGTTGAATCCTTTCCCCAGATGCCATCAATGCAGAGCGCCAGAAATTGCAGGTAAAATTTTCCTTAAATGACTACGAGCGATCGCGCAGTCGGACGCGTTTTCACACTTTGGGATAGATAAGGGGGTGGTGGCTGAGCCTATTTGTTCATTGTGAACTACTAAGCAACACTGGGTAAGCCTAGAATGTAGGAAAAGAGCTGATATTAAAGCTCAAGAAAGAAGGCGGGTCTGTCGCTGGCAGCTTATCAGAAAACAGCCATCCCTCCAATTCAAGTAGTGAAAACAAAAAATTCTTAAAAATGACATCAAAAGTGGATCATCATAGTTTGTATAAGGTTCTGGCCAAAATTCAGTCCTTCACGGACCAAAAAACTCATCAGACCAGGCGATGGCGACTTGCGTCTGAATACTAGGTAAGAAATTTGGGCATCCTATACAATGACTTCTGTGGGTCCCCTCGAGACGAGACTGAGAAATAAACTGTCCTTCACTACTTAGGGCCCTATCCATCTCTTACAAAGGTATTCCTCCCCTTTCCCAACCAGTTGGGAGGAGTCTAAGACTCTCATTAATGTTCATACGCTCGAATTTCTTGAATTTTTTTCTGTCAGACACACATCTTGGTATAGTTTCGCGGTTGTGCCTTCTCTTCTAATCGTCTCCCTCGCAGACGAGGCCATATATACGACCAGGAATCCGCTTGGCAGTATTACTTTTCGTCTAACTTTCGGCTTCGTCGTCAATACTTTGTAGACTAATAGGGTCCTTCGAGTTAGGAGTTTTGGCCTCAATTGTTCGGACAAACCGAAGTAACAATAGTCGCCAAGAATGATTCTTCATCGGATCTGTACTAGAATGCGTGAGTTCCCGTTTTTTCGCCAATTGTCAAGCTGAATTCGCGATCCACAAATGTTGTTTTCGATACAAAAATTTGTAGACAAGAAATTCTTGATAACGTATGTACGGCAAGTCGAATTGTGTGTCCCCGAAAAATTCGGGCAAGCAATAGCAAACTTGTTCGTAGGCGCCTAGTCTTAAGAAACTTTTAATCTTCGTGAAAAATTGATAAACAAGGTTAGGTTTAGGCACAGTAGAGGAGAATTCTTAATGATTCCCAATTCAACAATACAACCAAACTGTTTGACGCTTTTGACGATTAATCTCCTTTTATAATTTGCAATTGAACTCGCCATAAATTCCCTTTCGTGCACTGAGGCAGACACTAAAAATCGCTGGAACTCCTTTGTATTGGCATATGTAGCACTAAACTGTAAGAAAACCTCCAAGCCAATGGCTCGCTGATAAATTGTCACCTTTGCTACTGACAATTCGAAGAACGGCAAATGATTTTCAAAAACTTCTAACAGATCTGCACAAGTAAGACTGCTGTTGACTTTAATAACCAAAGTATATGTATCTACACTGGTACGTCTTACTGCCCCAGAACTCAATGCAACAAGCTTGATTGACTCTGATTGATGACAAAAACTGGTCAGTCGAAGAATAATTTTCCTAGACCACCGAGATCCTTATCATTATTGACCAGTTGCTGCCTGCATTCAAATGTCATCAAGTAACATTTAACAGTTCGTCAGAAAGGTTAACTAACCGCCATAACACCTTTCACCAGATAATTATTTCCCCGCCGAAGAACTCTCTGAACTCACTCTCCATTCTCACGCAACGGTTACCTCGTGTGTATCCTCACAGCAATTACAACCTTGGCTGCAGTCCAAGAAAGCATCACTCCCTTTCGTCTGTCACTCGTCAGCCGCGGCAACAGATACACCACTCCCCGTCATCATACACAACGAATCAATTAATTTTCTCCCGAAAGAAAAGAAGAATTATCATCCAGCCCCACATAGCCCGCCGAATCAGCGGCAATTTCCGATTGACCTCCTCTCCCAAAATAACCCTCGCGCCGAGCCTTTATTTACGTTTCCCCACCGTCACACACACGGTATCTCCCGAATACGATGCATTCCTAAGAGGCGTGGAGTTGTGTTTCCCCCAACCGTGAGAGGAGACGAAATGTGCATCATTTATGTAGCCGCTACGTGAATGCACCCATCAATCGGTTGGTTACAGTGCGTCCCGTAGCGGCCGTCCAGCTGAAGAGATAAATTCGTGAAAGACGCACCGCAACGCAGCGCAACGCAAGATGAGGGAATAAGAAACAAAAAGAAGATGAAAATCCCACTTATCAGGCGGAGAGTAAATAAAAAGTCCATTGAACCGCCAAGGGGTCACAACGAAAGTTTCAATATTTCCACATTACGGCCGCGCTGCGTTGCTTGTCTGTGCCCGGAGATTAGATAAAAGTGACACAAGTGCACCGCCAAAGAGCGCGAGAAACGGCCGGTGCTGCCATTTCGAAGTCAAAAAACATATAAATCTCGAAATTAAACAAAAGCACTCGGTTATGAAACACAACAATCGCACAGACAGTGAAACACTCA
This sequence comes from Eristalinus sepulchralis, assembly GCA_944738645.1. Classification (NCBI taxonomy): domain Eukaryota; kingdom Metazoa; phylum Arthropoda; class Insecta; order Diptera; family Syrphidae; genus Eristalinus; species Eristalinus sepulchralis. The sequence goes on from OX122883.1 coordinate 37,468,916, forward strand.
TCGTTAGCGCTCATCGGGCAGATCGCATACACGCCGTCAGGCGAAAGTGCCAGAGAGACTGTTGTTTACCGCCTTCGTTCACCGCCGTGTATCTATGAGTTAACAACTCTTGTTGTCGCATTGCAAACAAACAAAAATCGGATCTTAGCCGTTGAACTCGGTCATCATGCGACGTCATCGTCATCTGTTACTGTCATCCGCCGCGGCCATCTGTTGAATCGCCGTATGTTTGCTGCTCAACTCTCTCACTGACAAATTGACAACAATGCGGTAGGGGGGAGGGGATTGATTTCCGTTGGGTCGAAAAAATCGAAAAGTATGACTTAGATAACGGTCCCTTGCTAAACAAGATTCTACACCATTCCGCCGCCAAAAAAACTCAGAAGAGGGTCCATTTCAATTAGCTGACAGCTTGGTTGATGCGATGACATCTGAGCAACAGAAGCCTCCTCCAGACTGATGATGGCAAGGGGCGGACGGCGACGAGGATGACTCAGACTTCGGCTTTCGAAAGCCATTCGTCGGGTTATCTGTTGGCGGCGTGAGAGTGAAAACGAAAGTGAACGCTTAAAAATATTATCGCATGGGATACTAATTAAGTTTGGACCTGGCGGAGATTAATTTTGAAATAAAAAAAAAACGCACATAAATCTATTTCGGTTTGGGGAGCATTTCTTTTTTTTTTTGTTTTTGTTTTTTTTTTCTCGTCTCTTTGATAGAGTCATTGGCCGGTTGGTTATTCATTGGGTCTTTGAATAATTAGAGCGATCGTTGAACTCGGCCAAAAAACAAAACACAGCGTTGAGTTGACGTCTTGCGTCAGTGAAATGATGCCGAAAGTGATTTCTAAATGATTGTGGGCTTTTAAGGAAATCATGTGTGTGGATCTGAACACACTCATCCGCGGCGTCGACTAAAGGGGAATGCGTTCGAGGAAGTCGTGCGGTGATATGATGCGTGTGTTTGTGTGTGGGTGTGTCGGCAGATATTGCACGAATTGACAGTGCGGGGAATTAGCATGTCATTTGCAATTGAATTTTGACAAGAGATTTGAAAGGGTCAACGGCTTCTGAGTTTGCTAACGAAATGAACGAGTGAATGGCTGGTATGTGAAGGGAAGTTTGTTATTGGGGAATTTTAGTATAGTGTGTGTGTTTTTTTTCTGCGGCTTATATCACTAGGTTTGGCAGACATAAGAGATCTTTCGTGTCTAGAGATTTCTGGATTTCGATTGTAGCTTACATATGTGGGTTGTGGAAACGAATTTGAGTTTTAGGCCTAGAAGTTTTTATTTTCAGTCATTCACTCGAAAGCTCAAACATACACAAGTCTGCTACTGACAAAATGTGCAAGATATCCAATGTGCCACGTTTTTATAGCTGCGCTGATCCATGGTTCCCTAAAGAAATTATAACCGTGTACTATGCATGGAATTGAAGCCCCTGTAAAGCAACGTTTGGATAAGTGATGGACACTCTTAGTATAACCCTTCCAACAGGCCCAGGATTTTTGTGCGTTTTGGCAGTTCAATTACGAGGCGAGGCATATTTTGTTTTTAGGACTAAAGTGTGACAATTGGATTTCGTGCATGAGGGTGGAAATTAACTGAATTGATAATTGAAAAAGATAAAAAGGATAAAAGTACCAAACGTTTGCTTTATAGGAAATGACATAAATAAACGCAACGATGTTAAGTAAACTTTACTTAACCCTTAATTTAATTAACCCCAAAATGAGTGACTTAGACGCGTTTAAGTTCGTTTTCTACATAAAATTTTATTACGAAGTTAAAAGTGACTTATAGGACGAGAAAGTGATGGTCTTTAAAGGACTTTTTCAAAAGAGAGAGAAAGGGAAGTTGTACACACAATTCGAAAGATAATAACACCAAGGTGATAATGTTGATAGATTATCAATACGTTTGATTTGACGTTGCTGAGAAAAAAAAGACTAAAGAAGTTTGATGGACATCCAAATGAAAGACATTCATTGGTCGCTCTATGGACAAACGTAACTTATAAGTTTAATAACAAAAATTTGTTATATTTGTAGCCCTATAATTTTTCTATTTTGTAAAGAAATCATGTCTGTTTCCAAAGAAGTGTAGGCGATTCTGTAACAATTGCTTCCATGCTTTTAGACTTCCCTTCGCAAAGTTCACGTTAGAGAATTTTTTTTCTTTTTTTGTGGCAGCTTTGACTTGTGGGTAAGTGGGTAAGTGCATCGACACCTATGTGGAAGGCTCGAATCCTTAGGTGTCAGCACGTCTTTCAATTTGAAACATGAAAAAATGTGAGCAAAAACATGCTGACAGCAATTTTTTAGTTCGAAGAGTAAAGATGAAAAGTTACCTAATGTTAAAATCAAAACGGGATGCTTAGGAGACACAAGCAACCCTTTGAAAATGAATAAAAAACAGAAATATAAACAAATAGAAATTATTCAACATTTTCCCTGAAAGTAGTGCCTTCCGTATCTTCCCTGGAGTATCAATTTAAGGTCCTGCATATTTTTTGGGCCAGGGTTCGTATTATTTATTGACTGAAGACGATCGCTTTTCTCAGTCAACTTTCAAAGATTGTTGCAATGGTCTTATTTGAAGTTCTACGCCGCCTTATTTGACGATACAATCAAGGATACTCGATTGAACCGAAATAGGTAAATCTAGTGATCAATTGTATTACGTGAAATGTATTGCATCAAATACTTCAAATACTGACATCTCTGAACAGGAGTCACATTTTCCAAAGCTATTCCTCTCTTTAGTTGTTTGTGTATCGTCCTTAAGATATTAAATGAATCCTTCAAATATTCCTTGTCAATTTCCTCGATGTAACAACATTACAGTAATAATTTTGTATCGCCAAAGGCCTATAGGCCAACAAAACGTTAAGTTAACTAGGCTGCGGTGCCTAGTTTTTGTTGTTTATCGACAAAGCAAAAAAAGTAGCTATTGTTCTACTGGTGGGATTAAATGATTACAAAGATAAGAGCATCAGTATACAAGGTAGACCACGTCAGATACTGACAGCAATTTTCTCTTAACAAATAAAATTGCCGCATTTGGAACTTGAAAGATGCGCACCTAATTGTCGTGAAGCCAATACGCCTACAAAAAGTGAAAGTTTGGGCCGGATTGTGGAGGGATGGCATCATTGGCCCATTTCCATCTTGGTAAACGAAGCTGGGAACAACATGTAAGCGAAATTGTCCTTATTAAGATTAAATACACTAATTTGGCCGATCTCCTTTCATGCAGGATGGAGCGTCATACCAAATAAACCCACGCCACAATCGACCCTTTTCCCACCAACTTCCCAAATCGTGTTATCACCCGTCTTGAAGATTTCAATTCGACGCCTTACAACTCCCATCTGACCTAATTGAATTTTTCGTATACGACCAAAAAAGACCGCTGTTCAACATTAACAAGGTCCTGGAAGACTGTGGTGACAGCATGCGTTACTGAGAAAAGCCAGCCGAGGACACGGCCTAACTGACATTATTCTCCATAATGTGCTAATTTTCTTGCATTTTAATAAATGAAAAAAACCCACCCTGTATGCCCACCAAATTATCATTCAGCTCTTGCGACGATCATTTTCCCATCAACTGAATTCTTAAATTCTTCTCTACATTCAGTAAGGTTGAAGTTCAATAAGTGTCTAGTTGTGTGATTGCAATACCACCAAATTATGGGAATACAGATGAACACCACTTGGACTTGTTTGTTTACACTTTCAATTAACACAACATGACCGTGTTTTGCAGCATAAACTGCCAGATTAGCATGCAAGATTGCGTATTTGTCACGATTTCCACTGCAACTCAAACATGCTCGCACTCCGTCAGCCACACTTAGTGAGCGTAAAATTAACGTAAACATCGACAAAAGTGCACCACGAGCCCGTCATTATGACATCATGCCAGTGGAAAAGAACTGCATTTTATGACCAAACAGAGGTGAAGAACGACAACCTTTGGACTTTGGTCCACAAAACATCAGAAGAATTTCTTAAAATTTATTTTAAAAACACAAACATAACCTCAATGACATTTTCGACAAACATTCCTCCACTCAAGATTTCCATTTATCCGTCAAGTGTTCACGTAACAAAATATGCATCCACTGGTGTATGCACGCACGCTCCTCAAAGCAAATATCTTTCAACTCGCTCATGATCGTGTCATCAACGTGCGCTCTGTCATCGTTGTCAACGGCAACGTTGCCGCTGCTGCAGTCATCGGCCATAGTGAAAGAGTGGCCGAGCCATAAGGCATAAAGCCACTGCCCTCCATGGTAATCAACGTACCGATATACACCATCGCCTCCAAGAGATAAATGAGATAAATGTACAAATTACGTACGAGACACGCATTTTAGTCATCATATCGGTGCTACCACACCAGCGCAACACACTCGCACGTGCATACATGGAAAGCGCGTGCAGCAGCGCTGCGAACGGGTGAATGTTTACATTCGTTCTTTGTTTGTTTTGTTCTGTGTTGCTTTTTTTACTCATTTTTCTACTTACATAAATTATATACTTCTCTTAATTTGTTAACATGTCAAAATGGAGAAAACGTACAGAAAAAAATTAAATGAAGAGGAAAATCAGAAACTGAATAGGATAAGAAATTGAAACAAACAAAGCCCCAACGACACAAAATGACATTGCAATGACAGCGGAGCCAAACAAACGTATTGCAGTTGACAGCTGAGAGGCAGCTTGAACAGTGCAGTCGCCCAGAGGGTCAGTTCCAATGCGCTCATGTTTAGTTTTTGATTATGTCTAACGAAGATTTTGTGGTGAATGACAGAGACCCCAGAACGAAAGTAGATCAGATCATTTGAAGACATTTGGACTTTAGGAACAAAAAGACCGAAAGAAGAACGTAAATTTTTGAAAAGTTGAGATTCATTTTTCAACATAGTTTCCCAATAGCTCGCGATCTTATTTGATGTTAGAACTTTATACGTCTGAAAAATATGTCTCCTGTAGGTTTGCAAATGGCCTCCAGCCTCCACGACGGGACTAAAGTCTCTTTCCGGCGAGTACCTTTTTCAAATTTCAAGACAAATAGAAAGCATGTTCGATGTTTAATTCGACAAATTTCTGGAAAGCGGAGATGTATGTAAATCAGCGCGCTGTCATTGTGGAAAAGCATCTTTGTCAAACTTGGTCGATTACAATTCGGCTTCGAGTTGGCTTAAGAATTCGGCACAGTAGAGCTCTGTGGTCGCGTTTTTTTATTCTTCACCTAGTCGATGTCAACAAAACAAAAATCCAGTGGAACCCAAGAGCCAGTCGTAACAGTTGTATTCACCTGTCCGTCCCAAAAGCAAAAAAAGTTGAAAGCTAAAAATAAAGGTGGGATTTATGGTAGAAAATGTGATCTGCACCGACTATCTGAAGAAATTCGAGAGCTCCGAACTATTGAACCGATTCAGCGTTAGACGAAGAAAAATTTACCTCACTTGGGGAAAACAAAATAATAATCTTCCACCACGCCGATATACTGCCTTCGGGTATGTCAACGAATTTTTATGGAATTTTGTACAACTTCGGGTAGTTCTTTACTTAATTTGAAGGGCTGCTTCTAAAGAGTAATTTTAACCCTGAATGAAAAATAATTTTATTTAAAGTGAGCTATAAAAAGTTCCGTCATTGTCAAAAATTCGAAAGGGACCATTTGATTTTTGGAACAATTCTTCTACTAAACTGAATTTGGTCTGACAGCAGCCAACTTTTATTCTCAATTCTAAGACAGTCTAGAATTTAAATACAAGAACCTAGTAAAAGGTAGGATTGCAAAAAATTTTAGCTATTATTTATGGCTTTCTTCATAACCCGTCACAAAAATAGGAATTTGCATAAAGGTTACGTCAAAACTTCCGGAGGAAAGGTATACACAATCAAATAGGATGGTGCTACAATTCAGAAAGGAGCAGCTTCTTTAAGGACTACTGTTAAACCTCGTGATTTAATACAAGGGACTAACTCGACCTTCGAAAGGGAAACGTTTTAAATAATTTATATTCCCTTAGCATTGAGAGCAACTTGAAAGTGGTGTGACCCTAAAAACTGAAAGATGAATGAAAAAGTTCTGATCAGGATTCATACTTCCCACACAGGAGTCTACATTAGTACATGCGTAGTCTTGGAGAACAAAATCACATTCTTTGTGGCGATTTTTCGAAAAATATTTACAGACCTGTTTGTGAAATGTTTTCTTACAAGACATCTCAGGATGCCTTGTTTGTTTTTGGCTAAACATAATTTAGAATATATAAACACGTACAGCATGTTTTAGTTTTTTAGTTTTTTTTTTTTTCTTTTGTCTTCCTCCCTTCCTCTTCTTTCACCCTTTTCCTTGATCTCCTCCTGGCTATCCTATATGTAGTTCCTAAGTGTACCCATGTTTATCCTTGAGTGTTCGAAATCAAGGATTAGAATCTTCTTCTGGAAACCTGCAGCTCTCTTTTAACCATTTAGACCACAAATTCTTTACAACATATGGACCGAAATTAGTCCGTTAGCTAAGCCTTTCGAGAGACCGACATAAAACCCAACGTAAGGCCCTTATTCTCTAACATCGCAAGTCCTCCCTAGAATCCTAAGGAGTAGAAGATCTGAGTTTCGAGTTTCTTATAGTGGCAAGTCGCCGTGACAGTATTATTATTACTTTTCTGTAAAAACAACAAAGGGGATATGAGGAATTCAGAAAAGAACAGATCATCGAAAGAATGCCATTTGGTTACAGGGACCACATTTGCCGTATCCTTAGATTTAATTTCAAACGATTTTGACTGTAACCATAATATCCACCAATTTTGTCACTAAAACATCTTCAACTAAAATCCAGACAATGTAAAAATGTCTTTCCAATAATCCCAAACAATCTCTGATTCTCATCCAAGAAATTATTGATTCCGTCAGATACAAACAGAAAAAAATCACTCCACAACCAGCTGGCACCAAATTCCAAGATACCCTCTTGAGAAATTCCTGCTCAACATCTTCATTTCCAGTCAATTGCATTTGGGTCACCAGATCCAATTCATTGAGAATCTCAACAGCATTCTAGTTCCCTAAGTTGATCTGACACAAATGAATCTCAAATCTGAATTCCACATTCAACCATCGAACAGTTGTTTTCTTTTTTCTTTCGTTTCTCCAGCTAACCACAATGTACGTCCCCCCGATCATCATCAAGTAATCGGCTATCGTTTACAAGCACACAATCCAGGCTTTGAGACGCAACGCAACCGACGTGAGTAATATGCATATCGCGAATTTGATTTTGTTTCGTTTTTTTGTTTTTCTGCTTCTTTTTTAGTGTAATAAATGTGAATTATGTCTTCAGAGCAGTGTTGCCAATGTAGAGGAATGCTGGAGGGAATATAAAAACTGACTGAAATGCAGCCTTTGGATTGCATTTCGTTTTAAAGCGACAATTTTGCAGAATTTCTTTGACATTCAAGGCAGATTCTCAGCAATGCTAATACGCAATAAAAGTCAGTGATCGATATTTTCGAAGTTCAATAAAATCGAGACCATTGGTCACTTGCAGTGGGTTGACAGCTAAGATCTTCGCGAGACACTTAAACACTTTGTGACTCCAAAGGCCAAATCGTGCCATAACCATAAGCATTCAGAGGTGAGCAAATGATCAGTACTTCAGTCAATTTACCACGAGTTTGCTATTTTGCCCGTGCACTACCAAGTTAAATACTTTTAAATGATAGCAATCGATTTTTTATTTCTGACTCTTTTTAGCTCTTCTCACTCATTTTCTTCGATCCCAATTTTACCACTTCGTATGTATATAAACTGAAATCTTAAGTGTGTTACCTATTGTTAAACCTAGCTTAATTATTCTTAGTACATGGGATCATGCTTTATTTATTACCAAATTTTGCAAATTAATTTTCAATTGCGTGTGTGAACTTCCATGGTTTTAAGCATAACTTTGTGTCTTTCCCTTAGCTTGACCGTAACGCAGCAAGCATCGCTATAAAGAACTTTAAAAGATAAACCTAGTTTTTTTGAACAAGTATTATATTGCACATAGTAACCATATTTACAGAGAAGACGCTTCGCTCCTTTGAATGTGTTCTTTAGCTTCAGATCTGTTGTGTCACCACTGCTGTCGAAGAAAATTTGCAACAACATAACCTCGATTTAAGATAACCTTTTGTTGCCTCATTAAGTTAGACAAACGGTATTTATTTTTAAGATATTGGCTCCTGCCTAGTTATCCCCAAATGAATACCTGTATTTTTATCGTTGTATTTTACCCGTGCGTCATTACTTCTACTTTCAACTTCCTTGTACTCCATTTCTTCTTCCCTGCCTGTAAATCTTTCTCTCTCTACCCGTTACTCTATCTCTACACCATCTATGTACCTCATTCTAACTCTCTCCCCCTTTCTTTCGTAAGTTTAAAATCCACCGTGATAGCCTTGCAATTTGCTGATCCCTACTTTCTACATATGTGCACCTCCGTATATTCTCCTAGCATTAGGATTCCAGGAAAGGAAATTGTGCCGAAAATCAATAACACTGCTTCACCTATTTATACCAGGAATCCTCAACCTAATATGAAGACCACGTCCCCTACTAGAATCCAAATAAGTTGGGGCCCTCTCTGTGGTGCTTCTGTGTAAGTTTACACCTTCTTATTTTAATTTAAGTTCTAAGCTGTCCTTGATTTGCAGTACTGTTATCCGCCCTCTTATCTATTTAAAGGATATCTCATCGATCGGTGACCCTGTGTTGACCATCAACTTTGAAAGCTAGTCCACTGAATCAATCTTCCGACTTCATCTCTCACCAAACAAAGTCCTTAACACCACCAACAAAACGAACTCCCCCCCAAATATTCTCCACAAACTACACGCGAGACTTTCCTCTCGTATCAAAGTATCAATTCACGTCCTATTAATCTAATGATATCCTCTGCATACCTCAGGCCTACCCTTAGCATTTGTCAAACAGCAAGAACTCAATAAGAAACAAAAGAAAAAAAGAGCGAAGAAAAAAAAGCATTCCATCGAACAACTCTAATCGCATTCAACACACATTCTCGACGCGACACAACACGCACGTCCCTACATACAAACATGACTAAAGAGCAGAGCCTAAAACAACACAAGTTCCTCAGAGGGCATTGAACTGCACGCCACCTCCACCACCACCGCCATCGCCATCGTCGCCGTCAACAACATCACACTACAGCCACCAAGCCACCTTCCGCACACCGAGTGGCACTACTACACAAACTACACGATCACTGCGATCACTGCGAGCGCAGTCAGTCAGTCAGTGAGCCAACAACCCAGCAACCCAACCAGCCAGCCAAAGCGCACACAGTAAAGCACACAGAGAGCCAACCAACCAGCCAGCCAGCAAAACAATTCAAACTCGCGCTCGGGGAAAGTGATGGAAGTTGCAGCCACGATCAGCAGGCAGCACGCTATGCGCGCGCTCTCTCAACACCTCTTGCCCCCCCACCCGAAGACCGAACGAAAAGCGCAAAAAGCGTAATTTGTTTAAAATGTAGGTATGTAGGTTCCTCAACTGTATATGGCCGTAAAACGACCAAAAAAACGGACAAAACAAAACGAACGAGAGACGATGGAAAAAAACGAATAAACGAGCTTTTTTTTCAGCCGTTTTGTCTTGGCCCGCTGCTGGCCCGATGATCGTCGGTGCGGGCATATCAATCGCGCGGAGCCTCAGCAGTTTTACGCTCTTTTTTCGGGAGGTGAAGCCATTAGATGAAGCAATCTCTGGGTTTGTCTCGAGGAATTTGAATTTTTCTCGATCGAGATCGCGTACGATCGTCGTTCGTTGTCGCATAACTGACTTTGATTGAATCCGTCGCGCCGGTGGGCCTGGATTCGGTGGATTTGAATAATTCAATTCGAGTGAGTATCGCCTCTGCTGCCGTCGCTACTGCATACCGTGGCGGTGCTTATAAATAGATTTCCAGAACCGTGAAGATGAGTGATGTATGCGTGATGTGTGAAGGAGTTACGATTACATCACGGCGACATCTATGCCGAAACAAAAAGATATCCACACCCACCGCAGCATTTAAGTGGTTATTGAACTCCTCTGCCTGTGCCTCTCTCGCTCGTCCCCCCTGCGGGGGAGCGAGATGCTAAAGTCATTAGCAAGCAAGGCGATGAAACCAAATCAAGAAGATAAGCCAGACAGATACGACCGATGGTCTGATACGTGACACTTTTCGGTGTGTAATCGAAGACCTCTGACGGCGTGCCACCAATTTGCTCCAGATTCATTCACACACACCCGCGCGCGCTCAGGCATTCTGGGCCTGGGAGGAAATGTGCTGAGCAATGGTGTCTGGGAGAAACTCAGCGGAATCTTGTGGGCGGTGGCATAATGGTGGCTGATGGTCTGTCGGCGATTAGATCTTCGTGAATTGTTCTGAATGACGGCGACAATGCTGACGATTGATGATTCTTTTCCGCCGATTCCGTGAATGCTGTGTAATTGCATTTTTGCTATTCTCCGAATTCTGGCGACGGTGGAACAATAGACGTGTCGACGACTGTAGTTCCGGAGCTGATCAAATGACAATTTGGCAAGTTGAGGTTTTTTTTTTCACTCATTGGACACCCCCCCTTTGAGATCAATTCGGTTAGCAACGAGTGAAATCAGACTTTCGAAACGAAAACTGTTGGCGGTGATGGGAATCTCAGCTAGGTGCCAAGTGCTGCATCTCTACGGTTGAAATGGAGACGATTGTCTTGTGAAAAACTTCCTTTCTGCGACATTAAGGGCAGGAAGATGGGTTAAGAATGATTTGTTCTTATGATCAAAGTAGCAACAAAATGCAACAAAACTGAGTACTCCTAAGAATGCTGTCATACGAGATATCATGTTTTGAGCTTTAAACGCTTTTGTGGAAGGGGGAACTAAACTTTTGTGCCATTCAAAAACTCTTTTGGTTCTGTATCACTATGCGAACGTTTGAATCAACGTCACATTGTAGACAAACGTGGGAAACTTAATTTAGTAAAAGTTTCATTTAGAAACATTTTTGTTAACAATTCTAATTTGGCAGCACTTTCCACAAAAAATCGGCCATTTTAACTAGGAACAAGCCGTCAATGCCGTGAATGCTGCATTGGCAAACAGCGACAACGGTCGCTGAGCTCCTTTGTTCAGCCAAGGGAGCTTTTGGTCCATGGGACTGTATGGAAATTCAATTAAAGACCCACAGTAGTGGGAAATTATCGACTGTAGGGTAATCTCTCGGTAAACGAGATGTAACAGGAGGATCCACTATAGAAATTTTTAAAGAGAGATGGTATAAAAAATTGTGCATGTTCCGAAAATTAAAAATTATAATTTCTCAAATTTGCAGGGTGGGTCAAATACAAGCTTTCTTTAAAAAAAATGCTTTATTAGCATTCTCTCTCTCTTTAGTTTCGAAATACAACGTGTTTTAAGTGATGGCCTCCGCTGGCTTAGCAGAAGCCCATTCTGCCAGCACAATTTTCGAAGACATTGGTGATGATTTCGCCCTTTAGCTTACGGATGCTTGGATGGTATTTCCCTTAAATAATTGAATAGTTTCCGGATTTTTGACATAACACCGATACTTCACGGGTTCCCACAAAAAAAAAAGTTCAAACGTTGCTCCAGACCGTATCTCCAAGGCGTCCAATTGACATCGCCAAGACACAGCACTCAATTTGGAAATCATTTTTCAATATTTTAAAAATTGTTCAAGCCTAAAGCAACTTTTTTCGTTCCACGGAGACATAATTCTGACTTTTTGCCAAAATTTCGAATGGCAAGCAGATGTCAGTGTTGAAAAAAAAATAGGTGCTCGATTTAAAAAGAACCAAACGATAACACAGCCTGTATTGTTTCGTCATCAGATGTCTCAGTAATGAAATACCTCTAGTAATATAAATTTCTTGTGTGAAAGATTCATATTTTTTTTCAGTGAAAAGTTATTTACGGTTGAAAATGAGTAAAAATTTGGAATGTTTTGGTTAGTTTTTGCCTTGAGGCTATAGAGAAGGTAAAGAAGCATCACAGAGTGCTAAAATCATTTCTGAAACTTACAGGGACAATGCTGTAAGTAGAAAACCAGCAGCAAAGTAATTTGTTTTATTTTTTAAATTCGATCTTAAGGAAGTTCGCTCTGGTTTACCAATCAATTAGAAAGTCGATGAAATCCTTAAAAAAGGTGAACATGATCGGCATTTTAGAAGCGTAGACTTTTGCCAAAAATAAATATATTAACGATTTGAAGAAAGCTGAATGAACAAAAATGCTCGTCGTTTGGTTGACACATTTCCAATTCACTGCTAAAACGGAACAAAATCTAACCCGTTCTGATGGGAATGAATACGGGTAATGAAAAGGGCATCACCTATAACAGAAATAGGCGAAGATGAAGTTTCAAAAATTGTGGTTAAACCAAGATTGACATCCAGAAGAAAATTGCTGTGTACTTGGCAGAATTGTTCATTATGAGCTTCTATAACCTTGTCAGACGGTTAATTCTGTTCACTAATGTCAAATATATGTTTCATTTGAGACCCCAAGCGAAGAAGTGGAAAAAACCAAAGGCCAATGATCTGTTGGTGTTTCGACTTTATTTAAGGCCCAACTGTACATTCTCTGTTGTGTTTTTATGTTTATGCTAAGTACTAAAATTCATGTTGTTAGCCGATTTGGAGACATTTCGGGTGTATTGTACGATCAGATGGCCAAAGAAGAAGCACATAGAGTGAGCAACGACATCCAGTCTGGCTAACAGGTATGGTATTTAATAAAAGATTTTATTTTGGACTCCACATTTCTTTGAAAAGTTAACAAATCAAAAATGCGCACTACTGCTTTCTGTGGCACACAAACTTTTAAATATGTTAAGGGAAAATACTGTTCTTGCTGTTCTATGTTTGTGCACTGGAAGCACTGGAAAATTTAACACATCCACTGGCGGTAAATGATAAAATGACATACGTAATATCTTATCAGATTAGTACATTCTTTTACTGGATGTTTAGAAAAAAATCAAGGAAACAGTGATGCCTGAGACGAACGCTTGTAAAAATAATTTATTTAGAACAACCAGTGTGCTTCTAAACATTTTATTCTAAGAAATGTATACTTTAATACAAATTGTCACTTCCATAATGAAAGCCTGCCTCTGTAAAGATGTGTCCCTATTTATATCTGTTTTGTCTGTTATCCTGGAGCTCTTTATAAGAAAATAAATATTTCTTTGGTGGGTCATTTTTATTGTGAGCTACTGTGTATCACAACTTAAAATGTATGTCTCCCAGGCTACGTTGACGGATAATGTAGACTCGTTCATTCTACCACAATGTCATTAGGCAAGCGACATTTTTTAGGTTCTATGATTCTGTCAAATTTATTGAAAAACTAGACTAATGATTGTAAGTAGAAAAAAACAATTATTTTTCCAAACACACCCCTGTCATTTATTTACAATTTCCAAAGCCTAATGATTTGATTGATTTATTGACAGAGAAATTAAATAAATAAGAAAACATATGCATATCCAATTCAAAGAATAATTTAAATTATCTAGAACTTCTCTGGAAATCTTAAATGATCCCAAATGGAATTGAGTGTACAACAAACCATGATGGCCTTCAAACAAATTATCTTCTGTCATCTCCAATGACAAATGAAACCCCTTTAATTTATTTATTATACAACGTCACTCCGTCCGTGACCTACTTTTCGTCAAAACCCGAAAAAAAATCATCTCCCAACCCGCAAACACAACCACAAACATCATCTTTTTTTTTTTGTCTACTTCCTGATCGTGATGCCTTGACACGTCTTTGACGCCACTTGACATCTTCAAATAGAATGACTCAAAACGATGCGAAAAAGAACAAAATATTCGCGTGCTCCACACCGCACGCTGACGAAAAAAAGCGACCGAGTCGAAGGAGACCTAATCGCCGCGATAACACCCAACTGAGTTATAGTCGCCATGACCCAAATATTTTATCAAATTCGAGCAAACGTGAAAAAAAACGTTCACAAATGAGCGCAGAAAATTTGTCCGACATACATCGGTGGCGCGGCAAATTCGAGTCTCGCTCCGTGATCAGAAGCGAAATTCACACGCTCCACGCGTTCCGGAAGACTGCTGCTGCACTGAACGTAGCCGCAGTGTACGAATGATGTCATAACCTGTGGCGACTGGTTGACATTTAGAAATCACGTTTAGCCTCCTGCGGAGCAGCTTTCACCGGTACGCGGGTTCATCCCCTTCCTTATCTGTCGCGCTGCAGTTTGTCTGCTCACCACTTTGTTGCATCGAATTTCCTTTTCCTAGACAGTTGGATGAATGTGGAGAGACACGGAGAGGCGTGTATTTGAGTACTTTCACCTATGCCTGGCCAGCTCCTGTGCCGATCAATCATGCTCTCCTGAGTACAGGTCTGCATTGAGCAGCGGTAAAATTATTTTAAGCCTCTAGGCGCAGTGATTGCTGTCCCACTTCATAATCGATGACAGACTTAAGTGCGACGGGGAAACGAAACGTGCGCATGGCTTACGATCCACCTTCTGAAACACGTCATTTTGCAAATTTGCTGTTCGATCAGCTCCAGTACAACCGAGACGTGAAGCACCGACAAGTGACATCAAAGGAGACACAGCTGCTGAGTCAATTAAACATTTTATGATCGCCAATCAGAATCCACTGATGGGCCATCAATCCACTGCGCCGCAAACGCAGCAACAACATCAACATACCCTACTTGAGGTTAGGATCTCGGAGAATCCACAAACAAACACCCACACGCAGCGGAGCAATGCCGATGATGACGACCACGACGACGACAACGACAACGATGACGATGATGATGATGATGGTGGTGATGAGGCTAAGTGTTAAGTGGGTGCATTCGCACTGCTCCAAAGGCACTGCAGTACAATGGCCATACCAACCAGCCAGCCATCCAGCCATCCAGCCAAGGAATCCATAAAAATAGAAATTCGTGGAATCCATGCTCGACACCAAGGAACGGCTCCCGATGCAGGTGCTGGCGTGCTGGTGTTGGTTCGGGGGGGCCGAGGTGGCAACTTCTAATCGCACACACGTACGCGGGTTTATTTTGGTAAGCTAAAGACGTCTCAACTCACTTACCCACACTAGGACGTCGACGATGGCAATGGTAGTGCTGTGGTGGTTGTCTTGTTTGTATTTGAATTTGGGGCGAGCGCATAAAATCCTCCACACAAGGGAGCTCCCTCCGGAGCTGTGAGGAAAGTAAAAGGAATTCTGCTCGTTTTCCTGCGTTCTTCGTTTTTTTTTTTTGTTTTTTATGTTTGTTTTTTTGCCCCTCTTCATCGATCTGTGTTATTCGGTTAGTCTTGCCTTGTGTGCGGTGGACTCGGCGTAGCAAAGGAGAGCGACGAGACACCTTGTGGGAGACGCGCTGTGAGGGCCCACGTTGTTGTAGCGGGGGTGGGGGATGTTCTTGTTAAAAGCACATTTATCAAAGGACAGCGATCCCGAGATGTGTGTGTGTAAATGTGAATTTAAAAGGGAAATGTTTTTTTTTTTTTAAGAAGATGTATATTGAAGCGACGCCTTACGCTCAGGTGGTCCTCCCAGACTGTAGCGCCACATGGGAAAGAGGAAAATCAGTACTTTGATCTCATGAAGCTGTGAAAAATTATTTTGTAAATTTGGTAGTTACCTAATCTAGAGCCACAACAAATACTAAGCTTAACTTAAGTTTGTAGTGGGTTGGTGTGAGCTCGTTTCTCCTTTTTCCACAGAAAAAGAAAAACGTATGTCAGAAGCTAGTCTAAAAAGTAGTAGTTTGTTCATCCAAATCGGTCCTTTCTCTGAAAATATTTGCAGTTAGCATTGCACAAATGTTCTCAAACTAAGTGCACAAGGACTGGTCAAAGAACCCTTTATGATCCTGTCATCATATCATATCTACGACTGCTTAACAAATTAAGCTTTAGTAGATTATGTTTAGGTACATCAAGGATCGAGTGAAAAAATTAATTCCATCATCATCATTATCGTTTTCGTTGCTCAATATGTTTAACTTAAGTTGTCGCGGGGGCAATGCACTTACGAGAGACCTCAAGGCTACTGGATCCTCCACCATCGACTCCAATCCATCAGCAGCTATTCCCAAGCGCATTACGAACTTGATCCAACCACCCACCTTATGTAGGTGAAGCGGTTACCTACATGATGGAATCACATCAAAGGCACGCCTCGGAAGTTTTGATGGAGGAAACATCCTTAAAATGTGGCCTAAACATCGAAGCATAGTCCATTTCGTCCGAAGAAGATGCTGCTCAAAATTGAGTCCCCTCCGCACCGTCATGTTTTTCAGCCTGTCCCGCCGAGTAACTCCCACAAGAACTCGGAGAAATTTCATTTCGGCAATTTGAATTGACGGTCTCATTATTTCGGTTGGAATAAAGGCTGAATTAAGAATCGATAACTTTGACACCAAACTCGGCCTTCCTTATTTCTAATCTTTCCAGCTGCTTCAAAATTGACCAAGCTTGGTCAACCCTTCAAGAAAATTCAGTGTTGCTCCTGCCATCACTCGTGAAAAAGATCTGGAGATGCTTAATCCTGTTTCAGTAGGATATCATCTAAAGTGCATTGGAAAGGCGTTTGGGAAATTACCATTACTTCCGACTTGTCCACATTTACCTTCAATCCAGCATCAGCACATAAGGCCACAAAACTATCGAGTGCACGCTGGAGTTTGGTCTGGGATGATTTAAGAACAACTAAGTCATCTGCGAAAAAAAAAATGACTTACCATCAAGTGCCCCAATGTGAAGCAATACTCGCCTCGGCTGTACTGCAACATTCAGTCCATATATTATGAAAAGGAGAGGTGACAAGACGCACCCTTGGCGAAGACCTACACCATTGAAAGAACGACCTTTGGGGAAGCCCAACGCCATAAAAGAAGGGTCACCATCAATCAAAAATAACTAATGCTGTGCACGCTATCACGAGTGAAGGAGACCTACAGTTGGACATAGACAATTATTAATCAATAATCCTTGTCACCATCTCAAGAAAAGTGGAGCCGTGAAAAAGATGTGTATTTGGGTTTTCGAGCCAAAACCTTTTACGTCTAAATTTAGATTTAGTTTCCGATTATATTAAGAAACGAAGAAGAACGAAGACAAAAAATGAACTAATTACCATTTTCGAATGATAAAACAAAACATACACATGATCTAAAATCAAATGCCTACACTATAACTTCTTTAGCAACTACTCGTACTAACAGTACCATTGTTCTCTCACGTGTGAAGAAGGACCACGGTTTAATGCCGTCTAGGAACGGTGAGTGTTGAGAAGCTTTTCGTTGACATTTCCTAAAATTGGTACGAGTGTTGTTAGCAACTCGAAAGAAGTGGGACCGTGAAAAAAATGCGGGAATCGAACCTGTGACTTTTGGTGTATGAGTCGGCGCTGTTACTCACTGCTCCATGATGGTCACAAAAGTTGCGGAAATTGCTTTCGACTGAGTTATGAAAAGAATTTTCTTCTTTTAACACTATCAGCGAATAAATGCGCAAAATTGTGCGCTAGCCAGAGGACGTGCACCGGACGGAGCAAGTAAATGTGAGATGGTGAGCAATTTCGGGAATATTGAAGATAACTTTTGATTTGAGCTTGTGTTGGAGTTTGCAACATGAGTCCAGGGATTGTCATGCCCCGTGTCCCTGTTCGTATTGTGTCTGTTTTTAGGGAGAAGCGAATTCAAAGTCGTTTCTCTTTGGCAGTTATGTTGCGTTTCTCATAAAATATACACCAGAACACTATATCTAAGCAAAGTCTCATAACTTCCTACTCATTGGGTTGATAAAAATGAATATGTGTTATTTTCCATCATCTATAACGATGCCTTTTGGATCCTTTTTTTTCTCTAAAGTAGTTGCTTACGGGCATTAAAGGATAATGTCCCTCGTTGTCAAACCCAAATTCTTTGTTTCTAAATCATTCTATGTATACACCTGCCATCGCTGGGCAATTGTTTTGCGCGTTTCATTTAAATGTTTTGCCTTAGAAACTAATCACTAAATGTTGAAATTTCGCTTAGGGCGGACTCTCATTGCGCTTCAGCCGTCTTTTTCTTTGAATTAAAGATAAAATTACAACACATCAAGCAAATAACTAATTGTCACAATATTAAACAGTTTTTCACAACCAAGTCGCCACATGACAAAACTCCTCCCACAATGTTTTCGATACTGCTGGAGCCATCTACTAAGACAAAAAAATTAGACTTTTGTCGTGAAGACGGTAACAGTCATGACCACAGCGAGAAATTTGAACTTTACTCCCTTGAAACAGTCGTGTCCAAATGACGAAAATGATTTCAAAACACATCTTATCGCCCCTGACATATTGACAGTTAACTCTTGTCAAAAGTCAACACCATATGTCTGACTGAAGACGATATTCTCCGCCCAACAATACAAACAAATTCATATGACAGCTCCCAGATCTGCATCTCAATCTGCAACTACACTTCGCGTACACGCGATCATCGCGAATCGCAGCCAACTGTGCCAGCACATTCCTAGAAAGAAAATCGCATGCAATCTCCCCCAAGGAGGTGCGAACGCAAACTTAAATCGGATGTGTTTGATGTTCTCTCATCAGCATCACAAAGATAAACCAACCCTTCGCCGCGTCCCTCACTCCGCCCACCCACTTGTGCTCGGCCTGTCCCTTATTCCACAGACCGTTCAATTTCAATACAAAACAAGAATCTCTCTTCGGATAAAGCCATAACCTCACAAGTTCAATTCACTTGTCGTCGCTCTTGAACTCCGCGCATGTAGAATATGTACGTGCCGACAACGACCCGTGCGTCGCCTGTTAGCCCCCTTCTTACCGATGCTGCCGTTGCCACCTCACGTTGGGTATCAATCAAAACTAAACTCTCGCGCACGAAACAATGCAACAGCGCTCACAGCGCACACAATCGTCACCGTGTCGGGCGCACTAGCAGTGCCAGCAACTATTCCGTCTCGTGCGTCGTCACCGTTTGGTGGTGGTTAGGCGCAGAGCTCAGCGCAACAGAAGCGACCAGAAGCATTGTGACAGCCAAGTATTTTTATTTTTAAAACCGTCCGTCTCCTCTGATTTCGTATTTGTACCTTCTTTTTGCATTTGGTTACTTTGTTGAATAAAATCAAATCAAATATAGTTAGCGGAGTCAGCCAGAGCGCTGCGTTGGGTAGGATCGGTGACTTATGGACGGACGGTGGCGCAGCAGCAGCAGCAGCGGACCGGAGAAATTGACGGGCGACGACGACGACGACGACGACGTAGGCCTCCGATTCCGCGGTCCGCGGTATCAATTCATTTAATTTCCTCGTGCGTGCGCCTGTATATTGTAAGCAAAGTAGCAGCAGCACGAGTTCATCAGAACTTCAAGTTCAATGAACCAAAACACTTTTAGTCGAGTTGTTGTTTAGTTTCAGAGATCTGCTGAGTGCGCTACTTCCACTGCTGTTATTGTCGCCGGTCTCGATTTAGTTAAAATAGATTGAAAAAAAAAAGAATCACAGCGCACACACAGAGAGGACAGAGCCAACCCACCAGCAACACAAACGAACGGAACTAGACAAGGTACAATCTAGCGCGAGAGAGAGGGCGAGCCAGGAGCGATGTACTAGTTGTTTAATTTGATTTGTTCGTTTGTCGTGTCGCGCAATACTTTTGTGCGGCCTTCGGCTTGTTGATGGCACCCTAAATCACGTTTGTGGCTACAGATTTGATATGTTTATGAGAGTTATGTAGCTTCAAAGGCATTGTACGTGCACACGTCCGAGTGTGTTGCGTGTGTGAGCGAGTGTATGACGCGACAAATGTCATCGGCACATCAGATCATTAGAAGGTGACAATGCGCGATATTCATTTGACGTCATCCCTACTTTGACTATGACAGTGGCGGTGCGGTTTCGTCTTTGGATTTTATGCTGCTGGTTGAAGTGAAAGGTGAACTAATTCTTGTACCAGTTGAGTTTGTGTTTTTGGCTCATAATCTACTCCAGATATCAGGTGTTGGGGAGTAACAGCTTTCAAAAAAATTTAGTATTCTCCAGGAATTGAATTGGTGAATTGAACTGGAAATTTGGTTAAACTGATGGTAAGAGTGGGAATAGTTGTCTGTGATCACATTTCAAATAAGAGGATTATGGGGCGAAAGATTTATTCAACACTGAAGAGAAGCTTGAGTTAAAAAGTTAAACAATGTATTACACATAGATTGGCTTAGACCACCTGCGAAGGGTCAGTAAATTCGACTAAAGAACATCTGCTCACTCAAACTGAAACAGTTTTAAGTATTTTGGTCTAGAAGTAAGTATTAATTATTAACGGATTGAAAAAGAAATCAAAATAAAAGAAGGGTTAAGTGGCTAAGTGCAGACTTTTTCATGTCCCACTTCTCCCTAAGAGATGTCAAATTCGATTTTTTGGGCAGTAGAGAGTAAACGTTTCTCGGAACTTTACATGACATATGGAATACGCATCGGAACCCTCCAAGTCCTTTAAAGCCTGATGCAATAAAGTACGTGCTTGAATGCAACTTGTCCATTGACTTTAAAGGGATCAATTTCCATTTGTATTTTGACGCAATTGACACATGCTTCACCAGCGATCTTGGCAAAGATTAAATGCAAAATATTGCGTTACGTTGCATACTGATATTTTGGTTAACAAAGGCGAGAACTTCAGTTCTCAATTCAAAACACTCTTGTTAGCCATTATTAAGGCTAGGTAAAATAAGGTATTTGTCTCTAGATAAAAGTAGATGTGTGGTTTTGGGTATGTACATACGGAAGAGTACTGTATATGAAAATGTCGACGTGTTGAATGGACAGTAAACTGTAGGTTTTCTTCATTTGTGAGCACAATATGTACAATATGAGCAATGGTTTAAGAAGCTAAGCTCTGGTCCAATTTCGAAGATGGCGCCATCAAATTTATTTTAAATAAAACTAAACTGCCTTCAGCCCAAGTTGTTACTTAGTTAAGCCCAGTGGTTCCCTACTTATGGATGGTGAAAACGAAGAATTAATTTTATCTTTGCTTCTGCAGAAAGCGTTGTTTTACTTACAAAATGGGTTATGTCCGTTGTTTTTTTAAACGTGAAGGGTGTTATCCTTAAAACTTCTCCTAACCGAAGGATGGGCTTATGGGCTCTATGTGGCTACGACAGTGTAGCCAACAGATAATCGCCTTCTAGAGTTTATGAACATTCCGATAAAAATTTCACAAACAATTTTGTATCAAGGCTGCGTACATTGCAGGTTATTATGATTTCTTGATTGGAAACCAAAAGAGCATTCCTTTCTCAATATTTCTTCTTTGTGAAAGTGTCTTGCAGAAAAGAACAAAGTCACAAGCTTCCCAATTGGAGGTTATTTAGAAACAAAATTTGGTGCCGAATCGTCTAGCCTTTTGGGAGATTTCTCAAAGGGTTAAAGAAATGACATAATACACAGAAGGACGACATCTCTCAGCCTTAATTAAAACCACCTAGCATGACGTCATTGCAGTAATATGCTTTTTCTTTTCGTCTCTTATCGTGACTACTGTAAAAAATTAGTTAACTATCATAATTTCAAGCGTCACGCTATACGCAAAAGTCGACGTCAAAGCCAAATGCTCACGGTTGTCATGCTCTATATTTGGTGGAACCAATTGGCCTATGTGTACTTATTTTCTGTTTAAAGTGGCACATACAGACCAGGGTGGATATGGGACTCAACCTAGATGTTCCTCTGGCTGGAGAACCCTATGAGTCACGCACACGAAGTTGGTTGAGGTCGTTTTTCATTTTTGTGGATGTCTTCTGTTGTTTTGTTTCTCGGCATCAATTTAAGGACTCTTCAGACCTTTACAGTATTGTCGATGTCCACTCTACGCGTTGTGTACGTGAACACCTGATTACAGTCAACAAAGTTTGTCGTTGAATCTTTTCCTTTAGGCACTATATCCGGCAACTGGGCCAAAAGACGGAATTCAGAACTTTCTTCTATTAAAGACCAAAAACTTCTTTATTCACTTTCAATCCATGTCCCTGTACCAAAGAGAAGGACTGGGATAATCAGAGTGTAGTAGGAAGGAGGAAGGGACTCTTGTACATAATTGAATGTTAAGACAAGAGAAACAACTATTAGAAAAAGTGCGTCTAACCTTGATTTCAGTCATGCTGTCAAGTGAAATCCTCGCCATTGTCCATTGAAACGGCCCATCCAAGATGGATGGCGGTGAAAGCAGAACCATAGTTTCTTTAAGATGGGATCCGAAAATGTTCATAATGGGAATCCACTACTGTGCAGTACCAAATTTGCAACAATTTTAACAAAGCCTAAAAAAATCGGTTTGCCAAAATCACAAGCGTGCAGGAATCAATAAATAAAAAACAAATAAATTTGACACTTACAAACCTGTCGAAACCATCTTTTCTTAAAATTCATTAAAAATTGCATAAATCTACTTGACGGTATTGAGCAACTTTAGAAATGGTCCCCCTATCTCAAAACGATAATAGTTTCCTTGAAACTCTTAAACGTCAACCAACAAAATCAAGTGAATGACATCACCGCCCTTAGACTGACGATTGTTAATGCGGTCATTGGAATACATAACTTCAAGGGCGCTGCAAAGCATAATAGCCCAGCACAATATATCACGAATTAATGGCTCATAAAAGTGAAGAAAACTACAACTAACCTCAAATATGAATCACTTGACGGGTGACAGTAAAACTGCACTCGCAACTAATAAACTGCAAACCCCATCATCAATCACAGTGGCTGCTGTGACTTGAAATGGTTTTTCGAAAGGTTCCGTCATTGGCGGTCATTGGCATAGAGTTAAGAGACCTTCAACGTGGATGGATGGATGAATAAAGTGATCAATAAAACGGAGTATGAATCAGATGATTGAATCTGGTTCTGTGACAGACCAGAGATGCATGGCAAACGCGAGATCTCTCAATACTTCACATTTCAATCAGACAACAAATTCCACTTCAGTTTTATGCTATTAACCCACACAACCTGACACTTGTGACACTGTCCGTTATAGACGCATTAAAAATGATTGCGAAACACAAAAACTTCATAAATTTTACCCGCTTCTAAGACCCGTTACAACAAAGTATTTGCCTCTTTTAAGTCTTCCCCTTTGTATCAGCTTACGGTTATAGTTTTGCATAATCAATTTGACAGCCACATCCAGTAAAAGAGTAGACGTTAAAGGCTTCTCTAATTTTTACTACACACTTAGTGGTTTCATTTTCACACAAACTGAAGTGGACTTAGGACGGGCACTAGACGACGAGTTTGAGGCACTTGCGCTTTTTACCACATCCATACTGGTAATGTTTGCTTTAAAATTCCCACAGACAAGATTCTGTGTCACTGACAACTGAAAGTGACAGTTTTGACACTTGCTGCGGTTATGTTCTAGATTTTTGTGTCTCTTATGTAATTTGTTATGATTTACTATGGTAGGCGGTTATGTGTGAATTGGCAATTTTCGTGAAATTGTCTGCAATGGTTTTGAAGCTTTTGACATTTTAAAAACATGACATTGATAGTTCATCAAATTTACTACGTTTTTGTGCAATAATTTAGCTATTTTGCAAGTGACATATTAACAGTCAATAAATAATGGAATAAGTAACCAAAATTGATTAATTTACAGGAAGGAAATAATTTAGCGAATAGCAGACAATTGACAGCTGTCAAACATTAAAAAAAAAAACTGTTAGTTAATTAAGTCAAGGCATTTTAATCTTTCAACACGTGATAGCTAATTTGATGATTTTAGGAGTTCACGTATAGAAATGGTAAGTGGTCGCAGTAACGGTATAGGTGCTAAATCGAAGTAAGCTTTTTATTGCTGCTTCGCTTGGATTTTGTCATTGCACACTGCAGTGCAGTACAAAAATAAACGCGGTGAAAAAAATGTGTACGGCTTCAGATTTGGAATTCCTTGATTCTGTAAAACAAACTACGCTTTCTCGCCTTGCCAAAGTACGTCTACGTCGGCGAAAATTCTTTATGAAATGGATGACTTTCTAATGGAAAAGGATTGAAAAATTGATCATTTCGAAGTGAAGAAACCTGTGAACGTCTTGACAAAGGTCCATCTTACAGTACATTGTCAATTCTAAACATCAAGTTGATTCTACCACAAAAATTTGTCCTGCATCGTGATTCTCTTTTCTTAACCTTCCTCAATCATGATCAATGCTACATAACAATCTAATCACCATGAAATCTGAGACTTTTTATCCACGCAAATCACAGTGAGAAGGCGATATGTCATAACTTAATGCTCACTGTATCCGATTCAGTGTTTAATAGAAGTCACTCAAGTGATAAAATCGGAACGAGGGGCGCTTAGAAAAACAAGGGCTAACTAGTGCGTATCTTGCCACCTGAGTGATTGTGTATACACCCGATGTAACAAATCACAATGTAATTGTAATCCAAGACGCCCGGCTCTTAAGGCTTACAAATTTCTTACAAGCTGTACGAGACCTAGCCTTTATTGCCTTCATGTTTGTTTGCAAGTGAACTCATTAAAGCTGAGAATTGTCGAAATGGATAATTTGTTAAGATAATTTGATGTTTTGTGGTAATGGGAAGTTTCTTTTTTATTTTCGAATATTTTACGAAAATATTTCCGTATGCTTGGTTTCATAATAACACAATAAAACTTTGATGATTTTTTTGTTAGCGAACTTGATATCAATAAATATGATGGTAGACAACCAGATTTGGACACATAAGAAGTTGAAAGGTGATCGCGGGGTGCATTGGGTAAGTGCAACGTGCCAAAGAGCTTAGCTTCGATTCCCGGACTGAGACCATGAATTATTTCGCCTCTTTCCAACAGACTCAACATTCAAAGAGGACTATTTGTGGCAATGAAGGGACTCTTTAATGTACCCGTTCGCAGTCGCGAAAAAACAAAAGGTTGCCTCTACTTATGAGAGAAGAAGAGCACTACATCCCACAAGAGACCAAGGAACAAGCTTCTAAAACCACTACTCCTGTTGTGCGCGCTACTGTTCTCTCACAAGTAGAAGGGACCTACAGTTTTTTGCCGACTCCGAACGGCAAGGTTTAAGAAACTTTTTCATAGGTCATTGATAATCTTTGAGTGTTGTCAGCAACGCGAAAGAAGTGATGCCGTGAAAAAAAGTGAGGTGTCCCGTCCGGGAATCGAACTTAGACCTTCTGCGTGTGGGTCGACGCTTTTAACCACTACGGAACGGCGCCCACCAAAACTGAGTTCATGCTTAAGGGATAGTCGTTCTAC
Organism: Eristalinus sepulchralis; assembly: GCA_944738645.1. NCBI lineage: Eukaryota > Metazoa > Arthropoda > Insecta > Diptera > Syrphidae > Eristalinus > Eristalinus sepulchralis. The sequence continues at coordinate 37,494,320 of OX122883.1, forward strand.
TTTGGTAGGGATTACGGCCGCTTTAACATCCCTACCGGTTTATGGGTCACAGAAACCGATTACAATCCCCTTAACCTGAGTCAGTCGGTTGAACAAATCTGCTTCAAATGATACACTTACCTCAGCCCTGCCCGAGATTTTCGATATTAGGCTACATCCACCACGTGACCTTCACAAGGTAGCCTATCGAACTATCAAGCTGAAACTAAGTTTTAGTGGCTCTTGGCCTCAAGTTCCCTCAACACCTGTGTCGCAGCCATCACCACATTGGTAGCAGCCATCGCAACATTGGTAGCATCCATCGCAACATTGGTAGCATCCATCGCAACATTGGTAGCAGCCATCGCAGCTGCAGTAATTCCGTTGTCACTCTTTAAAGTGCTGCGGATGTGTTTTAAATCATGAGATTCCTGAAAGTAGTCACCTCGTCTGCGGCATAATGAACAGTTTCTTCCAACAATTCGGAAAAGACTTCAAGATAAAAATTCAAATACTCCGGCAAGATTTTGCTCCAAGCCACATGCAGGAAAGATTGAATCTTGAGGGAAGATTGATTCCCCTCACGGATAATAGAGCACTGTGATGAGCTCCCATTTCAAATTGAAAGGAAACAATTTGTTCTCTTGTTGCCCGGTTAAGAATGGATCATTTGACTCCAGACCTGCCAGATGCCTCCAATATCGCCACTTCTGTTCGCTATCTCTGATTAAGCAGTTCTTTGTTGTGTTTTCTCAATCGATTGGAAAACGAACATTCAGCCCTGAGACCATTAAGCACGGAGATGTATTCTCTATATGCTCTATGTGGCCTATCCACTTTAAGCATTGTATCATTAGACGCCCGCTTAGCAGCACGTCACCATACAGCCTTCAGAGTTCGTCACTGAATCTTCTCCTCCAAATGACATCAATTCAAAGAGGTCCTAAGCTCACACGAAGAACTGTGCGCTTATAATCGCAGTGCTTCGGCGCAAAGCCTCCTAGCAAGGCAGTAGCAGTATTTCTACGCACAGAAGCTCAGCTTCCTCACTACGGTCAGGAAACTCTAGTAAAATCGCAAGAACAGGAAAAGGCTAACATCCAAGAAAAACAAAGGGTTGTTCTGCATTTGTTCGAACTTGCGAAAGCCGTCAGCGGTCAAGGCGACTTGGAGGAACAGGAAAGAACATAATGAAAAATCGCCGTCAACCAAAGCCGAAAATTCATTTTAACAAAGAATATTATTTCTTGAGAAATGTGGAAAGGATCAGGTTTGTTCTTTCTTAAAAAAAAATCACTTACCATTTCCGTCTTCTGTTATCAAAATTTGGACAAGCACTAACCGGCTGGGGCGACCACCTTAAGTGAACCAATTTGAATTCCGCTTTTAGGACCATAGGATTCTTGTCAACTGTTTCCTTGATTCATTCACCTCTTTCCATTCAAAACCAAGACAACGGCCAACATCCACATATTCCAACGACAACGAGAACAGCCATCTGCGCTGGGTAAAAATGCGCGCATCAGGACAAAACAGACACTTCACCACCAAACACAGCAAGCAGCCGAAGTAGCAGCCTTACTTGATTCGAAACAACAACAACTCGTCCTCACCATCATGTGCAAAGTCAGCCGCCGCCCGTTCCCTTGTGGCAGTTGGTTGTTACGATTGCCGTTCGCCGCCATGGCTGGCTTCTTACACCAATAACCCAGCAAAGCGTTTTCGCTTCTCTAGACTTTCGAGAGAGTGATAAGAAAAATGTTTGCTGGCCGAGTTTAACGACCTTTCCGCGCGAACACATACACCCAGAGAGGTACCACACATACGACTGGATGTGTAAGATCCCGAGCGCGTTGTTTCGTACGAGTGTCTTGTGGATTTTTGTTTTGTTTTCTGAATTTACGAGTGCTTACGATACAAAGTACCTCAGTGCGAGCAGAATGTGTGGATGTGTGTGCAGGGGCGATTGCATTGAAGCAGATTTCTTTCCGTAGTGCAGTTCGGGAGAAGAGAAACGAAGCTCGTACATCACGCAGCATCACAGCAGTGCAGCCACAGTCACAAATGTGCGCCGCCGCCTCCCAACCCAACATACATACGAGATCGGAGACCAGAGACGAGCGCGCCAAACGAAGGAATACAACAACAAAAAAGCGTGTATTGGCCCGAACCGGTTAATAAACTCAAATGTAGGTCAAGATTTGTGGTGATAATACAACAACAACAACAAAAAACAGCAACAACACAGCCAGTAACACCACCAGTAACAGCCAAAGCAGGCAGAAGAGAAATAAAACAAAAAGCGCCATTCAGAGGAAAAACACGGCAAAAGAAACAAAACCGACACTGCCAGCGAAGATGAGGTGCGACGACGCACAGCGACGTCGAGAGCTGTGGCCGAAAGGCAGCAAGAACGGAACGGCAAGATACACAGCAGAAGTGGCCAAGAGAGAGCCAGCCAGAATGGAGGCAGCGGTGCGGGAGGTATGCTAAGAAGGGTTGTGACGCTGGTTTACTTGGCCCGCGGTCGCTCTGTCAGTCGGCCAACAATGGGTCGTCGGTCGCGGGGGCCGGAGTTTGAGGCAATTTGTTGACTTCTTTCACATCTGGGTAGGTAGGTTGGTAGGATAGGAGCACAGCTCGCGCTGTGTGTGTGCGCGAGGCCTTGTCAGGTAGAGCAGATCGGAAGAGGAACTCACACAGCTCTATGGCGCGTCTCGTCTCTATGGCACGCCCGAGGTCTATCTGTTTTCTGCCGCGACTGCTGCTCACCATCTGCGCTTCTCGGAAAGGAAATGGGGTCTCTGTGGGAGCTGCTGCAAGGGGTATCCCTCTTTTTCGTCGTTCCACACTTAAAAGGACAATAAACTCATTTGGATGGTAAAGCAGCCGAAGTAGAAGATGCTGGAACGCGAAAAAAGAACTGCAGCGCGCAAAGGAAAAATGCTAAAGAGCTTCCTGTCGTAAAGATACGAAAACGAAAACGATCCACTGGCCCGCCGAGAGGAGGGGACCATGACAGCTCGCGCCCTACAGCACAGCCACTGCACGGCCGTTGCACGATCGAGTTCCTCGCATTTACGTCAGTTAACTCGGCGAACTTAGTCAGCCGGTCTCTGGCCTGGGACTTGATCTGGCACTCGGTCGGTGAATCATTTGGGAATGATAGTAATTAGATAGAATTGCGAGAATGTGTGCACAAGGATCAGCCGATAATGAGTGTAATCTGCATACAAGCTTGTAGACGCAGTCGCAGCAAATAGCGCAAAAGAGACACACGACCACATAATTGAAATGTAGTTGCCGACTGCGAGCTGGGAGTCAATGGCATGGATTTGGGGAAAGGATGACAAATTCGCGCAGAACACACCGCGAAAGTGGTACACCACCATGGTGTGCTGTATGCACGAGTGGCGAAAATTTCTTTCGATAGAGAGGCGGAAGTGTGTGCATTGTGCACTGACCTTAAACTTTCACAAGAATACAAACACACACACACGGTGCAACCACCGAGCAACGTTTGATGTTGCGGTTTTGCTTATGACAGATGTGCTGGATCGATGATAATTGACGCTGAGAATGTGGAACAAATGTCAGGCGAGAGCATGGGGAAATCGGAAATTATTCATAGAAAGCTGACAAGGGTCCAACTCTACATGTGGCGCGACAACGCGCCGGAGAGGTCTTACCATAAAAGAGACGTTTTGTCATTTTTTTAGAAACTGTGTCACCGAATTGGATTGATGCTCATCGCTGGGTGTGGCATTGGACATGTCAATGACCGAAAGCTTGACATTTACTGGGTTAAAGGTTGTTAACATTTCAACAATTTGATGTCGGGAATTTTGCTAACATTTTTTTTCTTTTTATGAGCTTTTTTTGGAATAAATTGAGTTTGTTTGTGTGTGGAGATTGAGATCAACATAAGTTGTTGACTGACTGACAAATTTTAACCTACTGTGTAATGGTTGACTCTTACGAGGTAAATGAACGTGGTAAGGGCTAGAATGGAAATGCGAACCACAAGGTGGAGCTTATGTGCAAATAATTTCAAAATGCCACCACTTGACATATTGACTCGCATTTGTCAAAAAAAAAAATTTGAGATGAATTGTAGCTGTACAGGCACCAAAAGAAAACAAATGAATATAGAACTCATGGTTTCTAGATTGCAAGCACTTTTTTTTACAAGAAACGACAATAATCATGAAAAGTCTGTGAAGTGGCTAAAAAGTTTCTTTTTTTTTGAAATATTTTTGCTTCTAACATAACATTATGCATTTTTCCAACCAATTTAACAGTCCTGTCTGAAATACTAATTCACAACTTAATACATTCTTTGCAATTAAATGACATTCATGGATGATACTTGCGTTGTTGAAATTGAAAAACTTTACATCCTCTGTATGTGTTTCAACTCAACGCTTAGTTGACCCTATCTTGTATTTGAAGTCGCCAAAAAAAACTGCGAAAAGACTAGATTTCTGATTTGGGTACGTTATACATAAGGTCTATGTATAAGGCCCGTGTTTCTAATTATTTATTGGCTTTGTAACTTTATTTGTGCTGTTTTCGCAGAGATGGCGTAACTTGTATTATTCCATTGGAACATGCGTTGGAAAGCTACTGTCATTGTACGTCATTTTAGTATATTTCATTCATTTGAAACGTTAACAAAAATAATTTTTTGCCGGAAAAAGTGTTTTTGCGGAGAGTTCTTCTTTATTATTCAAATATGAAGAAAACTGCTGCCGAAAGTCATCGTTTTACGGTAGAACTTTATGCTCAACACGCGCTAGCTGAACGAAAGTGCCAAAAGTGGTGAGAAGATGAAAAACTGAAAGCATTACTCTGTGAAGATTGTTGACAAACACAAGGAGAGCTCGCAGAATTTTTGGGTGCCACTCAAGTAAACCTTTCAAAACACAAGTTACGCCATCTCTTAGCAAACCCGACGAATTTTTTTATAGACTCAATAGAAAAAAAAACAAACAAAAAATAAAATATTAAAATTTACTTTCTTGGCTAAACTAAGTTTGCTTATTGCTAAGTGTATCTTCTCTTTGAACACCGACGAAATGATTTGCCTTTGTCAGTCCTTTAGCCTTAATGCATGTATCCACTTGAAGAATTTCCCGGAACTACACGTTTCGCTCTCAGTGGTCGTCGTGGCGTAGTGGTAAGTGCGCCGACCGCCGCGCAGAAAGTCTGGGTTCGATTCCCGGACGGTGCACCTCGCATTTTTCACGACACCACCTCTTTCGAGTTGCTGACAACACTCAAAGAGTATCAATTGTCTATGAAAAGCTTCTTAAATCTGGTCGTTCGGAGTCGGCAAAAAACTGTAGGTCTCTTCTATAGTAGCACGTACAACACGAGTAGTTGTTGCAGAAGCTAGGCCCTAGTCCGTTGTGGGCTGTAGTGCTATTAAATTATTATTATTATTATTTACACGTTTCGCCTTAGTCGTCTATCAGTTCCCCTCCTAAACCCACTTCCCAATGTACGGTTAAGTTAAGAGACACATCTTTTGGCCGCACCTCACAAATTTATAATACACTTCCCAACTTTATTTTTTTCAATTACAATCCTTACAGCATAGGCATTTAAGACCAATGTGCATGAGTACATGCTCTATCTTCCTCTATGTCTTCGGCCTGTGCTGTAACCTGATTCCGATCACTTTAGGTTACTTTAGGATGTGCAGGTTGTAAATAAGTAACATTTTAAAAAGTTTTCCACAGAGTTTTAAACTTTGAATTAAATTTGTGAACGCTCTATTTTGCGAATCTTTAAACTCTCGCCATCAATTTATTTAGTGAACTCAACATTTTCATGGCTTTCAAGTACGCGAACGAAAAGAGTCTCCAAATTATAAACATTTTCTACCGGAATTCGGAGTCGGTGATTGCAATTTTAAGAGCGTTAACTGAAATCTTTGATTTTGTAGTATTCTTGCCCCAGTAGACAGACAAATCATAGCAGACAGATCCATAGCAGCGGATCAAAATTGGCGTTCTCAAGTATTGTTGCGTATTTTGTGTAAAAATCTTTCTTTACACCCATACAATATCAAGCTAACTCAAGAATTGAAGACGCAAGATCATTTAAAGCGACGAACGTTCTTCGATTGGGTTCTGGAGAAGATGCGCCAAGATGATGAATTCCATCACAATATCATCTTCAGTGACAAGGCTAATTGTTGGCTAATTGTCAACTGCTCGCCTCTTTCGTGCCATATAACGTCGCTTCCAATTTAGAGTTGCTCGTTAGAAGCTTAAAAAGTATATGAGCGTGAACGTTTGTAATTGTGTACGACCAGAAAACGCGCATGATTTTCCAGTGCGTACGGTTTACGAATGGAATGCGGAATCGCATTCCACGTTTCGCAACCATACATGAGCACTCAAATGTTAGCTCCCATACGATACCTTAAAAACCTAACTATCCAAATTTTGACTGTTGGTCAAAAGTTTGACTCCTTCGTTCACTTTTTAAAGCGTGGCGCTTTTTTTACTTGAATTCGGCTTCACTATAAAAAAAAATGCAGCTGTGACTTTTTCCTTCCTGTATTGTCTATTAACTAAATTTTGGCTTTCCCTGCTAAATTATATCACAGTTGCAGTCTAGCAAAGAAAGACTTGGAAATTCATAGAGCATCTTCAATTGTGTCATTGCCATTCCCTCAACCGAAATTTTAAAATTATTCAACAGCAATATTCAATCTAAAACCGCTTTCGATCAAGTGCAAGTGTTCTCCACTCTCTTTCAACTGATGACAAATCTGACCCAAAGTCATTCCCGCATCACACGTATGGCCCCGTCAAAACCACCACAATGTAACAACGGACAAGGTTATTAAATATTCAAAACGCACAAAGAAAGAGCCCGCGGAGCACTGCGTCCATCACATTATCGCACCAATTACGCACTCAATCAGTCAATCCGCCCTCGCGCTGATCGAGTTAAGACTATGCCCCCATGGCCCATCTTTTCAGGAATGCACACACGCCTCGCCCAACCTAACTAAGATTGACAGCGTCTGCTGTACGAATTTTGACCAACAGACCCACTGGACAAAAGAGTTGCATAAAATACAAATTGACCTACTTTACATCAATTGCAGCGTTTTGTCATTTTGTCGTTACTACCGCGCTGCATGTATGCATCCGTCGCTATCGTCGTGGTCGTCGCCCACGGTCGAATAATTCAACCAACCCCAAAAAGGACACACCATCCCCACTGCCGCCGTGCAACGCGAATGACAATGCAAGCCATGAGAAATGCTCGCTTTCTGCCGGTCCCATTCACCGGGCACAACCGCTGCAGCATTATACAACAATTCCGTGTGCATAATATTTCCTTATCAGCCCCCCTCTCTCCCTCTCGCGGATGGGCAGCCAAAAATGAAGGAAACGCGAAAAAGAGAACCCCGCAACCGACAATCACTCGTAAATATAAAATTATTATGTAGGCTCCGTTCAATTGGCTTTTTGGTGGCAGAATTGAATGCTCGTCATTGTTGCCCCAGAAGTGGTGCATCAAGTGCCTTATCGCCGCCCGAACCAGTGCGACATGCTCAGCACTTCAATCGCATCAGCCGGAGTGTACAACAAAAATTGACTCCGTCCAGCGAAACCAGTCGAAACTGACGAAAACAACGCGGACACGGCAGAAAAAAAGTCCAATCCACGGAGGAGGGGAGAAAAAAAAACAAAAAAAATAACATATTCACAACGCACTACTCTCGGAAACAGGCTTTGGAAGTGGAATTTAGGTCTCGCGGAGCAGCACTGGTAGCCGCCGCAGCCGGAGCGGGAGAAATGGCCGTGTGCGGGACAACTCGTACTTGAGGAGCAGCAGCAGCTCACACAAAAAGACCAGAAAACAGACAAAAAAACGAAGAAAATCCCAAAAGGTTATGGCTGTGCGCGGGCAGAGTGCCCGCTGACGGCAGCTGGGAGTAAACCTTACAGCGTTTAGCGGTGATTAAGTTCTGTTTGTTTTGTGTGACTGGAAGAGGTATGCTAATTGAATGTTTTCGGAAGAGTCCAACGGACGGACCTTAACTGAAGGATGACAGTCAGAATGTAAAGGTCTTCTGAGTCGATGTCGGAAAACGGCTTGATTACTGGGTTACGGGAACGACGTTCACATGTTCAGCGAAAAGAAAGTCGATGTGTCATTGTCAACGATTGGAAATGTCAAAATGTTGAAAGAAACATCTTTGAAATCGTACGGAGTTTTCCAGTTTCCCAGACGCGAAAGCAAATCGAACGGAGTCTCGCGTTTCGTCTGCGAGTTGGGGGAAGAAAATGATGCCAGAAGGTGGTGGAATGCAAGTTGAATTCTCATTTCAGGCGGTAATTGATGGAATCTGGCACGATTCAGTGGCGTGAGGTTAGATTTCACTTAAAGTCTGGGACAATCTCTTTGGTGGGAAGGAAGTGAAGAAAATGGTGCTTGTGGGAGCGTTTCAGAGTTAAAAAAATGCAGAAAATCAATGCTGCCAAATATGTTCACAAATGAGAGAAAATAATATTTTGTTTAAAATGGGACAATTTTAGATTCGTTTGGAAAATACACTAGTGTGCAGCTGCCGCTACATAGTGGGTAAGTGCGTTGGCCCAAACAGCAGAGGCGTCAGGTGGGAAACTTTAACTTTTTTTAACGTCAGCATGTCTTTTGAGTTCTAAACAATACTCAAAGAGGACAAATAATCGTCCCTGGTCCTCTATAATCTCTGGCAATAAATTAGATTTTAAGAACTCGATCAATGAGTAGTGCTGACAAAACTACAAAATAAAATCTTTGCACTAAATTACGCAGCTGATAAAACTGTTTAAAAATACAACATATTCTCTTGTAATCTTTAAACCGACGTCAACTGCATCATACGATATAATCTTAAACATACTTCCAATAGACTTGTTTGTCAAGAGTTTAAACGATATAAAGGCAGATAAATTTTGGTTCAAGCTCTATGGACATGGTGACAAAAGCAACAAAATCGGATGCTGCACGAGTTAAAGGCGAGAGATGTCGAAAGTTGATTTTTCAGCTTGGAACTGCTGAACACCACCATCTTGTATATCGACGCCTAAGAAAAATATCCACGATTTAAAGGTCATAGTCTGCATATGGTGAGCCAGACTGGTGTGGTGTACTATGAGCTGCTAAAACCAGGCGAAACCCTTGATGGGAGACGTTATCGACACAACACGTACGGAAACAACCGTAAGGCATGACAAGGTAATTTTGCAACATGATAACGGTCGGTCCCACATGGCTGTAGCGGTCAAAAACCACCCAGAATCTCTAAAATGGTAAGTCTTATTCCATCCGCCGAATCACCCAAACCTTTCTCCTTCCGACTGTCGGTCTTTTGAAAAAATCGAGCAATGACTTAATGATTGGATCGAAGCCAGAGAGGGCTAATTTTTTAAAGTTGGTATTCGAAAATTACCAGAGAAATTAATTAATTTAATTTGTATTGCCAATATATCTTATACCGGAGTCCATAAATTTGCCATGTCCTCCACCGAAAACTGTAGGAGGTGTACAGTGCCCGGGGATCAGTGAAACGTTAGAACACCTATTCTATAAATGCCAGGCTCTTGCTGGGAAAAGATAAACTTGGGAATACATTCAGCTTACTTAAGCTTACTTAATAATGTGGCAGTTTCTCAGCCATGCTTGCTCGTTCAGTTTCCTCAAGCCTCCAAATCATTTGGAATTACAACTCAAGTTATAATTGATAGGCTTCACTCTATGGACTTATTCTCTAGATTTGGCTACATGTGACTTGTTCTTGTTTCCAATCATGAATAAGGCATCCGTCGGAAAGAACTTTAAATCCAATGAGCGAGTCATCACCGCCACAGAAAATGTATTTTTCAGACGGGTAAACTAAGTTGGAGCAACGCTAGGTAAAGTGTAGCCAGGTAAAAAGAGACTACTGTACGTTACGGAGTAAATCGCTATTTTTTCCGTTTTTCTTTAGTAAACCGCCTTCGCGCAATTATTTTCCGTCTCTTTGTTTTACTTTTATTTGTTGTATGTATCACCAAATTAAATAAAATGTCCTGCAACAAAACTAAGTCTGAGAATCACTGGGAAACAAAGAACAAGAATGTGTACCACGACAATGCATGTGAGATTGAATGTGAAAAAGTTTTTGTTACATCAAATGCGGATACAAAATTTCAAAAAAGGCTTAAGTCTATAGCTTTTTAGTTAATACATATTTATGAGTATACCTACATAAGTTCTACATAAACTGGAGTTCCATACAACAATACTCTTGTTTTCTAAGATTTGAACATTAAAAAAAGACAACAAAGACTAACTTACTCCACACAAAATATCATCATATTCGAGAGAAACAACGAAATTAAAACACTCCAGTTACAATATCGGAACTCCGAAGTTGGTTTTATTTCACCCTGTTTGAACAAAATCAAAAAAACGCACAGACTTAAGTCTAGTATGATTCAATCTTTGAAATTTTTCGTCGTTACAAAATTAAATCATCCTCAATACGTATTCAGGAACAACAGCACACACACACTCAGCGAATGTTTGTCAAAGAAGCTAGACAAAGGTTGTCTGGCCATCAGCCAGATTCTTGTGTGAAATCGCATCAAAACAAATTTCTGACAGAGACAGCATTCTTGTTTCAATAAATCACTGAATAATTTAGAGTCTTCTTCGCTTTCTGACAAATGCGCTATTATTAAGTTTAAAGTGGAAGTTAAGTGGTGGGATCAGTGTCGAGGACAGGAAGAACGTGGTTGCTGTAACATTCTAATCGATGGAAAATTGAATTTGAAGTTCAATGAACCTCTTGGAAGAGACTTAGTATTTTGTTAAAAACATTATGATTTTAATTGATCTTCCACACGAAGATAATTGCCACCTAGTACAAAGCCAAGAATGATAGTTGAGTTAACGTTACCCAACATGAGGTATCTTGGTAGATCAAGCTTAAGCTGAAAGATAGAATTTTGACGAACCATTTAGGGTTATGCTGAAGCAACTCTCTGGTGTTGTGGTTGCTGTGGCACACGACGAAAGTCCAGGTTCGATTCCCGGACTGAACACGTCGCATTTTTTATGGCTCCACCTCTTTCAACGCTCAAAAGAGTACCAATTGTCTATGAAAACAAAAAACAACGTCTATTTGTGAGATATATAGAACGCACAACAAAGGTAGTTGATGCGGAAGCTAGGCCCTTGTCTCTTGTGCGGTGTATTGTCACTCATTGTTGCAAATCCCTAAAATTATCCCTCTAGTTTGTTCTCTGTGTAACAATACGGTCCTAGACTTCGTCAAATGCCCCTATTTGTCAAATCAAATTGATTGAGCCCTTCCTCGTTTTAACCTGTCTCCCCATCTCGAATCCACGAAAAAGGGTCTGAGGACCTGCGATCTGAGTATTATTTAAAGATCAGTTGCAACATTTGTAATCATGTTTTTTAAATTCTGTTCCCATCCCTCTTAGTAAAACCGATCTCCACCACTTGAATATGAGAGGATCGTTTTTATAAGACCACAATTGTCACGATCTCTAGTCAGTCATTTTAAGCATTGTCGCAGTTTGTCTCGGAACAGGCAGGAATTCATGGAAAGATGAAGAAGGCAGGAACACAGTCCCTCCTTAATTATCCTGCATGTGCTTTCATAAGAATGACGTGATCCGCAGAAATGAAGAGAAACAATACCAGATGATCCAAAATTAAAAGTCAAGAATAGCTGAATCATTCTTTGTCTTACGAGCAATCGTTAACATTGGATCACTTCCCAGAAGAAAGCAGGAGCAAAGCCACAGGTAATTTTAGTAAAAGTGACTATCCCATCAAGAAAAAAACCCCACAAACACCGCTTGATGAAAAATCGGATCTCCTACTATCAGATCTAACAAACGCATCTGTTGGCGACGAAACCGATTTCATCCAACACCTCCGACTTGAATCACCAAGGTAACTGCTTCAATTTCAAGATCGTTCCACGATCAACACTGAAAAACGGCCCCGTTCCTATTGCGCCAACCCCACTGAACTGATCCGCAAACACTGTACACGATGCCCCCACACGGTTAATCCAATTTCAGTACAAACCTTGTGTATGGTCCCATATCGCTTTCAACCGCCCCCTTGGAGGGTGCACCTTCCTCGTCAGGTGAGTTAGCAGTTGTCGGCAAGGCCGTCTCCGACAGCAGATGCTGCTTAGTTGGATCGTTTACTTCTGTGATCACCGCCAGTGTGTATACGTCGTCGTCGTTGTCTTCGTTGTTTTCCTCGCCGATCTCAGCAGCCTCGCCCAATGGCACCCTAAAGTCAGATGTTGGAATCTCTTTAAAACCTTCACTCTCGTCGATGCGAAGGCTGCGATTAGAATCACTTGCTGTACTGCCACCACTGCCAACACTACCGTTTTCGATCAGCGATGCCAACAGTTGTTCACTAAAAATGAAGAGATCTTTCGATATGATCATGGCACAAGGAGACCGCGCTCCTGTCACTTATTCCTCATGGAAAACGAAATGCTTTGCAGCCGATGCCGAGGAAAAAGAACAACAAAACAAGTGGTAACGAAATGAGTCGAACACTTCCTTCTTTAAATTATGATACAAAGACCGGAAAAGAAAAACACCGTTAACGCGCAAAACACAAGACAGAACTTTTTCGTTTCGATCGACAGTTACTGACTGACAGCGATACGATGCGGCCCGATTTTCCGACAGCAGCAGCGACAGCGACTAGGTGCGTCTCGAGCAGCGACCGGAGAAAGAATAATGATATTCCAGAGACTACGATCGCGAAGATCACTGTGTGTTATTTCCGCTCTAATAAATTTCCATAAAGATTCATTTTTTTTCTGTTGGTCTGTTGTCTCTTGTTCTTGTCTCTTTTCCCTGCCTTCGCCCTCGCTGTCTCGCTCTCCTTTGGAGTCTTCTCCTTTTCCTTTTTGTTTTCTTCGGATTTTCACTCCCCTGCGTCGCTCTAGCGACTAGTTTGAGTCTGGGATGACGATCGCTGGCTCTAGAGCAACTCTCTCAGTGTCGATGAAGTGAAAATGTCTCCTAGCCCTCTGCAGCTCGCAGAGTGATCTAAGATTCTGTGTGACACAAAGAGGAGGAGGCGTGCTGGGTGGGGGGGATTAGAATTGTGTGCGCGGCACGCGTAAGATCAGCTGCGAGTGTCGCTATGGCGCAGGAACACACATCGGACTCCCTCGCTCTGCTTTCCAACGGGGGGGTGGTCAAGCCGAACCGACAATATTTTCCCACAGACAACAGCAGTGTGCAGATATCGCAAACAAGATCACTAACCGATATTATGGCGATGTGGTGAGGGGAGGAACGCACAATGAAATCTCTTTCACTTCTCGGATTATTATTCTTAATGAACAGCTTGCTCCGTGTGTGTGTGTGGGTGCTTGAGAGAATGTATGCGAGGGATGGCGAAAATAAAGAAAATTCGCTTCACAAACCGTCAGCGGGTTATTTGTTCGGGTGCGCGACACGAACACGAGATACTACACGTCCGACGATGACGATGACCGCTGAGCGTATGAAAAAATTCAAAAATTCATACGACGACCGGGGCGCTGCTTCTGACTCTGACTCTCGGCTGTGTGTTGCACGATCGGCGATAGTGCTGTTTTGTGTGGCACAGGCCCGTTGAGAGTGTGTAGCCGGATCGAAGCGAGTGTGTGCGGAGAGATCCCCACGAAAACGAAAAGAAAAACAGAGGAAACCGTCGACAATGGGGGGGTAACTGTGGAGATCGTTGCGCCTCGGCAGAGAGAGCCACTGTGTGCTGGAATTGGAATGGAATTCCGTTGTGGGGTCTCTCTTTATCAATGGAGAATGCAGTGATTCTCTTAGACGGATCGGGGCTCTTTTTCGTTTTCTCTATGCTTCAAAGGGAAGCGATTTGATTCGTGAATCACTGTGAATGGGAGGAGAAGTGTTGCCAATGAAATTTTGAAGGTCTGTAATGTAAGTTGGTATTTTTCTTTTCTCTAAATGCGTCTCTCTCTCGCTCTCTCTCTCTTTCTTTCTGTGTGTGTGTGTGTTTGGGGGGATGTTATAAAAATGTTAACCTGTTTAAAAAATAAAATGGTATAAAAGGGCGTATAAGCAAACACTTTTTTGGTTATATAGGTGTCCAAGAATAATGACAAAAAAGGGAAGGATTCACGTCATATTTATTGTAATTTCATGATAGTCATTTTTATTTTTGTATGCTGAAGCAAAACAAACTCAAAAATTGGACTTCCCCCATATATGTATATGTATGTATGTACCAAGCTCAGAAATTACAACCACAACTTTTAAATTAAGCGCATTCAATGCATTAAAGACCCAGACTTGAATTTTTGGAGGATTCGAATTTTTGAAAGCGATAATTTGTGAGAGTCCACAGTACTCCCAAACTAAAATTAAGTTATGTACATAAATTTACAATTTCTCTGTAAAATCAATGATATTTCCCTTTCTTTTACTTTTAAAAATGCACGTCCTCTTTAATTTAATAAGAAATAATTTTTCACCTTCCGAAGCATAGTTTATAAACACCAGCAGTTTTTTTTACGATTTCGCCAAATTTTCGCTCTGAAAAAGACTGTTCGCATACATCTATTACTATACAGTTTTGGTATAAGCATTTCCTAAATATTTATTCAGTTAGTTAAGAGGAAGAGGAAGAAATTGGCTGATTATAACAAGTAACGCATTCATGACAGTTGGAATGAATAGGGAGTACAGCGGCGTTGTTCACATTGTGAAAACATACGTTTAATTATGTAATAAGTTATTTTGCGTTGCACAAATGAAATTCAAAATTAAATATAAAATGTACACTTTGAATCTGGAACCTGGTATGGCTGTCATTCTGACCCTTTGTAGCTTGGATGCATTTGATGAAAACCAAAACCGCACCTTTTTCAAATCCCTTGTGAGTGTGTTTTTTTTTTGATGCGCTCAAAGTGGTCATTTTCCCAAGATGCTAGCAGCCCGAGCTGCCAGCATGCACCGCTAAACTCGATTACGGGATGACGCCTAGGTACTAATCCACACCCTGAATCCTTTAACCATTCTCCCCGCGGAACTACCATTAGGTATTACTTCGCGGGGCTGGTTAGCTCTAGTCATTCTACATTATTTGCAAGAAGGCAGTATAATCTACCATTTTCTGAGCGTCTTCTGGAGTCGATAAATTTATACACTGCCGTTGTTCTGAGAAGCTACTACAGTGAAAGAATTCATGCTCCACATTCTCTTCTACATTTGCGCAGTCGGGGCCAAGGTCAGAGCTATCGAGTTTAAATTTGAGAAGGTATTTACGATAGCCTCATTGACCAGACAAAAACTGCTCAATTTGGTAATTGCAGTTTCCGAACGGTCGTGATTTCCAAGTAACGATGTCGGGTATGAGTTTATACGTCCATTTATCTTCTGTGAAATTGCTGCACTTAGGCATTGGCACAGAGCTTGTAAAGTAACTCTTTCTTTTACTCTTATTCTTTTTCCTCTGATGCTTAGAACCATTCGAGGCAGCGTTCCTTGCGTCGACGATTCCTCCTTGCTTACATACTTGAAGTTTGTCTGTTGTCTTACATAACACCGGGCTACCCTACTCCTTGAAGTTGCGTAGTCGGATAATTACATATTTCAGCTTCTCGAGACTGGTTATAAAAACGACCTTCGCATTGTGTTCAGCTAACCTCAATCCAGCGGTTTCAAGCCAATCTTTTTTATATTTGCCACTGCCACATTTATGCCATCTAGTATGTATCAAATTTTTATTTTGACTTGACAAATTTACAACAACAACGATCGAAAATCTAAATATTTTAAATATAGAGATAGAGTTTTCAAATAGAGTTTTCACCACAGTAAGGTTGAAAATTCTTGGATTTTTGAAAAGTTATTCCCCACATTATACATGTAAATACATGGATATCTACATGTAGGCGCATCTGATATATTACACCAATTTGTTGCATTTAGTTTAGAATGAAAATTTAATTTAACCATACTGTGTCTCAAATTATATTTAAAGAATGTTTTAAATTTGAATTTACCTCTAGTTTGCAATACATCTATGCCGAAAAATAAGCCACAACACTTTTTCAAGAACACGTGACGAGTTATTTTTGCTTTAAAAATTTACAAATTATTATCTTCAGAAAGGCTTTAATTCTGATCTGTGAAAAACTAGATTGTACAAGATATACATACGACAAGATGTTGTGCACTCTTACAGCCAGAAAGAGGGAACACATATTTTCCGGTTTTTACTCAATACACCCAGACGCTCTGAAATTAGATCCAATGTCCCTGAGGCAGTTCTAGACTTTAACTTAAAAATAAAACTCTTCCTACACAATCCTCACTCTATTTTGGTAGCATGTGCGTAGTGAAAAACAAGTCACTCTTTTTCCACCATTCGATGAATGGCTGTAAAATGAGTAATAATTTGTACGACATCGAAAAAATGGACTTCTTTTGATGATTCTGTAGCCTTCACGTATGCGGCAATTATAACCGAAGCTTTTTTGTTCAAGCAGGGGTTAACAGGGCTTTGGTTCCTATATTTCATCAATATTTTCATAATAAAAAATAACTATTAAAATCCGAGTTTGAACTCTATACCATTTTGCATTCAGACTAAAATGTGATCAGCTCCGTTTCGATTTTAAAAATGAAATAAACTCGAATCATCAAACTCAGTATTATTTTTACGTATGAAACTGAAATAAGGGCGTATTCCAAAAGTCGGTGTTATAACACTCTTTTTGAAAATTTTCTGCAGCTTATACAGCACTTAGAAGACTCGTCTTGAGTTATAATTTTTTCAGCTTTCGTAACCTTTCCTCAGAATTTTTTTAATGCATTTACCAGTTTGAACCATTAGAAAACTTGCAATTATAAACCCTTCTGGAATATTGAGCAATTCTGGTACCTGCCAGGAACATATGCATTCTTAATCAAGCGGTTATCAACTATTCAAGGAACTTGGGTACACAAAAATTGCAACTGCTTGTGTGCAAGTGAATTTACGGCATATCTATCTATCTATCTATCCTATCCTTATAGCTATCCATTCTAATATGGTAAATGGACTCATTATGTCGGATATGATCAGAAGTAATTCGAACACTGTTTTACACATCACGTGGTAGATAAATGGGCATAATTCAGCATTGTGGATTAAAGCAATATAGTTAATGCACAAGACACGCGAAAGACTGAATACGGCGCGCTCTCTAGTGGCTTGGATCGTTGGGATAGTATGCTCAGAATATATATTTTTTTAAGTTTTTTTTGAAGCCATTGAACGTGCAACGTGCCATCTAATTAGCTTAACACTCTATTTATCAACATATTCTGACCAATTACAAAAATGATATGTATGAGAGCAAACTTTTAGTTTTGTGGTCGCCTTGGCGTAGTGGTAAGTGCGTCAACCGCCGCGCAGAAAGTCTAGGTTCGATTCCCGGACGGGACACCTCGAATTTTTCACGGCGCCACCTCTTTCGAGTTGCTGACAACACTCAAAGAGAATCAATTGTCCATGAAAAGCTTCTCAAATCTCGCCGCTCGGGGTCGGCAAAAAACTGTAGGTCCTTTCTACTCGTGAGAAGCTCCGTCCTGGTCCCTTGTGGGCTGTAGTGCCACTCAATTATTATTATTAGCTTTTAGTTAAACAAAGTCGACTTTAAGGTTACTTTAACACGGGACTATGTACAGGATTAGGTATTTATAGTCATATATGGATGTCCCGTACAGCGTCAACTTTAAATATCTGCCAATCATTATTTTTTTAGGGACTTTCTTTTAGCAAAATGTTTTCAAAATGTTTTTTTAGGCTGGATAGCTAGCTTATTCGCGGTATAGGTTCGATAAAGCATTTTTAAATAAAAGATCACCCAACGTTTTATTTAGGAAGTGACAGTCATTAGAAAATATGAAAGTTGTTAATAATGGCTCTGGAATCACTAATCGGATTGTGTCAAACGAGTATGTGTTTACAAGATGGGCGGACTGTTGTCCAATTCGTTGCTAGTGTTGAAAGTTATATTGATTTGAGTATGAGTGAAATATAACAGATCAATCAATAAGTCCCGGGACATATAGGGGGCGCCACTCACAAAAATTGTTCATTAAATATTCATTGTTTTATTGGCGCGATCTACGATTTGAAACCATGCCCACAATTTTTTAACAGTTTAAGGCAAAAATTCTGAAGGGACACCCAATGCGCAAGCTACTTAAAGAATCTTAATGTTTGGGTAACACATAAATTCACACATTTTTGAAGTGATTCATAAACGGCAAGAAAAATGGATCAAATACCAGAAAATTTTGCGCAAGTGATAGCAGTCAAAGGCCCTTGACTAACAATAAACGACTGTAAAATGTCAATTGACCGCAAACAGGTTTAGAGTGGGTTTGCGATTACAAAGGGATTGTCTATTACGAGCTGCTGGAACGTGGCTCAACGATCAATTATCGATTATCTACTCTACACAACTCGATGAAAAAGGGCGACCAAAATTAGCCAGCAGAAAGAACAGTTTGTCTCTTATCAGAAAAGCACTGGTTTGTTTCTGGTCATCAGAGATGTGTGTAGATCTCTGATGACCAGAAACAAATTTGAGGAAGTTTTGATGCATCCACCACATAGCCTGGACATTGCACCCTCCGATTGTCATCTTATTTGGTTTCTGGAAAACTTGAGCCGACTGAAGATCCACAGAACATCATTTGCCTAAGTTTGTCTCTGATAGACCACAGACATTCTATACCGACGGAACTGTGTAGCGTGGATAGAAGGTCATAGATAAATAGGGCGAATGTGACCTGATATATTTAGACGACTTAGAAAAAAAAATTTTATTTTTTTTCTCTTAAATAACTGTGAACAGATCTGCTTGCATGCCACCAGTTTTCTGCCATTTGTACGGCTAATGCAAGGGGTGTGCACATAATGTTCGCAAAATTTTCGTTGGTGGTCAAAATAGCAGCAAATCGTTTATATTTAAAACATTCCTTTAAATTCTCGTAGGCAGTGTTGGTTAAACTGTGTTCTGTTCCTTTAAATGTAGGTGTGTTTGATGAAAGTTAATATTCAGTTAACTCCATGTCAATACATGCAGTTTACAAATCGAAACAGCTTTCAAATTTTTGTGGGGAGTTAACTTCCTTAATGCGAGTCGACTACTGCACTATTTTGCCTAGTTACAACACAGCAAAACTTACAAACTTTACAAATATCTAAAGGAATAAGTTTGTCCACAAATTAAATATTGGCCACAAATTTCTTTGTACTCCATTCTTTATATTTTCAAATGTGTAACTTCGAGATAATCCAATAAAGAGAAAAGAAATCCAATCAAATCATTCTTGCAAATGTTTGTCTGCCGTTTAATATTCAGCCTACTGAATAAAACTGTTTTAAATCTAATCTTACTCAAATTGGGCTATCTCCCCTCAAATTGTGGGCAAACAAAATTCGCACAAAGCCGAGCAAAAAAGAGGAAAAAAAATAAATGCGTCAATTTCCAGAATTGTCTTCCAAATTTCGCAAAAAAAATAGAAATCAATTTTGTGCGTAACCACTACATGCGTAGAATCGTGCAGTAATACTCAGACGCACGATAAGGGAAACGCACACACCCCTACCAGTTAAGGCACCACGCCACGCAATAGATTGCAACTTTGGAACATAACTTTTATCTCAGCTCAGCGTATTTAGTTTTCACTCCAGTCGGATAGTTCTCGAATATACTGTATCAGTGCGAAGATAATCATGTGAATTCGTATTGCCTCAGTAAGAACAAGTCTCCTACTTCCCTAAGCCATCTATAGTCTGGGAATGCTTAGCGCTTATCGGCGCTGGTGCCCTTGACCTTTCTGATAGTGCTGCGGATATGTATGTGTTGGTGCAGATAAATTTGCTTCATTTCGTGTGAAATTTTCCATCTAAACAGGCAGAAATGTATTTTACGAAACTACTTGAGAATGTTGAAGAGTTTCTGGTAGTAATTGGTATAAGACTAATGCGAATTATGGAGGTAGTTAGATAGGATTGAGTGCGGGTGAAGTGTGTATGGTGCTGACTATGTAACCTGATTCTTCAAAATTATTGTTTGAAGTCCCAAAAAAAAACCATAAACGAGAGTCGAGCAGCTGTTGTATTGCCAATTTTGTTTCATTTTGATCTTCGCATGTAACGATTGTTTTTTGTAGCGGAATAGAACTTTAAATTGGCAACGTTATAATAACAGACGTCTATTTTGTTAGCTGTGAAGTGATTCACTTTCTAGCTTGTTTTGTCATATGAACGTAAATAGACTGACGCCTTCCAAATTGAGCAAATTTGGCCCAAGACAAAGCAAATTTTGTTCAACGATGGAGCTCACTTTTGGTTGAATGTACAAGTCAATACTTATCAAATCTGCCGGATTTAAGACACAGTTACCTGCGCAAAAACTGACTGTTTGGGGTACTGTAGAAATAATTTGTCCACATGTCTTTAAGAACGATGCTGGTTAGAACATTACAGTCAATGGCTTCCGCTATAGGGTGATGATAACTAACTCGTAATATATACCCACTTTACGATTGTTTAACAATAGTAACAGCGACGAGATTTAAGAAGCATTTCATTGATCTTTGAGAGGGGGAACAGCAATTCGAAGCAGGTGGTGCCGTGAAAAAATGGGAGATGTTCAGTTCCCGGATCGAAACTGGGATCTTTAGCGAGTGAGTGGACGCCCTTACACACAACGCCCCGGCGGCCATTTGTAGTATTTGTGGATTACGAAAGAATACTCATTCAAAACTAACAAACTTTGCAGGCAAAACTTGGCATAACCGGTATTCGATTTTGCTTTCATTTCTAGCACAAAGGGAATCACATAAAATAAATAGAATAGAGTTATGTAGTAGTAGTAGTTCCTACTCTATGGCGCGAAAACCTGGACGTTACTAATATCGGATGAGGAAACCCTTAGTCTTTTCGAGAAAACAGTTTTGGGTGCGATTTTTGGTCCTGTTTGTCTTTACTCTATGGGCTGTACAGCGACATGCGCCTAGTCAAGCGTCTTCGAATACAACGCTTAAGATGGTTAGGCCATGTAGAGCGTATGGAGACCACTGCTCTGGCCCGAAAAGTCTTCGAATATGCGCCGTTGGGACAACGCAACAGAGGTGGCGCACACAAGTGGAGAAGGACCTTAACCAACTTGGAGTGCGCAACTGGCGGCAGCTGGCGAAAGATCGTGCTGGTTGGAGAGGCATGTTGGTTGAGGCCCAGATCTACCCCATACTGTAGCGCCACTAGAAGAAGAAGAAAAAGAAGAAGAGTTATGTAGTATTTCAGGCCCCCAGACGCAGTGGGATTCATTTAAATTGTCAATTTTCACGAGTTGGGTGCAATAGGAAACACTGCACTGCTTCATATGAAAATTTCTTTGTAATTCTTTTATGGAATAAGCAAAGTTTAGGTTCTCTTCAACAGTCAAACTTATGTTTAGCAATTTAAATTAATGCTTATCATGTTTATTATTCGAAGTCTGTTAAAAAAATAAGGGGAATTTTCAAATTTCGCTTTGTACACACATTCGGTTATCAATTTGCTTATAAATGGATCAAAGAATTTAAATCCAATTTTGTGTGCAAAATGAAATTAAGTGCTCAAGTGCACACCTGAAATGTTAACAGTGGCATACGTAAGGTGTAGTCCTGGGCAAAAAAAATGTTTACAAGTGGTACAAGCTTTTCAAAAAAGGTCATGAAGATGTCCACAAATGATTTTGGCATATAGTATCACAGACTTACAGCATCTAACCCCGGTAAGATGTTATATAAAAGAAGGTTCAGGCTATATGGTGGATGCATCAAAACTTCCCAACCAACCACCAGCAAGATTTTATGGTTCCGGTCTGTACGGTGGATGCATCAAAAAATTTCTTATCAAAGCTCCGCTAATTTTTTAAAATTCTTTTTCTGAGTACCATTGTTTTGACGGAAGATCACTTCCTTTCTGTTCATTCTGGTCGCTCTTCCTTGATTTATTCAAGCCATCGAGTTGTGGTCAGTACACGATCAGATTCGCTACGTTCTTAAAGCCCATACTTAATAAAGAGCTTCCAATTCCACGAGATTCAACCCAGGCCTTGAAGTCACATGTGGTGGAATCGTTTCAAAAATAAAATTTCATAAAACCGCGAATTCGACCAATTTATATATAATAAAGATGTTATAAAAATTAACCAAACTTCTAACGAAACGATTAAATGTTCTAAACATTAATGAATGTACGTATTTGATGAAATTCATATTTTTACAAATTGAAGAGGCATTAAAGTTTCATGACTCGATTCTGGTGAAAATTACCATTTTTTGAAAAAGCCCATTACTGATTAGAACAAGTAGCCCCAGCATTCTCCTCATAAGTGATTCAAAGGGATTTCCCTTTAGATGATGCAGGATGAGAGTGCGTCGCACCCTCAAGTTACCCACGATAACAAGTGCGTTCGCCCTCACATGACACAACTCCGCAAATACACGGCAACACTCATAAGGGGATCTTTTCTTCTACGCCTATTTCAGACGCTCTCTTAATTTTATTTCTTCCTTCTTCTTTCATATTTCCATGTAGCTGATAAGAAAAAACGCGTAACCCTAGTCGGAGAACCACAAAACGCACAAGCGACTTTAATTGGGCACTCTTTCTTCCCTGTCGTCCTCTCTTCCCCCTGTGCCATTGTGGCAAAGTGTAAAATAATAAACGATCAAAAGAAAAACAGAAAAATGGTTAAATAAGTTCAACAAGAGTCCTTCAACTTAGTATGCGTTAACGAGATAACGCATTCGCACTTCTCTCCCTCGCTTGCACAACAACAATAACACCGACAACACAACGCACAAAGTATGTGCCTGTCGCCACCACCAGCACCACCATTCACGTCGCAGCAATGTCAAGTCAATTTAATTTCCATCAGCTCCCAGTAATAGCATCGCCTCCCGTTTATCACACCCCCGCCCGCCACGGAGAGCCAACAAGTGGAATTGAGAAATCATCATCATCATCATTGTCAATCTCTTGACAGCTCCTCCAAAAGTTTGTTCGTTTTTCTCGTCTTTTTCACATTTTCCCTCGAAAACAAACAAGACCTTGAAAGCCAAAACTCCCGTTGAACATACAGCGCCCCGTGCAAACACATACGCACCCATGCACATGCGTGTGCGTTCGCCATTACACATTGTTATTGCACCACATGGACACAACCTGCCGCGCCACTCTTCGCGTCGCGTGCTGATAACAGCTGCGCGATACGCACTTCACGCACCGAAGCTTGCTAGAATCTTATCTGTCAACCAGCGAGCGATAGCCGTTTTTGCTGTTCTGTTGACATTCCTCCGCTTCTCCCTCAGAAACACACACATGTAGCACCGCTTGGGGTGGATGTGAGCGTAATTCTGCCGACAGTGCGTAGGCGAAGCATTGAACTTGCCCCAAAGCTGTGCGGTTTCGCAGTGTCACTGCAATTATTTTGAAAGAGAGAGGGAATCAAAATCATAAAGCATTTACCATGTACCGTTCGTTGCTGTTCTCGGCGTCGTCGTGGATGTTGTCGCCACCACTCCGTCCCCATCAGGGGGCGGATGGGCGGCGCGGCCTGGTGGCGTTTGGCCGCGATAGTTTCGCTTCTAGACCAGTGTGCAAGTATTTGCGCCGCATTGACATCCATCCGTCCGTCTAAGGAGCTTGATTGTGTAAGATACTGGTCGACGGCTCATGCTATGAATGGTGGCGGAATGTTTTTTTTATGAGGGGTGGGATCAACGACTCGCCTAGCTCGGGGTAAATGACTTTTGGGCTGATAATCTTCGGCTATCTTTGGTAAGAGTCGCTGATTCACCGTCATCAAGTGATAAGCGCTGTGTATCGTGCAAACAGAATTACATAGGCGGCAGCGACGGCGGTTTGGCAGTGCAACAAATCTCGACGACCTCTCCACGTTTTGCTGCTGTTTTGCGTACATTTTCAGATCTAACCGCAGAAAGTTGTGTTTGAAGAGATTGCACGCTCGTGTGGGGGATTTCAGTTACGACAAATGAGGCAAACAGAAACAGTGTATTGCTGATAAAAGGTTACCGGAAAAGACCTTTGTGTAAAAACTGAGAAGACTGATTCAAGGTTAAGAGGCTGCGATTTGTGGGAAACAATTCAAATTTTGACGAAAAATAAGAGAATGCTCTTAAATTTGAAACAAAACTACAACATGAGTTTATTTGGAGACAGCTGGTGAATGTCTGTACTGTCTGAAGAGGTTTGTTCGTTGAAGACGATGACCCCGGTAGGCTGAAGCTTGATGCAAAAAAGAAGAAACAACGTGAAATGGGTTTTCCGTACGGTTTCGACTTCCATGAAGTTGTTGACTATCCTCGAACCATTGTTATCGTGTGTTGTGCAATGTCAGTCACTGAATCTTTAGCAAACCTTCGGAGAACATATTGCCATGACTTTCGTGCATCAGGAAGACGGTGGTTGTCAACGCAAAAATTTAACGTTGAACAAGACAAAAGTTTTACAGTTACTTCGGATTTGCAAACAGAACTGAAACGAAAGTGAAGACAATTGCGAAAGCGATTGTCATTAAAAAATTAATCTAAACCATAACTCACTTCATATCTATGTATTGTGAAAAAGAACAAACAGATTTCCGCAGTGGGTACTCCTGTGTCGACCATTTCAATTTCCTTCGTATGATCATTGAGCAGTTCTCAGAATATCGTTCGACACTTCACTTAATATTCATTGATTTCGAAAAAGCTTTCGACATTGACAACAGAGAGTTAATTTGCTTTGCTTTCCGACTGGTTCTGCGCACAGGAAAGTTGTGAAAAGGCCTCAAAATACCAAAATGGAGCCAGTCAGGGTTGCATTGTATCACAAATAATTTTTTTAATGGTGATAAGAGATGTACTTAACTCTGCTTTTTCATAAAGAGCACGAGAATTTCGTCTCACCCAATCTTCGCTACACTGACAACGTAAGTGTAAGAAAGATATGTAATGCCGGAGGACTCAAGATCAACACATCAAAAGCAAAGTTACTGAGCCAGTCTAATAACATTCTCGATCAAATAGGCATTGCTGGACAACTAAGCAACTCCCTGGGAGAGTAGAGCGTTTCCAGTACCTCGAAAGTATTGTCTTAGCCAATGGAGGGAGCGAAGCAGATGTCGCGTATATCGAAAGCTAAGTCAGCATTCGGTATGTTGTCCACAATATGGAGTAGTAATGCTATTTGGGAAAATATTAAGCTTAGACTGTTTGCTTTAATGTTGAGTCCATGCTGTAACATGGGAGCAGAACTTGGAAGCAACAGCCACTATCAAAGACGTTTGTGCCTACGAAATATACTAAAGATTTGCTCGCCGAATCCTATCTCAAACGAACAGCTTCATCAGAGTACGATTCAGGAACAAATAGGAATCATTATTCATTGGCGCAAATGGCCGTGGTTTGGTCATATCCTTCGAAAAGGCGTACATTCTATAGCAAAACTTACGATGCAGTGCAACTCTATAAACCAGAATGGCAAAAGAGGGCTAAAACTGAGAAATACATGGTGCAGAGCAGAAAAGAAGAGTAGAGAGAAATATTAGAGGCCCAACTGCCTGGTTAGCTTTGGATAGAGCTGCAACTCATTGCTGGAAACCGCTCACGATGGCGCGTAGGAGTAGTAGAGGCCCTAGAACCCACAAGGGGATACAGGAACTAAGAAGAAGAAGACTTATCCATTTCAATGTATGAGTAGCACAGAGCCCTGATGTTCTTTCATTTCTGCCAAAAGAAAAACATGTTATGCCTGGAAGACTTTTATAAGTAAGAAAAACTAGCTTGCACTTCTTTATTTCAATCAAATCACGTATGGAAACGGTATTGTAGGCAGCCGAGCTTATGCGCAGATATCATATGCAAGGTTTCTGCTATCGGCTGTCTGTGCAGATAAGTTAAGATCCTTCTACACTTGTGTGCGCCATGTTGGAGCAATGTTGTCCATATTATCAAAATCATTATTTAAGGCGCATGCCTCCATACCGGCCAGTAAAGTTTATCGTTCTTTTCCTTCAGAAGTCTTCGATCCGAATGGGTAAAACATGCGCACGCAAAGTTTTCCTATCAAAAAGGTGAAGCTCATCGATTTATAGCAAAAACCAGGTTTGGATAGCTAAACCATTATCAAAAGGCTTGACCAATCCCGGTTCATTTGAAAGGGACACTATTTCTTAATTGCATCTTTGGGCCAAAGAAACAGCAGAATACTTCAGGGCTTAGTTTTTTTTCACAAATTCAACCATGGAAAAGTACACAATTAAGCAGGGCGCTAAGATTGGTGTTATGCTTTCAAGTCAACGCGATTTCGTGATTTTTTGGTCAGCATAAACGACTAAATGTTTCTACAACAGGTAGGCATTGTAAAAACAGCTGCGCATGTTCGCACAGCTTGCGGCGTCATCAAACCGTACTTCTAAAATGATGTCAAGCAAGCTGCTAGCATAAATGGTGTTCACTACCGCGAGACGGTATCTGACTTCTTATTGCCAGAAATTGAGGATAAGAACCGAGACGATATGGACTTCAAACAGGATGGTTCCACTAGCCACACAGCCAACGAAACAATGATTCTTTTGCACAATGAATTACCACGATAATAAAAAAATAAATATAAATAAATAAAAATAAGAAGTAGATCCATAAAAAACAATCCGAAAGATAAAAGCATATATTTGTAATAAACATTCTCTTGTGCACCTTTTCTCAGTTTTATAGAATATTCCAAAGGAAAACAGAATTCGATATGTTTGGAGTTATTAAATGATGCAGATTTATGAGGGAGTGGTGGTAGCACGCTCTTGGCTGCTGAATTTCACGTGACGTTATGTTTAAATATCCTGGCTGACCGATACTGGTAAGAACTTTGATCTTGAAATTGCATCACCACTAGTTTCCGAAGTTGTTTGTGAGGGAAAGAAACACAAAAAGAAAATACGAGATGTGTATACTTACATACATAGAAATTTTGTAAAACCAAAAAAGATGCATGTTGCAAATAAAAACATTAAACAATGCAATAGTAAACGAAGAAGATGCGCAATATTTCTTCCTCGAAGTCCCCGACAAGTTTGAATCCATTGCAGATGTACTCACTTTCTCGATTCCCTTTTCAATTGTAGGAAGCAGCCAATCGGCTGTTTTCTATGACTATTGTGAATTTTTTTTCAAATTGCAACAACATGGTTACTCATTACAGATAAATAGCTTTAATGATTACTCACTCATTTGTGTTTGTTGTTGCAAGTTCATTGAATTTGGTATTTGTACATACTTCCTGTTAGACTTGACACTGACAAGAACTTATCAGAATCTGATGGCGGTGTGCCCACAACTCCCCATCTGTAGTAGGAAAAGTCAATTTGAACTGACACTGACCAATGCACTTGTAAATATTTTCTCGTTTCTCACAGATACCAGTTCGGAATTACAAACAGAATAATTCCCTTCAAACATTTACTGTTTACCACATTTGGAGATAACACTACTTTTCATTTGTTCTTCTTGATTTTTCCTCGTACATTGACATCGACCAAGAAGGACTTGTATGAAAATTGTTTTTTTTATTTTTAAGTAATCAATCTTAATGAATTTTTTTTCTTGTGGTAGAGGAATTATAAAATAAACATAAATTGTGTGGCGGTGCACTTTGCATACACGGGACTGGAGCCTGGCTTTTGTAGCAACTAATCGTGTTGCGCATACTATCGATCTTTCACTAGTAGAGAGCACCTTCAGCTTATTGTCGTATGCGAACGGTGAAACTTAAGAAGCTTGCTTTTCATAGGCAGTTAGTACTCTTTGCCGGCAATTAATGTTTATGTGTTGATGTTTAAGCCTGAAACTCCAAATTAGGACCTCCGCTTATCCTCAGACTTATCGAAAACGCCACGGGAAGAATTACAGGAAATATTAAAAGTGCCTCAATTTTTGGACACAAATATGTTTTTTATAGCTGTCCAAGTTTTTAAGTATTAGTTTGTATTAGCAGATATGTTTGTTAATCCTCATAGCTTCTGAATTTGACAAAAACTTAGTTATTTAGTGAGTCTTAATATGCAGGTAGTGCTTTAATGCACACACTTGAGGTCCGCAAAGGTCACATTTTCTGCGAGTGTTACCTCTTCTCACGAGTGCATGATGCCAACAGTTTCATGATATTTTCGAACTCTGAATATTAAGAAGCTGCACGACCTAAGTACCTTCGCTTTCATTATACAAGCTATTTTCTTGGTAGTCATTTTTAAAAGCAGACTAACACTACATAACTCTAAATGCATTAGTGGCGTTTTTTTTAACTAGACCCCTCGGATCTAAACATCATCTTCAAAATAATCTAAAAATCTTAATCTTCTGAGAAATAGGATCTATCAAAGTCTTAGGGCTAATCTCCTCTTCTCTCTGAACACTTGAAAGTGATCCACAAAGTATGAGCAATGCCCAATAATTATTATTAATTTGGAATAAAATGTAAGTATGGCGATTGGATACCCAGGAAAATTATACTTACAAACCAAAGATCCCAAACTCCTCTAAGCCTCTAATTCAACTTTATTTTAGGCTTCCATATCCCAGCAATGTGCGTTAAGCAGTAATAGTTGGATTTCACGGTTAGGTTAGGTTTAGGGGTCGATGGCTCAGCCCCACATGGAACGTGTTGGTTTTTAGTAAAAATCAACCAACCATTGAATAAACCAGTGAAGTGAATTATATTTGCATTAAAGGACATTATCCTCCTCATTGATAAGAAGACAGCTGTAAAAGATCTGTACAAGATCATTTAAGAGGTCACACATGCTTTGAGTTTGAGCACATTTTGCTTGTGCTGGGTGCCAGGTTACAGAGATATTCCGGATAATTTCAAGGCGAATCAATTTAGGTATGCTAATACCTGGGCAAGAGGCGTGGCAGTGAGTGTTGTCAGTAACAGAATAAAGATTGACGAACGTCTTCTTCAGTGCTTGCATATAGACTTCCTACGCAAACAACACTTTACATACAAGACCTGCATATCGAAGTGGGCGGGCATAGAGGCGAACATTCAGTATCATCTTCTGTTGTGACATTTCTACCAGGCAGGAGGGCAATTAAGACCTCTCGCTGAATCGTCAGGTCGGTAAGGAAGCTTTTGAAGTGTAAAACGGCCTTCATCGGCTCCATCAAGGACATAACATCAGACCCGAAGTTAAGAAGTCTTGCAAATCATGGGATAATTGATTGATAGATTCCTCTATCGACGGATCAATCTGCTTTATGGAACAGAAGAACGAATAATAATCAAAGCGGATAAGGAAGCTCTTGGTCGTCTCGAAAGCATAATTCTGCGTACGATTCTCGATCCTTTTTGCGTTCATGGCAACATTGCTCTGTATTTAAGAGTCTTTGACTCGTAGAAATAAGAACAACGCAAAACAGGGGGCCGCACACAACTGAAGAAAGGACTTCAACCGTACCAGCTAGAATTACGTGTTGGTTGACGCCCAAGTTCACTGTGGACTGTAACGCCACTCCTTTAGTTTACTTGTTAATATTTTTTCCCGTCAACCGTGAACAAACTGCAACAAAGTTTACGTTTAAAATGAGTTTATAACTTTGTTGCAGTTTGTTCAATAAAGATTCGGTTGACGTGACTAAAGTTTATATAAGTCACCTAATCACATGAATTCACAATCTATTCAAACATCACACTTAAGACTTGAGCAAACTGAAAAGATCTGCAGAAGATAAAGATCTTATTTTTTATATTACAAGAAACAAAAAAGGTTTATTATTTTGTCACTGTGATGCATTTTGTCACGAAAGAGACGCGAGAAACCCTATTCATATAAGACCGAAGAGCGGAAGACGAGGTCTCATTACCTTAATGATTTCCGCTCTTAGTTACAAGGCTCAAATGTAATGTCGTCACGCGCAAGAGTTTTTAATTTTTTTCCGTGACGATGATTCTTGCGCCATTGCGTTTTACATAATACTTTTTTTGTAAATCGTAAGCGGCCTGAGCGATAATCGCTGAAAACAATAAGATTCCTCGATTACGACAGCCGGGGTTTATTTGTGTATCACTAGTAGTCAAATTTACATGTGTCTTATGTATTACATATATTTTAAAGGCGCTGAATTTGAAATACTGTGAAACTATTCTCAATAAGACAAGAAACCAAAAACCTTGCTTTTTTGTCTCCTGTCTGGTGCCACCAAAAAATCATATGTCTTTAGAAAATTTTTTAACAATAAGTTACATATATCGATAAGGTCATTCTTCAATGACGTTAGATGTTCTACATCGAATTCGGATTTAAGCGGACGACGAAGAAAACAAAAATGAATTGCTCACAACATCTTCAACAATGTTTTCACCACAGGAAATCTAAATTTCTCTAAATACCCAAGGTTTTTTTTTCGAAAACTTGCAATTTCTACGAAATCTTCCAAAAATTTCCATGAGTTCATACTTCTGTGACGTAAACTTCAGTTCCGTTCACTGTTTTGCTGTAAGCTAGTTCGAATTGATAACTTTTAATGAAGGAATAAATTCGAGGATATTTTAACAATACATATATGATATCACCGGATCTTTAAAATTTTGGAGTTCCTTAAAATAAGTGGCGAAACTTCGGAGACTTGGAGAAATTTGATGAAACTTTGAGCTTTCGTTGGACACGCGATATTACACCTACAAGTATGCAGTTAATTTTCCGCTGAGAGTAAAACTGAGTGTATGCATTCAAATATGAAAGAAGTCTACAGGGCGTCACTACATTTACGGACAAGGCTTTTTTTAAACTGCGCAAACACTAAATGTGCAACACCCACTGTCAACTTAAACTTTATTCGTGAATTAGGCCTCATGTTCTTGGCCACTGTCTCATCTGTACCCATGACCAGGAACGATTTTCATCAGCATACCTGTTGAAAGATTTTTTTGCACAAACTTCTGAACTTCTGCTGTTTTGTGTGAAAAGTTCGTTAAACTGTTACGCCAGTGGGCGCGGTGAGTGTTTCATTTCGTTCAAATTTCTTTTCAAAAACCCTTGCCCAACACTCAATTTGGAAACAAATTTTTAGTATATACCAAAATTGTTCGAAGCGAATCATATTGTTCCACGAAATATCTTGAAGTTTTGTCAAGATCTTGACCGAAAAACAGTCAGTCCAAAAACGCTGTACACGTATACGGTTTTTTGATCGGTTGTCTTACTCAAAGATTCCCACTTTGCCTGGTATCATTTGATAAGCAATTTTCATGAAGTACGAGTATTCCTAGAGATAATAAAATAAAGAAAAATAAATAAAACACACAACACAACATTTCGTTTTTTCTCAATTTTATTTGCCATTCAAATATATCGTCTACTTATTCAATATGTACATACAATTTTAGGGTACTAATACATTCATTGTTTTTTTTGCTCTGTTTTATTGTATTTTGTATTAAAACTAGGTTCTTTTGTTTTGCACATAACATTTTTCTGAATAATTTGTTTTTCTTAGTTCTGCTTAGAATGTTTTGTGTTTCTTCTCAAAAAAGCAATCAGTTTTTTATATTCTATTTTAATGTCTCTTTTACATTTATGCCTATGCTTATATTTTCCTTTTTATCACAAATTGTTATATTTCTGTAAAAATATAGTGCTTTTCTATTCGTTCCTTGTTTTTCTTCAATACACAACTCTTAACAATTTGGTAAAAAATTAACGGGGCAATTGCATAAGAACTTTTTAGAACAAAAATTCATTTGTTGAAAGAGACGAAGAAGAAACTTACGAAATACGGATTTTTTTGTGTTTAGGAAATCTATTGCACGGGTAAACAGTTTTTAACTTTTCAAGAAAATCTAACTACAGCAAAATTAATATACATTTTATAAATGAAAAATTTGTTAATTTTTGGGGGTAGAACTGTATCGCCTAAAAATGTACATGCCTTTCGAATCATTTGTGCACAACGTGCTTGTAAGGTTACCCTTGCTTTACCCTATTGTATAATAGGGTCTATTGGACTAGACGGACTAACTTGAAGAATTGTTCAAATTGTTAGTTGAAAAGACGAAACATATGACTAAGGTTGTTTCCCAAGAATCAAGTCAGTCATCTACTCAAAACAAACCATTCCAATACGAAGTTAAGGGAGTCAGTCCAAAGGTATGACATCGCAATATCTAGGCGGTCAATTTACCGTAGCAAAACATGAAATTAAGTGCTCAAGGCCACTATTTTATAGTGTGCCGTCTTGTTGAACCTAGAGCTCACCGAGACAATTTACAAAATGTCCATTAACGGTAACGGTATCATTGACGGTTACAAACTGATTTCGCTCATTTTTTAGGAAATATGAATCAATGATTCCACCAGACTATAAACCAGAGCACACCGTTGCTTTCAATGCTTCGGGTTATCAGCCTTATTACGGCAAATTTGTTTATTAACGTATTTGTTGAGCCAAAAACGGGCGGCATCACTGAACAAAAATTTCGAATTTTCATTGAGCTTTTGCAGAGCCCATTTACTGAAAATATGAGGCAACTTCAGGCCACTTGGTTTTTAATCAATGCACAAGTTAAATTTTGTAGGCTTCCGGGCCGATTCTCACGTAAGATACTTGTACACAATACCAAGCTACTGAGAACGACGACGAATCGGTTTTCGAGTGCACTATCAGCTACAACTGCTTAACTCTTTTCACTACATGCTGGATGTCGTCTAACCGTTTGAGCATTCTCCACTAATGTAAACTGGGAGTCAATAGTGGTAAGCTCCTCAAACCGAACTTTTCTTAACGAACGCCGATACTCGAAATAAGCAAAACAATATGAAGACGCTCTTGTGGTGTTCACCTTTGCGTGATGACTTTTCAAATAATATTAAACAAAAATGACAATGGCACGCGTGATCTGTCAGACAATTTAAAATCATGCCTCACGATGAATAACCCTTTATAAGATAAGGTGGTGTACTTGTTTGTTGTGGTCGACTTCTACTGTTTGTTGCAAATGCAGTTATTTTTTTCTATTAATTTTTATATCACGCTGTTCACGGTTCAAATCCGTACATTTTACCTTTATGAGTTCAAATTGGAACCTAATGCCAAAACAGAATATACGGGTAAAAGAATCAAATGTATCCAAAAACGTAAATCACGCGTTCAAGAAAACACCATTCGACGTTGGTTTTCTAAACTCCGTTCGGGAGATTTAAGCTTCGAAAACGATCGGTGTAAGAAACCGAAAAACGGCAATTGACGCGAGACATTAACTCAAACAGAAAACGTGAAAACGCTTGACAGATCAGACTCCAAAAATTAAAAGCGTACTAGACCCGGACCATACCAGGACCTAGACCCCGTACCTCACAAGCAATGGTTTAAAAGCTGCGACAGTTAGGATTCGAAATTCTTCTTCGGACTCTCCTGATACATCTCCCACCGATTATCACCTTTTTGCAGCCTGACGACACTTTTTCGTCGTCGATGTCATACATAGAAGCCTCCGCAAACTTTTTAGCGTCAGAAAATCAAGCATTTTATAGAAATGGTATAATAAACTTTAAATAATGGTGGAAAGAGGTTGCAACTGTCAAAGGTTTTTGACAAAGTAAAATATTACAATAAAAAAGAATCAGGCATTTATATGGTACAATCCAATACATTTTTTCTTTTATTTTGTTTTTATTTTTTATTGGTGCACGCCTTTTTCGTTACTAAAAAGTAAAAATTTGAGGTTAGTTTCGCTCCCTGGCAATGCTCTGTGGCTGTTGGTCTGCTCTTTGGACTATCGATCATGATGACACTAAAGTCAAGCAAAGCTGACTTTAGACTGCATAAACTACCGAACGAAACTTTTATGCAGCTAGCACATCGCTTTCATTGACCGCATGCACCAGGTATGCAGTAAGGTATGATCACAGAATGCAATGTCTTTGGATTGTTTATATATCACGACAGTGCAGAATTTGATTGTGAGAAGTGTAGCTATGGTCCCTTCTGAGCAGTGTCACTACTACAAACTTTGGCTATTGAGGTCCGACCTCCTAAAACTGTTGAGATTATGCATATAGAGCAAAATCACAAAAAAGGGGCGATCAAATCGTAAAGCTTGGTGTTTTACTTTAGAAGTTAAAAACTGTTTTTTGTCATCCTAAATAAAACAATAATTTCTAAAACGTTAGGATTAGTTTAACTAAAGAATTCTCATTACACTCGGCATTCCTCTTCGTAAACTTAATTTACAAACTAACAATAAATTATAATCTACGTCTGTCAAGAGGGACAATTTCAAATCGCCTAATACGAAAATAGTGCACCGTTCCTTAAAATTTTTTCATTTTCCGTTTCGAATCAATTTTCATTTTCCGCTTAAAAAATTGTTGTGGCGTGTACTCTACTCCTACTGTGTCGCTTATCTATATTACAAACGGAGTGTAGGCATTAAGCAAACGTTTAAAAACCCAAAACAAGTTCGCATCTTGTAGAAAATATAAACGTATACATATATTTCTTCGACTATAAATAAGCTTTGTATAAAAAATTACATGACAATGGATATCTTAGAAGCGAGAGAGGAGGGGAAAAATTAAAACGATAGTACGTCATAAAATGCTACTAACAAATAGAGGGAAAATTATAAATATAAAAATATATATAATATGTTGTTTTATGTATGTAATAGAAACAAATGCACCTTACATTATACTCATTTGGGGACTGAGTGTATGGCTAATGAAGGAAGTGTGGTGAGCTCTACGCTACGACGCCTGCAGACGTTTGAAATAAATTTACATATAAGAGTTCGGCCAACGTTTTCTCAGTCTGAAATGATAACAAGCCAACCGCCGTTTGTTAGCAAATAGCAACAACGAATACAAAGCAATGTTCTATAGATATATTGTTGAAACAGAAAAGAAAATTATATTGTACTTATAAAACGGATAATCTATTATTATTGTTAGAAACTATCAACGAGCAACATGGTAGCATGTACAGAGGACAGACGGGACGAAACGTGTTTCACCTCAACGTGAGGCAAATGTGACTTTAGACGCCTTCAATGAAGGTTGGACTGTTATTCTAGGTAATAATTTATAATCTAATATGTTGCGCTTGATGTAAGTTAATGTATGTTACAAAATGTTAAGCAACGAGTTTTGACAATGATTAATGATTGACTACACACTCAATTTTCAAATAAAAATGTACCAAAATGAATGTACAGTTGACAGAACAGGTTGGAAAAAGTGCGAGGTCTGTTCAATATAATTTTAAAATTTCGCAGGCTACGTACATTCGATTATCGTTTTGTTTTTTTTGTTTTTTTTTATGTTAGTACACTCGTTTCGAACATAAGTCTAGTAGCATAGCATATCTATTCTTTTTGTGAGAGGCATAAAAGAGGGGCATAAACGTGTTTTGCGTGTTCGGCGAATTCCTGCTGTTGAAAAAAATGAATCAAGGAATTTGCGTTCAATGTTGTGTGCAAAATGGATTTAATTGCCCAAAAACACTTGAAATGCTGACAGTGGCACACGGTGCGTGTACTTTGAGAAAATTAACAAGTGGTACAAGCTTTTCAAAGAATGTCGAGAAGATGTGAATGACGACGCTCGCCCTGAATACCCGAGCACATCAATAACCGATGAAAATGTTGGAAAAAGAAATTGTCATATTAGAGATGTTTCTGAAGGTATCGGCATATCAATTGGATCATGCCGTTCAACTTTTTCGGAAATTTTGAGCGTGAAGCGTGATGAGTTTTGACAACAAAAAAAAATTTCGCAAGAGCATCGCTCAGGAATTGTTGAATGACGTCAACAGCGATCCTTACTAGATTTGCCCCCTGCGACATTTTCCTGTTCCCAAGATTGAGAAAACAAATGAAACGACGGCGTTTTGCGATAATCGAGGAGAAACAAATCGAATCGCAGAGATAGCTCAAGGGCATAAGTTTATTATGAGCAGGACTACTTTGAGGGGGACAAAATAGAAATTTATGAATAAATAAATATTTTTTTGAGAAAAATGAAAATGCGCATTATTTTATTAACAGACCTCGTATGTCACGGTTAGGTTTACGTTGGCCTAGATGATGATGATTAAACATTTATGTAAGCCGACAGAAGCAACATTACTCTCAATATTCCACTTGGCAACCGTTCTTTCATTGGGAATAACAGAAAATTGTGCAAAAGAGGACTCACTTCCAAGAACTAAGCTGGCATTATAATAATAATAATTGAGTGGCACTACGGCCCACAAGGGGCCAGGGCCTAACTTCTACAACAACTACTGAACGGCGAGATTTTAGCAGGTTTTTTCATAGACAATTGATGCCGTGAAAAAATGCGAGGTGTCCCGTCCTGGAATCGAATCAAGACCTTCTGCCTGGCGTTCGACGAACTTATCACTACGCCAACACGACCACCAGCTGGCTTTTATGTAACACTTTAAATATTCCGCCCATGCCTTATCGCGAAGATGCGTGAAGAAAACTCAACGACGAGGATATATGTATGCTGTACAGTGGTATATGTCTAGTCAGGAGTATACTGATACATTGCTTAAGATTGCATGCAAAGCAGCTTTTCTTCTATAAAGGCAAAATGCATCCAGAGGACTGAGAATCAATTCCAAATATTGTTTATGGTCATGTTTCTGTAACAGGCAACCTTTTTGTTGTTAAAGATAAAACCAAAGACAAAAATTGTTGAAGCCAATTGTCATGTAAGCACTATTTCCACTGCGCAAAAAACCGGTTGGAACCATTTGAAGTTAATGGATGTCACACTAGTTAAAGAAGATATCTTGGACTGAATTTCTAAAGATTTACTTTTACTACGCTTTATAAGGGTGATTTTTTAGCTTTTATCTTTTTGGCCACACTGGTTTAAACAGCTGACGCACGTTTCGTGTTTTGTTTCACTGCCAAACATCTTCAATTTGGTCTATAATTAGACAACATTTGCAAATTATTAAATATTATTTTCAAAATACGTGCTCTGTCAAGAAAGTTCATCGCGCGCTTTTTCCATTTTATGGTCAGTTTGATCGATCCACTAAAGCGGATATTCGGGATATTGTGACTAAATTGTATTGTGGCATAATTGGACCGTACTTCTTCAAAGATGATGTGAATCGTGACGTTACTGTGAATGGTGACCGCTACCGTAAGATGATATCCAACTTTTTTTTTGCCCAAAAATGCAAGAGCTTGACTTGCATGACATGTGGTTTCAACAAGACGGTGCCACATGCACGCGCAACAATGGACTTTTGAGAGGCAAGTTCGGTGAACATTTTATTTCACGTTCGGGACCGGTCAATTGGCTGAATAGATCGTGCGATTTAAAGCCTTTAGACTATTTTTTGTGGGGCTATGTTAAAGCTCATGTCTATACAGACAATCCCGCTTTAATTGACACATTGGAAGACAACATTGACGCATTTATTCATGAGATGGAAAGAGTATGCCAAAATTGGACTAAGCGGATGGACCATTTGAGACGCAGTCAAGGTCAATATTTGCATGAAATAATCTTCAAGCATTAAATTATATGGATCGTACTATCGATTCAAATAAAGATTTCATGTATTTTTCTGAATTTTATTTGTTTTTTTTTTTTTTTTTTTTTTAAACTTTCCTATAGCTTTTGAAAAAATCACCCTTTATATAGAACATACAGAAGGAAAGGTAAATGTATACAAAATTTCGTTACAGTATCTGCAGCAGTCCTGATGATTTAGTTTTTATAGAATAAGGTATGGGAAAGCTTATTTTTAAGACTATGTAAATCAAATGACCTCTAAAAAGTATGTTGTTGTATCAGAATCAATTTAATTTTCAACCATCCATTAAAGGACTTTACTAAAAAATTTGAGAAACATCAAAAATCAGAAGGCCATAAGTAACTCTAATGTATATGTTGCTGTGAAGATTAAATCATTGACTTGAGTGTAAACACAGAAGCTTTTACATATCTCAATACGGGACAAGGGCCATTTATTCCACATGTGCTTAGACTAGTATTAAGTTATTAGAAAAGAGGGGAAACACTTCTACAAAGGTTTACACAATTTGAGGGGAGTAAATCTTTGGTCTCTTCAAGTGAGCAACTCGTTTTATGATTACTTTGAGATCAGTGATGCATGTATGTTCACAGTAAATTTAAAACGACTCAAGTTTTTATGTTGTTAAAATATCTCCCACTAATATACCCATTTTTGCCTAAATACCTCAACTTAACAAACGAACCCGCCGTCACCTCACTTGAAATGACGATAAACTGAAATCTTTCACCTAAATTACGATAAACTGTAATCTGTCTACTTAACTTAAGTGAAAATGAAAAGTCAATCGAAAGGAAAAGGAATACAGTCGCTCATTCATTAGTTAGAGACTGTTATGTAGCGCAAAATGTTTTTTCGGCAAGACATTAGACAACAATGTAGCCAGAACTCAACCACAATTTCATGTAAAAATCAATCAAGCACATAAATCAATTATGCATAGCCTCGAAAATGAAAGAATTCATTCGGTAAATGGGAATATGATTCTAAATCTAATAGCAGTTCACATTTGTTCGCTAGATAATAATTACATTAGCATGCGGGCATTTGTTAACATGAAAATGAAACACAAAAACTACAAAGATAAGCTCAATGTTCAAGTGAAACACAAAAAAAATGTAATACACAGACGATAATGGTATTTGACCCATGTATCCAAAAGAGACACTAGATTAGGGTCAAATCAGTCTACAAAACAAAATTAAAGGTATTCCCTTTCTTTTTCTTATTAATACTAACAATGAGACGTATATGCGAACACTTAAACATTTATAGCCACACCTTGTGTGTTTTTGTTTACAGAGGACATCACCATTTGGTGAGAGTGAGAAATGCTTAATGGAGAGACTGAGATAGAGATCAATAGGGAACACACGTATGCACGAGTAATTGTTCGTAAAACTACAACTATTCTAATAAATCTTTGTTTCTGCTCAAGCAATTGCGCGGGACTGAACTCTTTGAACAATATTTGTTTTTTTAATTTGTTTTTCTCTTTTTTTTTTGATTGTGTTGGAGAGCAAACGCTTTGCATTACAGTTCGTCGTTAATTTGATCAATTTGCTGAGTTAGTCTCTCATTCCTATATATCGTCTGACAAACAACGCTCACCTTTTTCAACAGCTCGATAGCAGTCTGTAGGACCGTGTGCCATTTCTTCAGTTCGGTCTCATGGAGGAGTTCCTGCTGTCGCAGTAACTCAATCCAGTCTTCGTGATTGTTTGGCAGCTGCCTACAAAGAAAAACACACAATCAATTAAAAGATTAAGCGCACGGAGTTGAGAGCAGGGACTTACTTGATTTGAGAGAGATTCGGAATCCGACGGCTGTTGAAGTCACTTTGTATACGATCCTCCAGCCTCCACAACTTAAGTAGTAATATCACATTGATTAAAATTAGTAAAGAAAGCAGAATTATGACAAACAGCGACAGCCATTTGTACTTGCTAGTGGGTTCTCTTAACACTTGTACTGGGCTAGGAATAATTGGTTGAATAACTTCTGGTATATGAACAATAGGTATGCTCTCCTCGACAGGTGGTCGAATTGTTGCTGCAGTACCTGAATAAAAAAGAGTTTTTAACCATCCGTCTTTTGCATCATGTGTTCTGTGGAGGGCTCTTACCTCTTCTCGGTCGACGTCCCTTTCCCTTGGCCGGTGGTATGCATGTTTCACTTTGCAACGCACGCAGCAGGGCTGTGTAGAAGTCTTCTAGGCCAGCCCAGGCGTTCTTCTCAATAAAGCCTTTTACGACGCCCCAAATGGATTTTTTATACTTAATTTGCGCATGCACTGACAGCATTGTGTGGTCATCGACAGTTCTGGAAATGAGAAAAAATTTTTCAAGTATTATCTTGTACAGGAGGAAAACAACTTGTTAAACTTACTTTACTAAGCAGTAATGTAGGAGGACACCAAAACTATCTGCATACGGAATACCAGCGTTTGAACTGTCAATATCAATGGAATACAACTCTCCGGGTTTACTACACTCCCTCATCACTTGCAACTCGGTTACCTGGAAAAAAATGCAAAAAATATAGAGTTTAGGTTTTAAGTTTGTGCAGATCTGAAACGAAGATTCTATGAAGCGAACATCTATATAGAAGTCAACTGCAGCAAATTAATAGACTAAACTTTTGAACCAATATATGGCTTGACCACTAGTTGGAAACAGACTCCCCAGCCAAGGACAGTAATGAAGATAAAATCAGTATTAAATTTAAATTAAATTATTCTTGTCAATTACAATGATTGAGTTTAAGAATAAAGTACGTATTGGATCTAATTCTGGGAGACCATTTTGTCCAGTTCTTTGGTGCAGAGGAAATATGCAATGTTGACAGAGGTAAGCATCTTGCCGCGATTGAATTTCATATCTTTTTGATCATATTCAGATGAAAGTGTTCTGTAGTAATATTTGCATGTTTTTTGTGTCAGGATATGCAATCGACTGAGCTTGTAAATGGCCCGTGCTAGTCGGGGAGGAAACCCTAAATTGGCTGCTATGATATGATTTCCCAAATCGCAGATATGATGCAAGTACGAGTAGTACTTTAACTGTGGAATGCATGGTTCGCATTTGAAAATTTAAGTAAGTTGTATTTTTTTGGTACTTCAACAAGTACGCCAGCGCAGTTAACGAAAATCTGTGCAAGCTTTTGGTACTATCAATATTAAGGACCACAAAAAATTTTACCACAAAAAGACTGCGTGTTCTATGACAACAAATTGTGACACATTCATATTTCAATCAACTTGAAAGTGGTTTTTTGTCTGTGCCATGGATCTTGTCTTGAACTATAACATTTAAAAGAATTCCGCACATTACGACTGCAATAGGTGATCAATAAAGAAAATCCTCTTACAAGATAACACTTTTATTCCATTACTCTCTTAGTAACATAAGGTGGTGAGCGTACCTTAATTTCAAATCATTGACTGAAAAGATAAGATAACAGAAGAAACAAATGATAACGCAAAACTAGACATTTTTGCGCGGAAAACCGATTAAAATTGCAGACAAAGTAGTTTACGCATTTCTGTGGGACGCCTCTATAAGTAATTTCAAGTAAGTGAGATGTAATGATGAAAGTGACAAGCGAAAACTGAAAACATATCATTATCTAAAAGCATTATGGGAAAAAAATTTTAATTTGAAATGTTCTTTTCTTGCAAAAATTATCGAACAAGAAAAGAAAAGGTGAAGTTCATGATGGATTACAAATTGTTTAGTGCTAAAAAATTAAAGTCGATTTGAAAGTGTAAAAAAAAAAATTTTAAAGTGTCAGTGTCGGATTCGAAGAGTCTTCGGGTCATATCAATCGTTCCATCTACAAGCATTTGACGTAGCGTACAGCCTTTTCTGCTGTAGCTTAATATTCCAAATATAACCTCCAAAAACCCTCCACTTTAACGAAATTAAACTTTCTTTGATACTCTGGTCTGCTCATCAATATGACTCACCAGTATTAACAATTGTATAGACTTTCAGAAGTTTCCGACTTTACGCACGTTTCGTAAATCCCAAATGAATTCGAAAACACGTTCTTTTTCCGCCTTGAACGTCCTTAACAGTACGTCATTTAATTTTCTCCCTACAATATCTTACGCGCAGAGGTGTTGAAATCGGGCATGTTTTGCACACTTTCATATGCAACCTACAAAACAAGCTCTGTCCGCCTTGTATTCACGTGGCCTAAGTCCATGATAGTAAATTACCTAACAAATTGCTCCTTATAACGTTCAAGGTGTTCATGTAACACAGATTGACAGAAATGATTTTGTACATGATAGTAACGACACTGCTCTCTTGTGCCAAAACAACTATGCCAAAACATTTTATAAAATCCATAACTCTATCAACTCATCATTTCTGTTTTGATCGTATCGTAAAACTTACCTTAGAAGTTTTTGGCCCAACAGACTGTGCCAGCATAACAGTCAGATTGACAGTACGTGTCTTTACACCAGCCGAATTAGTAACCCAGTCGCCGAGCACGAGATCAGAAGACTTTCTATTTTCGTGGAATTCTAGCAGAAATTTCGACTTCGAAAATAACAAATTGAATAGCGTATCTATGTTTATGGGAAGAATTGTATGAACTAATTGACGTCCCTCGTGTGTTGACGTACATTCTACTGTACTAACAAAACTGCAAAAGAATAAACGCACTTTAGCACGGGCACTCCTATCAAATCGCACGCAGGCTGTACTCACGGAATATTATTCTCTTCGGAATCACTAGAATCGGACATGTCCGTTGGCAATGTTTCGGAATTTTTGTTCAGGTTCTCGTCCCGCTGCCGAGAATTCTTGGAAACTTTTCGCTTCGCACCCTCTCCTCCAGCGCCTGCATCAGAGATCGTTCCAACTCCCCCCGATGTTGAAGTTGAGCCCGACGCTGCCTTCGGACTCGAATCGGGCTTAGCGCTCATCAATTTAATCTCCTTCGAACTCATTTTGACTTTGTCTTTGCCACTGCCTGTGCCTCCGCTGTTGGTGTCACTGGCCTTGTCTGAACTGCTTGTATTGTTGTTGTTGTTATTGCTTAATTTCTTTTGTAATTGCTGAAACTCGGTGACGCTCTGGTCGAATGCACTATCGTTCTCGTTTGTTTGATCCTGTGCGCTTGACGGATCTATGTAGTCTTCGTCGTCTGAAGTCAAACCTAATTCATCTCCGTAGCAATTATGCACCCATTGCCACATCTCCAGAGGGAGCATGGGCTTGTTCATTAACGTATTCTGCCATACTCGAAAGAGCATCAAAAACGCCTTATCCCGAGTGGTGAACGATGCGAAAAAGTGTTTTTCTTTTTCTGTACAAACTGATATTGCATTCGGTATGACTAAAGCGGTTTTCTCCTTAGTTATTGATGTGACATCCTTCCACTGGATGCTTAGATACGTCTCCCATCGAAATATGTTCGCATGAAAACAAAGATAGTTCTGTGAAACGTAGAGGCGTCCATGTACGAGAATATCACGTTGAAGGGCACACGAATAATCTGTGAAACAAAGAGCGGTAAATAGATTTGAATTATTACACTCGTTGACAAAATGGTTGACTTACCGACAATCAATCGCTCGTCATTGGGTACTTCCTTAAAGAGTTTCTTAAAGTCTTTCGAGCGGGACTTGTATGAGGGGTAGATGACGTTGTACCAGGACTTCTTTTTTGCGCGCTCAGATATTTTTGAGGCGCTCTTTGGTTTTTCGACAGGTTCAGCGGGTGGCGGGGTAGTTTTTAGTGCTTCTGCTGAGGCGTACAATGATGAACTATCACTTGATTTGCTCGCGGAATCCTAAAAAGTAGAAGAGATTGGAAAATTAATTTGCTGTCAAAGAACAATCGTTAAGTGTTGTTTACAAAATTGAATCCGCATTCAACTTTTCTCGGCAGTCTGATCGTTAAAGTTGAGAGAGGAATAAGTTCGATGAACGTTCTAAGATATACACAAATAACAACTCGCTTGTGTTAATGGCAAAAGTAAACACCGTTGTATCACAGACCGTAGGTAAAAACTAAACTTAAAGAATGTGTTAATGTCTACATTTCCTGTTACTAAAGAAATGTTTAGTCAGTTCCTGAAAAAATGGCGTGACTTCAATGCGAAACGAACATTAGATTGTGCAGCTTCCAGTTGCATTGCTAGACAAAAAGGAGGTGTATCATCATGTGACAACCATGTCGATCTATATGGCCTTCGATATAAAACACAACACAAACTTCTCCGCCATATAGTTACAGGAGCATTGATTGAACCAAACACTAAAGTGCGCACCATGGTAACACACATCTGCTTACCATCTTGAATTGTGCGCTACTCTAAACATTTAAACTATTTAATCAAAGGTTCTTCAAGATCATATCGCTATTCATCTAGTATATCACCATCTAGTTAGCACCATGAGAAATCCAAAACTCCCTAGTTTTATGCAGATTGTTCCATTTTTGCAAAAGACACATTTTAATAAATCCACCATAAGCCAGCTTATAGAGCAAAGACGATAATCTCAAGAGTTTTAAAGTCTGTTTTGAAACAATTCAAGAGTTTTCTAAGAAATTTTATTCCAGAAAACACTCTTAGCTTTCTTAAATAAAAAACCAAAAACCCTTAGTCCCACTACTGTTTCCCCAAATATTTGCGTCAGTTTTATTGCTTTCCATAAGACTGCCTAGTACGAAAGTGTCAAAATTCTAACGCTTTCAAAATACTGAATAAAAAAAATTCTCAAGCACACAGTGACTAATTAGTTTACTCCAGGGAACTGGCAGAGATCTTTTCAAATAAAAGTGAACAGATAAAGGAGCTCTCACATGAAATCGTACAAATGTGTAGCAATCAGTATCTCTTGGATCAGTACATAAGATATTTGTTCAACTCCAGAAGTGTTGACCTTGCACG
Source organism: Eristalinus sepulchralis (assembly GCA_944738645.1). Classification (NCBI taxonomy): domain Eukaryota; kingdom Metazoa; phylum Arthropoda; class Insecta; order Diptera; family Syrphidae; genus Eristalinus; species Eristalinus sepulchralis. The sequence goes on from OX122883.1 coordinate 37,538,911, forward strand.
ATATAGCTAAAATAAAACACAATCGCTTCCCTCACAATTAAGAAATTTCTTTCTTGCAAAGGATTATTCTTACTTTAGATCTCAAGGAGGAGCATTCCACAACAATCTAAGTAATTATCTTTGCACTTTACATTTCACCAGGATTTGCAGAAATTGTCGGTAAGGTATATTACCGTAGACAATTGAGCATTTTTCAACATGATTTTGATCACAAAGCGGGTCGTCTAAAATGTCTGAATTTATTTTCTAAAAAACATTTAAGAAACATTTAATCCTTTCAAATGCCAGTTTCCCCCTTTTTTACAATTAAAATTTCAGTTATGCTAACTTCCATGTTTGTTAAACTCAAATTTAAGGCTTAGGAAATAGGAAGATTCATCGAGGAGAGATCTGGAAAAATCGTTGCATCCATTTTTCTTCCAAATTGTACTCATATTAGCACGGCACCCAACGTGTGGTGAGTTAATATATGCCTCATTCTTGGGTCTTGCCGTCTAATTCTTAGGTCTTACTACTTACTGAATCTTTTATTTCGTTTCTTTTTTAAAATTCACACAACTTACATCCAAAATAGCTGAATTGGAAATTTACAGCTGCCCAAAAGTATTCCTATGCAAGCACGCTTTTCTATAACCTTTCCAGTTTCGAAACAAAGATTTGAAAATATGATTTTATCAGATACGGGTTTCTGCTTCTCAAAATTTGAAAAATCAAGAAATTCAGAAAATGCCAAAATACAGGGAATTCCGAAATACCTTGATCCTAAAAGTCTGGAAATTTGATAAACTTGTAAAAGATTACTGTTTTGGAAGCTTGCATTATCAGAATTCTACATCTAGTCCAAGCTTAAGAACGACCCCAAGTAGGAGGGTTGTAGGTGGTGCTATCCCTATCCTTCTCTGTGAAGTTTTGTTAATATTTTTTGGGGGGATTTCCGGTTTTTCTGAATGTCAATTTCACTCCACGTACTATCATGCCTCATAGTTGAACGTTTTAGTCTGCTACTCTAACCAAACGATAAATATGAATCATAATGTAATCCGCACAATTTATAGACATGCATTAGTCCACAATATGATACAAATCTCATAAATCGAACTGCTTTTCCGAAAGCGTTGTACGTTATCGTATGAACTACAAATTCAAATCAGTCACACGGTCACTTGAAATAAAGCTAACCCTTTTTCACCATGCACACACCGATTAACTTAGCTTATCGTTGCTGAAATACAGGAAGTTAGCGTGAAAATATAAAGCAATGAATCACTGAAGATAACCTTCAAGTGTTGGGTGTTAGTAGAAGGATTTGATTGTGGCCACGAGCAACATTTGACCTGCATTTGTCGAAGATTGTTGTAAAACCAAAATTCTTACTGACTTGGGAAGTGCTGACCAATTTTTGCTTTAATTTTGTGGAAGATTTAAATTAATGCAGAAGTCGACATGCATGCCACTTAAGTTAAAAGAAAGCAACTTACTTGTCACACAGACTGTTGATCGATACATTTAATTGATCGGCACTTTGTTAATCAGTTCTGTTATGATTCCCCTCAATTTATTCAATTAAGTTCAGCCTTCGTTTTAATGCCATTTAGTTCTTATCGGACACGAAACTATTGTTAGCTTAATTTTCTCAGTACAGTAAAAGAGGTTTGAATGTCTTACTGACTTCCTTCCATTTAAAAAAATGCACATTTACAAACTAAAAACCGCACGCAATTCAAAACTTAACATCCACGTGATGTAACGAACAAAAACCGACTCCACTGAGAATTGATGTCTCCACCACAGAGGAACACTTCAACGCTCAACAACGAAATTACTCTTCGTTCTTCTTATTTTTTGCACACCTCTTCATTAGCACTCCACTACGGTAGTTCGATATTTCTAATATCTTGGCTTCGCTTATGTCGCGCACTGATTGTCGATGAATGTCGACGAGTGTAAGAATTGTCTGACATTCGAGGCGGGGCAGGTGTTAATTTATTATCAAGTTAACTCAACTCATACTGATACTGATACCCTATTACTCTGTTATCATGGACATGGTAAAGAACGTACGTATTGATCGGAGAGTTTCGCGGCGCTGAAGTACAAATGTGAGATTCGTTTGATTATGCTAGAGGCAAATTCAAAGTTTGTAATAGATTCAAGGTAATGGCGAAAGAGAGGGAGAGAAAAAAAGCTCGCTCCTATCGCAAATAGGGTGTGTGAAGAATTATTTTTCTGTTTTTTGGCTAGACTTCTTTACGTGATGAGAATTTAAAGATGTTTCTAGTTTTAGAAGCAAGAGTAAAGTAAACAAAACATGTGATTAGACCACAACCCGCGGAATATTTGAATCCGAATCTTCTGGGGAACGAAGTAGAGAACGTCGCAGATTGAGATGGCGCACCCAAATTTAGAAGCTCCACTATGTAGCGCCAAACAAAGTTTCACATTTATTACAGCTGAACAAAAAACGGAAACCATATTTAATAGAGGCAATTTCCGCAACTTAATTTGTTTCTTTGTCAAGGCAATATACAAAATTTTATATTTATACGCTTCCATCTTATGTAGCGGCGGCTAGAGTCTAGGGTAAACTCTTTAACAAACACAGTCTTGAAATACAGACTAGCACATCCAAGCCGAGTTCCGGGCTTAGTATGGGATACGAGGTCATACTTTGCGCCGTGAAGTTGGAATCAAAAGCTTTAATCGCTGGAGCGTACATAGGTGTCCATTACAAGCAACTTAGATCCCTTAGATTTCTTTCGAGTCCATAGTTCATGCAGCAACAAAATCTTGAAAAGTGTAAGTCTTAAATGTCCATTTAAGGCGCTTGAGGCAGTAAAACTTAGAAAACAAGTTTACAAAAATCCTTGCCATGATAAAAACTCATGTGATCTTGACACTTTGGAAGTGGACATAAGACCATATTTTCGCTATGGGCTTATGGAACTTTGAAAAAGCACCACATTGCCTCATTTATCTTTCAAGTAATTTTACTTTTCAGCCTCAGTAACAGTATGGGAGGTATGGGAGGACTAATAAATAGGTAAAGAGGTTGGGTTTGGGGCAATTCCTGCTAAGACTCTAATGCAGCAGCTACACAAAATTCTAGGTTTTTAAATTACTTACCCTATTAAAAACACATGTCGCTAAAAAATACAAGTGTGGGCAAAAAATAAAGGATTGATTACTTCGTTTTCCCAATATACCTAAGGTGTCTGAAAAGGGCATGTTTGCGCGTAACCAAATATTGGTGATCTGGAACATCTATTCCTTTATTTTACACCACTTTTAAGTGGTTTTATAAAAAAGGCAAGTTTTGGAAAAAAGAAAAGTTTTCAACTTTGTCGGATTTCAGAATTTGATATCGTTTATTGAGGACCTTAATGATGACGCATAGCAATTGTGGTTATGCAACTAAAGTCAAAATTTGCGGCAGCATCTGAGTCTTTCGAATAAACGTCTAAATTCGTATTTGACGGCATTTACAAGTAAAATCTAGATTACAGGCCAAATTTTCACAATTGTTAAAGTTGTATCGCTAAAACAAACGCAATGCACTATGTAGTTAGGTTTAAGGACATAGTTTAAGGCCGCTGTGGCGAAATGTTTATGAGTGTCGACTTACATGCCGAAAGTTCCACGTCCGACTTATTACCTGTTCATCCCGAATTTTTTTTTTCGTTACTCTTTCACGTTGCTGGCAACAAATTCTCTAAGAAAAGCTTTTCAAATATCGTCGTTCAGAGACGGTAATAAGCTGAAAGTTCCATCCACTTGTGAGAGAACATTAGAATGCACAATGCGAGTTGTTACTGAAGAAGCAAAGCCCTGCACCCTTATGGGTTGCAGTCATTTGAAACCTATTTGAAAATTGTACATAATACCAAGGAGAATCGCTGTAACTTGATACTGCATGAAATAATGACGAAGGATAGATCTTATCACGAAAGGCAATACTACCCCTAGTCTAAACGGACATCTCTGGCGACGCTACAAAATCGACAAAACGTGTTAAGATCTTTAAGCTTAATATTTTGAAAACTATCCCTCAAATTAAAATGTGCTTTCAGGATTTCAATGGAGCCTTCATAATTTCAAGAGATCCATCTATGCATGAATGCTTGTATATATGATGCTACAATTTAGAAAATAAAAATCTAAGTAGGATGAACTAAAGGCAATATGTTATTGGTGACATATAACCAGCAAATTGAAAATATTTGACTTTGAAGATGAACAATTAAGAGCAACATTTGTTAAAATGGATTCACTATGCAGCATAACTTCCGGACATAACCGAAATAGTGGTCCATTGTTTAACACAGAATAAAAGAAACCGCACAGAGTATCGGCTTTAATTAAACAAAAACTTACAAGAGATCTGGTATACAAAGCAGGATTTACAAATTTGTGAATTTGGTTGTTCATAGCAAATACGAAAAGAAATAAATTCGGCTGCAAATCACGCACAATCACGATCGCAAACTAAAAAATACAAATATTATCCATAGTGACTATGAAACTAAATCAAAGATGATCGAAAATACACATTTAATCCCAAACTTTGTTTACTTCAGACAACGTTGGTGGTGAACTTTATTCCATGCGACTTAATTTCTGTCCGCCTCTAGACAAACAATTGTAAACTGCGACATGAAAAGATTAGAGAAACTAAAAGTAGTCACAGCAAAAACCATTCAACTGAAAACTACTGAAAACTACTAATTAATGTATTGTATAACTTGCGTGCAATTGACAGCTTCCAACAATTGTTTAGTGAATTCAATGAAAGTGAAATGAGGAGAAAATAAAAATAGAGTCGTCGTCCCCCTCATTGCTTTACAGTTTCTCACATTACTCATCCATCCGATGATGAGATCAGTGTCATGCATCTTGCACATGTTTCGTACGAATAGTTTAATTTCCTTTATAGCTGGAAGCTGACTATAAAATCAAATTAGATGAAAATTATATATTCATTTAATGAAATTGGTATAAGCTGTATAGATATCAAACGACTTATGTTGAAATATTTAAATTAACATTGGCTGCCGTAGATTTGATCCTTAACCATGAACTTTATCACTGACAATCTAGAGATAAACATTCACTAAATAAATTTAATACATTCCATAAAGCGCTTTCATTGCTGGGCTGAAGAGGTAAGAACTGTCAATCTGTCGGTCTGAATTAAAGTAAACCTCCATTAAGACTATCCGATTACGCGAATCTAATTCGAACGCTTAAACCTATTAAACGCATAAGTATGCGACCCGTGAACTGTGAAGCCCGAAACATTCGAGTGATCGATTGTCGGACACTTTTTTGGAAACCAATTCCATATACGGTAAGAATGGAGTAGAGAATATCGGAACATCGAGATCGCCTGTTTGATCTCTCATTTGTTTGTCAACTTTCAAGTGAACAGGTTGGAGTGGATTTGACGGTTTACGACATGTCTCTCTACCCCGAAACTTCTACTTCACTCTTTAACTCATAACGTATACATCGCACTATCAATCAGATTTATACAAAAATTGCCAAAAAAAACACGACAAGACGACATTCTTGTCCTGAAGGTCGGAATGAAGAAGCACATCATTCATAATTGATGATAAGTTTAATGAATAACAGATTAAGTAACCGTTAATTAAATGCAATTAGATAAACCACCGAACTTACCTCGTTATTTATTGAATCAGCCTTACAACTAGTGCCTAGAGATGTTTGTGAATCACTTATTATAGTCGATGTTGCTGTTTGTTGTGCTTGAGTTACGCCACTCTCTCGAAGAGTCTCATTCGAAGTAGACGGCTTTTGTGAGACGGTATTTGGGCTTGAAGCGGGGACCGATAACACTTCACTTGGGTTTTCTTCGCAACCAGGCGATGCTGTACTTTCGTCTGTCGCGTTTGGATTTAACGAGCTGGCTGCTGGCAATGGCTGTATGACATTCTTCAATGTGGACAGTGCAATATTTCCGAGAACTTCTTGTGTATTACTCAGCAAGCCCTCCACAGTCTCTTGCCTTTAAAAAAGAATTCAGCAAAGATTAAAATAAAATCAAACTAGGCGGCGAAAAGAAGAGGATAAGAAGAAGAACAGAGCCGTGCAAATTTTACTAGCATAGTTGCGGTAAAGGAAAAGAAGAGGTGGAAGGGCATTTAAAATATTGGTCTGTTGGTTGGCATTATAGAAAACCTACCTTTCCGAGCAACTACTGTCTCCCCCCTCCTGCAGAATTGGGGTATCAACTTGTGTTTTACTCCTACATAACAAAAGAAAGCAAAAGAAAAGAAAAAAATACAAACTAAATAAAAACGGTAATAATTACAAATGCAACGACATGCTTAACTTATGCTCGAGCAATAACTTAATTCAAACATTTACTTTAAATTTTGTTTTGTCACTATCAATACAGCAATATACTTATAATACAAATGGGTTTTCACTTGGAACGCAATGCCCTCCGGATATGCAGCCATCAGAGAGTGAAGTTCGTCGGGAGGATAAACATATATTACACGAATAGAAACTACTTACATAACGAAATCAAGGTGTAATCGAACTTAAACGACGGAAAACACAAAATACGAAACAGGGGAAACATCTGCTTTTCCATTTATCTTGTCAAAGAGGCACTTGTTGACGCTTTACATGGGTACGTGGTAAATGTGATGTCTACTTGTTTCTTATCGAAGGCAATGAGATAGCACATCAGTTCTAGGGAGCACGATTGTGTTGTTCAGCTTCGTATCTGAATGCTTTCAAAACAAAAGTGGCATTGTGTATATATTTTATTTTTATTTTTCAAAACATCGTATACCCAGTGTGGGGTAATCTACGAATTGGTGAAACTGTGTTACCACCCTCTTTTATCGCATTACCAGAGAGCTCCACGAAAATCCAACGATTGTAGGTTGATGCAAACAAACATCTAGCTAACCCTACTTCCCCGTCTGTGATGTACACGAAGTCAGGTTTCGTCACATAATCATTCATGAATGAAATGACGTATATACTGTTTTATCTGTTTTTTAAGTATGTATGTCCAATTTCATATCTTGACAAGCGGTTGCCATCTATCTTGTTAAATGATATCTTTTTCACGTATACATAAGCACGACAGAAAAATTGGAACAAAATCGTGCTAGACAAAGTGGCGCCAAAGGCACGCGATACACGCAATCAAACAAAATAATATTTGCCAATTTCGAACGGGTTCAACTGAATTGAATTGTTCAAAAGGAATTGTAAAAGACAAATATACATAAAATGAATGAGAATGGACAGCACAAAACAAAGTTCAGACACAGTTCAAACAGCGCTGGAAAGGAAATCCATGAAAAGTTCCATACCTCTGTTGATGTCAGTCTATGTTTTGCAGTGTCGTACGCAAATTTTTGTTTCCGTTGATTCACTGGATCAGACTCCATTCAAAAAACGAAAGTTGGAACCGAACATTGTAGGTAGTGAGTTAACTTCGATATACAATGTTAAATCGTTGAAGATCCTTTTTAAGGATATTAGAAGGTAAGGTTTCCCAGCGAAGGACAACAATCAATGCTCAACCAATAGATGCCACCCCAATAGATTGCCACTCCCCTGTGAAACCATGAGTGAAATTCCCAGTGCTGAACTGGTGTAAATAAATTGATTGTGTACAGACCACAAGATGCCAGAGCATTGTTTTTTTTTGTGTCTTGTGGGTTATTGTGTTTATTTTCAAATAGGGGAAACTTACAATTTATTTCCAACTCCGATATTACTACTGTTTGAGTGTTTAAAGCAAAAATGCGAGTTGAACGCAAATTCAACCGAACACAGGCCTCCAACGCACTTTTAGCTTCAAGCCCACAACGCTACGATTGCCACAAGGTCGTCAAAGAAAACCCGATGGTTTGATGACAGATGCAATCTTTCACAAAACAAAGTCATCGTTAGGACGAGAATTTACATAAGAAAACAAAGGAGCAAACGAGCGTAATGAATGAGATCAATAGATTTTGAGCCAGACTTTATTCCATAAATGAAAGATCCGTTTTTAATCTGCCATGGGTGAAAAGAAGTAGGTAACGAATATTACCAGAAATTGTGAAATAACGATACTTTCAGTTTCTCAATCGTAGTCACAAAGATCATTTTTTGAACTGTAATATTGCTATGTAGCAGCATATATTATCTTTTTGCAAAAGATATTGTTCACTAAAATTTATTAAAACCAACGAACGACTAATCAACAGCGTGTCAGTAAAAATCATTTAACTTCACAAGTAGTACACAGGTGTAGATGATACAATTGATCGTGCGTGCCTCAGGTAAGTTAAAAGTCATCTAAAACACGAATACGACTCAAAATTATATCTATCAAGATCAAAAGTCGTGGATTCTAAGTCGGTTGGTAGTAAAGACCTTCTCTGTGGAATAGTAGCATCCGCTAACTATTAGTTTGGTTGCATCTACTGCAACCCAAAGGAAATAATTGAACAAATCCCTTATTATTTTTTCATTCTTCAGATTCATTAACGAGCAAAATATTTTTCCACAAACAAATCTATCTCAATCCACTCTCAGATTTTTCAGACCTCTTTAGAGAAATACAGTCAGAAATCTCGACAAATAAATTGCGGCGTTTAACAGTCATTAATATTCAAGACATAATGAAGCCAACTTTGCAGTGTTACTGTCCATACGCACGGTTGTTGACTCATTCTTGTTTCGCATTAAAAAGACAGCGTTAACTGACTGAGAGGCCAACTTAAAAGAGCTATCAGCACTTGTTCTATAACACAATTCTGCGTTCTAAGTCTTCTTGAGATTAAGTTTCCCTCATTAAACCAATCAATGGGTGAATCACCAGATATGGTCCCTTCCGTTGAGGTTATCCAAAAAGCCAACAAAGCCCTATCGGGCGTATAAATCAAAAACATTATCAGCGATCCATTTAAACCTAATCAAGATACAAAATCCAATTTGCGAACAATCCATTTTTGGCCACAGACACCTTATCGCAACCACACTGGATTACCAAAAGAAAACTTCAAGGTCTCAGTGAGGAAGCAATGAAACCCCTTTGCGAATCCATTAAGAACTCAATGTGCGTCAAACAGATGGAAAGTCCAAACCGCTTTCTAGAAATTAAAATTAAGTTATTATTACGACATGAGGTCAAATTACGGTGTCAGCCCGAGTTGACTCTCAGCGTTCACCCCAATTGCACACATCGAAGTCAAAGTCGTCTATTAAACTAAATTAAGTCCCCCCGCTCCTCTTTCCCCACAGACTACACACACTGAACGTAAAAGACAAACACTCAAATGAGTATATCCCTCCCCTTCACCCACACGGCTGAGGTGATCACTTAAGCTAAATGAAGTAAATAAAACTTACGAAAAATCTTTGCCAAGTGTGCAAGTGCATGTATCGCATTAAATGCCGCTAGCCAAGCGAAATTAGGGCAAGTACGAAACACTCCTGCATAGTTCGTTACATTTATCACTCAACAGAAGGCAAAAAATACACACCACCACAACAGTTTGTATCAGCAGAAATTAGGAAGCAGCAAAAAAACGCGTTAATCAACGAACGCAGCAGAAGTTCCGGAGCTGAAACCATCTATCAAATTTAACACTTAATTATGCACTTTATTCTCCATCAACATTCAATGGGGCGGACCAGAATGCCCGTAGGTTAGAAACACAGTTTTTGTAGTATTATTAAATTAGTTTAAAACAGAGCAAAGTAGTAGCGCTCTCCATAAACGGGGGTGGTGGATGGAGAGAACGTGGAAAATCGATAATTTGCATTTAAACACACAGCTGAGAGTGTCATCGCGTTTCCTTTGAAAATCAATCTCCGCTGAAGCATGCTCTGGCTTTACGAGGCACGTATCACTTCAAATTTATCTCACACATCCTTGCACGAGGTTCTGCAATTCCCTGAGTACTTTTTGTAAAATATTAAAAAGCGGACGATACTGTGGGGAGAATAGGTAGATACAGATTACATTCCTTTTTTCAGCCAAAACGATTAACCGAGAATACGTGTTCTTTCTCTCTGCTTGCTTTTTCATTTCTACTTAGCAACTAAATACTGTATTTGATAAACAAACAAATTTCAAATGCTTTAAGTAAATGTAACAAGATATATGCAAATAATGTTAAGAGTAAAACAACATTCAAAACGAGGCTTATTAGGTACGTGATATGGTAGCTTACATTAGCGTTGTTGAAGAACTAGGACTCTTTGTGGAAGAGGTTGCAATAAAATTCATGACAAACTCCTACGGATCATAAGTGTTGCAACAACAATTGCGATTCCCCAATTGCGTGGAACATTTGAATTAGTTTTCGCCGTCTCCGTCGTTGTTATCGTCTTCGTTGGTCACCCTTGGAGTTGGCTTCTTATGCTCATATGTTTTTCGAATTCAATTTGTAATTATTTGCTACTGTACATATAAACGATGGTGAAGAAATATGAAAACAAAAACAAAATTCGATGAATACACAGCGGAACTCGATAAGAAATTATTGGTTGGTTTTTTCTCGTTGACAGAGAAAAGTAAACAGCGCACTGACATTTGCGAATTCCTTCTTATTTCCGCAGACCGTTTTTGAGAAATGTCAAATAATTTTCGGGTGCATTCAACAGCGAACCGGTAAAATGATAGTGTTCAGGCAAATTATTTTAAATTAAATCAAATATCTAACAACAAACTTATTATTGTTAGTCAGGGTGACTCAGATATATCGCGTTGCGATTTTTTGAGACAAACATGATAAGAGTTATGTTTGGTTGAGTAAAAAAATAGATGGCGCAAAAGTGCTTGCGAAAGTCAAAAGTGTTTGTGAGAAGGTGTTTATTTTGGTGTACACGAACAAGATTTGTGGATCTGAGGTACAAGAGCAAACTTATTGTGAATCAGTGTAGTAGTAGAAACAAAATCTATTTTGTTCACGTTCTTCTACATTACCGACAAATATCACAACTTTTTTATTCAATTTTAAAGAATTCTGGGTAGTAAATGCTTATGATCCATTTTAGCTTTAAAGCCAGATAACTACTTCACGCCTTCTCATATTTCGGGGAAAACTGTTGTAAAGCATAGTTGTGACGTATCTCTCTGAGGAAATATTGAAAACAATTTAAACTTGCAGTTAAGAATTAACTCACATTTAAAGCCTTTATCAATTATTAATCAATTGAGAATGAAAGGCCGCTGATAGGTAGATACAAGAAAAAAACTCAAGTAAAATTGTTGTTTTTTATTACTAATGAAATGATTGTATAAAATGTATGGCAAAAAACGAATGATTCCAACATAGGCACAGAAAACATACAAATACGTTACAGCGAAAAAATAACTAAAATATAAACGAACTATCCTGTTGCGCGGCCCTTTATCGAATGCTTTGTCTGAACACGCTTTTCTTCACGTTGCTGCTCACAATTGTTGTCTTCTTAGCCATGTGTGGATCAGGGGCAAAGCAATTCCACAGCCGTAGTGTCTCATCCGCACCAGCGCTGATAACAGTGCTCCCGTCAGGGGACATTGCCATCTGCAACACTCTTGAAGTGTGTCCAGTCAGTTCTGCCTGCTTCACCATCGATGGGTACTTCCAAATTGTCAACTGATTGTTGGCGAATCCATGGGCTGAGATCAGTTCCTTGTAGTTCTTCGACCATAAAAGAGCGCAAACTTGCGATTTCGAGTCAACCGAGTTGATTAGAGAGCCGTTGTTGATGTTCCAAAATTTGATGCATCTGTCAGCGGTTCCACCACCGGTAGCCAACACATTGGGCAGCCATGGACACCATGCCAAAGCCCGAACGGCTGCTTGATGTTGATTTAGTACATGCAACGGTTCAGTACCCGTCGACCCAGAGCCCGTAGTTGAGGACCACACGTTGACCATATTGTCGTTGCCGCCACTTGCGAGATATTTGAAATCAGTCGACCACTTAAGACCGCACACTTCCTGAGTGTGACCATTCAGGGTGGCGACTTTATGATCCCTTTGTCGCACGTCATGATTCACAATGGTGCCATCTCTGCTGCCTGATGATACTAGGAAGGAGTTCCATGCCAAAGCCCCAACTCGAGCCGAATGTCCATCCATAACACGAAGACGTTTAATCTTGGAACAGTCCCATAGCTCCACAACACCAGAGTTGTTGCCGATGGCCAGAATGTGTCCTTCCTGGATCCATGCCAACGAGCATGCATTGTCTCCGTCTTCATATTCGACAAGTTGTTCGATGCTTCCAGTACCGGCATTCCAGAGATACACCGCGTTTCCCAAGGCAACTGTGACAACGTTGTCCGAACTCCAGTCCATTAAATTGAGATCTGTTTATACGAGAAGGGCGACATGAGTGTGCGCTGGGATTCGATTTCGATTTTGGTACTTACAGTAGTCATTAATGATGTCGGGTGCATCGAGGATGCGATCCGATGTTGTAGGAATGTATCTTGATCCACTTTTCGTTGAGATCGGCGTCTTTATTGAGTATACGACTTTGTTGGGGTTCTGATGTGATTCAGGGGCAGCAGGCGCTTTGTTTTGATACGATAAAATGCGTGTGCCCTTTACGTCACCCACTTGCATCGATTCCGAGATCAACCTTTGATGATCACTCTTCGATGGTGTCATTCTGTTGTTCTTTTCATTCTCTTCATCAGATGTTTTCTCTTGTTCCTGTTTGATCTGAAAATAAAAAAACTTAAGCATGTCTGACTAAAAAGAAGAACGAATTGGTTACCAAGAAGTGTCCGATGTCAAAGTTAGTCGTGCTGCGGTTTGGAATGAAACGGTCACCTCCAGATGGGGTTTTTGCGCCTTTGCTAGGCGTTGGAGTCTTTTTTCCTAGGAAAGAAGAACAAAAGACCAAACGTTCATGATTGCACAAGAGAAATGCATCAAACAACTTACCTTTTCCATCACCGTTTTTTCCAGGAGTTTTCGTCTGAGATAGTGCAGCTGATAAACTGGACATTGATAGCACAGAACGAGATGCATTGTTGATGCTTGTACTGAGATTTGCGGTGGATGTGTCCATCTTTTTCTGCCATCGCGGTGCGGGACCACGGGTAAGTTCACCGTCCATGGTAAGGACACTATTGATTTCGTTTAAATAATTAAACTGTGCCATTTTTGTGAAGAGAAAACGTCTTTTGTTTGACTTAGATAATAAAAAATTATTCAAATAAATGAAAGTAGTGTGAGGTATATATAACAGCCTTGCATAAATGTGTTGTATATCACGTTTTGTATTTCAAGTAACAAAAAAACAAAGAAAACAGTTTAAACAGCTTAAAGGCGCTCAAGAAATACTTTAAAATGGATGACGGTTTCAATTCAAAGCTCATTGTTGCAGATTTATACGCAGTGCTGACAATCTAAGGAAAAATAAAAGCCTGGTGGAATCATTCAGTGATTCTTGAAAGTGTTCAGTGTTTTTCGAGGGAACAACATTTTTTTGTAAATTTTTATATATGTTTTGATTTCTAGACACAATGAGCCGGCAGTTTGAAAACATGAATGCGAAATTAAGGAATTCAGAATAATGTAATAAGATTCAACAAAAAAATGAATGGAATTTTGTTTTATGCGAGCCTGCTTCCCAAGGGCTTTAAGTAGAAATTTTCAATTTTTTTCAGAAATAACTGCGTGAAGAAAGTTAACGAATATAATTTAAGAGAACTGCGTGTGCAATTTTTTCTATACGCAAATAATTAAAGAATAAGTCCAAAATTCTTGTACTACTGCAATAACGTCAAAAAGTACCGAATGATAGAAAATAATGAAATGTGAAACTAAAGATTATAAAACTACCGTACTCACCATGACAATTCTTTACGGTTTGTGTTTTTGGAACCTCAACTTATTTTTTAGCTACTCAAACTTCTTACTTTTTAGTTTTCCGATATGGCCTTAGCTTCTCGTTGTTTTTTCTTAAACTCACAATGAGTCTAATGTAAGAATGAAGTATTTATAAATAAGTATTAGTTGCATTTTTGCATTTTGTAGTCGTATTTGTATAACATTTTACTCCGTTTCTTCCTTTTTAAGGCAAATGGAAAGTTTTGAGTCATAGGAGATGACCGGTAAGTGGACCTTGTGTTGCCGTTTTATATAAATCCATAATCATTGGGTATATTAAAAAACGTACGGCAACGTTTTTTATACCCAAAAAAAATTGTTTATAAATGTGCACCCGTTGAGGTATGATTTCCAATTACATTAAATTCTTTTAATTTTCTTATCATCACAAAATTTCAAGCTGGGCTAATCAGAACAAAATCAATAATGAAAAAGTACAATTTATAGGTACATATAAAGAATAGCTCCATAATTTATATTATTGTATTGCCATAATGTTTCCTGACGTATTTTAGTGGAAGGATTGAATTTTGCTAGCGACAATCCTTCAGTCTTCGATTTTACATTAAAGGTTATGTTGAACGCATGCATTAATTCAACTAACCACGGACCCTTAAGAAAATGTAAATCACACCAATGCATCGGCCCATATAAATACACTACTCATTTAGATTGTACACTCGCGCCATTAATTTACCCTCCTCAGCGCGCACGTATTGGTGATGCCCATTTTGTTTGCGTTTTTTGCACTACGAAAGTTTTCTCGTAAGAAAAACCACAATTTTCCTATCGGAAAATTACATTTTTCATTTTTCTATTATGTTCGATTGTGTATCAGCACTCGAACCATCATATAATTCATAAATTGTGCTAGTGAGTTAACAGATTCATCTGCAAATCAACCAACAAAAATGTGATGACATTTTCATAAAACGGGTCCACACTCCATATTACGACGAAAAAAGAAGGACAAGAAGGCGACGACGACGAAGGAACAAGGTGTAACTCCGACTCCGCTCCACCATTACCGCGAGATGTTATTTTTTTTTCTTTCACTTTCGTGAAATTTAATGGGGAAAAAAATTTTTTGCCGCGTTTGATAGAAGCGTGTGATTGAAGACGAGACACAAAAAAAAAAAAAAACAGTGAAACCGATCCAATAGACTAGATTTCCGGTGAATTTTAGCCAGAAAATGTGAAATTTAAACAAAAAAAAGTAAAGAAAAAAAACCAAAAACGAAAAAAATGACAAAAAACGAAAATATATTGTGGTGTACCCCATTGGAAATGAAATTGACCTTTGTGGGCATGCGTCATTCGCCGTCGCCGTGCTCTCCACCATCATAACCGTCGTCGTCGTCGTATTCACAAATGGCGGCGTCCCGATTGTGAGGGGAGAATTTATTTTTATTTTTTTTCCTTCTGTATTTACACGTTTTTGTTTGTTAAAAAGCAAAAATTTCGATCTCTACACAGCAGTGTAAGGGAAGAATTGTAATTTTAAATAATATACACACTCGGAATAAACAGTAAGAATTTGTAGAAAAAAAGAACAAATTGTTGAAAAAAAAAACCTAATTGGAGGGAAGTTAAGAAAGTGGAAGAGAAGAAGCGCGTTAGTTAATTTTTATTTCGTTGGGTATAGTTTGATTGGAGAATTTTGATGAAACATTTTTAAAATTTTGTATATGAATACTTCACATAAGGGGGGACATAAGAAATATGAATTCGGATCATTCATCGGCTCCTGGCGAGTCGTCATCAAATCCGAATGACTCTCAACAAAGTCGGCATTCACCGCAGCAGCAGGCCCAGCAACAACAACAACAACAGCAGCAGCACCATCAACATCAACAACAGCAGCAGCAGCAACAACTCGCTCACCAGCGACATCCGCAACAATTGAACGAAGTAAGTGGTTTTCAATGCAAGACAGATTGTTTTATATTTTCATGCCTATGCTAAATTCTGTTAACTGGAAATGTTAAAATGAAATATTTGCTAAGTAGTTGTCGACTAGTAACCCCACGTGAGTTTTGTTGTTTGCACCACCTCTCATCATATCGGAGCGCACATCATCCATACAACATCCGCCCTTTCATTGTGTTGCCCAGTGTTGCCAGTGGAAATTGTGCGAAATTTATGAACATTATTTAATCCTTCACCTTTGCTGATTGCTCGTATGTATGTGTGTGACAGCAGTTTTGTGTTGTTTAAAGGGAAGATATTTTTTGAGTCTATGCAAATTGTGTTTCTAGTATGGATCAGAATTTGCTGGTTCCATGTTTACGGCTTTGATTTTTTTAAAGATGAAGTAATATTGCTTATCCGAGGGTTAGTATAGATGGTAACAATTTTCTAAGGAAAGCTTACTCTGATTTCCAAAAAGACGATGCTACGGAAGTGAGAACACAGATACGATTGTCATTAAACGCGCATTCAGTTGCAAATTCAGTTACTCCTATTTAATAAAATGAAAAGGGAGATATAGCCCCGAATAACACGCTCATGTTAAACGCCCACCAAATTGCGTTAGACACAATGTCATGGTTCTTATAATATTACGTGGGGACATGATTACAGAAAACATCAGATTGTATTTTCCAATGATTAAAATAAGGTGTAACTCCTGCCACCGTTTGAGGTCTCCCTAAAAATTTGAAGAGACTAACGATCTGATACCGTGCAAGAACTTTTCTACATCGGTTTCGTTACTAACAATAACTTGGGGATGTTGAATCTTGAAATACGGTGGATACTTGCTCAAATTTTGCAGTTATCTGTTGTGACTTCTGCTCAAAGATTGATTTTTTGCACCATGCGGGGTACGCAAATACACAAAAGACGACATGAAAAGGATTTAGTTGACTTGTATGCAGTCTAAAAGCAAATTTAGTCTAACCTCAGAATTTTGGCTTTTTTTGTCACATGTGTGTCCTGAAAACAGGTGAGAAGTTTTTCTCTGAACAAGAAGCAAGTTGAATTCATATTAAAATACAGTAATAACATCTAACCAAATCAAACTGCAGATTTCTTGAACGTTCTACATACTTTTGCGACATTTACTCATCTCTTAGAATTGTTTGATCGAATCCTTTAAAAGTCACGTGGGTGAATATGGTACTGTTTCGTACATTTAGTTTAGTGCAAGCAAGTTTTACAGCTTCATCCAGAACAGTAGGGTCAGTGTGACCATGAGTCTCATTTGGTATTGACACTGACCGGGAAATGGCAGTTACGGTTACTAAAAAAATTTTAACTCAACATTTAAACATATGTTACGCTTTAAATTTTTTACATTTTAGTTTTAAGCGATGTATACACCGGAAGGGAGTATATTTTCCGTAGGAATATACATCAAAGACACCAATCGATGCATTTGTCCAGTCCTGACCTGTTAGCAAAAATATGCAGCAACTTTATCATTTAACAATTTAGGAAGCACTTGCTCTCTGAAACACAGAAACTTGCTTGCGTGGTACATATCTTAACTCAAATGAGTCATAAAAGATGCACATTCCCATTGATGAATGTGTTTTAGTCTGATTGCATAATTCGCTGTCTCGACTTGCACCTTATTTTTAGCCGCAAATGTTAAGCTAGAGCGTTTACAAACTCATTCCCAACATGAGTGTAATGACATTGATACATCACGTGTCAATTGAATTAGAGTTCTGTCAGTTGTTAAGTGGAGGCAAGTACATACACATACATGCAGTCGGTTGTGTACTTGTGTCAGTTTTACTTTAACAGAAAATCAAAGAATTATATTTTCAATTTCTGTATAAAGTTCGTGAGTGTGGCTTGAATTTGAGGAGGGATTGCGTGGATCAAGACGTGTACTTATTTGTTTAATGAAAAAGAGGATAAGTAATTTGTCTCAGATATTCAATCAATTAAATTATTTCAATTTCGATCTGTTCACGTTTCTAAAACTGTTTTGCTTGTGAAATTAATTCTGGAGAATACTTTTTTCTTTTTTTCAGTATCAATTGCCACATAAGCGAGGATTAATTGCACTTGCGTGGTGCGGTCAAAGTGCAGAGAAAGATCTAGTAGATCTCCAAGCCTCAGAAGAAGAGTAATCTCTTGCGGACTGAAGCGATTAAATATTTTTTTGTATAACAGTTAATCTTGTTTTCTGTGGAAACCGAAAGCTTGTGTTCTTTTAACATTTTTTATTGAAATTTTTATGAATTTTCCTGAGAATACACGTCGCGTTCGGAATAATTTGTGAAAGAACTGTTTGCTTTGCTAGAACCGAGTTCTGATAAAAAGTCAGGTATAGTTCTCACTGCCCTATGAAGAGGCTATAGTTTAATTGAATATCTAGAAACTACGTATTTCTACCTTTCGGGGAGTTTATTTTTTGCAAAGAAATTTAGGCTAGGTTTGATTGTTATTTACTAGTCAGGTCCATTGAAACCATTTAAACTTAACAAATGACTCTTAAGCTGTATTTGATAAAGTCAGAACATCTTTTATTGTACCACGGCTCTTATTTACTGTTTTAATTGAGTTGCTGTTCTTATCTATCTTTAAATCTTCAATGCTCTTGCCATTAAAAGGATAACATGATGTCTCTTGTGGTACACCTTTCGGGAGTGTGAAATTATCCCAAACTGATAGAATCCGAAATCGCTGTCATTGTCTCTTCACATTCTATTGAATGCGCTCGCCATGAGTTTCTTTACTTTAATGAAATATTTGCCCTTCTTATCTTTGTGCGTACATTTGGGAATGAATCACAGTCTTTCTGCGTGTGATGTTAACGGCTCTTGTTAAGATCAGCTTCCATCAATTTGCTCTTCTGCTACTCAATTTCTACGATTCCTTATTTGAAAAAATTACTGTACAGCACTGTGCAAAATATAAGCACCATGTTCGGAGGTATATATGTATGTTGAGATATTTAAAAAATTCTCTAAGTGTATTGTGAACACGAACAGACCTTAAATTTGGTATTCGGAAATAAATTGATATTTATAGTATGCGCGATCAACCCTGTTGTCTCTGTCATTGCTTCCACAGTGCAAGCCTGATTTATGTCTATTGTTGTGGAGTATTTTAATTTTGTTGAGGTCTGATCGATCAACAGCCATCATCAGGAAGATGCATAAACTAAACAGAATGTATTTCATGGATCCACTTCTAACGTCCAGAAGCGACCGAATAAAACTTCCGAATCTCCATTAAACCGTGTCTTCTTTTAGTGCATAATTCAGAGAAAGCTGTTAAATCTTTGTCTTGATCTTTTGCAGACTATACCTGCATACTATATAGATATGCAAAACATGTCAAGGATCATAGGATTGGATTTTGCTAAAAACCTTGAGCGCTGTGACGTAGTTTCAAAGTTCTGCGAATCACGCCGGATATTTCAATCTCAAGTATCGGACTGTCTATCCCATTCCTTTTCTATTTGGGGATAACACTCCAATTATAGCAACTGTCTTTGGAAATCTTCTTTAAATCTCGTCACTCAAAGTCGGCAATATGCTGTAGGTCACCTCTAGTCGCGAGAGAACTATAACAAGCCAAAAAAGTAGTTGCAGTCAGATCCTCATTCCTTGTGGACTCTAGTGCCACTCAATTCACATAATTTTCTAAGCATCATTTTTATATCGAATAGTCGAAAAATTTCAGTTTATCGAGCGTTTTGGAAATTGGCTTTTAGTCCCCGTAAAAGAAATCTGGAATCGAGCATACACAGCGTGCGTTATTATGATGTGATTTAACGCCAACAAAAACAATAATCGCTGTACCAGCTTTTTCTAAAACTCGCTCCGTCCTTTTCGATAATTCAAGATGCATTCCAGCTGTGTATCAAAAAATGTTCATTTCTCTCTGCAAATTCTCTCTGAAAACTCAGTTCTTTTTAACTTTTTCACGGAATTGTTGAAAAATACAATTATCACCTTTGGCACTAAATTTTATTTTGTTATTATCGTTCTCAGCCAGTGCTGATTAGGGAACTCAAGGCTATCACAACTATCAAGAGTGCAATCTTCAGTTGTTTGGGCTGAGTTTTATTTGTTGTACTGTCACGGTCGTGGGTTAATCCTTTTCAAACTATTCTAAATATGGAATATTTTTATCTTTTTACCTTTTTCCAAAATTAAACACAGACGGGTTTTTAAACAACTGTTAAGTTATTTTCGAAATTATTGATAATAAATGATAGCTGTATTTATGGTGTTTGTTGAATTGATAGGGGTGGTGAAGATTTCTGTGACTGTGTGCGGATGTGAATGTTTATCGGTTTTTCACTCTTGTATCGATTGGGGTTAGGAGATATCTGTGATTTACTGTAGAAATCAATAAACAAAACCTGAAGATCCCAGTATAAAGTTAGAATATATGCATGCGTTTTTTTTTTTAAGTAAAGATGTATACCTACAACTAAATTTGGTTATCGCTAATACGTGGGTGAATGTGTCGATACCAGCACTAGAATTTAAGGCAGTGGATCCCACGCTTAATAAATATGTTTTATATTCATGTCTTATATATTCGATCGTTGGCGAAAAGTCCTCCTGACTAACTCCTTTGTACTCAACATTAAACTTTAGGCAAGTCACCTCGACTCTTATAGCACACTCAACATGAGTGATTGTTGCAGATGCTTGCTTCTTGTGACTCTTTTTTATCGGCCTTAGAAAATGTCCAGACTAATGTATTCCGTAACAAACGTAGGTCAACGAAAAGTCTAGTCGACGATCAGATGATGAAGATTTTATAACGAGACTTTCCATCAAATTTTCGAAATTATAAGCTGCCTCTGCGCTTTGAAAAAGAAGACAATGACAATTTTTTTTTACAAATAAATTGCAGCAGCTTAGTTAACCTTTATCCAAAAAAAAAAAACAATCCTTTTGCAAAGAATGATTTCTATCGCATTTAAGGAACATTACATTTCAGTTAATGGTCCCTAAGATGCAGGCTCATATCCCGTTTCATGTCTCTGAAGTTAAATTATACAAAAACCAAAAATAAAAACAGAGTACATTGAAAACTCGAATGTCTGCGATTTTCTGCACACTTGTATAGACTGCGAAGATTTTGTCACAAACCTTGTGAACCACAGATTTTTCTTGTGGTACTGGGTAATTGCTTCAAATACGTTTTTGTTTTTTTTTTTACCGGAGTTAGTAGAGTAGCTAACTTGCCGGCATGTCTAAAATATTACTGAGACCTTGATATACAAATGATAACAAATGATGTCATTCTGGATATCGTAACAATGCAATGCGCAGCTCTCTCAAATTTCAGTTTCATATGAGCGAAGCAGCACAATATTACTTCCATTTTCACTGAAAATATTCCATTCCCTGCGAATTTCCTGCTACAGCTGCATGAGTCATCCTCAATTTCTTTTAGCTTAGGAAAAATGCTCTTTCGGAATTGATATCTTCAAATATACAATACCAACATATAGAATAGAAATATAATAGAAAACCCCAATACCCTGATTCTATGCGATATAGGTTTTCATTCCTTTTAAGAATCCCCACCTTCTATTGGCTTTCACATTAGCACCCGTGTGCTAACTCAAAGTTTCGCCCACGTCAGAGGTCGTGACTTTTTGCTGCTTAACTATGCCTGATCATAAAGTTATGCATCATCTTTTTTTGAATAATCGTCAAATTCATGAAAGCAATTCATTGATACGAAATAATGAATGCATGTTGAATTCCGAAGAGATAAAACTCAACACCACCGCTGTAGCCGGAATCAAGTTTTTGGGCAAAACTAGCTTCAGTCGGAGCGCTTCATATCAAATATCTTCTAGTAGGCGAAAAAAAACTGACATGAAGAGACATCTTCGCGACAAGATTTGAAATTTAATATATAGATTCGTAAAACTAAAAAAAACATGAATGCTATGAATGATTTAGTTATTCAAGTTTGATCGCATTTTGGAAGCAGTTAACTTGTTCCTATAATGAATACGGTTCGACTGGCAACACTAAATTGTGTACCACACCACTACTCTCATTTCATTGTCATGTGTGTACAGAACCGAGCATACATACCTGCATATGTACACATTCATCTTACTCTCCCTGAATTGCTCTCAAATCCTAAACTCCAGCTAAGCAAACACCACCACCATCACCACCCCTCCACACACCATTATACTGCCACCCCGATTCAAAGCCGTTTTTTGGTCGTCTACAAGCTCTCGTCGGCGACACACAGCCAGCCAGGCAGCCAACACCAAGCAGCCATCCAAGCCAGCCAGCCAGCACCCACTCTCACTCTCTGTCTCTCTTTCTCGTTCCCCGCTGGTTCATCCCTTAAGATATATATTTGTAATGTAATTTTAATCATCATCATCGTAATAATAATCATCATTTAGTTAGAGAAAAATCAATAAATTATGGACGGAATTCCATTTATGTTGTGTATTCGTTAAGAGCTATGCCCAATTACGCCAAGTACAATTGCATGTGAGTGAGGAGTGTGACTAAGTGCGGCGACGGCGACGGCGACGGTAGGGCGCGTATCATTCACATCTTACCATTTTACACGCTAAATTCCCGTCTTTTTTTCGTTTTGTGATATCCTTTGCATTCGAGCAGCTAAATACTAATTTAACGTAAAATCCAAACAAAATCAAAACAACAAAAATCGAAAAAAAAATGTTACAGCAACATGTCCAGCAACAACACCACGAAAATCCTGGTATTAGCGGAGTTATTCAGCCTGTTGGCGGGATCGATTCAGATGTATCGAAACAACAACATCAACACCATCAACCATCGCTTGCGTCGGGCTCCCCACATGTAAGCAGAATACCCAAAAAAACAAAAAAAAATTTTGTGTGTGTTTAGATGTACCGCGGATAACAGAAAATATTGTCAAGCATTACTCCAATTGGCAATGTTGGGGATTTCAATCCTCACCACGTGGCGAAATTTTACATTATGCAGTTTTGATGGACTGTGCAGTCCCTCAGCACTGCGTGTTTGTCGGGTAATGCTCGCGATATTTTTACAAAAAGGAATGAAAAAAAATAATTTTTGCAATCTGTGTGAGAGTTTAAGCAGGAGCTTCCTGTTCTCGTGCGCTCTCTCTCTCTTCCTGCCGTTTGTGACGGGGGATGGTTACTTGGTTTTGGATTGACAATGTTCTTGTGTGTACACACCTCTTTTCGTAAATGCTTTTCCAATGTGTATTTAAATGCTTTATAGTGTACATAATCGCTTATTCTCCTCAGACTTATGGAAGTGAAATAGAGAGTCAGTTATGTGTGTTTGAAGTCTTTATCTGGGAATGAATCGACAAATGGGATTAATGATTTTTTACTCTCTTCTCTCTTGAATTTCTTTGATTTAAATTTGGATTGGATTTAGAGACGCTTTTAGAAATAAACTGCCTCTGAGGAGGGGTGCAAACGTTTACTCATATGCTTGCGCAATTTGAAAACTATTTGTTGGGATAACACAATATTATACTTACTGGAAAAAATCTGTGACAGGGGAAGACATTTATCGACCTTACATTTGAAAATGCAAATTATTCGTTTCTACATTTCTTTTCTTTAAAGGTTCTGATGTCTAAAGTACAACTTTTAACTTTTGTTTTTATGTTTTGCAAGGTTGTTAGTCCTTTAAGGAATATGAGGCTCTTTCACCGTTCAGTGCTGAACGGCCTAGATTTTGTTAGTATTGGATTTACAGAACTACAGCATTCGCATAAAGTCGAGCAATTTGTCGTTAAACCCTCTCTGGCTAACGCCTTTAACGTAAACTAGAACAAAAATCAAAACCGGAGGTTCCTCCTTTAAAATTGTCCTTCGACAGATGGCAGAACTTTTATAATCGTGCTGTATGAAAGCACTTTCCAGAGATGACTTTAGTCTTAATTCACTTATATAGTATACGTATGTTATACAGAGTCTGAAGAGGTCACGAACTGCAACAGCGTGCCCTTATTCTTGCATTTATATTTTAGGGGTCGGAAATATTTTCTTTAGCATGGGTCTTGAATAAACTTGTCAGATAATGTTTCCAAATTTGTGCATTAAGCATAATTTTGGGCTAAGCCATATTTCCCTTAGCAGAAAATAGATCTACTGGAGTCGAATTATGTGGACGGGCATGGCCCCAGTATACTGACGGTCCTTGCCTGTTTGATTTAGTCGAGGAAGTCCAACGCCAACAAGAATTACACTTCATGTTGCTCTGTAAGCCATGTTGACCTTTACAAAATTCGGTTAGCACGGCAATTCATCAGCTGTGTTCACGTGCGCGCGATGGAGCACGATGTAGCACCAAATCTGCTTCCAGATGTGACATTTTCGTTAACGAAATTTATTCTCTTTTCTTTTCAAAGACCACGACTTGACGTTACCATTACCTTAGTTCAATGCATTCCGTTTTTTTCTTTTCAAATTCAATTCCGAAGTCGCAGTGTTTGT
The DNA here is from genome assembly GCA_944738645.1 of Eristalinus sepulchralis. NCBI lineage: Eukaryota > Metazoa > Arthropoda > Insecta > Diptera > Syrphidae > Eristalinus > Eristalinus sepulchralis. The sequence continues at coordinate 37,563,217 of OX122883.1, forward strand.
TGTTTTCTTAAAGGTATTTTGCATTTGATGCGTATTTGAGTAGTATTCTAAATTCGTTTTTTTAATGTTTTCTAATGTTAACTTTTTACCGTTTGAAGCCCTGGAAGGCTTGAATGCCTGCCTGCAGAATCATGCAGTAGGTCTTCTCCTCTCAACTTTTCACCAATTTACAAAATATATCTATTCTTATGAAAGTTTTCTTTGAATAAATTTCCATATTATTCAGCTTATTCCACCGCAAATAATGATACTAATTCAAATAATTTTCTTGTTTAATTTTACAGCTTGGAAAGTACTGGGTTGTTACCAATCTATTTCAGGGTCCAGGTCAGCCGCCATATAATATTGGTGTAACACCAACAACCTCAGCAGTTCCTACACTACCGCCTCCAATACCATCTCATTCGAGTTCTTCAGCAACAAAATCAGGAAATTCTAAACAGCAACAAGATCAACTATCGTCTAACTCGCACTCGCAATCACCAGCACACATTGTCTCGTCGGTCGGTGCAACCTCATTGCAAATACCCAATCCAATGCTAACTAACTCATCGATGAATCAGCAGCAGCTTCCGAATGGTACAATTATCGCAGCTCCACGTCATCCGGACTCCCTGCACGTCCATGGTAATTGAAATTACTTTCACCTATGTCTAGTTCTAGTTTTAATTAAGTTTAATTTTACGCATAGAATGAATGAACTTTTAATTTTCTTTTTGCATTAAAACTAAAACAAATCTAAACAAAAAAAAAATTCAAAAAAGATAATGAATACTGTGGAAAAATAAAGCTCTATCTCTTTAGGAACGATGTCCTCCGACGATAATCGACACGTCTCACACGGTATGCAAGACATAAAGGAGGAGAAACCTTTCGCAAATGGCAAACAGAATAATCACATGGCTCATGTTAATCCAGCATCTTCCGTTTCATCGAAAATGAATTCTGGCAGTGGTGGCAACAATGCGCAATCTGCCGAATCCAGTGGCGGTGGTGGACAAATGGTTAATAAGCTGCAAGGTGGCGGCGGCGGTCCCGGCGGTTCCGGTGGCGGCGGCGGCAGTGGTGGCGGTGGTGGTGGAGGTAATGAACAACAAGAGATGGTCAGTGGTAAGCAGCCGCATGGCGTTGAAATGTACAAAGTTAATATTGAAGATTTGAGTCAATTTCTATCATATCACGAGGTCTTCGGTAAGATTCATGGTGAAGTTATAAATCAACAACAGATATCATCGCACACGGTAACGCATCCTACTACGAATGTATCAACCTCAAATGCTGGTGGCAATACCTCAGTGAGTGGTACTGTTACTGGTTCGCTACCTCCACCCCCGCCACCGTCGACAAATGGCAATTCGATAGTGTCAACAAACAGCCTTACCAGTTCGGGTTCTGGTGCTCAGACTGCTCCGCCGCCAGGCGGTGGCCCTTCGGCATCCGGTGATCTGATACTGCCCAAAATGGAGAATCAAGGAATGGGTGTAGATCAAAATACACCACTTTTAGCACCCGATGGAACACCCATAATGGGCGGCACGCATATCTGTGACATTTGCGGCAAAATGTTCCAATTTCGCTATCAACTAATTGTACATCGTCGCTATCATAGCGAGCGTAAGCCATTCAATTGCCAAGTATGCGGACAGGGATTTACAACGTCGCAAGATCTCACCCGTCACGGTAAAATTCATATTGGCGGGCCAATGTTTACGTGTGTCATTTGCTTCAATGTATTTGCCAACAACGCCAGCCTGGAGAGGCATATGAAACGTCATTCGACGGACAAGCCATTCGCGTGCACCATATGCCAGAAGACATTTGCCCGCAAAGAGCATTTGGACAACCACTTTCGCAGTCATACGGGCGAGACGCCATTCCGTTGCCAGTATTGTGCGAAAACATTTACGCGAAAGGAACACATGGTGAATCATGTGCGCAAGCATACCGGAGAGACGCCGCATCGTTGCGATATTTGTAAGAAATCTTTTACGCGGAAAGAGCACTATCTAAACCATTACATGTGGCATACAGGTTGGCAGGCATAAACCATACTGTAACGTTAGTTTAGATAGCGCATCGTGTTCTCCTCTCTTCCAGGTCAAACACCTCATCAATGCGATATTTGTGGGAAGAAATACACCCGGAAGGAGCATCTAGCCAATCATATGAGATCCCATACGAACGATACACCATTCCGGTGTGAGATATGCGGCAAGAGTTTCAGCAGAAAGGAACATTTCACCAATCATATTCTATGGCACACAGGTAATTGAAATTCGGTAACTGCATGTCGAAGTTATTTGATTTTGAGTTGTTCTCCTGGAGACGGGTTTGATGTCTCACGAACTGGTTGTGGATTATCCTGCAGGTGATTCTGCGCGATAGTTTGTAGAGGTTTCTATAATTTTCCTATCCATCCCCCACCCAACACTTTTAGTTCTTTTTTGTCAACCAAATTCCATGCGTGTTGTCCATGTACTTAGTGTTATTTTGTTTTACAAAGGAGAAACCCCTCATCGCTGTGATTTCTGTGCGAAGACGTTCACCAGGAAGGAGCACCTATTGAACCATGTCCGCCAACATACGGGTGAGTCACCACATCGCTGCACCTATTGCTTGAAGACCTTCACTCGTAAGGAACACCTAGTGAATCACATTCGTCAACACACAGGCGAGACCCCCTTCAAGTGCACCTACTGTACCAAGGCGTTTACACGGAAAGATCATATGGTGAACCATATCCGTCAGCATACTGGAGAATCACCACATAAATGCACCTACTGCACGAAAACCTTCACACGGAAAGAACATCTGACCAATCATGTGCGCCAACATACGGGTGAGTCGCCTCATCGTTGCACCTACTGCAAAAAAACATTTACACGCAAGGAACACCTAACAAATCACATCCGGTTGCATACAGGCGATTCGCCCCACAAATGCGAATACTGCCAAAAGACGTTCACCCGTAAGGAACACTTGAACAACCACATGCGACAGCATTCAAGCGACAACCCACATTGCTGTAATGTTTGCAACAAACCGTTCACCCGTAAGGAGCATTTGATCAATCATATGTCACGTTGTCACACCGGAGATCGGCCGTTCGCATGCGAGACATGCGGCAAAAGTTTCCCACTTAAAGGCAACTTGCTCTTCCATCAACGCAGTCACACCAAAGGCCAAGAGTGTGAGCGTCCGTTTTCGTGTGAAAAGTGTCCGAAGAACTTCATATGCAAAGGTACTTGAGGCAGTTGTGTCCCAGCCCGATATATTATATGTTTACATGCTGAACTTATTAATAGATCCTTTGCATATTGCATCGTCCTCAGGTCATTTGGTGTCGCATATGCGTTCGCATTCTGGCGAGAAGCCGCATGCGTGCACAATGTGTAGTAAGGCATTCGTCGAGAGAGGGAATCTCAAGCGTCACATGAAAATGAATCACCCTGATGCAGTTATGCCTCCGCCTCCGACACCAATTCCGGGTATACTGACGCAAATCAAACAGGAGATCAATCCGATTATAAGTGAGTTAATGTATCCTATCATCCTCTAAATTTTTTTTGAGAATAGCTTACACTCTGACATCATCACACATCACCTAACCTAACCATTACATTTTCAAGGCAAAACTAATGAAAGTGCTTCCGAGGCACGGCCCAGTAGAAAATAACAATATTTTTAAATGTTCACTTACAGTTCCTCATCAGCCACCAACGATGCACACAATACAGCAAATCACTTCAACTGCAGGCAGCTCAAGTGCAAATAATCCCGGCAATCCGGCTTTACTAGCGCCCGGTCTTGTACCAATGGTAACATCTACAATTACTTCACATATAAGTCAAAAGCAGCAATCCCATCAACAGCAGCAGCAACAACAGCACCAGCACCAACAACAATTGCAACAGCAGCAGCAATTGCTTCAGCTATCCATTCAGCAAGCAGCTCAGCATCAGCAACAAGCTGCCGCCGAACACCGGCAGCAGCAGCAACAACAGCAACATCAACAGCAGCAGCAACAGAGTCATCAACAACATCAACAACAGCAAGCTCAGCAACAATCACAACAGTCACATCAACAGCCACAACCGCCATCAGTGCCGATTGCTCTAATTGGAGCAGACCCCTCAGCGATAGCACGCGCTGCTATGCAGTTGCAACATTTACCAACAAACGTAGAACAACATCCTGTGGTCTATTAGAGTGGAAATGAAAGAAAATTAAGTAACAATCAATCAACCAGTGCGAGAGAGAAGTGAGAGAGAGAGGAAAGGGAGATGAGAGAATTTAGACAGAAAGGACAGAAGAATTGAATGGATAAGGGAAAGGGAAGTTTACATTACATATTATTTTACAATTATTTTACAACAATGTTACACATTAAACAACGTAGTCAATAAGTAAGTTAACAGTAACACTTGATGAAAAAACAGTTTGTCTTTGCTTTGCAACCCTAGGCTGGGCCTGGTTACTGAATCACACACTAAACACACAGAAAGCTCAAATTTAGAAACAACAAGCAAATCTAAACACAAACTTTTTTCTCATTTAAAAACAAAATTATATGCAGAAGTGTATATTTTAATTTGTTTAACAAAATGTTTTCTCAATTAAAAAAAAAAAAAAACATGATAACGGTACGCTTTGTGCAATAATCTCCACGAGAACGCAATCAACACCACAAAACGCAGTCACACTGAATGCTGTGATGATTCCCTAGGAATCAGCAGATTCTCTGCGACATGAACTTTCAATAACCGTCTCTCCCCCTCTTTTCAAGCCTCCATCCCTTAATTCCGCCGTCATTCACTGGAAAAATAACAGATAAATTTAAAAGAAAAGGAAAACATAAATGTTGAAATGAAATATTCTGTAATATTTAGTTAGTTTGTAAAGTGAAAAGGATAAAAACTAAAAAATACAAATAAAATCTCATAAGTTCACTTATCGTTAGACCGAGACGAAAACATCCCGTTGAATGTCTCATTTATATTTAAATTTATATCTTAAGCACATACCACGTACACACTCTCCCGTTTTACGAAATGTACACAGCTAGCATACACACGCAGAGTAAACACACATCATTTCAGTAGAAAAGGTCTGCTTAGAAGTGGCGCTATTGTCCTGGTTGGGAAAGACTGAGCATTAACTGTTTTTGAGAGTTTCAAAACGGGTTATTTCATTCCTCGGGTTTTGGATTTGATCCGGCTAATGTTTGGGAAGTCGCAACAAGCTAGCTCGTCAAAATTATTCAACAACAATGGTGACGATAATCGTGTTAATTTTTTTATCTGACATATTTTGACATTTTATCAATCACATTAAACACTGTTTAGGGGATAGAAGCTAACTAAAAGCATCCTCTTGTTGAGGATATGATAAACTTCAAGTTTTTAACGTAGCGATTGTTAAAACATTCACCTCACGAGCTTACTATGATTTGCAGTTTTACTGCTCATGTGTTTACCCTCAACTTGCTGTTAGGTCCTGAAGAGAACTGAAACTGTCTGTATGATGCTCACATCCAGATTAAACATCTGTTTTTGCGTTCAAGAGAGTGTTCTTGCTGATTTTGAGCTGATTCTTTTTATTTCTTTGCCATTTCGTTTTAATTTTCCTGGCAATGTATATGAGATCGAGTGAATTGACGAATTTCTTTGTCCACAATTGTGCGTCTTCCGCTGCTCTGTGTCGAAATGATCCATTCTCTGATACAGAGTTGTCACATATATACTTTGTATGACCGCTCCATTGGTAATTGCGCTGTTATAAATTTTGGCTTATTGCTTCGTCATCAGATACGGTTCGGTTAACAAAGTCTGCATAAATATTTAGTTGTGGCGTAAAACACTTCAACTGTCTTTCGACTTACTTTACTGTCTTTACAGTACCATGAAGTTGCAGCAGTTTGAGTAGCTGCAATCTTCGCTTTTCTTGTCATTTCTATTGACCCTTCACATCATTTAAATGCATTCAGAAAGCAATTTGTTATTTTTTCAATGCACAATTGGAAAATCTTAAAACACTTCAATAATTTTTCACAAGTAAGTTTACAGAGGGTCACCATCTTAGATCTTTTAGGATCTAGGTGAAGCGCAGACAAAGAAATCTTCTTCTCAATCTATGCTTAAAGACAGGATAAAGTTTTCATCAGTATATCAGAAATCCTGGAATTTCTTTGGTGCTGTCTTGCACTACATGGTAAACCGTTCAAGCCGATCGTATGAAATCGTCTCAGTTTGGTACATGAAAGTCCATCCTTTTATCACGTTTTCTAGTGGTTTTCGTATTTTTTTTTTTCTGCTGCTCATGCACTTTATCACACGAGCACTATTAGATATTTCAATACAATTAGACACAATAGTGTCATTTCAAAAATAGAAAACGAAAAGCGAAAACAACGTAGATAAGAGGATCTCACAATTAATTTCACATGCAATAGTTTATGTGTCCAGTTTAGAATAGATGATCCTCTGCAGGTTAAAGAAGAAGAACCGTAAAATGCAGAGGAACGACTTACTGCATTCACTGTGACCTGACTTTGCACCATAATATCGAACAATTTTGTGTGCATTTCTAAGCAGACCTTAATATTTCAAAAACGACACAACAACACAAAATCGTCTTTTCACATAGATTTACTTATGTATTATTTGCATTTCAGATTAAGTTAACATATCGTATACAATGATGTATGTTTGTTTCCCTTTAAAGACACAAGTCAATAGGATACATAAAATAACCCAACTTTGATGTTGAAACACACACCCGACAAATCGGTTTTCTGCAATCGGAAATATTTGTTTTTGAAATACATTTTCAAACAGGCGCGCGTTTCACACAACAAATTAAGCAAAAGGAGACAAAAATGATATGATACAAAAAAGAAAAGGAAAACAAAAATTGAGAATAACTATAAATATATCTATATGTATACATATATATATATTTAAATTTATTAAAGCTTTTTAAAGGCGTTTTAGGAATACATTATACATATATATATATACTAATATACTTTATACATATGAAAACATATATATGTATATATACTATATACTATATGTACATATGTACATATATAGTATTTATATATATATATGAAGTGAAAACGAGAAAACTTATTATGTATACTCTAGGCATTAGAATGCGCATATATGAGAAGAATGCATGCAATGCTACTATTAATTAACAAGAAAAACAAATTGAAATCAGAAAACAATAACAAAAGCAACCTTATCATTTAAAATAAAAATAAAAAAAAACACGTAACAATATGAAAACGAATTACTTTATGATTATTATTATTTAGTCTTTATTTGATTTCCTGTTTCCCCTAATTTTTTTGTTTTGTACACTGATCCCCTTCTCCTCACATATACTGTAGCTATGTATCTGTTTTCTTTTATTAATTTTATTTTCTTGAATTTACATATTTACTTCATTTATGTTTTGATACACGTACATATACATATATACATAATTTACATTTACTTGAGTCGTGAGTGTTTTTTGCGGATTTTCTATATTGTTATTCATGCAATTTTTATTTTTATTTCTTTTTTTTTTTGTTTTAGTGATTAATGATAAAACAAATTCTCTGGTATTATAGTTTTATGGAAAAAAATGATTATTAAGAAATGAAAGAAAAATAAATTAAATTGGGAATGTTCGACGTGATGGAATAGTAGGAGTAAGAGTTACGTTGCGATGATTTATTTTCTTTTGTAATTTGCATTGAGTTGGTTATACGTTTTTATGCAGTTTGTTCGTTAGTTAACTCAAATTAGAGATGACACATCGGGGTGGCAAGATTAACTGTGAGGAGGTCTTATTGGGAGTTATACTTAGATATGCTTTGTTAAGGAAAGAAATACCTAGACGCTGGTCGCTTATGGAATGCATCTGGGTTATGGTGGATGTTAGATATTCTCTCTTCTCGTCATTGAATTGCGACCAAGTTGAAACTCATGAATGACGCGTATTGATTTGTGAAAAATTCATTTCTCTTCTTCGATATCCAATGCCAAGTGCATGATTTTGTGAATTATCAATTGTAATGTTTCAATTAGAAATAAAAGCAAGATAAGGTCGGCTGTTTGGTAACAACCATTGAAATATACAAACACCTCAAATTTATTGCTGAATTCCTTTATAAGAATGACTGATTTCGTGAATGAAGGGTAACATATGCAATCGGGGTATGCGATGAAACTAGCTCCATCGTTTTTCTAGCATTCAAACTAATGTCACTAGATTTTGTTTTGAAATCATTATTTAATTTTAATTTTCTGACGAAAATAGGTTGTTTTGCTTGCGTATTAATGTCTGCAAATCTTCCATGCTGACCGTGTGCGATCCTGGTAACGGTGTTGTGTTTTCGCCAGACATATTTTCGCTAATTCCATTGGGGTGTTGGGAAGTAGCGTAGAACCCGGCAAATGTTCACACCATCCGATTATTGAATGTCGAAAAAACGTATGCATGCCTCGTTTTATATATTTTTCTATATATTTCCATTAGATTCTGCCGTAACAATTCCTCACAGTTTAAACTGCTTTGCCTCGATGATTATTTTAGACAGTTTCAGATATCTAAAAAAAAAAAGTTGTTTAGGTGACAGGTCTTCACACATATACTGAAATCCCTTCACTTTTTGTATATGTAAAAAGAAAAACAAAATCAAAATAAATCGTAAATTATGTTTTATGAGTAACAAAAAAACATCTTTAGATCCATACAATAAGGAAATGTATGTACACGAATTGTGATGCTTGGATTTTGAAACTACTTGGCATATTTAACCAACTCAATTACTGAATAAAATGAATAACAAATCAAAACAAAAATAGTCTTCCTTAAAATCACACCCCTTAGTCTACATAGGCATTGTATGAAAAAGAGACTTAAGAGAGAAAGCTTTGGATTTAGAGTGTAAGGCCACAAAATATATTTTCTTTGGGCCTTTCCCCTCCCTCACATGTGCCTTTGTGTTTTACCTAACATCAGAAGATTACCAAATGTATACTATTCGCATGTATTCGAAATTTAAGATGAAATCATAGAACATCATAGGTATAGAAAAAAAAATCACAAAAACAAAAAAACTAAAAAGCAACCCTGTCATCAAGAAAAAATCTGATCTACACAACATACATACATACATACATATATAAAATCTGAGAGGAAACAAAGCTTTAACGAATTCTTCATAAGCAATACATTTTTTTTTCTAAATATATGTAAACTAACGAATTAATATCTACAAAGAAATTACGATCGTCGGAGAAAACATGAAGAAATGAAACAAACGAAAAATCGACAAAAAGAACTAAACAAACATTATTAAATCACTGAAGACTTCCCAATAGCAAAATTGTGATAGATATCTGAAAAAAAAATTATGAGGAAAAATGAAAAAAAAAAAAGAATATTTTTTAAAAAATAATTCGTATATGCTTAATTACTTTGTTTATTGCATTTTAAATTTATTTTCTCGATTGTTCATTCAAAGTAAACAACAACAAATTTTCAAAATTTACCTATGATGCAGGGAACAATTAAAAATTGAGCGCGTTCTTGAATAATAACAAAAAAAAAAACAAAACAAAAAAGTGAAGCATTATAAAAGAAAATGCACGAAGAAAATGAAATATTAGATTGTAAGTTGAATCATTATTATTAAATAAAGAAAAAACAAAAAAAGAAGAAAATCCTTGTGTGTATTTGCAATTATTGTCTAATCCTTAAGTTAAATATTAAAAATATATATTATACATACACTATAATATTACGTATATATATTATATATCATTTTACAATTGCTACTTACGATTACGAAGTTATTTTAATTTTCTAGCTCAAAGTTCATTATTCACTTGTTTGTTTGTTTGTTAGTTTGTTTGTTCGATTTTTGTGTGGCGCGTAAATTTAATTCACACAACACACAATATTATACACACATCCCCCACTTTTAAATAAGAAAACCACATTTAACATAACGTAAGACTCAAACACACACACACACACACATTCACACCAATCAACGAAAAACAAAAAAAGAGAACAATTGTTTCATTCTTTATAACTTCTTCACAACACTTTGCTTAAAACTTATTTGGATTGGAGCGTGTAGTTAGAGGCACCCACTACAATACGTACGAACTTTTGTAACAAAAAAAAAAGAAAGAATCATAAAAACTCTAAGGCCAAAAGCAAAAAACGCAAACAAAAATATAAAAAAACGCAACCAGAAACAAAAACAAAACAAAAATGTAAGAGGTTAAGTGAAAAAGAAATAAAAAAGCAAAGCAGCGAGAATGTCCGAAACCAATCTCAACATTGATTCCTAAAATCTGGAAAAGAAATGGATTTATTTTTGCATATATACATATATAAAGATAAAACATATATATACATTATATATACATACATACATACTTATGTATAAACACCAAGTGAAACAAAAGATAAAACAAAACAAAAAAAAAATTGAATGTCACATGCATTGTGTTATATAAAATGTGAACAAATTATACATAGTATATCAAAATATATATATACGATACGATAAACAATAACAAAAAAACAAAACAAAAATAGAATACCTTAGAACGAAAGGGATGAACAATTATATAACAGTTATACATAGCGTTGATGTAATAAACTATTAAACTAATAAGTAGTAGTAGTAGCAAACAAAATGAACTATCATAACATAAAGTGAAAATAAAACAAGATGCAAATGCAAAACAAAACACGTGTGGTTTATTATTACAAGCAGGAAACAAAAACAAACAGCTGAAAGAAAGAGGAGGGAAAGGAAACAAAAGAAACATTTAAGTAAAATGCATTAAACAATAAACACAAGACAAACAAACAAAATATATATAAATAAAAGTATGTAATGTAATAAATACAGTAGACTAACAATAAATGACAAAATCAAGAAGAACACGAATAAATTGATGATGAAATTACAAATTAAATACATATTATGTATGCATTTTTATGTATATCCATATGTACACGTATATATGAGTATATGTATTCATGTGTATATACGGGGAATTAACAAAGTAACAAAACAGAAGAAAAGAATAAGAAAACAAACTTTGAGTATTGTAGAAATTGATTAAAAATAAGATTTTAGAAAATTGTAATAATTCGGTGTTTTAATATAGACACGTGAATGATACTCAACCCAGCACATTCAGGATAGATCCTTCGAAAAAGAATTCTTACTCAATGATACTTTCGAATATTCGTAATATTTGATATAACACGTCATGGTTATCAATAAGATAACTTATAAGTAGCTTAAAAGTGTTCATATTAGATCTGTTTGAATATGCTTCTGTTTCAGTATTGTTGTGGACAAGTGCGTTGACTCACACGCCAAGGTCCCAGGGTTGTTTCCCGGACTCTTTCGATCTGCTGACAACAGTCTAATTGTCTATGAACAGCTTCTCAAAACTCGACGTCCGGAGTCGGCAAAAGAAATAAAGCTCCCCCTTCCACTGTAGAGAGAACAAAAGCCGCACAACACGAGTAGTTGCTGAAAGAGCTAGGCCGTGGTCTCTTGTGGGCCGTAGTGCGACTCATTATTATGGTTATTACAAAAATATCCAAACATTTTACTTGTGTGTTTATATCGAGTTTGTGTGATGAGCAGGCTTTGCAACCTATAATAATGCTCGCAATTTTTTTCAAGAATTTACCCCATTTTTTCAGTATTGGTACCTGTACTACGGTTGCCGTTCAGTGAGATGCCACTCAATGAGTGATAAGTCAATAGTCAATAAGATGTTTAAGGATTCCAATGTCACAGGTATAAGCAGTCAGTGGTTTCCGCGCCTAAGGGAGATGCTAAAATTGTCAAAAGATGAGAATGTAACGAAAAAGTAAATAGAAGAACAAATTATGGTGTTGTTGAAATCACGTTCGATATACATAAAAGTTTTCAAGGCAGGAGCGTATGGGCGTCTTCGTAAACATCAGACTAACAAAATCAAAATCAAATCGTACTAAAGCAGGCCGGTCGTTATATGTTCTGTTCGTAAACGTCAACAATACGCAGTAAAAAGTAGGCGTCGGGCAGATTGCGCAGCCAAAATAAAATAGTCGCAGGAAAACAGGCAGATTCTTAATATTTTCATCACAAGAAAACTCAAAACAATCCTTTTCACCGCCATGACGTTTGTAAACAGTAGCGTATAAAATGACTGCAGCCTGCCTGCCGACTGCGTGCAGTAAAAATATTTTTTTCAATTTGTGGACACAAAGCAGGCAGACGATCGTACTTTCGCAGATGACTGGGTTTACGAAGACACCCTATTTATTATATATGCGCTTATAGTCAGTTATAGTTTTCAATGCATTTTAACTTACTTGTTAGACAAAAATTACTTAGAACCAGAACTAGAAATCTAATCTTTTGATCTAAATTCTAAATTACTGAAACAAGAGCTCTAAGATAACATAGGATTTTTATATATATTTTTTTCTTTTCGCTTTTTATTTACACATTATGTTGATTTGAACTCAAGAAAACTAGGGTGATAAGTGTTTTTAATCCAACTCAACCTAAGATTTAGACTAAAAAGCCTTTAACTTAAGTAAGACTCACTCAAAATATCTATACTACATCAAACTTATATACAAAATTTCTACTAAGTATCTACATACATCTATAGTAATTGTACTTCAGCCTACTTAACTAATTACACTCAGCTTAACCATGTCCGTCAGACTATGCAGATGCGTTCACCAGGACGTATGTGTTATTTATATTCTTCACGTACATACATATTCATATATCGAATACGCCGTAATGCACCCATATTTCGTATATTTTTCTACATTTATAGTCGTAGGAAGCGCTTAATTCACTTTTTAAAAGAACATTTACCTACAATTTTATGTACCTTAAGAGTACAATTCCAGTAATTTTATATTTTTTTGCTAAGCTTATTAAAATTTAAATATCACTTCTCATAAATTCAACATTCTTCAATAACGGCTGATACATCAAGCTATCTTCAAAAGTTGGGAACAGTACTGTTCCATTTCTAAACATTCGACAATGTAAGTATTAGGTTAACCTTACGTGAAAAAATCAGCACACATTTTTCTTTTGTGGGTGTGTAGATGTCGACACTCGTAATGTGGAGAGTGAATTCAGTTTGGTAATTTGCAAAAGGAGCTTTGAATTTTCAACAAAAATACCATACCATCCATACCTCTGTAATTTGAAGAATATTTTTGAAGATTCTACAATTTAAGCCGCACCTATTGGTGCATATTTTCGGAGGTTCTTGACTCATGTAAAAAGTTCTATGGGTAAACAACAGAAAAAGTGGTAAAAAGTAGTCAATCACAAGTTTATGATGGACCTTTATATGAACTCAGTTAAATGTGGTTGCGTTATACGGTTTGTTTGTAATGAAAATATTAAGTTAAGAAAAAATTGGGAGGCAAGCAAAGCAAGAAACATTCCAAGTGAAACCCATTCATAAGAAATTCTTTTCAAATATCAAACTTTCAGCGAACCATTTCATGGATCATCTGCATCACTACGCGAATATAAGGATGGATACTCCGTGAGGATATCGTAGTGGTGTGGAAAGTATTCTACACATGAGTGAAGACACATAATTTTCGTCACTTCATGTGCGTGACAACTGCAATAGGTGTAAGTATATGTAGCCATACCCCTCTGCTTGATCGTTAAAATAATGACCCACCAAATGTACGATGTCTGTGAGGGTAACACCCAAAGCATATCCATGCTTTGAAGGAATGAGGTAATAATTCGTTTCGAACACACTTCCCACGATCACCTGTTTTTGTCTCTTTTGATTCTCAACTCTAATCCTTCCAACATGTAGAAAACGGTTTGTTAACAGAATAGACCGCTTACGTAAGTTATAACGATATGAGATCTAGTGATGACTGGAGTGTTCACCAAAGATTCACTTCAGTATGGACTTTTGTGCCTTTTTTAACAAAACTTCTCATGGATAGCACAAGACTGCAGTGTGTAAAAAAAAAAAAACAACGAAAATAAGGACTTGAGTTCAATTTTATTTAAAGCATCGATGCTGACGCAATGATTTTTACACGTCCATGATTCTGTGGGAAGCTGCCCACCAACGCAATGATGTGCAACACACCTAAATAGAAAACAAAACCCGATCATATATCTTCAAAATTAAAACAGCCTGCATTCCACTGGAAATTTAATAATTTCCGTCCATGAAAGCTTTATTTTTGATGTTTAATACATTAGAGATAAAAAACCATCCATTGTGCGTGTAAACTTTAAACAAATTCAATAAATGATTGTGCGGGAATCAAACAGAACTCGGTTCACAGCTTAGAATCGGGCCTTCAAATTTCCTGGATACTGGCCAAATCTTGGACGCAAAGCAGCGTTACTCTTACCATACTCCTTGCCCGACTGTCCGAGAATAACGCCAGTCTTGCCAATTTTTCCCTCGGCATCTTTGCCTGCTACGTTCACCTCTGTGACGTCAATGATTCGGGGATTTTTACGGTACTTGTACCACCAGTACTCAAAGACCAGTGTTATGCACGCCATTCCGATGCCAACAAAGATGACAATAAACACGCCGCCAATGTTTTGGATTGAGATGCCATCTGACTGATCTTCCGGCTTGTCACACTTCGCCTGGATGTCGTCGTTCTTCCACCACTTCTCCTTGAGCTTCTCTAGCTGTCGCTTGTTCAATAGAGTCAGGATTCTGTAAAGAGAGTCGGTTAAATTGAGAAAGGGCGAGAGGTCCATTTGGAATGCTCACGCGTTGTTAAACTGATCCTTGAGATGGGAGCCTTGTTGAACAGCGATGGCGTATGGCTTGCGCGAGAACTCCTCCCCGACAACTTGCAAGTCACAGTTTGTCATGACGAGGTATCGAATGTCGGTAGCATCACCAAGGAATGCGAAGCCTGTCGCAGATGTTGAATTCCGGACCCTTTGCACTGCTTCTTCTAGAGTCGCTGGCAGCAGTGCTTCCTGCATAGCCTGCCACATTTTTGTGTATTTGTCGCTCACCGGGTAGTCCCAAACAGCCAGCTTTGACCTCTCCAAAGCGGACAGAGAGTCGTTTAGAGACATATCTTTCCAGATTTCGTAGAACATCTGTTCGATGTCTGCCATCCTTTGGAAGTATGTCATTGCCGACGATCCGTTGAGTGGGGCATACAAGATCTTATACTGTTTCGCCAGATCATCCAAGGACTCGACTGGTGTGTCCAATCGAGACACAGTCAAGAAGGCAGCCAAGTTAGCAGTGTAAGATGCGATAATGATGAATCTGAAAGGATTTGTTAACTAAGGCCAGCTCCGCCAAACAACTCTAATACTTGCCCAAAGAGCCACCAAGTAGCTGCCACCAACCGCCCGGATAGATTCTTGGGTGCTTCACCACCACCCTGAGGCGTCAGAGATGTCATGCAGAACCAGAGGCATTCCTTTAAGTTGAACTCGCGTTTTTCGTCGTCATCCTTGTACTTCTCGCGATTGTTTTGATAACTGTACGGACTCCAACGGTCGAAGACCCACATTAGGAAACTGGTGAAGAAGTACGCTGCCAAGATGCACAGCCACACGTTTGTCTCTAGCACGGTTAAGAACTTGAAAAGGGAGCTCGGAGTGCTCGGTCGCTGCATCATGATGGTGATGCCCACCAGATCATAGTAAGGGACAGTAAAGTCGATGACGAGTTCCCTTTCGGCCATCACCGACATGGAACCTAGGCCGATGTCGGCCTTCTTGTCGATTAGTTTCTTAACAATGCCGTTCCATTCACCCTTTTCGTCCATGTTGCCGAACTTCTTGTCCTCCACCTCTTCAATAGTGTAATCGAATTTGACAATCTCTGCGATTTCGTTGATGAGATCAATGCAATAGCCCTTGTAGCCCTTGGGAGCTGTGGGATCCTTCATTACAAAGGGAGCTTGCTGAAAATGGAGAAAAAAATTCAAATTAAATCATTTGGGCAAATGGAGTTAAATCTGCAGAGCTTCTAAGAATACGAGTATCGTAGAATGATTATCTGCCTCCGTTTTTTAAAATAGTTTCTCGAGTCTTATAAGAAGGTGGTATACACTAAACAGCCACCGTGGTGGCAAGTGTGTAAAAGCCGAAGGTCCTAGGTTTGATTTCTGGGTTGTTCATCTCTATCGAGTTGCTGACTATTCTCCAAGGGGTACTGTTTGCCAATCATAAGCTTCTCAAATTTATTCTCAATTTATTTTTGAGCTATTTATTTTACTTAGCTTGCTTATGCTCACCTTTCCGTACAAATTAAACAATACCATATAAGAGCGGTCTTTTAGACACACAGATTTGAACAGCAAGAAATTACATTTTTTAAATTGTTTTCTTATAATTAGATGGATTTGAAGAGAAACGGCAAAAAAGACAACTCTCTACTATGTCTTTCACATTGTCGTGCTGGCTACGGTTTTTTACGCAATGCAGAGCCGTGGTAAATATACCGTGCTAACTAGCTGATTTTGTTTAACCCAATAATTTCAACCATAGTCCAGTTGGTTATACTTCGCCACCAAGGTGGAGGGATTGTCCCTCAAACATGTTCTAGGTTAGAACTTGGGTATCTGGGGCGTCTAGTCTTGCGTTCTTTGCGATTCTCATACGTACGCAACACAAACGAGAGAAATTTACAAAAGTCTGTTTCAGGAATCTTGTGAATGTCCTCTTGCGGTTTTTGCTGTTTCAAGTACTCCGATATTGGAATACCTTTTCTTTTGGACCGTCAAGTGAGCTGACTTCGCGTACTGTAGAACTTGGCATTGTTAAGTGAAAAAACCGGGCTATATTAAAATAATGAAATATTTGGTGGTATACAGCGTTGTAACGATACATTTTTAAAATGTATTTTTTACTTTGCTAATAAAGGGTGCTTTTTAAGCCATTATCTTTTTAGCAACACTAGTTTAAACAGCTGGCGCACTATTCGTGGTTTGTTTTACTGTCAAACATCTTCAGTTTGGTCTATAATAGAACCATGACTCGTCTTACAAACGAACAACGCTTGCAAATTATTGGATTTCATTGTCAAAATGCGTAATCTGTTGAGAAAGCTTATCGCGCGCTTCTTCCATTTTATGGTCAGTTCATTTTTCGCTCAATGGGCACGTAAATAAGCAGAATTTTCGATTTTGGAGTGAATATCAGCCAGAAGCATTGCAAGAGCTACCAATGCATCCAGAAAAAGTCACAGTTTGGTGCGGTTTATGGGCTGTTGGCATCATTGGACCGTACTTCTTCAAAGATGATGCGAATCGTAACGTTTCTGTGAATGGTGAGCGCTACCGTGAGATGATATCCAACTTTTTCATGTGGTTTCAACAAGACGGTGCAATATGCCACACAGCACGCGCAACAATGGACTTATTGAGAGGCGAGTTCGGTCAACATTTTATTTCAGGTTCAGGACCGGTCAATTGGCCCCTAGATCTTGCAATTTAACGCCTTTAGACTATTTTTCGTCGGGCTATGTTGAAGGTCATGTCTATGCAGACAAGCCCGCTTTAATTGAGGCATTGGAAGACAACATTGAAGCATTTATTCGTGAGATACCGGCCGAATTGCTGGAAAGAGTATGCCAAAATTGGACTTAGCGGATGGACCATTTGAGGCGCAGTCAGGGTCAACATTTGCACGAAATAATCTTCAAACATTAAATTATATGGACCGTACTATCGATTTAAATAAAGATTTTATGCATTTTTCTGAATTTTATGTGTTTTTTTTTAACTTGAGTATTGTTGGTTCTTAATGCATCTAGAGTTCGGAGATTATTCGCGTAAACACGGTCCTTTGCGTAGCCGCAAACTATCGGTGCCAAGTCATATGATCTTGGTGTCCAATTGTCATCGCCAAAACGTGATATTATGCGGCCAGGAATCTTCTCATCTAATAAATCCATAATTGCACATTGCCTCGAGTTGAATATAACCCTTTGCCAATTGGCATCATTGACAAAAATGAACCAATAATTCTTTGCGTATATCGAACACTTCACACAGTAACTTTGTCTGGATACAACGGTGCGGTGCATCTTCGATCACTCGTGGGTTTTCTGAGGCCTATATGGGTCATAGTTGGACGCTACTAAAAGCGGACGAGGAAGCCTTTAGTCTTTTTGAGAGAAAAGTTCTGCCACCTAGGGCGGCCTAGGCTCAGCTGACGCAAACAAGTGGAAATGGACCTCAACCAAATTGGAGTGTACATTTGGAGGCAGCTGCCGAGAGATCGTGGTATCCCGAGAGGCATGTTGGCTGAGGCCCAGATCTACCCCGAACTGTAGCGCCGTGAAAATAAGAAGAAGAAATGCCTCATACACACCGAGTGAGAAATATCCCCCATTACTAAAGAAAATGTGGGGGCGGAAAATTGGTGCTTGGATACCCAAGAAGCGTATCTACGGCGTTGTGAATGGTCAGCAGACTTCAAATGACATTTGAGTTGGACTTGATAAGGATGGAGTTGAAAATTAAAATGAAAAATATGTCATATTAAATTCAAGTCAGTTTCTGTGGACGCCGGAAAATCTACAGATTCCATATTTTTCACTAACCGTGTGGTAATTTATTACTTAATAAGAGGAAGACCTTCAAATACTATTGATGGCACTCTCATTCGACTTAATTTTCTGCCCGGCTGATAACTCTTTTTGGAAAAAAAAGAAGTTGCACTCAGTCAAATCTGGACAATACGGTGGACGTGGCAGCAGTTCCTAGCCTAATTCGATTAAATAATCCCCCACCAAAAATAATAATCAAACAACAATACTTACAACAACAGTGAACACTCTATAAACTGTGTCAGCAGTCAAGTCTTTCATCATCGCCTCATCCTTCACATTCAGCGTTGAGTTGAGTCCAGCGATCCAGGTTCCAATTGACCGCGTATTCACTGAGTTACCACCCCGAATCGACAGCACACTGATGTCCATTTCGAATTGCATGTAACTGTAGCCGTTGAAGGGTGAACTTGGTTGCGTGACGAGCTCAAATGTTCCATAGGACGTTGCTTCTGAGACCTAAATAAAAACACAATGGGACACTGACAAGATAATTGAACGGGAAAGTAAACAGAGTACCTGAAGAAAATACTGCCGCAAGTCGATTTCACGTTTCGGTGTGTTGTTGTCGAAGTCGTCGCACGACAGGTACTCCATGTCTTTTGGCCATGCACCTGATTGTAGCATTTCCCTTGAAAATTACAAAAAATACATAGATTTCGCTCGTGACACGTGCTTTGTTTGGTTAGACTCACTTGATGGCCAAAAAGGTGCGCAAGGCTAAGTCGAAGTAGAACGCCGAGGCAATTTGCGGCTCCTCATTCAGATTGTAGGTGGTTTTCAGGAGCCCAAGGCGGTCGCGGTTCTTGGGATAAGCCATAGGTTTCAGGAACATGATTGTGGCGTTGTCCTTTTGACTGCGAACCTCACCTTCGCTTTGGGTGATGGCGTGCCAGGCAAAATTTCGCTCAAAGTACTCTGGCTTCACGGACTCTGAAGGAATATAAAAATTGCTTACCCACCAAAGAACGTTTTCAGAATCAACCTTACCCAAGACCATCTTTATAGACTGGAGGTTGCCCAAGATGAAGAAGTTGTTGATGTCCAGGTTTCGCAGCTTTTCGATCTGCTGTTCCCGCTCGCCGGCCTTCGCAATTGACGTTATCACGTGACGGGCTTGAATATTCTGCAGCAACGACTTGTATTTGTGGTCCATAATGAAGGTCTCGTCGTAGAGGATCGCTGCGTTGGTGATATTCATGTATTTGACAATGCTGCGGATAACCTCGGGGATGATATCCGCGGGTGGCATGACCTAAGAAAAATCAAGTGGGAATTAGGAGATGAGGGATCTCGCGAAAGAAGGAGCAAACCTGAAGGAGATACTTCATTTGCGCTTCATTGATGTTCCTCCATTGGCGCAAATCACCCTCCTGGCCATAGGAGGCGGTAATCGTGGGCAAGCCAAGTGCTTGGGTGAAGGACTTCACCGTCTCTGATGCTTCACCGCTCTTCGTGGTGTCCAGCACAACGTGTGGCGACTGTTTTTTGTCAATACTTTCGGTGTACTTGGCGCAAACTAGGAGAGTTAAGTGTTTAGATTGGAATTGGGTTTCAGGACTTTGCCTTACTGGCTTCGAGCAGAAATTTGGCGTCAGATCGATTGGCTTCTATTTGTTCCACCTGCACTGACAGGCCATAGCTTGGGTTCTTCTTCAGGTAAGTGATGGCGACTTCGATTGCCTTTGAGGCTGGTTCATTGTCTACTTCATTAATGTACACTGTACGTAAAAGAAGTAAATGATTGATAGACACTTTAAGTTTGAGCAAAGTGGGTGAGATCTTCTTTTCCAATAAGTAAATAAATTAAGATAATAAATGTTTTCGTGGTAAAATGAATTTGATCTCTGTAGACGGGACCTTACATTTGCGGGGATTTCGACCTAAATTTTTAAACTTTTGAGCACTTGAACCCAGTCAACACTCCTCTTCAACTCTTCAACTATCAGAATCGTGCGTTCGTTTTGTACATTTATAATATAGATGCCATTCTAGCTGAGTATCCGAAGCGAAGTCTTGCTGTTTTACGTTGTAGAGCGTTACTTCACACTACATGACCTTAATATCTATCAATTATAAATTATATTGACCAAAAGTGTAGGCACAAGAGATGGAACTTCATGGGTTAAATAATTCAAATTAAAATTTTTATTCAGTCGAACCATTCATTCATTTAAGGTATTACGTTTGAATTCGCTACCAGCATAGAGGATCAATCTTTTTATTTTTGTTATAGTCTTCGGATGCTCATTCTCTGTTGCTTTAACTCAGATAAGATTCCCATTGCAATTTCTTTAAACAGTTCTATTTGTTTTTTCTTCATTAACCTTTTTCAACTTCAAGGCAGATATATCTATTTAAGACACAAGTTATTTTTGAAAATTAGGTTCCAAGTTAATATGGAATGGGAGCGTGGTCAGAAATGAATCCTGTTATAAAGGATGAAGCGATTGTAAGAGCTGGGGTGTCTTGTTACAAAACACAGTTAAAATGAAAAATTGTTTGGTGATATTGCCGCATTCGTCAATAAATAGCTCCCACAGTGCTAAAAATAAAAAAAAGATTCGCTGAAGCATTATCACTAGAAAATAATCTCAAATTTGGTGGGTCTAAGATATTAAGCCTTCTTCACACTACGGCAGATCCTGGAAAAGACCCAAGAAATGCAAATCGACACTCACCACCTATTCGTCGATTTCAAGGCCGCATATGACAGTGTGCATAGAGACGAGCTATACAGTGCCATGTCTAGTTTTGACATTCCTACCAAACTCGTCAGATTGTGCAGGATGACGATGGAGAACTCTCGCTGCTCCGTCAAGGTCGGGCACGAACTCACCGAGACCTTCAATGTCAAAAAAGGTTTTAGACAAGGCGACGCACTGTCATGTGACTTTTTTAACATCATCCTTAAGAAGATCGTGCGTAACTCACAGGTCAACACCAGAGGTACGATCTTCCAAAAGTCAGCTCAATTGCTAGCTTACGCCGACGACATGCGTTTGCTGGCATTGAAGTAGAAGCGGCTAAAATGGGTCTGGTGGTAAATGAGGGCAAAACGAAGTACATGCTGTCATCAAGGAAACACAATACCGACGTCTCGGACAGAGCGTTACACTAGGCAGCAGAAACTTCGAGGTAGTCAAGGACTTCGTCTACCTCGGCTCCGCGGTTACTAGGGACAACGAGACCAGTACCGAATTCAAACGCAGAATCACTCTTGCCAATCGCTGTTTCTCAAGAGGACTCAAGAGCAAATTGAGTAATAAAGTCCTCTCTCGAAAGACTAAGCTTGCTTTATATAACACCTTGATCATCTCAGTCCTACTTTATGGCGTGGAAACCTGGACGTTACTAAAAGCGGATGAGAAAGCCCTTAGTCTTTTCGGGAGAAAAGTTTTGCGTGCGATTTTTGCTTCTGTTTGAGTTGATGGCATCTGGAGAAGAAGATTCAACGACGAACTCTATGAGCTGTACAGCGACATGCGCCTAGGATAAGGTGGCGCACACAAGTGGAGAACGACCTCAACCAACTTGGAGTGCACAACTGGCGGCAGCTGGCGAAAGACCGTGCTGGCTGGAAAGGCATGTTGGTTGAGGCCCAGGTCCATCCCGGACTGTAGCGCCACAAGAAGAAGAAGAAGAAGATATTAAGCCTTATCGGCTATTCCGAGAAATACTATTCCATCTATTTTTTTTGCAAGGAAACCATGTTCTGCCGGCAAGTTTCACCGGATAAAATTTCCGCCGGAAATAACTTCAATCAAATTTCAAAAACACGTTTATATGGAAACATTTTTGGAATGTTTAGGCTGCCAATGCTAATATCAAATTCAATTCGCAAAGTGCTCAGCTTTTAAATTACCCGCTGAAAAGATAAATATTAATTAAGTGGCACTACAGTCCACAGGGGAGCAGGACCTAGATTTTTCAGCACCTATCAGTGTTTTGAGTGCTTTTGTTTTTTCACGAGTAGAGCGAACCTACAATTAGTACTCTTTGAGTGTTGTTAGGAAATCGCTAGATGTGGTGTTCAATCCGGGAATCGAAAATGGGACATTCGGCGTGTGAGTCTAATTACTCACTACTCACTTGAATTACACACTACGCCACATTGACCACAGATGAAAAGATAGAAGACATAAAAAAACAAAGATCAATTCACAGAATCTTAAAAGATTTTCCTAAACCCTTCGAACTGTAGGAACCATTGTAACAAGAGTAGAGTGACTTCTGCACAAATTCAAGAAACACTGTTATGCAGAATATCAGGCATCATTAAGCTGAGTGCGTGTTTGAGATTGAATGCCATGATTCACAGGACTGAAAAACTGTAAATTTTATTCTTAAAAGTACACAAAAGGAGAATAAATACAATTAAAAGGATGATTGACATCTCAAAATCCAATGTATGTGTTTACTATGTGCACGAGAACTACATCACTATCTTGAAAAGACTGTACAAATCGTTAACATCTGTTGCGGGTTATATAGCGTAAGCAAGCATTTTAAAGATGGTATTTTTTCTGAAAATATCTGTTTAATATAGCGTCCTAATTCTTAAAGGTAGATGTAAGTAACAGTTTCTTAATGTTGATGGCGTATTAGGTAAGTGCGTCGACTTAGAATAATGACCTTTCAATCAAGTATAATTTTTGACTTTTTTATGTCGTTTTGAAAAAGAAACTTTAAATAAAATAAGCTTCTAGTTTAGATTATTGAATTAAAATAAAGGGGTTACCGTGGTGTTGTGGGAAAGTGTGTCGTTTGAACAACTAGATTTTTTTGAGGAACTGCTTCTTTCGAGTTGCTGACAACAATCTGTGGGTACTCATTGTATATGAAAAGCTTCCTTAATCTCGCCATTCGAAGTAGTTATTTGTAATAAAAATATTTGTAAATTCTGCACCAGATATCTAACATTTGATTCTTCACCTTTGGTAATACACCTCTACTCTCCAACCTTGAAGAATTAAATTGTTAGCTCTCTACTTGCGGTTTCGTGAAAAAAAAGACCCACAAGAAACTTTATATAACGTGAAAGAGACTGTTCAACTGAAAAGACTCCATTGTTAAGCCAAATATGTACGAGTCGAATATTTGGCGGAATGGTGTTAATAATTGATAATCTTTAATGAAAGTGAGATATATGTTTTTCAAAATCAATGTGAAAATGCACTTCTCACAACAGACCGTTTGTTTAGGACCTTAATTTTTATTACTATTCGCAATTTGAATTAAAACTGCAAGAATATGTTTAGAAAGAGACTATGAATCAAAAGATTGGACTGTCACAATGTTGACAATAATGAAGCATCTAACAGTCCTTCTAAGAGTAACTGTTTGTAAATTTATAATAGCACAAAAAATGAGCAATTTGTGACTAGCTATAGTCTTGAAAGGGTACTGTGATCTATTAAACAAAATAAGGTCCTCAGTTGTCACATTATGATTACGTTTGTCATTTGAAATCTTTGCTAATCCGCACTTGGCTTAAGTAAGCTGTGAAGAAAAGTCTATTCTCACAATGGAAGTAGTATTCTTATGACAGAATATAAAAACCAAACAAAGAAAGAAGAAAAAGTGGAGTTTTGATAATTTCGATTGATCACTCTGTGAACTTTAACATGTTGCTAATGTGTATTAAAATACATTGTCAATAAATTGCCACAAGTCCAATTATTAAATCGATAGCTGCCCTTTGGCATTATTCAATCCGATAAATTAAATCACATGTTGTATTTACATTATGCAATCATTTCCCATGCATGCACATATGTATGTATCTAATTTGATTAAGACATCATTCAGTTTTGCAATGTGGTATCGGTCAATCGAACTCATCGAAAGGTTAAGAGCTACGCCCTACCCCTACGCATTTTAAAAAGTAGTGGTAAATAATTTTCCTTTTTTAACAATATTTATTGCTTTGGAGTGAGTAAGCAGTAAATAATGAACTGTTAGGCGTGTAATCTAGTTTATACCACATTTTGAAGAATTTATTCGGCTGCATGGATTTATACAGTTGTCAGTTCAAATATTCAGGTGTGGGTAAACTACTCGTATATGCCCGCATGCATTGAAATGTTTTTCGCACCTCACCTTTTTCAGACATTTGTATCGTTCTTCATTCCCACTCCCTAACATTAAAAAAACCAGCCATAGTTTATAGGCGAACGGAATTATTGGGGGTAAAAATTAATTTGGTTTTCAAAACATGGCGCCAACTGCAAGATGTGGCTGATCTTACCTACTTCATTGGAAAGGAGTGACATTTGTCAGAAAATCAATATCAATATTGTCAATAACATTGTTTTATCCCTCTTCAAAAATTACCGGATTTTGCCACGCATTTTCGGGAAGTTTTGAATATCTTTTCTGTTTTATTTTTATATAACACTTCAAGTAACAGCGACACAAAAAGTGATTTTTTTTTATTTAACTCACGCGATGCCGACACTGGGAATCAATGTGTGAACAGAAGGTATCAGGTTACAGAGACAAAAGTTTCGACAAATGTCCTCACCTCTTCAGATTGGTAATGATAGTAAGGTATCTACTTATTTGAGCAGTTATACAGGAGTGTGGTACAAGCATTTTGCAGGTCGTTGTCCTGGTAAAAATCGCATTAGCTGTTTTATTTATTATTTCAAAATTGTCTGCACATTGATCCATATTTGTTTGTAAAATCTTTTTTACATATAAGCATGTTTCTATTGGTTCTGCTAGTTTAAATCGTCCTAGATAAATAAAATTGAGTGCCTTCACAGCTCACTAGGCACCAGTTCTATTGTTCTCACACGAGAGGAGGGAAGGTACGATTTATTGTCGCATCTGAACATGATCTCTTGAGAAGCATTTCAAGGACCATTAGTACTCAACAGAGGTCAGGCAATAAAAAAGACTCAAGATTATTAGTTCAGCAATCGAAACTAGCACCTGGCGTGTGGGTATACGTTCTTACCCACTTCGCCACAGCGGCTTCTTCTTCTTTTTGTTGAGGTAACGTATTTTTGTGCGACTCTATCATGGAACACGCCTGTCACGGTTTCCGATTTCATGTCTTTTGTTTTGAAAATAAATCTTTCATGTTTTTTAATTTAGTTGCACTTAGCCATGGTCCATTCTGCTTCACTTGTTCTGTATGTCTTTTGTTTTGTAATAATAATAATAATTGAGTGGACCAGGGCCTAGCTTCTACAACAACTACTCGTGTTGTGCATACTACTGTTCTTCACGAGTAGAAGTGACCTATAGTTTTTTGCCGACTCCGAACGGCGAAATTTGAGAAGCTTTCCATAGACATTTAACACTCTTTGGGTGTTGTCAGCAACTCGAAAGAGGTGGTGCCGTGAAAAAAATGCTAGGTGTCCTGTCCGGGAATCGAACCCAGACTTTCTGCGCCGCGGTCGATGCAGTTACCACTACGCCACGACGACTTTTGTTTTGTATCTCTTTTTAATACAATCAAATGATGAGCGCAATATTGGTTGTATTTTCCCATTATCGCGGTCAGACATTTTTTTAAATGCGTTGTGCATCCACGATGTCTTGACTATGTTTCTCAAATTATATATTTGTTTGCACAATTTAAGTTTTTTATTTTTATTTAAAAGAAAAAACAAACTAAATTTATGCCGCTTATAATTGGATTGGAGTTTGATGTATTAACTGCAAATACATACTATCAAATATTTTTCCTCTAGAAACATTAATTGCACCTTGCAGTACTACAGCTTGCAATAATACAACATATTAATCTCAAATTTTGTATTTTGCTGCTGAAAAACGTATGCGTCCGATTTCAGTTTCGATCAACTTTAATATAGATGGTTCTTAAATTGAATTAAATCAAATTCAAAATTCGTCCACCCCAAATGATTAATGGGAGCTAAATGTGCATTGCAGCACAACAAATAATTTATGCTAATAACTGTGCAACCTTGAGGATAATGCATATCCTTTTTCCTTCCAAATCTACTGTAATTGTACAGATATTCATCTGGCCGTCAAATTAATCCCAAGAATAATTGTTTACACGTAAACAGTAGACATATAGGACATTTTTGATATGCTTGTGTAAATGTATGTCGAGGCAGCCTAATGTTTACAGCCAACAAAGTATATATCTTTTGTTTTGCCCACAAACCCCCACCAATTTAAAACTAATCTTAAATGAGTAGATCCTACTCCTCTGTTGAATAGTTTTCTTTTTCATTTTCACTTACAAACGTTTATATTCTGCGTAGTTTGCCCACCGGCAATGGAAATGACCCAACAGACCGTTAGAAAAACTAACAATTTCCGTTCGATATTCATTTCGTCATCTATCAAAGAGAATGTATTTATGTAAATCCAAGGCAAAGAACACTTTAACTGCAACTATGAACTGATTTAACCGTTAAACCGAAAACCGCAAGCACCCAATACGAACTGAAAGCCCGAAGAACCGGACAACAGACAAGTGCTCGTCCTGGAATGCATTTCATTTCTTTTGCTGTGTATATCCGGTTGTATCCTTGGTGATGGACAATTATCGGGCATTGATTGGCCGAGACACCACACACGTAATCGCCATGCATTCCGCTCTCTAATCATTATTGTGTCAACACTGAATACGTTAATAGTTTTTTGTATTTATTCGACACCCTTTGGGGCGGCCTCGGGTCAGATCGGTGGCCAGCGAGGACCATTGTATGGCGCAGGTGGCTCCATCAGTGTGGGACATGTGGAGTCGTTTATTGATTCCACAGAAAAAGGATAACGAAATGATGGACTTTGTTATTTATGGCCTCTGTCGGTGCCGATGGGCACGCTTTTGGAAGGTAATTGCTCTGAAATTCCAATGGTTTTCGACTCAAACAGACCCATAGTATGTAAATGTGAGGGTGTGAAATTCAAGGACACTTAAATTTGTCAACATTCTGCTGTTTGTTTTTGTTTATATCATTTGTTGCATGGTGGGTAATGGAGTCCAGTTTTTTTCTTGAGGATTTTATTTAAGAGCTAAGATGAAAAGGCAATTCAATTCAATTTGGTAGTTTTTAAAGATCGATACATTGAGAGACAATCTGTTTTTCTTTGTCTATAAAACTTTTTTTGAAGCATGAGTGCACCGACGGTTCATTTTTCGGTCAGTCTTTCACTGTACTTTGTATGTGACGAATATTTGAGAACAATCTTGTCTGGTGTATTGTTGCCAGTGGGGTAGACACTAAAGGTAATGAATGAGTAAGTTCCATTGACGATTTTAAAGGTCGGTCTTCGGTACTGCCTGAAGTTGTACATCCTCTGATCCCTCAATAGCACCTCGTCGAGTGTACAGTGAAATGTAAAATCGATCGAAAAATGAAAAAGCATTTCAGACAACGAATTCCAAACACGAAAAAAATCAAATGAGGTTAATACTTTTTAGGTAAAAGAAGACTTCTGATATCCGAGATCCCATGCATCCCGACAAACATGGACTATTAGTTATTATTAAAATTTGCGATGATGGGTCATGTTTTCCACTTCCTTCTCCTCCCTGCAGCTTCGTCAAAGTTTGTTGTTTGTACAGTGTGAACACACTTCGTCTGTGCAGTGGCTATACGCAAACAAATGTTCTACTTGCAGATCCACCTTCTCTCTTAATTTCAAAAACGTCTCAGGTGTAGTTCGAGCTAAATCAGTTAACAACACGGTGAGTTGCACTTTCGGATCATACACCATTCGTGGATTCAATCGTGTCCAATTGAAGAAGGAGTCTTGCAGCGGCGTATGGTATGACAGATACGGACTCCGTAGCGTGCTGCATGAGTGCAACTCACACGCCGAAGGCTCCAGGTTTCATTCAGAGACTGAACGTCTCGAATTTTTTTACGGCACCACTTCTTACGAATTTCTGACAACATTTAAAGAGTATTAATTGCTTATGAAAAAGCTTCTTAAATTTTGCCGTTCGGAATGGCAAACCAGCTGGCTGAGAGATCATACTGCATGTTTGTTGAGATACAGGTCGACCCCGGACTGTAGCGCCATTAAAAAAAAGTTTGCAAAAACAATAGCACTCCCACACGAGGAGTTGACGTGGCGTTGACGTGACGTGGCTTTAGTGCCACGCCATTATTATTATGACAAAAAAAGTGTTAGTCAATAAAAGGCAGCAGGAGCAGCTAGGTAGTGCCACTTTTGAAAAGTTTATCGGGTTGGCAATCACCTGAAATGCCACACTGACCTGTTTTTGGTATGGAAATCACATTGAAATATGTGCAAGAGTTAGGCACGTAACCAAGATGCAGTCTTCAAATAAGTTGAGTATGACTAGATTTGTTGTTCTTTGAAGGTACATCAAAACTCTGTTACTCAATGGTGCAAAATCATATCGAGTTATCCTCAAGGTTATGCGAATGAGCTGAGACAAGGATGACAGTGAAGAGTTTAAGCTTTCCGGGAAGTGGTTTTTTATAAGAAGACCTCACATAGTCTATGTGGGATAACTGGTAACCATGACAATGTTTACTCTGAAGCATCTCAAAACCTCATCGATCTTGCTAAAAAAGTTTTTCCTATCTCTGTTTAAAATGCATCGATGCTGAAGGCGTTATGTCTTAACTCTTCCCACAAAGTTTAAATTTACAAATGGTCTGTTTATTTATTTTAAGAACCCCTAAAAAGAGGGTGCTTACTTTTTTAAGGATTGAAAATAAAATATTTCAAGATAATTGGAAAACTTTAAGAAACGAAAGTGTAGGACAATTTTAAGACATTAAATATTCGAGTCTTTACTACAAATGGGTCAACATCTTCGTGTCTGGCTGTTCAGACGTGTTTTGACCACAACTTTATGTCGGTCTAGGCAAATGCGGTGGATGATAAGGACGAAAGTTCAATTTAAATCAAGAATTGGTTAATTGGTGCTCTACCATCACTTGACAATCTTGATATTTTTTCAGAAGCTCTTTATCTACTTTTTGGTATTTTCATAGTTTCCGGCAGCATTTCATCCCTATTCTTCTTGTCCTATACTCGGACAGACCTATAACCCAACCACAGCACTGCAGTTTGTTTTCAAGCAAATACTACAATTTTTATAAACTCAAGATATAATCCCTTACACTTCGATGGTGTACAAAAACTATAAGCATTTATTGCAAACAGAAGTATTTTGTACTGTCGTAAAACCTAAGAAGTTGAAAAACAACGTAAGGCCGTTATAGTCTTAACGAAAGCCGTAAATCAGTCTCGCTAGTCTATAGACTATAGTAAAAAATTGTGTGTTCAAAAAGGTCAGTATTAAGTTATTGCTAGATGGTTGTAAAATGCAATACCTCCGGTAATATTAATTGCGACTGGCAATACTATAGCGTTTGTGTTGTGTGGGGAGACATTTTAAGCTTAATTTTATCACTTGGCACAACCAAGTAAAACGCCGCATCCAAAATTAGACCATGTTCACTATAAATATGCAAAACGACAATTTCTCGCAAAATAACGCAGCTTAGCCATTCAGCATTTTATTGAAACATTTTTGTAGCCATTCACTGGTCACCTCTGAATACTTGCTATCTTTCAAAAGTGATTGGGGTTTGCTACCTGGTTCATCTACTTGTTTGACACGATTTTATGCTCACTTCTTGGTATCAAAGAGCCATTCAGTGCTAATAAGCTTAATTTCTATTGCCAAATAAATGTATGTTTTCTTTATATGTTCTACACTTACTCTTTCACGCAGATGATAAATGCAATTTTAATTCATTCTTCACTCTCGGTGATGTAACCAGTACCTTAGTTACAATTTCCAAACCACTCATCGATTACAATTCATACAATTCTTACTCAACGAACTCACTCCCATCTGGAAATTCCAATCAGCTGATGTGGATTGTCATTTTTTGACACATTCAGTCTAGTTAGCATTTCGTTTTTGTCGTTCTTGTCTTGAGTGAAGAGAAATTTCTCCAAAAAAGTTTTTATATCACGACTCCGCTTTTTTTATCATTCGGGATTCATAACCGATTAAGTGCTGATTGAAACCGGTGCGCTTGTTTCTTTGGGCCGGATAACAGGGATTATTCTACCACTATGAGCGACAGTTCGGACGAAGATCTATCTCCAGATTGGATACCGTATAGCCGGCGGAAAGAATGGGCCGATGTGACACCGCTGGCCCAAGACGACGGTGATTACCCCGTTGTTGCCATTGCCTACAGTCCGAAATGTAAGTCCAATAAGTTGTCTAGGATTTGTGCGAAAACTTGTTTGCTTATGCAAATTTTGCCTTTTTGTTTGGTTTGTTTATATGTGCCCATTTTATTTGCAGTTCGCGAAGTTTATGATTATTTTCGTGCCATTCTCGCCAACAAAGAGAAATCGCTGAGAGCTCTTGAACTCACTAAAGATGCCCTGAGATTGAATCCTGCTAACTATACTGTTTGGCAATATAGGTAAGAGTGATGAATAGAATGAGGGTGACATTGTGACTAAAGTTTTGATGTAGTTCGCGTATAGCGTTGGAGAGAGTGGAGTGAAACATGTTAAGAGGTTACTAGAAACGTCTGTGCGACCATGTTGTGTTAAAGCAGTTTGTGAAACTACTTACAATGCAATGAAGGACAAAGAAAATTTTTGGATAAAATGTTGTTTAAAATTCGACTCACAGTGACTTCCTTGTTGTCACAACCTTGAGAAAAAAACTAACGACATATCATGAGTCAGATTAGTGCTATTCACGCAGCAAATTGTGCTCTTTATCAAACCTTAAAGCGATTTCCGGGCGGTGAAGAATTATTTGCTGGAAAAAAAACATTCCCTTAAAACAGATCCAGTGATTGAGATTGCACTTAGAATCACTCTTGTTTGAGAGATTAGAAAAATCTCTGGATCTCAGCGCATGGAGCTGTCACATTGCATCACTAATTTATTTTTTTATCTCAAACACAATAGAAAAAGACTTGACCCACGGCGGCACGTGACAGTTGAATAGGAACTTCTCTACAGAAGGTGCGAGTCGCGTTGTTCTTTCAGCAATTTTATTGGTTTGCCAGAACATACAACCCCTTGTTCTAATCGGATATTTGTCTCGAATCACTAACTAGCAAGCCACATCCAATGCGCACACTTGCCTTCTCATAATTTCTGTCCTAGAGGCTAGAATTTAAAAAATCTCTTTGTTTATGCGATCGTTGTAGCTACCAGTGTGGCTGACAAATTCTTGATATACAGGCTACAATCAGCACAATTTTAAAGCAGCTTTCCGATTTTTTTCTCTTATTTCAGGAGAGAGATTCTTAAAGAACTCAATTGCAATCTGTACGATGAACTGGAGTACATTCAAGAAGTCATCCGTGACAATCCGAAGAACTACCAAGTCTGGCATCACCGACGGGTGATTGTGGAGGAGTTGCGAGATCCCTCGAAGGAGCTCGATCTCACCGAAAGTGTACTTAACATGGATGCGAAGAACTACCACGCCTGGCAGCATCGTCAATGGGTTATACGGACTTATGAGTAAGAAGGTCTTCATACGAAAAACAAATCGTTCTTCACCTCATGACCTTTTGCAGTTTATTCGATGATGAGCTCACCTACGTCGATCGTCTGATTGCTGAAGATATTCGCAACAACTCCGCCTGGAATCAGCGGTTCTTCGTTCTCCGGCACTTCGGCTTTGCTCCCGAGGTCATTCAACGAGAACTCCACTACACAATGAACCGCATTCGAGTGGTCAAAAACAACGAGAGTGCCTGGAATTTCTTGCGGGGCGTTCTGAAACAAGGCGACGGCTCATTGGATCAGTATCCCGATGTAGTTGAGTTCAGCGAAGAGATCTACGAGAATGGATCACGGTCACCCTACTTACTAGCGTTCCTCATTGACTTGTACGAGCAAAAGTGCTTACAGAACGACGAGGACCCCGCACAGCGGGAGGCATTTGCAAAAAAGGTGTACGCCCTTTGCGATGACATGTCCAAGAAGCACGACGTCATTCGGCGAAAATACTGGCAGTACATTGCCGAGCGCCTGCAATCGAAACTGGAAGGGGGAGCGTCTTAAGCTCTGAGCGCGGTTTGCTCGAAATTTTTTTAATTTTTATTTTGGTCTTTGATAGCATTTAAGAATATTATGATAAATTTTAAAAACAGTTATTTCTACATATTTACATTATTTTAACAAATATAAGAAAATAAATATTGTTGTCAAATGTGTATTTGCATATCTTTGCGGCAGACGGTGGAACGACTAAAGCTGAGTGACATTATCTGGGAATGCTACGACGCACGAATATTTGCTGCGAACTTATCATGTTTGCTTGGTGGCAGGGCAAATAAAACTGGATGGTGATGGCGTGTAGTTCTAATATTTTTGGCTTTAAATACGGACGTATGTGAGTGACAGAGATTTATCAGAGAGGACTTCGTTTTAAGCCCAGAATAAAATCGTAAGACACGAGATACGTTGTACAGCATTCGACAAAAATTAACTGTCCTCAGGAAGCTGACTCTTTCCTTCGGTGATGCCCTCTCTTATTCATATATTTATGTAGATTCATTGGTAAATAGGACGATTTTCCATCTTGATTGGACAGTTCAAATATTTGTTTGTAACGGAAATAAAGGGCTTTCCTGCTGGCCCGCCACTTAATAACCCAAGTTGTAGAGCCCATCTGGCAATTCCAGGTCTTAAAATTTGGTTAGGGGAAATTGTTGGAGTCTTCAGCATTCCTTTTTCTAGGGGAGATTCATGGTTGAAGTCGTTTTCCCAGATCTTCCCCAGGAATGTTTGGTTGCTATTGCTTTGTACATTCAAATTAAATTTCATCTTACAACGCTGAGGATGGGACTTCATGCAATAGCCTACAATTCTTATTCTTACAGGAAGCGTAGTACACAAAACTTAAAAAAAATAACACAAAGCTAAAAAAATAAACAAATTAACAATTAAACAACAACTTTATTTCTAAGAATACAATAATTTGTTAAGGGATCACATGTTCGGTGCGGAGCCTTCACCAAAATAGTCCGAATTTCTGCGTCAATCTAACGATGGTGCGTAACTTATTAAGTAGAGCCTCAGATGGTGGTTTTTGTAAAGTTTCCATATCGTAGTCCTTGAAATCATCCGGCAAGTGTTCTTCCTCGGCCAAAAGAACTCGTGACATAAATATTGCGTGGGGAATTTGAACAGGCGCAATTCGTTTCACCTCGTCCATGAACCTGAAGATACAAAGCGTAAACGAATGCAAGGTAAGATATGTTAGGCAGTTAGATGAATAAGAGAATATTTCTGAAATCGTTGAAGGTAATAGTTTCGAAATTAACTACGATAATGTGTGAAGAGGTCTTGGGCTCGCGATTTAAATGACTTTGTACAGAATATCAATCAACAATGTAATAATTCTCTTCTGAAGGAAAACAATGCATGTGAATATTTGTCAGATTTGTAAGGACACAATTAAATTAAGTTACTCGTCTCACTTTAAAAATCATGTCATTTTATATCGGCATTGAAAAATTAAGGGAAGCATCCTTTTAAAGTGACCTGTTGATACTGCAAGTGATAGTGCCAACCTTATAAACGAGCTAGAAAACTACCTCTCCACTTCTCCGGGATTAATTGCTTGAAAAAAGCAATCACAGGTACATTTTTTAGGATGTTTTTTTATCCTTTTTTATGTTCTGAGTTTCGAGAACGGCAGCCATATCCGAAAATTCGGTGGACGCCTAGCATGAAATCATTGTCCGCTTAATACTAACAGTGCAAGAAGACTAAAGAATACAGGTCAAGAAAGGAAAATGCGTTTACACCTGATTTCAGTAAGTAATCGCAAAATCACCATTGAGAGTTTCTCTAAACTATACTTAGTTCGTAAGACCTACAAAAATACTTAACTGGCGCCCAACACTCGGCAATTTGTAGACCCGCAAATCGTAAAGTAGTATTTAGTGGAGCTTGTTTTATATCCACTTTTGGAAAACTCGTGTAGAAATAAGTAAGTCTTAATTTTCGCGTACTAAAGGTAAAACAGGGCGTTACACCATTTGGTAAATAATTTTCATAAAATATTTAATTTCTGCGAAATCCTAACATTCGCGGATGATTTTAATTATTTCTATCGATAAAAAGGATAACCGACTGCACTTAATTTTTATCGGGTATACAAAGCCTAGCGGAATTGAACGTGTTTATATGAAATTCGAGAGGTATGCTTTCCAAAAGTTGTGTTCATTCGAAGATCTTCCCAATCTTCCTTCGAACGTACGGCTAAATTTAGACACTCGTTCTTCAGCCACACTACACGAATATGGAATGCTTTTGTCAACTCAACTTTTCCCTCTCATTACAATCCACAGGCAATTAAAACCAATGTGCAACGGTACATCCTTTCCATCTCTTCCTCTATACCTTCAGCCCTAGGGTACTAAATAATCCCTTTAGTGCGCGCCAATTATAAAAAAATTGTAATTGGCTTGCAAACCGTCTGATTAAGGCGTATGGCAACTTCAGACATGTTTATCAGCAGCCTTATACGAGTATTAAATCACCAGAATTACTTTTTCTCTTGAATATATAAATATGTATGTTCTGCGATATCTTCGGGTGAGAAATTAATTTTTTGAATGGACCCGTTACGAGTTACATAATTACATTCAATGCTCTTTGCTACGAAATTGATCTTAGACTGTCACGATTATAGTTGATTATTAAGGCAATCTGTAAGCCGATAAGAGTCAGTAAATGATCCTTTGTCGCTCGCAAACAAATACTGCGTAAAGCGATACTGAGAGTTAATTCCAAGAGAGAGAGAGAGTATACTGTGCGCTCTGTGATGGATAAAAAAAAATTCTGGTCTCCAAGTGACGACAAAGGCTTTGTAAACTATAAATTTTTTTCTTTATAAACAGATCATAAGACCTTTAACAAAATACTAACAGTACGAATATTTCTTAACTTGTAATATTCTCACACGACGTAAAAATGGAACAATGAATACTTCAACGCAAAGTTGATTTCATTTGAAAGTAGGTTCAAATTCAATTTCTTCTGGTTTATACTGCAGAATGACCAAAAAGTTAAAGTGTCTCCAGTCAGTGGATTTACTAATATTTTCAACGATACTTCTCAAATTTGTAGAACGTTTTAATGACAGGATAAACAAACTTCGTTTTTGGGCTTGGACTTCATACATAGATCAAGATGACCACCGTTTTTTCTTGCGGTAAGCATTCACAAACATCAAAATGACGATTTAGTCACGATAAAATATTGCTCTGACATTCATAAAACAACTGGACATTAGAAATGTGTATTTAATTAAGAACATGAATGAAGAAACAAACCGTTTAGTTTATTTTAAAATGCATTTTTTTATTTTTTATCTAATAAGAAACAAACCGTCATTTGTATTTTATTCTCTTTAAAATTCGACGAGGATAACTCTAACGGATGTTTATTTAAAATTGAAAAATAATTTTATAGTAAAATTTATTTGTCACCGCTGAAGGAGAGAAAAAAGTTAAGAGCAGAACCCAATAAGGTATTGGTCTCCGGTTAAAAGTTAAGCAACTACATCTGTCGTGGCATCGTCAGTGTTTATGTAGCTGTCAGAGTATCGCTGACGCTGTACTCGCAAATGCAATTTGGCAAAAGAAATTTTAAGATATGATTGATATACGGAGGTTGCCTTTTATATTTCGAGATTGGGCAACCCTAGAGTTGCAATCTGGCAACTGCCAGCTCTATCGTAAGGTTTGACATTTTTGAGGTTATACGTACTCAGAACGTTTTGACATACGAGCGCTATTTGTGTTGTTTACAGTTACTTAAAAGATTCATTTCGCTCAAAAAATCATGAAAATTTTCGTGCGATTATTTTTTACAACTATCGACGTGGATTAACTTAACAACAACAACTCAAGTCAACAACTCGGATTCTGCATTGGTAAGAGATTTTGACAGATCGTAACCGTTTTTCGATAACATTCGTGAAAGTGTAACTTGGCATCACAGAGATTTGCGATTAATAGCAGAGCTGCATCTTGGCTAAAGCTCCGGGTACATGCGGTCCGTATGCGTTGCATGCTTTTTAGAATAACTGCCAACTCTTAAGGTCACATAAAATAAAGTTGGAATAAATTTGAGTGGATATAAATTCAAATTTTTGTATACTTCATGCTTAAGTTAACATTGGAAAGTGTCCATCGTTACTATCCTTGATGCGGGGCTCCCAAGCTGAACAACTCGCATTTTTTTCACGGCTTTTTCCGACTTGCAGTCAGCGATCAAACTGTACCAACTGTCAATGGAAAAATGATGAAATTTCCTACGCACGCGCAACATGAATATTTACTAGAAGCTAGATCCTTTTCCTTTGTGACCTGTGGGGCAACTATATTTCTTTATCCTCGCCAATCGAAGAATTTTTGTCTTGTGATTGGCCGTAAGTATATATGTATGTATCTATCAAATATTGTAAAGAATTTTGGGGCTTGAACAAAACCGATGTGTCTATGATTACCGTCATATCTCTGGCCGCAATGGCTAGTAGGAATGCTTGTCAGGGCTAGTTAATAGTGATACATTCAAAATTTCGTTCCTTTTGCTTTGTTTTTATTTCTGACGATAACGTGCAAATTCATGAACGAAAGGTGTAAATTTCTAGAATATCGTATCTGACGTGGCAGGCATACGAGTAAGTACATCTTCAAGTTTGTCAGTTTGTAATCATTGATTCCATATTTTGCAACTCACTGTGAAGTACACAATTACTGATAAGCGTTATTGACTCAGATTGAAGTGCTGTTGCGACTTGAGATAGTGCAAAGAGAAGTGTCTTTGCGGGAAACAGTTTACAATTCAGGAGTTGATTAAATTATTTGAATCTCTGCTCTGTTTGACTGAATTGCACTCACGTTACCAGTTAATTGATTTACGATTTTATGTTGTGTAAGATTTTCCCTGTTGGGGCTTTTGATTGTTTGATGGGAGCCCGTTGAAGATGAAAGCGGTGCAAGTGAAGCAGGCTTAAAACTTCCTTATGACAACAAAGTACTTACTTTCCGAAGCTATACTGACTGATATCACACTTGTTCTGCGTCAAGCAGTCGATGAACTCATTGTAGTAGAACTGCAACAGATCCTCGTAGTGGTTCTCTAGGATGTCCATGTCCACACTGGTGAGCAACAGAAATATTAAATCATGCACCAGCGACTCATACTGTGCAATCTGAAAATCGACGATTTTAAGTTTACTGGGTGATCCGGATTCATCTGAAAGAAAAAAACGAATGAGTTTATCGGCATAGCATTTCGATGGCCTATCAAATTCAATAGAAGCTCAAAACGGTTCCGTTCCCTGGCAAATTAATGGTGACGGATTGGCCTAAGCAAGGCGCAAGACTTACCATACAAGATCATTACATTATTTGTCCACAGATCGTAGTGCGCTATTGTGGTGAACAGACCATCTGCGGCTTGCTGCTTTTGTGACAAAAACGCATCTGATGCTTCATCAAGTTCCTTGTATCGATCCAAGGCCTTCTGGTCGCTGCCTAATGCCAAGGACAATTCTTTGTTGGTCAACTGCAATGCGAACCTTTAAAATTATCTTCCATTGTAAATTGTAAAGTAAATTTCTTTACCTCTTTGAATTCTTTCTCGACTGTGGGGTCCATTTGTTCGGACATGTTATAGCGGTAGAACTTTGGTAGGACACTCTTTTTGAACATTTCCGGTTGTTTCATCCTCAGTGCTATCGGCAGGGCATGGTACTTGGCCACATACTTGAGGACTAGCTTTATGTGAACGTAGTCGAATGGAATTTGCCGTTTTCCCGCCTTAAAGCCGCTGGTCTGTAGGTTCTCGAGCACAAGAACAGCATCCCGGTCGAGGACCGTGGCGTTTTCATTCAGTGAGATTCGACAGCCATACGACTTGGCGAACACCTCAATCAGTTCTGATTCTGCAACTCCGTTGTCCAACTGCAGCCGGCGCACTGCTGGGGAGACTATCTCGTAGATGGCGTTCTCTCGAAGCGCGGTGACTTCTGGACGAAAGATGTTCCAAAACATTTCGTTTGTAAGTGGAGGTAGCTTCGCCACTAGAGGCATCTCTTCTATTGTCCCGTCCGGGCGGCGAATGTTGGCTGCGATGGCAAGCATGACGCTGCCATAGTTGTCGCCGGGTTTGGTGAGATAGCGACTGGAATACGATACCAATTGGCCGCCGTTCAAGTGGGGATCGACCACTTTGGCAAGATCAATTATCTCTGGAGGTTTATCCATCTGTTGAGTAGTCGAAGAACGTAATCAATTAATGGAAAAATGCCTGAAACAACAATGCGGTAGACTGACATTTAGACATACATTAGAATGACATACATTTTTCTTTTCGGACTATAAGGTGGTAGATAGAATCACGAAAAAATTCCACATATACACGGCTAGATAATACTTATTTTGTGATCAATTTTCTTGTTGATTTTTCTGAGTTGATTTAATTTGAAAGAATAACACAATTCTGTGTTCGTGGTACGTCGAGTGACATTTCATTATATGGAAGAAAACAACACAGCGTGAAATAGTTGTGACCAGAGCAATATAACGTTTCAGCGTTATCCTTTATGCAGAGTTTTATGTTGCAATTGTTACGTTCATTTACAACAAACATGCGTTGAAAGCATTCCAATCATAGGTCCATCGATACACAAGTTACTTGTCAGTATGCACTCTTCAAATGCATGAAAGCATGTTGGCGTCGCTGTACAAAGAAGGCATAGTTTGGAATCAGACGCAAGAGAAAGACCGATATGAAGTATTAGGTGGGTGTCAAACTTTTCCTCTATATTCAAGAGTGTTTTCCTAGGCGTCTTGATAAGAAATTAGATGTCAAATTCAAACTGTCAATTCAAAGTACGTCTCAAGGCCTTCGCAACCATGACAAGACAATATTTAATATCAACGCTTCTTAAAATACTTTTACAGCATTTCCTAACTTTCGGAAAGATTATTTGCATTTTCTGAAAAACTTAAATTTCATTACAAACATGTAACACTCCTACTTTTAGTTGTTAATCTTAATGAAGTTTGCGAAAACTCGCAAATAACAATCAAACTAATAGCAGGCCGTAAATAAAGTGGTTTTATGAGTACTATTCAAATTACCATGTGACAGTTTACTTACGTATAGCTGAAGCAAATATATCAGTCATCTCAGAATTATAATGTTTGCCAAACCCAATTGTAATAAAATGGTGATGAAGCAATGCTCTGAAGTTCAACCCTAAAGTTATCAACCATTAGATCAGTACGAAGCGTAAGTGCAAGCACGTAAGGTAGTCCATCAATAAATAGATGTCGATGCACATTTTCAGGGAGAACTTGTAGAATCACTTACGATGATTGCGAAACAACCAAGAGCAAGCTAGGACTAATGTCACAAATTGGTAACAAATGCAACAAGCCACTGCTACATCCTTTTCATGTTGATCACAGTCCACGTTGTAGTAAAAAAGAAGTACTTCTCAAATGTCGAACGCTAACGGGTGCGTTGAGAGTAGATCTACGCAAAACTTTCTGCCTGCGCTTACGATATTACGGTCTGTGAAATGTCAACGCAGAACGCCAAATCACAAAAGCTTAAGACCCAACGCGCAACCCCGCCGTTTGATTTTAATACTCCCCAAGAATTGATGGCCACCGAGGCGTAGTTGGTAAGTGCGTGGACTCACACTCTGAAGCTTCCAGGTTCGATCAAGGAACATCTCGCATTTCCTTCGCGGCACCACCTCTTTCGTGTTTTTGACAAAACTCAAAGAACACGAGTAGTCAATGAAAAACTTTTCAAAATAGACAACAAACTGTAGGTCGCCTCTTCTTGTGATTGAACAATTGCCCTCATAACAAGAGTAGTTGCTAAAGAAGCTAGACCCTGGGCCCTTGTGCTGCACATTTTATTTATTTTTTGAAAGTATTGATGCTTAATCTGTTAAACCTTTAATTTGTTTCCTCATTTACATATATATCTTAAAAAAAAAAAAAACTTTGAACTTCCTGCTTTTTGTTCTTTGTGCTTGAACTTAGCATGACAATCAACATGCACAAAAGTTTGAAAAAAAACGGAAAACATTACGTGCAAAAACACCTCTATTATCGTTGCACTACATGCAAAAAACACAGAAATACCTCAAGTTAAGGTTGTTTATGGGTGGCGTGGTTGACGCGGGTACGTAATAAGTCACGAAACCTTCAGTGCCAGTGTAGGATTCACGCTCACCCGTGTCATACATTGTAATCATGGGCTTTGGCGATGATTTAGATAAATAGATATTTAGAGACACATTTTTGGATATAATTTGTTCGCACGATCATTTAATGTTCACAAAAGACTGCAATTTTGTGGAAAAATTTCGTGAGGCTGGTGTGTTAATGGACAACAATTTATGGCTGCCAACTTCATAGCAACTCCATGTATGGTGCGCACAAATTGGAAATGTTGCCACCAAGGCCGAGCGTGGAAAACTTTTCACGAACATCATCTCTCCATCGATTAACATCAACAGCTCAACTTTTTACGCCTTAGCCTGACTAGAATTCTGCACAAAGATTTTGGAGTGTTCTGGAATTACTCGTTGAATTGACTCAAACGCTGCTTCATATTTTTGAGCCTTAAAGCAGTTTGAATCAGGCAACTATTTTGTATAAAAAATTATAGCTTCTGGCGAGACACATTTTCATCCCGGCTCAAACGCAAGCAAATAACATTTCCATATACGTACGTTGTTGTTGAGAAGACAATGTATCTACGACATATTGTGTAGTTATGGTATTGTTGTACTTTGAAAATTAGGATAGGAACCACGTTTTAGTAAACGGTAGGCGTTGCAGAGCCATGTTAAACGAATTTTTGTTTTACCAGGACTTGGACGACCCCTGTTACATATAAAATGAAGCGCCATGTCACACCACCCATGCCACAATTAATTTGTAAAAATCGTGTTATCAGCCTTCTTGTTGATGTCAATTGTCTGCCTAAGAATTGCGATTCGACCCTGTAAACATTCGTTCGTGCGGAACAGTGAAAGTCCGATGTTATGTCAATAATGCGGAGACGATTCAAGCGCTAAGAGCTAATATCATCCAAGCAATCCCTGGGTTACAGTCTAAATCTGTCAACCAAGTCCACCAAGGTGAAGCTTGCCGAGTCCGCTCACTTGAACGACGTTTTATTTGAGCTTTTACAACTTTTCTCTCACGAGTTGAAGGAACCTACTGTTTTTTGCCGACTCCAAACGGTGAGATTTGAGAAGCTTTTCATAGGTAATTAGTACTCGTTGAGTGTCGTCAGTAACTCGAAAGAGGTGGTGCCGTGAAAAAATAAGAGGTGTTCCGTCCAGGAATCGAACCTAGACCTTTGACGTGTGGGTCGACGCAATCACCCACTGCGTCACGGCGATCCCC
The DNA here is from genome assembly GCA_944738645.1 of Eristalinus sepulchralis. Classification (NCBI taxonomy): domain Eukaryota; kingdom Metazoa; phylum Arthropoda; class Insecta; order Diptera; family Syrphidae; genus Eristalinus; species Eristalinus sepulchralis. Next base: position 37,605,296 of record OX122883.1, read on the forward strand.
ACTTGCTGTTGACTGGTCATATATAAGTTTTGGAGTCAGTACTCAATTTTCATCCATCTGCAGTCATTTACTTATTTTCAATTTTTTCACTTTCTAATGCAAAAAATTAAATTGCGATAGCAGCTTTACAAATATGTTAAAAACAGTAGTGGAAATTTAACACAAATTAGAGGGCGGTTTTGTCAAGCAAACATTGTTTCTCATCTATGAAACCACCACTCAAATTGTAGATCTGCTGGGTCGCAAGACTTCACCCTGACTGACTTTAACTGCAAGAAAATGTTAGGTCCGGGCAGAAATTGTTCAAAAAAGCCTCGAATTGAGCAAAATCCGCGACGGGGTGGGAAAAAATCACTTGTGAGCTCAACATATCGTAGAAACGGATATTGTTGATATTGAAATTGATGTTCCAAAAAGCACACTATAGTACACCGCAGCAAAAAAAAGATTGCTACATTTGCACAAAGTAAGCCGAATTTGGTTTGCACAAAGTAAGTCGCAATTTCTCATCGAGCAATAAGTCAATAAACAATATGAGCGATTTAACTTGCCAGCGAGGTCCTTCTACCCACCTTCGGACTGCCACCAGAAACCAGGCAGCACCGATGGTGATGGATTAGGCCACATAATCGCCAATGGTCGCTCTTGGCTAATATTTTTGGATCGTAGTGTCAAAATTAATGCGATCTTATGCATGAAATTGCCTTGGAAGCAGTGTTGAAGGGATGGGAAAGGAATCATTTCAATCAGAGACCGTGGACATTTTAACAAGACTTAGAACCGTCGCACAAAACGCGCGTCAACCAAGATTGGTTTAAAAAATAATATTGCACAATTTATTTCTTCGACACAGTGTATTTTAAATTGTTCGGATGCATATTCGTTGAATTTTTCTGTTTGAGGTGTTCTGAAGCCCAAGGTTGGCATACCAAATTTGGTCCACCTTATTATAAGAGATTGGGACGAAATACTGCAGATCCAGTTACGTGCAGCGTGCTATGCGTTCTTCACGTCAAAGGCGGAGATGTTGCCAATTACTGATGCAATTTGAAAATGTATGTATTTTCCAACAATTTTTGCTTTATCACAATAAATTCTATAAAAAAAAAATAAAGCATTTCACAAAGTTAGAGTTTGAGACATGCACCCTATAGTGTCAGGTGGCAGACTTCCTGATCCTCAATTTGGACTTACACAATCATTCTTGTACGATTTTTTTTCAAGAAACGAACTGTTTAATGTTTAGCAAAGGAACCTTTTGGCACAATTCTATCCCGACACTATTTCTCGTGCCTAAGAGTCAAACAACAAATTCTTAAATTGTTGAAAATGTAAGTCAAGATGTTGCTAGATATTTTTTTGACTGAAGATGGAAACAACAAATGATAAGTTTTAATTAAAATTATGTAAAAACTTCTTCTCTACACTTGTGTTTTTCCAAAAACCCTTCAATCCCAACCCCACTCGAAAATCAAATGCACTCAGCGCCACATGTATTGACGCACTGAAAACATATCAACAACCATTCACAAATTGAACCATTTCAAGTGGTGTCACACTGTCGACGATATCAATTTACGCGCCTTAGAGATAAGCAGGCAATTTGGAAGGCCCTACTGTTAAGCAGTTTGACATGACGACGAATTTTTGCTAAAATATGCAATTTCCGGTTCCGACGTGAATACACAACTCCCCAATGTACAGACAGTCTCTGACGTAGGACACGCAAAAATTGGCACGACACATGTGAATCACTGCACATTTGCATGATTAAGCTGATTTGTGATTTTGCGTGTTCATTGAACGACTCATCAATCTAAGCCGGAAGACAAATCCTCCGCTCTAAGAACGCGGATACACTAACTACTTAATTACTTTAATTAACACCTTAGCCAACCGGCAACTTACTTATTTTATTCACACTTATCACTTACAAATAGCTAACACTCTTCCAATTAAAGGGGAACGTTAACGCGATCTATCGCAGCCGACTAATTTCGCTAGACTGCCGATACTACGGCTGAACGGTCACTTTTCGCTGCTGATACGTCTTCCATTGACAACGTTGTGCGAACTTTCGGATGACTGGCATATCGGAAACTGAATTAATTGCTATCTTCGAAACAGTGATTAGGCGACGCCTAAGGCACTTCATAAAGGGGTCAACTGTAGCCGGCGGCAGCTTTCGATCGATGCGATTTGAATAATTTGCAAATGCGTTGATCTGGACGATGGTCGCTTCGGAATGCGTCATGCTAGCATCGGGGTAAGTCTGATTGAAAAGTGTGATGTCATGTGAATTACAAGTAAGTCGCTGTAAGAAGGAGGCTTGTTACGGGGAAAAACTCTCGCAAATTGAGGTGACACGTGATGAGTTTGCTTTAAGAGCAAACAATTTCAATCAGAAGTTAAAATGGAAGTTGAAGTGCAAATCAGGTTTTCCGATGTGTTTTGTAGAAAGGGTGTGCCCATATTAGAGGGCTTTTAAGAATATTTGCTATCACAGCTCAATCGGTGAAGGGAGTGAGAAAACATTGCTTTTCTGCACAAAGAAACCTGTTTCGGAGGTCTCTCGCTTTCTGAGACATCTGTTAAGAATTTTAATAGGAAAGGCTACTTAACACGATCGAATGTGTCGTTTGCAGTACAAGAATGTTTGCTTTTAACAGAAATTGTGAATCATGGCAATAATTTGTTGAAAATGAATATTTCTTCAAGGGGCAGGCAGAGGTGGACATTTGCTTTGACCACTCAGCACGATCTTTTAAAAGAAATAAAGGAGCGGCTATATAAGCCGAGAAAAGTCACTGAACTCGTACTGCAAAGTTTTTCTTTAGTTTGTCACTACATAAATTTTGTCTTATTTAAATTAACATTCTGATAAAAAAATACAGTCAAATGAGAATAATTTAACTCTAGCATTGCTAATCTATGTGGATTCTTAGATAACAGTTTGCACACAAGGCCATGTGATAAGAAGAGAAACTGCCATTTTTTTATACAAAACTTGGAAAAATTGAAATTAATCAGAATTGATTAGATTGCTTCCAGTAGAGTTTGGCACGCTTATTGTTATTTTCTAATCTGCAGGTATATTACACTGACTATGTCGTAATTACTTATCATTTATACATATTGGGGGTGTTTCCTTCGCGAATTAAAGCCGCAAAAAATATTGACTTAGCCGACTTGTCATCGAACGTATTTTGTCAGAATGACTTTTTTTTCAAAAATGTGAAGAGGATATACAAATTTTAAACAAACAAAATATAAAAGTTTTCTTTAAAATACAAGACTAGCACATATTCCACAATTTTTCTTTTTTTCTTGATACAAATTTTATCACAAATTCTGGTGATAAAAATGTCATTCTCTGAAAAGTCAGTCAGCGTCAAAAGTGAGTGTACAGCCATCAGGAGAAAGTTCATCCTCAAAAATAATATATACCAGCAGGAGCTAAGGCGGACGTGGGCACATCAAATTAAGGCTTAAACTCATACTTCAATAAACACTATATTCAATTTTAAACGACTGTAAACATATAGTAATTAAATCAGTTTGTAAGAAAAATTGGCAAAAATCAAGCGTCAAAAGTGAGTTTACATTTTGGTGCTTACACGATTGTTTTCAATGTTTGTAAAATATAACGGCTCTTTCCCGAACGATTATGTATCGGCATAAGTATGGTATGATACAAACTGATTATTTGTTCTAGCTTTAAACAGACAGTATAAAATTTATAGGCTGTGTCTTTAAAGTAAGTTATTTTTCAAAATGCGATTCGACGACGCTCGCGCTCGCTCGTAAAGAAAATTGTGATATCAGAATGGGTATTGGCGAAGTAGCTGAAGATGTCGGCATATCGAAGTAAAGTTCGTTCCAAAATTGAACTGAATTTGCTTTTACTTGTTATGAATTTTTTGCCAAAAACTATACCGTTATCATGTCTCATTCACCGTATTTGTCAGATTTGGCTCTCTGCGAATTTTTCCTGTTCAAGGGAAGGGACCAATGAAAGGAAATCGCGACGATTGAGAAAATACATACCGAGTCGCTGAGAGAGCTCAAGAGCATATCAGAACTGCTGTGAGTATTGGGAAAAACGCTGTGTATTATATCTGAGGGGTGGTAGCTTTGAGAGGGATGAAATAGAAATTGATGAATAAGTAAATATTTTTTGAGCAGACTTCGCATATACCATATATGCTATCGCGTTTTTTCATATATCTCAAGCCCTTATTCTGTATTTTTTTCCGATCACCATCTCAAAACGTCGTTGATTTTCGACCATTATTGATTAAAATCCACAGATTTTTATAATGTATAAGCAATTCCTGGACTGAACTTGTCATGAATTCTCTCCCTTCTAAGTTGCTGCCAACTTCTCAAATATTGTCACATATCGCCACGCGGAGTCGGCAATTGTTGTAAGTTCATTTTACTTGCAGCCAAGCGCGAGTAATTATTGCAAGAAGCAAAACCATGATCACGTGGACTTTAACGAGGTCCAATTTATTGATCTGTTCACAGTTAACGGTCATGTGAAATGCCGTTAACAACGATGTCTGACGAATATACCCGGCAAAATTTACTTGCAGTAGTCCATTCATTGTCACTCTTGCTTTGAACAGCTGCGAATAATCGAGTTTGTAAACATTTTTCACGAAATTAAATTCATGTGCAGTAAAGTTAGGAAATATAATTTTAAATTTTCAGTTCAACATGCGCTCAAGAAACAAACGACTGCTGCTTGGTAGAAATTTTAACAGGTTATGAGTTGCAATATTTAAAATATATAATATTAGAGTCGATCTCAAAAGAAACAGAAAAGCCTCGGAACGGAACACATTCAAAAAATAATCGATTAACATTGCCTGAACAACAGAGCCAACATTTTTGAATTTCCAGCATTTTGAACTTTATTCTTAAGAAATACAGTTCCCAGATGTACACCGACAGTCAAAACGAACGAATCTTCGAGGAAGCGAGGAAACTGCCTAAAAGGCTTTGAAATTTAACTCCTGACAGATTCAAATCTCTGACGAAACATAAAGAGTTCGAAGCCGCGATAATATCAGTAGTCTAAGACGTGCTCTTAAGCTTGAAGATAAAAATCCTTCTGTTTAGACAGGATGCGGCTTGCACTAATGGTGTTTCAACAGTTAATCTGGAGCTCTCTGCAGATATGTTTCTGTAAACTGATTTCAGATTTTTTGAATCATGTGTCAAATATTGATTCCAATCACAACGAGAAGAACTTTTTTTCTATGGGGTGACCAAAAATTCATTACTTAATTGCCAATGCACGTTGAAGTGCTTGCACGTGTTTAGTTTGGGCCACTAAAGCAGATGTTTAAAAAAAAGTTGGACTAGTGTATGTATAGGAAACAAGCAAAGACTCATTAGGCGTGCTTTTGTAGTCTCGTTGAAAAATTTAAACGGGAAAGGATTCTCACGGATGTTCAAGAAACCTTTGAGCCATTAAAACAATTGCAGAACGATCAATAATATTTGACGGCAGATGTATATACTCTACTGCTCTTGGTTTGCGGATCAGAATTTGGGACGGTTTTAGGAGCAACAACTGAGTTACAGACTTCCTGTCAAGTGTGTCACGTTTTGCCATCAGCTAAGAGGGAAACATGTATTCCTCACAGAATTGTGCGATCTTTATAACAGCTAATACTTCGTCATCATCACTGCCTCAAACTGCTTTAATTCCTCAACGGAATTAGGGTTAACACACATAACTTCACGCGGAAGTACAAAGGACATCAATTAGCCTAAGGGCATCCTTAAGTCAGTGCCACTTACTCTTCTATACTTGGGAATGTTTCGAGGTATACGGGCAATAATATTATCCCCTCTAGGTGACAAAAAAGTAACGTTTATAATTATATAATATCACAAACAATCCTAGGAAACGCACGAACACCAGATGTCAGAAAACAGTATAGAAGATTAAAATGACTGTCAATCTTAATGAATGTCATTGTCGAATTGCATTTTTCTGTTTCAATTTTTCGTTATACAATTCTATTCAGACACTAGATGAACTGAACTCTGAACAAGCTTAGATTCTCATTAACAGAAGTAAGTTTTTGATTATTGTTCAGGATTTAATTCACTCCTAATGGTGACACTAATGACAATACGTAACAATAAACCGTTAAAAAAACCGATTGTCATTAGTATCATTTTCAAACAAACAAACAACAAGATAATTCATTAAAATATTCAATTTGACACTCAATCATCAACTCACATCTGCTTCCGGTAATCAGCTGTGGATCGGTTTCTAGAGAGACGAGCACGACACACGGCGACGCACAGTACTGGCACAACTTGGCGGGATGATGATTCGCGCTTAACTAAACAAGTTGTGGTATAAAATTCGCAAGCCTAAGTGGGGGAGATTCGCACATACCTTGGCTGGCACTATTTATTGAAACTAATCTTCGATGAGTTAGTGTAGAGGGATGTGATAGATACTAGCTAGCTAGCGGTCCCTTTTGTGGGAAAAAATGTGCTTAGTAATACTATAGAGATAAAGCTTCGTGTGACCGATGGCGAGAGTGACATTGGTACGTTGAAGTGATGTGCTACGCGGACACACTTTACAGAGTTAAATTAATACTTTTCTTATCTGAATGGCAGAAGTGAAAATGTTTATAGCAATCTTAGTCGCGCGTAGGCTTTTGTTAAATTTAGATTAGATAGTTTTATTTTGTTTGCAGTTGGTGTAGTGGAATTTGTTGACATAGGGTAGGCGGTCTTTTATCGACACGTGTCAGCAATTAGGATGACTACGTCTGAATGTTTTCATAGTTTTGATTTGAACTCAGCTCAACCTGGTTTTTGTTAATAAACATGGGGTTAGCTTGCACTCAAGTACGCATTTTGTGTCATACGCCTGATGTTCTTTCATTTGAAGAAGATACTCTAGTACTGACAAACTTTGAATTGAATTTAAATTAACAGATGTTTTCTAAAACTTGTGGCAGAAATAAACTCAAAGCAAATGGCCCCCATCGAATACGTCACATCCCACAGGTCTAATGTTAACGACAACCACGTGCGGTAATGACTTCACATTAAAACGATTACAACTTGTTTACAAAACTTATGTGCCACGTACGAGTATATTGGCATCGATGTCATATTTCAGGTTTCATGTGCGAGTCTTACGCAACACTGCCGACTAAGGCTGCATCAATTGTGCGTTTTAATTGAATCTCTAGGAACAAATGCCAACTCTCCCAGGCACGAAGAGCAGAAAATGATTCTACTAATGCATGACTGCATGATCACAATGTAAGGGTAGGCGTAAGTGACATGCTTCTTAATTAGGCTACTATGTAATATCTGATGTCCTACAAGATGTCTATTATTTTTTGTACGAAATTGAAGGCTTTATGCTGTAGAATGATCCGCTTTGAGCCAAAGATGCACCAGTTTGTTGGATAACTAGCTGTCATTTTAAAGACTTCGTCATAATATATCTCTCGCATAGAAACCCGAATAGAAATTGATTTTCCAAAGCCTCTCTTGAAACGTATTTTCTACCATCAAAATAGCAATCACTTGGTGTTAAAACCGTACTTTATGGTGAATGCAAAGAATTTCTCGAAGTTTTGAGGGGTAACTCCCGAGGTGTGTGGCCTGGCATGTTCTTGATAAAAGCCAACTATTCCTTCGTTAGCGATGTTTCTGAGCGATTGCTTCCTTTAGAAGATCTAATTGTCAGTATACGACCCAATTAAGAGTTTGCCCCTAGGAGAGATGCTCGTGGTAGTTGTTTCGCCGCCAATCCCACCAATCACAGAACAAAATCTTCCATTTACACAACCTCAGTTGCAAGCCAATGAAACAAAAATTAAGTTAGATACCAAGACGCCTCAAAACGTCACCATAAAGAGGGTTTGTAGAGACCTACTGCTGTACAGATAGGCTAGAAAAAAAGTTTCGGAGAACTTCGCTAAGAAATTGGTATTTTCTGATGTCACATGCCAAACACTTTTTTTGTTTCGGCCTGTCAGTTCAAGCCAAGCAATTGTACAAGCCACGCCTATCAGTCATACAAATAAAATAGTAAAAAAATCTATTTTCCGCAAAGAAAATTAACAAACAACACCGAGAATTTAATTGAAAGAAAACTTTAATTTATACACTTGCATCAAAGAGTTTTTTTTTATTTTCAAAACATCCAATTTTCTTATAGTTAGAATTCAATTCCTTTTTCATCATCAGTACAAGTTGGATGTGGTCCTAGCCGAGCCTCATCTTAAACGCCTTGTCGAAGGTCTTCTGCAACATTATCGTTTCGCAAAATTTGCTGATCAGTTTCAGACATAAAAACACTGAAAATTAACTTTAAACTGTTCACTAAAGGATGCGTAACCCACAAATTTTATTTTGAAGTGGGAGACACCAGCGACAGAAGTATAACCATAAAAATAAAAATATTTACAGCAAACGGCACTCATGCTCAAGTAAATAAGAAGGTTAAAGGTACTTTCTTTGCATGGGCCAGATAACAATATGGCTGCTGAGGCCGAGAGTGTGAGACGCAATTTATGAACATCAACTCTCCATCGTTCTTACCAGTTCGTCAATTTATGAATTACGAGGGCGTTCAATATATTCTCGGTGTCGGGGTGAAGCTGTGGTTGTATGTATAAATTGACTTATTTATCAAGTAACACTATTTTTTTTAGTGCACTCAAATTCGCGTTTTATCTCTAGTTAAACAGAATCATAATGACAACTGAGACGATGATGGTGAAAATTGAGCATCGCGCTGTAATTTAATTTCTCCCTAAGCAAGGAAAAAGTAAAAAAACTATTCATGAAGAGATGGTGGCTGTTTACCAGCGTTCCGCATCTTCGTTATCAACTGTGCAAAAGTGGTCAAGTAAGTTCAAGAGAGGCAGAGAGAGCATTGAAGACGACCACCGCTTCAGCGCCTCGGCTTGTACGGGAGAAAGCGTCAAAGAAGCCGAAAAACTTGTTCTTGAGAATGCCCGAATAAAGGTGAAAATTATGGCAGAGATCACCAAGCGTTCAATTGGTACCATTCACACCATTCTTCATGATCATCTTAACCTTTCAAAGGTCAGTGCAAGATGGTTGCCACGAATGCTCACAGCGCCTATGACAAAAGTGAGATGTGTTGTGAGAACGCGGACGGTGTTATGAATCGAATTGTTACTGGGGACGAAACATGGGTCCACCACTATGACCTTGAAAGCAAACAAGATCCCATACAGTGGCATAAAGAAGGAACTGTCCCCCCGAAGAAGTTTAAAGTCCCTCCGTCTGCCGGGAAGCTCATGGCCACAGTTTTTTGGGACTCGAAGGGAATCTTGCTTACTGAGTACAAAAAAAAAGGTGCAACCATCAACCCCACATCCTACGCTTCCACTTTGCATAATTTGCGGGAGGAAATTAAAAAAAGACGAGGTAAACTGGCAGCGGGTGTGTTGCTTCTCCATGACAACGCTCCTGTTCACAAGGCGCGAGTTTCCAAGGCTGCTGCGCGAGATTGTAGTTTCGAAGAAATCCAACACCCACCCTATAGTCCAGATCTTGCCCCTAGTGATTAATTCTTGTTTCCGAATTTGAAAAAATGTTTTCGTGTCGTAAATGGGTATTTTGCAGAGAAAAAGGAAATTTCTTTTTTTGAGGGTTTAGAAAAGCTTATCTCAAGATGTAACAAATGCATTGATGTTCGGGGAGATTATATTGAAAAATAAAAACAATTTTAATTGAATTCGCATTTTCCTTCAAATCGATACCGAGAATATATTGAACGCCCCTTGTAGTTTTAGGGAAACTCTGCACAAGCTTCCCGGACTGTTCGTTTACAAGATCCAGTTGACTCAAACGCACGACCATCCGCTTCGTTATAGCTTTGCAGTTTTGCAAAATCATCGTTTCTCATAGTTTCTGACGTTAACTCGAAGGCCATCACATTATTATCGAGAAGCCAATGTATCCGCAGAGAGTGACAGGTTGATGTAGATTATGGAGTGGTGGCAACTTTTTTCTTTTGGGAGTAACGTTACGGGCAACGGTATACGGTATAGACCCATGTTAGACATTTTTATTTTTTACTTAAACTGGACACAGTGAAGATTTGGACGAACTCTGGTTTAGGCAGGATGGCGCACCATGTCCTACAGCCCATGACGCGATCAATCGTTTACGCACCAAATTCTTAAACGGTGTCACCAGCAGCTTTGGCGATGTCAAATGGCTACGATTTGGACATTTTTGGACATTTTTTTTGTGGGGACCGATGCTATGCCAATGATCCAGAAAAGACTATAATTTATTCTCCAAGGAATTCGTAAGCCTTAGCCCGAAAGGTTTGGAAAATTCGGGTGACGGATTGCACACTTGCAAAGCAGTCCGAGGCAGCAACTTCGTCACTGTTGTATTTGATAATTAATGGGAATGTTTGTTTTTGGTTGTTGTAGATTATTATTATTATGTTTGTTTTTGGTAATAATTCGTTTTGTTCTTCTCATTGCATTTTTCGAAAAAATCTTGAATTTTAAATTGGATTTCTTCTTTATTTTGACTTTTGGATGACAATGAAACAAAGCATTGTGTATGGTTCAAGATACACTTCGTTAGGGCCACTTTTCCAAGCCGCACAATTGAACGTTGAAACAATGAGAAATTATAATTTTCAAATTATAATTAATATGGTCGGAGGTAAACACCAGTTTTCTGGAGGACGGTTCAACGTAAAGAACCTTCCCCTGTAACTATCAACTATGCTTTATTTCAAATATGAATTTGTTATGAAGTTATTTAATGAAAATCATACTCCTTTGATGCAATGAACGAAGAATTGAGCAATTTATGTTCTAGAGACTGAGGTTGCACATTTCTCCTTAAAAATAAGCTGCATGGAGCGGATAATAAAACCAGAGGCTTGTCTCTGAACCTAGTCGAAGAAAAAAAGAAATAAAACGATATTTTGTTTGTCAGAAGAAAATCTACAATTGTTTTGTTTGTTTATTTGACAGTTTTTCAAAAATTTGTTTAATTCTAGCTAAATTAATTTCAACTTAATTTTCAAAAGCCAGTGTGTGATTTATATATCGTTACGACAATGTTATTTTTTATTCGTCTCTGTTTTTTCTCCACATTTTCATTATCTTCTGTATTCATTTCTTCTTTACTCTGTATCGCACTTACATACATATACATACATATATTATTTCTTTAGTTACTTTTCTCTTTAATCTCCTCTTAAATACATTATTATAAATGTTTTCTTTTTTGCGTACATTTTGTTTGTAATGTGTTTTGTTTTTTTTATTTTTCTTGTATTTTTGTTTTCTTTTCCATTGTTAGTATATATAATATATAGAAATATATGTGATAGAAGTACATGGTAATTATTCCATTATCATTTATAATAATAATTCAATGAGATTACAATGTGACCGTTAGAAACAAACAAATTGAACTGCAATCAAAAACAAACAATTTCAAACTGAGATTATTTTTTTTTTTTCGTTTTGGTTTTTGAAAGAGTTCCGTCTGCAAATTTTTCTTCTCAACAAGTACATTTTGCCCCTTCATCGTTTAAAGGAAATTTTGTAAAGTAAAAATTATTTTATTCATACTTTTTTTTCTCTTTTTTTAGTATTTTTAATTTTTTTTATTTTTAAATATATAATGTGCTACAAAAATAAAGTATTTCATTTTTTTCCTTAAGTTTTTTTCTTTTAAATTTTTTAATGGTTTATTAGATTTATTACTTCTCACTGTGTGTGTGTGTCGTGTGTTTTGCGTGTGTTTGTGAGAGAGAGAGTGTGTTTATATTTTGGTATCCTTTCCTGTGATTAGTTAAAGTTCAATTTCCAAGTCACTGGTCCTCATCTCGTTCGAGGTGTGCTCTGTTGCCCGTTTTTCCCCCCCAAAAAAGATGCCTTCGATTTACCGCTAAGTCATGTTGTGAGTTTTTGTTTGTTGTTTTCGTCTGATTTGTGTTTGTTTTTTTCTGGTGACATTCTCTTTATCGTGTGGTCTAAAATCGTAGAAAAAAATTATCCTTCGCGCAAGATTCCATTCCGAGTGGCAAAAGCCCTCAATAGAGGTTAAAGTACACTCTACGGTAAAAGTACATACACATACAATTTTTTCTTCATAAAGTGAATATATATTTTCTATTTAATTTAATTATCACTTAACTAATAGGAAAATTTGAGGAAGATTTAGAATTTAAAACGGAAAAAAAATATTTTTTTTTCATTTTCTTTGTGAAAACTTCAAGCGGAGCTATGTTCAACAAGTGGAACCACGAACTGAGATTTAAATTTTTTGAAGGTGATAAACTGGACAAAGTTGATGTGATTGTTCTTTGAGACAGTGAATTTGTTTTTGGCAGTGCTGTTCGTCTGCATTTGGTTCTCCATAGAAGTAGAGACTTGTTTGTATACTTCATGAGATAAATTCTTGAATTAACATCAGAAAGGTGAAGAACTAATTGAGCAGATGTCGAACAGTTATTTTCGATACCAAGTCACCAGTAAATGGTTAGGCAAATCAGGGCATGATAGATGGACAGTTAACAGCTTTCTTAACAATATGAACACGACTTGGCAACTTTTAAGCAAGTTTGCGCTTTTTTTGTCGAATTTTACGTCATGAAACATTTAGCATACGACGTCGGTTCAAGGTCTGCTTATGTCTCTTATGTTTTAAGATAAACTAATTGGAGGGTACTGCAGTTCGCACTTATTTTGTCAATGCTAATGATCTGTTCCTAGTGAAAGGAATCTAGAGTTATATGCCTATTCAGATGGGCAAAAAATGACGAACATTCTTTAAGTTGTTAGTTAATCCCTATTCGTTATAAGCAACTGGTAATTTTTTCGTTACCAGAGTGAATTTTTTTTAAATTTCTTGAATGCAAATTGGGGCAAAACACTTATACTTCAAAACGGTGCACACTAAAATTTTCAGATCGGTCATTAATAACCATGACCAAACCGTTTACTCTTATGATCAGCTCCATAAGAATACGGTTTGGTAAGTTAAGGCCCTGAAACATAAAATTTAATGCGACACCTTACTTGTAATCCACAAGTTTTGAAACTTTCATAAAGAACTAATCAATTTGTTGAACCTAAACGCTCTACATTTAAAAAGCAAAAAGAAAAATTAAATTTTTGGATGGAATCCGGAGTATCAAGCCGTCGGAACAGTAAACATAAACTGCATTACCTACTGTGCATCACTTCGTTTCTTAACTTTGAAAATCATCTCCCTGTTTCTTAAAAGTCTTTATGACTTTGTGCTGTAGCCTTAAATTAATTTATAATCTGAAATTTTGCAAGTAGAATGCTGGACCTTAACTTATGGTAAAATGTTTGGTTATCCTTTACAAGATTTTGAAACATAACCTCCTTAGGAAGGCAGTTTCTTTGATATAAATCTTGAAGTATGAGTTGAGGTGACGGGTTTTCAGTCAATTATAGCATATACGCTTCATATTAATGCATATCATAAATAAGACGCGTAAATTCATCATTCACTGCATGCAGAGAAAATACAAATTCATACAATATACTGAAACTCAAAACCTACAAAATTTCCCCTCGGAAACTTGGATAAGAAATAATGTATTAAAATATCTAACCTCACCTTCACTTCAACTCATATCTGTTGACAACCAGGAAATTTGCAATACTACTTGGAGACGACTACCCGAGGTATAGGGGCTCATTCATGTTTGGGGATTTACTTTTTCGAACTGGTGTATCAAGCCCAGACAACACAAGGTTCCTGCCCATGTATGGAGCTTCATGTGCATAAGTAATCGCTGTTGCACGCTTTGAATGTTCACCTTCACACGTACTTCAAATCACGTCAGACGAAAATCGATACATATATCTGAAATTGCAATTCCGTAGAAATAGTAAGCGGTTGTAAATTTGAATATTTATCAAAACTGTTTGTTTGACAGAGTTGTTTTTTATGATCACTGCTAACAGATTAGTGCTTGAACATTTATTCCCCTATTATGAAGATTTTCTTACAACCTGTCATAAAGTGACATTACAAAAACCAACTGCGTTAAAAAACTGAAACAAGTTTAACGGCCTTCGTAATAATGGCACAGGCGCTTACGTATGAAAGAGGTGACCCTTGTTTAGTGAAATTCAAATCAAGCATTTTACTATATTTAGTTAGATGATGCGATTTGAGTCCTTTATTGTGTGTTTGCACTCTAGAAAAAATCATAATCAATAAACTGGGCCGGATTAATACAGCTTTTTTGTTGGAGGTTGAAAACACTGCACTGGAGCACTCGGACTCAAGAACTAGTTCATTGTATCACTAGGCAGTAACTTACATTCAATGCAATTTCTTGGTCGTCGCGAGGAATATACGCCAGCACTTCTGTGATAAAGAGCTTACGCATTCAGCTCCAAACCACATCAGCACTAAACAGCCGCCACCCGATCCAAGCGAAGGCGAGACAATGACAGAGAAAGAGTTTGGTAGTGACTTCACCTCCTCTACAGGCGTCGCAGAGGTTTTCATCAATAAGCCCAAGCACACTTAAGTGCCTAGCGAAGCTGAAGTGTCAGTTTAGTTCGTCAACATGTCTGTTGTCTTTTTGACGTTCGTTTTGTCTAGAGATAATAGAAATGCCGCGGATTTCTTACTGAAGTTTGAGAGCATGCACTTGGTTGGCCTACATCATAGAAAGTTATCTCTGGTTGTGCCGATGAGGAACCCAAATATCGATGGAGGTCTTAACTAAGGACGTTGGTAGTCCCTAGGTGGGTTCCGCCTCTATGAATGCCCCTTTTGATTCCTCCTTAAAAAGTTTATTGGTAATCTCCTTTCCCATGATCCCGTGGTGTTCCGGGACCCAGACAAGTTTTAGCGAATTTACTCTGCCGACCAAATTAAGGAAAGATTTGTATTCCTGTACTATCTTAGAAGTGGTTTGGGGGTAAGGTAAGGAGTAAGGCCTTCACTTGGCTGACGCTACAGACACAGACACTTCGCACCTTTCACTTGTTTTTCGCAATATAATTGGTTCAAATCAAGATCGCAAAGGTTTCCGCCTGGAAGACCGACTTGAAGTTAAAGTTAAAGAGGCGTGAAGTCTGTGAAGTGAATGCATCTTCAGAACCATCCATCGTCTTGAGGTCGTCCGTGAAAATTCGGTATGTACTGCTTAATCTACATTTAAGCGCTTTAAATTCAGCTTGTCGTTTCAAAAATTCGACAAGAAATGAACTTCGAAACGAAAAAAATTGAAAAAGTTTATCTACCATCATTCACCACAAGGTCTCAATCGTCTCATGTAAGCGTATGAATTGTCAATTTTTAGCGGAATGCACTCGAAGGATATTTAAACATTGTTGGGCAACGAATTGCAAAATTGTGTGTGGTTTTCTTCTTCTGGACTTGTCTAAAGATATTTCGAAAAAGACGAGAATGGTGGTCCTCTGTTACGTCTGTTAGATCCTCACTTGCAGCTGCATACATTCCTTCAATCTTTCCCTGTCCTGTATACCTGCCAAATTCCAATGAAAACATGTCTTGGAAACACATTTTTAAAGACTTTGTCTTAAATCATTTGGATTTGTGGATTTTCAAGGGTTTGTTGAGGATTTTAAAATTTATATCAACAGAAGCTTAGTAACAGAGGAAACACTTGTTAATGACGATTTGTAACAAGTGCTCATACGTCTGTATATCTGCAAGGGTTTGTTACGTAAATATTATATATTTCCGTTTTATTCCTAGTGATGCCATATAAGTATGCCACGTCTCAAAAGTCGTCATCGTGGTAATTCGTATTTTGTGATGTTGGCACACTCACTTCACTCACAAATCAACCCTATCTCTAGGCCAACATTCTAGGTCATATTTGTCTAAGATTCAAAAAATACTTCTTATCACCCTGCAAAAGACCAATTCCACTTCCTATCACCTTCAAATTCAAATCACACAACACCTTCCACTTGTGAACTGTCACAACAATAACGTCCTTCATAACTGTTATTCTCATTCTCAAATTAAACCGAAATGAAAAGAATTTTAAGATAAATCAAAGTAAATGTTTGCTTATGTACAATGCATGCAAATCTCTAATAAAATGGAAGCATTAGTGCAGCATTGCCAGATATGATAGATATTCATGACTAGCTTGATAAAAAATTAAATAACACTTTTTAAGTTTATACACGTACAGTACAGTGTAACTAGTTAATCAACAATTTCAATAAAGTATATCATTTGAGAAAGATAAAAGAAAATCTCTTAAAAAAAGAACCAAAGCACAACAATGGCTGATGTGTTTACAAGAGTATTTTTGAAAACGCTATTTTAAACATTTTTTGTTTCGGTTTCGTTTTCGTTTCGTTTTGTTTTTTTTTTTTTTTGATTCATAGAAAGAAAAAATGGAAAAACTGTTCTTTAACATGTTTCATTTATTATGTTTTTTTTGTTGGCTGTAAGTGAGCCGCTTAAATTTTGATGAAAACTTGTTTTTTTATTATTCTTTGTGCTCGTTGCTTGTTGTTTTTTGTTTTGTCAATATATATGTATAGTCAAAACATAAGCAAAAAAACTATTCTTAACAATTTCTGCCTGTATATGTAAAATTTTGTTGTTTTTTGTTTTTTTTTTCTTGGAAGGATTCACGAAAAAAGGTAGAGAAGAGTTGATTTTTTTTTTGTTTTTTCCCGTTTTTCTGTTTTGTTTTTGTAAAAGCAATTTTTAGCATATTAAAATATATATTCTTTTTGTTTTGTTTAAATAATCAAAAAAGTGTCTTTTTTAAAAAGTTCATTTTTGGTTTTTGAATTTAAATTCTTTTGCGTTTTTATTTATCTTCTTCAATTCCTTCGTCAGTAACTTTCTCCTTTGATCCCTTTTCGTTGCTGATATCACACTTTTCAGCCAGCATATCTTCGATGCCTTCGTCGACGACTTGATTCTCGTCGGTGTCCAAGGCCTTGCCGTTGGTTTCGCGCGGTGTCATCTTGACACGGCACGTCTCGTAGGCCTTCTCGAAACCGAGTTTTGTGTAGAGATTCCGTGATGCGTCGTTCTCTGGACGAATGACCACGAATGGAGTGTAGCCACGTTCGATGACAAGTTGGGTTAGGGTTCTAGCTAAACGAATGCCATAACTGTCGCAAAAGAAGGATGCGCTTTAGACCTTCAAGAAGTGTACAGTTTACATCGACTTACCCCTTCCGTCGATAGTCTGGACGTGTCTGCATCGAAAACATTGCACCATAATACGAATGAACCATCCAAGCGGCCAACTCGTCTGTGTCCTTTCTAAATATTCCCAAGCCGGGTAGCACCCTCACTAATATCTCAAACACTTCAACGCATTCAATTTCACTGGCCGGATACAGATCGTGGATGCCTTTGACATCGTCTGTGGTAAGCGGACGCATTTCAGCCTCGTCTGGCGGTAAACTATTTCAAGGGAACATCAAATGAGCATCAAGAAGGATTGCATCAATGGGGAAAGGACTTACTCTTCCAATTGCAATTCGGTATTTAAATTCTTACAAACATATATATCGCCTTCCAGTCTTTCCATTATTCCAAATGTCGAATAAAAGTCATCCAGGCGATTCATAATATCCTTGTGCGTAAAGTTCAGGTACAATGGCTTCTGCCAATCTATCAGCACGTCCTCGGTGCGCATCAGATCTACACATTCTATGCGGCTCGAAGGACAAAAGATTCCAAAACTTTGATAAATATTGTTGTTGGGCTGCAACGTAAAAACAGCACTCATAAGTTTTTTTTGTGATATGTGTGGGAGGGGCTGTGAAGTTTACTTACCGTAAGCGTGCATCCGGGAAAATGTAAAATTATTGGTTTCTCTGGCCAATCCTTGGAAACGTAGAAATGGAAATCCCAAACTCGATCATTCAGGTACGTCTTAATTGTTTGATGAAACTGTAAAGATTTAAGTGAATGATTTGTTAGTTTTCAAATGGAATATTTTTAATAGCAATTGTGGTGATGTAGGGTAATGAAGCGATAAAAGAAGCATTTTTCGAAGGGACGGCTGCCATCGGTGTGTCTATGTCAAAACTTGAAAATGCTGTCCCCACAAATAAGTAACAAGGAAAAAAAAACGTTGTCGGAAAACACATTTGAATATTAAACTTAAATGATTAACTATTGAGGAGAAAAGTTTTTTTAAGGCAATTTGACCACAACTCCTCTGCCTCGTTAAGTTAGACAAAATGCGTTTACGGACCATGATAGGTGTGATAACATGCCACTGTGCCATTGGTACATATGCTTTCAGACTCGACCTATCTCGTAATGATTTCTGCAGGAGCTAAGGACATAAGGATGAGATAGAATCCATCTCTGATCTCTTTTGTCACTGTCAAGCTCTTGCAGGAAGGAGAAAAAAAAACAGCTTGGGAAGTACTTTCTTGGTGAACTCAGTGACATTCGCGTGGGTCTCCCAACAGCTACGTACTTGATTGCGAATGGTTTTAGAGGACAATAACTATCCGTGCCACAATTGCCCGGTGGCGGCCTAAGAATGATTGCCTGCTGAAAACCAGCAGCTCTAACTTAACTTAACCTTACCAATTGCAAGATCTCTCACTTGGGAGGCACGATGATAACACTTGTTTTAAACCAAGCTTGGCACGGGTTAACGATGATTTACACCTTCGACCTTGAAACTTAGTGTCAGACACAAGCAAATGATCACAGCAAACACTTTCTAAGTTAATTATTTTATTTTTTAACATCTCTGTAACATAAGTTACGCAAATTGAGTGTCACTTCAGGGAAATGGAAAAACTACTCGTGTGTGTCGCGTTATTGCTTTCTCAAGAGGAGATTTCGGACGGCAAAAATCTCGAAAAAAGGAGGTGCCTTAAAAAAGAATGCGAAATGAAGACTGTTGAAATCGAACGAGGGATCTCTGGCGTTTGAGTCGACGCACTAGTTTTGTCAAGATGCTGTACAGGCAATTGTTGCCTCACGAGTGAAGAGCTCTTGCAGTTAACACATCACTCAATAAGTCCCGGGATTGACATATAGGGACACATCACTAACAATTGAAAACAATGGAAAAAACAGAATTTCGTGTGTTGATTAAACACTGCATTTTTATGGGAAAAAAATACTGTGCAAGCTCAGCAATGGCTTGAAAAGTGTTACAGGGACGCTGTTCCATCAAAAACAACTATTTTTGTCGGTGGTATGCTAACTTTAAATGTGGCCATACAGACACCAAATATGGTGAACGCTCTGGAAGACCGAGGTGTAACCACCTCACACCTAAAAACGTCAAAAAAGTATACAAAACCGTTTTGAAAAACCACAAAGTGAAATTGCGTGAGATATTTCACTTTGTGGACACTTTAAAGATATCAGAAGGCAGTGTGTACACTATTTTGCAGGAACATTTGTCCATGGGTGCCACGTGTGCTCACAATGGACCAAAAACAGCAACGTATCGATAAGTGTCGACTTTGAACAGTGAACTTTCAGAAAAGTTTTCTAAACAATTTGTACCATTTGGGTGTTGTCAGCATCTCAAAAGATAATTGTAATGATGAAATGACTAATAGTCGAATCTGCACCTTTATGCAATTTTTGTATATATTGGCATGTTTTAGGAGTAAATTGAATGCTGTCATATTTTGCAAACAGTGAAATTCAAATAAATTGATTAGGTGAAGAGCCGTATTCCTCTTCGGCCATATTGGTCACTGTTGTGTAAAGTAAACACATTTTATTTCATTACGAATATGATGGACAGGTCATAGTCCTCTATTACCATGTTTATGGAGGCGGAACAAACCAAAATGCACTTCCTCCCGAAATATGGCAGCCTGGCGGTTATTTGATGTGGTGGCAAATTAACATGCTAAAAAGCTTTTAAGCAATATCGCATAGTGACATGGTGTAGCGGTTCGAACAATTTTAGTGAAAAGGGTGGTCACTACGTAAATGCATAAACCGCATGCTATTTTGGACAGTACACTACCTGACGCGGACATGTTGATTAAACAATCTAATCATATGACATGAACTGTATTCCGAGTTTAGATACTTAATGATATTAACCCTTGCAGATGGAGCAGCTATTAATGCGTTATACCTCAAAATTAGGTCACTTATTAAATATGATACCATGAAATTAAGGCCCTTTGCAATGGTAACTTAAAAATAGTTTAGAGTGACGTTAGTTTTAGGTCAACTTGTTTTCCTATTAATGTGCAATATGTGAGATTTTTCTACAGAGATTTTTGGTCCTTTAAAGAGAATGTTCATTGCGTATGGACATCTATAAATAAAACACAGAATAAAGGTTTTAACATCAAAAGTTGTTATAAAGACTAACCAGCCTTAAAAGAGAGTATTATAAAAAAAATTGGAAAAGATTGCTTGCTTAGAAAAGCTCTAGACACCCATCTTCAACTAAGTTCATAAGTTTTGTCATCTTTTCAGATATCAAAGATGAGAGTATCGTCACCTTAGACATATGCAACAGAACACCAAATAAAATATGCCAACAGTGTTTTCTAGAGTTGTTCCATGTCTACAAAAAATAGAAATGGAAATTATTTGCTAACCGATGAATGCAAAACTGAGTTCGCCATTACCTTTGCGATCTCCAAATAATGTTAACTTATTGTCAAAGAAACCGCTGCCACAGTTTTTCTGGAGAAAGGACGTTTTGCAATTTGTCGGCCTATGACACTCACCGGTAACACAAAAGTTATCATCTTTACCAACATCCTTACATATCTACATTGGGAGCAATAAAGAATTTGCATAATAACTGGGGCAATCAGGACTGAAGACGATCACACTAGCCAGCAGGAACTACGAGGTAGTCAAGAACTTCGTCTTACTCGGCTCAACAGCCTCAGTCCCGAAATCAAATGCAGAATCACTCTTGTTAGTTTCTGTTTTTTTTGAGCTTAAGAGGCGATGGAGTAATAGAGTCCTCTTTCGAAGAACTAAACTGTCTTTGTATAACAGCTTCTCCTTTACGAAGAACTTTACTAAAAGTGGATGAAGATGCCTTAAGTCTTTTCGTCTTTCTTTTCGATGCGTGTGATTTTTTTTTCTGTTTGCGGTAGTGGCATCTGGTGGAGAAAATCAAGCGACGGGCTTTGTGGGCTGTATGGCGGCAGGCACTTAGTTCAGCGTCTTCGAAGAGTATATGGACTCCACTGCTCCAACCCTAAAAGTCTTCGAATCCGAGCCATTGTGACAACGCAATAGGAGACGAATAAGTTGAAATGGCGCACACAAGGGAAGAAGGACCTCAGTTGGAAGCAGCTGGCGAGAGGTCGTGCTAGTTGGAGAGGCATGTTGTTTAAGGTCCAGATCCACCGCGAACTGTAGAGTCATTAAAAGAAAACAAAGAGTTAACTCGATTGTACACAATTATTGCGTGAATTTGCAAACCGTTACTGTCTTTGTTAAGCAAAATTTGTAAATGGGCTTCTTCCAAAATGATGTCGGACAGTCACCGTGATTAGTGTTCGCTATTGCGAGATGACAACGGACTTCTTGTGGCTATAAATTGAAGATATGCTCCTGGTCAATGTGTGCTTCCAACAGGATGGCTCCACTCACCAAAGAACCATCGAAGTAATGACTCTTTTGCGAGAAGAATTCAATGGCCATGTTATCACACGTTGTAACGACGTAAATTGGCCGCATTTCGATACATTTTTGCTTGATTACAATACAGCAGCCCTACCCAATGAATTGGGCATAACTTTTTTAGGTTTTTCTTACAAAGACAAATCTTATCAAGAATCCATGCGTGCTATGGGCATTGTTTCTTATAGACCATGCCTTGTCACAAGTCTTTGCCGCAGTTTTAAGACTCTCTTCTAGGCTAGTCCATAATCCTTTCGCCTGTATCGTGGCCCCTTGAGTCTTACCTTTTAATCCCGCAAATTCAGAACGTGATACTTTAGACAAACTGTGCGACACACCCAACTTCCTTAAATAAAAATATTCTAACAACTTTCACAAGAATTTATTTAAACTGCAGAAATTCTACTTTATCCTCAATCCCAGCAGAAACTAACTTGTCGTGACTAAGTCGTTTCAAAATGAATCTTCAAAGTGAATCATGTTCATTTTACCACTTTCCAAATTCAAACACTTTCACGAGTCTCCAAACGACACAAAATACCATCACAAGGGCTGCATTTTGCGCAACCAATCCTGGCCCTGAGAGGGATAATCACTTTTCCCAATCCTCTTCAATTCCATTATCCAATTCGGATGCGAGCCAACCAATAATGCCCGTATCGAGCACAGTTCCATGTAAGCGACAAATCTGATTTTCAGCACTTTCCGCCGACGACGAGTGCACTGACAACGCCAATCGCATCGAATATGGGTCATGAGCAGTCGATTTCCAGTGAAACCACTGCAGAATGTCCTCCAAGTTGCCGCCCCTCACCGGTACCCACAGCTGACCGCTGCAGCGTACACCGACAGGCAAATTCAATTACGACGGCTACTAATTGTCGCTTAATTGAATTTGCGCGCCTCACCACGACTACAGTGTCAGGGACAGGACACAGAACTCTGGAACACTTGTTTAGCGTATCACATCATGACAGCGACGGCGGCGACGACGGTGCAATCGATAAGATTCCGCGACCATTTGCGTTGCCGGAAGGTACACTGCGACTGCACAGCACCGACAGAAATCCGACAAAACTCAAAGCTGGCGCATGCATGAATAGAGACGAGAATCCTTTCAAAACACAACGCAAGGCTGCAGGTCGAACCTGGGGCCAGGCAAATGAGACAAGTGTTCGGTGATGTGTGCAGAGCATGGAGCGGGGGAGCACATCTTGCCGTATTGCACATCTGCAAGCGATACGGCCTTCACTTTGGATGGCCATGAACTCAATTGTCGTCCTCGGAGACTTTTAATCTGAGTAATTGCAGGCAGGTCCTTTTTAGTTTTGGGAGCTCGAGCATTCATTATTTCAAAGATGCACTAATCACAGGCAGAGCATCTGATTAAATGTGAGCGCATCCGGGGGACATAGTTCTCTTACAGGTGTTGTAGAAGGTATTGCGCAACCCTAGTTGGACCGACAGTCAACGCATAACAACCAGACTCCTGGCAATGATGAAACTGCAAGGACAGGCAAGAATATTTGTGAACTCACTCTTAGCAGACGACGGAGCAGAGCTTCACCTTGCGTAGGCCAGAAATTCAGCTGACTCACCTAATGTGGGCGACGTGAACCCACCCTGGGCCGCGCCATATTGAAGATGACTACGCAAAGAACCCCCCGAAAAAAGATACACGCCTAAATTCGACGCGGTAATCGTTCTAAGCGACCCCTCAGGGCTTGTCGCGCGCTCCCCCTCACTCAATCCACTGAGGAGCCATCTCCCAGAAAAACAGGTCACGCCAGCACAACCTCCCTAAACTCCCCGAAGCAAAGGCGTGATTCATAGTGAACGGATTCAAAGGATAATTGTTGACTGCCATGCACCACGGCAGTCGCCAGTTCTCCTGGCCGTCCATCGTCAACAAACAGCACGACACCCGCTCCGAGTTGTTTATCGCATTGTTGCCATTGTGACAGTTCTCTGACGTCTCGCATTTATTGCCGTGTCTTCGATTTTATTGCCCATCGAAACGAGTCTATTAGGGATCCGCAAAAGAAAAGGCTATCCCGCCAAAGGAAAAGAAAACGTTAAACAAAGTTATTAAATCCACATGACACCCTCGGCACGGGGAAAGGAGCAATTAACCGTTCCACTACCTAGGCGACACGGCACGACAGTCTTGATGTTTTCAAGCTCGTAAACGGGTCCGCAAACCCAAGGGGGGGAGGGGGGCCTCCAAAGTGGGCCACGTGTTGTGCAAAAAATCCGTGCCTGCCTACAATAATCAGCAAAATTAAGCAACAAATTCGGGGTAGTTGTCAACATTCAAATTGCTCAAGAAATGGGGCACATTTTTCAAGCATTTTTGAGGCGCTCCGTTTGATGAATGATTTCTGCAGAAGTTCTGGAATTGGACTGGTATCCGTTCTGAGAATAAATGATTACGGCAGATGGCCGTTCGTGCGTGCGACGGCGGCGCCTCATTTGAGGACTTGTTACTAGTTAGGCGAATTTTGGGATTTTGCTGCGGGTAATTGAATGATTTTGAGAAGCCGTAAGTGACGTGGAAAAAGGTGAGAAATTACAACTCCGGGGAATATGTATAAAAATAAGGATATTCACTCTGTGAAGGAAGGAAGCAAATGGTAGTCAGAGGGTCATCAAAGATGTGTGCGAACTAACACGATCAACATTCCCATTCTGTTGATTAATTCGCTCTTTCCCGATTGCTCGATTCAAACGTCGAGAAGATCGAATTGGTGGTTTGGCCACTTTCTCGTCAAAGCCCTTTCAAACTCACTAAACACACAAGACAACATTGTTTGCTGCCAATTAAGGGTTTCTGGTTGACCGTAACGACACCGCTGATTTGCGAGTATTTGTATTTTGATCCAGTGGTCCACCGTAAATGCCGTAGATATAGAAGCTTTTGTCATTTCATTTCAGTTCTGTTATTTGGCTTTGCCATGGCTTCAGTGGCGTATCTCGATCCGATGGTTTTTAAATTACTCGGAGACATAGTTGAGGTTCAATGTCATTTGTGTGCCGAATTATCTAATCTCTTGACTTATTCTTAGCTTGTAGCCGTACAGTTTTTTCTTCTTCCTTCATTCATGGTGTACGGCTGTCCAGTTTATTTAAGCTTGAGTCCTTGTCAGATGGAAAAAATGACGGTCTTATGCAAAAGTTTTCTGAGTTGAACACGAGGATTTTTGTAGCTCATCAAGAACCTCAACGTCGTCGTCGCCAACTTTGAGCAATGTAGGTGGATGGTGGGTGGGAGATGATGAGAGGAATTTTTGCTTAGTTTGGTTAAGCGTCCTTTTGTCCAACTGTTTTCTTGGTCTGCCACAATTACAGGGATAGTGACAAATCCACACATTGTGAGATACACGACCTGTGTTCGGTGTTCGAGAGACATTGTCTTCGGACCTGCCTTTAAGCCTCAAGACCTGGCTTATTAAGCTGATTCGATTGCATATTGCACGTGCTATGTCTCCTTCCAACAGTGCGATCTTTACAGCAAACTAATGCTAATGTATTGCACCACGATAAGCTACGTCTCAACGGCCATATTCCGTCTAAAGCGTTTCTTTACTAACATTCGAAAAAATTGTAGGTTCCTTCTTCTCGTGAGAGAACAGTAGCACGCACAGCGCGAGTATTTGTTGTAGAAAATAGGCCCTGGTCCCTTGTGGGCTGTAGTGCCACTCAATTATTATTATTATTAACACCAGTACCGAAATTAAAGACAGAATCACTCTTGCCAATCGCTGTTTCTTTAAGCTCAAGAGGCAATTGAGCTCTCTCTCGCTTTGGCTGGCTTTGTATAACAGCTTGATCATCCCAGTCTTACTATATGGCACGGAAACCTGGACTTTCCGGAAGCCTTAGTCTTTTCGTGAGAAAAGTTTTTCGATTTTGGTCTTGTTTTCGTTGGTGGCATCTGGAGGAGAAGATTTAACGACGAACTCTATGGGCTGTACAGTGCCATGCGCCTGATCAAGCGTCTTTGGATACAACGCTTAAGATGGCTCCACTGCTCCAGCCCGAAAAGTCTTCGAATCTGAGCCGCAACAGAGAACGGCCTAGGCTAAGGGGGCGCACACAAGTGGAGAAGAACCTCAACCAAGGAGTTGAGCAACTGGCGGCAGCTGGCGAAAGATCGTTCTGGCTGGAGAAGCATGTTGGTTGAGGCCCAGGTCCAGATCCGGACTGTAGCTCCACAAGAAGAAGAAGAAATCCGTAGATGATAAAATTATTTATTTCTTCTTTATGAGATTGCCAAAAGGGCTCAATCCGGGCTAATTTTTTACTGAGAATAATTTATCGCGGCTATCCTTCTTGCCAATCGAACGAACCCTTTTTAATCTTTTTCTGGTTTGCTTCCTCCATTCAATCATAGCCAATGATGAGCAGCATTAGTGTTTAAGATTTAAAATAAATTACTGACCATTTTAGTTTCGACATTCGTAACCCCACCTTAGTTGTATTTACTCACAAGCCCCCTTAATTTTTTTTTTCATTCGCCTTTTGTTAAAATTTCAAATCGCGGTATGCCTGAGTCACAGTCATGTCCCTCTCAAACGAACTGTTTACACAGCTGATTAGGGCCGTCATCAACTTGGTCTGTCACTTCAATTGTGGTTATCCTCGGTAGTGCCATCCCAAAAATGTCGAACTCAAACACTCAGCTGGACGAAGTTGATGTATCTCCACGCCCTGTACACCTCTTGTGGCAGACGAGCGACCACCCCCCGCCGCATTCAAAAACGTGAAACCCCAAAATCCCATTGAAACCTGAAAACCCTTTGTTTCTCTTTCTCCTCATTTCAAGTCTTTACGGTCCCGTTTGATGCGGTGACACCACCACTCGAAACTGCGTCACATTTGATTAGGAGCATGTCATCAAGTGGAAAATTGCTGGGAAATTAATATCGCCCCAACCGCACACACACAGTATTGTGTTACCAAATTAATTTTAAGCCTCGGAGTGATTATGACCTGGGCGCGTGTGTATCCAATAGCTCGCATCCCCACCACCAATCGGTCGTAGTTTCCCACGCCATATGCCCTGGCTGGGTGGTGCCCGGTTACACGGAGAATTAGCATTTGCCGAATCCTTAAGTGCTCTGGCGGAAAGTCATCCAATTTAACTGTGAACTCTGCACTGCTACAGCGAATCGCTCGTATTTTCGAGGCGGGTTGTCGCGTGTCAAGGTTGGCCGTGTGCCTCGGCGCCATCTATGGTGTGGCGATAAAAACAACGAAACGTGCTCGTGCAGGGGTATCGTAAAACTCGTTAGTCATTCCTTTGCTGACGTCTATCCGCCGCCGAGCCTTGCACTCTAGATGTTGTGGCAGCTACGGCCCGGTGTTGGCCCTGTTTAATATCTGTTCTCGTGAATAAATCCATAAATTTGCATACAAATGGCGGCGCTGGCCATAGGGTGTGTCTGTATGTGTGCTTAAGGGCGCAAAACTTTCCATTTCATGTGCCGATGAATTTACGGTAGATACACTTGTGAGTGGTGTTGCCACGTTTCCGAAAGAACTTTTGTGCGCTCTCTTGGTAAACACCGTTATATCGTGTGCTCGTGCACGGTGATTGCTGCGACACGAATTGGGCGTTTAATTGTTGTGCTTTGCAGAATAATGCCCGAGGGTTTATGAAATCAAATGGAAAACGTTTCTTTTTTTTTTTGCGTTTCAAAGAAACGCGGGAAGTTCTGCGAGAGAAGAAAGCGTTCGAATGTTGCGAGCTAAAAGTGGACGATAGCGGTTTTGATTCTCGACAGCAATTTGACACGTGCAATCGTTAATGACCCGTGGATAATTGTCGCGTGACTAGGTTGGCAAAATTTGAGGGAGAAACTTTACCAATGCGATAAGTGATTTTAATGAGAATCTAATCGAATTCAAGGGAAGTTTGCACACGGCAGTTCTCTTGATTCTAACTTGGATTGTTTGCGTTAAGGGCCGAAAGGGCAATCAGAAGAAGTTTTTGTAAAACACTGAAACGCACGCGTCTGCTTTTTGCGCAGTCCAAAACACATGTGCATTCAATTTTGACATCTCCATTTCAATTGGCCGGCTATCATTTGAAAATGTGAGATTTTCTTTGAGAAAAAGAATTTGTTTTCAAATAAATGTTGATAGACATTAAAATTAGGTAAAAATCGCAAGCATTTCCGTTGGGCATTAAAAGGCATGTTCGAGTAGTTTCTGCTTAAATTTTTACGATGTTTCATTTTTGTGGAACTTAAATAACAGAGAGAGAATAAAATCACAAAAACGAATTGAAGCAAAGTGCGCCATTTATGTTACATGTTACTTATCAAAGCCAAAATTGAATTATTTGGAATCTTTCAAATATTTTTTTTGATAATTGGCGCGTGTAATATTTTTTACACCTAAATGGTGGAAAATATAATTCAGCAAGGTAGAGAGGGAGAAAATAAAAAAGGCAATATGCTGAAAGTTTTTTTTTGTTTCTAGATTTAATAGAAGTTTTGGATCATCACCGACAATTTTAATTTGATTTTAAAATTTGATAGAATTTTGACTTTTAGCCTTTCAGCCCCGACAACGACAGCGACCATAAGTTATTTTGTGTTTTTCTTGGGTGGAAACAATTTTTTTTTTACACACGTAACGGCGCACTGGTTTGACATAAGACCCAATTTGTTTGCATCCGAAACAGACATTCGTTAACTTGTACTGCTCAGTAGTTTTTTTACTTGTAGGTACACGCCTAATGTTTTTTTTATACCTTTCGCAACTCCAAATCAAAAATTGTATTATTTTGGTAATCTATCACGATTCACGAAATAAATGAAAGAAACAACTTGCGCTGACGCAACGCCGCGCCTTGTACAATTGTGATTGATTGCAATTATGCGACTTTCAATTATATAATTGAGCTGCACATGCGTTTTAGGCATTTTCCTAAATACAAGCTCTGAATCGATTTTAATCGACGAGTCAAGAATATATGTATGTGCTGTCTTTTAGCCGACAGATTACCTCACTTTTCCGGACAAAACAGTTATGATAGTTTTATGAAAAGCTTCTGACAAATTGAAAGACACATGTAGCCATTACGTTTGTGAAAAGTACGCCAGGTTAGTAGCCTCTGTCGCAAAGAGCGTCGGCTCACACGACATCAACTCTTTGATTTGTTGACAATACTCAAGAGTGCTAATTGTCAGCCAAATGCTTCTCAAATCATGTCACTGAAAATCAGCATTACACAGTCACACAAAACACGAGTGGTTTCTGAAGAAGCAATGTCCCTTGTGGCTGTAGAGTAGAGATATTATTTT
The DNA here is from genome assembly GCA_944738645.1 of Eristalinus sepulchralis. Taxonomy (NCBI): domain Eukaryota; kingdom Metazoa; phylum Arthropoda; class Insecta; order Diptera; family Syrphidae; genus Eristalinus; species Eristalinus sepulchralis. The sequence goes on from OX122883.1 coordinate 37,634,281, forward strand.
TATTTATTTGTAGTACCCCAGGTTGTCAACTCATTTGTCAAAAGTGTGCGTGTGCAGGCAAACCTTTTTGAATGCGTTCCATTAATAATCATTTTTTAAACTTCCCGGACTGAATGTACAACACCGTCGTTTCGTGTTGCATATGTATTTAAGAATGTAAACATTTGGATTTGCGTACAAAAGCTGTCCCGTTTAAGTGCAAAAGTCGTGTTCCCCGACGGGTGTCGCCTAAAAGTAGATTACCCATTTTAGACTGTAAACAAACGTGTACGCTTTTCATTAAAGTTGACACATGAATCTTTTTTAGAAATATTTAAATATTTCAAAAATCTCATAAGTCTCAGGGATCTGACTAGAGTTTGCAAATCGCAAAGATCAAATGAGTTCTGGCCAAAGTTTATATTCAACGAGGAAAGTTAATTTATCATCAAAAAATCAAAGAGTTATAGAACTGGATCGGTTATATGCACCTAGTAGCCAAATCAGTCTGCTTTTCAGTGAATTCCCTGATAGAGGAAATGGATGGTCCTTTCGGTGTCCGACTGATTTGGATTTTTGCTTTACATTCAACCACATTTGTTTAAATTTTTATACAAAATCCACTTTTCATCACAACTATCTTAGACCCAGCCTTGCACATGCTCTGAACGGCTCTTTTGCTGCGAAAAACGCAATCTTAGTCCATTAGAGAAGTATGAACTGTCGACATATTAATCAAATGCGATTCATAGAGAGTTTTGATCTTCAATAAACATTTCTTCACAGATCACGCGTGGCTCCTAGCAGACTGCTTTGTAATACTTCTTCAGTATCGTTTGGCAATCCATTACGACACAGGCTCACACCACAAATTCTCCTAATTGTTCAGCTGTTTTACGAAAATCAATCTTCGGTGAGAAATGTTTCTCGTAGGATTTGGTGCTCATAATCGACCATAAATTAGAATCCCAGTTTACATCAGTGGATGATAGTCGACCACTTTGAACACATCCAGCACGTAGTGAAAGATAATAGCAGCTGAAGCTAAGAGTGTACGCGAAGACCATGATGAATCTCTACGTCATAGTTCTCAGCAGCTTGGCAGGAATATGTGCTTCCTGAAATTCAAGTGCATTGTCTCGGTGAAGTCTGGTTTCAACAAGAAGGCAAGTCATTCCTTGATTTATTGAGAAATTCTTCTCAAATTCAAGTTCACGTTGTGCCATGGTAAATTGACCGCCAATATCGTGCTATGTCACTCCTTTGGACTATTTTCTTTAAGAATGTGTAAAGTTTCAGGTCTTGAGGACAAAGCCAGCTACGATTGGCGCTTTGAAAGCCAACATTACCCATGTTATCCGCAAAATACCAGTGACTTCGTTCTAAGCACTCGCCTAAAATAGGATCTTTCGAATGCACAACCGCAGTCGCCAACATTTTATTTTCAAAAAGTGAACACCATGAATTATTATTTCAATTGAAATACAAAACTTAACTTCACTTTCAAAATTATGCGTTCTATTTAACATTGTAAATCAAACTCCACGATAAATCACTTTTTATAAAAATGTACGAACATCTTGTAGAGAAGAACGCGCTTCCAGGATTCCTTCTGCAAAAATTATTACATCTTTTGAACAGTTTCAATAATTTCCCAATAACTTAGACGCATACATATTCTCCTCTTTAATTTCAAGCTCTTAACGAGCTCAACACTCATAATGAAGTTGTTAGCTGAATCTGAAAATACTTCTGTTCTTAATAGACTCCTCCAACTACAGTCACTTTCCACCTCATTACCTCCTGCCAAATGGCTACTTCATGCCGTACGTCTCAGACTCCTTTCATTCAACCGAGTAAACATATCAACAGATATCAGTAATTGAATGTCCCGTTGAAAAAATTCAGTCAACAACTCGAGCCATAATTACAAATTGCCCGATAAATCATCTGACACATTTCCCATCACAGTCAGACACCGCGCGTCGCCGCCCTGCCGCTGGTGTCAAGAGAAAACAAACAAAAGTCAAGTGTGTGATTTTAAGTCCCGCTTAAAGCGACGGCTCCAGAAGTGTCATCATTTTGCAAAATCAAAGAACGGCGTGGAAACAGACTCCTTCTACTTCTGGCGGCTTCTGTGGCCTAGGCACTTACAGCCGCTCTTCCTCCAGCGGCGCATACAAAATCCATTTACTTTTTCCAAATGTCAACTGAGCGAAAAAAGAAAAGATTCCTCGTTCGCCATCTCCGTTCAAGGGCAACTCGATAGGACGACGACGACGTGCTTAACAACAACGACGAAACATCAAAAGGATACTCTCATCACCGTGTCGCCTCACAGCCAGTCGTCGCTGCCGGTATTCCCTCCGCGAATGTGACGCCAAATTAAAGGGGAAACATCAAAATTGAATTTCGTTTTCGAAAATAAGTGTCCTCTGGGCCAGGGTGGAGCAGCGTGACACATGTGACAGACAACAGCGCGTGGTGGAGGGTGGGTGAGTTGATGACATGAGTGACGTACCTTTAGTGATTCCGGTTTGTATCTCTCCAAATACTCCAAAATTTCTGGAAGCTCAGATTCTTGCACCAAACGGAAGTGTTTACCTTCAGGAATGATTTCCATTTCTGCAAATACGAAAAAAAACAAGAAATGAGTTGAATTCGATACAAAATCTCACTTCATAAGATACACACACAAATCACACACACACAAAACAATTCTTGGTTCCGCGAGGTAATGGCGTAAAATTGATATTGAAAGCTACAGGGCTGGTGCACTGGTAGGCGGGATGGTGTCGTGTTATTGAAACAATTTCATGTGTTCCTTGTTGGGTCTTGTGAGCATTCACGCTGGCTGGCGAATGCTGGAAATGATTGAATTTACTGAATGTCACTCGCTTACGTACGGCTGCAGAGGGAGCGGTGCGGGTGAAGGTCGACTCGAGAGATTTTCGTGGTTACGTGGCTTGAGATGAGTCTGTCTTCGTTCTACGAGGTGAAATGGGAAAATGAAATGAGAGAGAGTGGGAAAATTCTTGAAAGAATTTTATTTGAACTCTTTTGGGAGGATGATTTGGGAAAAAAATGCGAGAAATTTTTTGAAGAATTTTTCCATGTTGAGAATGGGAGGACAAATTTGACCTAAAATGTCGTCAAATTCAATTCCTAGCCTTAAATTTGATTTCAGTCGAGGAAACTTCAGGCGTAGCAGAAAATTTGAAGGGGAAAGCAAATGAAAATAATTCCTTTATCAACCAAGGTTGAATTTCCGGCACTTCCGGTATTTAATTTGACAAACGCACAATACCATGATATTTCAAAACATTTTGCAATGTCTCTCCTAAAGATATGAAAAGCTGTGGCGGGCTTCTCTAGTTGAGAATTGTGTTCTTTAAAGTTTCATCGAATTGAACACGTATATAGCTTTGTTTCTTCGTGTGTGAAAGAGTGGGATTCCGCGGGTTTTTGGAAACATGGGAAAAGACTAATATTCATTTTTCAGAAGGGAAATCAGGTAGGAAAATGAAAGGCGCATAAACGCTGTGGGCGCTGATGTTTCGCCTTCAATGACAACCACTAAAAATTGGTTTATCAAGTTTCAACGTGGTTTTTGAGAAGCCACTTCCAGTTGAAAACGGCTGCCGCCGACGATAAAGTGATAAAAATCCATCCGATTTGAGGCGCACGATATCGCTGGGACAGTAGGCACCTCAAACAACCATCTTTGGACTTGCATACGTGATGTCTACGTGCTGGGGGCGTGTTTGCTCATCCGGATGAATAACGCAATTGTGCAATCATTCCAGAGCAGCGTTTGATTGACATTGTTTTGTGACTGTCGACGAAACATAAATCCTTGGATCCCATCGATAAAAGAACAGCACAAACAGTGCACTCAACCCGGATAACTTGCTTTCCTAAAGGCGAAGACGACAACATCACGAACACATGAAAACAGTGCTTGACATTTCCCCATTCCGTGTCGGTCGAAGAAACGTGGACCCTTCGATTCTAAAGAACAAGTACCAGTCGCAACAGTGAGCGTAACCCAACTAACGTGCTTCCAAAAAAGTGAAAACTGTCTTATCCAAATAGAGTCTAAACCGCTTCGTCTTTTTACCATCGATGAATCATTGACGCCTCACTGTTACACACCAGAAACTAAGGAACTGGTAAAACAGTCGGCTTTATCCGGCGAACGGTCTCAGAAGTCGGCGAAGACTGTCCTATGGACCCGCAAAATTGATGACCATTATTTTCCAGCTTTCAAAAGGTGTGATCTACATAAGCTACCTGGAGAAGAACAAAACGGTCACAGATCTCTCGGGCCCACTAATTAGGCCTATTCGAATCTAAACTCCCGGAAAAAGCCTTCGTTTCTAAGGCAAGGCACCTAGTCACACATCCGCTGTCGCCATGACTAAATTCGAATTATGTACCAAACTACTCTGAACTTGATCTGCGTGATTTCTCTTTGTTTCTAAACTTTTAAAAATTTACTCTTCTTCTTCTTCTTCTTTTACTGACGCTACAGTTCGGGGTAGAGCTGGACCTCAACCAACATGCCTCTCCAGCTAGCACAATCTCTCGTCAGCTGTCTCCAAGTGCGCACTCCAAGTTAGTTGAGGTCCTTCTCCACTTGTGTGCGCCATCTCAGCCTAGGTGCGCGTCGATTTGCATTTCTTGGGTATTTTTCAGGACCTGTCGTAATGCGAAAATTTAGTCAATGGTGGACTACCTCGATGGGTCAACTTTCCAAAATGTTCTTAGATTAAGAAAGTATTGAACTCTCCTTGTACATAGTCAAAAATTGGGTCATGTTGTAGTAAGTGTGCGCATCCACAGCTAAATCATAACCCTGTGAAAGCACTGCGTTAAGGATGTTATCCACTGCTAAGCGGAGGATCTTTCATGTTTTTCTAACTTCATCTCAGGCATATAAACTATACATGCGTTTTAGTCCGCAGGCGAACATGGTTTAACTTCTTTAACAATTATTTCTGAGGGAACTTACAATATACTGCCGACTGAGTAACGTTTCATAGACATTTACATCTTGTCGAATGTTTTTAGGAACTGGAAGTGGTAACAACTGATTACCGATAAAAAATGCGAAATGAAGAATCTAGTACTTTCGAGTCCAATAGAATTCATCGTTGAATCTTCTTCTTTATGTTTCATCAAAGTGAACAGGATCAAAACTCGCGCGTAGAACCCTTCAAAGGGCTTCTTCATACGCTTTTTATTGGCGTCCAAGCTTTTATACAAAACCAGATTCAAGAGAGGGGTCCATTGCTCGATTCACTTTTTAGAAGTCCCAAAACTAACATTTTTGTAACAAATTTCTACGGTCTCTCCAAGACTTTGACGTTGTACATCAACCCTTGATGATAACATACTGTTTGTTTCGGCTTCGTCTACCATCTTTTACGTTTTAGACGCTTTCGTTCAAAACGACTCATTGATAGCTCACTCGATATACATTTCTAGAACATTTTCCGGAATATACCGCTCTGTGAAAATCTGACTTGTACTGACCTTCCTCGCGCCGGAAAACCGCACTCATAAGTACCTATCAGATTGTTACGTTTCAGGCGCTCGCACAAAACAGCAAAAATTAGTTTGTATATGATGTTAAGGAGACTGTTCCCTCAATGATTGGAGCAGTCAAAGGGGTTTCCTTTCTAGTGAACGGGACAGACGGTGCTGACATTCTATTTGTCGAACACGCTTTTCAAGAACTCTGCGGATAGTTCGTAAGCTCCGCTGACTTTTTTGACTTCAGTTGAGGGTACGGAACTCTTGTCATGCAATATGCTGCGGCAGTCTGCTGTTTCAAAAATCCAGCGAGCGAGTGAAGGTAATAGACAACTGTAGCAGTGTGTGTTTAACAAAATGACAGACAGAAAAGGAAGTGTACACTTTATGCCATGCTCTCCCAATGTTGTGATCTCAGTTTTAGGTTCTTCGGACAATCTGTTGTTTCTCGTTTTTCTGTGTACGAACTCTGGTTTGTGATAAATTTTCCGCCATTATCACGCAACGTAGGAGTGCTTACTGTGCTTTCATGGTTCTCGTTTGCTTTCCTCAAGACTTCAGAAATGTGTCCTGCCGTTTAACGAGCAAACCCCAATGAATATAGCAAACGAGTTGGTCCGGTAGTTAAAGCAAAACGATAGCACAGCATCTTAAACGCTCACCACGGCTCCAAGACCACACATTTTTCCAGGGCTTGCCGGACGTCCTGTCAGCTCCACATTTTATGCGATAATCAAATGCAAATGGCGACAATTTCGAGAACAAGGATTATTTGGACATAAATTCCGTTTTAGCCGCTGGTGCTTGTGTATCCGCTTTTTTCAGCTTTTCCTGCTCATATTTTCGGAGCAAATAAATCACTGGCCAACTGCGCCATTCACTGTCCTCCGCACTCCCGTCAGGACCATCATCAAATTAACCTTGACTACGACGGCAAACAATGATTTCGGCCCTCGTTTAATGATTTATGCATTAGCCTTCGGAATGACACGGACAGCGTACAGCTGCGGCGACAGCAGCGGCACAGAGCGGAGGAGCCCTCATCGGGTGCTTTGTATCTGTGGCAACCCACCAGGCCATCGGAAGGTCGTTATTCATTTTGAAGTGCCCTGAAGCTGCTACTGTGCTCTTCTGTTGCCCGTAATCAGATTTCTTCCGGCCTCGCCATCCCACTGCAGAAACACCAGCCAAGGGTGCAAACTGCTGCAACTTGTAACTGGGCTAGCGGGCGGTTTGTGTATGAAAATAAATTCTTAAGGATATGCGCGCAATGCAGTGAAGCGGGAATAAAGTTCGATTTGTTTGCAGGAAGTGTATCGTTACCGTCTTCGTTTTGTTCCGTTATTTCGGACTTTACTGCCTCGTTGTTGCATATTTTAGTTCCATGGAGAAATGGAAGCTCGTAACCGTACATAATGCAGAAGGTCAAGTGTGGACTGAGATTGCTGGAAAGTTGATGACCCACGGCTGAGGGAGGGGGAAGCGTAATCAATTCAAATAAATTTTCGCAAGGATAAACGACGCGAGCCGGAATTTGAGTGGCGGAGGAAAGCGGTATTTCAATTTTTTTGCGTGTTTCGTGAAGAAATGATTTTCTTTTCGCAAGGGACTCATTTTGGTCGTTGTCAATGATATTTCGTGATTAATGATTATTGCTACCCACAGATGGCAGGCTTTATTTTTTTTTTTTAGTTTCTGAAGGTTTTTGTATTCCGAATATAATATTTTTAATGGACTCTAGAGAATGAATGATTGTGTCTGAATGTGAGTGGGAAGCAAATTTTTATACAAGAGATGATTTACTGTCAAGAAATGCAATGCTTTGAGCCTTGGGAGGGAAGAGATTTAAAGACAATGATGGCAAGCAAGGATCAAGGCTAAGGAATTAATTCAATCCACGGGTTCGGCCAAATTTTACTTTACTGGTGGATTAAGACCGCCTAAGATCGCTAGGCCATGTAGAGAGTATGGACACCACTGCTCCGGCCCGAAAAGTCTTCGAATTTGAGCCATTGGGACAACCAAATCTTTACACTACGATAAATCCTACAAAAGACCCAAGAAGTGCAAACCGACCCTCGACCCGACAACGATTTCAAAGCCGCATATGACAGTGTTCATAGAGACGAGCTATACATCGCCATGTCTAATTTTGGCATTCCTACCACACTCATTAGATTGTGTAGGGTGACGATGGACAACTCTCGCTGCTCCGTCAAGTTCGGGAACGAACTCATCGAGACCTTCAATATCAAAAAAGGTTTTAGACAAGGCGACGCACATGTGACGTCTTTAACATCATAACGTAACTCACAAGTCAACACCAGAGGCACGATCTTCCAAAAGTCAGTTCAATTTCTAGCTTACGCCGACGACGTTGACGTAATTGGACGAACACAGCGAGCCTTCAATGATGCGTTTGCTGGCAGCAGAGGCGGCTAAAATGGGTCTGGTGGTAAATGAGGGCAAAACGAAGTACATGCTGTCATCAAGGAAACACAACACCGACGTCTCGGACAGAGCGTTACACTGGGCAGCAGAACCTTCGAAGTAGTTAAGGGCTTCTTCTACCTCGGCTTCACGGTCGATACCGAAAACAAACGCAGAATCATTCTTGCCAATCGCTACTTCTTTCGGCTCCAGAGGCAATAAAGTAATAAATCCCGAATCTATTCTAATCAAATGTGAGCCATAGGGACAACGCAACAGAGGACGGCCCCGGCTAAGGTGGCGCACGCAAGGAGAAGGACATTAACCAGCTTGGAGTGGAGTGGGCTGGAGAGGCATGTTGGCTGAGTCCCAGGGCCACCCCGGACTGTAGCGCCACAAGAAGAAAAAGAAGAAGAAATGGAGTAAGACAAGGCCATGCGCTTGGTCTCCAAAATATGAAACGTAGAAAATGGTTGTTGACAAGCTTGGACAGTCTTGATCATACACTGACGTTTGGCAAGTCATCATAGACCCACACCACAAAAGCGTCTTCAAATTGTTAAGCGTTCTGCGAGAAATGTTTTCAGCGCTAACTTTTCATAGACAATTAGAACTCCTTCAATGCACTGCCGGGAAAAATGCGAGGTGTTCAGACCGGTAATCGGACCTGGATCTTCGGCATGTGGGTCGATGCACTTACCAACTACGCCACGGCGAACACTGATGTCAATACCATTTCCAAATATGGGTCCCAGTTTACAAAAGTGGATAATACTCGACTGGTTAGACCACATCCAGCACTTAGTGAAGAGAGTATGTATAATTGGCGCACGCTTAAGGGATTATTTTTGCCCAGTACCCGTAAGTGACCGGAATTAAGTCACAGCACGGTCCGAAGGTATAGAGGAAGAGAGGGAAATGAGGAACCGGTGCGCATTACTTTTATTTGCCTGTGGATTGTAATGAGGGGGAAAAGTTGAGTTGGAACGAGCATTCCATATTCGTGTGGTGCGTCTAAAAAACGAGTCTCTAAATTTAACTGGCGCAGTGGTAAGTGCATCGACTGCGGCGCAGAAAAGTCTGGGTTCGATTCCCGGACGGGACACCTAGCATTTTTTCACGGCACCACCTCTTTCGAGTTGCTGACAACACTCAAAGAGTATTAATTGTCTATGGAAAGCTTCTCAAATCTCGCCGTTCGGAGTCGGCAAAAAACTGTAGGTCCCTTCTACTCGTGAAGAACAATAGCATGCACAACACGAGTAGTTGTTGTAGAAGCTAGGCCCTGGTCCGTTATGGGCTGTAGTGCCATTCAATTATTATTATTATTATTTAATTTAACTTGCGTCCGAAGATGGGCTTAAGGGTGAACAGGAGGCATTCCCAAAGATTCGAGTATTGCGGGTAAACTCTTGAAGGAGAGGAATGCAACTGGCTAACTCATTAGAGCTGCTGTAGGGAAGAATGTATCGAATCTTTTCGTCGTCGTTGGTTTGGCATATTCGACAGCTTGGCGTATTTTACATAAGAATCTCGGTCTAGAAAAGAAATATATAAAATTCAAATTGTACAAGAATTTAAGGCAGGCGACTTGCGACACATTTTCAGTGAATGGGCTCTGAAAAAACTCAATTAAAGCCTGGTTCTTTATTGTGAAAAGTTATTCAGCAATGAAGCCCATTTCTGACTCAATGTATACGTTTCGTATTTGGGAAAGCTGAAAAGTACCAAGAGCTACCATTCCATTTAAAAACAACTTTGTGGTGTGGCTTATGGGTTAGTGGAATCATTGATCCATACTTCACAAATGAGACAAATCAGAATGCTATACCTTTACGCGTGGCGTGAACATCAATCACTATCACTCCCCGTTCCCACTGTTGGTGTTTATGCGAAGCTTCGTTAAGGAGTTGAGTATGAAATGAGTTTATGGGCGTTGCCACAGATAACCGTATTGATTTTTGTGCCTAAGTGGAAAACCTCTTCTTTCAACAAAACACATCCTTATGTCTGTGATATCTTGAAATTTCTCAATAACGCGTTTTCCGATGATAACCAATTCTGAATGCTTTCATTGGGTTTTTCAAAACTTTGTCTGCAGAATTTCGAAATTTAGTGTGGCTGATGTTTTATGACCTTGGGCTAAATTCTTTGAGACGGAATGTGCAGTAGAAACTTCGAGGTAAGCAAGAACTTCGTCTTCTTTGGGCTCAGGAGCCAATTGAGTAACAGATCCCTCTCTCAAAGGACTAAACTGGCTTTGTAAAACCGCTTGATCATCCCAGTCCTCCTTTGCGGCGCAGAAACTTGGACGCATCTAAAAGCGGATAAGGAAGCCCTTAGTCTTCTTGCGATGTTTGGTCCTGATGAAGTCTGGAGGAGAAGATTCAACGAAGAACTTTATAGACTATACGGCGGCACGCGTCTTCGAATACAACGCTTAAGGTGGCTAGATCATGTAGAGCGTATATACGCCACCGCTCCGGCCAGAAAAGTCTTCGAATCTTCGAATGGCTTGCATGGGAAAACCCAAAAGACGATGGCGTAGGTTGAGATGGAGCACATAAGTGGGAAAGGACATCAACTGGCAGTTGGCGAGAGATCGTGCTAGCTGATGAGGCATGTTAGTTGAGGCCCAGGTCCAGGACTGTAACACCAGTAAACGTAATAGAAGAATGAGCCAAATAATTTTAGTTGAAAGTTACTATCAAAAACAACATTTAGTGATTTTTTGTAGATGCTTGGGTAAATCAGCCTTACTGCTTAATAGCGGTACATGAAAAGAAAAAGTAGTCGACTCCTCAAGTCCGTTTTAAGAGATGTCAAGTTCATTAAAAATTTTGTCAAGTTTACGTAAGTGGCAGCCAACTAAAATTATGCCCCAAAATTAAATGCTCGCTAGGTGAAGTGTATCTCAATGAAAACACTTCACAGGGACGGACCCACTAAAAGAGTGCGCTAATTGGCTGTGACTACAATTTTCAGGGGGCATGGACATGTGCATACGAGGCAACGTCGTTGATCGCGATTAACATGGCGAGCTGCCAACACTATCCTCGTCGAAGAAGAAAAGGAATGTAGGAAACTAGATACGAAGAACTTTTCTGCAGTACACTAGTTACAGAGTGGAAATTTAAAATTTTAGCAAATTGCCCTTTTACATACATAACCAGTAATATTCAAAATAGTTCCTTTGTCGGATCGAACATAGAACGGTTCCTTTTCGGAAAGGAACTAGATCAAGGAATTAATTCCGAGGAAGCATTTATTTACTTAGTTCCATCCATTTGTTTATATTGAAGAAGGTTCATATGAGTCGATGTATGTGGTTTTATTCGAGATACATTCTTTAATGAATTAGTGGTATACTTAAGGAAAGAAATACTACAAAAATAAAAACAAACGATACACTTTTCAATGGGAACTTCTCTTAAATGCCAATAGAAGCATATTGTGGAACATGTATGCTGTCTCAATGAGCAGACACGGTTCCAGAAATGATATAAATCTAAAATTCCTTAATTCTGGATACACGTCCCTTAAAGTGTGCATTTGTAATTCGAGCAGCATGCTCGGCTTCTCAAGAAATGGAAGTTCTGAAGAGGGCAGAAGGAACCTGTTAAACCGCCGGGACTTGATAATCTTAGTACTTGTAATTGGTACTCGACAATGTACTTAGCCACCTTACACCCTTCTCTTAGGTGTCACACAATGGACGATGTAATTAATTTATTGGTTCCTTTGATGGAACCGTCAATTCTTAAGCACCGAGATTTCTTTTTACGTTCCTAACGCTTTTATTGCACGAACAGCTGATCATAAAGCAGTGCAAATGGAATGCACTAAAAATCGAATGCAGTTCACTTTACGACCCACTTGAAAGCTTCGCATAGACACACACATACGTTATGGCCAACTCGCGCACAGGCTACGCTATTTATTGGTCTTACGAGAAGGTATGGCTATTGTGTGGTGGGTATATGCTTTGTGCACACACAAAGGTCTCAGCTTCGATTCTCGGACCGCACACCGCGAATATTTCACTTCACCGCCTCTTTCGAGTTGCGGACAACACTCAAAGATTACTAATATTCTATTAAAAGTTTTCAAAAAGTGCTTTTCGGAGTCTGGAAATAAATGTAGGTCCCTTCTGCACGTGAGAGGAACAGTAGCACGCACAACACGAGTAGTTGCTGAAGAAGGTAGGTGTACCTATATGGGCTATAGTACCACTCAAAGTTCATGTATTTAGAATCTGTGCCAACGCACGACTTCCTCAGTTTTCAAATCAGAATAAAACTCGCGCGTTCAACGATATCTTGGAAAAAACATTTTAAAACTGAACTGAAATTCACACCTTATCTCACGGCAAAATGAATAAAATACAAAAAAATTCCAACCGCCAAACCGCCAAACCGCCCGACTGAGTAAGGGAGTAGGTCTACATAGAAGGATTTACGATATAACGACTACGATCTGAGAAATGCCAACGTTTGACCGCCACATTCCGATTTGAAACGTACATTTGTATATGCTGCTGTCAAAGCCCGAGTGCGCAACCGTATCATTGCGATTGGGGTATTATCCTTACTTTGCGCTCATCAACAACAAGATTAGCATAAAGCTTGCCTTTTGTCAGCGAAAGGGCGCCCCTGTTTTACACCAGCAAACAGCTGATGTAACCGTCACTGAGTTTTGCAGACGCAAAGATTATCCAATGAATGCCAAGTATTTCGCGATTCTAACAATTAAATGAAAACAAGTTGATGCAACTGCTGATATGTTTTACGTCTATGGTGAATTCAAGCACAGCAAATGTGCCCTCGCTCGCTTTTGCTCCCACTGGCTAAATTTGAATTGAGTTCAAACAACAAATTGTGTTTTCTGGTTTGTCTTATTGTCTTTAGTTAACTTAGATCTTGAAGAGTTTTGAAATGGTTCACAGTTCTGTTTTTTCAAGATTTATCTCAGAAAAGAGTCACTTTTCAATTTCGAAACAAACAATTTTTTTTTCTCCAATGTGTCAGCCTGCGACTCACCTTTACATTTTACAACAAATTTCCAACTTTAACACAAATTCTAAACTCTTGCACTTTGCAGTTCTTTGAAAATAATTCACATCGTGGCTGTGAGACAGCGTCGAAGACTTTTGAAATTAGTTCCCCACACGCAGGGCACATTTATACCTCCCCAAAATTACTGATTAGCGGTTTCCTCTATCATTATCTTAAGAACGGTACTACTTTTGCCTTTCGCTGTTATCGGAGTTAGATTTTCGTCATTACACTGATCATTTCGGTGTGAAACTAGTGGGGACATAAACCATTGGCTTTTGAACTTGAAAAAGGTGGTAATGAAAAGCTTTTTTCGCTGAGCAACAATGGTGGAATTGTCTCAGCGGTTGATAGTCACACTTCTGATGGTCAAATGTCAACCAGTTCAGAATTGTGTACGGTGATCGAAATAAAATTAAGGGCGCATGGCGTATTCTTCTTTGACCGTGCATTTAAGCAACTGTACGGCTATTGATCGATCAATTTTGGAACACATTTTTACACGATTTTGCTAAATATATGTAACAATACTTTTAGTTCAAGTGTTTGCTCAATTTGCAAACTTTGATAGTTGACTATCAACTACCATCTTGTAGAATTCCAGCCAAGTTTTGGTGGGCCATATCTAAATGAATATGCACACAATTTTATTTTTTCCAAATTACCGTCTCCGAAATACTTAGGGGTGCCATAACAAATGATCATGTGACATAAACCCCTTTCGGGAAATAGAGTCTTATGTGACTTTCACAATGAGACTATCGCCTTATGTTTATGCCATAAAGCATCACAAGTTCACATTTTTTACGATACAAGCACATATGTTAAATAAGCACAAGTGAGCTGTCCAGAAAAGTATTCGAAGTTTTTAAGGGGTGATTCATTGTGAAGCTTAACTTTCAAAATGTCTTTTTTGACAGATCACGCATGACTCCTGTCAAACTACTGTGTCATTTTTGTTCAGTATCACTTGGCAAGTCATCCTTGAAAGATTCATATCACAACAGCGTACGACAATAAGCGTTCTTCGAGAAATGTTTTCCTTGCATTTCGAGGAACTTACGGTGCGCAAAGAAGACTTCGCAGATTTGAGTCCCAGTTTACATTAGTGAATAACATTCAACTTGCCTGACCACATCCAGCATCTAGTGAAGAGACTATAGAAGCTGTAGTGAAGGCGATGTTAACGGAGTATGTTCTTCCTGAAATGGTCTTGTTGATTTCTAGTTTCAACAAGACAGCGCTACAAGAAATACAACGCAAGAAACCATGAAATTGTTGAGAAATTATTTCGGTAAGCACTAAATTTTTCCTTTTGCTACGGTAAATTGGGCACCTAGACCGATTTCTTTTTACTTTGGGAATATGCAAAGTCTCAGGTCTTTAGGAATAAACCAGCTACGATTGGCGCTTTGGAAGAAGGCATGTTGACCCCCAAAACTTTCTCAAAGGCCACAGATGTGATCCGCGGTAATTGAAAATTTTGATGTATTCAATAATGTACCTTAATAAAACTTATTTTTTCAAGAAGACGTTTTTGCAGAAACACTTAGCCAAGCGATTTTTAGCGACTCTTTGGTAGCTCAATTTTTGACCTTCAAAAAGTTTTACAGAAACTGAAAAAATGATACACAGACGTTGCAGAGTCTGGGTATCAGGACTTTCGCTCCGTAAATTTGTTCATAGATGTGTGTGGCCTAGCATTGCCAAGAGGGAAGGCAACTCACTTTTTGTTTGCCAATTTTCGTCGCTTTTGCTCGATTGCGAAGGAGACAATCGAATTGACTGCTTAGACACTTTCTAGTAACTCATAATAGAAAATTCCTTTCAAGGCCCAACAACATAATTCTATTTGCAGTCAATCAGGGTTTTATGTCGTTTGTGGACGGTGACCGCCTTCTAAATGTGAACGCTAGCTTTGATTATATTCGTATTTGATGTTTTATCGCTCATAATGAAAAACTTCTGAAACTAGTTCCTTTTGTTACTTTTCAGCAGCGTTTCACTCTCTAATTCGGCCAACTAAATTTCTTTGTGCTAATTCATGTGACACTCAAACTTCTTTGAGTAGCTTGCTCGTTTGAAGATTGTTTGAAATTTTTACATGATCTTCGCTATCTCCTGACAGCTTTCGCGTTCGACTTGCTCCATCATTGCAAAATTTTCAGTGACAGAGAGAGTGCCACATCCATCTGTTAAATCGATCTTTCCCTAAGGAAATCGAATTAACTACTCCTGGGTATGGCGCTTACTCGCAGCAAGCTCACCGTAAATTGCCCAAATTATTATTAAAAATCGATAAATAGTGTATTTCTTTAAATATTTTATTTATATTCGAATAAGTATAACTTTAAACAGTCTCATATCATTCCAATTTTTGTGACACAATCAGCTTATTGTTTCCAGATATATGTACACCATCACCTTCTAGGGACAAAACCGCGGAGACTTTTAACATGGCCAAAGTGTGGGACCAATACACCAAAATTATCGTTTATGAAATCGAAACCATAAAAAGACAGGTAAACAAGGATATTGAATTTGCATTTGTTTCAAAACACGTGACCCAACCTCTCCAGAAAAGGGGTAACGCACGACGTTCCTGCCTGGTCATTGCCTTTTGGGACGACTTTCGCAAGAAAATCTCGTCCAAAGTTGGCTTGCATAAGACCTTTTGCTATTGACTTCGAATTGACGTCAGCTATCTGTGGATTGCAGTCATGTTCAGTGTTCATGCTTCCAATTAAAACCACACGGATCACATATGCATACTGAGAAGCATCTCCAATCAATGTTCGCATGAGCGCCTGGCGGCTAATTGATTGGCTTTCTTTATTAGCTCGGATTCAGTCTCCGGATTCTGGTGAATACGTTAATTAAAATCACCTTGTAGCATCTAAACATGAAGTTGACCTCATTATGCGACATTCGACAATGACGGGTACGACCGACGACAAGGATGGAGCTGACGAATGTTGCCTCCACCCAGAGATATAATGAGATATCATTCGAGGAACAATTAAAAAAAAAACACACACACACACAAACGCATGACTGAGGAAAAACAAGGGAAAATCATAGTCATGACGGAAATTATGTAATTGCACGAGGCGGAGCAGCTGGATAGGGGGTGGGGGGTTGACTTGTATGGGTTCAGCTGTGTCTTGAGGGCGCGCGCTGAAGATGCCGTACTGTCCGTTGTGCGGCAAGGAAAACAATGGCAATGGATCTCATTTCGAGCCCACACAACAGATGGATTCGCCCGAGGGATGCGGGCTGTGTGCCTGTGTGAGGGATTAGGTGAAATGGATGGTAATTTGTTTGACGGGCGGATTAACTAAGTTATGGGAGAGCAGCCAGTAAGGGATGTAAAAGTACGCATCGCGCATTACTTTGGTTGCAGTATCGAAGTCGTAAAAGGGATTTGTTTTAAAACTCTGTGGTTGCCCTGAGGAACATAAGTGACCGGAGTGAATAGCTGGAAGTGCTTCTAAATAGGACTTGAACATGATTTAGATGTTAGTTTGAAACGGGGATATATTGTCGTTTGAATGTCGCAAAAATGTTGGAAGCGATCGGAGTTTGGGGAATTTTGACTTAATTTCAAAACCTTCTCTAGGGGAAGCATGTGTCTTGGATGGATATGACTTGAAAGCATTTGCAGATTATTCATAGAAACTTCGGAAAAACCCCTCTTTTCTTGCGCTAAATTCGTTACGTCGATATCTCTTCATCTGTTTACTCTTAAAACCACTTTCCTTCTTAAATAAGACCAATAACCAATTTTCTAGATATAAATGTCCTTCATTATTAATTTTTTTTCATTTTTCATTCCGTGCTCTCTCTCTATCCTTTTTTAGTTTGGAATGGACTTCGCTTCATATACCACACCTCTCTAGCATTCTCGTGCCAGTCTCCAATTTCACACACCTAGTTAGTTGAGGATCATCTTCACTTGTGTGCGCCATCTCAGACAAGGTAGTCCTTTGCCTTATCCGAATGACTCGTATTCTGTAGGAATGAGTGATATTCATAGGCTCAACTTAATATAGGATATTCTAAGCGTTCTTTCTTTCGACGCTTGACTTGATGTAAAGGCTTAAGAGTTCGTCGTTGTTTCTTTTTTTCTTCTCAACGCAAGTAGGACCAACATCGCACTAGGAAATTTTTTCTTAAAAATTTCTTATTGTGCATTCACCTTATAAAGTCCAGGTATATTCGCTTAAGACCCACTTAGGAATAATCAAGATATTGTACAAAGGGGATCTTCATCCCAAAGAAACAGCGATTCTATGCCTTATTTGGATAGTTATGTTGGTGTCCTAATATTTTATCAAACCGAGGTAGACAATGTCTTTGCCTATTGCAAGGTTATCACTGCCTATTGTGATCTGTCTGACTTGGAGAGTCTTAAACCAAGATTTTGTGCGTTCCTCTTTAACGACAGCATATCCTTCTATTTGTCCTTGTCTACTGCCAGACCCATTTTAACTGCTTCAATTTGAATGACAGCATATACCTTATTGGCGGCTCTATGTGTCTTTCCAAACAAGTCATCACGCGTTGACACGATGTCATCCACGTAAAGCCAACTTTTGAGCGGACTTTTGGGAGATCGTGGCTCTGGTGTTGACCTTAGAGGTTCACAACCTCTTTTAAAGTGCATTACACTGTCTTGAACCTCTCTCGACATTAAAAGTCTCGGTAACACTGTACACATCTTGAGATCGACTAATAGGTTCTGGGTGTCGATCTGCACTTACCCACAATGCCAGAGCATAGAAATGATTTTTTTTTTCAAATTCTTAGCATCGACTGCGACTTTACTACGAGTTGCTCACTATCATCTGGATAGGTTTCGGTTCAAGGCTTATATCCGCCCGATATCTGTTCAATTTTCTGATGAAAATCTCGTAGTTTTTTGGTCATAAAACCTCTTCTTCACGTCGACTTCTGAGACTTCATGGATCTTTGTTTTTTTTCATAGAGCTCACAATATGACCTCGTCTTTCTATGAAGCGTTGCCTTGTAGGTATCCTGTTTAGTTGAATGTGATTGCCTACATTCGATGTCAAGTCATGGCTTTCTTTTGGGTGGAATCGTACGACCCAACACATCAGACTCTGTTTTTCAATTAGAACCCCTTCCTGAATTCTCTACGCCTATGACAAGGCCTTAAATTACCTCTCGATGAAAACAATATTGTAATGCTTGGGCAATGTTTACTGATTTTGATTTATTTTGTCGTTAAAATGTCGAAAATCAGTACAAGGCTGTCCGTGTGGCATTCTGCAATTAGAACCTGCCCCCTTCACATGATATAGAGTATTGGCAAACTAAATGGCAATATTTTGTGTTTTGGTTTTCAGCAGAATTCACAGAAACTGAGAAATTTCCATCGATTTCCTTTCAATTTCACATTAGAACCTCTTATTGAATCCCCCACCCTTTCCAACGCCTCAACAAAGCAGAGAAAACTGATGTATGCCAAAGCATCCTCTCAACTCAGCAACAGATAAACAAAATTGAAACTCACACATCTGCACACCCCTATGACGGTGTCCACAATTGCCTGCTGACCTTAACCGCAAACTCTGCATCACAATTGCAGCTTCACACAATTGGTTCGATAGTCAGCAAAACTTTGCCTAAATCAGATTCATTTGTTTGATAGAACAAGAAAAATAACAATCCCAGTAAACTTTCCCCAACAATTGCCCCCCTCCACTGTGGGCAAGGACGAAATTCAATTTTCAATTCCTCCCAACAAGTTTCCAAATACAAAAAAAACTTTAAATTAACGGCGCTTCTAAACTGAGGCAAACTCAGCTCCGGTTCTGGTTACTAATTAATGCGATGGACGTCGAACTTCAAACTGTACACAGAGATGCTGCAATCTCTTGCTGCACCAACCCCCATATTCGATTTTTTTTGACTGCACACAGAGCCGCTGGCACATGTGGTGAACGTAAAGATAAGGAATTATTTAGTGGCTGAAGGATCTTATCATCTGACAACGCCCAGAAGCCCCTCATGCCAAATTGGCTTTCCAGCCGTCAGTCGCATCGAGAGTGGAAATCAATAGAGCCGCCCGCGTGTGGTGATCCCACCCCGTGCTAGTTTCAAGGAATTTTTTCCGTTCTTCTTTTTCAGGAAATATCCTTCTTGCGAGCGAATGAATTTTTGTGTACACATCCGTATTTGCATGCCTTCAGCTGGAGCAGCCTCTTGATGAGTTAGACGATGCTTATGAATGCACAAAGCAAATGAAACCCAATGGAGGGAGGAGGAGCATTGCACTGCTGTGAACGGGTGCTATGCCCGTCCATTGCAGAAGTCAGACGAGATTCAAAACGGGGTCGCGGCAACGGCGGCGGCGGCGTTTGCATCTTTGAACGAGTTAATGGATTCTTGTATTCAGATTAGACGAGTGAAAAATGCTTGTAAGTGTTTAAGTTTGAGTGCCTGTCTGCAGCACTGCATAGGGATGCATTCAGAGGCGTTTGGGCTGCGTTTTTGGAAAGTTTACGAACCGCTTGGGCGCGGCGGGGTATTTAGGTTGTGGTGAAGAATCGCTTCATCGCAATCATTCATTTTATGACATTTCTTGCATGCACTCAATAAATTTGAAGTTCACTGAGTTATGCCCCATAACTTTTGGCTACACTGCGGGGTGCATTCGCGTTGATGTCGGTGTTCCGATTGTGGAAAGAGAGAAACTAGAATTAATAACAAACTGCTTAGTTTTTCACAGTCACTCAAAGCTATAGTCCTAGATAGACCAAGGTTAATCAAGCGCGTCAAAATTTAGCTGAGATATCTTTCCACTTGTGTGTTTCACCTACTCAATGCAGGGCATCCTTTCAATCGTTGTCCTAATGGCCCTTATTTAAATTTTTTCAAAGTTGAACTGTCTAAACATTCTATTTGACTAGATTCGTTCGTGCCTTAATGAATCATTTTCTCCAGATGCCATCAGGACCATCTATTTGAGGCCGGACTTCCATCTCAAATTAATAGCTTATATATCCGATTTTAAAAGCACTAATTCCGGTCTTCTTCTTGTCCTCGGTCAAGACGTCAGTGCAAATAAAGCTGGACCTCAGCAGACATCCCTCTTCAGCTGAAACATTCTCTCCCCAGCTGCCTTCAATCTGGCCTATCAAGTTGATTGAGGTCAGTCTCAACTTGTGTTCTTCACCTTAGACGACGACATCCTCTATTGCGTTGTCCAAATGGAACGAAGCTAGGATTCGAAAGTTCTTTGCGCTCAGTAAAACCTAGCTATCCTAAGCGCTGCATGCTTGAACGTTTGACTAGTTTGTTGTTGAATCTTCTTCTTCTTAATGCCATCAACGCAAACAGAATCAAAAATCGCACGCAGGACTTTATTCTTGAAAAAGAAGCTCGAACTCCAAATTTCTACGCCATAGCGCAGGACTTGTACGATCAACTTGCTGGTGCTTCGAGAGAGGGCTCTTTCACTCAATTGCGTCTTCGAAGTAGCATCGATTGGCAAGAGTGATTCTTGAATTCGGTACTGATGTTGTTTCTGTCTTTATTAAATTCTTAGCTGTCTGTTGCTGCCAGTTGTGGCGCCCGAGTCGTTGATGTTGTACGTCCTTTCGTGAAGACAGCTTGTATTTTGTTTTCCTCTCGTTTACTGGCAGACACATCTCACCCGTTTCCGTTTCAATGCCAGCAAACGTCTCACTAACAGCTTGCTGTGTTTGTTCAATTATATCAAAGTCATCCGTGTAAGAAAGCAGCTGAGAGGACTTTTGAAAGATCGTGTCTCCCGTGATTTGTTAGTTTCGCACGGTCTTCTCAGGGATGAAGTGAAGAAAGGTCACACGACAAC
The DNA here is from genome assembly GCA_944738645.1 of Eristalinus sepulchralis. Taxonomy (NCBI): domain Eukaryota; kingdom Metazoa; phylum Arthropoda; class Insecta; order Diptera; family Syrphidae; genus Eristalinus; species Eristalinus sepulchralis. Next base: position 37,655,143 of record OX122883.1, read on the forward strand.
ACGTCGCCTTATCTTTGACGGAACAGCAAGAGCTGCCCATCATCATCCTGCAGAATCTGAAGAGTTTGATAGGAGTGCCAAAATAAGACTAGACACTGTACGGATCGTCTCTATGCGCTCTATCTAATTCGGGCTTGCCATTATTGTGGTGCTTTCGAAAGTCAAATAGTGTGTGCAAACAGGCTGTGACTCGTAACAACATCACCACAAAAAAGCTAAATGACGCACCTCCGCACAAACATAAACCACATTTGTTCGAATTCAATTTCGCAGGAAAATCCATTATTTCAAACCGAATTCGGTCCTAATTGAACTCGTCCTTAAATCCCATAACGTCTCTTCTCTGTTAGACAGGAGAAAAAAAAGAATAAATTCTCACAGTTTCACGCCCAACATTCGAGTCTGGGTTGGTCTATAGATTTCTCCAATGCGTCGGAGGGTGAATTTATTGGCGGTCCTAGCTGAAGGGCACTTACAGCCCCATTCATTTTCTCACTCGTCCTTCGAGCATTTATTGCAGACAGATATTTCGTGGGAAAACTCGGCCTAATGACTTGTGCTACCTTGCATCGTGTCGTTATTGCTCTCGATATATTTTAACCGCTTTCGTAGTGGTGAGTGTTTTTTGGGTGATTTCGAAATGGGAAGTTTGCGGTATTTTATTGGTGTCATTCATTTTGTATCTGGCTGGAATTGATTTCCTCTGGGTTTCATTAGGTTCGAAGTATGAAATGAGTTTCACTCAAATATTGTCAAATGACAGAAGTCAAATTGACTGGGGACTAAATCTTATAAGTCAATATGTTTCTTCAAATTATCCTTGAGCCCAATTGCATTAACATTACAGACGGTCACAGGCAAGATTCAGATCAATGAAGGAGCGGAGACAACTACAAAAACTAGAACGGCGTGTGTTTTAATTTAGATAAGAAAAGATCCCCAGACTCTGCTTCAGCTGGGATTTCATTCTTTTATATGTCAAAGTTCAAGTTCTGTTAATGAAGCTGGTTAAGCTGGTGTTTAGAATATTTTTTATATAGAGAAACTGATCTGGCGAACAGTACGATGTTGTATCAATAAATGCGACAAATTATAACTCTTACATACCACAGCGACACCTTTGCGCTTAAATACGACATAATTTGCTTTCAGATTTCTAATGAAAGCTGCAAGATTAAGTGAGACATCTTCTTTTGATAAAGATATGCCTTTTTGCTACTTAAGAACAACGACTTTTACTTGATTGTTTTTAAAAAAAAAAAAGGTGCCACTGTCAATATTTTTCTCAAAGATTGCAATGTGTTTTCTGAAAAAATTGTCAACACAAAGTAGACAGACTTTTTTATATTCACAAAATGATCAACGACGTAAGCAAGAACGGGAGCCGAAATATATTTTATGAATCGTTTAAATTGGTTCGCACCATACACGGATAACCGAGGTTAGTTATGTATTGACATTTAACAAATTTTAAAATGAGAGGATCTTAAGTTTTTCCAATAGGAGAGACCTTGTGAACCGTTTTTTTTACTTTATGAATTTTGTATTAGTTCTATCAAGCAAGGAACAAAACGTAACGGCCGTTCTGTGTTGACAAATATCAGTCATTGCAAAAAGAATGAGTGCACAAAACAACTTTCTCACATACTTAAGGTGGCACTACAGTCTGGAGCCTCAACCAACAAGTTAGTCTCCAGCAACCCGAACTTAAGCTTGCTGCCTCCAGTTTGAGGAATTATTGCTTTCTCTACTGCACTCTCAAAGGGAGGTGGAATCGAAGATCCGAGCATTGTGTTTACCTGATCTCTAGATCTCTGATCTCGGATCTCTAGTCTTCTCGCCATGTTAATACTGCTAAAGAGCTCGTTCAGTGCACTGTTGAATGAAGACAGGACCAAAGATCACCTGAAGGATTTTCTACTCGATACAGGCAAGAACAACCTTCTTCGCTTTTAATAAAGTCCCTAACTCTGCGTGACAGAGAAGAATTAGGGCCTTACAGAGGGTTACTTTGTTTGTTCGAGGGCTTTATTTGCTATCTTTGCCCAAAGATGCTGCGGTTAATAGTGGAGACGATAAACAACATCGAAAATCCAAAAAAAGTTCAAAATCGAAGTGGATTTTCGGATTAGGCACGTCAGTCTTATCTCAAGTCGTTTCACTTATTCGCCTTTTGACAGATTGTTGAAATAGTAACATCACTTGCATTTCGAATCGAAAATTGTAAATTAAATATTCATTTACATTTAATTTTACGTTGGTTTTGCAGATTTGAAAACAAAAAAATTCCATTAAAAATTGCTGGAAAATATAATTTCCAATGAGGACAGTCCCGATAATGGTGACTGTTACAAATTTTGACTCAAATGATCACATTCAAGATTGAAGTAGAATAAGGAAAGAGATTTTTGGTTAATGAAAAGTCATGTGTCGAAAAACTTTTCTTTACTGACTTTTTTTCATAATTTGCGCGTGTTAAGAGATATTCGACTACACTTACGATATAGAGGAAGGAAGGGACATGATGCACATTGGTTTTATATACCCGTGGTTAAGAAAAGCATTTCATATTCATATAGTCCGCTGACTACAGCTCTCAGTTGTCTCTAAGGCCCTTCAGACACGTCGACTTAGTGAAACGATTGAAGACTACCCGGTGCCTAGCGTTCACACCTTAAGGTCAAGTTCTTTTGTCCAACTTAATTTGACATTTTTTTGATTGAGTGTTTGAAAAAACTGAGTTTGACTTTTCAAATTCGCAATTTGGCCCTCCAAGAACTGTTGTCTAGCCAATCGGTTTACAAAATCTGCGTGTCTGATCGGCCCTTGAAGTCACAAACGAAATGTACATTGTTCACATACTGTCCCGCTCTTATTCAAAGCATAAAACGCAGAAAAAACGAATGTTGACATGCTGTGCGCAGACATTTTTAAAAGCACATACTTGCGAGTTTCTTAAGTCTGTCACAATTCTCCCACAAGACAGAAAATTAAGATAAAATGTCTGCAGCACACATTTTGAAAAAAATATTCAAAATTTTTCATTTGAAACGTGAAATCCGTATCAATGGAGAACTGTTTAAGCAATTTGGTGGAATAATGGAATGGACAGTGAAATAATGGAAAAAGATATTTCTTATCCTTTAACAAAAGACATCATTTATTCCTTCTTGTTCGATTCACCCACGTTTTTACTGCACCAAAAAGAGGAATTCAATTTTGTGAACAATGAGAGGCAAAGCGTACAAATTGAGAGGAAAAAAGCTTTTAGATAGCCCAAGGAACAGAAAACGTTCAACCACTTAATTCTCTTTGAAAATCGCCATTTGTTTACCGAGCCCACCTGGCAATACTCTTCAGAAAACCACAACTCATCTACCCGCATTATCCTTCAAACATCCACCCAATTGCACATTTGCCTCCTCGTTTCACCCAAAAAGAAACTGAAAAAAAAGAGGACACAACCAAGCCTTACGAGAGTAATTTTCCGCATCTGGATGCTCTACATCCAACACATTGAGCAGTGTTGCCACACACAAGACAAAAGGAAAACACTCTCGTTTGAATAGACACAAATTCATTACTAAGGTACACGTTGCCTCAATGAAGGAGCCACGATATACTCGTAATCGCCTCACAATCTATCTTCGCCAATCCATTCTCCATGTCAGCTACACACACCACATGGGTGGGAATTTATTTCGCCATCAGCCAGGCTTTAGCCACACTCTGACAAGGGTGCATGATGATATTCCGCATTGCGTGACGACACAAAGTAATAATAAGTTGCCACACACACACACACAAACATAAAAAATAGTGAAATATGCAATTTTACTCGGGTACTTACAAAAAATTTAAAATCCGCCGATGACCTTGTAGAATATGACGCGGAACGTTCCTTCTTCTGTTTACGGTTTTCTCTTTGCACCCTTAATTTAATTTACTTAATTTTTTTTTTCAAAACTTATTCAAAAAAATTTAATTTTTTTGATAAAAATCACAGATACTTAGAAATATATTTATGTGTATATCTTTTCGAATGTTGTATGACTTTTTAGATGATCACTTGCAAAAAAATTAACATATTTCTGTTATTAATTTTTTTTTAGAAAAAATAAATGAATTTTGTAAAAACAATTTGAATTTCGTGGTTTTTCTATTTCTTATTTTTTCAGTTTCAGCGTAGTGGGTAGGCCTTTCGGAGGAGACGGGAGGCGGTTTAAAGATTTTTTTAGCGATTTAAATTGGTTTCTCTTTTTTCAACTTTTGTGAATTTTTATGAACGTGTTTTTTTCTTGTTTTGAAATATATCGAAAAACAGTGTTTTTAGGCTCGCGGTGGTGAGTGAAATTCACTTGGGGCGAGATGTGAAATTGACTGGACTTCGGAAAGAGTGTCAAGCCACAAACCTCCTGTGGCTGGGCTGCAGTCAATTGAGTGGATTTTTTTTCTTAAAATTGGTTTTTCGTATTTTTCTCCGCCTTGAGGCCCCCCAGATCACCTCCACCGGCCGTCCCCAGGTGAGATTTCGGTTTTTGGTTTTGTTTCCTGGTCTGTCTTTACTCTGGGTTACTGAATTCTTTCGTTTTTCTTCTTTTCTTTCTTATGCGAAAGTTTTCACAAAAAATACGAACGAAGCGAGTTTTCAAATCGAACAGCTTGTGCACTAATTTTGAATGGAATTTAATTTATTTCGATTTTTTTTTTCAAATGTTTTCAAATTGTTTCTTGTTTTATTTTTTTAAGGACTCAGAGGTCCTTTGCACCGATTGTGTAAGTGGGGGTTGTGGTGGATTTTAACAGCAGCAGCAGCGGCAAGCAACAAAAGCTGATGATGAAAGATGTACCGAAGGATACCACGGTTTGATGCGTGTAGTGGTGGTGGTGGTGGCGATGGTGGTCTGCGACAACAACAGCAAAATAAATAACAACAACGACAACCAGAACGAGAACTGGCAGCAGAGGCAAACTATATGCTGGACCAATGCTTTTTTTCGCTGATTTTGTGTTTTTTTCGTATTCAAGCAAATCAAGTGTAACTATTCTTTGAAACGATTTTTTGTTTCTTGCTCAACAAAAGGACATATGCAGAGAGTGAGAGTGAGAAAGTCGAAGGGAAGAAGAAGAGAAGGAATGGGTGGAAATAAAGAACGAAAAGAAAAGAAAGTTGGTTTAATTTTTTTTTCTCTCAAGACAAACGACACGAATGACGAACGACGAGCACCAACGACAACCGCAACGACAACGACAACGACAACAAATGTGTAGCAAGTATATCCGGAATTTTTTGCTCGTGCCGAGAACAAAAACGTTCAAAACTTCGGTACTGCTGGCTGGTTCGGTTCGGTTCGGAATGCTCGGATGGCAAAGACAGAGATGTTTCTGCGACGATGTACGGATTAAAATTGATTTTCGGCCGGACCGGACGCGTGTCGGTATCTGTTCGAATTTTCTTCTGTCTCTCAACTGAAAAAACGTTTTCTTCCCGTTTCTCTCTGTGTATGTGTGTGCTTTTCTCTGCTCTTTCTACTTTTTATTTATTCACTGCTGTGTATCTGGGGCCTTATTTTGGGGGTTTTGCTCCGAGAAAGGCTGGATGAGACCGATTCGTTGACTGAAATTGAACTGACTGAATGTTTGGCAAGGAGCAGATGATACACGGAGTGGCTGAAGCACTCGACGGATACCCCTACTTTGGGGTTGTTGGGCTGAGCGTGTAGTTGTGCTGTATGGCGGCTGGCTCACACACAGTCGCCGTGCAGTGTGTGCAGTTTGAAGTGAGGGGTGGCATTGAGGGGAAAATCCGTTCGCATTTCGTTTCGCTTGCATGTGCTCGTTGATGGGGGCATATGGGTGTGCTTATGATTTGTGCTGGGCTTGCGATTTTTTTTTTCCACATTTTTCTTTCCTTCTTAGTCTGCTTGCTGTGTTTGTTCTCTTAGGGTAGATGTTGCTTTTGTGGGAACTATTTAGTTGCATAGAGCGGTGGCACGTTGTGAATGTAAGGGACGAATGACGGCTAAGAGATGCACAGGTGCGAATGCGTGTCAATTTGATCAGATGTTGTGGGTGTTTCTCTTAAATGTTGCAGATATGTATGGTTGGGTGGGAATTTTGTTTGACACTTGACTTAATTTCTGCTCAGATCGTGGACAAGGGGAGATTCTTTTGTAGTTCATTTGTAGCAACTTTAATGTTTTTTTCGTTTAAAAAAAAAAACGTTTAAAGATGTTGTTAATGGTTCTTCAAAGTTCTAACATTCGGCCTACACGTATTGTCTGAACATATCCCCGATAAATGTATGAACTGCATCGTGTAAGGCTATGGTGAATATTTTATTCTATGCATACATACTTAGTGGTATTTGCGGACGTTTCAAATAAAAATTAAATTCAAACTGCTGGACTTATCACATTTAGAAAAAAATGTTATATGGTTGAAACAGCAGTCTTTAGTTTTCAGAGCATTTGTTACAAAGTAGGTTTATCAAATTATATCGGGCCCAAATCAAACATCTAAGTTAACTTGCTTTGACTATGAGGTCTATCCTCTGACAATTTTGGGATGTAAGCAAAATTTTTTGGAAAGACGCAGATTGTACTACTTTAATGAAAATTAATACTTTTGCACAGCCACTAAATCTGAGCAGCACTTTTAAAGAAGAAATGATCCAGAACACTGTCGCAAAATAGAAAATTAAACAATTGGGGCACGTGTGCAATGCTTGGGTTGTCAAGTATCACGCAAACAGAAAAAAAATGTTCTCCCATTCAAAGAATAACCACACCAGTGCAAAAAAGCAATACCTTTCCAAAAACAAGACACAGTCTACCTCCAAATGCATTAATTTACATCCTGAACGAGAAACTAATCAGAATTGGCCGCACAAGTATACTATCGACAAAATCAACTTCCATCTGCAAACCAGAACATGCAATAACTGTTGGCACTGAAATTCTTTCAAACAACTTAAACAAAGCCGTGCAGATGTGCAATTCGGTGTGGCTTCAGAGATACAGAGTTTGTGACCAAATTAATGATTTTTACAAGAATCAAACACCACCAACCATAAGTTGCGGCTCCCGAAACCTTTACTAGCTGGAATCCATCGTTACCGTTGAATATGATAAAAAAAATTGAAGGCCAAATCGACCAATATTTTTTAAAATAAATAAGTTTAACAATGTTTTCTTGATATTGTTAAACTCGCCAAATTTTTCTAGAAATATTTAAAAAATTTAATTGCTAAGATAGACATATCAAACTAATCTTAACCTTTCGAAAGCTAAGAAAAAAATATTCAAACAAATTTCAACCAGACCAAACAGAAGCTTCTAACATCATTCAATTTCCGGAATGTCCTATATCACGGTTGATAGCCGTTACATAAATTATAAAATTATATATAGCTTCTGCTGATATCAATAAAAGTCGGATACAGTCGGCTTGTGTTTTGAGTTTTTAAATCGGTTCAACGCGAAAAGTGTCTTCAAGAGCATTGGTTGGAACTTATTTCAGGACTTGCGGGTCATTTATTAAATACAGTATAAATAAAAAAAAATAAATCTCTATCTGTGTTTTTTTTTTAGACAAGGTTTTTTGGTATTTAATAGATTTTACATTAAATGGAGAAATGTTTGGTCCCTTGGCGGTCAACTTAAAGGGGGCTTCACTGTATTTTTTCATAATTTGTTTGAACGTTTGTTTCCTCAAAGCTGTGTTTAAGAAACTGTTATTGCGGAGATTTCGTGAATAATATTTTTCTATTGTTTGATTCTTAATGCTCACAATTTTATCTGCGCATGAATGACGTACTTATGAACACGCCCAAACTGGGTCTCTGACAGCAACTGCGCTTGACTTTTCAGTCAGTTGCTGGAGGATGCGTCCCTCATTTTGTACAATATTTCATTATAACTTATAAAATGCGTTCGGGATCGGCAAAATCTACAGGTGTCTTCTGTGAGATAAAAGGAGCACGCACAGCACGTGTAGTTGGTGTAGAAACTAGGCCCTGGTCTCTCGTGGGCTGTAGTGCCACTCAATTATTGTTATTATTGGTATTATTAGATGCGACTTTTTTCCCTCTTTGAGTATCATTAACTTCGCAAATAAGCAAGAATATTTTACCGTAACTGATATCCTCGGTTTTTGAAAGTCTTCTTATTATTATTGATTTTTTTAGCTACAGAACGAAAATAAAATGTGTAGTTTAATACCGGCTCTGATAATATAAAAGCTGGCGTTGCTTTTTGTTAAACGTATTGTGTCTCTCTATCCTCTTCTGTGTTACCCCATCTCAAAAACTAATAAATTAGGCAAACCAAATTGAAGTGGCGAATAACTAAACTACCGTTGGTACGAGTACATCTTAGAGGAAATTGTGGCACTCTTAGAAGGTTGTAAATTAGTGATCAGGCATTATTTTGGGTTTTGGGGAATTTTTAAGCGTATGACTAATTTTAAGATATTGCCTTAAAGTGGCCACATCGCTTTCGTAAGTCGCAACATGTTTTTTTTGTTTTTACAAACGGGACACTACATAAGGGATTTTCAAAAAACAGGACCTTTCAGACACGTAAACTTACGTGCTTATGGCATTGCGAATATATAGTATTTAAATGATCGGAATCAATTCACAACATTGGACACGGAGGAACAGAGTATGAGAGGGAGTGTAGGTGCCGATGTGGGTTGTTGAGAGAAATCAAGTTTGGAATAGCATTTCACATTCCTCTCGTCCGACTAAAGTTAGAATTTCTGAACATTACTTTACGCTTGCAGGGCGATGGGCATTCCGAGAGGCGGCATGTATTGGTGGTGATCCCTTGAAGGTGATGTAATCATCTGTCTTATTCAACCATCTTTTGTTTATATAGTAGATGTATATTCTAAAGAGTTCGCAATTCTTCGTCTTCTTCGGATGGCGCTACAGTCTGGGGTGGACCTGCGCCTCAACCAACATGCCTCTCCAGCTAGCACGATCTCTAGTTCGAGTTCGCAATTGTAATGTCTTTAAGGAGTTTTATCGCTTCCTTTTGGACTTTATCAGGAAAGGATTTTAGTTGGAAAATCAGCATGGAGCAGTACACATCTGAGCACCGTTTGCAAGTTATTCAGCAAAAGCAATAGTGTTCTAGAAAACCCAATAATCACTCACACGACGTTCTCAAAATTTAGCCACCTCTGTGCCGTCATTGTGGAGAATTTTGCGAAAAGATCTTGGCCCTCTCTTGGTCGCCACGTTCATGTGATTTAACGCCTGGTCTACAGACAAGTAAACATCCAAGTGGAAAAGTGATTTCTTTCTTTTCGTCCATTGCGGGGTGATTGGATCGGGCTTAAAAATAGGTCCTGATGAGGAGGATCGAGCGGCCTGGAAGAATTCTCCACCGATCATGATGTTGACGTTGATGACACGAAAGATGCCACATGTTCAACGGACCAAGAGTAGTGCAAGTTTCTTTCTTTAGATTAGAATATTCAGGAAATGTGTGTAGTTCTGGGGTTACCAACCTACCTTCTTCTTCCTCATATGGCACCACAGCCTAAGGACCTAGGCCTCACTAACAAGCCTCCCCAGGTAGCACGATCATTCTCCAGCTGCCTCCAACTCTCCATTATTGTACGCCCGGTCCATGGGCGTACTAGAGGACGTTCCACTGGGTCGAAATTGAAGACTTTTCAGACTGAAGCAGTGTTGTCCATGCACTCTACATGGCCTAGCCCTCTTAGGCATTGAATCCTTAAGCGTCTGGCTAAACTTATGTACCAGAGGAGATTGATCATGGCGATGAAAACTATCGTACCCCTTTCTTGCTGTGCCAAATTTTATTTGCAATGAAAAAGATGACCACCTGAATTGACGGAGTTTCAACATTCTTGAGGCCTCTCCTCCACTTAACCTCCAACAGACCAGTTGCCTAGAGAATTAACTGAATCATATAATAATTTAGAATTCAGCATTAAAAGTCCATCTCATTTAGGCCAAGTTGAAGAAGCACTCTCAATTGCCCTAAAGTCCATATGTGCACACAGAGTGCTTCTCATCTCCCCCAACAAAAAACAAAAATGCAGTTGGTCATGTCAAATGAACCACAGAGCGCCCACCGGTCTCATCCGATATGCAAATGAGTTCCCTGCACAGTCATCGGCATCGGCACTCCTTCTGGTCTAGCCGTCAAAATCCAACATCACCGTATGAACTCACATCACATCCGCAGATTCATATCCGCGCCAGCACACCCTCTTCCGCACACATCCAGAGTACACTGCACACAGTGGAACGGCAACAACAAGAGCAGCAGAAAAAATAGAAGTGAATTGCCGCCACCGCACAGAGCCAGCAACCACGTCGTCCTTCCATCGTAGAACTGCGATTCTGGACTTGCGCACGACTCTGAAGAAATCTGCAGTCATGCCGCACACACACACAAGTCCCCCTTCGCCCAACTCTGACTCGCATGGCTTCTTCCTCAACTCTCTTCGCAATTGAACTGCCAGCGCCACCGTCGATACGCGGCCTATTTTCGTCTCCGCTGTGTTGGTGTTGGTGGTGATGGCGACTCTTCTCCAGAATTCTGCACACCTTCACCAACGATGAAGTTCGGAGACACAGTTCGTGTCCATCCGCGAAGGGGAAGAGAAAATCCATTTCTACCCGCTTCTGCGCACTGACCGCCTCGGCGGCACCCCGCCGGCACAAGGCTATGCCAATTTACTTCAGATTCGGTAATGGGTCTACACCATTCTCTGGATTAAACGATTCCTATGGCTACGGCAGAATGCATAGTTCATCGCCTCCGTCGCCGGTAGGAAACAGGTCAGGAGAGGGTGAAGAAACGGCATGTCCGCCTACATGTGCCTAGGAGTGCTTTGGATCCCACACAGTCGCGGAATCGGGGAGTGGGAGCAGCGATTCTCGTCAACCACCTGCCCTTGCGGCTGAGCGCCTGGTCTTCGGCAGCGACTGCGACACATGCTATGTGGGCGAGAGATTCAGTTGAAGTGGTGGTGAAGTCGTTTTGGAGGGCGCAGCAGTTATTCAGTCTCGTTCCAGAACTATTTTTGGAGTTTCTGCGTTCCTTAGCCGCTTCTTCGGCACTCTGCGTCAGACGGGGTGCGCGCGCTTTCATCCACACGCCGCTGTTTCGGTTTTACGGCTGACCTGTTGCCTCATTTCTCTCCGGTAATATAATTCCCAGGATTCCTGCGTTTGGTTTTATGCCCGTACGTCGTTGATGTAACCTTTCCAGCAGGATACGCTTATCATTTGTGCAAGGTACCTGATATCAATGGCGGTGCGACAGTGGGAGGAGGGAGGTGTCTGCGAGTTCGACAGCATTTCACGTGGTGACATTAAAAGTTATCCCGGTGAGATTGGAATTTTGTCGTCGTCTTTGCGACCCGCTTGGGTCACTTTAAGAAGCGAATGGTTGAGTGAATTCCAAAGAGAATGTTACATTTCGAATGCTATTCAATTTCTGCCAATGGCGGTGGTGGAGAGGGCTTGAATTATCAGTCGCCAGGAGGCGAACGATGAGAGGCTTAGTTTAATGCCATAATTTGGTAAAGTCAATAAAAGGAATGTGCTCCATCTTGGGCTTTTGGGGCAGTTAAGTTTTGTGTTCAGTTTGACCTAATTTGGCAGCACTTAACTTAATTCAATCGGGGTCTGTGGAAAGTTGAATGACATTTGCAGTATTCTTCGGAATTTCATTTTACAAAATTTAGTCTGGGCTACATTAAAGTGTTTGTACACACGAACATGAACATATTCCGCTTAGTTAAATTTTGAGATGAATGTAATCTAGTTTTCTCTCTTTCTTCCCACTATACGCGGGCTATTGTGATACCTTTAGTTGGGCTGGGGGATAAGACTACTTTGAAATTACAAACCGGTTGTTTGATTGCACTCATAGCACGTTTAGCAATGATAATCTCTCTGTCTGTGTCTTGGGTCCTCAAAACTGTTGCATCCTTTCGGAACTTAGATCCTCGAGTAACCATACGCATCAGAAATATGCTTCAGCTTTTGCCAAATCATTAACAGTGATTCCTTCTCCATTGTTCTACACCATGTGCTCCTCGCTTGTTCACCTTGTCCGCCATCTTGTGTGAGCTTGGATGTCTTCGTAAGCATCAGACTAACAATGATCTGCGTTAGTTGTGTTCGCCGTCATATGCTCTGTTCGTAAACGTCAACAATACGTAGTAAAAAAGTAGGCATCGGGCAGATTGCGCAGCCAAAATAAAATAGCTGCAAGAAAGCAGGCAGATCTTATTTTCGAAAAAATGTGGGTAATTTTGTGGAAATTTAAACAAAAAGCAACTTAATGTTGATAAAGGGTGTCCCAACAAGAACGTAAGATTTAAGTTTTAAATTAAACGCAGATATTTAAAAAAAATCGTGAGTTCTTTATTAAGTCGTAAAGTAGTCACTTTTTCTCAGTAGACATTTCTTCAATTCTAGGCACGAGAAAATCGGTTATCATTTCACGATACCGAACACCATTGACTTTTTGCGCTTGACCTGACTTATTTTCATAAAAAAAAGGTCCAATGATTCCTCCAGCCCAAAATCCACACCACACAGTGACACGTTGAGGATGAATTTGCTTCTCGTGAATCATTCGAGGATTTTCCTCGCCCCAAATGCGACAATAATGCCTATTGACGAAGCTATCAAGATGGAAATGGGCCTCATCACCAAAGATGATTTTATCGGCAAAATCTGCATTTTCATGCTGTCTCTTCAATACCCAATTAACGAAATCCCTTCGCTGTGCATGGTCAGCTGGCAAATCTTTTGTCAAAATTTGCTGCATAGTGGATTTGGAAACAGCAATTTGCTGAGATCGGTGTCGAACTGAGGTGGATGGAGTTTGAGCGACATCATCACGTACTGCTGCGATATTTTTGGTCGATAGACCTGGTCGAAGGCGCGTTGTTGTCTTTACATCAGTTACAGTCTCAGTTTCAGCAATTTTTTCCATTAAAACTTTCACCATTTTGGTAAAACAATTTCACAATGAGAATGCGTTGTTCATTCGTGTAGCGCTCCATTTTTATTAACCTTATACCTTCTACTAATATACAATAATAATTGTTCAAATGAAAAAAAAAACAATGACAGTTCGAATGGCGCCAAATTTAAATCTTGCGTTTTTGTTGAGACACCCTTTATATTTATGCAGGGAAAGGAAAAAGTGGACACATGAGGATGCGAAATTGCTTTGATCGTACTTTCGCAGATGACTGCGTTTACGAAGACACCTATGTTCCAATGCATTGACTTGCAATACAATCGTGACCTTTTTGACATGCGTGTCCAATGCCTTCAACTCTTAGAGTCAATAGGTTCCCGAATAGGTTCTTCATTGGATATGATTAGATAGGAAAATCCTAAGGATATTTCGGAGGCAGACAAGTTTGCAGGTTCTTTGTAATTCTTGATGTTACTTTTTAGGTGCTGCAATCCTTTAAAAATGCGGATTCTACATTTGACTGCAACAGTCGTAGCTTGGTCTTTAAGCTTAGACAGTTAATCTTTCTGATTTTGAACAACAACCCGAACGCAGTTTTTGCCTTTACAATACGGCTTTTAATAAAGTCGGAAACAAGTGCTTGCTCCCTAGGGTGTTCAAAATACCAACTTTCTCTACGTTCTGTTGGAAAATATTTATATGAAAGAAGATTGGATTCCGAAGCAGATCATTTGAATTTTTCCCATATTGAATTTTGGCACACGATTGTTGCTTCCACCTTCATCCTTATTGACTTTTTCTGAAAATCCATGATCATATCAGAGAGTAGGCGTGCACCGCTCGCGTAATAAATTAGAGTCCATCAAATTCATCCGGAGGACTCTTCCTCACTAGATTTAATTCCATTTTTAAGCGAGATGAATCTTTTAAGTTACTGTAAACAACACTAGTAGCGCTTCTATTTCAAAACGTTCTGAGTACGTAAACCTCAAAAATGTCAAATGTTACGATAGATCTGGCAGTTGCCAGATTGCAACACTAGGGTTGCCCAATCCCGAAATATAAAAGGCAACCTTCGTATGATGACGATTAAGAAACGAAAACCCATTCGGAGTGCTGATTTCAATTCCAGGAGAATTGGTATCACTCTCTCAAGCTTAGCAGATCTGATATTCATTGCCGTTGAAGATCATTAAGAAATGGAAAACCAATCGTGTGTTAAAATAGGTGAAATTTGTTTATCGCTTCCAAATAGTCCCTTTAGTCTTTCCTGTCAGTGACAATCTGCTTAAATAGATACATTTGCGTCTCAAATTTGGTTGGTATGACTTTAAACTGGTCCTTGTTTGGCTCAAAGGACCAGCCCAATTACGTTGTTGAGCTGTGTTTCTACAAAAGAAAATTCATCGAAGTCACAATTGGCAATGTCCCAATAAAACAAAACAAACTACAAGCAAATTGTTCTTTATTCCTGATATATCCAATGGAAGAAGATTCAGTTGATTCAGCGCCCTCGGTAAAAAATAAAAGAATTGCGCATGTAACCGTCAAAATTATTCCCTCAAGTCATGGCCAATCGAGGAATGAGTGATATAAACGAATTTTAGAGACACCTACAGCTAGGAAGTACTTAAAGGTGCTTCCAATCCACGCATCAGCGGTATTGCTTCGCTGAAGAAACACTCCTGAAGCATGGCTTGGAACGTGATCACTTGTGTGGGCAGTCCCTGAACATCCCATATGACGCACTCCACCATCGGCCATTCGAATCGGTTGTCATTTCAGCAGATTCATGCGCATTTCTTTTGAAGTCGACCAGAGGGGATCATGGAGCTTTAAGTTATGTCATGTTTGTTGTCCTTGAGGAGGTCTTCTCTACTGTGTTGTTAACATCTTGTGACAGGAGTAAAGTGGCTGAAAAGAGAAAAGAATTATTTTAGACACAAAATGCAAGTGAATGAAGGATCTTAAAAGAGAATACAAAACTTCATTGAGTCTTGTCTTCATGAATATACTTCTATCGCAGAATCGAGAAAAGGCTGTAATGCTACTTCTCACTTATATGTTTGAGATGATTAACCTTCTAAGCAGCTGAATGGGTAAATTGTGATACATGGTAAGTTGGAAACGAGAAGTATGGCATAATTTCAGGCCAAGGAAACGTCGAACACTCCAAATGTCGTCATTTTCTTAAAAGTCTCTGATCGCTGGTTTTTTTTAATTTAAATTTAACATTTCTATAGTCAGGACAAAATAGTGCTTAGATACGACTTAGATGACAACTGGAGTGATTTTAGAGAATTTGTATCTGCTTGTGGCCTTAAACAATATTCTGAAAAAGACTGAAAGTGATCAAAGATGTAAACGACCTCCATATTTGATTCTCCATATAAGCACAGGAGTTAAATTTTGAAGAAAAGAGTTGGATACAAAATCAAGTAAAGCGAAAACGTCGAAATCCAGAAAAGTATAATTTTGAAAAGGAAATTTCTTGCAATTATTTTAACGGAGTAGTAAAGGAGAACATGTTGTCCCCTACATAATCTCTGACTGGGTCGCTAAAGGCTTTGAAAAGGTGAAAAATTTGGTAAATAGAGACAAAGGTATACAAGTCAAAACTTCTAATTTCGCTTAATTTGGTTGCATGTCAACACTGTTTCTCTTAGTTCACAAGCCGTGTTGACATTTAACCCCCTTGTGGCGCCCTCTGGATATGTATGTGTGGTAAGCCATTGAATCCCACGATCGGACTCTCTCTGAGACTGCATACTACGGGCCTGTCCTGTCGTCCGTTGGTTGTGGGTGAGGTTTTCTCCCTTATTACGAAAAAAAAAATATTTTCGACACAATGATATGCCTCGGATGTGGAAGGATTGACTGTAGACGACCCATACAAACAGACTACTGGTTCTGCTCGCGAAGTCTAGTTGGTACCTTGATAAACTATATGCAGCCGATGAACTGGCAAAGCCCTTAGACTGCTTCAAAGTAAACATCGCCGCTAAGAAGTAGAGTGAAATAAGCCGGATGTAAAAAGGAACAAAAACAACGATGTCTAATGGCAATAGCTACAAAATAGACGAAGGGATGTTGATTCCTGGATGTGGGTTTGTCCTTCCAGGCAGACATAGGCAAAAGGTTTTCCTCTTTAAGTACATAAAGTTAAGTTTTACGAGAAATTGCTGAATCTCGTAAGCTAAACGACAAAAGTTAGGAACATCCGTCTGATTTGCACCCACGCTACGCTCGGCCACACCCCGGTAAAGAAAAAGCATGTCAACAGCAAGCATGATTTCTATGAGCTCTTTAAAGGAACTTGCGATCAATATCCCAACTGTGACACCAAGATCGTTCTAGATGGTTTAACTGGGCAGCTAAAAGAGGAAAACCATCCACCTTTATCATCGGAAAACCTGTCCTCCCCATTAACATATCGGAAGCTGGACTCAAGCTTGAGGGCTTAATATGTGACGAGCACGCGATTTCGATACCTTGACATCCACAAATTGATTGGGCAATCTCTTGATCAATCTAACGTCATCCAGACGAACACATTACGATCGACGGCAGACATTCTTTCATCATCCTCGACGACTGAACCTTCCCAGGTGACAGGTAAAGAAACCTTATATCTTGCTTGCAGCGGAGTTGAGACAGGACAACACCGTTTGACTTTGAGAAGCTATAATCGCAGGTGATCGGTAGGAACTTTGTCGATCGACTCTCCCTGACAACCCCTAAGAGTTCGCCTTCGCTTGGCTGATGGAAACATTGCCAAGAAGCTGGAAATGAAGCTGTTCCTGATGTGTAAGACCTTTCAACACTGAAAAGAAAGAAAATGCATGCAAGGTCTTGACAGGATGTCTACAAGACAACGTTCAATCGAAATACAAGGCTGTTCGAAAGCTTACTCGTAACAAATAGAAAGTAAACAAGACTCAACGGCTTCTTAGAGGGAAAAGGAAAGAGTATGAGGAGCGGGATCGAAGATGTGGAGAGGCAGGAATGAAGTTTGAAAGCCGTACCCATAGACAAAATTGTCATGGATCCTAAATTCCGACCGATGTCTGCTAGGTCGAAGATGAACAACTTCAGTTGAAGAGTCACAGCAGATGTCGAAAACATTTCTATCTACAGACTCTCTAGGTGCGAACTAAATACCGCTGTGCAACGCGAATAGAACTTATGACGGTGATGTACGAAATGAAATTGACTTTAACGAGCTGAACTTGGCAATACCGCGAATGCTGTGGAACAGGTTGCTGAAGCGAATCAGTTGTGTGCAGAAATGTTTAAGGCAGGTGAGGATGATTCGGCAGACCCCATGCAAGAGATCATCTTAAAAATATGAAGGAGGAAGTCATGCCATCCGGTGCACAAGACAGGGAACCTCTACGACTCCGTCAAGTATTGAGCAGTCAGTCCATCCTACATACTCCGCGCTAAAGGTGTATGACGTTGGTTGGTTGATGGTATAGGTGAGGCGCCAGATGTCTTGTTCGATCCAGACATTTTCCTTTACTCGAGGTGAAAGATGTTCTTTGGCTGACAAGGGACTGTGCTTGTGAGGGTTTTAAAAGAACGACTCTGTCTTCATAAGACGGTCTTCCGAAACTCGCCTCCATCATTAGGCGAGGTTCCTGCAAAAGGCGCGGAAACAGCCGTCTAATCGATTGTATAAAGCAAGAGGTTGAACCAACGACTTCCAGAAATCGATATCGCACTACACAAAATTTCACAACAGCTTCGGGACTAGTGTCTCGTTTGGCCAAGGTAAGTCACAAGCTCATTGGTCTTGAGGACACCGTGAGGAGCGCAGTTAATTGTGTTGAAATTTGAATTTAATGAATCGCCACATCCGATGTGCATGTGCTTGAGTTTTGATCCCTCCTGCCTCCAAAACTCCATTCAAATGGACACACATGGCTTTGCAACTTTTCAGTTTGAACCATCAAGAAGATGAGACAAATTTCGAGCAAAGGCATGCTGATTCATGGCCATCAATCCGCACGATTGCCTTGTGACCACAAAAAGGCCAAGCTATCATGAATTACGACGTCTACCCGAACAGCATTTAAATGTGGGAATCCGACTCAGTATTCACATCAGTGCCGTAGCAAAAACCCACATCATCACCCACCCGCCTAGATCCCTCTGCATGGGCAGCGCTCCGATGGTAGAACGTATCACCCACCCTCACCTGCCAAGCACTGGCACTCAAGCAATTTTTCATGGCGTGTCCATACGGAGTTGCAACTTCGCCATGTTGCCCTCATTAGCATTTCCTTTAACCACGCGCTGGAAATCCTCCATCAATGGGCTGACTACGACTACTCCCCACACACACGTGCCGAGAACGTGCTAACAATGCTGGCAAACAAAGAACTGACGCATCAAGGACGTTCGCTTACTCATTGCATTAGTTTTGGCCTAAAACGCAATCCGACTGCGGAATCCGCTCACACACTCGCAGTCAGCGCAAGTAATGGTGTGTGTTTGTTTGTGTTGGGGAAGACGAGGAGACGCTTTATTTTATTTTCTCCGAAGCATGGAAAATTGCTACTTAGGATCACCGCTGCCGCACACCCGACCATTACACTGCCTGTCAATCCGACTGAATGTGCTGCGAGCGAACTGAATGAAGTCATGCGATGCCGGGGACGAGGACGACAGCGGCACCAAAGAATAAGGATACGGCTCTTTCAACCAGACATCAGGTGTTTCTAGCATTAACACTTGTGTTTATTCGTTCTGCTAAGGAGAGATCGCTGGTTGGGGTTGGGGAGGGCGGGGTGTGTGCTAAAGTGGAAGCCCTTTTCACGTGCCACACCACACCGGGTGACACACAGCCGCTGAAAGTAGCCATCTTCTTAATATGCACGACCTTTTGTGAATTAATTGGACGCGTGGGAATCGTAAAAATTAGGGAAATATTTGTTGATGATATAACGGGATTATTTAGGGGTTACTTTGTACAGTTTATGATAATTGGAGTGATTAAATTTGGAACAAGTGTGTGCTTTGTGGTAGGCAGGAGAGTGAGAGCGGAAGGTGGATGGTTCTCTGGTTGGTTGGACAGTTTTATCTGTGAGGAGGGCGAATGGAGGAGAAGACGCAATCACAGGCACAGAAGAGGGATTTTGATTTACATGAACACATGGGGTTCACACCAGGCTTATACCATGGGGTTCAAATTGCCAAGAGTCGCAAACACCGCAAGACTAGACGCCTTAGTTACATAGGTACTTGAGGCCGTGAGGAACACTCAGTCCAACTTGGTTTGCAGGCAGGCCTTTCTAAAACCTCTGTCACCCTCTGGGTCGCAGCACCCGTTTGAGAATACAACTCTACACTGAGCTGGAAAAGTCTCCCAACTGTCTAGTCTTGTCGTTGTCTCTGACACAGAAGACACAACAGCCATTTCTTCCAGCAGTACAAGGATGTCCGGAAGGCAAACGTCTATCGACTACACTGGCTTCGCCACATTGAGCTGATGAGTAACTAGGATCCAGCTTAGAGGGCCGTCAAATCCTAGGCTCACGGATCTTAGGGTGTCTGGAAGCAGTGTGCCCGGAATTGTCAAGGATTGAAGGCAGATGTGGGATTTGGTTTTATGTGATCACCTGCCGTCACAACCTTATATGCCTGATTGTAAATAACGCAAGACTAGATGCCTCAGTTCAGATCATGAGACCATGTTTGAGGAATACTCACTCCACCTTGGTTTGGAGCGATGCCTCTCTAACACCTCCTCCGTTCTATGAGTCATAGCACCCAGTTGCAATGCAACTTCACACTGAGCTAGGAATGTCTCCATAACAGATTGGTCTGAATCAGAGGGGTGCGCCATCTGAAACAGTTCAATCGGCACAGTACAGGCTACGCTAGGCGAGCACATTCATTCGGCAAAAAAGTAGAACAAACAACAACAATGTGAACTAACTCACATGACACCTCACAAACGAAATTATTAAAAATCTGTGATTTTTCCCTTTTTTTTGGCTATGCGATTTTCGCCACATAAAATGAAACATAGGCCGCTGGAAGGTAATTGGTACAGCATTAGTCAGAAAAAAACGAGTGTCTGTGTTGTCCATTCTATGATCCTCTCAGCTCTATCCCAGACATTTTGAATGGGAAAGTACTTCCCAAGTCTGAAAAAACTGTGATGACTATAGCTACCATCGCGTGAGTATAGGGTGAATGATGTGGTAGGAAAAATGCAGCCATCTTCTGTGACTGAAAAATGCCTCCTAAGCTGAACGGCAGGCATTTAGACTCCACAATGTTGGACAGCGTACAAAAAGTATGAACGCAAATTAAAGGCAACTGAGCTGAAGATGCGATGGGAGTTTCAAGGTTCAGTAATATAAGATGTTCAAAGATCCGAGGTAGCCTTCACTCTCTTAGAAAGTTGAGCACGATCTGCTCAGTTGGTCAGTTTTCATAATTAAAGAAGAGACCCTTTGAACCGCGTTTAAGAGACAATATCAATAAATGATCCATCGCAAACGCGAAAGAGACGCAGGCTTAAGAACTCCTGCCTCACATAAGTGAAAAAAACTGCATTTGATCGGCGTCAGTGATGAAGTGATCTGAGACAGTGAGGCCTGATTCTTGAGGTTGAATTGGCGAACTCCACAGGCGGACCAAGGCACTGTGAAGAGATCCAGATACTTGCTATTAAAGTTGCTGCGACTAAAAAATTGTGCCCACACACTTGCGGTTCCTATCGGATCAGAATTATGTCGCAAAATATTTGACATATTGTCTTTAACATGATGACACACATAACATATGCGATCGCAGCTATTACAAAAATGTTACATGCCCCATTTTATAGACGATTTTTTTTGCCGCAGATTTAAATGATATTCAAGGACTGTCATGAATTAGAGCGCATGTGCGATTATTTGGCCGTTTTGCCATCATAAGCTGTGTGTATATTTTTTCGCTTCATTATACGAATTCAATCACAAGCACCACAACACTTCCACAAGGGAGTCAGGATGGAACAATTTCCTGGGGCTCCTGACGTCCCCTGACACCAGAATGTAGCCCCTGGTCATGTTGTCACTAACAGTCGGATTCCGTCAATACCTGGATCTGGTTACCGCCATCGAATCAAATAGTCGTTTGGCGACTCCGTTGACATTAATTGCAGTCTTACGGATCCACTCACATCTTCTGGGGATTGAAAACAACATTTGTATCGACTCTGACCTAACTCGAATACCATCCTGTTGGTTAGTAAGAAAGCACTGTGGATTCTATCTCCCGTGATGGATTTATTTAGATTTAGGGTTGTCCATTGTGTTACCACTGAGCGGGTTGACATAATCTAGTCCTGAAGAAGTTGTATGGTTATCCTGGTTTTGTGCTGTGTCTCCCCCACAGGATTTTTAGGTAGGAAATTCAGAAAGAGAGTTTTGATGTTTCATTCATAATTTGGGGGTGAGATTGGGGTTCGATTGGGGTCGATGTTTGACTTCACTAATGTCTTGAACAGATGTGTGAATTCAAATGAAATTTGGTCAATATATAAAAATTTTTAGTGGTGATCAGAATCACTTGAAGAAGCGTTTCCGTCCTTGCTGTAGGTGGTAGGCGGTAGTCGAGTTTTTAAATGAGATGATTGAATGCAGCCCAAGCTCTTTCAACTATATGAATCTTTCAACAATATGAGTCATCTAGAAGCCCAACATTCGCTTTCAATGCCTACCTCGAGTTTGTTACTTTATGTGACTTCAGTGGTCTTCAACTAGGTCCCACAACGCCTGTCAGCCTAATATGCCACCAGCTGTCACTGGACACACTTTGAGACCTCCCTACCTGAACAAGCTACCGTCGCAGTTGACACATAATTCACTTGAGAGAGAATGCTCCCTTATGTGCCATAGCACCACCCATTTACGCCATCTGGCATTTAGTGTAGCAAACTTCAAGCACCACCATCAAGTCTGTGAAAAAGTCCTCCCAACGCGACAATTTTCTCGTCAATGTTCTAGCGCATACCAATCACATAACCGCCAGATGAAGTGCAAAACCCACAAACACACACACACACATACGACCGCCCAGACCCAGTCGCCACCGTCACAGTTCTAACTGGGCCACCACGTACACCAGTCAGTCAGCCGAAAGCACTATGGCGTAGGCACTTCGAAATGGAATCACGTTTCCCCTATAAATCGATAACATGTGAGTCTCCCGAGTGCCCTTTCGCTTGTCACATAGCCAGCCCTCAAGCCCTCAGCATTCGTGCATTCATGTTCCAATGCCAAAATATTCTGTTTGTCGTCCTAAAATATACACAACCTGACCTTAGGTGCGTCCTCGCCCCTCGCCGGTCGCCCTCTGAGTGGGCAACGAGTGTGTTTAGTGTTTACTAGCGCACTGCGCCTATTTGAAGCTAAGAATAAATTCTGCATCTAGGGGATGGGATGCAGAACTCACCTGTTCGCCGTTGCCGGCGTTTCCTTGGCCAGACGACAACAGCCACATACACACGCGTTCCGATGCAATTAAAATTTTTCGCCAAATCCACTCGCGTTGCAAAAGACCGCGATGTCTTGGGGATTTCGGGCTTCTACGAAGATCATCGTCTCGTGCGATACAAAATTATCCGCGACTGCCAGGTGTCGGTGAACCGACCGCCGTCGGCTGCATAGCGATTTAATTAGAACGCCCGAGACCTTGTGGGGTTGAGAAATTTTTGTTGTTTTCGGCGGTAACGGTGTCGATTTTGACAGCGACATCGAGTGGATTGAACTGCATCGCTCTTCCGGGCGGGCATCGATGGGCTGGAGGTCTTGCGGATCGCATACTTTCCGCTGCCAGTTGCTGTGCATGCGAAATGCTTGGAGATTGCCAATAAAATGTACGGCTCACCGCGTACACGTTGAGGAAACGTGTGCCATTTGAGATGTTTGATTTTGACAATCGTGCGTCAGGTTCGGTGGAAATCGAATGTAAAGTCGGATGTGATCGGAAATGGGCTTTCTGGTTTTGAGCGGCTTGGGGAGAATGTCTTTCGGTTGGAAAAATTTATGCGACGTGGTGTAACGAAATTCGAAAAATTTTGCACTGAGGAGTGTCCCCAATAACGGAAAAAATATACACCTAGTTTAAGTCGAAGGGAAGAATATATCCGTGAAGGTTAACGGTCACTGATCATTCGGGGTCAATTGTTATTAGAAATACTAAATGGAATAAGAAAGCGTCTGTGGGGCGCGAAAATAAGCAACGGCTGCACGAAGCCCTTATGCTTTCGGCGCGTCCGTCCGTCACACTCTTCATATTTCCAGAATGTAGCCTAGTTATGAAGCAATTTTTATGAAATTACGTATATAGGTATCTTTAAGCATTTTTTATGTATGCACATTTAATTTTGGGGTGAAAATACAGTTGGCACCCGTCTAGAAAAAGTTGGGGCAACATTGTAAACTAAATCGTACACTGGCATAAGATACATCAATCGACAGATCCTTTGAAATAAAGTTTAGGTTCGGTGAACAACTTGTTGCTTTGTGGTACCATTAAGAAGGAAGAAGAAGCAAAATTGGAAAAGTTTGCCACAGTTTCTATACCGTTATGGTAGTGTCACACGCATTTTATCAATTTTCAACGCCTAAGCCAAATTCAATTGGAGATGAGATTGTGAGATATGCTTGTGGTGTGCGCTAAGAATAACCGGCATGCCTAAGTGCGTATGATGTGGCAGATACAAATATTATTGTTTATGCGAGGCTTTGAACAGTGTTCCAAAAAAAGTCGTACTTCATCAAAATAATATAGGAACAATAGGGAAATATTCCCAGACTACAAGTGATAATCTGTTTTACAAGGTTAAAGGTAATTAATTTTTTTGTTTTGGAAGTTTTACAGTTTGATGAAAGTCATATTTCTTTAAAAAGACTGGACTTTGGCATTATCTCTGTCATTCACACATTTCAGATAGTATCTCGACCATAACTTGAGTAATGTTGGTTTTTAGTGCAGCTAGAGTTCGGGAATAGTTCACATAAATACGGTATGTAGAATAATATCAAACAATGTAGCATACTGCATATCGCCCAAGTCATAAAACTTAATAGACCGTCAAAGTCCAGCTAACATCTAACCACATCGCTTTAAATTGACTGTAATCGTCACTTTGTCTGGATGCAATGGTCTTTTTGACCTCTTCGATCATTTGAGGCTTTTCTGAGTCTCGAATTTAATGTGAATTATCACTGAAGAAAATTTTGTTCGAAAAATCTGTGATCCCACCACCCTAGAAGTGTATCAACTGCGTTGTGATTGATCAGCAGACTTCAGTTGAACTTTGTAGTCAGTTAAACTTTGTAAGAATGCAAACAACGACAAAGTGAGTCGTACGACAGGTTCAATTATTCCGCATGCAGGAATATTTTCGATTAGTCGCGCATTATGGTCTCTAAATCATTCAAGTTCCTTCACAATTTTACCGATTACTTGCGACAATAATAATCGTCACGAAAAGTGGCGACGTTGGAATCACTACTTTTGGAGTACATAAGTTCTGATAATCTTAAAGCATTGCTCGATTGTTAGGGGATCCATTTTCGTAAATGGCAAGCACTTGATTAATATTACGACACTTCAAACAGCAGTTGAGTTTGTCAGGTGTTAAATCCCAGTACTACCAACTTGAAATCACAAAATGAATGCATAAGAAATTTTGTTTTTTAGTTGGACTATACATTTAGAAATTATTACAAACAGAAGAACAAGTAAAAAAATTGAGACACAAAAGTTTTGGACATGGGTGGTATTACTGTTGCGCACAAGATACAACAGCTTACTTGGCTGCATCGTGGCAAATATGCGGTTTGCTTAATTAAAATAGCAAAAAAGTAAAGTTTTGGTGATAAGCAGAGGATTATTAATTTGTATATGATAGGATGCAAGAGCCTGTGGATAAATAACCCCAAAAAGGTAATGGTTCTAATTAGGAGAAATCCGCGTTGAAATGAAGCCCAACATATCGTCGAAACGGTTGCAACACGTACTGATAAATGAGCTTGACCTCAAATCATTAAAGTCCAAAAAGTACGCTTGGAAGTGGTGAGTTGTCGCACGGAAATGGTGAATTGTTGATTTTTTGTTTTTTCCGATGAGTCGGCATTTGTTATCGAGCAATTTGTCAACAAAAAAAAATGATAGAGTTTACTCGCCAAAGAGGTCCTTTGAAAGTATTCATATTAGAGCGGCCACCAGAAACCAGACAGCACAGATGGCTTTAGTTGGGGCGCCATAACCACCTAACCACCGATGAATGCTATCGTATAACGTGAAACTGTCTTAGAGGCGGTATTAAAACTTTACAAACATTTCGGTCGGTAGCGGTGGACACTCCAACTAAACTCGGCACCGTCTCATAAAGCGTACGTTAACAAAGATTGGTGACAAAATAATGCTCCACACTTCAATTCTTTGAAACAGTGCATTGTACGAATGCAAATGCATTGGATTTCATTGTCTGTGGTATTTTGAAGGTAAAGGTTGAACTGCCTCAATAAAGCACTTCGCTGGAAATCGGCCAAAATACCGCAAAACTAATTGCATGCAGCGTGCGATGCTTTCTTTAGCCGTCACAAGACGTAGGTTCTTCAGCAACTCGTGTTGTGCCTGATAATCTTTCCTCACGTGTAGAGGGGACCTGTGGTCTATTGCCGACTCTGAACGGCGACTTCTTCAAACAAAATTAGTACATTTTGGGAGTTGCCAACGATTCGAAAGAGTTGCTGCCGGGAAAATATACAAGATGCTCAGTCACGGAATCGAATTTGAAACGTTCAGCGTGTGAGTCAATGCCACAAAATGTAGGAAAAGTATTTCCAATTTTCATTAAACTTTTCTCAGAAAAATGCGATTTTCCAAATGTCTACAAAATTAAACTTAAGATGTGCTGACATCATACAAGCTGTGATACTACCAGGTGTGATTTATATTACCAGAAGTAGACTTCAAAGACATCTGACAACAATTTACTACCGAATGTTTTTGAACATTCATTTGTGTCGGTTGTGTAAATTGCTTGTATGATGAATTCCCCCTTTAAACCTGAATCGGCATTCATCATTCTGTGACACACTGCACAGCTGAAAACCTGCTTGCAGTTCAGTCAATTAAAGTTCAATCTTAAAGCACAACCGCTGCACTGAGCCAACCACTGTTGACTACTTGCTTCGGTGGACCTTTGAACGCTGTTTACAACCAGTTTCAAGGTTTCTTTGAAAACGAAAAATTGCAATTTCC
Source organism: Eristalinus sepulchralis (assembly GCA_944738645.1). Taxonomy (NCBI): domain Eukaryota; kingdom Metazoa; phylum Arthropoda; class Insecta; order Diptera; family Syrphidae; genus Eristalinus; species Eristalinus sepulchralis. Next base: position 37,681,413 of record OX122883.1, read on the forward strand.
GTGAAAAATTCTCTCGTTAAATACGTGAAGCAATAAAACCATTCCAAGTTCCCACTCAAACACCCCCCGGCCGTGTCGTGAATTTCGGTTGAACCGCTTGTGAAACACTCGCAAAAAACGTTTTATCGATTTGAGATGATTTACGCCACAGCTCTTGCACACCACTCGAGTTCAGTGAACCCAAGCCTTAATTGAAGCAATTAACTACGGTAGCCGAAGAACACACGTGAGCGCTTTTATCGTCGCGTATATTTATTAGATAAAAAAAACACACACACTTCGAAGGACAAACAGCCTCCAGAGCGACACATACCTGTTGTGTGTGGAAAGCGTCCTTATTCACAGCCATTCTCTGCATCGTGCTCCCCAACCAGGCTCGGTTGGCAATTCTTAAGCGGATTGTGTGCAGGTGAGAGGAACGGCGCGCCAACAGCCAACAACACTACTGACAAATACCGCGATGGAATGAGAAATGTGAATTTAACTTATCGACGACTAACACTCGTGCGGCTTCTAAGCGAAGCTCCATCCACCACCGTTCGTCGGCGACGTACCGAGCTTGTGAAAGCTTCCTTCAGTTTCAGTGAACGTGAATACAACGTGTATCTTGATCGAGTCAGGGTCGAGTTCTAATCGCCGCTGGATCATCTGTTGCGGACGTAATTCCTTCGAGTCTGTGAATTTTTGTTTAAATTAGCGCTATCGCCATGATGTGTTTGTTTCTTCAGCAAATTTGATGACTGAGGTCGTAATTCTCGGCCTTTGATTGAATCTGAGAATAGCTCACGCTTTACTTGTTTACAGAAAAATTGGAAGAATCCATCACCGGCGGCTTATTGGGGATAGGGACTTTGATGTGGTATGGTGTTGTTTAGTCGGTTAATGGACCGAATTTCAGTTTTGATTGTTGAAGATTGCGAAGGCCTCTCACCGTTAAGCGTTTTAAGTGCATGAAGAACATGATTGAGAAGGCTGTGCAAACATGTGTTAGTGTGAGAAATCTCTGCATGAATTCGTTTTCAGCCCTTTTCCTTGTCCATCCAAGGGATTGATCGTCCAAAGAACCAATCACTCGTGAACATCGTTTTGTTTAAGGGAACTACAAGAAATTTAACTAGTTTGCCGAAAGTTCAAGTTGATGTTGACAGTAAGTGCCGGCCATGCTTTTTGTGTAGGGCTGGTCAAATTTATTCAGAAACTTTTGATCTTTCACATTACGAATCAAAATGAGTGTGCTCGAGGGAAAAAATATCTTTAGACAGCGCTTGGGTCAATAGCAAACAATTTGGATAAATTCATGTCATGAACAAATTCTTGTAGTAATTCTTTCCCAAGCCAATAAGCAAAACGTCATTGCTTCGGTCTTCTTCCCGTTTTGTGAGAATCTCTCAACAATGATCTTTTCTCGTATAAAGTTTTAAGCTTCAGCTTCAGGTAACGCCTCTTGACAATCCACATCAAGGGTATATTCGGGAACAGGAACTTGATGTGAGCACACTCCCCATTTGAACACATGACATCATCGACTGAGACTTCAATATGAACTTGGACAATGATCAACTTATTGAAGAAGAGTCAAGCCAGGCCAGAAATTTACACAAAGACTTGTGCAGCGATATAATTTAACAAAGAATTGAACAAGGACTTGAAAAAATATTTGAAAAAGGAACTGAACAAGGAACTGAACACGGATTTGAAAAGAGACTTGAACGAGAATCTAAAGAAAACTAACCTGCTATAGCTTTTTGAACAACATATTAAAGAAGGATTGGGCAAGGACTTGGAAAAGACTTTAAAAAGGATTTGCTAACGAAGAGATTTCAAAACCTTTTCACAGACAATAAGTGCTTTTTGAGTGTCTTCAGCAACTTAAAAGAGGTGGTGCCGTGAAAAGTTCGAGGTGTTCAATGTGGGAATCGAAGCTGGACCTTTGGCGGCTAAAAAAAACAAAACCTTGTAAAATACCATTCGTTTAGTAATTGAACAAGGATTTGGACAAGGGCCAAGGGATTGGACAAGAATTTGCACACCAGGGCTTGGGCAAAACATTAAAGAAACTGCGGTAAGAACAAGGTCTTGGAATACGTCTTTGTTCAGGCAAGTTTCCCGAAGGCCGTGTGACTGTGACCCACAGACATAAGCAGACCTGGGCAGATACAAGACTTCCACATCGAACCACCGAGGCAACTTGCTACACATGAATTTTCCTTTCCCAAAGTCTTATCTTTTTCTTCTTCTGCTTCGCAACGGGTGCTTCTTTGTGAGGTTTGATTTGTAATGTAATATAAAATAAAAAGTGATTACATAGCTATTATCTTTTTGGCAACACTGGTTTAAACAGCTGACGCACGTTTCGTGCTTTGTTTCAATAATCTTCAGTTATTATCAAAATGCGTGCTCTGTTAAGAAAGTTCATCGCGCGCTTCTTCCATTTTATGGCAGAATTGTCAATTTTGGAGTAAATATCAGACAGAAGCATTGCAAGAGCTACCAATGCATTCAGAAAAAGTGACAGTTTTGTGCGGTTTTTGGGCTGGTGGCATCATTGGACCGTACTTCTTCAAAGATGAAGCGAATCGTAACGTAACTGTGAATGGTGAGCGCTACCGTGAAATGATATCCAACTTTATTTTGCCCAAAATGTAAGAGCTTGACTTGCTTGACATGTGGTCTCGACAAGACGGTGCCACATGCCAAATTCGGTGAACATTTTATTTCAATTTCGGTCAATTTGCCGCCTAGATCGTGCGATTTAACGCCTTTAGACTATTTTTTGTGGAGCTATGTTAAAGTTCATGTTTATACAGACAAGCCCGCTTCAATTGACGCATTGGAAGACAACATTGAAGCATACCGACCCAAATGTTGGAGAGAGTATGCCAAAATTGGACAAAGCGGATGGACCATTTGAGGCGCAGTCAAGGCCAACATTTGCATGAAATAATCTTCAAACATTAAATTATATGGACCGTACTATCGATTCAAATAAGGATTTCATGCATTTTTCTGAATTTCATGTGTTTTTTTTTTGTAAAACTTTTCTATAGCTTTTAAAAAATTACCTTTACATAAATTTGAAAGATGTTAAAATGGAAGGAACGATTCGTGGCATTTACTTTTTGAAAACGATATCATGTAAATGTTGGCCATGACTACGTCTGAGGTGGTGCATTCAGAAAGTCCAATTTTGGGCGACTTGTTCAAGCATGACGACTGATAAATCGCGGATAGCATGAGCAATATTGCCTTCTGAGGCATCAATTCTAGATGTTTTTTTTTCCTGAAGGCCTGCGTCTTTTTTGACGTCGCCAAATCTAGGCGGTTCACTGTAGCAAAACCTGAAATTTAGTCCTTTCCCCAATTAATTTCTTAAGAAGTCCGTTGTTTCAAGCACTGTATGCCATGTAGTGCCATCTTGTTGAAACCAAAGTTCGCCGATACAATGTGCTTGAATTTTTAGGAAGCACGTAGTTTTTTAACTGGTCCAATTTGTCACGATCTTTGCGTACGCTCTCAGCTACAGCTTCTATACTTTCTTCACTGCTGGCTGGGGTCTAATCCGTTGTGTATCATCCACTAATGTGATGGATTTTAGAAGGTCGATTATGCGCAACGTAAGTTCCTTAAATCGTATGAAAAACTTTTCTTAAAGAAAGCTGGTTTTCGCAATACGACTAGGCAATTTGGAGACGCTGTTATGGTGTGATTCTCTCCAAGATGACTTGCCAAACGATACTGAACAAAAATGGCAAGGCAGTTTGTAGGATTCTTGCGAAATCTGTCAAAAAAAGCCAATTGAAAAACAAACCTCACAATGCATCTGGATGCATTTTCACTTTTCTTGATTGCAAAATCACGCTCATTCGAATGTTCCGCATAAAATGTAATTCTGTATGTTGAGATTTGTTACATAACTAACCTGAAAACATACGAAAGGAGAGGAAGACAGACTGCGAAACTTTTCAAATGAAGCAGTGTTCTCTCACACTCATACAGTTGACTGCTGTCAACTCCTAGATTTTTCTGCAAAATATTTTTAGTACAACTTCGTCAATAACCAAGAAGGGGACAAAGTGTCAGATAAGTTGTCACCTCGAAAAAAAAATTTCCAAAATTTCATCTGCCTCATCTTGCCTCCGCAATTTACTGCAGAACAGTGACTTCACGCCAATTAAGTGCGGCTGCCACGCCATCGTTGTCGTAAAACCCGGGCCAGAAACCAAGCCAAACAGGCCAAGCAAAGTGATTCACACTACCCAGCCCAGCAGCACTCGCAGTGACCCGGTCATATGGAGGGAAAACTTTAATTTATGTCTGCTCTTACTTCAAATTGCTGGCGCCTTCCCAATCCAATCAGCGCCGCCCAACCGACTTTAACTTCGCCCAAGCACGTCAGTGCTGCGCGACGATGAAGTGTGTCCCACTGGCCTATTGATTAACTACTGCGTCCTTTTTCAAGCCAAAACCTACCAACAAGGGTGGCCGAAGGAGTCCTCACAAGACGGTGGAAGTCAACTTAGACACAAGATCCATCCGCGCCGTCAACAGAAGTCAACGCGAACAGCACAAGACGATGACGGTAATGCCTCGAGATTTATTCAATTTGCGACACGACTGGAAGTGCTGCCCAACTCGTCGTCCCTGGATGGCGTGCCGTCGTTCATTGTGCAGCGGCGAAGTAAATCAGCGGCACCAAGCGCCCAACACAGCAAAAAACGGAAGTGGTATGGAATAATGTCACGGTCATCCGCAGCACACAATAGAATGCTTCCCGGGCGGGGCTGGTCTTAAACAATGGCGCTGCTGTCCACGGCCAACCTTGACTTTTTACTTGCTCGCTCCTGCCGGCGGAAGAGCGAGCGCATTCCGTGCATCGTGCAGAATGTGTACGGACACATGTTTAGAAACACACAAGAGGCGGCATGTGGTGTGATATGTATGGTGCGGAGCAGCGGCACGGCGCTGCATATCCATCAGGACGAGAGGCGTGGAGTCAGCGGTGCGGTCCTGATTGTCGCTAATTGACCTTCGGTTCCTCGTCGAAGCTTACGATTCGATTGAAATATGGATTCATGTTGCAGGGGACTGGGGCTTGGGTGGCGTCCGCTTTGCGACTTTGCGCATTGGGGTGACTAATTTGGGGCTGGACCGTCTCCGAAAGGACAGTGCTGGTGATGCACTCGCTGGAAGTGGAACGTCATGTGATGGCTCTGTGAGGTTCCAGCAAGGTCGTGAGTTCAAATGCGTTTTGCTCTGATTTGGGATGAAATCGAGAGCGTTGTTGAAGTCTTGGAAGAGTGGGTTAGCACTTATGCTCTGCTGCAGTGGCAGCAGTTGTGGCCTGGGGATTCGATTGCTGTGTGAATGCTACACGAAGGGCCGTGTCTCGTGGCCTTTTAGGAAGCTGACAGTTTGTGTGATGGATGAGCCGTCGCGGCGGTGGTTAGGGGCGACATGGAGTCAAATGGAAATTAATCTCTTGTGGGCTGTTGAATTATAAATGCCCGTCGATGGAGACTGAGGCGAAACGGTGGCTGGGAATTTGTGGCAGGATGTGGGCAAAAATATATCTCCCGAAAGTTGGTACGTGTGTGGGAAGTCCACCGAATGAAACCTTCGATTGGCAATATTGACTAGATGCTGCCCCCCTACTCAAATTTAATTATTTAATTTATTATGCGTTCAGGTTATTCCTTTGGGGGCAATATTTAGAGGGGCGGGGGCAAAATAATGTTCGGGATGAAAGGCAGGAGATTGGGGAGACTGTGTGAGTTTCGCTTTTGAGGTTGAGGCCCAGGTCCACCCCGGACTGTAGCGCAACTAGAAGAAAGAGAAGAAGAAGAAGTGTGAGTTTCGTTTTGGTCGTTGTGCTTTGAAATGTTGACTGAAAGTCAGTTTCATCCCTTCGCGAAATGAAATAAGTTGCTTTGCGCTTTAGCCACGTTGGGAAATACTGAAAACTTATTTCCAAAGTGAGCCCTGCGTAGGCCAAACAGTGCATTTTTGACACGAAGTTTGTCCAAAAATTTCGTGAAATCGGTAGTCTAGTGAACTCTAGAGGATGAGACACAGGCTTTGCAATAGAACTAAGGACGAGAACATTTACCACTTTGTTGCTACTTGTTCTTCTTTATTCGGATTGCGTCTAACGTCCAAAGAGAAACAGAAAATCTGAGTAATGCGAAAGAAGCTGTTTTTTTTCAAAGTTGCTTTACGTTTTTTTTTGTTTAGTTTCACCAGGAAACTAAGAACTAGCGTTCTGATGCTATGCAAGAGTACTTAGATTGAGTTAAAACAAAAGGTCTATGTGGTAGGGGAAACCTAAATTTGCACGTCATTGGGAATTATTTCAGAAGCATCCGAACATTTTTTTAGCACAGGAGTCCATACTGTCGTTTCTCCTCAGATTAAATGCGTGCAATCAAACGCAGAATCACTCTTGCCAATTGCTGTTTCATTGGGCTCAAGAGGCAATTGAGTAACAAAGCCCTCTCGCGAAGGACTAAGCTTGCTTTATATGACAGCTTGATCATTCCAGTCCTACTCTACGGCGCGGAAACCTGTGGATGAAGAAGCGATTCGAGTAAAACTTTTGCGTCCGATTTTTGGCCCTGTTTGCGTTGATAGCATCTGGAGAAGAAAATTCAACGACAAACTCTATTAGCTGTACAGCGACATGCGCCTAATCAAGCGTCTTCGGATATAACGCTTAAGATGGCTAGGCCATGTAGAGAGTGTGTGTGTGTGTGGAAGCGTGGGAAACAAATAGGATGGCTAATGTGTTGTCTACAAAATTCAGCAGGTGACGCACATTTTCAAGCTTTATTTGAGGTTGTGGCTGTAGCGCCACTGGTCGAACACTCAAAGAGTACCAATTGTCTATGAAAGGCTTCTCAAATCTCGCCGTTAGGAGCCGACAAAAAACTGTAGGCCCCTTCTACTTGTGACAGAAAATTAGTACACACAACACGAGTAGTTGTTGTAGAAGCTAGGCCCTGGTCCCTTGTGGGCTGTAATGCCACTCAATTATAATTAATTTGAGCATTGTAGCCTATTGTCTCCAGGACTCGAGTTGAATCTTACGGAGGGGCTAAAACTATGACGAAATCTTGACCCAGTGAGATGAAAGTTCCCGCCTCATACTTCATCATTGCTTTAGAGTAACCCCAACTTGTCATTGAGTTGTAAGTCTTCTTTACTGCAACAACGTGTGTACATTAACCAGCAGTTGACAACAACCAGCCTGTTTCGAGCAGCCAACACAAAGTTTTTTAGTTGGTGTTGATGTCTATTTCTACATATTTGAACCGTGAAAGTTCTGGAATTCTTTCAGAATGTGGTTTATCAAAGGTCTTCTTTTCTACAGTTTGTCGTCAGAACTTGGATGATGTATGTCTACGTAATGAAGGTTATTACGAAGTTTATAAAATATATCTTGAGTTACGATATGGCTGATAACTGGTACACAAACATCTCTTTTCCATCTCTCGTTTAAGCTTATTTGATGGTGTCTTACATTTCGTGCACATCGTCAAAATGAATCATTTCAATAGCATTTGTATTTATTGATCTTATCTGAATGCTTAATGTATGTTGCTCTGTTCTGCTGCAAGTTACCAAATATTAAAAAAAAAAATGTATGTGTCAGAACTGCAGTGAGAAATGAACACATTATTCGCAGCATCGGGTACACGTGAAATCATCTCCTTAGTGCACCAGAATAAACATGACAAATTTCCTTCTTCTTCAACTTCTTCTTCAGTATCTACATCATGTGCACTTACTTCTTCATTTTTACCAATTTCTTCACACTGCTGAAGTTTTTTCACAACATCTAGGGACAGATTTTCCCCCAACATCATCGTCTCCCTAGAAATCAAATTTATTATTATTAAGTAAATCCTCAATCAAGTCATTCAGCTCTAAAACGCAATGCAGAAACTCCGTTTCTTAAACAACAATCAAAAAATTGAATCTAACTGAAAATCAAATTTCAAAGTTCGTGTGTTTCATCCCTGTCCATCTATAGTTGTCCTTCATCTTCGTATCTTAGTAAGATGTAATATCTGCGACAATATTGGCCCCCATCTTGCCCCGAATTTGGCAGACATTCTGGATGTTCTCCGTCTTTTATTTACCACAATCCTGAATGTCCAACATATTTGCCATCGCCATAGTACCCGACAAGTTGGTTCTCCTCCATCTTGCCCGTCATTTTCAATGTTGCACATGTTTTCCACCATCCTTTATGTTCTTTATATTGAGTTTCAATTTTGTTTTCTGTCACCTTCTACTATTGGTCGCCAATATCTCGACTGTGTCAAAAGTGGACATAGGCCTCAACCAACATCCCTTCCACCTAGCACGTTCTCTCGCCATTTGCCACGAATTTAACAATTTAACACCTCAAGTGGATTAAGGGCTTTCTCCAGCGCTATCTCAGGCGACGTCGTCCTCTATTGCGTTGTCACAATGGCTCGGATTCGAACATTCTACAATGCCGCACTACAGTGTAAAATTTTCTTCTTCAGATATCATCAACGGAAACAGGACCTCATACGCTTTTCCGCGTTGGTTACTTACACACATACACTTAAAAAAAAAACAAACAAAATCTCCATATTCACATATTCCAAATTTTTTGTAAATTGTCACTTTTGATACATTTTTCCAACTTCCCAGTACCTAGCTTTCAAACAAAAACATGTTACACCGTTGGACGCCTCTTCGAAAAGCTCAAGGAGTTGCAATTTTGTTTAGCTCCTCCAGCTACTTTGGAGCTTGCAAATTGTGTTCAAAGGAAACGCGAAACTTTTAAATCGAGCTCTGCGCCCTCTGTGGCAAAAAAGGAAAAATGAACCCAAATAGCTTTTTGCATGTTACTAAATTTTGAAAGCTCCGGTTGAGATCTGAGGTGGGAATGAGCTGTTGAATCACCAATGCGTTGTTGATATTATGTGGCTCTCAGCAACAGCGTTGCCACAGTGATGCAATAGCAGCATCAGTGTTAATTTTTTTTAAGTTTCTTTAAATCAACTTTCCAACTTTTTACGAAGTACCATCAATTTACTGTATTTTACTTATCTTCTCATACATGCCAAGAAAATGTTTGCTAATGTCATTTATGGCAATGATGTTATTTGTTTCAGTTCAGAATCTCAGGTCTGGGGGAGTACTCTTATATTCCCTTACGATTGTACCTTACTACAAAAACAGCACAACTCTGTTCGTGTACTTGAAAGTTTTGACAACTGCCTTGATTTAAGATCAACTATGGAACAGGGTATCAACTCTAGAAGAGGTTGAGTATATCTAAGTTCAGTTAATGAAATGTTTGACAGGCGTACGAAATTCAAGTCTCTCCTACTCCCTCCTTTCGAAATATATATTTCTCAGAAAATTTGTTTGATTTCCTATATTTTACAAATTGACAGTTTGGCATTTTTTTCTATAGTCCAATGCACAAACATGTGGTCGCCGTGGCGTAGTGGTAAAGTGCATCGACCGCGGCGCAGAAAGTCTGAGTTCGATTCCTGGACGGGACACCTAGCATTTTTACACGGCACCACCTCTTTCGAGTTGCTGACAACACTCAAAGGGTATCAATTATCTATGAAAAGCTTCTCAAATCTGGCTGTTCGGAGTCGGCAAAAAACTGTTGGTTTGGGCTGTAGTGCCCCTCAATTAATATAACGCACAAACATGCGTTCATCTCGAGCTTCATCTCCGTAGAAAATCTTAGCGTCTTTTCATGCGTCAGGTATAGTTTCGTACTGTGGCTATCGTTTCTACGGCGGCTCCGCGAAGAAACGATACTCCCGTGCCAACCTTTTCAGATACTGAAAAAGAACGAAAATAAGATATAGAAAGAGAGACAAAATTACAGAAGTGTACTTTAAAGCTGAAGTTCAACGCATGGATGTGAATTGAGCCTGACAATTAAAAAACAGATTCGTGCTGTGAATAAGTACTCACGCCATAGATTTCGATTACGATACGTGTGTATTCTTTTTACATAAACCGAAATTAAGTTAATAATTGCCAGGATTTATTTAGGACCAAAATTACTTCGCTGACTCTTGGAAAAACCAAGACTATCGTAAGGACTATTATTTGATTTATAAGAGATCACTTTCACTGGTCTTAATCATCCTGCTCACATAATTTTAGGTCACTCCATGAAGGTTAAGAGGCTACCATTTACATATGTACATTCACCTCGAAGGTGTATATAATCTTCCTATCAAGGAAATTTAATTTCCCCCCCCATTGGCGAACACTAAAATAAGCAAACAAACCTTATTTCCCATATAGACACCGTATCGGTCTCCCTCTCACTCCGTTGCTCATTCTCCGATTTTGCATTTCTCTTTGTCTTCTTTTGCCCACCACTACCATTGTCTATACATTCGCAACTACCACATCCGCATGCACACTCAACCCAAACAAAGAGCCCACATCAGCAGGCCCAGTCAAGTAAACGCCGCACTATTTCCGATGTCGACACCAAATGAACACCAATGAACCTGCGCAATCATCCGCAAACAAAGAAATCCCCCAGAGGTGCTGCTCCCAGCCATAAAACAGGTTTCCAGCCACCGTCGACATGGCTTTGATGCGGCAACATGCTGCCAGCTCGTGTGATGTAATATCATCTGCACTCGCAGAGACTCTCTCGAGCAAAGTTCGCGCTCTGATGCTGATCAAGTGAGTCACCTCTTCGCAGATCTTCTTTGCCCACTTTCCAACAATCCCAATGCTCGTTGGAACGTTCATCCTCGGTGCACGCGCACCCAACTTGTACTCGCCACATCTGATAGTTGCTGCTGTTGTTGTTGCTGGTTTTGAATTGAACTCGGTGCACGAGCACCGAGAACTACGAGGCAATGTGAATGAACTGGCACACGATGGCACACCGATTAGTCACCCCTTGCGGCTGGTGTCTTGTCTCTCCGCTGCTGGACTTGGATAAGCCCCTAACAGTATTTCGTTCGCAGCAGATGGCCGGAATGCGGTCGCGGTGGTGTGGCTGAGGATGAGGTTGTTGATGTTGCGGTAGGGCAAGGTCTCGTGTTTCATTTGGTTTATCGACGATGCGAAAATTTCAGCTTCGACACCAACGCAGCGGTGTTGCTGGCGAATTTCTTTTATCTTGCGGGGGGGCACTGGGTTGGTGTTTGCGTGAAGATTAGGACTCCGAGTGCGTCGTATTTATCGGAATCACAGCAATTGTTTGTTTGGTTCCGCTGTGTGGCGCACTTGGACTATGGGACTGAACTGAGGGATTGCAAATAAGTGACAATTTTTGGAAAGGCAATTAAAAAGGGAAGCCGGCAATTGAAATTTATCTAAGGGTTCTGCTTTTGGTCCCCACAAAATAAGGGGAGAGGGAGCGGGAGTATGTGATGGATATGACGCACTGGTTATTTCTTGATGAGATTTTACAAAGTTTATACGTAAAACCACGAGGTTTGGCATTTGTTGAATTCCCTTAAGTCCGTCACACCATTTCACCATTCACACTTCCAAGGTCTTCTGTGTAAGAAATTGTTGTCGTTTTAACTACTTCTTCATTTGAGTCTCCATTTCACGCGCTACGAGCCATACAGCTCGTGAAACAATGGACTTGTTGAGGAATACTCTTGGGTAAGCACTCAATTTCATGTTTTGCTACGGAAAATTGGCTGCCTAGATCGTGCGATATCACACTTTTGGACTGTTTTTTCTAGGGATATGTAAAGTCTCTGGTCTTCAAGTATTTGACAGGTACGATTGACACTTTAGAAGCAAACATTAATTGTGTTATTCGCGAGTTATCAGTCGTTTTGTTCGAAAGAGTTGTCCAAAATTGGAACTTCAGTATGGACTATCTCAGACGTGTTTATGGCCAACACTTACTTTATAAGTAAATGTCATGAATTGTTCTTTCAACAAATAATAACAACTTAAAAATCGCCTTCAAATTTATGTGTTCTATTTCACATCATAAACTAAACCTTACGATGAACAATCCTATATTTTGTACCAAATCCTTTTCAATGTATCAGTTTACCTTTCTTTTCATAACCGCATGAAACATGGGAAAGCTGAGAGGGCCAAATCTGCTGAATACGGTGGCTGAGGATCGCCGTTGACGTCAATCAACAATTCCTGAGTGATACTCATGCGACATTTTTTTTAGTAAAAATTCAGCAAAACTTGTAACGAACTTCGCTGTCACATGCCACTGCCCACCGAATCACCGACATCTTCAGCAACTTTTCTACTAGTGATTCGACAATTTTTGATGTGCTGAGGCGTTCAGGGCAAGCGTCGTCATTCACATCTTCTCGGCCTTCCTTGAAAAGCTTGTACCACTTGTAAACATTTTTTTGACTCAGAGTACACTCACGATGTCAAATTTCAAGTGCCTTGAGCACTTATGTCAACTTTACACACAAATTTGGATGCAAACTCCTGGATCCATTTTCTTCGACAGCGAAAAATCACCGAACACGTCTAACTTTTATGTCTCTCACAAACAAAATAAGTTTATTTATTATATGTTCGAAACAAGTGTACCAACATAAAAATATTAAAAATACGTAGGCCGCAAAATTTGAAAATTCACCTTAGTTTTTGAGCACACCTCGGACAAACTGTGGTTCTGAAAACGATACAACTTTTTTGGTTTTGTTTCTAAATGTATTCTTTTTTGTTCCTTTTTTCTAGTTTTTTAAATCTAGAAATAAAAATTCTTAAACTACGAGTAGTACTACAAATTTTGATATTATTATACAAAACTACCTAACTGGCCCTATGGAGGCGCTCTAATTTAAGTTTCATATTCTTTATTTAAGATTACATATTCAACTAGGTACGGCTTATGAATGTTACTTAAACTAAGAAAAATGTTTCATAAGAACTTATTAATCTAATTAATTATTTAAAAAAAAACTAAATATATCTTAACCTACAACTAATTTAACTATCCTAACAACCTTACACATACACAAACTTAAAATTTACATTTTTTTTTACCACGTGGTAAAGAAGTAAGCATCCCTCCGCATCTTGGATCAATCCGATCCGGTCAAGATATACAAACGCTTCTGGTGGAATAAATCCACTTCAGCGCGTGTTCTCGTGGTAAGCATCGTTAAGGTAGTAGGCTTCAAACATAAGTTCGTTTTAAGAAGTCATGGATCGTGCAATTTGCATTCGAATCAGCTTAATAAGGAAATTATCCACCCTATACACTTTGGCTTCATTATACAAAACGTCATGGCGATAGAATTTCTTGTATCCAGATTCGAGTGTTCTCTAGTTTTTGAAACAAGCACGCAGTTATTGCCTCTCGAACATCTTATCTTTTATATGTGGGAAGGACTCACGTTTAACCACACTGGACAGCCAAACATTATAAATGGCCACACAAGCGCCGTGTAGCAAATCACCTTAACTTTGGAGTCAAGTTGGCTGTTGTAAAACAACCAACTTGCCATAGCGAAGGCTTTCTTGGCTTTCATCAGAGCTATAGTTGTATATTATCATACAGAAACTTGTCGAACATAATGCCCAGAAATCGCACTTCACTATATGTGTTTACAGCTAATAGCCGGCCCCATAGGTCCAAGATACCGAACTTATGGCAGGTTTTCTTTGTATCCCTACAGGCTCTGCATAACGGAGTCCGGAAAAAGATGGTAAAACGCTACATCTTCTTATTAGATTATCCACAATTTTCGATCACTTTCCACGACTCCGAATGACAATAAAATAATGATCGCACTTGACCATCAGAAGTGTGTTTAACATCAACAATCAGCTAAGACACAATTTCGACTCACATTTCTTTGTAACAATTCATTGCTCTTGCTCGTTTAAAATGTAATCCTTAAACAAAATGAATGATCCCAAGAAAAATAAAAATGAAGAACACCAAGCAAGTGCTCTTCATATTATGGAAATAATTGCAAAAATTAATTGACCAAGACGTGAACGCTCCAATAAGATTTTTTTCCAAAGAACTCACTTGTCGGCGCTCCTGGAACTCTATTAAATATTTCATGTCATTCAAGAGAACTTTATAAAACTTAATTTCTATCCGATTACTCACTTTTTCAGCGTGACCCTACTTAAACATTTTATCGCAGTTGTAGTTCTCAATGCACAGACGTCAAGGTTAGTGTTGTTTTATTCTGTTATTGACCCTATTCTAGATTTTATTTCAGAAGAGACCAGTAACATTTAGAGGCTTATGAGTCTTGCCTTGTTACTAGGGCAACCGATACACGGGGACACTGAACAAATTCTTCACACGCAACGTTGAAAATGGATTCATGCGTTGGGGGCAAAAACAAACCGGTGATGTGAATAGTTTTAAAATCCATCGCAAACTTGAGTTAGAAACGATACCATGCAACAGATTTCAAGCTGAACTGTTTCCATGCAGTAAGTTGCCGAAACCTTATTAACAATTCTGACAATACTTCACTGTTTATCGGTTTGTTAGTGGACTCGACTAGACCAAGTCTTATTTATGGCTTATTAGTTTGACTGTAATATATTGAGTGGGATGTCAAAGCCGGTTTTAGAACTTCTTTACCCGGGCGAGATAATCTCTTTTATGTGTCAGACTGGATCTTTGTCTCAACCTTTCTTCGCAGATCGGTGAATTGGATTGGCAACTAAATAATTGCGGATTTCTGAATCTGACGTCATCGAAATCTCAAACACATTTTTTTGTTTGTTAGTTGGTCCTTCAACTGCCAATCAGTGAAACAATTTTTTGATAGATTGTGTAGTTATTTTGGCGTCTGTTGAAAAATGGAAAACCAAAACGAACATTTTCGTCGTATTTTATTTCCGGAAAGGAAAAAACGTTTCGCAAGCTCACAAGAAGTAACGATTCTTTTCAAGAACGGCAATGTCAAAATCGGTTTGCCAAATTTCGTGTTGGAGATTTTCCACTAAAAGACGAAAAACACTCCGACCGTCCAGATGAAGTTGATGACAACCAAATCAAAGCAATAAACGATTCGTATCGTTACAGTACAACACGTTAGAAACGCTTCATGCATCACGTACATGCATTGAAAATCGTGGAGCATGCCAGTTGAAGCAGCTCAAACAACATCAAAAGCTGATATTCATACAAAGGAATTGTCTACTTTCAACTTTTACCATCCAACCGAACGATCAATTCAGTCGTCTACATTGAACAACAAACAAAATTGAATAAAGCAATTGAAGAATAGCCCTAATTGACAAATCGAAAAGCTGTTGTATTCCATTATGACAATGCAAGGTCATATACATCTTTGGTCACTCGGCAAAAATTATTGGAGCTTTGTAGCTTAGGATGTTTTACCACATTCACCTTGCACCGTCTGATTACTTTTTATTTTGATCTGTAAATGGTAAAAATTCCAATAATGATGACGATGTCAAATAGTATCCGGTTCAGTTTTTTGTGGCAAAAACTATAAGTCTTATGAACGTGGGATTATGATCCTGGCTGAAAGATGGCAAAAGATCGTTGCTCAAATGGGGCAATACATTACGGAATAAAGTTGTGTCGTTCCATAAAAAAATTGTCTTTTATTTTCTAAAAAAATCTGCAATTACTAAGTCAACCCTCTATATGGTGCATTTTCCTTTTACGATCAAGAAAAGCTGGAATAACCAATCATATCAGACTGTCTGATAATATGAAATATTTTCTTTCTAACAGTTTTCAGTTTTTTCAAGTAGAATTACACAATATATATAATAAAATACATTGGGGGGATAAATTGTGGACTATCCACGAGGGACCAAGAGATAATGCTCTCTAACGATTGGAGCGGACTTAAAGTACACTGCCGGCTCCGAGTAGTAAACTAAAAGAATATCTTCATAGACAACTATTACGCCCTGGGAGTTGTCAACGATTTAAAAGTGCTGGCGTCGTCAGAAATCGCGAGTTTAAAGAAGATCAAGTTTAAGAGTCAAACCTAAGCCTCTGATGTGTAATTTGCCACACTTATCTACTACGTCTCGGCGGTTGTGGGTACTTCTTGTTACTGCCTCTGATATACATACATATGTGCTTCCTTCCATGGAAAAATTCCATCACACTAATTGCCACCATTAAGTCTACGCTGAGTGCCTGGACATACATATGTAGGTATGTAACCAATAATCAGAAACATATCTGATGTTTCTGCAATGTACCTTTTGTGACACCAAGATCTCTTGCCAAGTGCATGCCAAGTGCTTTATCGTCACTCCTTAGCTAAATTACTGCTAAGAAGATCTCTGAATCATCCTCTGAAGGATGTTGGGACTGACTAAACAATTTTGAGTTTGATTTCCGTGCTGGTGCCTTAAGTACATGTGGTCTACTTCAGATCTTCTTCTGCACCTGTGTATATCCAGTTACTGAAAACTCAGCTTTTTGGCATTAAGACTGTTGGTGCCCCTTTCCATTTTGAAAACAACAACACACATAAGACAAGGGCTTGAACCAATAGGTCCTGCTCAAACGAACTGTGGCGCCCTCCTACTTTGTTTTTATTGTACCTCGAAGTACCTGGAAGTGCTAAGAGAATGAGACTCCACCTAAATGCGAAAATACACCTTATTTCCGTCGATCCCATTCTTCTTAGCTAGCAGTTAAAAAATCTTATCTGCACTGTGAAACTGTGAGATTTGCATGATAGTCTCTCGCATAAGACTTGGTTCGTGAGTCAAACTTGACGCTTTCTTTTTTTAGCTGAGGATTTGCTCATACTGCGAGGCGTGAGTGACAAAGTAGTCAAATAGAAAGCCTTCAACTGCGTTCGGTTTGTTAACAGCGTCATCGTCGCACAGTCGGTCAAATGTTACCCAGTCGCACACATAGCGCTCAGTTTATGACCCTAGCCTAAAGATATAGGTCACTAAAGGCAAACAATCGCGTCAGTCTAGACTGACACCGAAATGCGAAGAACTTATAGCTGATCGTTGCAATATTCCAGCAAGCTAAGCGAGAAATTTGCTCCGAATTTCAAGCCAAAAACAACAAACGACTTACCACTGAGCTCAGTTCACTCCCCTCCGGTCATCAAAATCCACTTCACTGACATTTAAGTTCTCGATCAGCTAACCCACACCCAAGATCATCGCCCTGCACATTCCCCATCGCAGCGGTCTTGCTTTTCATAATTCCCGCACTCATATCGCATTATGCTTACTCGCAGGTTATTATTCACCCACCAGTTGCACTGCACTTCGCCTGTTTGGATGTACCTGATTAGAAGCCGAAACAAAGGCACAGTTCTCGCGAGTCGCCATTCCTAATCGAACAAAGGCTTTCCCAAGCCGTTTATGAACACTGCTGCCAATGAAACAAAGACGTCCCTAGAGTCTATCTGCGTCGTTGAGCGAAATGCGTCACAAGTGAGCCACAAGGGGGCAAGGCAAGATTACATTGGTTCCCTGACGAGATGCAACCCCCTTTGGAGCGGGCGAGGGCAGTCTTTATTTATTTGATCTCTGCACTTGGGCTGAACGCAACTGATCCACCGAACAACTAAACACGAGTTTCAGTATATCAGGGTACAAGCTAGTGTCGGTTTGTGCTTGTTGTGCTGCCGCAGCGTGCGCGTCTGGGTGCAGCTGCACGCAGTTTGCACTCGCTGACCGATAAAACCAAATTGAGTGAATCCAGCAAATGACATTTGGTGCGACAGTCACTTAAGCTTAATGCTGCAAGGCTGTTGAAACATGTTTTGTGTTGTCTTTGGAGTGCACTGTGTGCGCCTTCATTTGTGACACTGATGAGAAATTGAGGTGCGGAGGAGGACGGTGGGTGGAGGCAGTTGGAGGAAGTTATTTATTGTTGAACGCATTCTGATGGTTACACCTGTTTTGATTTAAGTGAGACCTCTGACAGGGAGAAATCTAATGGTCCTTATTAAGGTTTAGGGAATGGTTGTTAAGGATTCAGTCTGTTCCTGTGTATTTACTGTTCACTTACGACGTAAAAGAATCCATAGTTTAATTCCGACTGTAAAAAGCGGGTATAAGAGGTTATCTTTATGCAGTGTTTATCAGCAGTGTCAGAAACTTGAAGGGTGTGAATTCCTGTATGAGAAGTAATATCGGACCTTAGAAGGCGAATCAAAATCAGACCGCGTATTTACGTTATAAGGTGATGCAGGGTCATTTATTTTGTAGTTTCAAGTTGGTATCAGTGGCATTTGATACCTGCCAAAAATGTCAAAATATTAGCTTTTGTTTGCCATTTACGATAACGGATGGCTTGATAATCGAAAAATGGGCTAGATGGATTAGAACCAACTGCAAAAGTGGCGATTGCAAACTAGCCATATTTTGCACACTGCGCGTTGTTTTGGCCATTTGCACAACCAATCGGTTAAATTGTGAAGAAGTTGGAAGAAATCGTAAGTGTTGTGATGTCGTGCATCATTGTAATGCACGGTCAGTCGAAAATATTGCTGCTGAGCAAATGCAAGTGTTGCTGATTCTTCGAATTTTAAGATTTATCTGCTACATCGCGCTTTGGGGTATTTTGAGTTTGGATTTGAGTCTCTATTCTCATAAGGTTTAACTTAAATAACAATTGAAGCATGCTAACTATTCACTTGGTTGCTGGTACAGCTGTCAATATTCACTGATTTAAAAAAATTCTCCTTAGTGATGAGGCACATTTGTCAGTCGGTAGGTATGTTCACATTATCAGAATTGGCGATCAGAAAACCCACAAGTCATCAACGAGGTCGAAGAAGCCGTTGCATTTAGACAAATAGACTGTTTGGTGTACTCTTTGATGGAAGATTTTCCTTGATCGCTTCTTCTAAAATAAAATTGGGTGCATGGAAACGGTCAACTCCAAATGAAATGTCCGAATTTTGAAAATTGATTTTTTGGTCGGTGCTTTAAAATTTTGACCTGGACGATGTGTGGTGCCAACAAGACAAATAAAAAGGCCAAAACCATTCCCAAATATTGCTTTATTGCGTGAGAAGTTCTCTGGTCACGTAATTTTACACTTTGGCGACGTCAACTGTCATAAGGAACTCTAAATGAAAAATCAGAACTTTCGGTGAAAGTAATTTTCTTGACTCACAATACTCCCCAGTATTTGCATACTTTCTTCAACTTTGAACTATCACTTGAAGCTGAAAGATCTGACTGCATAGGTGGTACCTGATCTCACTTATTTTTATCGCCTATGACATTGAATACCATTGTTCCTTGCTTGAACGGGGTTCAAAAATATGTAAGATATAACTGACGTCGGTTATGTCTTACATCCATCACTTTTTACGTGTTATTAAATTTCAATCGACAATCATTCATCGGAAGTGACGTTAGAGCCGCCATGCATTTTTCCCGCATCCTTCTAAAGGGAAACTATAGTAAAACGAAGCTTTCAAGATTCCGGCCTAATTTGAAGTGCTCCCATCACCCAACACTCATAACATCGCCTATGACAATTTTTCCCACTCTAACTTTTGAAATTCTACAACTCCAAGAGGGAGTTCCCTCTCAAAGTGCCGCCTAACACTCCTTCAAGTGATCTTCTCAAGTACACCTCCCTCTCAAGTGCACCTTCCCACTCATGCGACATTTCTCAATACCAAAACACCACTAAAGCGCCCTCACTCGCTAGCAGCTTATCGAAGCCATTAGCGAGAAAAACATCCGCGACGACGATGTGTGCATAAGGCAGCCGCCATACAATGTTTCTCCATTTCCATCGATAAGAATTGCCACAATGACGCAAGACCCCTGCACACTTGTTCCGTCCTTCAGTTCATTCAAAACAGATTTGCAAGCGCTTATAGCGATTAGCGGTTGAGTTTTGATGGATTTGCGTTTACCACCGGCTTACGGTGGCTGGCGAGATTAGATTGAGCCGATCGATATGCGCCCCGTTTGACAATTGATTTATGGGAGGCACAACTTTGTTTCTAATTGGGGACAAGTTTTACAACACCCTTAAGGGTCCAGTTCAATCCGCGGGCAACAGTGTGCGGTAGCTAAGGGAGCGATTACTATCGATGGGTAACCTTGAGAGTGCGAGCTATTTAATCGCCGCACTTGAACGAAATTCTCAAGATGTACGTCTGGCGATAGGACCAGGTGGTGGCGAACTGATAAGGCGCGCCTGTTGGATGTACTTTCGGTGCTTTTGGGTAGCGTGTGCACTTAAGTATGCATTTCTGGTCTGGCCAGAAAATCACAAAAGCAAAACTATGGCACCGATTCTGCACAACAGTTTTCCGTTTGAATCAATGATGGTGTGAAACCAACTTCCACTCACCACCAGACTCCCTCAAGCTCCTGATATATTTCCGACACGCGATCACGAAGCACATAAACAAATGCCAACCCCTTCGGCAGCAGACAACGCTCACTGCATCTGCACACGGTTCACCCCCGTCTGCATGACGACGACAGCAGTGTTGGTAATTAATTCTTGCTGGGTGCTGATGAATCTGCGCGCAATCCGCCCCAAACAACGCTCCCAAGTAGGACACCTCGGAGTGCTACTTCCCACGAATGCATTGCACAGTGGTCTTAATTTATGGGTTCAGAGGTCAATCCACTTAGACGAGCAGCGCCGAGCTGCATGCAGGGCTGCATGGTGTTGCCATTAGGGGTGGGCGTCTTATTTCACCTCGCACACAGTGCTCGGTTTTGACTGAACGACAATAGGATTATCAGACATTCTCCCTCACCTACATTTCATCCTCGCTCGCAGCCCCTCCTCATGAACTGCGAGTCTGAACCAAGGCTAGGAAGTGGTAGCAGTGCTGCCGACGATATCTGCCCCCGAGGGTGGCGGCGGATGAAGTGAGCGTGCGAATGACGGGCGTAAATGCAGCAAAATAGTGCACGCTGCTTCGTTCACATCCGGATACTGTGGCATTGTGGCGGCGCTGCGAGTGGAACAGAGGGACGGGCGGACAGACGCATAACTGGCATGAGAGGAAATTAAGTGCACAGAGACAACAATGTCGTTCTCGGGATGTGGATGACGTATCTGTGTCAACTGCAGTGCAGCTATCACTGACAGTCAACAGACCCGCAGTCGTGTGCATTGATGTGTAGTGTGCGTCCACACCGCAACGCGTAATCCACACACTCGCAGTTTATGCGGTTAAACCTTTTAGGGAACGTTGACGGTGTGGAATGAGCAGAGAGCCGTGAACCGCAATTTGAATCTGTGGCGGTATGGTTTGACAATTTATTCCTCCCAACTGTGGTTGAGGAGATATCTCACATCTCGCATGTAACCAGCACAAGCTTCAGTGGGCATCACAAAGATCTCAACCTCACCTCACAGATAAACGCAAATGTCAGCCACACGCAGTGATGCCGCTAGTCGACGATCAATCGACGATTTCATGGTTTGCTGACAGCATCAACATCAGAGAACCAATCAAACGCAATTGTTACATGAAATTGGTAGATAATTACTGCAATCAACTCAGACCCCTCCCACCTCCACTACCGGCAATCATGGTTCACTTGTCAATGTCCCCCCACCAGCTCCTCTGATAATTTGCGATGAACTTTGATCCAAGCACTCGGCGGCAAGTGTATTCGCAGTCTTGGTCAACTCGCTCTAATGACTGTTGACTGATCGTAAACATTCAGAACTGCCTAGGGGCTTAAGTCAGATTTCTTGAGAATTGGTCATTAGTGGATGTTGTAAAGATAGAGGGTAACAAGGAAAACAGAAGTCAAGTGTGGAAGTTGGACGAGGGGAATATGGGCTGTTTTCTGCGTTCACTTGCACTTGAAGTTATGATTATTCGGTGGCGTCATGTTTAAGGTTATAGACGTGACTAATTGAATTACGAACGACTGAACAGGGGGAGGACGCATCACCAGGAGTTACTTGAAAGGGGAAAAAGATCGTAGATTCCATCTTCTCGATCTGTGTTCGTTTTCAGATTTGGTTTCATGAGTTTGCAAGGGGGATGCCGAATTTTATTGGAAAATCATCTTCACTGCGAAAGCTCATTGCTTACTAAATGACATCATGAAAAAATTAATATAATCAAACTGTGGCTTAGTGGGTACGAGTTTCGTCTTTTACGCAGAATATATCAGGTTTGAGTTCGGAAATTTTTTTCATTTTTTCCCAACACACCCACTTGCTTACTCAAGGACCGCTAATTGTCAATGAACAGCTTTTCGAACCTCGCCAGTCGGAGTTGTCCAAAAACTGTAGATCTCGCTTTTTGAGGAAAGGACAATAGGACGGCAACGCTGGTAGCCGCTTTAGAAGAAGTCCTGCTTCCTAGTCCCTAAACGGTTTTTTTATTTATTGAATCTAGACTAGAATCCTAATGTGTCTTAGAAGCTATTTCGTTCGAATAATAAATTATTAATTTTCATGACGATGAGCATCTTCATCTTCTTTGTTTATGACGACAGTCCAAAGTGGAGTTGTTTCGTTTTCACTTGAATGCTTCTTCGTTACGTTGTGCCACTGGCTAAGATCTAATAATTCTTCAAGTCAGAGCAGTGTTGTCCATAAGGTCTGCGTGACCCAGTCATCTAAAGCGTTGCTTGACCAGGTGCGTGCTGCTGTAAATTCTATAAAATTTGTCGCAAAATTGTTCCTTCAGATGTAATAAACGCAAGTTGGCAATTAAATCGTACGAGAAAATTTTGCGTCGAAGTGATGCCTGGCCGTTTTCACAGTGTCCAGTTTTCTTTGCCCTAAATCAGCACAGAGGTGAGGAAGGTGTTGTCTTTTGGGAAACCACAATATTACCCAAAAGTCTCCTAAGTGGTAGATTGGTGACATTAATGTTGCATTCGGAGTTTAAGTTTTTGTCCCATTTCCTGCGGAGTCAAGGTAGACGATATTCTGGACTACGTCGAAGTTTCTGCTGCCTACTGCAAAGCCTTGTCCGAAACGTTGAAGCTTTAAGTCCTTCCTCGATGACAGTTTTCTTTTCCTCGTTTAACACAGCCACCACGAGACTCATTGAGCCCGCCTTCGTGTCATTGCCAGCAAACGTGTTATTCATGACTCATTGGTTTCGCTCAATCGACTAAATGTCATCATAAGCCAACAGCTAAACGAACTTTTGCAAAATTGTGCCACCAGTGTGGACCGGTGGATCTCTTTTCGGTCTAGAATCAAACCTTTGACATTTAAGACCTCGGCAAGTAGTTGGAGCAGCCAACATTTTTAATCGGAAGAATGTGTGAGGATTGTTTAATCTTTAGAGCACGGTCTTGAAATCAACATATAGGTGCATACAGCACTGATTGACTTATCTTTTGCCGGGACGAGTGCCGGCCAAAGACGTCGTTTCTCTCTGCGAAACATCAACATTATAATTTTGCCAACAGCATTCGGTCCACAATATCCCGCATTTTCTGATCGTCAATACCTATAAACAAAACGATGAATGTTCAACATTTTCAGTTGCTTGGTATGCGCATTTGAGGCTCAGCTATAATTAAGGCCTTAGTGTCCAACAAAAAGGACGAAAACTGGCTTCAACAACAACAATTCACTTGACATAAGAATTCGGCCCTAAATTGCTGTCGGCATTAGGAATAAAGTGAAGACAAAACTATTTAAAGTGGCGACTATTTTATCAGCTGATGTATTTTTACGTTGGTTTGATCACTTCAATGTGGCAAGACGAAGAATCGATGAGTGGGAGCAAAACAAGATTGCCGTCGATCCTGATTTAAATACACTCTTGGATTCATCCATTAACAACGTCAATAAACAAAAGTGCCGCCTTTGGAGTGCTGATTATCCCCAAGTGTACTTTAAGACATCGTTTCATCCACAAGAATTGACTATTTGGTATGCTTTATAGGTTGGTGGAGAAAATGGTCCAAACTTCTTTAAAAACTATGCTGGCCAGAACGTTTCAGACAATAGTGACCGCTATAGAACCACGATTACTGGCTCCAAGGTCGTACGAATTAACGCCGTTTGACCATTTTTTGTGGGGATATCTACAATCGCTAGCCTATGCTGATAAACCCCAAACTATTGACCTCTGGAATTACAACATTCATCTCGTTATAGCCGATATACGGCCACAAATGTAGGAATAAATCATCGAAAAAAGGACCCCCAGATTAGGCGATGCCCGAGGCAGCCGTGTCCATTTAACTTCGGAAAATTATCTTTCGAATAAAGTCAATTCAATTTCAATCCAAAAAAAAACGTGTTTGGTTTTACTCTATTTCAAAGTTCTCTTCCAAAAAAAGCACATTTGAAAT
This sequence comes from Eristalinus sepulchralis, assembly GCA_944738645.1. Classification (NCBI taxonomy): domain Eukaryota; kingdom Metazoa; phylum Arthropoda; class Insecta; order Diptera; family Syrphidae; genus Eristalinus; species Eristalinus sepulchralis. Next base: position 37,705,659 of record OX122883.1, read on the forward strand.
TAGCATTTCGACATTTCGATGTCGATTTTCCCGAAGTCATTTGAACATTTTTGTACATTTGTACGTAGGAACTCACAGCTCTTAAGTTTTAAGTAACTTGTTCCCTGGACCACTTTCAGAGTTTGTAACAAATTTTGTCATTATCCATTCTCTCCTTTTATTTCTACTTTCACTGCACTTGTTGAATGTATATTAGAAAGTAACTAACGACTACGTAGGAAAATGCACGAACTACTACAACACACATTTCCGTAAAATGTACAAGAAATAGCGGTAAAAAACACTCAAATATGGAAAAGTACGGTACGGCAGTACGGGCATTTATCGAGTCAACGTTTTTTTCTTTTCAAAAAATCGCAATTACTGATCAGATTTAGGGTGTTGCTTTTGTTGTGTAGTTGCATGTATCGAAGGTTTGCTTTATTGTTGTAACACTGTGCTATGATTTTAGAGAAAATGTTGGAAGTTGTTAAGCCACGCAAACAATTTGGATCACTGTTCTTGTGCACTTGCTTGATAATTTTCGGTAACGTAGGGTGATGACCTAGGTTGCCTTGTCTTGATCCGTCGACTGTATTATTATTTGTTCCCAAGGTTCACCGCGGAGATGTAACGCAAATATGTACTTCATCTCGAACCTACTTGTTACGCTTCTGGCTCCATCCTAGCTTCAGCAGTCTGTTGATACCCGATCAGCCGTAATGCCAGCCTCTAAACGCTTCTCAAACGAACAGATTCATTAGAGAACGAGCCAGGAACCCTTGGAATCTTTCGAAAGGCAATAATTCCATAGCAGAATGCAATGCAATGCAGTGAAACCCACTCATCCAAAACGGAAGATGAGCGTGTCGCCTGAGAAGTACCTGTCGCAGAACAGTAGAGGATGAGTCCCGACAGATGGGGAAGAAAAGAAATCACACTCGATGGCGCATAGGAGTAGGTATAGTAGAAGTCCTATACCCGAATGTCTTTTCCCCAGCAACTTTTCTGTAGGAAGTTTATTTGCACCGGCTGGTCTATTTTGATAACCACTCCTCTAGTATCTATAACGGTATACCAACAATTTGCGAACTTGCAAGCTTGCGATTAAGAGTCTGTTTGTTGCTACCGACTAGACTAGTGGAAACCGCTTTGTTTCGCAAAGTACACACCAATCTTGGTCATTTAATATTTGTGGAATAATCGCATAGGGAAGCTTTCTCAACATCTAATCTTCGAATACGCATACTTCCTATTCTCCATTCAGCAAGCAAAACAAAAGAAAACAAGCAATTCAAAATCTCAGTATAAACTATCGCATTTCAAGCCTTGCAGATACAAACAAAAACAACTTCCATCCTGTTTACATCAGTTAGACGGCACTCGTGCACACTCCTAACAGTTCTACCTCGCCACTGCAGAATTGACTTCATTGCAGTTGTCGAAGTAAACGAACTGCATCTCTTGCCGCGTGTCTTCAGCTAATTCCGTGCGCATAAAAATCAATGACGTACTTCGTGCCATTTGCTCGGTTCAAAGTCCATCCAGTAAACAAAAGACGCACCCTCGCCATCTTCACCCGTCGTCACTTCCAATTGGAAAGCGCACACAGTCAGTAGATTCATTCTCGCAGTCGCGCAAATTCATCACAACCAATGGAAATGCAAATGAACGCCGCCAGCAACACAATAATGAACCCGATATGTATCTGCTGTCGGTTGCTGGGGCGGTGTGGGGCATGGGAACAGATGTTGAATTGATCCATTGCGGGGGGGGGGAGTGTTAGAGACTGAGTGTAAATTTCTCTCAAAAGATTAGAAGAACCACGCACACACCCACCCACACACACGCACATGTACACACACTCGCGTGCGCGACACAAAGGCAATCCAATTGAAATTCATCCACTCGCTCACCCAGTAGAGGCGCACAGAGCCAGCCGAACAACCAGCAACCGACTTGAATTTATTTCCGAACAGTCTCTCAGTTTACCTCCGCATCGACGGTTGACAGTCTGTGTATATAGATACAGATAGACGTGTTATACACGCGGTGTTGTTGGTGTGTCGTGTTGTGTGTGCGCGTGTAGTTTTGTTATTTGTTGTAAATCACTTTTGAGATACTTTTTCTACAGATCAAATGTAATTATGAATTTTGAAGAAAATCAGTCTTTGAAGAGGAGAAAAGAAAATAAATTGCAGATACAGATTGTATCTCAATCCAGTTCTGAGGGATACATTTTTCTCCATCTCCTGACTCTGTCCCCTCCTTTGACTTTTGATATTATTCCCTCAGATACACCACGATGAAGGTTTTCTGTGTATTTTCTTTATTTTGCCTCGGTCTCTGTCCTCTGTCTAATGCCGGATACCGTGGTGGTGTTGTTGTTGCCCGACGATGGGAGATGCTGTGTCTTGCGCATTCGCAGACGATAAAATAAAAATATTGTCGACCAAAGTGTTGACTAAACAATTAAACAACAAGAACGCATTGAATTTTACTTGAAAACAAAGTTTTTCTTTTGCTTTGAGATATTTCTCTTGTGAAATTCTTTGGAAAGGACTCACGGATTGGTGTATCCATGAGGTTCGGTGTGTATGTAGTTGGAATAATTTCAGCTGACATTTGTTTATATCGTAATTGGTGTTGAAATCGGTTTAAATTTTGCTTGGAGAAACTGAAAAATACAAAATACCGTGTATCTTTTGTGTATCTCTGAGTATTTTTTAATATCTATGAGGTGTTTTTCGATGTGACTTACCGTGAAAAAGTATTTTTGTGTAGAATTTTTACAAAAAATATCTATTCAATTAGGTGCAGATACATTAAGATATGTGAAAACAGTGTTCGGATACATGTTTGTGGTGTAGAAAATTACTATCTGATAAGAATTATTTGTATTCGTGGGAAAAATACAGAGAAGATGTGACGATGAAGTGATGGATGCATTTATAGATACAAAGATAGTTTTGATTGAATGGTTCTTTTATTTGACGGTTCTTATTAGAATAGTTTGAAAACATTTTTCATGGACGTGGTGAATTTCCTGAGTCAAATCAGAAGCAATGTATCTAAAGCGTAAAAATGCAGATGGTGCTATATCTTTAAGATTGATGCGCATAAATTTGCATATATTTGGGAAGGTGTCGGATGAATTCTCAACAAAAACGTTTGTAGATACATGCATTTTAAGCAGAAATGAATAGAAGCAGTGGTGTGTAGTTGGCAACTGAGAAATGTGTTAAGGGTGGTCTATTGAACTCATTTCATTCGGAATTTACATCATCCCAGAAACAACCATTCGAATTACAAATTCATTGCTTTTGAGTATCTATCACCACTGCTCTAAGTCGCTGTAGAAATTTGATGACTTTTTTGTGAAACACTTATAATATCTTCAATAAGATTGCAAGAGAGATACAGATAGCTCTGCGTATCTTTTAGCATTTCCCTCTGTTTCCGTTTCCCTCCTCTTGACTGTTCTGCATCGTTCTACAAAACTGATGACATTTATGTTTAAAATACATCAAATCAACCATCCATTAGATACATAGTACATACATATCTTCCACGCACACTTTTCGTCTCACATCGGCGTGTCTTCCCCCAGTTCTGTCAAATCCAAGACAGTTTGAGGTCACCTGCCCCCATTTTCAGCATCGTTTACCTACATCACCGCTAGCTAGCATCAGTCTATTGCACAAGAAAAAGTGTCTGTAGGTTTTGTCTCCCTCCGCATCCACTCTTTTAATCAGAAAATATTCGCGAGCTATTGCAAAAAATTTTGTCAAGAATTTTAAACGAATCCCCCATGTCCAAATTTGCACTAGAACATTCTACCAAAAATATTGTGATGCTTTTTAACGAGAAAAAGAGCGGTCTCCAAGTTGGGAGGGAGGAAAAAGAGAGAAAGAGAGAGAGATGTGGGGTATGATATTTGGAAACCATGGTAAATAATAAAAACATTTTCCCCTAGATACACGAAGGATACGCGCTAGTTATACCCAGTTTCCAGGACATATCCTTGAAGTTTTCGTCTCGTACTCTCTCTCTCTCTCTCTCTTTCTCTCTTCATTCATGATTTTCGCCTGGGAAGAGATTGCACGTATGAAAGCCCCCAACAAATAGGCCAGAGATTGTTGTAGATGTCCTCCGGTCCAACAGAGGGAGATAGAGGTAGAATTCGTGGCACCACCTGAAGTGGCGGGACGGAAAGAGACAGAGCGGGATAGACAGAGGGAGAGAGAGAGTGAAAATGTATCTTATGGTGGAGCGCCCGAGTGCGATTATTCCATCCGAGTACAGTAGTACTTAGATCCAACCTACATCCACTTCGGTTGTGGCTGCGCTTCGCCCTTAGTCAATGTTCCCACAAAGTGTCTAATTTTTGCACCTTTCCTTCCGAAATAGTGATTTGTGTCATGTGCGAGTGGCTTCTCAGATAAATTCCCAGTGAATTGATTCGCGAAGAAAATTCGAGTGAAAGTGCTTAAAAGGAAAATTTTGAAAATTGCAAAAAAATCAAACCCCCAGCCTCGAGTGAAGGAAGTGGTGTGCTCTAGAAATAATAAAGGAAAATTATTTTCTGGTGAAGTTTTATGTAACCGCCTGGTGTCTGAGAGCAGGCAGGAAGAAGGATATTCTCTCGCCCCGGCAGCGCAGCACATGTGGCTTTAAATGGTAAGTAAACAGCATCCCATCCTGTACGCTCTCCATCAATCACCGGCAGAGCCGTGTTGTTGTCATCACGGAAGGGGTGTCTCTGTTGTCGCCGTATGTCGATTTCATCAATCTTGGGGCATTGTCCTCCGCTGAAAGTCGAATATATGTAAATGCTCGGGATGATTCTACTGCGGAGATACTTTTGTTTGCGGCACACTGCCCGGGGCGCTGCGCTGGAATGGCGGTGAGGTTCGAAAGGATGCTCTCTGCATTCTAATTAAGATGTTTTTCACTTTTCCTCCGGCAAATTGATTCAAATGATGATTGATTGATATTTTGCTAGGTGTTGAGAGAGAGAGAGAGAGAAGGCGAGAGAGGTAGGGAGTTCTTTTCTAAGGGATTGTTGAGTTTGGATTATCAGGATAAGGGGCTTAGATCGGCCTTTTTTTACGAAAGGGAATTGATTTATGAGATTGACTTTCCTAAGTTTGGAGTTTTCGAAATTCATTATTCTTGCTGTTCCATTCGCTGCTAAAGACAAGAAGAAACCTAGTGGCGCCTTTGAAACTTTTGTAGGGTTCTACGTTTTTTATTTAAGTGTTTTTGACTGCACTCCGTGGGTAGATGTGTTCAGATAGTTCTTCTCTGAAACTCCACCTTCTACCCATAGCAGTAAACTTGTAGACGCACGATTGAAAGACTAGACGCACTCCTTGAAGTAGAAATTGTGTTTAACTAGGACAAAGGAAGATATTAAAAGGCTGGAGGAAAATATTTTTTTCAAGTTCCAAAAATAGGGCTAGAATGACTAATTAGTGTAATTAGAATTCTGATGAATATCTAAGGAAAAAGGAGATAGATAATAAGACAGGCAAAGTACAGTTTGAAGCGGCTTATAAATGCACTTAAACCTAGTCAACACCTTTGTGCTGCAATTCTGATTCGTTACGATAACCAGTTACTGTTGTAAAACTTAGAACTTAGCAAATATGCGGGGGAAGTATTTCTTTGCAGTATATTTTTTGCAGTGAGAGGTGCTTGCCCCAGAATTTACGTATTAGGCGTGTTAGTGCCGGATACATGCAGATCAGGCTTATTACGTTGTCTGGCTTGTCGGCACAGCTTTTGCAATGATTTAAGAAGATACCCAGCGTGGTCTGGCGTGCCCACCAATCAAACTATATCCGGTTATTTTTCTCGAAAACATTCTTAGGTCCGATCTTTTAATTGATAATAGCTGCTGTATGTATTTAGAGCGATGCTGTGACATAACACCAAATCAGATAAAGTCACTTTTTAGAGCTTGTTTCGGATTGGGCGGATACAGATTTCTCTTGAAATACAGTTGGACATAGACACGACACATTTAAGATTATTCAGATGGATAACGTCAACGTGAAGTTTAAATTTGCATGTACAATGTTTCAGTAGCAGCTTCGACAGCATCGTTGTCTGGTCAGCCTTGCCATTTTCTATAAATTCTATTTGACATTTTTGGATTTTAGGGAAAAGAAGAAGATGTCCCTTGAGGACACGATAATAATAATAATTGAGTGGTACTACAGCTCGCAAGTGACCAGGGCGTAGCTTCTATAACAATTACTCGAGTTGTGCGTGCTACTGTTCTCTCACGAGTAGAAGGGAACTGCAGTTTTTTGCCGACTCCGAAAGGTGAGATTTGATCAACTTGAAAGAGGTGTTGCCGTAAAAAAATGCGAGATGTCCCGTCCGGGAATTGAACCTGGATCTTCTGCGTGTGAGTTACTCACTACGCCACCGCGACCACGAACACAATACTTCAGTTAAAAAAGACCAGCGCATCATGCGGGGCAATTGTCTCTGACGCTAGTTGCTTGTACCGGGAAGCTTTAATTCTGAGATTTTTACAACGATTGTCATTTGTCATCCTAGACGGCGTCTACAAAAACATTTGTGGTCAGCCAACCGAAATTTTGCTCCATAAATAGTCGGTGGCAGGCAGGTAGTTTTGCTTCGTGAAAATTTTGTTGTTGAAGATACTAACCAGAAACTTAATCCTCAGTTTTATAACTTTGGCCTTAATGCCTTAATTTTTTTATTCTTTTCATTAACCCAGATTTGAAAAGTTGCGATGTTAATTCTCTCAATTGACTTAAAAAAAGTTGGACGAGGTCAAAACTGAAGAACATGGCGAATGATGCACTAGTTTGTAGCCAATGGAAGAACAATTTTGTGCCTTACCGCATGGGCTATTGTTTCTACATGTTTGCATATAATCTTCCTAAGAATTCGGCATACTAAAGCCCAATGATCGCTAAACACTTCTCCAGGTAGACGATGTAGATCAAACCCTTTAAATTACAGAAAAGAGGGCGGAATTCATCTTCGCCTGATGAAGTCCACTGTTTCTACTGTTAGCTGGTATTTGCTGTGCACCAATAGATCCTTATTTCGTCGACTTCACTTTGGAACGCGTGTAAAGAGCGTGAGACCTTGTTCTTAAACGTTCTCACAGTTGCGCTTGTTGTCCGTAGTCAATAATCAAGGTACCCATCGGAAGGACAGCTTTTTCATGGGGAATATTTCAAGCAGGACCCACTCAAAATTTTGAGATGCCTTTCTTCTGTCTCATCTATTTCGAGAACCTTCAATTGGCGGTCTGCCGGTATAAGATGCAATTTCGTGGCATTACCCTTCAGGTTCGCTGTTTTCAGCACTCTTGGACGTGGGTCATCAAAAACAGACGTTAAACCAATGTTTGACAGTCGCCATAAAACCAAATAAATGCGGTAAACAGCATCCAGGCGCTTTTTTTTTGATTTCGCTACAACTTTAACAGTAGCAGTCTACGAGAATGAACTTGACGATAGAGAATTTTTCTTACGATACTGACGCCATCAAACGGTCAGGCGCCCTCGTATGACATGACATGTATTGTATAACATAGTAAATTTGCAGAATTCCGAAGCAAAGGTTTTAAATAGTTTGAAAAACAAAAAAGGTCAGACACATTTTCTGCGATGGACAGATATTGTAACGTAATGGACACGAATATGTCTGAAATGTTCCATTCGGTAGGTCCAATTTTGTGTGACTCGTTTGGAGAGCACGAGCAATGTTGGCTTCCAAAGCATCAATCTAAGCTGGCTTATTCCTAAAGACCTGATCCTTTACATAAAAGGAATAGTCCAAAGGTATTGCACAATATAGGCTGATAATTTTCAATAGAAAAACATAAAATTAAATGCTCACTAAAATCATTGTTCAACAAGTCTATTGTTTCACCCACTACATCTTATTGAAAACCAGAGCTCACCGAGACTTTGGAATTTCAGGAAGCACATACATTTGCTGTTCAGAACGATGACGACGACATCGCATACCCCCACCGCAACAGCTGCTTATTCACTACGTGTTGAATGTAGATGTAGCTGAATGTAGACTCAAATTTGCGTATTGGTATTGTCAATAGTCGATTATAAATTCCTCCAACAACACGAAAAACATTTCTTACAGGACACAAATTTATGTAATATAGCCGAAAAATTTGGAGATGCTTTTGTGGTATGAGTCGTTTTACGAAAGTTAGCCAGTTTGCTAGGAGTCACGCGTAAGGAAAAAAAAAACTCTTGATAATCAATCCCCACGATGAATCACCCTATATAGCCATTTATTGTATGTTTATATCTAATCTCCGGATTCATGCGCTGCTTATAAATGTAAGATATTGTTGTTAGTAGAAACGAAACGATCTACGTACGAACGTAATTGACACTCCCTCAGTCTGTTCTTATTCTGTTGTCAGATCTTTCAGGTTGTTAACTCATTTCCTCCACGTCTTAACATGTTTATCAATTTAATTTTGAAAAAAGAAATTGTATCGTGATGGTTTCTTCTTTTGTTTTCTTTCAATGTTGCATTAATGCAGAAGTGCGCTTGTGTAAGGGAGTGATGAAAAAATAGCAATAAAGTAACAGAAAATCAAAAATGTACTACCTTACAAGAATACACATCCTGTTTCTTAGAAAACGAATGTCCTCTGCTAACAAATACAAAGTAGTCGACACAGGTTTCCTCTTTTGATATTTTAATAAACGCACCTAACCTTGCTCCGAGTTCATTCCTTTATTCCTTTATTCATAATTGGCATAAATTTCCACACAAGTCGACCGTAGGGTGCCTCCAACTAGAAACTGCTAGAGCAACATTTTCTGAGGCTGCATTGTTGGACTGGCTTTTTCCCAACAAATTCCCTCATTATTGTCTGTCAATACGATAGAGCGACAGACCTACCGTGATTCTCAGAAGGGAGACTTGTTCTGTGCTGTTGTGGCCTAGAGCACATTTGAATGGAGAGAGACGACGAGCCTGATTCCTAGAAGACTTAAAATGATTTCTTTGGAACTCATGCTCGTAAACCCGATTTTCCAAACAATTTTTTTTGTGCAGAATCCCGCCTAGAGCCAATAAAATTGATTGGAATTGAACATGAAAGCACAAACCGACGTGATAAGGGTCCAGTTCTTGGGAAACGTGTACCTCAGTCTCTGCTGTCTCTGGCACTAACGTTTCAGTCCTTCAACGTCACGTGGAGGATGTTTTCTTCGCAAAGGAGCAACAGTTTGAGTGCATTTCTTTTTCTTCTTTTCATCGAATCCCTGTTCCGTCTGCCGTCTGAATCGCATTGAATTAACCTTAAGTCGTCAACAATATTTCCGCAAAACTCTTTGCGTTTGCCAAACTTTCAATAACATCCCAAGATTGAAGTGCCATCCCACGCCATCCTCTTCTTCAGGCACTTTCATCCAAACCCACCCACAATCTCGAACTTGCATCGGACGAGGAACCAAGGGCAGCGTGAAAGTTTGATTCCCCGGTTGAATGAAGACATAAAATCCACTCCAAACCATCCTTCGGACCGGGATATCTTGACAAATTAGCCATGAAATGAGATATTAGCCTCATCAGTGCTCACATCCACTGGCCATGACAAAGACAACTGATATCCGAGAAAAGTTTTCGTTCACTCGTTCGCCGATGCGGCGCGCCGCTGCCCGCTCTCACTATCGCCTACGAAACAACCCAGCCAGACGTGTGTGAGTGTGCTGGCAATAGATTTGTCTGTGGTGTTTCGGTGTGGGAGAACGCGCGTGCGGTTTATTATTATCCTTGAGATGGTTGTGCGTATATCCACTCGCTATACACACATTTGCACGTCAATCATGGAGCCTTTGAGAGCGGTTTGATTCACTCGAGGACTACATCACATCCTCCCCCAAGCACACGTGCATAAGGGACATCAACAACTTAAAGTTCGGCAGCCCCCGCCGCCAACGAATGCCTTCGATATGCTACATTTTTCATGAATCCTTCGAAAGCGAGTGAAGGAGAAGAATTTAATTTTGAAGAGAAATCCCCTTGTGCCCCATACGGAGGGGGAGGGGGGATACTTTGGAGGATGTTTTCGCATAATCAGTGTGCGCACAGGGTGGTGCTGTGCAGCCGACAACGGGGATGTCCTGGAATGGATCTTGTTGACCTTGTTTCGCAAAACGTTTTCATAACTCTCAAGGGGTTCTGTGCAAATTTGACTTTTTTCGTCAATATTGTTGTTAAATTGAACTATAAGCCATAAAGATGGATGTAGCGTTGGTAGGTTAATTTATGGAAGTCTACGTTCTGACTTTGGATTTGACTCTGAAAAACCTGAATTTGCTGGACGCCTGAGGTAAATTCCTGATGGCAGTCTGTGGAAGATAAAGCATCTTTTGTCCATCTTGAGAAGGATCCTTAGTTCAGCTTGCCCTTAGATAATAGAGTCTGATCTCTTCTAAAACTTGAGCTTAAACAAAACTTTCCTTGTCCACGCAGTCTTTTGAGATGCCTGATCTCACTCAGTTATCTTATGAACCTTTAATCGGCGGTCTGCCAGTAATCCAGTAAGCTACATTTCCCACCACCCTGTACCCACAAATTCCCACACAGAACATCACTCCCACAATCGTCAATCTCCAGCCTCAAATAGCCTCAATTTAAGCTGTTTACCGACCCCATCCACATGCCCTCACAACGTGTTGCGCTCGAAATTTTGCCGAAATGACTTATTTCGACTGTTTGTCGGAGCGCTGGTGGTTGTGGCGGATGCGGGTGCAATTGATAACCTTCTTATCGCATGATTAGCTGAAGAAACTAAATATTTTCACTTCAAGCAGCCGCATCACAGATTAGATAGATTGCAAACACCCTTGTCTGAGATTGAGAATTAATCAAACTGTTGACGTATCGCACTGATAGCGAGTATCGCAGTTTATTTGCATCTGAATGAGACGGGCTTGTGGGAAGAAATTAGTTTCGAGATTGAGATTTCATTGTTTGAACGAATTCCAGTGTTTGCTGGTTGGTTTGTATGGTGTCAACAGTCGGGCGCCAAATTAATACAATTTTGAGTTTATAATCTTCTGAATGATGCAGAAGTATTTTCGAATACCGACATCTTTTGAATCAACTTACTGCATCGTTATGTCATTGTTCTGATGCACATAGTCCACCGAGGCTCCCTCAAACGGATTCTCACATCAACCAAGCTGTAAACTAACAAAGAGTTTCTTAAATTTCATTCAAACAACCAGCCCGAAATTTTTGCCTAAACAACTCATTCATTCCCCATGGCTCCACTCCCTGCACATCCTTGACTTATTCAATTATCCAACTTTCACCAGCTCACTCTCCAGCTGTCAACTAGTGCGTCCCCAGCCCACACACTCTTCTGGCACTCACGTAATGAGGCCAAAAAATTTCCCACCACCACATCGCAGAACACAAAACCTTGCATGACAAACTGTATTTTTCGCGAGATGTTGTGCTCTCCAGGGATGGGCCGGCGCGAAACAACAAAAAAAAAAATCGATTCCATGGGCCCATGGCCCACCTGCCGCCGACGTCCCCAGCTCACACAGTCTCTCGTCTCACCGCAGACAAGAACCATTCAACGAATTTTCGGATGAAATCCTCACGAAAGCATTCCGCTATTCGGCCGTTCTTTGTTTTACGATTATTACGGTATCCTGCTGACTTGACATTTTTCAAATTTCCAACCCCACTCTCTCGGGGGGGTGCAGAATGAGACTGTAGCTGTGCACAAGTGGATTCAGTAGTACGTACCGGCAATCAGGACATTCTTCTCATTCACCCATTCGCTTACACGCACACACACAGACGCACAGAGAGGTACACGCGAGAGAAATAAACGAGAGCTCGTTGATTGTTTGCGGGCCTAGGCGACAAAGCCGTCGGAACGCACAAAGCAGCGCACAGAAGACCCCCAATGGTGCATGGAGGAGGTAACGCATAGGTCAGGGTTGTGGTGTGTCTCCTTTGCTGGATCTGGGACTTGAAGGGAGATACGCACTTTTAACGGCCGCCGCCACCGCCGCCCGACAATCCGTTTGAAGTTGTGTTAGGTTCAGTCTCTGAGCAAACTGGGGAGATCCCATCAGACACGCCTGACCTCACTCTCTCTTTCGCTCTCTAAGTGTCCTTTGTAGAGGGAAGACGTGTATGTGTTTGTGTGGGAGCGCGTTAAAGCAGTCACTTGTCATGATAGAGCGCCGTGAAGATGTTCAGATGAGGGGGCGCAGCTATTTCTGAAACGCCACCCTGCCTAGTGGGTGAGGACTTATTTTAATTAGAAGAAGGCGGAGAAGGACAATGAGCGACACTTGCAACACGTTGCAAAAAGCATTGCGATTTCGAAGTACTTGGTCACTTTAGCGAGCCGCGTCCTTCCAACTGAGGAGGAGTCCTTGTGTGACACTGCGGGTGACTGCGTGGCCACCGACAAGGGATGAGTGATGATTAAGCATGATTTTTACTGCCTCGTAAAGTGCGCGTTGGTCCTGCTTCACATATACATTTCGTTTTACTGGCCTTGATTACGTTTTATTGGTGAAGCGTGCGTTCTCGGATGGCCAGTCCTTCAGCAGTTAACATGCGGCACTTCCTTTTTCCTAGCCAAGGTTACGCCATGCTCGCGTTCCTCGTCAAACAGGTGGAGAAAGTTTCTGTGTCTGCGAGAGGGAGGCATAAGTTAATATTTATAAGCCTGATGATGTTGGAGTGTCAAGTTTGGGGACTATGACACAGCACCGCAGTGCAAAAGGAGCGCCAGGTGAGTTGCTTTCAAACGTGGCACATCAGATTTTGACGGAGGAGTTTGGTTAAAATCTTGAAGGAAGCTCTTAAGTTTAAAAATTAAGTTCTAGCCTGAGGAAAACGCTACATATTTCTGAAACTTAAATTTTAGGCTGACAAAGATTCCGTACATATTTAAAACCCGAATTTGGGCCCACAAAGGCTCTACGTACACAAGAGTAAAATTTAGCTTCAGCCCGATGGACATATTCGCAAGCTTGACAACCGAGGCAATTCTCATCAGCTTGCGTGGGCAAAATGATCGTCGAGTATTGAGTGCACAAAATATTTCATAACACCCTCTTGAGGCACTCAGCCATCGGAACACCTCTCCAGCTGGCACGGTCTCTCTTCAGCTGGCACGGTCTCTCTCCAGCTGGCACGGTCTTTCTCCAGCTGTCCCCAATTTGGTACAGCAAGTTGGTTGATGTCCGTCATCTCAGACGAGAACGTCCTCTTCTGACTTGTACCAATTTCTCTGTACTCTTTCGTAGACCCTTGCCTAGGCGCAATGTCGCCGTATAGGCTGTAAAGGCCGTCGTTGAATCTTCTCTTCGATATGCTATCAACGCCAAGAGGTTCGAAAACATTTTATTCCAAAAGACCAGAAGCTTCCTCAACCCCTTTCAATCACATCCAGGTTTCTGCGTCGTAATTCAGGATAGGGATGATCAAGGTGTTATATAAAGTCCGCTTCGTGCTTCGGGAGAGGGCCTTGATCCTCTATTGCCTCTTAAGCCCAAAGAGAAATTGGCAAAGATGAATCAACTTTTCTTTTTTGACGATCTTGTCTTGCTCTCATTTACTGCTAGACTCATTTTAGCCGCTTCCATTTCGTCCAATCACGTCAACCCCGTAAGCTAGCAGTTGAATAGACTTTTGATAGACTGTGCTTCTTGTGTTGTCTGTGGACTTTCGCACGATTTTCTAGAGAATGAAGTTTTAGAAGCCACATGACAGCTTGTCGCTTGGTTTCTGACATTAAAGGTTTCGTTCAGAGTTTTTTTCAACTCCCGCCTATGGTCATGAAATCTGGATAATGACCGAGAGGATAAGATCGCGAATACAATCTGCTGAGATAAGATTTCTCCGTGTCGCTGCGGGAGTTACCCGCCGGAGTAATTTGATAAACGCGACGATGTGGGGAGAGCTAATGTTAGGCAGCTACCTCTTCCAACGGAAAGGGCTTAGTTTCGTAAGTTTGGCGACTTGACATGAATGTTCTCTTCATCACGGCCTTCGATGTGTGCCTAAGATGCGATTCCACCAGGTAGGCGACCCGGGACGATGTAGTTGGATCCATAAATGCGCTTGCCTGCGCGTGGGAATAGCTCCAGATGAGTAAGAGTCGACGACGTCGCATTAAGCGGACTGGAGGTCTTTCGTGCGTGCATTACTCCTGCGACCTCTTTCTTTGAACATGCCAGCTAAATAAGGTAACGATGATAATGCTGTTGGTGAGGTTTCGTTCAGATGCACATCGAACATAATGGAATATCGAATAGGTCTCCATCGCGTTAGGAACACAGTCAGGTAAATTTGGCTGTTATGGCAAAACTAGTCATGGTTCTATTTAGATCGCCTCTATCCAGCCTTACATAATCGACCTCGAAGTGGATGAATAAATGTTGGGTGTTGATTCTCTGTTCTTGTGTCTTTTCTAGAACCTACCGCAGACTGAAAATCGTATTTATGGTGAACTTCCCTGTTCTGAAACTACAATGATAAGAACCTATCGGATTATTCTTGAACAGCATTCACACAAAATTGCAATAATATCTCCAGTTGCCCCGGTAGTAGAGGTTTCCTTTCTAGTGGTTGTCTTTGATTGAAGTATACTACAAAAGTATTAAAAAATTGTTTCAAACAAAATTGAAAAACACGTTACTTCTGTAAAATTTCTTATCGACAATTTCTTCAACACCATGAAGGGGAGATTCTGAAAACCAAGACGGCGCTGTTCTAGACGGTGTAGAAGGGTGTGTGTAGTGATTGAAATAGCATGTTAAAATTGAGAGCCATAACGCCACTTTTTTTTGTAAGTCAGGGGTTTTCCAATGAAATATGTGTGGAATTCATCTTATGCAAACTTCTCGGTATGGCTGATATGCTTGCTTCGAAACTTTCAGTTTTGAATATTTATTTTATGATAAAATATTTACATTGATTTGAGCTATGGTCCACTACATATAACCGAGGTTTATTTACTTTTTAAGAAACCTTGATCCGGGTTGCTGGCAATGAGCAAATGGGATTTTTACTCGGGATTTCCACTTGACATTATTGAAAGAATATGAAATCATTCAAAGGCAAGTCTAGTGGAATGAAAAAAACTGTCCGAAAAAATCGTGAAAATCGTTTTAGACATTAATCAAGTTCACAGACTAAGTGTTTATGCCATTGAGCGAGCATCAGCGTGAATAAGTGCAAAATGCACCAAAGATCTTTGGGCAAAATATTTATCTCTAACCGTTGCGCCTGCGCTTGCTATCGCACAAGTGTAGAAATGTGCATATCTAATCAAATCTCACAAAATGCACAAAAAAGAAAAAATAAAATCTTTTATGAAATGAACAACTAATTGCCCGTTTAAGAGAATAATCTTGTCAGTCATGACCGACACATGACATGTTCATTAAAAAGCAATCACATACAGTCGTCATTTCAATACTCCTTTGCTTGAAGGCTTGATTGTTTCGGTTTCGATATTTCAACATGATGCAAACAATTCAAGGTAATATGTTACCTTTTAGAAATGTGAAAGAGTTAAACTTACCTAACGCCGTGTGACATTTTTGTCGCAGATCAATTCTCTGCCTGACAAAATTAACATATTTCTTAAACTCATTTCCCAGCAAAAGTTGGCTGGTTTCCATTTATAAGATTTGAGCATTCTAAACGCTAGGCTTCTTCACAGAAGAATTGCTAAAATAAAGAGCTTTCATTTATTTCATTTTTCATTTATGTAAACTAGACAGATTTTCGGCCTGAAGTTGCAACAGCTTGATGGCTGCTTGATGTACTTATTTTCTCTTCAGGTCGGCAACGGTTCGGTTTTGAGATGTCGCTCGCTGCCTTTCATCGCCAGTAAGTTTGGGCACGCTACTTAAGTCCACAATGACATGGCCTTTATCCTGGTGATTTTTTCTCTCCGCGAACCAGGAGGCTCGGATTCAAAGTCCCTTTTTGCTGGAGCAATGGTCCTTAGGTGCTCGATGTGGCCTTGCGAGAGCAATCGAAGTATTTTTACCTTCCTGACTACAATTTGGTACAGATCAAAGAGTTTTCAATTGTGTCTTCTCATACATCCTACCTACCTCGCAGACAAGCCCATAATTATATCCAACATAGAATTTGTCCTTCGAAGGCACCAAGAATCAATTTTTTTGCGTATCGTCCAACTTTCGTCTCTTTATGCAGGAATGGTCAAATAATTGCGTATTTGCTCATTAAAAGGGCTCATTTTTGACACGAGCGCAAACGAATCTTTCTCTCTCTCTCTCAAAGCTGTTTTCAGTCTCAACTGTAATCCGTACAACGACAACAAATAAAAACAAAGCCAGATATATACGAGTAGTACTTAAGCCGTCTATTGAAAAAATAATAACTTTTTGCTACACCTAACTATTCAGGTAAACACCTCAATGTCTTAAAGTTCGTAAAAAAGAAACAAAAACGAAACTTTCTAATCGTGAGTATAACTCGCACTTTCGCAGTTTACTTTTTTGTGTCAGCCGATATGCAATCGCCCTCGGTTTTGTATTTTCTTGACTTGTTAAGTAAACTTTCAAACTCTGTCGAAAGGAAAGGGAATTAGAACCAACCTCATTCGCATCTTCTGTGGGTGGTTAGGCATCTTAATATCACATAGTCACTTTAACACAATCCGTATGCAATGAAACTGATTAACACAAGCCGATGATTCGGTTTAGGATTCTAAAAAAAACGTGATATTGCGTAGAACAAAAACCTCTTTCCCAAACGTTTGCTCAATACTTTCACAGATAGCTTAAAATAGCAAAAAAAAAATGCAATCAATTCTTGCCTAATCTGATCAGCAAACCTAAACCGATCGATTGTAAGCCTAAGCGATCACAGGCACTTAGGAAGAGGAAACACTTTAAGCATGAACTCTCGCCTATCAGATGAATTTTCGTCGATAAACGACTCACGTCTGCCGCACTGACTTCACAAAAATGTTGGTCATCACGATAGGCGATCCTGATTTCAATGACTGACAAGTCTGCAGCTGTGCTCTTCGATACCATCTGCTGGTATTGCCCCTTCTGGCGGTCTTATCGTCGATTTACTTTGAACTCTCAACAAGTGGGCACTCGAACCTTTATGCAGGTCATTACGACTAAGCAGTTGAACATCAAAGCTCTGCGATAACCTAAACAAATGGAGGATGCTTAAAATAGGTGCGATAACGACTTGATGCCGTTGCCACAGGGAAGTCGTTCGAGTTTTTCGAGTCAAACGATATGATTGACATGGAAGATTAGGCGCCTAATGGCAGGCGATTGGAAGGATAAGGCACGTTAATTGTATCTTGATGAGGGAGTGAGTGTGGGGTTGGGGGTTTGAATAGGAGAAGAGTATGGAGGTAGTGATGAGATAAGAAGGGATTAGTGGGAGTCCTGCAAGTGGTATGACTTTTGCAATTGGATTGGAAAATATGAAGGAAGTGAATTGAAAAGTTAGAAGGGCTGTAATCCAAAACACTGTTGTCATCTTCACACTTTATTCATCATTATTCTCTATTCTAAACAAATTACCTCAAGATGGTGGCTGTGCCCTTCTTCTAAGAACTTCTAATTGAAATCGGTTTTAAAAGGAACATGTGTCTGGTTTGACCGAAGTTTTTCCTTAAAAATAACAATCTTTCGTCAGATGGCTCTGAAGTGTAGCTGGCGCTACAGTCCGCAAGGGATTGAATTTCAACTTCTTCAATAATTAGTCGGTTTGTGCAAGCGTTTCGACTTCGAATGGCGAGATTTGAGCAGCTTCTATATTGACAAGAGTTTTATCAAAACCAGAAAGATGTCGTGCAGTAAATTTATCAGTTTAGAAAGCAAACCTAAGGCTTTAGGCGTGTGTATCGAAGCACTTACCCACTACACCACTGCGGCCAGTCTGTAATGCTATACGTCTAGTAATATTTATTTCATCTGGCAAAGGTACATTTTGAACTTTAACTTGGTGTGGTAACTTAAGTGCGTGACTTTGAAGCAGAAGGTTCATTCAGCGTTTACGGTAGCATAGTATGCCCAATTATCAAACAAAGCACAAAGCGAGCAGGAAATGTTTAAGTCATGCAAAATACTCCACAAGTAAATCTTCACAAAACACAAGAGGGTATTTAAACTTTTGCATGCCATTCTTACTGCTATTTGCATTAATGGCATCTGGAGGAGGATGGCGATGAATGGCGTTATGAGCCCAGTCAACCCTCCACGAATCTAGAGCTAATGAGGTCAAGGCAATGTAGAGCGTATGGACAACACAGCTTCAGCCCGAAGAGTCTGCGAAGCCGAGTCATTGCAACATGCAACAAAGAGCGTCCTAATTTAAAATGGCGCACACAAGTGGAGCATGATTTCAAGAAACCAAATTTGAGGCATGGGGCAAGCCAGCAAGCCATCTCGCCTTTATGAATAAGGTTGAGGAAAACATACGTACAGCATAAACTGTGAGTAACGTATTTGAACTGTCAGATGGACAGGTGACAACATCTGTTTTCTTTTTTTCTGAGAAGCATGCGGCTTTCCGACTAACAACCATGCTTCATCATAGGAATGCTTCTGAGACTCTCCAAGGGCTACAACAATGACCATCAAAAACGTCGGATTATTCGACCTGTCAGCTCGAATGTGAAAATTTTCTCTCTGAAAATTATGTCCCTCTCATTCTTGCCTTCACAGAAATAGAGAATGCATAAATAAAAAATTTGCTCCCTCTGAGTGGGGCGGTCTTGTAAGGCTACAGGAAGATATCCATCTCGGGAGAAGGTTGCTGCTGATCGTAGGTCTTCCAATCAGCAGTACCATCTGTCATTTCCTCGTCACAGTCCGTAAGAAAGCAGACTTAATCAATTGTACGTGCGTTTTCTCCATACACATCTGTTCTCATCGTTCAGTCGATGGCGAACGGGCAAGGACATGGAATCGACTAGTCACGGTCTTCGCGTTCACTCTCAGCTGCATTTGCTATAGTCTGATGAGATCGTGCTAGATGTGGTCTAATCGGGCGATTGTCATCTGCTAATGTCAGCTAGGTTGTTCCACCGTCAGGCCCTCGAATGACACAAAAAAAAAAAAAAAAACAAAAAACCTCAGCACACGCTGATTTTCAAAATACAGCTGAACACTTTTGAGACGCTACTTTAGTCTGAGTTTCATCACGATGACTTGCCAAACGATACTGAATAAAACTGACACAGCATTTCGAGAAAAGTCACGTGTGATTCGTCAAAAAGAATCTATTAAAAATTAAACCTCACGATGAATTTCCCTATTTCTCCATCCCGCAGAGTACAGACAATGTTAAGTGTGTGTGAATCAATCTTTATAGACAAAATTTCAAGTAGGCCACTCCAAGAAATTTGATTAAAACTCATACAGCTCTGTTACTTGAAGAGATCCTTCGCAGGACTTCTTTCCAATTAAAAATCAAAGGAAGCGTTTAAAGTGCTTAAAATTTGATCAAGTCCCCGAAGTGCAGTGAAATTAATCAAATAACGCAGTTCCACAAGTTTCCGATGCGAGCCTGTAGTCTGAGCGAAACTTCGTTGATTCGATTCTTCCCGGCGAAGCTATTTCCTCATATGTGCACACATCTGCCGCCTGCACTATGAATGGTCTCGAAACTTACAAAAAGTTTGCACCCCAAGCTCACTCAACAATTCAAATGTACACTCACAGGATATCTTCCAAGCATGCAGGCTCTAGCCTCAGCCACGAGGGATAGCTTAAGAGTTAATATCAGATCCACATCGTCGCAGTTATGGGGGATACAAAAGTCTTCAAAAGTTTTCCGGCAATTTAGGGAAAATCGCAGAAAAATACCACCACCCCCACTCCACTGTGTGAGGGTTCATTAAATTCGAGCGGAACCGCATGACTGTTGTGTCAAGCGCACACACTTTTCAAAGCTGTCTTCGTAATGTACTCCGTTCGTTCTACTGGATCTGGGTCAAGTGGCGGGGCCCCCACAAAATTTTTCGGAGAGGCGGCCACCCCACACACACTCACATCTGCCTCCATATCTGGTTTCGTTGTCGGCGGCAGCAGGAGGAAATATTAACACGCTTTACATTGCAAATGGATGGGTTACAGCCCGAGCAAGGTCAGCAGATAGGCTGAAACAGGATGGACCAGTAGTTAGGGGACAAGTAAGGGCGATGGCGATGACGGCGGCGCACGGCTAGTGTATCGAGTGTCAGTTGCTGTGGAGAGATGTGTTTTGACAGCGACATGAGGTTAGACACTGTGGCGTGGTGAATTATTAGTTTCATTTTGGATCTGTTCGGGCGGTGGGCGGAGAGCTGAATGGATACAGTTTCAGAGGGACAAGAGCGCACTTGACCGAAGGGGCCACTCGTGTGTCGAGGGCTTTAATTGATGTGCTAATGGCTGTATTCGAACGGTGGTGGTGATGGTGAAATGAATTGCCTCACAAATGGCTGCTTGACGTGAACGTTTGTTGTATTGGGTTTTCATACAAATGCGAAGGAACTGCCACGATAATGTCCACGTTTCACGAATTTTTCCGCAAATCTTTATTTCTGACGCATGCTTTTGACATAAGTTCAGTTCGATTGTGAAACCAATTCATTTCGCGCTAGGAATACAGCTGAGGGCACTTTAATCTGCTCAAGGCCATCCAAAAGAAAAGTACCGAGCACCACATCTGGTGTGCTACTCTCACTGTCAGCTGATGCATTGAATTAATCTATTCCTCTATACGCACTTGATCATCCGATTGACACAGATTTTTAAATGTATCGCGCGGTTTTTACCCAGGCGGCTGTCACTGCACCTCAAACACGCCTTTTCCGCGTCTCTCTCCCATCCAACAACAATCAGTTGACAAACAAATTAATACCAAAGTGACAAAAATACCCCCACCCTCGAAGCATTTAGCGTCCATCTACTAATCGAATCCAATTCGAACGCCGTACACGTGTGAAACAATCCAATCCAATGTCTCTACAGTCGGATATGGCACTAAAGAGCCGACAAATTGATTGCCATTCATACTGGTGGCGTCGCATCTCTGAGACGATCTCTTCCCACGAACTCTGCACTCAATGGTCGCGTCGCCCCGTGCCAACCGCAACGTCACATTCGTGCAATGAATTTCAAATCGCTTGCGGAAATAACGAGCATCTGAGTTGTGATTCAAGTATTTGTCGCAGTGCTGTACCGAAGTGTGTGTGTGTGTTCCTGCATTCGGTCGGTTTTGTTTACGTCCATCGTCGTCTTTCTGATAACCTATGGAGGCTACAGTCAGTCATCAACGCTCAGCAGCCACATGGAAGTGTGTGTACTTACGGCGGTCATGACCCTGGCCCCTTAGTTGGCCCAATTTGCTTTGTTTTCTTGATTAGAACTACACTCGATGAGCGTGGAGCGAAGCGCGTCGTGGCTTGAGATAGTTTTGTATATTTCGGTGTCCGAAGAATTCCATCAAATCGTGGTGACAGTGCGTGTGTGCTGGTGAGGAGTAGGGGGCCTTTGTTTAAATGCTTTTCATGTGAGAATAGTTGAACTTTGATTTCTGATAACACGGAATTCTGCGTCTTCACGCACTTGGGAACTCAATTGGACCCTCGTTGCTTTGGTTTTTTTGTTTTCCAATTGATGTGGTGCAATGTTTGCCTTCAGAGGTTTTGTAAACCAATTTCATTTCGGTTTTTGGCAAGCAAAACAATTTTGTCTTCCTTCTACGCGCCCAAGTAATCTACGAAGTGATTCAGATACTCATTCACTGCCGTAAAGCTTATGGCTTCTGTTGGCTTATTAGGCGATAACGTTTTTATGGTCTTCGTTAACGAGCAAATATGCGAGTGCAGGCAGCAAAACAACCCCCAACGAGCAGGCCTTACATGGCGCACTAAATGTGTACTTAAGCGTAATTAAAACCCGTACTCCAATCAGTTGTTGGCGGGAATTTTGTTTTCAATTCTCGAAATTTTGAGGCGATTTGAATGCACTTGCGATATTTGACATTTGTTGTCCATATGTGTTGCGTGTTGCGCAAGCGGTCTCTAAAGTTGGTACGTGTGTATGCTTATGAATTACGCGAGGCCTAAAATCTATGTCCTTTAGAACTTTACATCGCTGAGCCTAATGCAGTTCAGTGCATTATTTTTGAACTCTAGAAACACATGTGATGACAATTGGATTTTGAACAACAACCGTAAGAGATCTGGGTAGTGGTTGAATCTAGACAACAACAGAATTGGTCTTCCCTTTAGATTTGGGCAGTAATTGGATCGAGACCACAACCCCTACCGGGTCAGAAATTACTCTTCCTCAGAAATATTTATCGATATCGAAACTTTCAATTATTTTTTCAAAAAGGAAAAATGAAGAATGCAGTCAAATAATGTCAGAAAATCGAAATAATGCATGCAAACGTGACTGAATAACTGCCTGCGTTGGCAAAGCGACATTGTCCGATCCTCAAATTCATATTATTTTTATTTTTTGTCGGAGGTTGGGATACAAAGCCCTGGAGCGCCTACACTCAAAAACTGATCCATTGTACAACCAGGAAGTAACTTTCATTTACTGTAGTTTTCCGAAGAAAGACCAGCAGGTCCAGCTCCTGTGATAAAGACCTTAAGTTTTCAGTTCCCACCACATCAGCGCCAAACAGCCGCCACCTGATACGTACAAAGGCGGGACATTGACAGAGAAAGTGCTCTGAAGTGTCTTCACCTTCTTCATAGGCGTCGCAAAGGATGCCATCACTAAGCCCAAGCAGAATAAGGTGCTTAGGGAAGGTGAAATGAACCGTTTTTACGTTGACAAGTTTTCTGCACAAAACCGCAAATTTCTTGCTGAAGTTCGGGAGCATTCACTTGATCAGCCTGCATCCTAGTGAGCTACGCCATCTCCGGTTGTGCTGTTGGGAAACCCAAAAGTCGACGGAAGCCCTAACAAAGCAAATAGGTAGTCCCAAGATGGGTCGTGCCATGCGACTGCCTTGCCTAGCTAGTTCATCGCCAATCTCGTTTCCCGTGACCCCGTGATATTCCGGGACCCAGACAAGTCTTAGTGAATTCAGTTTGCCGACCAAATAAGGGGAGACTTGCATTCCTGGACTATCCTGGATGTGATTATATGATTAGGTAAGGCCTTAAACACAGCTTGACTGTCGCTGCAGATGCAGATACTTCGTCCCATTCTACCTATTCTTCACAATATAGCTCGTGACCACTTGGATCGCAAAAGTTTCCGCCTAAAAGACCAATGAAATTACCTGAAGAGATGTGAAATCTAAAGTTGTCGTCTTCCACGAAAGTCTCGGCCCCGGATCCCTCCGTCTTTTAACCGTTCCGTTCGTTTTAACCGTGAAAATCCGACTACATTCCCTTCCCAGTTCAATTTCTAGCCAAAGTCAGTCTTGTACACAGGGAAAGTCGACTTTTGTATAAGCGACGCTGCTGGATGGTTGATGACCCCGCATCAGACGGCATTTCCATGAGACTTGTGTCATAGGATGCGGTGCGCGAGCTCAACAAAGCTTCAGTGTAAGTTGAACCAAAGACCATTCCTTTTTAGTCGGGAGATGGCCTTGATTTTACATGTGGCCAGGATGAGGATGTCAAGGGGAAGGAGATTAGGCAATGCATCAAGAGCAGAGCTCAGCGTGCTAGGGAGGGCTCCTGTGCAGCCGAAACAGACCGCTCTTTGAAACTTGGCGAAAGCAGCAGTCACGTATTTTCGCGAAAGCTTATTCCCCCAAACGACTGATGCATAGAAGAGAAGTGGTCTTATCATTGGCGTATAGATTCACACAGATCTTTTTGGTAATAGGTTTAACCAAAAACTCCCTTACACCCCCAGAAAACTGACAGCGCCTTGGAGGTTTTTGTTTCCTAAAACCCATACCGCACACCTTCTTCAGTTAAGATTCGAAATACTTTCGCATCCATCGCACTGTCGTAATATTTCTTTAATTGATTATCACCTTTTCGCCAATCTGGCGTCATTTCGTCGACAAAGGGTGCTTCGAAATCGAGCAGAGGAAATTTTAATCATCCTTTAATGAAAGGATGGTCATCGTATCGTCATATTCTTCATATTCCAGATTTCATTGAAAAATGTTTAAATTGATGCTTTCATTTTTAAAAGTTGACAAAATGCAGGACATTCTTCAAAATTCCATTTTTGGATTCCTCATTACTAGCTATCTTTCTATTCATCCAAATGACAATTGAATCTTATTTTATGACGCTGTCACTTTCCCCCTCTTCTTGCAGGCAATTTAAAAATTCTTTTGGGACAGTCTGCGTATGTAGATGACACTTTGCCAAAATTAGGCGCACATTCCCCGTGTGAACAATTTTGTACCCCCTTACCCTTCTTTCGCTTACGCCACACATATTCCCATTCGTTGTGTTGTCAGAAATATTTTCGAATTACCAACAGCCCCGACCTGACGCTGATAGTCGACACAGTCGCACACCCTGTGGTTTGCCTAATTAATTAGTGGGTCTTACGAATGTTACCAAGAGACACACAGGCCACTGTCGTCGTCGGTGTGCGCCTAATTGCTTTGCATTCCACTCTCGATTTTCGTCGGCACATGTTCGCCCTCTGCGGCGTCGGCAAAGCAACTTTGCCACGTGACTGTCCTGCGGCGCTATATTTAGATTGAGTTGCAGACTTGCATCAGCTGGGTGCAGTTGCACTCGCAATCTCGCCAATCAGACTTTGTGTCGGCGACGTCGTTATCGACGTCGTTGGAAAGCTTCGTTTCACTTCGTGCACCTTTGGATCGAGGAGCTAAGCACACTGTGACCCTGAGTAGTGTATTCTCTGTCCCAAGGGAGTCATGCCTCATGGGGAGAATATGGAAATTTATTTGACGCCACCCGCTGGGGTCATAGATACACACATACGTGTGTATATCGACCTGATGCAGGGCAAAGTTTGCACCTTTTAAATTCGTGCTTCAAATATGGGACGATGCAGATATTCTGTTCAACACAGACGTACTCACACACACTGGGGCATCGCACATGCTGAGCGGCATCAGCGGAAATCGAGTTTCATTGTGGCCTGGCGGTAATTAAAGGGTGTGTGCAGAAGCCCGGAAGTTTGCTGCATGCGTGCATCCCCAGCGTTTTGTGTACCGACCGGGTCACGTCTGGATGGGTTCTCACAACGAAACCGGTTGCAAATTTCATTTCGAAAGAGAAAAGGAAACAAGGAGTGGATTTCAATCATCATCGTATAGGCACTCGGTGCTGTTTTTAATCTCACTTTGATCTGGCGAATGATGGGTGGACAGGGCGGTTGTGGGTTTTTTTAAAGATTTTAGTTTAATTCTGTAAATTGAAAAAAAAAAAAAAAATGGCAAAAGTGGCTTGTCAATGGATGCTTATCGTCGGTGTGATTGATTTGACTTCTGAACTAGTCATGTATTGATTAAAATATGGATGCTTTCACAATTTCCTTGTATAGAGTGGTCCAACGAAAATGTACGACAAATGATCGTGGTGGCTTAATATCAATACATCGCCACGCGGTGATGTACACTGAATTTTTCACGCCAAAGAGTCATTGTTTCGTTGGCTGTGTAACATGTGGCACCATCCTGTTGGAAGCACAAATTGTTCAGGTCCATGCTTTTAATTTTGGACCACAAGAAGTGAGTTGTCATCTCGCGAGAGTGAACACCATTCACGGTAACTGCTTGGTTGGTCTCATGCT
Organism: Eristalinus sepulchralis; assembly: GCA_944738645.1. NCBI lineage: Eukaryota > Metazoa > Arthropoda > Insecta > Diptera > Syrphidae > Eristalinus > Eristalinus sepulchralis. The sequence continues at coordinate 37,731,419 of OX122883.1, forward strand.
CGTGGGCTACAGTTCTACTCTTCAAAACATTTGTTAACGCCGCTAATACTACAAACTGACATAACGATGTGTCATCATGACTTCTCACACCTCTCAAATATTACTTGCTTTCCTTAGCTCTTTTTTTATACCGCCATTCATCTTCCGCTCACCTTAAAAAATCGCGTGTTTCACATCCCCTTTATAACCCTTCAATTATCAAATTCTCGACAGGTTCCACACTCTTGAAAAATCTTCCATTTCTTTTCCAACCGTCGTCAGTCCTCAACATCAATTCCCTAGAATACTCTACACCAAACTCTATTGCTCCACACGATAAATAAAATTAATCCCACAAGCCATTTTTTATCGACCGTTTACTTCATAAAATTTCAATAACATTCCCTGCAGAAAACTGCATTACCGTCGCCTCCATTTGTATTTCTGTCACAGCCACTACCTATCCGAAGTGTGTGACAGTTTGTCGCCTGTCAGCTGTCACATTTTCATTCACGAATTCTGTCTGCCCACACGATACGAACCAAACCCGTCCACGTCCTTCCTGCCAGCACACAAAGGGGAATTTCGTATCCCCTGGTATCCTTGCATACACTCGTATTTATTTAATCCTTCTCATTGTAAATTCATTGCCAAGGTAAAATGACATAACTCATCCGTCAGCGAAGCTAATTCGGAATGAGTGCGCCACTGTGGAGACGGCAGGGCACGTGCGGAAATCCTCCGGGGATGCAATTCGGAGGCGACATGGCAGTTCCTTTGGCGCTGCATGTCCAGATGTTGCCGCAACATTTGACGTGACAGATCGATAGTCGAACATCTGCTGCGTGCGTTGGCGTATGCCGTTTATGGGGCTATTTAAAAATGAATGCCAACGCCGTCGAGGCAGCAATTGGATTTTACAGCCTTGTCGAATGGAAACTGGGTTCCTTCATGTACCAAAGTTGAAAGGAAGTTTTGCCTTTGATGGCCATTAGGGAGAGTCGTAAATAATCGAGTACTGATTCTCCAGCAAGTCGAGCAAGTAATAATGATACTATTTGTAAGTCCATCTGAAGTGTCTCTCCATTCATGACTCGGACAATTATTTGCTGCCGTCATTAAACACAGACGCAATCGCCAGAGGAAGGGACTTAATAACCCATTCTTGACAGAAAGCCTGACATTCACCGCGATAATTTGCAGTCAGCGCTGCTGCGCACCGAGTCGTTGTATAAGTTTACAGTCATCGGGTGCTAAAGATGCACTGCGTTGCACTGTTGTGTAACCTCATGATATCTGTGTTCGAATGCTGGCGGATTATGAAGAAATTTAATTGTTGGCAACAACAAGTGTCGGGCACGAAACAAATGTGTTTGCAATTATTTCCAGATTATTCGTCTGATTGACTTGCATATCTTGCAAACATTTGTCGAAGCGTAGGGAATGCAAATGAAGGAAACGAGGAAACCGCATTGATTACTACTGAAATCGCGATTTCTTTCTTTATTCGAAAATTTTTAAAAGTTTGTAACTACATTATGTTCCACCTTATCGGCAAGAATCTAAAACGTGGTAATAGAGGGCGCTTAGGACACCACTTGTGGAATTCACTAACGTCATCTAGTCAGAAATAAATGACAGCGTCATACGTCAAAACTTAAATTGTTTTTAGAACGCCTTTAATACTTTGGAAAGAGGCAGCGTTCAAAATATGAAAAAAATGTTTTATGCATCGTGCGACCCGATACAAAAATTTGTTGGCATACAAATCCTTCATTCTACAAATTCAGCAAACCTTGCGTATTTTATTGTTCAGACCCTTTTGTTGCTGAATCAGAAAAAGGCAATGGAGCATGATTATTCGACTACGAGATAGTGTCAATATGTCATAAAAATCGGTCAATTCAAAGTGTTAAAGGAATGCTAGTTTTACTCACACGTAGACGGTTTCGTTTTAATTTTTTCTGTAGGTTAGCTTTAAATAATAATCAAATACACTGGGCAATTGCGAATTACACTCAAACGTAGATTGTTTCGTATATCTTTTCTTTAAAATTTAAATTTCTAACGTATTTACTGTCAAAATAAGCACCGTGTGCGTGCTCATTCAGATATACAGAAAAACAAACATAAAAAATTAATCAAAGTCTTACATTTGTCGTTTTGCAAATTCATGTGTCCAAGCGCTTACAGCAAACTGCTGTTACTTGAATATATCCTGTTTTCCGACTGGCTGGAAGTCCGTGGTACAACTGAGCCTTACACAACATGCCTCTTCTGCTATCAAAGTCCATTCGGCTACTTCTAACTTGGCACACTTAGTGAGTTGACTTCCTTTTTTAATTTTTGTGCGCCGTCTTAATCAAGCAAATTGTGTCAAATTGATGGATTTTTAAAGCTTTCTGACAGACGCAGAGAAACGTGGACCTACCAGGATTATCTTCTACCCAAAATTGCATACACGTACACGTACGTTCTGTAAAAACCGCTGCCAAATATTCGAAAGTAGGAATAGACGAGATAGATGCTTAGGTGGTCTTTGGTGACAGATCATTGCTTCCGTTTCTCATTTCAATCCTCGGACTGAAAATAATTTCCAAATTCTTTTCCATTTCAGATTCCCCACGTGAGGGCACATCCCTGAGGAGTAGTCATTCGCAGGTGAATTACAAAACAGCATGGCATCCGCATAACAAAGTCACCCTCATCGCGGCAAGCATCCGTTCACAGTTAAAAAAAAACACTGAAATTAAAACAGAAATCTGAAATTCAGAAAAAAACCTTCGATCAATGTTCGTTTTCGGTTTTCGAAATGTAAATGTACATCACATGTAACATGACTTAAAATTGAATATGCGATAGATTCACAAATCCACAAGAAATCAAAGCGGGAAACAATTACAATTTCAAATCGAAACAAAGAAAACGGTAAATAACGACACAAACCTGACTGAGAGGAAGAATAAAACGAGACAGAAACTCAATCAATCGAAACACAAATTCAATCGGATAAAAGCCGCAAAGATATGGATGACGGGCGGATAAATCTTCCACTCGTCGGTAAGGAAAACACAAACAGCGCAATGATTCTTGCCGCCGGTACGGTTAGCTTCCAGGCTACGGCCAATTCCAATTCGAATTCAAACTCGAATCAGCACAGTGCAATGGCATCGACGGGTGCTGCGACACGCGCTCAAACCGACTTTGTTGGAAATAATCTTAAAAATGGTGCTCTGAATCATGGGTAAGTAAACAAATTTTTTTTTCTTATGTAAAAGTCCTTTATATTCATTGAGGTCATGACAACTTTTGTAGGTGAATGTGATGTGTCGAAAAAGGGGAGTTTCATTTTTCAGAGAATTTATTTTTGAATAGTGTGGGAATTTTTTGTTTAGTCGAATTTCTAGCAATCGTGAAATATGTATTTTGCCTTTGTCCAGATGACCGTTATTCAAAATTCAATTCAAAACTGTTTGACGTTCTTACGAATTTCGTTTCGTTTGAGTTTTGATGTGAATGGGCTCCGATTTCCATGTAAAACATAAATTTTAGGAGTTTTTTGCAGATCGCTGTTGCATTCATACCGAAATCGCAATGACACGTTTGCGCGCTCCGTCTTTCACATTTTTAGAAAAATGCATGTGAATCACATGCTTTTCATCGAAATGAGGCAGTCGAACGTTGGCATTTTGCAGAATGAAACAGCGTTGTCTGACCGCATTGGGCTACGAAAATTCGAGTTCATTTTCGACAAATTGATAAATAGCCTTCAAGGGCTCGACTGCGCGACCACACCATTGTTATCTCGTTTTAATCCTCTTTTCTATCGACTTTTGTGGTTTCGTTTTCATCGCAATTCTATTTTGAATATTTTTTGTTTGTCCCAAATTCAGATTTCTCTGTCCAAACTGCATCCGAATTTTGCATTTTATTTAAAACGAATTTAAGCATAACTTTCAGGTCACTTCCAATTGGCTCACATTACCGCTAAATTCATTCCCAACTCACATTAGTTTTCGATTTGAGTACAGCTTCCCCAATTTACATTAAACAAAACTGAAACAGAATAGATATCATTTCAAAAACCTGAATTTTCAGACAATTGTGGAAGATATTTTTTTGAAATTACCGTTAAATACGCTCTTTCCTATGTTTTCTAAGTGTTTCACTGGACTTGGACTTAAATACAGAGCCTTGAGTTCAGTCTCTTTGGGGAAATAAGACTTCAAAAATTTGTTCAAACCTTTTGACGGTAATTTTCGTACAAATTTTGTATTAAATTTACTTCTCGTGATCGATTTTTAATGTTTATTCAGCTTCCACCCACATGAATGCGCCACAAAATAAAACAAAGGAAACTTTGCGACGTTAAATCCCCTCTATAATCGGTAGAAGTCACAAACAGTACAAAACTAATGACAGATGACACACTTTCCCCACAAATTATATAGGCGAACCCTAAGTGCGGTGCACTTCATTGCTGTCGTAAGTACCCGCGCTTAATGAACCACAGTGTCCCACACAAGTACACCACTTCCGCAATCACGTAAAGTCCTTCATGGTCCATATAACTGCCTTCATCATCGTCTCATTCCCAACGCAAATCCGCCTCGCTTCCTGCTGCAGATGACTTCTAGCATTAACGACCCACAGTAGCACCATCAAACGTTTCCCGCGCTGGCGGTGCCGTAAAGGACATGTGATTACCTACCTCACCCTCTGTCAACGTCGCATCACACCCCTTGTCAGTCATCAGATGTCAAAATGACAATTATCGTGGCAGGGTAAATATTTCATATCCCGCCGGTTTATTTGACATTTAAGCAAAACGTCACGGAACAATGCTGCCAAACACTCGACGTAACTCATAAATATTCAAGTCCTACGTTGGTCGTGACGAAAAAGCACAAGAAAAAAAAGGCAAGCAAATAGAACGCTTCAAAATTAATTTCCCAGGGTCCTTGAAGCAAGGGACTCCTAGGCACCACCGCACAGCGACGGAGGAGCTTATGGAAATGGCCATTTCATCGGACCAACTTATGTAAGTAATTCCCCTCGATGAATAGCCAACTGCACCGATGGCAGGGCGGACGTAATCGATACTCCTGTATTAAGTATTTATGAAAATTCACAAGGATTAAAAGGTAATCAGGTGGAGGAGGGCACAGACTTTTACTGGACTGAGCGACGACCAGGTGAATGTTGAAAAAGAGTCGTTCACTTGGAAGCACTTGGCTCGTAAGCAAAATATTCACACGACTCAAGTGGGCTTGGAGTGGCACCCACTCCAGTTGATGCAGTGATTGGTGTCGCCTCGTTATCAGTGGTGGAAAGGGTGAAATGACTGCTAAATGAAACCGAGCATGGAGGGAGTTCTCAATTATGAATGACGGTTCCCACGAGCGCTAGGATGGGGTGGCGCGGAATTCGCTCTGGTTTTGCATTTTTGATTTGTGCTGAGGTTGTGCTCGGAAACTGGGTCAGAGGAAGCAGCTGAATTGTTGCCGAGTGGTGGCGGAAACCCATTGAATATGCTGTTAGGGAGGCAATATTTTACATCTTTCCATTATTTTTTTTGTGTTGGGAAAAAGATGGGGAATCCTTGAACGACTTTGAACTTGCGTTCGGACTGTTGACTCCATATTCTGGGCATGGAAGATCCAGAGTGGTAGTGGAAATAAAAAGAAAGACAACACAGTAATCTACGAGTATTTGGGTGGAAAAAAATAAATTTGAAAACAAAGATTTTCTATTTTGGCATTACTTAGAAAACAAATTAGTTTGAAGCGGAAGTAACGATTGAGAACCACATTCAAAGAAAGTGGTGTTAAGTGTCTTTGGCATAACTTTCAAAAATGCATAATTTAACCCGAAAACAGTGACTTACGGTGTATGTCGTTATTTTGAAAAACCTTAGTTAAAAACAATTTCGCATTCCTGTGTGCAGTTAAGCCCATCTTCCTTGTACTAATTGCTTAACCAGTGACCAGTCTGGCCTTCTTTTTTGGAGCGCTTTGGCATTACTTTAAAAATAAAATGTGTCTTAAACTTAAAACAATGGTCATCTAATTTGAAATAAAGTCGATGATATGCCACACAAAAACAACAGCCGCCACCTGATACGAACAAAGTCGGGACATTGACAGAGAAAGTGCTATGAAGTGACTTCACCTTCTCCATAGGCATCGCAAAGGATGCCATCACTTAGCCCAAGCAGACTTAGGTGCTTAGCGAAGGTGAAATGAACCGTTTGTACGCTGACAAGTTTTCTGCACTCTTTTTTGTCTAGACATGACAGAAAAGCCGCGGATTTCTTGCTGACGTTTGGGAGCATGCAATTGGTCAGCCTTCATCCTGGATAGTCATGTCATCTCTGGGTGTGATGTTGGGAAACCCAATCGTCAATTGAGGTAGTCTCAGGGTGTGTTCGGGCCCCTTCGAATGCCTCTTTTGAACCTTGCCTAGCTAGTGACAGGACAGCTGGAATCGTTTTCAAAATAAGTTTTGAACCAACTGTAGCACCGGTTATTTTCTTTTTCACTTTGTGTCCACTTTCCTATGCATTTCTGTTTGTTTCGTTTAACTGCAGTTCCAAACCACCGGTTGTTCTTTCTTTTTCTACAATTGTCTATCAATCCCAAGCAGTTGCTCCTTCCCCCCACTTACCAATCACGTTTTCAACGCCTCCGCCTATCACCCAAAAAATCCATTAAAAATCTAAAAATATTCCGCCTCTCCATTTATTAAAATCCCTACGGGTATTTTTATCCAAATTCGTCCCAAAAATAGATTACCCTCGAACACGAAATGAAAATGTTGCGTATACGTCACCGCAATCGAATGCCAGAAAGACCAAGACATTGAGACGTCTGCTGTCGACTGCAGATCGATTGCAATGCTTCAAGGACACCGTAAACACTGGACGCTTAATGAAAATGTGTCCTTCCTCTCTGAATGGTCATCAAGAGGGGTGGAATGGTGAGGAGGGGGGGGGGGGTTGAACTATCTACCCACGTCGCTATAATGCTGTTGCCGAGACTAATTGACACACACCAGTGTCGTTTACGTCATTTACTTTCCGACGCTCGTGAGCACGAGCTCAGCGCCCGAGGACAAGTCTTTGTATTTCAGTCTTCCTCTTGTCCTTGTCTTTCGAATCTCTTTCTTGGTCTTCAGCCGCCGATGGCGGTGGCGTGCGTACTCTTCCCGCGAACAGCAAAATGCAAAATGATAACATTATCCTTGGTTAGTGGGTCGCTGACTTATTGGACTGTGTGCACACACATGTGGGTCATAATTTGGTGGGTGGGTATCGCTCTAAGGAGGAGTGGGAATCGCTCCAAGTGCTTATAATCCTTAGATGAGCATAATTCCTTGAGCGAAGCAAATGGGATTTCCCACATCACTTCGCAATTGACTTTCCGGGATACGTGCGGCCGCTGATGTTCGCGATTGCTGGTGATGGACTTAATGTCGGGGGATTCCACTGCAAAGGAGGGTTCGAGCCTTTTAAAGGGCTTCCCGGGAAATCCTATTGCTGTGCACGGATGTGAAGTGAATTGAACAGATGTGCATGAGAGTTGAGAGTTTAAATTTCATTGGCAGGAAAAAATATTTGTTTAATCCCACTGAAGGTGTGCATGAATTTCAATTTAGATGATGTCCTTGATGTGGAGAACCAATTGTGGCTTAAATGCTAAGAGGATGGAAATAAAAAACGGGACAGACTGGACAGTCTGTTATGCATTAAATTTCGCATAATCTTGGGTTGGTTTCTAAAAAATTTAGCGGACCTACTTAACCTCTTTAACTTTGCAAATATTACTTGAATATTATTTCTAAATCAGGAAACGGCAATCTTGGGCCAAATTTACAGAATTTGAAAGCATTGTCTAGTCGTCAGCCTATTCGTGTTCAAACACCAAACCAAACTTAAAGTAAATCTCTTGACAATAACTGTGAAAACAGCGCTACCAACCTAAGGTTCCATACCTCTAAAAAAACACGCGCTATAACTCAGATGGTAAGCACAATGTTGCAGAGAAAGATCACCATAAGTCAAAGTGATCACCTTGAGGAGCTGTACAAATAATGCGTGTTGCCTTGTGATCGATCTCTGCGTCATTCCACTCGTCTATTCACTAGGATCACTGGTAAAAAGAACTATAACGCTCAGGACGCTCTTTTCACATTTAGTTTTGTTTCGAAAACAACGAAGAATCTTTAAATGATCCCATCTCTCCTAAAATTTGCCAACAAATGTTATGATTGTTAATTTTCTGTCCTGAATGAGTGCTTTTTCAAATTTTCCATTTTTTTTTCTCTCTTTTTAATCACATTAAGCGTTTAAGTGGAAAACAAATTACGTCAGAGGCACGTGCGTCTATTTTGCGAAAAAGTCTAATTTTATCAAAACATCTTCTTCCAAGTACATCCGCACTGGGATCTTTTGATGTTTCCGATTCCTGCAAATATCAAAATTATTTGTCAGTTTCAATTTGATTCTTTTTCACGATAGAGGAGACTATGCTCTATGCTTGTGCCAAAGTATGCTGCTTTCTGGAATGTCATGAATTCGCGAAACCAATCATCCCTGATGCAAAGTGACAAGCGTCAAAATTTTTCGACTGGGAATGAGCCGTAAAATGCAATGAAATGTTAATAATTCAACTCGAATATGTGAAAACGAAAAAACGACGAACGGACCAGATGTAATTCAATCTTATGGTAGCGACGGAAGTGTCAATTTGTACTTCATTTCATGACATTATATTCAAATGGGTTGCGAAATTATAATTTACGTTCCCGGAAAATTAATGACCTTTGAAATGTTGCTCCAGCTCCAGCTCGAGCGCTAATTAAACGTCAATTTTAACGATTGTTGTAAACAGCTTGTGCGTCACTGAATAAGTGGTACTGTTCAAAGAGCATTTGAGCTATCTGTTACCCAGTGCATGATTTCCATAATATTCTGTATCAAATATGAAGGAAAATAGGAAACGAGCTAATTGACAAAATAAAAGGAAATTAATTGGACAGTGTTGTCCAGTCCAGTGGATACGATAAAACGCGTTGAATTGAAAATGAGAGAAATTCGAGGGAAGAATTGACAACAAATTTTTATTAAATGACGAATATTTCACGTCCTTTGCGAGGATGGAGCTAGCAGACCGTTAAGAGCTAGACAAAATGTCCTTGTTTCAATAGGATCCCTAACAAACATGCTTAAACGCTAGACTAGACCTCATCGTAGAATGTAATGCCCAGGATGCCCAGGATATCCTCATCTCATTATGTTTCTTCTGATGGACGCTGAGATGTTTTAAAAATGTGAATTCATTACTTTAAAACCATAAATGCATTCATGGCGAAACATTGCGCTTAAATTGCTATGACTTGTAACAGAATGAATTCATTTGAGATAACGTTTTTTTTGAAATACTACTGAGTTTGGAACATTTCGTGGTTTGAAGTTGGTATAGCTGGCATTTGACATCCGCCGAATTCGGCTGTCCTCTGAAGTGTCACAATATTAGTTGAACGTTTGCCATTTACGATGATAGATGGCTTAACAGTTAACTTCAAAAGTTGAGATCAAAACATCGTCACTTTTTGTTCATTGACTACGCAAATAATCGACAGGTTAGGTTAGAACAGTTGAGGCAACCACACTCATGAACTCATTTTGACGACGTTGTCCTTTAAAACCATTTTGAAGTATCTTTCCGACGCTAATGTCACTCAGTTCATCGGGATAATCAAAAAATTGGATTTTCCTTAGTATATACTCACAAGGGATAAGTGGATTCTACCTCCTCATCGTCTCTGCAGCTCCTACAGAGATCATATTCTGGGATGTCGAGTTTGGAAGTGTGTGCTCCAATGACACAGCAACCAAGTTTGACGCCAATTACGGTCTGAAGATGTCTTTAGTCTAGTCTAGGTTGCAGGGCTCTCTGACCACATACTTGTATTGTTATGTTCGCTCAATGTTAGCGGGTGGGTGTTTTACGCTTTGGAAGGGGGAGTAGGATTTTTTACCCTCGAAATAGAGTGCCAAACTGAGCAACTTCATTGACTTCGCAGTTTCCCTGTCGCCCATATAAGGTGGATATTAAAGTAGCTGGCCATCTTGTTGAAAGATTAGTGGTACTTGTGGAAGGTGTTTTAGTGGACGGTTTGACCTCCTCGAGTTTAACTTGAAACTTGGCTCTCGGAACACATGATTATATCCCTTTTGGATGTAGAATTGACCACAACAGTGCCTCCTTAATTGCATTTATCGCTGAAGAAGGAGAGGACGAGTTTAGGGCTTTGGAGCTCCGTCGTTTAACTTGGACCCATTCGTAAATTAACAGAGTCGGCCCTTTAGCGACGAGGGATCCGGTTCCCAGTCTGATCTTCATGGTAGGCTGGCGAAGAATTCTTTCTCAAAGATGAGTTGGGGAAGGGTGAGATTAGTCTTTTCTGGGATACTGGACCTGTACCTCACTTCGAACCGTACCTCACTTCGAACCATAGCCCATCGAACGTTTGTCTGATTGACGTACGGAGTAAGGAAGAGTAGTGGGGCTATTGCCGTGGAGGGAGTGTTTCGCAGTGTCGCATATGCAGACGCTGTCTAGCCTTTGGATTGGATTGAGTAAATTGCAGTCTGTGAATTTATGTAGAGCTGTCCCCCAGATTGTGGCCGCCGTGGCATAGCACACGCCGAAAGTCTAGTTCTAGGTGAGAGAAAAATAGCACGCATAACAAGAGTAGTTAATGTAGAAGTAAGGCCCTGGTCCCTTGTGGGCTGTAGATCACCAAATTGCGATGTCGTTTAATGGTGTCGAACGACCTATTCCAGTCTAAAGCCAGTGTATTAAACGGGGGAAAACAATCGATAAAATTCTGAAGATATTTTGAGGGAGAGGAATCGTTATTGATGTCGTACATCCTGTGCCTGTGCATTGTCCTGATGTTTGAAAATATTGCTGCTGTTAGTGCAAGTGTTGCTGATGATCTGAAGTTTACGATTACCAGACGTTCGCAGACATTGGTAATGTCGGACATCTCACGAGGAACTCAATTTGAGACCTTTAAATTTTCTTTTGGGGGGCTAACTCCTTTTTCAGTGACGAAAATTGGCCACTTATGATCATGCAATTTGACACCTTTGAATGATTTCGGTTTTCTCAAACCATGAGCCTGGGATTCGAATAACCTCTTAGCTTTAACATTGTAGCACATTCGATCGATGTGGTCTAGTTGGTGTAGTCGAGGGTACTTTGCCTTTGCAACTTAATTCAAATTATGATACAGCTAGTGAAGTTCGCGATTATATCTTCTCCTCCATACACCTTACACACAGACTGAATCACATATTCAAAGCAAAGAATCTTCTTTACGATTGTGCCTATCGTCCAACATTCAGACTCCTCTGTTCTTAATCTTTAAGGATAAGCGTCGTGTACGCCATGATTTGGAGTTTGACTGTTTCGACAGACTAAAGTAGTACCAGCTGTCAAGGGTGATTCTACATTGGATCTGCCCGAGGAATTCATATTTTACCGGAGGTAGACAAACTCCCTAACTACATCAAAATGTAAAGTGTCAGTTTTGACATGTTGTCCCAGGTGGTGTTCAATGGATCAACTTTCAGTTGACGGAATATATTTTTTGTTTTTCTCGTTCACTTTAAGACCAGTTTGCTTCGCTAATGCAACGACCAGCTGGGAATGAGAGATAATATCGATGTCATCGGCCTAACCAAGCAGTTGTACTGACTCATGAAAGAATGTGCTTTTCGACGTTATGCCTGCCCCTTCACACTATCCGCTATAAAATTCCGTTTCTTTTGAGCGCCTTGCTGGGTTTTCGAAGGAAAAGGCGATCATTGAAAGGAGACCTAACGTAGATCCAACTTTAGTTTCACCCATCGGGATGTACTTCTTCCAAAGATATGTGGCCATGTTAAATATGTTCAATAGGTATGACTTCTATACCTTAAACCGGTCAAACTAAAAAAAAGACAACAGGTCCACGTACCCTCCCTTGAGGAACTTCATTCAAATCGTCGAATTTTTCAACTTTTGACAAGGGAGTTTGAAATCCCTTTCACTCTCTTCAACAGACGCAAAAAATCATAGCTCTTGAATTCAACAGAGTGATTCACTTCCTCTTTGGGGAAAACCCATCAATTCAAGATGGTTGCTAGCGGCATCGAAAACGATAATTTGCTCAGCTGTCTCAAGTCCCTTACGACCTGTGGTTCTTCTACAAACAATTCCCCCGATGACTGTTCTTCTTCATAGTCCATTCCAAGGATACATACGCGTCACAGGCTCTCTCCTCAGCCCGCCTGTCAAAATAGTACCACCAACCATTCTCCCACACAGGATCAATATTGTTTCTGGTCAAATTCAATCAATATGGCAATTGGAAAACTAACCGCCTCCCCCCCACACTTCAAATACCACAATGGTGACCTGCAGGAGAATAAAGTGTGTTGCCATGAATGAATTCAAGCGCCAGTCTGTCTTTCAATTTCAATCCACCCCCTCCCCCCACCGGCCACATCCATCAAGCAATCAATGTCATCAATGTCAGAGAATTCACCTTCGCCTCGAGCACCGAAAAAAGAAAATTAAAAAAAAATGATAACAAAGTAACTGCAAGCTATGGTTGTTGTTACTTTTCATTGAACACCCTCTCACACACCCTCAAACATTAAACGTGTCCAAAAATAGCTGCGAAGAGGAAATCTATTTCGTCCGTTTCGCCAGTTTCGCTTATTTAGTGTCACAGCCAAGGGACAGCCCAACGCTGTGGATGATCAATGTCCTCCTCCCGTCGTCGCCGCCTGGACAATCACACATCGAATTGGAAAGTGGCTTGACCACAATTCACCACCCGCTCCACGCCCACCCCCGTCCAACGCGTAGTGAAGCGGAAAACTTTTAATTCATTCCTAGGAAACGAGGAGGACGAAACAAAACAAAAATCGATTCCTTTATTATATCCTTAATAGAAGAACGGAAGGAGTATGCATATGATGGTGGCCTGCTGTAAGTCACTGACAATGCCATGTACATCGGGGTAGTGCTGCTGCAACAGCGCCCCCCAACTGCCTGTTGGCCCATTTTAATCCAAAACCCGTCCACTCACACACACACACACTCGCACAGTAAGGCACATAATCCGCGACGCTCTTGTCGTCGTCATAACCTCTTTCGATTTGTATTTCGAACGTCAGCAACCCGTTGTGCGGTGCGGCGCGGCGTCGTCGTAACGGCCACAAAATGGGGCCGGAACACGACTATGGTGTGTAGGATAAGGGGTGAGAAGAAGACGCGGGGGAGAGAGGGAAAAAAAATTCTAAAACGTTCCTGCTTCTGCTACTGCTGCTGCTGGCTGGTGGTTGATACGTCGGTAAACGATTTCGTTTCGTTCAGTCTTCGGTCGGTTGTACAGAGCGTAACTCTTGTCCTGTGTGGTGGTGCAACGTATATCCGCGCGCCGGTAAAAGTGCTCCTTCTGCACAATTCGTGTGTGTCACCCCCCGAAAATAATTGAGGGAAAAAAACGCAAAAACGTGTGTGTTTGGTTTTGTTTTGATGATTTGCGAGGATATGTGTGTGTGTGCGATGGCCGAGGCCTGATCCGTTTAAACGCTTAAACGTTACGTAAGTGGGGAGAGAGATGTGCAACGAGTCTCCCCATCAATGAATGAAATTCCACCGGCTTTCGCTGTGACTTCGGTTTTTTCTGCATTCGGTTGTGTTTTGGTTTTCTCGCCCGTTTCTCTTGTGAGTGTGAGTGTGTTTGGAGCCGTGACGCATCCTTCAGTGCAGCAGCACCGAAGTCAACAACGTCGTCGTCGTGCGCCCCGCCAGTCTGCAATCGGATAGGTTTCTAGTGCAATTTCGTGTACAAGGACTCGGATCGTTACTGCGGACGTGCTTTCCCATCGCCACTCACACACATGTGTGTGTCTGTGCTCCGTGCTGTGCTGTGCGATTGTGTACGTGGGGCAAGCAAAGTTTATGCCAAAATGACATGAATTTATTGCGGGAATGTGTCAGAATTCAAAAATGACGTCGAAAACAAAAAAAAAATGACTCGCCGTAAGGATTGAAGAATTTTTCATTGTTTGCCTTTTCTCACTCCTCTCAAACGAAAATATCCTTCGCTCCGTTGAATCGAAACTCTCAAGGGCGAGGCGGCTCTTGCATGCGCTGCGGGAACTTGGTTGAGAGATACCCGTGGCTCGCGTCACGCGAATGAAGTTCCTTGCTCCAGGTGGGCGAGGAGAAGGAGTAGGTGGAGGACGGGAGTGATTAAAAGAATTATTGTTTTGGCCTGTTAATTGGGACTAATTATGTGCGTTGCTCCGTGGCGATGAAGGTCCCTCTGACAGGATTATAATTTTCTCGGCGAATTCAGCCTGAATGGTGTGCCTTTTTTCAGGATTGTTTAGCCGGCTAATGACGCGCACCGTGTGTGTCCTCCAGGTAGCCTCTGATTTTATATACCGCACACCGACCGACCACAACAAAGGCGATGCCTCGCCCATGAACGCGGGATTGCGTGACTCGGGAGAATGAAAGCGGAAAACAAAGGGTTTTGGAGTGGGGAGAAGAGACAACAAAACGTGGTAATACCCATTAGATGTCAGGGGGAAGGTTTGCTTTTCTTCTCTGTACGAGCTTGAAAGCACCCAGAGGGCTTCTCAGTTACTACGGAGAGGTAGGTCTATTGTGTGCGAAAAGGATTTTGGTCAGAAAGGGTTGGCGGCGGAGGGGAGGGTGACTGTTTGAATTTGTTTGGTTTCAGAATGCTTCAGATGCAACGATTTTTAAGATATTGCTAGCAAATGCTGGAATGGGTCCAAATCACGGCAATATGTCTATTCTTAGCCATCAAGAGGGGAAAGGCAAGTCTCCCAAAGATATCGAGCGAAACAAAGATTGAGCCCAAATCTGAGAACTCCTACACTTATAGAATTATGCTCCAGCTTGTTGGCCTTCAAAATAGAGAGTGATGCAGGGTTACCACCATGAGACTTTATTCGCAATTTGACTCTTTTTTAAACGAGAGAATTTGCGACTTATTTGTCATTTGGTCGCTGTGGTCTCGTAGGCAGTGCGTTAACCCACACGCTAAAGGTGCTGAATTCGACTCCGAAGTGCTAACAACACTCAAAGAGTTCTTATTGTCTTCGTAAAGCTTTTCTTTTTGGACCACTACAGGCACGTGGGGCCGAGCATTATCACGATGCATGCCATGCTCAAACGCATGAGTTGTAGTCTAGACGTTTCCCATCAATAGTTTCGCCAGGTTAATTCAGCTTATGGTACAAAGAGCAGGTTCTTCAGGTGCCTAAAACAGACACTGATGCACACTAATTATTGCCGATAAATGTCATATATTTGTAATGAAGGTGGCGCCATCTCTTGAAAACGGACCGAGTAATATTTTGTAGCCCCAATAGATGCAGACGACTGCTAGCACGGGATCTAACCGTTTTTGACCCATCAGCTTTTACAGTAGCCCATAAACGGAATGTCCAGCACAGTGAAAAACCTGCATCTAAGGCGACACATCTTCTTCCACCAGCACGATCTTTCGCTAGCCGCCTCCAGTTGGGCACTCTAAGTTGGCTGATGTCCTTTTGCACTTGTGTGCGCCACCTTAGACTAGGCCGTCCTCTGTTGCGTTGTCCCAATGGCTCATATTCGAAAACATTTCGGCCGGAGCAGTGGTGTTCATACGCTCTACATGGCTTAGCCATCTTAAGCATTGTATCCGAAGACGCTGGACTAGGCGCATGTCGCTGTACAGCCCATAAAGTTCGTCATTGAATCTTCTTCTCCAGATGCTAACAGGACCAAAAATCGCACGCAAAACTTTTCTCTCGAAAAGACTAAGACTCGTCCGCTTTTAGTAGCATCCAGGTTTCCGCGCCATAGAGTAGGACTGCAAGCTTAGTCCTTCGCGAGAGGGCTTTATTACTCAATTGCCTCTTGGTGTTGTTGTCTCTATTTACCGCGGAGCCGAGATAGACGAAGTCCTTGACTACCTCGAAGTTTCTGCTGTCGAGTGTGACGCTGTGTTGTGTGTTCTTCTTTGATGACAGGATGTAAGGGTCAAACGAAGCCCACATTAACCACCAGACAGATTTATTTTTTTTCCACTTCCACTTCAATGCCTGCAAACGCCTCATGTGCTCACGTCAGTGTTGTCGGCATAAGCTAGCAATTGAACTGACTTGTGGAAGATCGTTCCTCTGGTGTTGACCTGTGAGTTACGCACGATCTTCTCAAGGATGATGTTAAAGAAGTCACATGACAGTGCGTCGACTTGTCTAAAACCTTTTTTGACATTGAAGGTCTCGGTGAGTTCGTTCCCGACCTTGACGGAGTAGCGAGAGGTTTCCATCGTCCCCACACAATCTGACGAGTTTGGTATGGTCCCTATGCACGCTGTCGGCCTTGAAATCGACGAATAGGTGGTGGGTGTCGATTTGCACTTGGGTCTTTTCCAGGATCTGCTGTAGTCTGAAGATTTGGTCAATGGTGGAAGTACCTGGCCTGAAACCACACTGATAAGGACCTATCAGGTTGTTGACTAACGGTTTCAGGCGTTCACACAATACGTTAGAGAGAATCTTGTACGCGATGTTAAGGAGACTAATCCCTCAATAGTTGGCGGAGTCGAAGGGGTCTCCTTTCTTTTGGACTGGACAGGCGACGCTGAGATTCCACTCATCGGGCATGCTTTCCTCCGACCATATCTTACAGATGAGCTGGTGCATGCGCCCAACCAGGTCATCCCCAGCCGCTTTAAACAGTTCTGCGGAGAGTTTATCCGCTCCAGCAGCTTTGTTCGACTTCAGTCTCGATATTGCTATCTTGACCTCGTCTAAGTCGGGGGGGGCGGAATTCTTGCCTCGCCCAAATTGAGAGGAAGGCGACACATACATCAAAAGAGCGGTTGATTGATGTAGAAAGTAGCCCCCGCCCTTTGACAGGCCTAACAAGTGCACTCACAGGATGGCAATATTTCTCCATTACCCGACTTTCAAAAGGAAGTGAGTTTACATTGACTGGAGCTCTAGTATTACCCGGTAGAATATAAGTTTTCTGTGAATTGCGACGTTTTTCGACGAAGAAGACGTTTTTTGACGACTTAGTGAAATCTATCAAATTGCTCACGGGCTTAGGATACATGGAAAGGACGATGCTTTCTTTGCCACAATCATATTACCAGAGCTTTCGTCCACTTTCCCACTTCATCCCTCAAAGAGACAACTTCATGTTATCAGTTTCCTCTGTCGTATAGAGAGAGTTGTTCTGTACGTCCTATCTTATTGCACGTACTTTTCTTGCAAAATCCCATCTCAACCTCTGCGCTATTCGTATCTTGTTGTCTTGTTCAGTCAAAATCCATTTCAGCCTCTACGAGTAGCAACAGGTCCAAAGGAATACATGATTTCGAAGGTCTCACAAAACTCACAACCAAATTACACAAAAACAAATTCCATCAATCAATCACTCAGATGTTGAC
Source organism: Eristalinus sepulchralis (assembly GCA_944738645.1). Lineage (NCBI taxonomy): Eukaryota > Metazoa > Arthropoda > Insecta > Diptera > Syrphidae > Eristalinus > Eristalinus sepulchralis. Next base: position 37,748,948 of record OX122883.1, read on the forward strand.
AAACTGACGATCCCTAAAATTCGTTTGATGTTAGCTTCTACGCAGTTCCCAACAACACTTGGCGTGGCGACCTATTCACAGCCCTTCAAAGCAATTTCTGGTCAATTAAAGTCTTCCCCCGAATCAGACCAACTGACGGTTATTTACACGTTACCCGCCAGGTGTGTCGACGGAAAACAGGAAAAAATCCTTTTTGCGCGCCGGACACATATTCTACAATCGCCTCTCCCCGTGGCGTGAGTAAATACAATTTAATCAAAATATCGAGTTTTTCTCCTCTTTTCACTTCCTCTCTCATTAATAATTTTGTCGTCCTTTTTTTCCCCCATGCCTATATGGGCCGTTGCGTTGCGGCCGTTGGACCTTTTGAAGGCGCATTTAAAATGAAAGGACACAAAAAGTGCAAACGAAGTGGCGCATGGATGAATTAATTAAAAAACTTCGTTCATCCCTGGCATTTAAGGTTCTGTGTAATTTTGAGATATCCTCCCATGCACACCTCACATCCTCGACAACAAAAAGGTTATGCCTCCTTTGTCCTTAATTAGCATATCATTGCGCTGTCATTGCTAATTCACCAGCGAACATGTTGTCATTGTGAGGCAGGTCCTTCCTTCATTTTCATGAGTGGCATCCCAGTCGATGTCCTACACCTTGGCAGGACACACTCCCCACGCAAAGTTGCTTAAACTTTCGCACGCCAAAGGGCACAAGTGGCGTGGCGGTATAGGTCAGCAACGCCGATGCTATCAGATAATTGACTCTGGTAATTGACACGACGACGCAGTACTGCAGATGACAGGGAAAAGAGGGCGAATGCCTGCGTGGGTGAATACACCTTAAACTGACATCAAGCTGAATCTTTGCCGTGGGCGAAGTGCTTCAGGGATGTGCTTCATCCTCAGTGCTCAATGATTTTGATTTAATGTGGTTTCTTGATTTGATTTAAACGATATTTCACGCGATATCAAAAGGTCAAGCGCTCCCGTACTTGTGCGAAAAAGTGCTGCCAAGTTGTCGTCCACCGTTCCATGAATTTTCTCCTCTATTTCAACTTAAAGCCTTAAATTTCTAAATCTGTCAACAAAAGCATTTTTTTTTTGTAGAAATGCTTCGCAGCCACCCCATCATTACACATCCTTAATAAACATTCTCCCTCTGCAAATCGACTTCTGTTTGTGACAACAGCCGGAGGTCAATAAACATGAAATTATTGATGGCGTCGATAATTCCCAATTCCGAGTGTCGTCGTCGTCGTCGACATTCCTCGTCCACCCACCAGCATCCAGCAGTTGTGTTTGCCATCCCCATACCACAGACCGAAACTATTTATCTCCACCCAACCAGGCGCACACATCACCACTCTCATTCACGCATCAATGGCTGTGATGATAATTCAAAGCCTATTGAGGTGGACATGGTTTAGCCGGGCAGCGCACACGAATTGCGTTCCGAATTGAAAGCGAACAAAAAAAAAAGAAGAAAACGAAGCTAATCAATTTCTGCGGTCGCCATGGGAGTGGAGGGATGAGGGAGACACACACACAAACACATGCAAAAAAGTGGTTCGTTAGATTCGTAGGGTTTCTGGTGTTCGGCTACTTTGCCATCCGGGCACGTCCCATGAGGGGGAGAGGTTCTGAATTTTAATCAGAAACTTGTGAGGCCATGACTATGGTGATTTTGAGTGTGAACCGGGGTGAATTGACGCAAAATTCGGATTGATTTCGAAGGTCAATGGGAGTTGGAGCCGACGATTAACGAGTTTGGTCAGTTACCTTGTCGGTGGTGGGTAGGAAAACGAGATTCTAGAAGTCAATGGCGGTGTGAATTCTGATCGGGAAGCAACTGGTGATCTCGTCTTGGGGGTGATGAGTTGTAGGAAACTATTTGTGTTCTGTTCTGTGTGCACAGCGTTGTACCGAAAAGTTGAAACGATGAAAAAATAAAGCACGACTCATTTTGTTTCTTTGAAATTTGATCCCGTTGAGCGTTTTTTGACAACAAACTGGAAGAACAGTTATGTACAAAATTTCTACATTGATTTTAAATTATTGGTGCTGGTAGGAACCTTTCTCTATTGCATGTTTCAACCTCCTTGTGGAGTTATTAGGTATTTATTTCGGCAACCTGGACTCTGACTTTTTCCCCTTTTATATGCCGTATCCATTCGAAAAATATGATTTCTTCAGATCTAACAGGATGAGTCAAAACAAAAAAGTAAACCCCCGTTTGTCTTATACCTTGTCGTCTGTCGCAGCGAACTCAAAGAAATTGAATTTCAATATACAATGGACAGAACTCTCCTGTCCCTGTCGCCGGATCTTCTGTACAAGCACATTTGACAAGGTCTATTAATTTCGCGCAGTAATTGGACCGCTTTTCCCCAGCTGGTCTTTGACAAGTCCCCGTTCGGTCCTTGCCAACGAACATTGCCTGTGCAGAATCGCAATTAAACACCTTCTAATTGCAACCACCACCTGCCGGCGTTGCCCGTTGTGTTTCAATTCCCATTTCGCTTCTAATTAATTTCGTACTCAACATGAACAGAGTTGTCTCTTGCTCTCGGTCGAATTAAAATGGTTTTCATATCTTTATGGCGCAACCCTGCAGTTACGCGAAGCCAGTAGCGTTGCGCCATTAAACGGTGAATGACAACGCTTCCGCTGACAATTACACATGCCAACCTGGCGCTGTGTTCGTCAATAAAGATAACTTCACACGCTGTAGGCTGTCCCTTCAAAAACAAAAAAAAAAAAAACGGGAGTGGAGACGTGCTCACATAAAAACATATTTCAGTATGTATCTGCTTAAGTTGTACCGAGGGAGAGATGAATGCCAAATTGTGTAACGCATGGCTGGGAGGTGGGTACGGAAGCAGCATAAAACTCCTGCTGAGATCCGAAAGTAATTTCGGAATGTCAAATCTTACTGAAGGAATTCTTCGAAAAGAAAGCACATGTCTGTTGGTTTAATTAACTTCGTGACAGCTATCGTGGAATTTTGATAGACGTCAAGCAAATGTCATCAGAGTTCACTAACGCTGGCTGGAGGGGAAGAGGTAAGCGATTAGTTGCGTAACTTATGTGCATTAATTGTCGCAAGTGCCGATCTGATGAGTTGCCACTTTAATCTGTCAATTGTTCGCTGTTTCATGCTGTGACTGACCCACTAATGAATGACAATTAACGGCGATGTCACTTGCCGAGTGATTGATGAGTCGATGGCGGGCTTAAATTATTGGATGCTTAGTGTTTTTTGTTTGTCTGTCCAGCATGTCTTTTTGAAGGGTGCTAAAGAGAAGCCTGTCAAAATGGTATTTCGCATTTTTCCTACGTCGTCAAAATGAATTTATTATTCAATTTTTGAACAGTTATTTAGTCGAAAGGAATTAACATTTTGTACACACATAATATTGTTGCGGTTCCATTCCGAAATGTCAAAATATTGTCACGCACGTTCTGCAGTTTCTCAACTTCTCAGCTCCACAACTAGTGTTGCCACTGAAATTAATCGACACATTTTGACATATCTTTAAAACCTCACAAATGACTGGGCATAAAGCGCCATTTCAAAATTTCCAAACACTACTAGTCACTTTTCGAACACAGCCCTAATCCCCCATTTAAGGTTAACAGTGCAAAGTTTCAAACATTTCATGTCGTTATCGTGTACGCTCCTTATGTAAAGATGACTTACCACTTTCAAACACCAATTAAAGGCCGTTCTCAACTTTGTTTTGATTCACTTTATCGTAGAAAATTACTCAAATTCAAGCGGCATGCGATATTTTATCTCAATTTCTGCTAACTTTAACTTCAAAACTTTGTTCGTTAACACATCACTCGAGAATGTTTGCAATCTCACTAATGGATGGAAATTTTGTGCAATGTAATCCGCCAATAAGACCACCAGCGAGAATGTGCGATCATTCGTGTAAATGTCAACGAATTCAAAGGAATAAGTGACTCACAGTCATTAATGATGCGAATGTCGAAACATCAATGACTTTCCGATTTGAATTTTAAATTCAGTCATACAGACACCGAACGTGACTGAAAATGGCAGTGAAACATTCAGCGGATGCCAAATGCAACAGTCATCTATGATTTTTTTGACTTTTCGACTGACATTTGGAAGTGAAAAGAGACTTAGCTTGTGAAAAGAGGTAATTAAATAGAGCAAGCTATCAAAAAATGTCAACGACGATGTCAAGTCTATCATAAATCACCAGGCAGACATCGCAGAACATCGCGAAACAAACAGCACCAACAAATCATGACTAATCCATCAAACCTCAGACTCCATGTCCGCAAGTTGAATTGTTTAACTGCCATTCGCACAGACATTCGCCCTGACTCACTGTTTTTCAATCTCTTTGTGTCAGTCCATCTTTTATTTCCTCCCCCTCTCCTTCTTCGTCATCATGACACCTCACGTGAAACAGAAGTCGGAATCTCAGGTTCTTTGTTTCCGTACACGACACTTGTGTGCCTGTAGCACCGCGATGACCCTCGAATTCATTTCGTTGTTCATTCTGAGTACACTTGCACCGAGATTGGAAGTGACACAAAAACCTCATGGATTGCTTGCTCTTGCCTTCCAGTTCCGGTTTTCACGTTAATCTTTTGCAACACTCATTCTTTGTCTTCTTCTTGCAATCAGCGAGCGATTGTCTCTTTCACCGACTCAGCTGATTTCGAATTGTTCTGAGCGGAGCGCATGAGTGGGAGAAGTCAATCTCTCTTGTGGAGAGTTGTTCATTTGCGTAATGTTGCTGCAACATGTTGGCGCTGAGGTTTTATTTTTTTTTTTTCGTTCTGTTTTTCTTCTGGTCTGTGGACTCGAGCTGCGGTTTGGGGCCACTACCGCCTATCAGTGAAAGGAAATCGAAGGACTTTTTGCTTTGGGCTTGTGCTCGCCGCAAAGAAACGGGGAATTGCGAAAGAACTGCAATGGAGCGTGACGTACGGAACTGCGGGAATAGACCGCACGACTTTGCCTGGCAGTTGTTTTGCAAGTTTTTGGCTGGGCGAGAACATAAATCGCGGAAATGGAAACATTCCGTGACACGATTTGTGGTTCAAACAATAGGATGTGGTATTTTCAGGAACTGTGCCGGTAGCAGGGTAAATTATGTTGTTAACGAGGACGCTTTGGTATTCCTTGTGGATTAGATGGAATATGGCTTCTTAAAAGTTAATTTTTCCTGTAACTGGATGGTTTCCTTTTGCGAGAGGAATCACATTGACAGCTCCAGTTCGTTCAATTAATAAGATCACCTTTTGTAAGTTACATCGGGGGGCGTCGGGGCGTCTGAGATGGTCTGAGATGACTGACATTAACGTTCTTTTGCGTGGCTGAAATGGAACCAGAAACCTGACGACCTCTACTCTGTCTACTTGGCCAGCTTCAGCTTATTTACTTATCTGACTGGCGACCCATGGAGGGTCCAAGCCTGAGTAATAGCAGGTTTTAATGGATATCAGTCATCAATGTCGATCTGTCTTGCATACCCGTAAATTTAGTTCTCTACTCCGAAGCCCTTTTTTGCCAACACCATGCTGACAATTTAAGGGATTTTGGATTACATTCACGTCTGGATAAAGAGCGCAGTGCGCTCAGTTGTGTCTTCTCCTTTATATGTTCGACGTTGAATTTGTCTTTCATAGGGACCAAGAAGTTTCACTTATAGTCTGGTCTGATTCTTCTCCTTTGAGTCAGAAGTTTTAGGTCCAATTGTTTGGACAAACCGAAGTAACACTGTTTTTCAAAGCGGCTCTACGTCGGTTCTTCACTTTAATGACACCTGTGGAGTTTACATTTGCCCCAAGGTAGACAAACTCCTAAACTCCTAAATAACTATTGTGATATTTTTTTTCCTTGGTGGTGTGTAGTGAAACGTTTTTCTGACATGCACTAAACGATGCGTTCGTGTTTGTGATTTGTCCGTGATTCTGTATTTGGACATCACATCGAAAAGCTCCTTGCGATGCTGCCGTATGTACAATTAAAACCAATAAAAAAGTGAGGTTTGCGGTTTTGAAATTTGCTGGACTTCTCCAGTCAGTTCTTCGAGCGCATGACGTGCCGATCTTTAGACAAGGTGACGTTGAGCAGCTAAAACCCTCCATTGTTGTTGCAAGATTTAGGACTCCCTATTTTGTGGAGGTATCAAATAGATCATACAGAGAGTCTTCCCAAATCTAATGGACGATCTGAAGTTCGCACCCGGCAAGAACATCTCCAGCGATCTTGGAAAGCTCTAATGGTTAACCATCTGCCTTTTTTTGGTTGCCGGTTCGATCATGCGAGGATCACAAGGTAGTTCTGTGAATCATATGACGTCCTGTTCCAATGTCAGTGAGTCGGAAGTTTGGCACTATCACGCCTGAGAAATATTCATACTAAAGATACTCATTTGGTCTCAGTGCTTCCTAATCTGATTGGTTATCGATTCATGCTACCAAATTCTGAAGTAGGCAAAGTAATCCTCTTGTATAGAATTAAGTGTATTCCATGAGCCACTTCAACTTACCTACTTCAAGCCGACAATCTTAAATAAGTTTTCTATTAACAACACAACAACATAGTTCACAATGGACCGATCTTTAGGGCTTAATGCTCCAGTGAAGGATTCAAATACCTCCAATACTCCACATGAGTATTTATGCTTTGGCACGGAATGTATCCATTTTAACCAACAAACCAGTTGGTCACACATATTGGTAAAGTTCCCTGACTTTCTTTGTCAGCTATCATCCCTGGTCGGCTTCATTTGTCTTTTATTAGTTTTTATCCTAAAGCTTGTATTTAATATGGCCAACAAGTTTTCTCTGGCATAAGGACCTTTTGCTTGTTACCTTCCGGTTGCTTCACATCTGTCACCACTTGTGTTTGTCAACACAGTTACCTTTGCCGGTGAAACGGTCTCATATTAATTTACGACAAAGCCTGTCTCAAAAATAAACCTTCTACACTTTATCGTGACCTTTCAATTCAATTGGAGGCAAATGTTCGTGCACACATCTAACTGAGGAATTTTTACGTTAAGCTGGCAATTTGAAGCCATCTCTGCGTCACTACCAATTAAATCGATCTTAGAGGAAATATTAAAGAAGAACATTACTTCCATTAGAAATTAAAGGCTCCTGTATCCATTTGACTTTCATATTGTCATCCCCCTATCGCCCAACTCGAGAGATTTCTCAAACTTGGGTATTCATAGAGTTTCCGGCGCTGACAAGGAAACTAGTCAGTGGACTCACAGATTACAATTGTTATTGAATCCCTTTGGCATTTCAAGCCAAATCCGATCTCAGAGCAACTTGCGCATCCAACAGCAAGATCTCTCCATATTTGAGTTGACATCGACTAGCGGAAGAAACATCTCAAACTTAGCCATTCCCCGGGTTCCCATCAGTCAAGCGCACGCTTAGCAGCAAACAAAGCAACAAAACTGTCTTGAACTCTAAGAAATGTTGTTCCCCCATCCTGTCGTACATGCCAAGGTCGGTTGCAGAGAGAAGCTCAAGAATTTCCATTTGAATTCTTGTTCCATGCGATTCTGGAATGCCTCAGCATCTTCACCTTCACCCATCAAGCCCACTTCTTCCTGTTCCTTTCGCAAATCCTCCTCCGGCTCCCTTTGATCCTCCCTCGAAATCTATTCAAGTCAATCGGTCCGTTTCTGTGGCACACTTGATGCCTGGCAACCTTGTCGAAACATTATACTTCATCCAGCGCTGCAAAAACTTCTTCAGATCCTTTGGCATGTAACACCACCTTGCCTTGCAGTTTAGCAAATGCACTCTCAAGTGCACAATAGAAAGAGAAATGCACACGTGTGTGCACGGCCAAGTGGAGAGTGCTCACAAAATGTACCGTGGATGGGTTAACTTCAATCTCACTTGACCTTGATATCGGTTTTCCATCAAATTCAGAATTCGCATGTTTTTCCAGCGAATCGCTCGAAATCGCATAAATGTGGAACCGGTTGTCGACGTTGTGCTTTGACGGGTGCTGTGCTCTTCTGTTGATTTGCGTAAAAAGTGGCGTCTTGCGATGAGAGGTGCAACTGCTTTTCAATGATTTAAAATGGCGGGGGATGAAACTTTTGATTGCAACACAGTTATTGAAAAGTGGAATCAAATAATTCGAACGGGCATGAACTTTTAAAACCACTTATGGGCCGGATGAATCAGATTGTGACTGCGTCCTGAAATAGATGCGAGGGGGATTGTAATGCAAACATGCCCTCAGAGCACACAGAATGTCATTTTTAAACTTAGAACCGAGCGCATTATTGTGAGGCGTTTCCCGGAGGCAAATCCTTTGCTGATGAAGATCGCCTATGCCGACTGAAACCTCATTTGCACAGCCCAGTCTCTGGCTTTGAAAGTCGGGAACTTTTTCAATTAAAAGCGGGTTACCACTGCCAACCAGGAATGGGAAGCAGCTGGAATTTCAGATTGGAAATGTCTATGGGGTTGTTAAACAGGCTGGGCACATTGAAGTGGATTCCTGCTGGTATGGGGAGTTTTGTTGGCAATGTTTGTCCTCGGAGAGATGGGAAGATGCTTTAAAACAAACACGGAATGTGCTTTCTACATGAGTGTGAAATAAGAAGGAAGTCTCTTTAAAGTTGACTTCAGCAGTTCTTTTCTTCAGATGGATGGCAGCAATACCCTCCAAGGGTCCTGCAATTTTGAGAGGCTTTACATTCCTGGGTCTGGTCACCAACCAGCATGCTTCTCTATGCCAGCTGCCTCCGAGTTGATTAAAGTCGGTATTCACTTGTGTGCCACATCTTAGATTAAGTCGTGTTCTCGGATTCAAAGACTGTTCGGGCGGGAACCGTGTTATTCTACATAATCCAGACGTCCTAAGCATTGTAACCATAGGCGCTTGACGTACAGATTTTGTCGTTAAATCTTCTCCTCCAGATGCGATCAACGCAAGCAGGATCGAAAAACGAAGTCGATGTCTTTGGCTACCTCAAAGTTTTTGCTGTCCATTGTGACGGAGTTCGTGATTAATTTCGTAACTCATACTTTGTTTTTCCCTCGCTTACTGACACATCGATTGTTGCCGCTATCTTTCAACAAACGCCTTCTTAATTGCTCACTGTATACCCACGTCCAATTACATGTATGTCGCCGCATAAACCAGCAGCTGAACGGACTTCTGGAAGATCTTGCTTCTTGTATTGACCTTTGCATTTCAAATGTTCTCCTCAAGCATATTGTTAAAAAAATCCCTAGACAGCCCTTCGCATTGTCCAAAACATTTTTCCGACTTTAAAGGTATCGATGGATGGTCAGAGTTCGCCATTATTATCCTGCATAATCATATGAGTTCGTTTCTGTGAAGACTGTCATATGTAGCTTAGAACTCGATGAATAGATAGATGGTGGGTGGCTATTTGCATTTCTTGCCTCTTCTCCAGAATCGGCCGCACTGTTAAAATGTGATCTATCCTGGACTTCTTTATCTTGAAAGCACTCGGATAAGATCCTATCAGATTATTCATAACTTTTTAAGGCGTTCATATAAAACGGCAGAGAGGTCCTTCTGGGTGGCGTTAAAAAGACTGATCCTTCGGTCTTTACCGCAGTCGTAGGGGACTCCCATCTTGTGAACTTGAGAAAGGACACTCAGTCTATATTCATCGGACATTCTTTCCTTCAGTCGTAACTTACAAATGAGCTGATGCACATTGTGTCCCTGTTGTGGGTTTGATCAATCGGTATGAGCAACTCAAAATATTTTGAAGTTTTCTCATTTTTGCGAACTTACACATAACGAGGCGAAATTTCGTCTCATGCACATCGATGACCACATGTCGGCAGAAAGAAACTTGTCTCGACAATTAAAGAAAAACAGAAGCAATGTTTCGGTACAGTTTCTTCAAACATACTTAAGCTCTCATTTTTTTTTAAAGCCAAAACAACAAAATTTGCCACAAACCTTGTTCTTTCCCACAAAAAGGAACGATGTATGACAACAGTGGGGTGTATTGCCAGGACAAGGCTACACATACACAAGTTTTGACACTATTTGACTCCCCTTCTATTTGACTTCAATCTTTCTCCCCTCTCTGTCGCTGTGACAGCAAAAGCTGCGTAGATTTTCATTTGTTTCCTGCTGTGTCTCCCTCTCATTCCATTGCCCCCACTAAAAAACCAAAGCTTACCCATCCCCATGAGTCGCACATTGGGGTAGGTTCGATCCGCAGCTGATACTCCACCTCCACCCCTCTGAATCACTTGACTCCATCTATCATCTCTTCGGTGCGCTTCAATTGTACTTTGTCTTCCAGACGGAGCGCGATCTTTTGTTTCGATTCAAATCGAATCAATTACCAATTAAGGTCCACGGAGATCTGGCCGTTTTTTGTTTTTCCTTCTCACACTCGTTTGAACTTTTAATTGAAGCAATTGGAGGGAAATTCGTGTCGCATTCCTCAGTAGCAGCGTAGCCGCAGTTTGTTCAACTTTTCAGTCATCTCGGCGCTGATGGTGGCCGATGACTGTGGTGTGTGGGGGATGACAGACTCGACACAAAGCCAACGTAGCACAAAACCGAGCACAGCCGAGCGATGAAAGCACGTTTGCGCCGAGACACCGCGGGCCGTTGAGCTCAGTTTGAGATATCATTTGACCGCAGGCAGACAGATGCGCGAGACGACTCCTTGTCCTGGAGCGATGTTCGTGTTGAGTTAAGTTTTCGGTTGTTTTTGGTGGACAAGAGATAAACATTTAGAGAATGAAGAGTGCGTCGGCCTGCAGCAGCCTGGAGGACATCAACTTCTCGGTTGTCCCAGCTGCGAACGCGGCGCGGACATGTATGTCGACCTCGTTCGGCTCGATGCCGATGCAGGAGACCGGCCACCCGATGAAGCGGTGCGACAGCAGCTCCAGCAATCTGGTAGTGAACATTTACAAGAATCCTTTGGAGAGCTTTCAGGGCGCGACGGTGTGTGGCTTTAGGAACTCGGCCTACGAGGGGGCCATAGTGAACGATGTGACCTGCAGCACCGCGGATGGTGGCGGTGTTCTGGATTGCGACAACGAGTACGCCTGCAGCGGCGGGGGCAATTGTTCAAAGAACCTCGCGCGTATGAACAAGAGTGGGTACCTGAACACAGGACATCCGCATTCACGTACAAAGTATGTCTCTCTCTTTGTTTCTATCCTACTCCCGATGTTTGCTGTGTGAATCTCTATCTTATGAGTTTGTTTTTTCTTTTTGTTTCATTGCAGCTCACAGAACAATTTGTGCAATGGCAGCATCTCTGGGAATCACATTCTCGCGCCGAAGGTGCACAACAACAGTCCCAATGGCCAGAAGAAAGGGACGGTGACGCTGACACATCTGCCGCAACGACCACCTGTGGACATTGAGTTCGTGGACATATCGTACTCGGTGTCAGAGGGCAGGCGGCGTGGCTTCAAGACAATCCTGAAGGGGGTGACGGGAAAATTCCGAAATGGTGAACTTACCGCGATCATGGGACCTTCGGGAGCTGGCAAGAGTACGCTAATGAATATTTTAGCTGGATACAAGTAAGTCAATTTCGATTACAGTATTTTGAAGGGAGGGCATTTTTGTACCCTCACAAGGAATGATAATGTCCTTTGGAAATTGTTTTGTATGGTTTTTTGAAATTTAAGTCGGTTTGGAAAACGAATTATGCTGACTTTGGTGTCAGATCTTTTTGACATAAATAAAGAACGATGATACACATTTCTCTCAAATCCTATGCAGCTTCAAAAGAATACGAAAATACAGAGGGAAGCAGACATTTTTCGCATGAAAAGCAAGTTTTTGAAAAGTTTAAAGTAACGTTATTCAGCTTCTCAATCCTGGAATAAGACGAAGATTGAAAAATATTAAACAATTCTTGGACACTTTTCGAATAGGTTCAATTTGCACATTGCTTTCGAACATAACGCTGCAGTAAGTGAAAATGTTAGCGAAATGTTCACCACCGTTTCTAGGATATAACTCTATCCGATGGCCCATATTTTTAATGACTCTGAAACATAATTGAGATTGAATGCCGTTAATGTGCCGATCTCATCACTAAGCTCTTGAATTCTTCTTGGCGTATAGTTTTACACCTTTTCTTTTAAATATCCTCAAAAAAGAAAGTCCAAAGGTGGAAAACAACGTGAGATAACAGGACCATAGAATTTATCGCCCAAAGGGGTCATTGTTTCGTTGGCTTTTTGGTAAGTGACACCATTCTGTCTGAAGCATAAATCTATATCTTCAATTTCTGGTCACAAGAAGTCCGTATCATCTCGCGATAGGAAACACCATTCACGCTGACTACTTGGCCGATCAGCCTATTAACAGAATAAAACACTCACTCTTTGTGAATGCATCGGCTCACTTGTTGATTCTCATTTGCTCAAATGCGGTAATTCTGTTTCTTCATGTGTTTATTTAGACTATTATGCTGACCAAGAAAATCACAAAGTGCACGAAATGTATTTTGATTTCAGCGCCCATCATCGAAAAGGACTTCAGAAATCTTAACGAGCTGCTCATTTGTATACCTCTGTTTGAATTTGTCAAGCACTGAAACAAAGAAATGTCAAAATAAGTGGGGCAAAAAAATGTGTTCGTTAAGATGTGACTCAAGATAAACACCGAGCATTATGGTTGAACCACCCTTTATATGCTTGCTTGTCGGCAACTCGAAAGAGGTGGTGAAGTGGAAAAATGCAAGATGTTTCGTGCGGAAATCGAACCTGTTACCTTCAGCATGTGAGTGAACACCACGGCGCCTACTTAACACCTAACATTGTCTTCAGGTGGCTCTGAAATGCAATACCTCCGATAACACTAATTGCTTCTTGCAAAACTGTAGGTTTTGTGAAAGGTGACGCTTTAGACCTTAAAGACTATTAGATGAATTTATTGAAATCAGATTTTCGGTGGAAAATTATTTACGTTTAAAAACGAGTAAAAATTGCTTTTCTATAAGGTGTACCACATACACATGAATAATATGTTCAGACAAATGGACAAAATTAAATTGTTTTCATATAGGAAATACAAATATATAAAATACAGCGTCGTACAAGTAGCATTATTAGCTAGCGTCTCAGTAGCGCCATCTGTAACACCACTTGACCTAGTGAATGTTTTCGGGCTGCAGCTCACTGATTGCTTGGATAAAATTGACCTAAAGTACTTGAATCATTTCTGGATTGTTGAAATAACATCCGGTCTTTGCGGTGTCCCACAAAAAGGTGGACAAATCGCTGCGCCGAGACGATAAATTGAGATATCCAACATACTGGTGTGAAAATTCACCTCGTCAGAAAAGATGACTTTTCATAAGAAATCCCAACTCCGAAGTGACCCATTGAGATCGGCAAACCGGTTGATGAGACGATTTGGAATTTCGTTACGCAAAAAAAGGATTGCAACATTGGCATTCCTTCCCACTTGATCAAATGTCGTCCACATCCATATTTTCAATTTAAATAAAAACAAGTAGATTGGCATGGCTCTGAGGGGCTTGCGACGTAGCAGATGACATGAAACTACGCCTCGTCAGAAAAAAAAAACTTTGACCCAAATTGTTGTTCAATTCAAGCAGCCCTAAGGCCCAAACTGCGAAACGATAACGAAGTGGACGGTCACGCGCCTTTAATGTCTGATTCGACCTTGTAAGCAAATAATCCAATATTTTCGTGTAGAATTCTTCTCAGGTTCTGTGTAAAATGTTGAGCTGTTGAAATCAATGATGTTTGATGTTCTGGAGTCTCACATTATCGGCCAAAGCACCACATTCTGATCTGTGCGCAACATACGACGACGGCGATTATGCGTGTTGTCCACTGGCATACCAGTCTCACGAACTTTTTGACCAGAGTCGCGTTGGGTGCTTAATTCGGCCCAAACGTTGTTTTGCCAAAAACGCACTGTTTCAGCTGCACAGTATTTCCCAACGTTCTTCAATCATAGAGCGACGTTTAGCGGTGGTATGCTGACTTTCTGTCACGATTTTAAATGGGAAACACCTGTCAATGTTAAATTAAATGTCACTTAGAAAAACAGAAACCACCGGACAGAGCGTCACACTAGGCAGCAGGAACTTCGAGGTAGTCAAGGACTTCGTCTACCTCGACTCCGCGGTAAACAGGGACAATAACACCATTACCGAAATCAAACGCAGAATCACTCTTGCCAATCGCCTTTTTTCTTGGGGTCAAGAGGCAATTGAGTAATAAAGCCCTCTTGCGAAGGACTAAGCTTACTTTATATAACACCTTGATCATGCCAGACCTACTCTTTGGCGCGGAAACCTGGACGCTACTAAAAGCGGACGAGGAAGTCCTTAGTCTTTTCGAGAGAAAAGTTTTGCGTGCGATTTTTGGTCCTGTTTGCATTGATGGCATCTGGAGAAGAAGATTCAACGACGCCTAGTCAAGCGTCTTCAGATACAACGCTTAAGATGCCTAGGCCATGTAGAGTGTATGCTCCGGCCCGAAAAGAATCAAATCTGAGCCATTGGGACAACGCAACAGAGGACGGCCCAGGATAAGGTGGCGCACACAAGTGGAGAAGGACCTCAACCAATTTGGAGTGCGCAATCGGCGGCAGTTGGCGAAAGATCGTGCTGACTGGAGAGGCATGGTGGTTGAGGTCCAGGTCCACCCCGGACTGTAGCGCCACAAGAAGAAGAATAAAAATGGTGTCTTAAGTGTGTGCCCGTATGTGCCGAAGCTGGGTTGAGGCTTTGAAGTAGACAAATCCGAGATTGTGGTTATTTTAAGAACCCCTGTTCAATGCACTCTAAATAAAAGTGGAGTTTCATTGACGCTGGTGGGGAAGTTTAAGTATCTGGGAATTGAGACGGGAGAAGGAATATTGAGCTAACCCAAGAAATATGCTATGATGGACTGATTTTGATAGAGTTTGGTGAATTTGTAATTAGGAAGACCGATTTTGGTGTCAAAGCCAAGTGGTTTTTATCTTAGTATTTGTTCCAACTCTAACTTTTGGCCATAAAATGTGAGTAATAACCGGCAGAATGAGGTCGCGAATAGAACCTTGAGAGTTTGAAGTTTTGAATTTTCAGTGTACAGTACACGAAAAACTTCAAACATAACCCCCTTTCCCCTCCTGACTCGCGAAGAGTTCCTTGAAAGCGGTAGGTGGCCACAAAGCCTCAAAATAACCTGGTTGGATCGAGTCCAAAAACCCGTCTGGTTCCTTAAAAAGCGCTTCACTTGTCTAGGAAATGCAACACAAGTGCGTATGCATGTGTCCATCGACGTTGTGCATGCTTCCTTGAACATTTCTCTGCGGCCTTGACATTTTCGTACCGAAGAAAGGATTAGTGATACTTGACATTTACTTCACTGAACTTTGCTATTCACTGCATTCTGTCCTCTCTTTTCCATTTTAACATATAAAGTGTCTGTACACCGAAATTCAATTGATTGCTTAGAATCTGGCTTAACTTCCCTGGTGAGAAGTGTTCGAAAAACATTTTGGACGCTCAAAGTATGTCCATGTTTGTTGAAGAGATTTTTCTCAACTGTGTCGTCCATTATTGATTTTGTCTTCAAAGTCCTTAAGAGCACGTCGTTAAGAAGAAGCCCTTACCACGCAGATGTAATTAAAAACGGCTCCCGCCGTAGCCATTGATCCGCTTTACCAAAGCTGTGCCACTGAGAGCATCTCACCTGCGCTCTCTTCACTTGCCAAAAACAATATCCATCAATTGGCACACCCTCAGCCAATTTGAGATAATTAAAGCCGCCCTAATCCAGCGCCTCCGCCGACAGCACCTCTCCTAACGACCACCGTTCGATCCATTCTGGCCGCCATTACCTTCGCTTGTGATTGATTCCCTTTAAAGTGGAAACTTGCGCCTGGCAAACAGACTCCGTCGCCGTCACCTTCGTTCCATTTAACGAACGACGGCTGATGCTCCACTCAATCATCATTAGCCAGCGCCGCTGTCGTTGTCGTCGTTGTTCCCGTGAACCCGGCTCACCTCTCAGATACATTTGAATGTGAGGTGAATTTAAATGAGTTGTGTGTGAACCTCTCAATGTGCACATCCATCAGAGGGGGTAGGTTTGCCTCCGCTCAGGCGGGTGGTACATCACGTGAATTCAATTAGTCCCGCAGGGAGACCGTGCCATCGATAGGACTCCTTTCTTGGGCCAACTAAATGGAATTATGTTCCCTTTGCCCATTTCTGTGTCGTTCTGCTGCAATCCTCTCCCACCTCACATGCAGCATAATTACCGGCGGGAGGGTGGCGGATGCCCTTTCTTCTCGTCAACGCTGCCAGAATTAATTGGTCACCAGCTAATTGCCGCGAGGAACGCGACACGCCGCTAGGATGTGATAATTTGACATTTGCCACGAATGGTTTTCTGACTCATTCACTCCTCTCTTCCCGTTGCAGGACTTCTCAGTTGAGCGGCTCGGTGCTGATCAACGGCAAGGAACGCAATCTTCGAAGATTTCGCAAGCTCTCCTGCTACATCATGCAGGACGATGTGCTCATAGCGAACCTGACGGTGAACGAGGCGATGATGGTATCGGCGAACCTGAAGCTCGGTAAGGACATGAACCGGGAGGCGAAGCGTGTGGTGGTCGCAGAGATCCTGGACACCATTGGCCTGACGGAGTCCGCCAACACTAAGACATACAACTTGTCGGGTGGTCAGCGGAAGAGGCTCTCGATCGCCCTGGAGCTGGTCAACAATCCGCCGGTTATGTTCTTCGACGAGCCCACCTCGGGACTCGACAGTTCAACGTGCTTCCAGTTAATCTCATTGCTCAAATCGCTGGCCCGTGGCGGTCGGACCATTGTCTGCACCATCCACCAGCCCAGCGCCAGGCTATTCGAGAAGTTCGACCACCTGTACATGCTGGCCGAGGGGCAGAGCATCTATGAGGGCAAGGTGCGCGGCCTGGTGCCGTTCCTGGGATCGCTGGGCTATGAGTGCCCCAGCTACCACAATCCTGCCGATTATGTGATGGAGGTGGCATGCGGCGAGTACGGTGAGGCTGTGCACAAGCTGGTGCTGGCCGTGAAGAACGGCAAGTGCAAGAAGTACAGCCAGAAGGACTACGCCATCGACCTGGTGAACAACAAGACTATTGCCAATGATCTGATAAAGGGCAACGCCCCAGCAAACGGCAACGACGCCCTTTGCGAACTGAAACCACCGAAGCTGGACACACAGCCACAATCACAGCCGCAACCGCAGCAGCAAGCCATCGAGTCACAGTCTGAATGCACCGTCATCAACATGCCAACCACTAACACCACCGCCAACGGGGACGACAGCAGCATGTCGTCCAAAGCGCAAGCTGGTGCAGCGGGCTGCACCACATCCCTGCTTGACTCCCATGAGAGCGTCATCACTCTGCCCAATAAATCAGGCTTCCCGACCAGTGGCTGGACGCAGTTCTGGATCCTGCTGAAGCGCTCCTTCGTCACCATTATGCGGGACAAGATGCTGACACACATGCGACTGGCATCGCACATCATCGTGGGGGCGATAATCGGGATGATATACTATGACGTCGGCAACGAGGCGTCCAAGGTGATGAGCAACGCCGGCTGCATATTCTTCACGACCCTCTTCACCATGTTCACCGCAATGATGCCCACTATCTTGACATGTGAGTGATGCAGTTGGTTGGCATTCCTGGTGAATGATAACTCAATTCTTTCCCTTCTTGCAGTTCCAACTGAAATGTCGGTATTTGTGAGGGAGCACCTCAACTATTGGTATTCACTCAAGGCGTTCTACTTCGCCAAGACTCTGGCTGATCTGCCTTTTCAGGTGAGTTATCCTTGAAAGTAATGATTAATTAATTCTCCTTTTCATTTTCCCGCTCCCACAGATTGTGTTCTCCAGCGTCTATGTTATTGTAGTTTATTACCTAACCTCACAGCCGATGGAATTGCAGCGCGTCTCAATGTTCGTGTTCATCTGCGTGCTGACATCGCTGGTGGCCCAGAGTCTGGGCCTGCTGATCGGCGCCGGCATGAATATCGAAGCCGGTGTATTCCTTGGTCCGGTCACCACGATTCCAACGATCCTATTTTCAGGCTTCTTTGTCAATTTCGATACCATACCCGGCTACTTGCAGTGGGTCACGTACGTAAGTTACGTCCGCTACGGATTCGAAGGTGAGTTCCTCCCCCCAGCACTATCCTCTGCCCACTGACAATTGAATCCTTCTATTCACAGGCGCCATGGTCTCAATTTATGGCATGGATCGGGCAAAATTAAAATGCTCCGAGATCTACTGTCACTATCGCAGTCCAAAGAAATTCCTCGAGGAGATGTCTATGAACGAGGCCGAGTTTTGGGTGGACAGTGTGGCGCTCATTGGTACATTCGTTGCGTTACGAGTCATCGCGTACTTTGTGCTGCGATGGAAACTGCACTCCATACGCTAAAGCCGAAGAGATCACAGGATGTCCTCGACGTTATGCGGCGGGGTTTTGGTTAGATTTAAGAGAATTTCATTTGTTTTGTCTTTTCCGTTTTGTAAAAGAAACATTTCATGTGAGAGATTTTCGAGGGGACGCATCTATTCTGTTAGTTGATTCGGTTTTAGTTTAAGTGCGGCAGACACAAATTGTATAAAATATCACACTCACACACATATACACAGATACACCACGCAGAGCATTGAATCATTTCACTGCATGATGTCCGGTTCCCGAGAGAGATGGACTTCACCTCTGCGATGGGAATGTTTAACAGTTTTTCAATCATTTTTGAAGTAGGTGACACTGTGAAAGTATAATATATTTAAGGGAGTTCAGGGAGGAGATTGCATGGGTTTTTTAAGTGTTCTTTTGTGGGAAAGAAAGTTGCTTCGAATTTTGTGTAAGAGGAACTGGAAGGTGAGGTGGAATTAATTCTATTTTGGACTGATGGACTGCGCCTGGCTCACAAGATGGGATTGATTCTGCAACTGACTGTTTTAAACATTTTTGTGACTTTTCTTGTTCTCCACCTTGGGGGTCTATAAAGTGAACTGAATCATTTTCATTAAGTTGGCTTGTTAGTAATCCTTGTGAGGACTTGTGCATTTGGTTCAACTTTCGTTCATCCTTCTGATGTAAATGAATGGCACATTAAAACAAAAACTCAACCTCATCTCTTTCACGCACCCAAAAGTCAAATAAAATCCGAAACACACAATAATTCTAAAACGCATATCCCGAAGAGGCAAACATTAAAAAAATAAAAGACAAATGCAAAAGTTTAACAAAAAGAATATCGTTGTCTTAAGATTTTAACTCTTCAACAGGCTCTGTTATAGCCTAGAATTAATTTGCTTTCGCTTTAAAGGAAAACAAAGGTTTAAGCAGTGATTGCAGATGATTGAGCTCAAGGTTGTCATTCAAGAAATTTAACAGCAAAAGGCGACTTCAGGTTTAGTCTGGAATTCATTTGTTTTCGCTTTAACCCGTTTGAGGTGTTAAACAGTGTTTGGAGACGTTTGCGATTGAGGTTGGCATTCAAGCAGTTTAACACCAACAGTCACCTGCTACTGCCTGGAAATTATTCAAGAAGAACACTTAAGTTCTAGTTACTGACGTAACATCCTTCCAATCATTTAGGTTTAATACATATCTGTTAGGCAGTCAGAAGCTCTCCCTCTTTCTCTCCAACTTGCGTATATTGGAAAGACAACAAGATTGGAATGAACTGAATGATTATCGCTCAGCTTTGAAACTTTCGTGGTGTTGGTTAGACGCTGCGTTTGTAACATCATTAAGATAGGCTGCTGGTTTTCAATTCCAATCTCTTCGTCTGAGAAATCTGAAATTTGAAATTTTTTGCTATTCATCAAGATGAACTTTTTCAGATTTTTGGCCGACAGCAGTTGGGGCCCTCCTAGAACACAGAATGAACCAGAGCCACCGACTTTTCAGATCGTGTGCAGTTTTTCAATCAGAGATTCCAGCGTTTTGCTTGCTTTAGATGTCTAGCAAGAAGTCCTAAATCAATTTCTTAGGACCTGACTACACATTACACATCAAAAAGCCCATGTAACGGATTGAACTCCTCCGCGCAATCACACTCACAATTCAAAAGTTATTTCCCCATGAGTCTTGCCATAGATATACAAACAAGCAATAGATAAAAAGTAAAATGCAAAAAAAAAGACACAAGAATAACGAAAAGATCAACTAAATCAGACACAATTTAGATCCTGCCCTAGCGCAAGATCAGGAAGCGAACATACACTTAACCAACAAATTTCTACAAAACTTAACATTTTTGAACAAGCAAAAGAGATAGGAAAATCTTTTCACACCAAAAGAAAAAAATGTACCCTCATCCTACAAAAAAAACAAACACGACAAACAAAGCTTCCGTCCTTGCGTATCTAGGATTTCACACAAAAATGAAAACAAAAAAAAAACAATCTTTGAATATCATCAAAACGAATGGTTAGAAAACAAACTAAACACTAAAGTGAACGGAAATACAAGTGAAGTTAATCTCAAATTAAGGAAACAATTTAGCATTTCCATTAAACATTTAAGGCTTATACAATACAATACAGAAAACCACGAGATTTATTTTACTATTAAGTTCTGAAGGATAATCTATAAATGTAAAGGTGTAGTTGTAAGGTATCAATTTAATTTAAGTTAGCGTGTAAGTGATTTTAAAAAATTTGGATTTTTCTCTTTTTTATTTTCTTTTGATGAGTGTGTTGTGAATTGGTTGACAGATGAACTGAGAGAAATGTTTTTGTTTTTTTTTTCTTTTGTTATTCAATTAATTTTGCTATGATCTGGATTGTTTGTTTTTGTATTTCCTGTTTCCTTGCTGTCCGAGTCCAGTCAAAAAATGTTACAAACCTTCTTCACAAATTAAACGATAAGACCTCCCTTCGCCCCTTTACAAACAATATTACAGCCACAATTAATACCTTTATTTTATTTATAGTAAATTCGCGTTCTTTTTGTTTATTTATGTGATATTACAGTATTTTCTTAAATTTGTTAAAACAAACAAAGCTATCACTAAAGCTGATACACCGTAAAATGCTGTTCATTTTAAATTAGTTGAACTTTTTAGTTTTGATTTTTTTTTCGCTATACATAACCGCAAACATATACATATTTAGCTGCGTATATTATTATTATTCATTTGGTGATATTTTAAAATGATATTAGACAATTTACACTTAGACATGCCCGCCGAAGGCATTCGTAGCGTTTAACTGATGAGCGGGATACTTTTAGTTTATCGATTGTATAGATTTACAACATTTTGTGTTTGTTTTTCATTTTGTATGACCTTGAGTATATGAATAAGATTTGATAAATAAATATAAATTTTTTCTTTTGCTTTTTATAAAAATTTTGTTTTTTTTTCACTTTGTTTGCTTTTAGGTTTGTCTTTCTGTTGCTTGTAGTAAGTGAAGGGGGATTCGTCGTGAGGTTTCAATTCTCATGAAAATAAAACTCATAAATTTGAAAGTGAACTTATAATTTTTATTATCAGTTAGAATCATTTACGTTTTTATAAAATGATTTCATGCAAATGTTGGCCACGATTACGTGTGAGGTGGTCCATTCGGCAGGTCAAACTTTGCACGACACGTTACTGCATAGCCACTAATATGTCGCGGATAAAACGAGCAATGTTGCCTTTCAAACCATCAATCGTAGCCGACTTTTTTCTAAACCCTGAAACTTAACATGTTCCCACAGAAAATAGTCCAAAGGAATGAAATCGTCGGCCAATTTACCGTGGCACAAAGTTAAATCGAGTACTCGCCAAAATGATTTCTCGAGAAGTACATTGAACCACGTTCTGTATGGGTCGTAGCAGCGTCTTGTTGAAATCAGTGCTCACCGAGACCATAGTTCGTTGGTTAACAGTTAACGTTAAGGAATCGATTCGTCACGATCTTTACGTCCACTTTCAGCTAAAGCTTTCACAGTCCTTTCATTTTAGGTTTTGGATGTATTTTAGCCGATCAAATATCAGTCCCACATTTATGTAAGCTGGGACTTAAATTTCCAAATGATATTGTCGGCAGTGGTTTATGCGTTTATGCCCGAATCGCACGAAAAACATTTCTTGCGAAACGCTGATTTTCGTAATACAACTGAACGATTTGGAGACGCTGTTGTGGTGTGATGACTTCCAACGATACTGAACAAAAATGACAAAGCAGTTTCATAGGAGCCACGCGTTATCTGTCAAAAAAAGACTATTGAAAATCAAAGCTTACGATGAATCAATCAACCTTTATGTAAGATGTTTAAAATGTGATGACTCCGGTATTTATCTCACTTTTTTATAACTTCGTTTTCACACACAAAACCATAATATATGTCTGTCTGTCCGTCATGCCTTTCTACTAAATGTACTTATCGCTGCTTCCAGTCATCAACACCAAGCAGTCCTACGTCCGCAACTACTTGCTCTTCATACCGGAGATTCGGTTTTCCTCTCTTTTTCGAACTAAAGGTTCGGATGTAAAGACCTCCTTTGCTGCAGCGTTGATGATTAAACGTTCGATGTGGTGGAGCCAGCGTAGTCTGGACCACATTCACATCTTGGTAGAGCTCGTGGAATTCGCGGTCATGTTTTCTCCTTCATCCTCCTTTCTCACAGACGGAACAATATGTCCGACGTCGTTCTTTTTTTTAGTTCGAAGCTACCAAGAATCAACAGTTCTACTTTTTTTCCAATTTTGAGTAAGTGGGTGGACAAACCCGCAGAAGGTCTAGGTTCAATTCCCGGACGGGAAACCTCGCATTATTTCACGGCCACACCTCCTTAGAGTTGCTGACAACACTCTAAGAGTATTAATTGTCTATGGAAAGCTTCTCAAATCTCGCCGTTCGGAGTCGGTAAAAAACTGTAGGTCCCTTCTACTCGTAAGAGAACAGTAGCACACACAACACGAGTAGTTGTTGTGGAATCTAGGCCCTGGTCCCACGTGGGCTATAATGTCACTCAATTATCATTATTATTAATAAAATAAGTGTTTGTAGAGCATTATTTTCTTTGTCTAAGAGCCAAAAGCCAGGAGCGGGACATCAAAATAAGAGCCAGGTTCACACCGTGCAGGCGGGCACGACACTGCAATAATTTCCCCAAATATCCCAATCACTTTTCGACTGATTTTTTGAACATATTTGTCTCTATTACGATTGTCGCTCCCTGATTGTGAAGTGCAACCTCGTCTTCATATTTAAATTTAAGAACGAGCAGCGTGTTTCGACTAAGTTAGCCGTAGTTATCGTGTTTTAAGGTTTCGTTTCGAAAGAACAAATCAAAATGTATGTAGTTGCGGTTACACTTGTCATATCTCCTGAACTAGAACTTTAAGAAATTACGGATGTAGTTGCACTGGACCTTGTGACATGTATCTGAAGTTGACTTACATAAACGTAACGTCGCTGTAAAGTAGTAAATTGCATTGTAACCCAGTGAGAGATATATTGTATCAATCGACAGACTTTTCGAATTGAATAAAAGGGGGGTAGGCGAAGACGAATCTCAGCTCAGTTTGCAGTAGATTACATGTATTTACAAATGATACAAATACAACAAACTGCCAAAAATGTTTCAGGGGCAATGACGGCTTAAAACGCATGTCTCCTTTAGGAGGTATGTGGTTTGCGAAGTTGGGACACATGCATGTGAAACCACTTACAAATTTGTATCAACTGATTTCATTGCTTTGGAAAAAATACAAAACAGTTCACTGTGCGAGGACTTCTTTGACAGCGTGTAAGTCATCTTTTGCAACTTTAAGTTTGTGGTTTGCTTGGCGCAACTGGCGGCAGCTGGCGAAAGATCGTACTGGCTGGAGAAGCATGTTGGTTGAGGCCCAGGTCGACCCCGGACTGTAGCGCCACAAGAAGAAGAAGAAGAAGGGGTTTCGTGATCGATTTTCAAATCTCCAAATTTTTCTTTTCTTTTCCTTCTAATGCAATCACAGCACTCCATTTCATAGAATTTTTTCTTACTTATTACTCAGATTTTTATTATTTCGTCTTTTACTTTCTTAAGATTAAAAGGAATAAAAATAGACTTTAAAATATTTTTAAGACTTTAAGTAGAAAATTAAAAGAAATTTAAAAACAGAGAAGGAACGTTTATTTTTCGAGAGATTGTAAGAACATGGACTAGAGTAGAGGTAAAAAGTCTAACTTTAACTGAATGAATTTTTTCTTTCTTTTAAGTGAATTACGAGTATAAGAAAACCCAGTTTAGCAAAGCAGAACAGCAACACAATATATAATAATAATTATTACACATGTGTTCAAGCAATTATGTTAATTGAATTCGTATTAAAAAGAGAACATGAATATATAAAATTAAATTTATCTATAATTTGTACCTTGTAGTAGGAGAATAAGCGATTTTTTTCAGAGTATAAAATGAACTACAAGTGTGTATTTTTTAACCAAAGGGTGAGGAACTTTGTGAAAGCTTTGGATTTTTGTTTTCTGAGATGTGCATGTAAGTTGGGATTTGATGAAGGCGAATGTTATGCAAAGGGAACTGATAATAGTGATATCCGATGATCTTTTGGAACTGATATTTTTTTGACAGAAAGGAAAAATGCAGCTGAAAATGTTGTGGAAGGAACCCTTAAAGTTTCCGAAACTTATTTTTTTACATCGGCTTAAAATTACAATAGTAACTTTTGATGTAACTTTTTGTCTTAAATAACTTTTGAACAAAGAAGATACGAATAGTTTTAAAGTTCATTCTAGAATTTTTTTATAATAATATACTATTATAAAAATGGCTCATTTTTCATCGACGGGCAGGTCCGTTGTAGTAGTATGAAAACGTATACAGTCCGTTCTCTATTGAGTGAACAAGTTAAAACTAGACCCATTCCTACCAGCAAGATTCTTGACATTGCCGACCGTCAATGTCATTTTTGTAAAAAATTTTATAGACAGATGGACGAAATGATTCCGTTTTTATAATACCGGAGGTTTGAGTAACCTTAAGGGATTAGAATCAGATCACAGATCACGGGACGATGGTACAGACGAAGAGAAAGTGGAAGTATTGATGCTATTGGGTCAAAATGCTTGTGGATACAAAAAAAAACAAATTCCATTAACAACTTCGAAATTAACGTTTCAAAAAATAACAAGACATTTCAATTCAAATTGATTCGTGTCCCTTTTTTAAAGGGTAAAAGAAAGTGATAGTAACCTCTATGTATCCTTCGCTTTGTTCACTGTACCCGTAACGCCAAAAAATGTAACTGAGTTAGTGAATCAAATTATTTAGAATCGGATTCGTCAAACTATAGTTAGTGTCAAGAAAAACGCTGATACATCCAAAGGCCATTTGATGGCGGCTACCAGACCCAGGTGCTGAGGGAGCCTGACTGGTAGATACACCTCGACCAAATGCTATATTCTGGTCCTACGGGTGGTCAGGAACATTTAGAAAACCATTTAAAACGAATTTTTGAGGCCTAGAACGGTCCTAGTAGCTGTCAGAATGTTACTTGTGTCACTTGTGACTTCGAATCATGACCAGAGTGGAGACTTCCGATTTTGAAAATTTGGCTGCAAATGTAAAATGTTAAGTTTCGGCGAAATATAACTGAACGTGTTCTAAGGCAAAGCAGGTCGCCGTGGCGTAGTGGTAAGTGCGTCCACCGCCACGCAGAATGTCTAGGTTCGACTCTGGATGGGACACCTCTTTTTTTTGCGGCGCCACCTCTTTCGAGTTGCTGACAACATTCAAAGAGTATCAATTGTCTATGAAAAGCTTCTGCAATCTCGCCGTTCGGAATCAGCAAAAAAATGTTGATCCCTTCTCCTCGTGAGAGAACACTAGCACTCACAACATGAGTAGTTGTTGTAGAAGCTAGGCTCTGGTTCCTTGTGGGATGCAGAGCCACCCAATTTTTATAAAGGCAAAGCAGGTAGAAAACCATATAAAACGTATTTCGAGGCCCTTTCTCGGGCCCGATGGCAGTCAGACGGTGCCACTTGTGACTTTAGATCATGGTCCTGTGCAGCTCCCGAACTTACAAACTTTCGATATCGACAAAAAGTGACTGCATTTGTTGCTGGAACTTAAGCTTAGCTTGACCGTGCGATGATACATGATACATGAAGCTTTTCCGCAATCTCAAGTGTTGTGCTGTGACGATCCGAATCGATTATTGCTTTGATTTGGTAGTCATCAACTTCAACTGGTTTTCATCTTTCAGTGAAAAATCACCAGAACGAATTTTGGCAAATCAATTATGACACTACCGTTCTTTTAAGGCTTTATCACCACAAACAGCACAAAACTTTTCCCTTTCCGGAAATTCAAAAGTAAAATATGACGAAAATGTTAGTTTTGATTTTCCAGTTTTCAACAGGCGCCAAATAAAAACTACACAACCGATCAAAACAATTTTTGTACTGGTTGACAGTCCAAATACCAAAATGTCTTTGACATTTGGATTACGTCAACTTAACCTAAGTGAAATCCGCAATTACTTAGTTGCCCATCCAATACAAATTTGCAGCTGTTTTTGTTTTTGCAAAAAAAAATCTAACATACAAATTATATCCTAAATTCTAGTCCTTTCTACCTTAAACTGAAAAAAAGCATCGGATATCCTTTTATTAGCTCCATTTGCATTTTTACAAATGAATTTAAGATCATATAACTTTAAACAATTAAAACATAATCATAGACGATTAGAAGTGAAGTACGTCACAGAATGACGCAGAAATAGATTAGAAAATGGAAATAGACAATTTCAATTGTAGGGGCATATTCCTTAAGGATGTTCATAAAAAAAAAACATAAATTCGAATTAAGTTTAAATCTAAAGAAAAGATTAAATAAATCACTCACAATACTCAATAGTCATATAAGAGTTTTTTCATTAACAACAAAAAAACATTAAATCCATGGTATTTGTCGAAAATTTTGTATACATACACCCAGTACACGGTGGTATGTGCCACGACGAAAATGATAGTCATTCAATTATGTATGTATTTAACATCAACTTTCTATGAGCATAAGCAGATTTTATATAAAAAAGAAAACAAAATAAATAAATTCATTTTGCTAAAAACAAAAACATTTACCCAAAATATAAAAAATCATTCAAAAAACAAAAAAAATCCCCCATGAGGAACATATAAAAATCCAACTAAAAATATAAATACATATAAATAAAACATTTTGTGATACGTGATAATATTTATTAGTGACAAGGAAAATTTCAATTATTTCTACAACAACAAATGCTACAATACCCATCAGCTCTTTTTTAAAATTTTTAAGTTTTCTTTCAAACTTTCCTAATGTATCGAGGCTTTGATAAGAAATTAATTCTCACGCCAGGGCCTAGATATGTGCTATTTTAAGAGAACATCATTTTTCGAACTTCAATCCACACACAATTTTTGATTTCTTGTGAAACGAAAAGTCATAAGATGATGACACAAATCAATACAAGATAAAAACACAGAACAACAATGATCCAATTTATTAAACGCAGCATGCGAGCATACATAAGGGCTTGGTGATTTACGAAATTTAGATATAAAACTAGACTTAAATTTATATTATAAATGTAATGATTAATTATTATACATAATGATATTATTTAATCCACATAAATATACTACGTAATTTATTTATAAAAAAATACTTTTGTTTACTTGTGTTTTTAATTTTTTGATTTGAAAGGTTGTTAGGCAAGGCGATGCCCTGCCTTGTTACTTCTCCAACATCATTCTGGAGAAGATCGTGTGTAACTGACAAATCAAATCCAGAAGCACGATTATCCCGTCTGTTTAGCGGCTACATTGACGCAGTTGGTTGAAAACAGCGGGCCTGCAATGCTAATATCAAGGAAGAACACACAATATCGACGTCTTGGGCAGAACATACCACTAGGCAGCAGAATTTTCGAGGAAGTCAAGGACTTCTTTCATCAACATCAATACCGAGATCAAATTAAGAATCCCTCTTGCTTCTTTGGGCTCAAGAGACAATTGAGTAATAGGACCCTCTCTTGAAGGACTAAACAGGCTTTGTACAGCAGCCTGATCATTCCCAGTTTTGCGTGCAATTGTTGGTTCTATTTGCGTTGACGGCATCTGGAGAAGAAAATTCAACGACGAACTTTATTGACTGTACAGCGGTAAGTATTTCGAATACATCGCTTAAGATGACTAAGCCATGTACGCATGGACACCAATGCTGCGGCCCGAAAATTTTTCGAATCCGTGACTTTGAGAGAATGCAACAGAGAACGGCTTTGGTTAAGATCAATAAGAACCTAAACTAGCTTAGAGTGCACAAGTGGAGGCAGCTGGCGAAGGATTCTGCCAGCGTCAGAGGCATGTTGGCTGAGGCCATCTTCCATCCCAGATTGCAATGGCGTTTAGTGCGCCTCTGATTAAGGCAAGTCTGAAATCATTAGAGATATACCCTGAAACTTCTTTATAAAAGACATACGTGAAAAGAATGATATTTTCCAGATTACGTGCAAGTCCGCAACGTTTTTTAATGTTTTTGAGTTTCTCAAGTTACGGATGATACGCAGGTATTTGGCTGAATTAAAATTGAACCCAGTAACAGTCTAAAAAATTCAACCATAGACCTTTGTTGCACTTCCATAGAATTTTATTAGCATGCCATTAAATGTAAACGCGCAGGCAATAATCCTGAAACAGCTATAGTTCCTTGGTGAAAAAAAATCCATTATGGTGTTAAATCAGAATTCAACATTATTTTAATAAGCCTAGAACTTCAAATTCCAGAATCTGCGTTTGAGACAACGCAAAAGGGGACGATCTTAATTAAAAGGTGTACACAAATGTAGATGGAGCCCAACCAATTGGCGTGAGCAATGGTTAAGATTAATAGCATACTTTTAGGTGTCAGAATGTATTTTTATTTGAATTATCAAATTGGAGTGTGAATGTTTTATTTAATGGATTGAGTGGCTTTTGCCATGATTTCTGCGTAATGTAGAGGAGGGTGGAGAGGGTGGAGTGTTAGGCTTCAAGGCTTTTACGTCCATTTTCAATTAGATAGTATATAAATCAACTTATATTTGCTGTTACTGAGGCACAATTTGTTAAATTTATTCTCATCGCCAACAATTTGAATATTCCTTTTTATCAATAATCCCTTAAAATTCACACAATGTAGAGGCACTAAAGCCCACAAGGGACCAGGGTCTAACTCCTTCAGCAAATACCGGGCGTGTTATTGTTCTCCCACGAGTAGAGGGGAACTACAGATTTTGCCGACTCAAAACACCGAGATTTGAGAAGCGCTTTTCATAGACGATTTCTACTCTTTGAGTGTTGTCAGTCACTCGATAGAGGTGGTACCGTGAAAAATGCGAGGTGTTCCGTCCGGGAATCGAACTTAGAACCTTGTCGTGTGAGTCGACGTACTTACCCTCTACGCTACGGGGACCGCTGCTCTTTTACATAGAATCATGAACAAATGTACAAATAGTCATTTGGATTATCTTGAATGATTCTTTCTTCAGCTGGCACATTTATCTTTAAATTGTAACCTTATTTCGATGAGTTTACGTATTTTCTGAATATAAGGTACCAGTGTGCGCCTCTTTTGCGATTTATTATTTTAGGTGCGGGAAATAATTTAGAAACTACAAGCCTCCATATCTGTTATTATAAATGTACCAACATATAAATGTTTGCTTGCAGTAAACGGCCAAGCAAGTGAGATATTTCTGATTGCCAACGTTCATATGTCAACCCTCCTTTTGAATGTAACACAGGAGAAGATAAGTACAAATCGCGACTTGGTAGTCCGGCTCAAGTCACCAGGTTTCAGTGATGTGAAAACTTAATCATAACAAGTTTATAATTTGATAATAATAATAATAATAATTGAGTGGCACTACAGCCCACAACGGACCAGGGCCTAGCTTCTACAACAACTACTCGTGTTGTGCATACTACTGTTCTTCACGAGTAGAAGGGACCTACAGTTTTTTTCCGACTCCGAACGGCGAGATTTGAGAAGCTTTCCATAGACAATTAATACTCCTTGAGTGTTGTCAGCAACTCGAAAGAGGTGGTGCCGTGAAAAAATGCTAGGTGTCCCGCCGGGAATCGAACCCAGACTTTTCTGCGCCGCGGTCGATGCACTTACCACTACGCCACGGCGACCACAATTTGATGCAGATCTAGAAAAAATAAATTAATTAAGGGACTTAGGAAACATGCAAACGGCCACTGAAAGCAATTGAAGCATGCCGTAGTAAAACAAAAAACAAAAGCTGAAGATCGAAGGTTTGGCTAAAACGAAGTCTTTCGAAAAGCTCTCATTTGTTCCTTCAAAACAAGTGTGCAAATGACACTTAGGGGTCAGAAAATCGGAAAAATTCAATTTACGGAAATTAAACCCTTTATTTAGAACTTTATAGTTGGTATTCTATGCCCTATAGTTTCTTAACAACTGTCAAGATATAATAGACCACTGAGTGCCACACAAGCAGAGAAAATTCCATTCCATAACATCACAGGGAAGAATATAATTTTAGCATTGAATTTTTTTTTCAACTTTTTAAGCAAACTAATGTGAATTCATCGAGAAAATAACACAAATGTTAAAAAAATTTTGTTCTTTGAGGATTTTTTTGTTTTCAAATTTTTTACTGTATCGACACCTTGGGTACCCTCCTGCCGGTCCATAGTCCGCCACTGTTCACACTAAATAATCACATTACACGTTATAACAAACATGTTCCTCAGACAGCCAAGCCATACATTGAAACGTTCAAAACTAATCTCGACATCCTGTCTTTCACTCGTTCTCTGCAGTCACTTCAGTCAAATACGACAAGAACACCATAAACGCACCCAAATAACCTTAACCCGGCCTGCAAACACACGCTTAAATGAACATAAAAAAATACAAAGTAATTCTTTTAATCTGCACTCACACTGTCATTCATTCTGACCAAACGAGTTCTGCCTCTAAGTGCACTTCCCTCTCCTCAAATGACGATGGAATCGCACACAACAAGAGTCATTACTTTCAATTTAGATGCATGTCAAAGAATTACTTACATTCCAAGCAACAAATGAAAGCTGAAGCTGGCACGGCAGGAGAAGCTTTCTGCCGCATATCAGTCACATATTTGAATCGCTGAATATGACATCGTTCTGTCAACCGCTTGTTGCTCGTGTTGCTCAATATGACAAATGTTGCGACATGCGCGGTCGCCGAAGTTTCTGGTCGAATCGTAGCATACCACCAAACGGCATTCGAACCGCAACCAGTTTTACTGCTCGGTTCAATACATAAATGCAACCTGAACTGATTCAATGGTATTTTTGTTTTTGGTTGTATTGTGGAGTGCATGTCGCAGAAACAGCACAAGGGAGATGAAAGACGGGGGAATGCATGTTGAATGCATTTCTGTGGTCATTGACAGAGCATATACGTGGCAATTGGTCTTCATATCTCAAGGATTCATTATGCGTATCGCATGAAATGGATGGGGTGGTTTTCAAGGAACTGAAACGAAAATCCCAATCATAAATTGCACGATGTTCTCAAGTTGGCAATGAGGTAATCGATGACATGATGACATCATGGCTTTTTGGAAGCAATGATTTTTAAGGAAGGGAAAAGCGTTTGCGGTTTATTTCCCACTGGTTTCAAGAGAAAACGATTATTTAGAACACAAAATTCATAAATAGAAGTACTTCATCGTAAGAAATGACGTTCATTGATAACATCCATATGGTGAGCGTCGTCTGTGTCTTACGCTTTCAATAGACTTATAAAAATGAACGATCGCGAATAGCTACTATCTTCTGACACTTTCATTTCTTGATCCTTCTTTTTTGTTTCGATGTGGAGAATGACGCACGTTCAAAAATAAAATTCAGAGGAAAAGGAAGAATCCTGCGTTTGCTTTCAAGAAAGTCTAACAAAATTTAAAAAAAAATTGAACTCTTAAAATTTTGATAAATTTCTGGTTTTTCTTTCGTTGTTTAAAATCTAATTAAAAAAAGGCGCTTTTGCATTTTAGGGATGATAAGTACCGAAAACAAACGCAGAGCCACTCTTGTTTATCGCTGTTTCTTTGGGCTTAAGAGGCAATTGAGCCCTCTCTCGAAGGAGTTAGCTTGCTTTATATAACAGCTTGATTATCCCAGTCCTACTCTACGGCGCGGAAACCTGGACGCTACTAAAAACGGATGAGGAAGCCCTTAGCTTTTTTGATAAAAGAGTTTTGCGTGCGATTTATTGTCCTGTTTGCGTTGATGGCATCTGGAGGAGAAGATTTAACAACGAACTCTATGTGCTGTACAGCGACATGCGCTTGGTAAATGGTCGTCGGATACAATGCTTGAGATTTTTAGACCATGTACAGCGTAAAGACACCGCTACTCCGGCCCGAAAAGTCTTCGAATCTGAGCTAATTGGGACAAAGCCACAGATGACGGCCTAGGCTATAGTGGCGCATACAAGTAGAGAATGACCTAGCGAAAGATCGTGCTGGCTGAAAAGGCATGTTGGTTGAGGCCCAGGTCAACCTCGGACTGTAGCGCCACAAGAAGCAGATTTCTTTAGAAGCAGGGTAAGTAGCTTCATCCCTTTCATTCCCCCTCCAGTCTATTCAGATTGAGTGCTTAATCTCTCTTCTTGTACTAAAACATTGTGTTGTCCATCTAGGACTCCAAGTATGTAGACACCACTTTCGAGCGGCCTATCTCTCTCTCTATTGGACAAGGAAAACTGATCCAAATTTATCGATTTTCTGACGATCACAGGAACTGAAAGTTTGGCAAATGCGGATTTTGCATTTGCATCTGCATCTGTTTTAATTGGCACCCGCAAAATGGAAAGTAATTCTAGCTAGGGTCAAAGGTATAGAAGACGAAAGGTACATGGGCTATCAGTGCACACTATTCTTTAATTTCTATGGAGCCAAATGATAAAAAAAAGGCTGAGCTAACAAAAGCATTCCATGTGCGGCTAAAAAACCAGTCTCTGAACTAAAATCTGCATTCGAATGAGGGCTTAAGGGTTAACGGGTGGACATTCCTAGCGAGGTGGCTATTGCGGGTAATTTTTTGAAGGAAAGAAATGCAGCTGGTCAATTCATTTGGGTATTTCTTGTGATAAAGAAACGACTTGATGTCGATGTTCTCACGACTCCATTGACTTCACAATATTATTATTCCCAATACGTTTCATTGCTCGCTGTGGAATTTTGTCCAGTAGGTGTAGGCAGGTCCTATGAACATAATCTGCCTCTTTAAAAAGTTCAACTTACGAACTTACGAGAGACAATCAGCATCAACTTTTCGAACAAAATTTTCTTAAGTGAAAAATCACATTGCTCACTCGGTGCGAATGGAATCAAACAAAATTTCTGCAAATGGGGCTCAGAAAAACCACAAGTGATGATGCATCCAGACTGAGTAACTGTTCGGTGTGTCGTTGGGCTGTATTTCTTCGAAAATAATAATTTACCGAAATATTCAGTCAAGTCGGAACGATATAGTCGAATGATCGTTTTTTCGGGCCACTAAATGAGGATCATGATGCAACCAATATGTGGGTCATACAAGAGGAAACAACAACACACACAACACCACCAATTATGGCTTTATTGCGTAAAAAGTTTCTTGGTTGCGTAATTTCACGTTTTAAGAACGTCAATTGGCCAACGAGGTCATACGATTTGACACCGTTAGATACTTTTTTCTGTGAAGATATACGCAAAAGACAGTGTTTACGCAAATATTCGCTGAACTTTAGACGCATTAAAAATCAACACTTCTTCAGCTATGACCGAGATACCGCGCGTAATGTGCAAAAAAGAGGTTAGAAATTAATTTCAAAGAACGACATGCCAAGGCAACCACTTGAAATCAGTCTTTCTTGCCAAAGTTCAAACATTTTAAAGAATTAATAATTTTATGTAAAATTTATTACTGTGTATGTTTTACTAAGCCCTCCCTTTGAAACTGCGACTTTAGGACTCTTGCCATTTATGCGTGTACGATCCACCCGGTGCTATTGTTCCCTCAGGACCTACAGTTTTTTGCCGATTCCGAACAGAGATTTGAGAAGCCTTTCACAGACAATTAGTGCTCTTTGAGTGTTATCAGTAACTCGAAAGAGGTATTGTCGTGAAAAAATCTGAGGTTTTCAGTCCGGGAATCCAACCTTAACCTTCGGCGTATGGTCATGTTGGCTCTACCACATACCATAACTAGTCATAATTGTACCACCTTGCTTCAGAAACTTGTTTAATAATGTATGATCAAGGTGCTGTACAAAGGCACTTTGGTCGTTCGAGAGAGGGTTTTATTACTCAACAGCGATTGGCAAGAGTGATTCTGGGTTTGATTTCGGTACTGGTGTTGTTGTCCCTATTTTTTCGTAGAGCCGAGATAGAGGAAATCCTTGACTACCTTGAAGTTTCTCCCGCCTATTGTGACGCTCTGTCCGAGACGCCGATGTTGTGTGTTGACAGCATGTAAGGGCCAAACGAAGCCCTCATTAACCACCAGACCCATTTTAGCCGCTTCTGTCCAGACCCATTTTAGCCGCTTCAATGCCAGCAAATGCCTCATAGACGGCTGGCTGTGACAATCTCGTCAATGTCGTCAGCATGAGCAAGCAGTTGAACGGACTCTTGGAAGATCGTACCTCTGCTGTTGACCTGTGAGTTACGCACGATCTTCTCAAGGATGATGTTGAAGAAGTCACATGACAGTGCGTCGCCTTGTCTAAAACCTTTTTTGACATTGAAGGTCTCGGTGAGTTCGTTCCCGACCTTGACGGAGCATCGAGAGTTCTCCATCGTCACCCTACACAATCTGACGAGTTTGATAGGAATGCCAAAACTAGACATGGCACTGTATAGCTTGTCTCTGTGCACATTGTCATACGCGGCCTTAAAATCGAGGAATAGGTGGTGAGTTTCGATTTGCACTGGGTCTTTTCCAGGATCTGCCGTAGTGTGAAGATTTGGTCGATGGTGGACTTCCCTGGCCTGAAACCACACTGATAAAGACCTATCAGGTTGTTGACGAACGGTTTCAGGCGTTCACACAATACGGCAGAGAGGATCTTGTAAGCGATATTAAGGAGATTGACCCTTTGATAGTTGGCGCAGTCGAAGGAGTTTCCTTTCTTGTGGACCGGACAGACGACGCTTCCGACGATTCCATTCATCGGGCACGCTTTTGTCTGACCATATCTTACAGATGAGCTAGTGCATGTGCCCAACCAGGTCATCTCCAGCTGCTTTAAAAAGTTGTGCGGACAGTTCATCCGCTCCAGCAGCTTTGTTCGACTTCAGTCTCGATATTGCTATCTTGACCTCGTCTAAGTCGGGGGGACGGAATTCTGCCTAACAGCGGGATTTGTACCGTCATCGCCGGACTGCAGGTTGTTTGCGCGTTATATTCAACCAATCTATGACCATCTGCCTTAATGTTCTCCGCAGCGTCAGATTTCAAAGTGGGCTGTTATTTGTGACATTTAACTTTAAAAATTAAACCGGAAACATTACTTTAGGACGGTTTTTTAAAATGGTCGTTGAACAGGTTACAGTATAACCTATGTAGTATTAAAAAACAACATTTTGGACTAATTTGTCTTTGAATGAATTTAAAACGAAATCTCTTCGCTTTTTTGTTCCCCCTGTAAAACATGGAAGTGTATCTCCATCGACAGAGAGAAAGGCAAACGATACCTTCCCGCAGTTGTTCATACTGATGCCTTCAATTATGAAAAAGGCCATCCATCAAGCTCTTCTGCGTCTCCAGAATGAAGGCCTTCACTCGAAGCACTCTCCGACTCTTGCCCACTCCCCTTTTCCGTCGTGCAACGCATTACGATAAGGATGTTCGAACTCGTAGAAGTCCTCCCCAAGCAAAAGTTCATTGCAACCAACAACCACACACCCCTCCGCCAACAAACCGACATCAACAAAACACAACAGTTGTCTCACTGTTGCTCGTCGTGCAGACAGTTAGTTTGGTAACGGTGCTCAAGCAGGCGGTACCGTTTTCTTTTTTCCCGCTTACTAAAAGTCGTTATTAGTTTCTTCCTCCCGTTGTTAGTTAGCGCGAGTACTTGACGGGCTGTTTTTCTCCTTTTTTCTTGTTTTTCCTTTTCCGTTTTTCTTCTCTATTGCGTTGTTTTTGCTGGCTTCCCTTTCGCATTTACCCTCAACGCTTCCGCCATTGCACGGGTACATGCATGTCGTCGTTGTGCCAGCAATTAGCGACTTTCCATTCGTCGTCGCGTCGTCTGTGATTACGGCGTAAGAAGTTTTGTGTTCTTGTTTTTCCTCGATTTTCCTTCTGCCAAACAGACTGCCAGGGCTATAATCTCATTTCGTGGCGAACGAACCGACGAACGGCAGAAAGATAAACAGAATCGGAAGCCACGGGAATTCGGGTGGTGGGAGAAACCTTCGCTTGCAACTTGTTGATTCACGGATTCTCTCCTCGTCACCATCGTCCTCGGCGTGGTTGCCTCGAGACGGATATCCTTTTGGAATTTAATTTGAATCGTTTTGTTTTTGTTTTCTGTTCTGTTGTCCTTCGTGTAGCGAGTGCGAAAAATGAAAAGCGACAACTATGTAGAGCATCTATTGGACACCGATGAAGGGTAAGCTATGAAGTGCATCCTTTGTTTGAGACTTTATTTAGGGATTATTGTGTGTGTGAGCGGGTTAGGAGTATCTGCAAGCTGTAATTTAAGGTTTTTGTATACGATGGTGGGAAAAATTTAAGATGCCAGTTCTTACCACCCAGTGATAATGTTTGATTTTGGGAATTGCTTGCGAATAACTCGAGACAATGAGAAAACTTCACTGTTGTCAAATTAATAGAAATGACTTTCCTTATGTGTGTGATGAGTGTGACGTATCTCGATGAGAAAGGATTCACGGATCTCTGGGGTTAAGCATTAAGTTTGACATTAATTGTCCGATAATTGACAGATCTTAAAAACCCATTTCTCTTCAAGTCAAAGATGGCTTTCCAAACTGACGGCTGAACAACAGAACCTAAGCTGAGAGATTAAACTCACCACCAATTAGAAAAATTTGTGCATTTAGCTAGTAAACGACTAAAACAACTCACTGTCTCCTCTTTATTAACATCAGTTTGACGTTTCTCAAGACTCTCCAATGCATACGAATGTGCCAGTTGCGAACAGCTCCTATAGGACTGTTTGTGGAGTACAGCATTTGCCTGCAGTTTACTCAAATTTCCTTGAATCGTGTTTACTTGACTGTGATGTGACAGAAAGTTTACATTTTAAAACGGCCGCGAAACAAGTGACAGCTGAGTTTATTTGTTGTTCTGGAGTTTCTGTCAATCTGAAAGCAAATTTATTATCCACCCTTCAAACTTGCTATTCCTTCAGTTTGATTTTTAATTTGTCAGCACTAATCGCAATGACAGCCAAGTCGATTAAACTTTTCCACCAGTTGCAAATTGTATAAAATCATCTTTAGTTCCACAAAATGATTCCCAGCCAAATAATTCTTCAGGAAAATTTTGAAATAACTTCAATGCAACGTCCATACCGACGATTTTGAAAGTTTTTAAATAATTTTGAAGTTTTTCTTAAAACGTCATCTTGTAGAAACTGACACATGCGACAGCAACTAATCAAACTCTCAACTGTCAAATTTATGTCAAACAATTCCAAAACAACTCCGGAGTTAATAACATCCTCTTCTAATGACTGAGATGATAGCCTCATGAAAGTTCTAACGTCAAGTCCTCATCTCGTGTCATATGTCACAGTTCATCGAATCACAATCGCTCGCAAGAGACTCCTAATACGCTACAAGCACGCTACGACTACCACCAGTTTGTTTACATACCGTTTCTCAGTCATCCACACAGCACGAAAGGAACAACATTCCATGTCAGCGATCATGTAGACGCCATCCGTTCTGTCATTATCAACTGCAATTAGTTTTAATTCCTTGTTTTGACAATTATATCTGTCCGAAGTCAATCGGTCATTGTTTCAATTGAAATTGGAAGTATCGCATGGGTAATTTGCATCAAGCAAAAAAAAAAAAGGAAACAACTGGGTGTCGTGACAATTCAAATGCGCGCATACAACATGAAAGTATTCGTATCGGCGCCATGACACTCGGAATGCAAACATGAGCGCAACTTGTCACTGCCATGAGGGGGCGTCAGCGTCATCAACTTGGGAGCTGTGGTCATCTATCTGCATTGCAACTGGGGTAATTTAAATAAATTGAAATAGTTTTGTAATAAATTAATCTGTGTGCCTACAAATGGCACTTGTTGGGTGGCGTGAGTGGGGGAAGTCAACAATTTGGAATGGGAATGTCAAATTAATGTTGAACTTTGAGTGAATGTGCATACTGATTGTTTTTAACAGTTCTAGTCGTGTCTCTAAGGCTATTTAGACTTACATTTCTGTGCATTTGAGATGAACATCAAACAGAAATCAGCAGTTTCAGTTGTAAAAAACGATCCCAAGAGGCTAAATTTTTACAAGGGCTGTCGATTATATGCCTCACCACCCGATGGAGCCACTATCGCGAAAAAAAGTGGTTTTTGCTGCCGCGTTGCCGCAATATAGCTTGCTGGTTCGATTCTTGTTTTTGGAAGGAGCCCTTGAATGCTGTGTGCACTGGTGACCGTCACAAATTGAAGAGTTTGGCCACACGTCGGTATCGATGGTGCCTCGAAAGTGCCACGAACATTCACCGATTCATGTTGACAGATCATACAGGCAGACCGTTCATATTCTGCATGAGCAATTTGACACGAGAAAACTGTCGTCACCATGGACGCCATTGTTGCTCACAAAGTACAACCATGAGAGCACTACAGGATATTGTTTGAAGGATGGATCCATTGTTACAGTTACAACAGTGAAATTCACCCGACAAACGTCCTTCTAAGAAGTCGAAGACTATTTTATTAGCCGGAATGGTAAAGGCTCCGCTTTCTTGTGAATGCAGGGTATGATCTACATCGACTACTTGGAGAAAGACAGAACGGTCACAGTGCTCTGTCATGGCGAACCGATTTGACGTCGAATTACAAATTCAACCGCCTCATTTGTCATGCTCTGGAATGCATGGAATGGATTCTTTCTTTACTGAAACCACTTCCGAGCAGTTTTCGACGTTCTGAGGTGAATTAGAATCTGCTTCTTTTTGTGCCCGTCGGTAAAACGTCCACTGGTACACAAGAGAGGTCCAGGCCATGTGTGTCCTTTTTTGTCTTCTCGGCGTAGACTAGCGACTTCACATATATCCACAAAAAATAGTCAAGCGGGGCTTGATCGCAGGATCTTGGAAGCATTTCACAAGTCTGTAACGTGGAACTATGCGGTTGCCAAAAGTTTCCTCCAACAAATCAATTGTGACAACTGATTAACTTTTAAAATACATCACATAATCACCCCAAAGGGGCAGGAGGAGAAGACTGCCAGCCATTTGAGGTAGCTCAAATTAATTCACAATAAGCTGTCAAATACTATTCAGAGCAAAAGGACAAAGGAACCTGTGATTGTTGATACTTAGAACGTGAACGAGACTGCAACGCAATTGCAGTTTTGCGCGCTTTTCCAGGCAGACGCTTGAGCAGACACA